>ML978126.1:0-1200000 GCA_010015805.1 Rhizodiscina lignyota
GGATACGTCGTTCTGTTTGGTTATCGGCTGATAGGCTTCGGGAGCGTTGTCGTTTGCCTAATAGCATGCGTTGAGGTTGAATAGAGGTGGTGAAGGTGGTGGAGGTGGTAGAGGTTGAGTTTTTCGGAGCGCTATTTTCGGAGGTTCGCGCCTCGCCCTGTGGCGGCGGCGATGAGGGAAAAACCTACGCGATACAAATGCAGAATCCAGTGCTTGCTACTACAGGAAATAGTAACTAGTAACGTAGGCTTTAGTGTCAACGTTTGTGTGTAACTTGACTCCCCGGATGGGACGAGACTGTGCCTACTATCGCCGAAATATGTGGCGCAGGCGGAGAGACCTCTGCTCCGACAAGGCTGATCGACAGGGCTATAATCGGAGATTTTCTGCCAATGAAATGCTGAGCGCTCGTCATACTTCCTAATTTGGACAATGCGACAAATTCCACAAACGCCGATGTTACATTTTTAAAGTCAAGCCACAACTTTATTTCAATGTCAGTTCCGCAAGGACGTTAGTGCAGCTGAATTATATCAACAGGTGCAGAAAAGGCCCAAAGCAATGTGAGAGGCCGGATCGTTCGTCGGAGTTAGCGGATGACTTCGCACATTGAAGCTGAAATGTCTGTCGTTAGTTGAGGATCTTGAAGGGAAGGCGTGATTTTTAGGACAGTTCAAAATTCAAAGGCTAGAATGTATGAGACAGCGCCATCAGGCGTTAATTGGTCGAATGCCCATTAACCTAAACAATCAGGTTATCCGACAACGCAAATCAGACCAACATTAAAGATGCATGCTGTTCAAATGAATCCCCATGAATCTCTCGTACCGCTTATTAACCACCCTATTTACTCTAAGATGATTTGTTCCAGCTCCATCGTATCGGAGCGGCATAAGTCAGATCGGTGTTGAACACCCTGGGAGCCCGTCATTCTCTTGAGTTTCGGAGACTTTGCACTCATACGTATCCCATTCTTCGTCCAATAACGGCGATTTGTCACGGTACTCGCGCTGGTGTCCACGAACTTGCGTCGTGCATATCTTACGGCCCCCGCCCAAAGCACTACCAAATGTATATGGATTACAGTCCGCTTGAATCCTGCAAACGATCTAATAAGTTAGGATGGATACGGCGGGTCAAATACTGCCCGCTTTTAGACGAGTATATGGCTCATTCATTGAGTATTTAAAAGTCCATTGCGCGTAAAGTGAACATGGCATATACAGCACATCTAATCTTTGTCCACAGACTTTCAAAGGCCATTCACGATGGCTGCTACTGAGATCGTTTTCTTAACCGCTGACCCAAGTCTTGACATCAAGACTCCTGGAACGAAAGGCGCAGATGCCTTGAAGAAGGTTACGGAGATACTCAAGGAACAAGATGGATTTGAGAGCGTAGCCGTTGGCAGGCAGGAACCGAACAAAGAGGTCGTTCAAGCCATGATAGGTAGTTGCCAACAAACACATTTCGAGTTCGCACTCAAACGTATAATGAACAGAATGGGCCGACATCAATGATCATATCAACTTCGCGACCGGACCCGAGTTTTCGGTATTCCGAGAGAGCCTTACAGCCGTATTCGGTGAGAAGGGTTTCTTTCACACATTCTTTGACCGCTCCCTATTTGGACCTGGCGCGCCAGCTAGGTCCAATGTGACAGAGTTCTGCCGGCTGTACTTTCCTGCATCTCAGGTCAACCCCAGCTTCCAGGCCCAGGTCGAGCAGGTTTGGGGATCGTTTGAAAAGGTCATGAAAGAGAATGCAGAAGGAGTTCGCGATTGCGTGAAAGGATGGGTGTTGGAGGAGACAGAACATGAGAGCGTAAAGAAAGAGAAAGCCAAATGTTTCCTTGCCTGTGTCGGCTGGGACAGCTTGGAGTGCCATGATCGAGCGAATCAGAGCGAGTTTTTTGCAAAGGCGGCGCCTCCTCTGCTTGAGCTGGTCACCGCATACGATATTGTGAGTGTCCATCTGTCTCGAGAAGACCATGTGAATGCTAACAGAGGACAGTGGTTTGTGGAATGTGGAATGGCAGAGTAAGAGATTGCGGATATTATTCCTTGGAAATGACTCACTCTACTCTGACCATTTCAAACGAGCGAATGGGGACGTGATAGTTACAGAGAGGTTGTACCTGGACGTGTGTTGAAGAGATCTTCTCGAAGAAAGATAAGATCACGATTGGCGCTAAGAATGGAAATATTACACAGGAAATAGACTAGCGCGTATCACACCATCTTTTCATCGCCTTATCAGCCTCTAGGGCCAAATCACCAGACAAGCCAATTATGCCGCTGTATGCTGCTTTTCACAGATTTTTCAATTCGGCGGGTGAAAGAGCAAGGTGTGGGCCATTGTCCCCTTGATGAAATCAGAACGCGGAAGAGCCTCCAAGGCCTGCATTACTTGTAGGAAACAGAAGACACGATGCTATGAAGCCAGCACTGGAACTGGCGAGTGCTTGAGATGCCAAACTTTGAGCATATCATGCTCACTGCAAGGAGGGAATCGGCTTGGCCCGCTGGCTCGTCCCACACAACGGGCGAGCGGAGACGACTCCACGACGGATGACAGGTCTGTCAAATGTGTTACGCGTAGAGGTACAATTTCTAAGATAAAATAGGCTTAAGCATCTTGAGGATACTGTAGCTGCTCTGGTCCAACGTGTCTATAGCGAAGATGGACCCATACGAGAGGAATGCGCCCAACCACGGCGAGATGATCCGGATGCAGTAAATATGTTTGACTCCGGCATTGCTGGAAGTTTCCAAGCTCCTGTCATTCTCCTCCGCGATGTTGCTTCCGAAGTGGGGTTGAGCCCGGATGATCGTAGGATTGAAAAGT
Organism: Rhizodiscina lignyota; assembly: GCA_010015805.1. Taxonomy (NCBI): domain Eukaryota; kingdom Fungi; phylum Ascomycota; class Dothideomycetes; order Aulographales; family Rhizodiscinaceae; genus Rhizodiscina; species Rhizodiscina lignyota. The sequence goes on from ML978126.1 coordinate 2,848, forward strand.
TCTCCAGAAATCAAGAGCGTCGAGATATTCTTAGCAGTGGGCTTTTGAAAACTGAGGAAGCAATCCCGCTGATTGCCCTTTTCCAAGAGCACTACGGGCGATGGGTCTCTTTCGATACTGCTACACGACCGGAGATGTTATTACATCAACTAAGAAGCTCACCCTTACTTCTGGCTGCCTGCTGTTTGATCGCAATTAGGCATACGAACATGGAATTGGCGGGTCGACTAGCGGATCCATTATTCCAAGAAGTCAAGTCGCTTCTTACGGGAACCATCTTGTCAGTCCCACAATCTGTGGAGTTCTTTCAAGCCTCCGTGGTCCTTAGCTTCTGGTCCACAACAATCGGACAATCGCCTTTGAGCCTTGACAGTTGGCTTTTGAGTGGGTTTGCCTTGCAACACGGTTTTGCGAGCGCCGTTTTCAGCTTGTCAGCAGAAGGGACGATTGGCGGCAGACCCAAGAGCAAGGGAGAACTCGATCGGCTGTGTATTTGGAACCATCTCTGCCTCTCTCATCTGCATTACTGTGTCGGAACACGTCGCACTGCTGTTCTCCAGCGATCGCATGTTGATCGTTGCCGCTGGATCCTAGATTCCGACCATGCCACGAATTTCGAGTGTCGAATTATTGCCGAGATTTATCTCTACTGGACAATATATGAGCACTGCTATTCTTATCCTGTCGACCTGCCCAAGATACAAGCTGCCTTGCGCGCATGGAAGCTGGACTGGGAGTATCTGTTTGAGCAGCCTCGTACTCAATTCCTCCAAATGGGACTGCATTTCGCTCATCTCGTCGCGTATGACCATTCACTCAAATCACGATCCGCAGCGGTACGCGAGTCCTTGCTCTCTGAGATGGTACGCCTTTCGGTACATATCATTTCGATGGCGATGGAAACAGCAGACGACCGTACTCGGCATCTCAGTGATCATATATACCACATGATCACATTTGCTGCTGTCACAATCTGTCGCTTGCTACATATGTACGAGAGTCAGCTCACAGCTTCAAACGATCTTGCGGAGCTCGACAAAACGGTCCTCACACTAGCAACTTGGCTCCACTCAATAGGCCCGCCATGCCACGTTGCGCATACATTTGGCGACGTTGTTGCTGCGTTCCACAAGAAGCTTCGTCCAAGTGCTCAGCCGACATCGCCCACTCTGTCGTATCAGGAGGCGGACCCGGTTATTGATGTCGACTTTGCCAGCCTCTTCCCGGATCTCTTTGGCACAAATCTACTTGGAGGAACCACACCAGAACTGCTGCCTGATTGGGACCCGAACTTTGGATGATGAGCTTGTATCATTGAGAATCGCTTGATCGTTTCGTGAAGGCAAAATGTCGCCATTGCACGAAGCATATAGGAAAGAGATTTTTCATTCATTGTTTCGCATTTCTTCACATCAACGATAACTGTCGTGAGACTACAAGCCCCAGATAACGACACGGCCGTCAACTCCGCTTGTACTGACTTGGGTCACGTTCTCTGGACTGCCTGCCTGAACGCGGATCGTGTTGACTGTATTTTGATGAACAGTCTTCAGCTGCGTATCATCCTTGGTCTTGCCCTTCAGATCCAGCTGCTTGAACATATTCAGGGCAGACTCTTCCCTCGCACCGTCCATACCGGGACGAGACTTTGACTCGATTGAGCCGGTGAGCTGCCATCCTTGCTCACTACCTTGGAAGCGGTACGCTTCACAATCCTGGTAGAGATCGGGTTAGCTCTAAATGAAGAATCAAGACTTGGAGTAGAATGGACGTACATGGCCGGCAGCAATGATCTCACTCTCGTTCCGCCAAACGAGACTCATGAATGGTAGAAGCTGCGTATTCACGCTCACAATCGCCTTAGGTGGCTGCTCCGGCCCACTGGGATAAACAACTGTTACGCTGCTATCATGAGCTGTAAATGCCAGAGCGTTTCCGCTTGGCGAGAAAGCTACATCGTGTACCCAACCTGCCGTCGTATTGAGGAATTCGCCACAAACAGTATTGAAGGGCAATTTCTCGCCCCAGGCCGTAGGTGCAGGTCGGTCCTCGACTTGCTTGATGAAGCTGCTGAATACCCTCGCATGACCATCGGTGGATCCAGCCGCAACCAATACACTATTGGGGTGCCAGGCAACCGATGTGATTGTAGACCTTATGGGCTTCTTGATGTGCTTCGACACCCACCAGTCATTCTCTTCTTCGAAGTGGCAGACAGCTATGACGCGGGCGCCGGAGCCAGCCGCAAACTTGGTCTCTGACGGAGACCAACGGACGCATGTTGCGGCACGGTTGATGCGGAGAAGGACAAGCGTTGGCTTCCAACCAGAGGGAGAGGGCTCCCAGACATAGGCATTACGGTCTATTCCCTTTCGTCAGACTCAATATCATGCGATCAATTCAACGTGTCCCACCTTGGGAGCATGTCACAATTTTGCCAGTATTTGGAGCAATATCAACGCCCGTGACAGTCTTGTCATGTCCTCTGAGCTCATCTTTCAGCCTGAATGCTCCGCCAGCCTTGTTGTAGAGCTCTACATTGTTCTCGCGGGCCACGGCAAGCGTCTGCCTGTCAGCGGAGAAGGAATGGTCGGCGATAGGGTGATGGAAGAGGTGGTGCACTTCTGGAGGCGCCATGGCGGATCGGTGCAGACCAATGCAATAGGAGGAGCTCTCTACTATTGCAGGGCCTTTTGATAGTGAAGGCCGCTTTGTAAATGTGACAGTCGTAATATTCCATTCGAGTGCAAGCTCAATGGGGATGTGGGGAGCGCCAAGAGTTGTTGACAGGGGTGTGGTGCCAAGGCCTGCAAATAATATAGTTCGCGACTCGCTGCACGCGATCTTCCCTCTTCTTCCCAAACTTCAAACACCACCAACACTTTTGCACTTTTCCCTCTTCTTCTTGCAACGCAATCGCAAGCTCACTTCGCCATGGCTTCGAAGGAAGCGCCTTCGAAAGACGCGACTGCGAAGTCTGGCGCTCCAGCCGCGAAAGCTCCAAAAGATCCTAAGGTGCCACTAGATCTGAGCACTCCAAGTCAGACGTGAGTGTCTTCACATCTTTGATTGATTGTTGATCGAGTACTACTAGAATGAAGGTGCCGCAAGATCTGGGTGCTCCAAATAGAACGTGGGTGTTTTCGCATCTTTGATATGTTGGTTAATCGATTATTATAGGCTGTACATCTCGAATCTCAACGAGAAGTTGAACAAGGAGACCATGAAAAAGGCGCTCTACATGGCCTTCTCCCACTACGGCGCCGTCCTTGACATCGTCAATCTGAAGACCATGAAGATGCGAGGCCAGGCGCACATCACGTTCCGCGACATCGAGACCGCTACCTCGGCTTTGCGCGATATGCAGGGCTTCAATTTCTATGAGAAGAACATGGTGAGTTGCGTATATGTGTTGCGAGGAGTAGTAGTAATGAAATTTAGGTGATCGGGTACGCAAAAGGCAAGGCGAACTTCGTAGCCAAGCACGATGGGACCTTGCCGTATACTGGATACTCTGCACGAGCGTCTGCCCAAGAACAGTCCAGCGATTCCAATCAGAACATCTTCAATGCGCCTCCACCAGTTCCTACAGGCACTATGATCGAAAACGGAGCTACTGATGAGGAGATGACGGATGGTAGCAAGGCTCTCATGACACTGCCTGATGCAAATGGCGAGTCCTCGCGTGGCGCCAAGAGGGCTAGAGATGGTGGAGAGGGCAGGGCAGGGGTCAAGAAGGCTAAGGTGGGCGGTCTAGAGGAAGAAGATGACGGAGTGCAGGCAAGTGCAAAGACTATCAAAGGAAAGGAAAAGCTTGCCGAGACGTCCATGGAGGAGGATGACGAGGAGGATGACGAGGGAGAGGCAGCCATGGAAGAGTCAGACGAAGATTGAAAGGGCATACTCTGATGCTCTTGCACTACGTTTGGATTCTTGACGGGCACTTGTTTCTCATTATGGTGGCCGGACTCAATTTTGCATTGCTCGGAGTTTATATGCGGCGACAGGCCAGTGGTCCTCAAATGGGAATTGGCATCGGACCTTTGTACAAATAGGGGAATTCAGCATTGGCTGAACGGTCCATCGGTAGCGTACTTGCGCTTCCATCTCGATATGCAGTAGGACTGCTATCATGAATCCATCACGATATGACATCAAGGGTTTTCTTGAGTACTAGGTGCATACAATCCCACAGCTCCTCCCGAAACTCCTAGCCAGATGAACAGATACTCTTCAGTCGATACTCCACGGCCTGTAGCGACCTCTTGCATCGCATCCGGTGTCTGACACGGATGAATAAAGAAGCATGCTCCTCCTGTGATGGGATGTTCCTGACATGTCATTATTAGCATGTGAAGTGCAAATCAGGTCGATTGACGGACCGTCATGGTAAGAGCTCCAAGCGGACCATGCGCACTCAATGCTTCTTTCTGCTGTTCGGGAACGAGAAGCTTGTAGACTTCTTCAATGTTCTGTTCGAGACTGCCATCCGCCTTGCGCAAAACGAGATATAATACCGGGACACGGTAGGATGGTGAGAACACAATATTATACGCTACTGTGCTGGACTCACGGTCGCCAGCGCAACGATATAAAGCATCCTACTGCAATCAATTCTCGTGTCACGCAAATGAGAGGTGCTAACGAACCACGTCTTCTTCGTCAACTTCTTCTTCTGCCTCTTGGCTTGCCTCAGCTGATTCCACTGATCCAGTTGATCTCTTTCCAAGCACCTTTATGATTTCGAGGTACTCAGTTCCATTCTGTGATTCATCAGCATAGAGACGCTGCGCATTCTCCATCAACATCCGCACACCTTGACTTTCATTTCAATGCATTCCCAAGGATATCCCGAGGTTCCCACGGACCGAAGAAAAGACTTGCAACATTCTGAGAACCCTGATGTTGTCAAGAACGGGTATGATTGGATTCCAGTCATCCCCCATCATATCTTGATGAACAAGCGAAAGATGTAGTGAAGCTGTCAGGCGGCCGTTATCCAATGAGGTGTCTTGCCTTAACCTGCCTCGGGTCCGTGCTCGAGGTGACGAAACGGTTTCATGTCACGTGAAGTCCGCAAGCTAGAGATCTCAGTCTTGGCTAGAGTTCCTCCTTGTAAATCTTTGAATTTCTCTCACAGAAGTAAAGGAGGGAAGCTACATAACTGACTCGTACTTTATTCGGAATGGTGTATAGAAATGCACGTATTCGCCTTTGCTCAAAGACGAAGTAAGATTCTCCAGTTTAACTAATAAATAGCTACTAAAGTCAACCTTAAACTATAAGCTCTAAAGTATTGTATTCTATGTACAGTTTGTGACTTGCCACGAAGATTCTGGATCTGAAGAGTGCCTGGACCTCGGCTGAACTTCAAGCCCCTAGCCGAGACACGATCGAGACACCAGAGAGGGACATACAACAGCCTACTGCGCAGCATATACCACGATATCAGCAATAAACAAGGACATGAGATTAACATACAAGAACAGGTCCCGCAGTTCGTGGCACCACCATGGCGAAACGGCCCAACGGCCCACGTGGAAGCAAGCGCAGAAGCGGCACGCTCTAAACACGATGCGGAGAGTCGAAAATCCAATTGCATACACATCTACACAGACGGGAGTAGCATAGGAGGTCACGGGGGGCAGCGGCAGTCTGTCTAACAAGCCAGCGACATGCGAAAGCTACGTACAGCAGATGCATAGCGGCTTGACGTACGGCGAATCGTTCTCTACTGCGAGCGGTACCTGCGTTCGACATAGGATCTTGGGATGCTTTTGCGTCCGGACGGAGGCGGCCGAGCCAAACGTAAAGTTTTGGATATGTCAGGTGCGTTCATCTCTGAATAAAATTGTCTGGCGAAGTGTAATTGACAGGAGGCGTAGGTCTGGACATGACTGTGCCGCAGAGCGCTTCTCAAAGGCGGGCAATTGGCGATGCATTACTTGGGACCAGTCATTTCTCAGATGCCCAGCTCCCAGTCTCCGAAGCTTGGCTCGATGGGGCGTCTTTAGATCAATTATCTCCCTGAGACAAACTGCCACAGAGGATTCTCCTCCAGGCAGAGAGCCAATCAGAGACCGACAACGGCGCAAAAGTGGCTGATGCTGCCTATGCATGCTGCAGGGCCGACATCTTCACCGAATATCCCCTCTTTGGCCGGCATTGACATTAATTGGGGTCATGACACACGGTCTTCGCCGTTAATTCTTTGATTCCATCTGATTTTGATCCTGAGGAGCCCGTCGTTGATATTCTAATATCCATTTTCAATCATTGGGATCCCCATCACCGACCATGGCAGCTGCAGACGCTGTGCTCTCTCGCACGTTGCGCTCCATTACGATCACCAAGATCGCAGAGCTCGAAAAGGCCCGCAGCTCCTTTGCAACCAAGAAGCAACTTCTGTTCGACAAGGTCGACAAATGCGACACCTCCGAGAAACGCGTCGAGGAATTGCTTTACGGCGTTGAGGAGCTGTTACCCAAGACCGGAAATGTTGATGTCCGCGCCATTCACAAGTTTTTGGACCAATCCAAGCATGACAGCTCTTTTCCCAAGGCGCACCTTAACCAGTACGAGGCTAGATTGAGGGGCGCTCTCGATAAGGAGAGCCAGAAACTGTCGCTCGCGAGTTTGTATTCCCGGCTTCTGACCGAGTGGATGGACAAATCCACGTCTGAGACTGATTCCTCTGGGCACCTGTCGGATGCCGAGTCGAACGAATCTTTCGACATGGTCGACAAGAAACAGAAACTCCATCTCGAGCACTTGTGCACCAAGTTTGAAGACGTGGTCTTCAGTCCACTCGAGACTGATGAAGCGGAGATCCACGCGGCTCTTCTCGACCTCTTTACAGGTCAGGGCAAACGTGGTCCAGACTGCAGCAAGGACCTTGAGCAGCTCCGCAAGTCCATGCAAAGAAAGGGCGATATCATGCGCGACATCAAATCGCCATTCACCACCGAGCAGCTCAAGCTTTGCCTCAGCGGCACCCTGCAAGAGTCCCTCTTCAACGAGAACAAGAAAAGGACCATCCGCGAGTTCATGGACAACGAAGTAGTCCTCGAAGAGATCGCCGACGTTCTCAACATGCGCTACAACGACATTGAGAACTGGGAGTGGTGGGCCCCTCAGGAGGGCATAGTTTGTTACAACCTCCCTCTGCCACAAGTCTCATGCTAATCTTTGAAAGTACGTGTATCCCCGTCGAGATCTCAACGGCAAGTACCGCATCTGGATGGATGAAGACGTCCTGCAGGCAATACTCATTTACTACATCGGAACGGAGTGGTGTGTATCTCTCAAGGAAAGCCTCAAGCGGGTTGCCAGCCACTGGTGGAGCTGGGACCAGCCTTCGAAGGAAGATGAACGGCTAGCAGATCGCCGACGGTACTTTTTTGGCGATTATTACGCTTGCGATCGCGGATTCTGGAACATAAACTTGGATGACGACGATGCTGCCCCCCTGCGCAGGCGCCGCTACAAGTCTTCCCAAGATCGTTGTCTGATCAGGGAGAAGAGAGACAACTATCTCGACCAGTTCTTCTTGGCTCTTCTTCCCGGGAACTTTGAGCCTGAGGATTCATATGATGAAGTGGAAGCTAGGAAGCCAGGCGCTGGCAATGTCAAGCAGAAGCTTCTGCGTGTAGCTGCCACTGAGATCTTCTTGGAGCAGAAGCAACGCGGCAAGGTCGCAGTAATTTGCACCGACTTGAAATGGTTCGCCACGGCACTTTCTCACCAAACGATCATCACTGTCATGCGGTTCATCGGGGTCCCGGACTTCTGGATCACTTGGTTCAAAAAGTTCCTCGAGGCTCCTCTCAATACAGACCTTGCACGTGGTGATCACGCCTCAGGAACGAAAGGCCCACGAATCCGTAAAAGAGGTGTCCCACTTGCACATTCCACTGAGAAACTGACGGGTGAGCTGGTTCTCTTCTTCCTGGACTTTGCCGTGTTCCGCGAGACCGGTCTCTTGCTCCATCGCCTGCACGACGATCTCTGGGTCTGGGGCGACCCAGAGAAAGTGGCCCAGGCCTGGCGGGTCATCAAGGACCTTGCCAAAATTCTTGGACTGGAGTTCAACCTGGACAAGACTGGCTCAGTCTACCTTCTCTCCGAGGGCATGGCGAAGGACGAAGCTGTTGCCGCCGCCTTGCCAAAGGGACCTGTCTCTATCGGCTTACTGGGGCTCGACCCGAAGAGCGGCAAGTGGGAAATTAACCAGAACGTGGTTAGCGCGCACGTCCAGCAGTTGGGCAAACTTCTTGCGGACTCCGAGTCCATCTTGAGCTGGGTTCATACGTGGAATTCCTGTATTGGCCGCTTCTTTGGCAACACGTTCGGCCATCCCGCTGCGTGCTTTGGCCGCGAGCATGTGGACAACGTCCTCGCCACGTACCGCAGCATGCAAGAACGCCTATTCCATGATCAGCCGGAAGGGAAACGTGATGTGGCCAGCTTCCTGAAGGACACTATACGCACTCGCTTCGATCACAAAGTTTTGGACTCTTTCCTTTGGCTGCCGGAAGATCGTGGCGGGCTTGGAATGCAGAACCCATTCATCCGCCCACTGCTGATGCGTAGCGTGCTAGATGCCTCTCCCGACGAGACGTACGAAGCATTCTTGAAAGAGGAGCTGAGCCTGTACGAGCGGCAGAAGGCCAGGTTTCTGGCGCTGGGTGAGAAGGAGCGAATCCATCGATTCAAAGACATCACAGACGAGGCCACTGATAAGCAAAGGCTCGAGCCACCTCACGATTTCATGTCGTTTGACGAGTTCACTGCGCATCGCGAACGCGACAGCCTTTTGCTTTTGGATCTCTATTCGAAATTCACGGCGGAGGCCACAGAGACCGGCTTGAGTACCCCCTTGCCTCCTCCTCCTCCTCCACTCGACATTCTGGATCTACCTAGACCACTCGAAATCCCGAAACAATCATTCGAAGATATCATGAAAGGACTCGAAGGCCCGAAACCATGCGATGTCCCGAAAACGCGCAATGTCTGGAAAGCACTCGAAACCCAGAGCAGTGAAATGACTTGGACCATGCAGCAGTATCAAGTGGAGGTGCTTAGACAGGTAGGGGTTGGTCAGCGGTTGATTCCAAGAGGATTTCTGCCACTGGGAGTAATGAAGATGATGAGAGAAAGGAGAGTTGCCTGGCGGATGGTGTTGTAGCTTGGACAGGTTTCCCGCCTTTGGGGTCCCCAGCTCGTACTTATTTAGGGGAATGTAGGGTCTACTTGGCAGCAATGAGAGGATTTCGATGAGAATGCTGAATCTTAATTACCCGACTGTTATCCGCTCTTTTACACAATATTAGTCCTCATTGTCAGCTTCGTGCCACTAAGAACGTCATCACCAGAGTGGAGCATATTCCGTTGCTGGAACAACAAGACACCTCCAGCCTCGGGCTCCATGTGCAGACAAATTTCAGGCTCATGATTTGACCTTCAGTGCCGAGACAACCGTGCTCCCCCAGACAACGGAGCGTGCGTCCCAAATTCGTACTGTCAGCCAGGAAATCTTGTCGAAACCTGCAAATGCTCGCCGTAACATCATCGTTCCTGTTCACCCTGTTGAAGCCATCCCCTCATCACGTTCGAATGGCCGATGAAGTCGTTGCTCTCGTTTACGATCCTGGGCATAATAATGGCATGAACTGTTGCCTTGCCTCTTTGCGTCCATGCCAATACTGCTTGTGACCACTTCGGAGGTGAGGTAGCTTTGACGCTTGTTGTAGTTCGGCTGAGTTTGCTATTAGAGGTGACAGCATCATCGATATATTCCAAGTACGCCCACCGATGCTCAGGTTCTAAAGCGACTGCTCTGAAGATTGAAACGAGCGGCACTGAAAGGCAGAACGTCGGTCCGGAAAGCTTCATCAGCACCAATTAAGACACTAACGGCGCCTGATAGGTTCATGATGAGAGTTCAATGTCGACACTAAATTCACTTGCACGCGTAATGTGTTCTTTGTATAGCATCACAATCACGCGATCCGATTGGTTGATATGGAACTGCATTGGTGTGCCGTCGAAGGCTGTGCCGTCCTGTGGACCGGGACGCCTCCGATTCTGAGCCAGGAGCATTGGAAGACCGTTCTCTAGATCATTCTCCGGTTGAAAGACATTACAATATACCCTTGTTTCGCCATACATGACGAAATGTACTACGAATGGGCGAATGGGTCCAGTGAGAAGATGCGCCGGTGCAACTCCGGAGGTGGTTTGCTCACTGTCTTCGAACAGCATCGCAAATTCCCACATGTGATCATCCAGATCTCGCCTACCTGCTGTAGTTGCTAATCTCATCTTTTCACGCCAATATCGCTCGGGATATGCTTTGGTCAAGCGGTAAGGCCGGCCGCTGGGCAAGGAGCGAAATAATAAACCAGTTCGAGGTGAATCAAGCCCCGACAAGAATCTTGGCGGGTTCCTTGGTATGTAGATGGAAACGAAGTTGTGTCTACCTCCAGAGTGACGGTTTGAGTATAAAAGATTTGTGCTCAAAGGAACACAACCGGGTCCATATAATCGAATATATTCATCTCCGCCCTGCCACATAAGTGGTATTGCAAGATCTTCGAGGTAATCGCCCTTATAGCAGCGGATGATAGCATAAAACAACTCGAATTTGAGATAAGCGTGCATCTTATGCTGCATGAGAGGCAACGTTATATGCAATCCACGATTCGTCATGGCGTAGGGCTGAGCCCCAGGAGCATCGTAAGAAAGTATGTTGCTGGATCCTGCGAATTCAGCAGGCGAAGAAGCAAAGACCCCTCGTCGGATATACCAATCATTCATTTTGCTCCCCCCTGGGATTGGGAAACAGGCGGTGTCGTCATAGTCTCCCGTGTATTCGGGGTTCATTCCCCAAGCGAAAATTGACTGGTCGACAGAGCTCTTCATAATTTCTTCTTGGAGACGAATGAAAGCGCCTTCGCCTTCGCCGTATAATAATGGCATGCTGACGTCAAATAGTCCAAGCAGGCAATACGCCATGTCCTCGGGTCGTGTCGTTCGTCTATTGGCAGCCCACGACATCCGGGCCGCAATGGTGGCCATTCGAAAGTTCCTCCCGTGCAGCATATCCTCTGGTATACCGGTAATGCAGGAAACAATGCTACTGAGAGACTCCCGTGTCCCCAGCGAAATCCAATCATAACCGAAAAAGGTAACTTGGACGGGGGCAATCAATTCCTGGAGCGTCCATCCGCGAGAAAACCAGCGACATTTCTTTAGCGAGCTTACAGATGGTGTTGGACCGTCGCTGTAGTCGTCCAGGCACGCAAAACAGGCGCTCGCCGTCACGTACCAGCGAAACATTGAGTTTATGGCTTCCGACAGCTCAGCGGAGGACGTCTTATCGATGCAGCAAGTATCAATCCAGACGTAGTGTATGCCCAACGAAAGGGCTTGGTTGCAGCACGCGAGGATCTTCCTGTAGCCAGGTTTGCCACGGAGTTGCTCGGGGGAGAAATCTTTCATCTCCTGGAACGACACCTCGCCATCCCGCCATGTGTGGGATAAAATTGCATAGCGAGGAATTTTATCTGGAGTGAACTCATGGATAACTATTGCCTGGGCATCAAGCAGCCGCATTGTGAGGTGAGGAAGTGAAAAGATGAATGGAGAGAAGGGCAAGGTCAACTGATGCGAGCTGAAGGGTAAGGCTGCAGTTTCATGGACGAGGCGCACAGGCATGTTGGTGGTTAACAGCAATCATTGCGTCTCTATGGAAAAGTTTTAAAGAGAGCACGCTTGGAAAGATAGTACTCTATAGTATTAGAACAACATTAGGGCCTTCCGATCCTAAACATCTGTGATTAGGCTCTTGAGCACGTGCTAGCGTGTAACCTGATAGCGCGTATCGACCTTACATGTAGGGTGGAGTGCGTATAATGTCGAGCCGGACCATTTTGTAGAAGATTTCAAATTCAAAGACACCGGGTTTGAATGGCACTTTACTCATTTGAAGTCTCACATAATAACCCTTTCCGAAAGCCCAAATCAAATCAGGAATGAGTTGTGTTTCCTCTAAACCCCGTCAATCAGTGGCCGCGAAGCTCTAACGGCAATGGACTCGCGCGCATTGCTGCCCATATTTTCAAGATGGAAAGCCTTGCTCTTCCAGCCAGTTTCAACATTGATATTGCAGCGAATGGGTAGATAGCGGAAATGATCGAGCTTCCTTCGAACAAATGTGAGAGACTAGTCAACCAATATCACAATCAACACCACTCTAATGGGCAGATGAAAGAGCTCTCGGCAATTTCAAAACCATTTTACCATTACCTTTCTATGCGGCTATGCCAGATCATGATGCCGCCGGATTTAATGCATTAAGCCACAAAATACGCCGATATCTCTCTGTATGTTATGCAGTCGTGCGAGTATTCTCCAACTTCGTGACCAAGATATCCTGTGCACCTACAGATTCTAAAGTGTCCATGGTCTCGGCAAGTTTCTTCTTCTCGACCATGCTCTGCACAGCAACCCAACCAGGCTCTTCGAGCGAGTTGATGGTCGGGGCACGCTTGCCAGGAGTAATCTTGGTCGCCTGATCGAGCTTGTCGCGGTGGACGTTGTATGTGCAGAGGACATACTTTTGAGCAGCTAAAGCGGCTGTCAGCACCTGGGTTCAGTTAATACAAGGACAAAAGGCACTAACTAATAACACCACGTATCCTCGACGCGATGAGGTCGATTAGCTGGGGGTTCGAGGGATGTTTTGACTTGATTAGTACGGCTGTGCTCTCAACCACGGTGGAAATAGCCATCAAGCCCGCTGCACGCATGGTCTCGCCCGACTCTGAGCCCTGTTAGCAGATGTACAGTGCGGCGAATTGACGCCCGAGAACTGACCAACAAGATCCACAATTCCATCAGCAACACCCAACGCACAAGCTGCCTCAACGCTTCCACCAACGTACTTGATATGCGTCCTCAGACCAGCCTTGGCATTGCCATTGACCAGAGTTTTATCTGTGTGGACCAGCTCCAACTCTCTGAAGTACGCCTGGCTCAGATTCGTGAAACTTGTAACCACATTCTTCCCAATCAATTCTTCCGGACGTGTGATGTCACCTTTTTCTGGTACTTGAACTTGGAGCTTACACCGGCCAAACTCCAGGTCCATTATTTCATCTACGCCGGTCGTATCGGAAGGGGGAACTACTGCCTCATGTTCCCGCACTTGGTCTCGGCCGGTTATACCAAGATCAACGCGACCCTCGCCAACGAATGTGGGTATATCTGCCGCCGGAAGGAAAACGAGGGCGATTGGGAGGTTCTTGACAAGAGCAATGTCAAGGCGGTTGTGGCGGTGGAATTGGATGTCGGAGCCTGTGAGCAGGTCGAGACATGCTTGGTGGAGGCGGCCCTCTTCCAGATGTTAGCTGCAGATCGTAGCGGGGATGACCATTAAGGTGCTGTACTCTTTGGGACAGCAAACAAAAGACGGTCGTTGAGGCTGGCTGGGTCGTCAGTTAGGAAGGTAGGTGAAGAATTGTACGAAGATGAGAGTGAGACGGACTGGTTGACGAGATCCATCTTGACGCAAAGCGATGGATCGATCTTGCTTTCTCTTCCACTTATGTATAGCTCGCGACTGCTGGTCGGGGCGTTGAGCGATTCTGCACTGCGTGACACACTAATCTCTGATATACAGCACGCAATGCAGCGGTTGAAGTGGTTGTCGTCGTACGCTGTACTCGATCTGACTCAGTATTGACCAATTGTTGCGGCGCGTGCGACTGAACGAGCGAGTAGCTGCCGGGTGATTCGACAAGCTTTCTGCGCGCACGGCAATGCGGGAAGGCGGCCGCGGCGATCCGGTATCGCAGGAGAGTGTCGAGAAGGAGTGACAATTCAATTGTGTTCGTCAGAGGAGTTGGTCATGTAAAAAGAAAAAGCGGCGAGTGACTGGTCGGCTCATATGGGGCAGATGCACGGAGTGTGTCCCTTGGCTAGTGGTAGTGGCAGTGGAGTGGGCCTTACCGCCCGGCAGAACTTTCTCGCGTGCATTTGGTCGGCTTGGCAAGCCCACCGGCATTTTCTCTCACGCCGACCTCACCTCGAAGAAAAGCAGCACGGCAGCATCACGACCCAGCTTCAATCCATCAAAGCGATCCACGCACCTCCATCCTGACATTACAACCTCTGCACAGCCATGGATCCGCAAAAGCAGCCCGTCAAGCTCGTCAAGGTCACCCGTGTCCTGGGTCGAACTGGTATGCGCTCCAGCGCCCAATTCTGAGGACATTTTCTAACAGAGAATAGGCTCTCGTGGTGGTGTGACCCAGGTGCGCGTCGAATTCATGGACGACACCACCCGAAGCATCATTCGTAACGTCAAGGGTCCCGGTATGTGGTGAATAAGATATTCTATGATAAACGGAGACTGATTTTGGACAACTTCTAGTCAAGGAGAACGACATCCTCTGCTTGCTGGAGTCTGAGCGCGAGGCTAGGAGACTGAGATAATTGGAGCGGTGTTGCGGATGGATGGCATGTCTGTGGAGGCTTAAAATCTGAAAGTTCTTCGGATTGAGGATGAGGTGGACGATTCGAATACCGAAGGAACGATCCTAGCCTGTAAGCTAGCAGCATAGGAGTTTCGGAAGGTTGCATTTGTCAATTTGAGAGGCATTTCACAGCCTTAAGTGTTCAGCCATTTCACGGAGTGGTCTTTGCCCATTCAGTGCCCATCAACATCATGAAATTTCTGCTCGGTTCACTATTCAATGCTTTCCCTTGCAACTCTTTACATATTCCTCATAACTCATTCCCACTGCCCTATCCACAGTAACATAAAGGGGCTGTTTAAATTCGCTTGGATACCAAACTTGGTATCACCCTTGCATCCACCACCATCGACACTAGATGCACTCTCAGGTTGCTATCTACGACTCCACGATTATCCTCCAGCATCATCGCACATGTGCCCACTCTAATGCCAAATCGTCAGCGTCGTATCCCTCGTCCGCCATGCGCACTCCTCCGCTAGACGTCCTCCGCCTTCTGTAGCGCAGCGAACACTGACTTTACATCCTCACTGAGATTTCCAAGCTCTTCCGGAGCATCATAATCGGCGATGGTGCTCATGTCATATGAGAAAATATTCATCGTGAACTCCCTCCGAGGACCCTGCCACGGTTAAAACATGACACGGCTGTTGGCCCAGTTTGCGGAACGATGGTGAAGTTCTAGTCGAAGGTGGAGCCCAAGTTGGAGCCTCTGCATTAAAGGCTGTAGGGATTCGAGTGAGTATCTGATCTCCGTTCGATCACTATGGTGGAACAATGAGGGTGCCTTTAGCTAGACACGAATCGACAACCGGCAGTACCAGCTTCAACGACAATCTACTACGCAAAGTGAACCGCAAAGATGATACATCAACGAAGCTAAGATTATGCGTCAATGATGCTGATGGGTCCCGAGAAACATTTCTGTATGACCGAAAGAGGAGCTGAAAGCGAGAAACTTTGTCGGAGACTATTAAACTCGCATTTTTTCTAAATTCTAGTCGCCATGTCAGAGCAGGTGGGCCGACTGTTGGCTTTCCAATGAGAAGGATAAAGAATGCACTCCTTAAATCCAAAAGAACGAAATCATAACTTGTGAAAAATAGCCTGTCTTCGGCACTTAAATACAGTACCTACTCCACGTCCCACCATTACTGGCATCAATCATCAAAGCGATGTGAAAGGCCTGTGCAGACTTTTCTACTTTTAATTGTCGACCAATGTACGCGGGCGTTTCGCACGTAAGAGCCCTTGTCGAATTCCCATCAGCCGTAGGGATAGATATTTATCCAATTTCCCAGTGCGAAATGGCAGATGTGGTTGGAGATCCCCATCTCTCCGCTCTCGAAAGCAGGAACTGTTTCCAAACAGGTCATCATCGGTACTCCGTAGTCTTCCTATTGTCTTGAGTCGTGCCCTTGCAAAATTACCCGAAATGGCAGCTATGTAGATTTTAACAATGCAATTCGCTCTGGTGACGTAGAGCCTCGGCTTAAGAGTTTCCGCACTCTCAAGCATTATCGTCGATCGAAGCCCAGCAGGACGCAAATCAGAAGCTGACTTTGTGGACAGTTCGTCAACGACGTCAAACGAGGATGCGAGCAGGTTCGCATCCCTGCCAGCCGTTGGAGATGAATGTGGAGAACCGGCACATTTGTATGCCCCTGCCGACGTGTATCAGCGATCTCTTGGCTGGCGATGAGTAAGGCGACGTAATGAGGTAAGGGTGAGACGACAGACAAGAAGCGCGTTAGGGCCGGCGCGACGCGGATGCGCAGTGCACCTCCGTTTACACCTATTAATCCACATAGGTAAACCTATTTCACTGTTACATCACTCCCCTCGAGTCTTTGGGTCGCACAAGTCCCGTTGCTTTTAACTTCACGCGCTCCCGTCCCCATCCAGGGTCCAAAGGATCGCGCCTACGCTACCCGGCCGAACGGCAGCGCGCCCAGCGGGTCGATGACATCTTCACCGCAATAAGTGAGCGGTCGTGATCACACGAGCTGTACAAGATGTCTTCAGAAAACCGTGATATCGACCCTTCCAAGGAGAAGTCGGATCCTCCGGAAGGAGCTCCTGGTATAGACAAGGAGAACAAAGACTCTACTGATGTGCCGCAAGATGTGCCAAACGAAGAGCCACCGGCTCCTTCAGTAACAGAGTCGCAATCGAGAGCCAGATTTCGTTTGCCATTCTTAGGGACGCGATCGCAGAGCGACCAGCAACAGCCAACGAACCCAGACATCTCTGATGCAGAGCGGCGGAGAGTCACGTTCGAAGCAAGTCGAAGCAGCCTTCCCATGAGTCCAGTCAGTCCCCAAGGAAGCCAATCGATGGGCCAGCGGGGATTCGGCCGAAGTATGGATCGTAGGAGAAGCTCCATTGATCCCAGGCTTCGTCCAGAGCAAGAGGTTTACCACGACAGTCGCGCAGCCACACGGAGAGAATTCAGGCGGCGAGGGACGACGCTGCAAGACTATTACAGAGAGAACCCGACACTCCTACCACAACTCCCATTCACATTCCGCCATGGCTTTAAGAGATGGAAGCTAGGAGCGGTGATCTTGTTTATGGTCTTCGATGCTTGCGTCGTACCCATCATCTTGTACTACGCAATGACCTTTGGCGGTAACGTTGAAGGCTGGATTACGTTTGCCGTTGTGACGGCCATCTGGGGAGGGCCAGCATACATTGAGTTCGCAATCAGATCATGGCGCTTGATCTTGAAAGAGCGCTTCTTCCGCCCTCTTGGCGTTTCAAGCCGGTGGGCATTCGACATCACAAATTGGATCTTCGTTGCTTCGATCACCGCAACTACGGCCTTATTGATTATTGGTGCAGCGCCTCATATCGTATGGTTGCGCGTGCTATCCATGCCCGGCCCTGCTTTGTTACTCGTGTTGGGAATCTGCCTCGCGCTCATCACTCTCTACAGTTTGGCCGGCTGGAAGGCCCCTTTCAGAATCAGCTCCACGCCGAAGGGGGGTAAAGTTAATCCCGGTATTTACTACGTTGTCGAAGATATTATTGCCGTCAATGCCGCTGGTGGTCTTCCGTTCCGAGAAGGCTGGGCTGCCAGGTACGAAGCGAGTCCGATCTTCAGGAAGATGATCCGAGATCAATCATTGTTTTGGTCGATTGGAGCAATATGTATGGGTACGGTTTTGACGGTGATTGTTTGTGTGCATGTAAGTATTGTGCCACTGGCGAATCGCATTTCACCGCTAACATACGGCTTTTTAGACGATCAAGAAAGAGGTCGCATATGGTGTAGGTTGGGCGACTCCATTCGTTTGGGCTGCCGTCTGGGCAGGAATCTCAGTACCTTGGGTTCGTTACATGATGCACCAGGAGACGCTCACGTGGGAGTCTGTTTGCAAAGGCAAGATGGAGAGAGGGGAGATCGAGGCCGACAAAGAAGATGAAATCGCACCGACAACAAACGGGCAAAACGGCGACACAAGTTCGAATGCGGTCTAAGTGTGTGATTTGTTTATTAGCGAGCGTTGGAGACCAGATATTCTTCGTCCTTTCCTAGTAGATACCTAAGGGTATTGGATAGGCATGTCTATTTTGCCGAGTTGTATAGTGACTTACCAGCTTTTTATCATGCGGCACAGCGGAAAGACCCGAAAGGATTTTGATGCGGTGAAGAGAAATTAAAGCTTGAGCTGCGATTCGCACCTTTTACATCTAATTTAATTAAGGGAGATCTAAACTGCTCTGCAATTTATCAAACCAAGCTGATCAATCGTCCATGGAGGAGCTTCGGCTTTACCGAGTTGGTCTTCTCGCCGTGGCTGAGTCGCACCGAGCGTCCACGCACCGCCATCTTCAATCCTCTTCCAAAGCGGGACAGCAACAGATGCCAGCTATGACACATTTCAGGATCATGCTTAAGCAAGCTCGTACGTATACGGATATGGTGTGTCTTCCTTCGTAACGCACGGCAGGGACAGCTGGATTGAATCCTGACGACGTGCATTTCTCCACCACTCGCCATAACATACAGCCTCCTAAGGTATCCCATATATAGATCATCTCTCCTAAACTTCCTTGGCATCTACAGCCTAATATCATCGCGCAGCGTTTAGATTAATCTTTCCCTTCCTACATACGCCTCAAAGGAATTTGATTCGGAGCTTCGGGCTTAGAGACGCGTCACGCTTCAAACAATAGGTTGCTGCTGCTCCGCCACTGCGTGCTCTGTTGTAGTACATGCACTTGTTAGTTACACAGAGAAATCAGCTTTGCTTCTCTACTTGCTTTTCCATTACTCTTTTTGGGCTCCATTCCTGCAGGATGGCTTCTCGTCATTGTGATTCTTCCATTAACCTCACAGCGGCAGAGGTCTTTCACCTGTTAGCTATCTGGATCGTCATGCCTGCTACCCCTATTTCCATCATTAGTAGAATCGGACCACGATCGCAAAGAGTCTAGGAATAGAAGCAAGCCTGGGTATAAAGAGGCGCCCTCTTGCGTCTAGAAGAACGGACATTCACTCAACTCGAAACACTTATTCGAATTCAAGTCAAGAATCCATCATAGCACCATTACATGACCATATCATCTAAACGACAATCATCAACATGAAGTTCACCACCGTTCTCGGATGCGCTATGCTGTTTGGCACCGCCGCTCTCGCAACGCCAGTAGTGGTTGAAGAGGCCCGAGAGGTCGCAGAAGGTGAGTCTTAAGCGTTAACGCCAAAGCGAAATGCGACTGATGAGAGGCCAAGCAGATTATAAAACGCTCGAGAAGAGAACTGGCCATATTGATGTCACAACATGGAAAGGCAACGAATGCGGCGGCACAAATCAAGGCACCACTCAAGTCGGAACGGGTGGTAAATGCGTTAATATGTCGAACGCCGGATCGTTCTCGGTTGGAGGCTCTTCGGATATTAACCCTTCCGGCTGCAAGGTCATTCATGTTCAGTACTACCTTAACACGGGTACGTATGTATAACATTAGGGCCTGGTGTCAGACTAACAAAGGTGCAGGTTGCCATGGCACGAAGGGTATCACACAAACCGTCAATGGCCACAGTTGTCACGCCTTGTCTCCAAACCAGGGCTCGGCCCACATGGTCTGCAAAGGTTCTTAAGTTGAATGAACCCAACTCTTATACGCAACTGGCGATATTACGGAAAGTGAACGGGTCAGTGGCTTTGAAGGACGACCTCGAATATAAGCTCACTAATATGCGGAGGCTTCTTGGAAGTGTTGAAGGCGACTATGTTAGAGTAGCTCTATATAAACTGTTCGCTCGCGGGAAACTAGCTCCTTCGTGAGGGAGCAGCTTTAAGACTACTGAATTTATAAATGTGATGACCTGTATTGAGCAAGGCCACGCATCAGAGAAAAGTCCATGACAGTGCTGCGTACTTTACTACGAAACATATAGTCAAGGAAGTTTAAGCCAATCCAGACGGAGGATAGATAACATGTTACCAAAGTTGAGAAGTCACAGCATATGCAGGTCAAGACCGCCTTATCTTCAAAGTTCAGAATCTTTATCATTCACAAACTATCAACTGCTCGTGAAGAAAAGCATTTTGGGGGAATCTCGCAGAGAACAGAAAAAAGGGAGGCATCTCGGCACACTGCCGCTGCAAAAAGTATACACAAAAACGAGACCGCAAATGCGCAGGCAAGAAAAGCCTCCGCTGGCCGGTGGCCTGAATCGTCAAAGTCGAAGAACATCTTTGGCTCCATTTCGAGCATCCCATCGATTCGAATCGAATCCCGTTCCCCTCAATCGCAAGTGCATTAACAAGCATCATCATCAGAAGACTCAAAAACCAGTCTCAAAAAAACCTTTCGCTCATGCTGCTCCGCCAGTCGCCGACTCCACGCTCAGAATCCTAGTCGTACACTTCTTCGGCTCCTAACTCACATGCCGCTGCGATGCGGACTTCCACGACTTGCGTCTCGGTCGCCCTGTCTCAAGCTCTGGTAGCTCGGTTTGCGCTGCTGGCTCAGCATCTCTGCGATGCTGCCTCCGCCCATTGCGCCTTGCATGCCGTATCCTAGCATCTGCATGTTGCTCTCGCGCCTGCTCTTCTTCACATCTCTCGGCGCCTGTCCCGGTGGGGGAGGTGGTTGACTCGTCGGGGGCGCCAACGCGCCATTCAAGCTGTTATATGAATCCTGTTGCTGTTGTGCCATCTGCTGCTGCTGCATCGCCATTTGCTGCTGATAGTAGTCCGCCTGCTGCTGCTGTTGCTGTCCATATGGAACTCCATTCATGCCAGCACTGGGATGTCTCGCCGGAGGACCCTGCTGCATCGGGGCGAAGCCGCCCACGTTCTGGAAGCTCGTCTGATTGTAGGCCGGCGTCGCAAGGTCGGAGAACATCTGATGTCTCGGGCTTCGGATGCCATCCCACTCGCTCGCAGGAGCCTGCGGCCTGGCTGCTTCCACCAGCTGCTCACGAACGGGGCTTGCTTGGTCCTCCTGCACCTCATCGCCGTAAATGTCATTGTAGTCGGTCAGGAAGAAGCTGATGAGAGGGGTGGGGATGTTGAGGGTCGGTGCGAAGACGATGCTAACGTTGCGGACGTTCATTTTGTTCGTGGCGGACGCGTCGACGATTTCGATGAGGAAGGAGCAGAGCGCTTGGAGAAGTGCGAGGTTGGGCGCTGGGAGCCGGTGGACGAGGAGGTTGAAGGCGGTGATTTTGGCTTGCCTCTCTTCGAGATCTGCTAACCTGTTATTATCGTAAAACTTGTAGATATCAGTGGAGAGAAAAGCAGAAACATACCAAGCGCCTTCAAGAAATCCAGATGCAGCTCCCTCGTCAGTATGCCCGTTGGCAGCTCTCGCAGATACAGCTTCAGCAAGCTGCCCACAGCGTGTACATCATAGTACTCTCCTTCGAGCAACTTGACATCGCCTTCAGTGTTAAACCGGTCTCGCAAACCCTTGATTGTAAGATTGCTTCCACTGAGTCTGAATATACCCTCTTCATGGATTGCTCCTTGCGCCCTCAGATACTCGATACAACGGTACACGACCGAAGGAAGCGGGTAGTCGATTCCAGCGGGCTGGGTGTACTCGACAGCGTCTGCAAGAGGAACACCGAAGACAGGGTGGCCTGTAGCAAGCTGTACAGGTTGACTATTCGCCGAAGCACCCGGCTTGTCAAGGTCCGAGGAGGAGCGGCCTCTGAAGCCGGCGAAGATGCTACGTTTCTTGTCCTTGATAGCCGGAGTCGCAGGAGGCTTGTTGCCCCACATGCTGGCATCTTCGATTTTGACGCCACCTGTGGGACCAGAGATCATGTCTCCATGGATGATAGGATAGGTTGCGCCGTGCACCTTCTTTCCTGATTGATTCTGCAGTTGGTCGTACGGCTGAGTGAAGCCTGCGTTCAGTGGTGGAGATGGCATTCCTGAGCGGCTCGGGCCTCTGACAGGCGCTTGCTGTGCGATCATTTCATCGTAGCCCATGCTCTGGAAGACTTCTGTCTTCTCAGTGTCAGGCGTGGAGTGCTTGCTGGAGTCCTTGCCTCTGGAGCGTGGAGGATTGCTGGAGCTGCCATCGCGCATGTGGAGCATTGTCCTTGCGTCGGGTCGCTGGTTCTCCATTGCGGCTCTGCCCGTCGTATGACCTTGGTGGGCCAATGCTTGCGGGGGCGCAGGCGCGCTGGAGATGTCACTTCCCTCTCTCGGCTCGACATACTGCAAGAGCGCATCGACCCACGCGTCTCTTTCCACGTCGCTCTCGGCGCACAGCACGTGGCGCACTAGGCTCTTCTCGTCCTTCCGCTTCGGCTCAAGCACGAGGAAAGCGTGGCGATACTCGTTGTCTTCGCCTGCACTGTCGCCAGCGCTTGGACTGCGGTTGTGAAGAACACCACCATTGTTCTGCTGCTTGCCAATTTGCGCATTGGCGAGCTTGATACGGCCGATTT
The DNA here is from genome assembly GCA_010015805.1 of Rhizodiscina lignyota. Classification (NCBI taxonomy): domain Eukaryota; kingdom Fungi; phylum Ascomycota; class Dothideomycetes; order Aulographales; family Rhizodiscinaceae; genus Rhizodiscina; species Rhizodiscina lignyota. Next base: position 25,309 of record ML978126.1, read on the forward strand.
CTTGTCCGTCAGGCGCATCATAATACGTCAACGAGGTGCCCTCGAGCACAAAGTAGCGTGCCTTCCACCCACCGAAGTTCTTCCCACGCTTGGTGAGGTAGCCCTCCTTGCGCACGCGAGACCTCAGGCCACTTGATGCAGCGGGTTGGGTAGGTGCAACCGGCTGAAACTGTGGCGCTTGCGGCTGCGCTTGAGGAGGCACCTGAAGCGTGCTAGAGCCTGCTTGCGCGCTCTCTTGCTCAGGCTCAATGACGTTGTCGCTGAAGAACCTGCACACCTCTACTGCCATGTGCTCGTTCATCTCTGTGTCAAGCAGCTCGCTGAAATATCCATTCAGAGCTTCTCTTCTCGCATCTATCTTGGCTGGGGCATGTCCGTTGAACAATTCTCTGTCGGGCAGCTCGGCGGTAAACACTGCCTTCACGTTGTTCAGGAGCATCTGGTGCAGCCTCGCCAATGCAGATACAGTCTTCTCGACACGCCACAACTGCACACCGTTTGAACGAGCATAGATGCCCAGTTGGAAAACTGGATCCTCGTCCGGCATAGCGAAGAGCATCGAGTGACGACTTGGTCTCATTCTGCTGGAGAACACCGCAACATCAATGCCAGGCAGCGCGTTTGGAGGTAGTAGCAGCCCTGGGTACCGATCATCTACTAGGCCTCTGTACACTGCTGACGGCACCTCATCACTCTCCATGCCCTGTTGCGGCTCAGGCTGACTGGCATGGGCCGGTGGAGCCATGCGCTCGACAAGACCCGAATCCTGCGTGTGCGCATGGACCTCTGCTCTTTGCAGGTGCACATTTCCCTGGCCCAGTGGACTGGTTGGTGGCAGTGGAATCGCCTGCCTTGGCGCTCTCGGACTCAATGGCATCGCCGCGGCGGCCATACCTGTTCCCACTCCGCTAGGTCGTGGACTCAATGGCGGGGTATTTCCAAATGTCTGCTTGCTGGCACGAGGCGACATTGGTAGTCCCATCGGGGCTTGTTGATTAGACATTGGTCTTGGTGAAGAAGGCAGGCCTGGCGACATGAGTGGCGGAGTATTGTGGAAGCTACCCACAGAACCACGTCCGCGACCGGAGCCAGAAGAGTCGGAATTAGCAGGACTGAGTAGTGCGTTGATGCTGCCTGCGGCTTGTGGAGGAGGAAGGCGAGGGCTCGCAGGCAAACCTGCAAATCCCAGTCCTGAAGAGGCAGCATGGCTTGTGTTACTGCCCTGCGAGCCTGCAGTCGATGGCGAAGTGATGGTAGGCATGCTGGGCTGCGACTGTGGACTTGTTTGTTGCGAGCTCGACATGCTGGAAGTGCCGTCTTTCTTGGACTTGCTCTTGCTCTTACTCTTGCTCTTCTTTTTCTTGCTTTGGCTGCGCTCCTCGTCACTCTTGATGGCAAATTGCGCCTCTCTCAGAGCATCGTCCTCCTCGCGCGTCTTCCTTCTTCCACGCTCGTGCATGACTGGAGGAAGGGGTGCTTGGTTGTCGTCAAGAGTGTCGTCGTAGTCAGAGTCCGAGTGCTCGCCAGGCTGTTGTTGGTACAAGTGTGCAGATGGCGTTGCGGGCTTGGCGAGATTTAGCGGCGTGGGTGGGGCCTTGCGCGTGGAGGTTGGAGAAGGTGCGGCCGGGGAAACCGGGGGTGGCGCGTGTGAAGATGGCGTTTGAGGTTGCGCCTGCGGTTGTGCAGACGAGGCAGGCGCGGGAGACGGTGCGGCAAACGTACCAGCGCCAATGACTGGAGTGGCCTGCGTCAATGAGACGGTCGGCGCATTCGAGTCTCCATGTGGTTTGATAGATAAGGGAGCAGGATGTAGATCTGGTGTGAGCGGCATTTGTGAGGTGTTAGTGTTGGTGGTGGGTGGCACGGGCACATTTTGTGTTCCCACGTGCGCTTGATCTTCTGCAGGCGGCTGCACCGTTGGTGCTTGCGGCTGACTTCTTTGTTCCATATTAGAATTAGTTCGCTGTCTTGTGCTACTGCTTATTGACGTTGCGTTTGTAGTGCCAAGTTCTTTTGGGGATGGGTTTGACGATCCCTGAGATGCGGTCTGAGACTTGTTCTCAACTGGCGATTCAGACACACTATGCAGGTCCGAATCGGCTCTCTGCAGAGGCTTCAGAGACGCCTCCGATATGAGCGACTCTCGCCCCACGGTATCTGCGTCACTTGGCGCCGGAGACTGACTGTGTGATCGGTCCAGCGCCGAATCGATCCGCTGAACGCCGTTTGGCAGCGGCGGCTGCTGTGCCAAATGTTCTTTCAGCTTCTTCCTGTACCGCTCTTTATCTTTTGCTACGCGTTCCAGGTCTTTGTTCAGTCCTAGGATCATGGCCCGCTGTTTCTCCACCAGCCGCCACAACTGAGCATTGTGTGTAGTCGTGCTCTGCCTCTCCTTCCACAGTGACTGCAACGCAGCTTCTATGGAGCCAGCAGACGAGATGTAGGACGCTAAATCTTCTGCCGGCTGCTGTTGGGTCTGTCGAGAGGAAGCCGGAACTTCTTGAGAAGGTCGATGGGAGTTCGAGGGGGTGGAGCGGGAGGATTGTTGCTCGGAGGAGGATATGGAGGAGACGGCAGAGTCGATTGATGGATTACGAGGTGCGGTTGGTCTAGGTTCTTGCCGCGATGGCTTGGTGGGTGGTGCCATCATGGCCATGGCTGTAGGTGTTGCGGGGGGTGAAAGGTCGGAGGAGGAACTTAGGATAGGTGCGGACGTCTTGCGAGTATCGTGTCCATACGAACGCACAGCTGTGGTTGGCGTAGCTACAGACTCACTCGTGCTCCTTCCCCGTATGTCTCCAGAATCGATTCTGGAGGTATAGGAGGCCGTCTCGGCGGCCGGGAGACCATACGAGCGATCGAGTTGCGGGGATCGAGGGGATTCGAGTGCGGGCGAGTAGAGAGGTGACACTGGCGAACGCGGCGAAGATACAGTGCTCGAGAAGTAGTCGTGTGACAGTCCAGGACTGGAGAAGTACTGCGTAGACGAGGAGTGCTGCAGCGGACTTGGAGCTGGCTTGCGGCGGCTAGAAACTCCAGCAAGAGCTCCAGCTCCAGCTCCAGCACGAAGGTTCTCCGTCGAAGCAGTGCGTTGGTTGTTCTCCCTCAGAGCGCGCAGGCTGTCTGCCAATGTAGACTGCGCTTGCAATTGCTGAGCATGCGACCTCGACGTGGCGAGAGTGCTTGGGACAGTTGAGTACGGATCGAGCCCGGCGGCATTGAAGGCCCCCACAGTGGGACTTGATAGAGGACTCTGTGTGGTCGGCGTGCGGCTCGACGATGAGGCCTGCTCTTTGCCTCTATTCTGCTTTGACATGGGAGGGCCAGGACCAGTGTGTGTTGCGCGAGATGTTTGAGAGATGCCAAATAAAGACCGAAGGTTCTCACGACGAAAACGGTCGCACCGCGCTCCACTGGGCGCCCACGTTGGCTAGAGGTTGTGTGCGAAACACTTCCTGTTACGCAGTTAGAGCAGCGGCTTAGGCGCTCGGAAAGTCGAGCAGTAGCCAGGGCAGCTCGTTCACTTTGGCGCCGGAGCAGCGTGGTCAGCACCGGCGATTACCACATTACAGAGGGCCACTGGATCGAGCTGAGTCGCTGGGACGGCGCAGTGAAGGGCTGAATGTGTCGCTGGGCCTCTCTCTCCTGTCTGTGTGGATGGGTTGCAGTGTTGCACCTTTGATACCGACAGGGGCCTAAGGAGCCCTTAGGCGGCCTGGCGGGGGTAAGAGTCGCGGACCACTACGAGTCCCGTCCGGAACATGAGATTGAGAGCACGGCTAGCCACGATATTCAACCATCATTTCAGCATCCCCGAATCCGAGCTGTCTTCTGATCATGGCACTTGCAATGTGTCCCCTCGAGATGAGCGTATCTAGCATTTGCCATTGCTGCGGATCAAGTTCAGAGCAGGAGTTACATCAGCATCGCATCTGAGACACTGTCCACTCGAAGAGCTCCAGGGGCTCATTCGTCGATTTAATTGGTTCGTCTCCATCTGACGATAATATGCGAGTCTTCTGACTGCGCTCGAGACCGCTGGTGATGCGTCCAAGAGGTGAGAGGCTAGGAGCTCCGAGCTTCCAGCCCTTGTCTGCGATCGTTGGACCATTGGCTGTCGAATCAGGCGACTGTCCCCACATCAAAAAGCCGATCAAACTCTATGTCCTCTGTCCTGATCGACTGCACATCCGCGCGAAGAGAGATGAGCAGATTTTCCAGGTCCCACAGCGGCCACGGAAGTCTTTAGCTATAGACCAATCGCCCACCTTTTTCCCTCTCCATTCCCTCCCGTTACGGAGCGCGAGAGAGCAGCCGCTTGAAGTGACCGTTGTCCAGCAAGCACTTAGACTTCTCCTTGATATCAACGCTATTTCGGGTAAGGTTCGCGCCGTAGCGATAGGTACGTAGTGCCTGCATTTGCGGAGAGGAAAAGATTGGCTGCATTGGTGTGCAACTGTGCCAGCACCGGCAGCCTGCATTGGTCGGCCTCGCATTGGTCGAGACTCGACTAAGGAGACCACCCACCCAGCACGGCGGATGCGAGCTCCTGTCCCTTCATGATTCATCAAACACCAAGATTCAGCGGTACGGAGCAGTAATTCAGCTAGAGATGCAAGAAGCCGAGGAAGGAAGTTGAAAATTCCCAGAAATCAAATGAGTGCATTGACAATACAAAAAAAGCTTGCAATATGCGCGGCAATAAGGCCACTAGGCTGCGTCTTCTGACCATCGAACGGATTTCCATGTGCCCCGGCAAGCCGGTACCCCAGAAGCGGAAGCTTAATTAGCATATTCTTGTACTCACAAATGCCTCAAACATTGTTGAGGGACCGACGTAGAAAAACGTATGTTTAGATTGGAGGTTGGCTAATTTTGATTTTAAAGCAAATGATCATGTTTTGATGTCGATCGTCTCGAAATAATGTGGAGTCAGTCCCCGAGAGTGGTGTCTGGCGTCGATAACTATCGCCTTCATCCGGGGTCGGAGAATCCTTCAACCTTCTTCCATGACCTCCTAAGGATCCCATTTTTGCAGGGAGCTCTCCTAATCTTCACTTTTGTTACCTGACAAATCAGTCGAGAATATCATCAAGATGCACCGTGTGCAACCTGAACCAGAGACGAGTTAATTCCTCGACCACGGGACTTACAAATCGCATATTCAGCAAGAGGGTGCCGCGTCGTAGCATGAACGTGGCAGTCGACTAAGCCGAATGACGGGAATAAATCGTGTGCTAGCAAAGAACATAGCAGTCAACTTAGCTCGAATATACAGATGAATTTTGGCATCTTGGTGGCATGGCAGTCGACAGAGCGGAATGACGAGGAGGCATCCCCTGCTGGTCATGGATATGGCAATGAACCAAGCAGCGACCGAATGTCGAGTTGTCGCCTGCTGGCTATGGACATGGTAGTGAACCGGGCAGCGACATAAAGGTTAGTTAACCTACTGATGATGAATATAACAGTCTAGCGGACATATCTGGCAATATTGCGGCGAGCAAGCATAAGCTGGTGCTGTATCCTGACAAGAGCATGGGAGCTCACGACTTAACAGTTGGCGTTGCATCGCGGAGCAACTAGCCAAGCAGTGATGCTAGCAACACGTAGGCCCTAGAAGGAAGGCGGCGTTGGAGACCATGTTCCTGGACTGAATATATTTCACGGAGCCAGTATTGTCGCCATTGTCCCCAGGTATGTGGCCGTCAAAGTGACCGTGATGCAGCGGCGGTTTGAAAGGCCAACTGAAAGGGCATGGCGTGGACTCGATGCGTCCATTGCTTCGGCAATGTCGTATACATGCTGTTCACTCTTCACCTCTCGTTTCTCTTCCTCTTCCGCAATAAGAAAGACCCAACAATGATATGAGGACATACGCAGTTGTAACTGGCTTTGGCCTTGATTTGCGTTTGCATTTTGGTTTGTGTTGGAGCCATGTTTATGGCTGCTAGAAGGAATAAAATCAGCTACGATCATCATTCCGTCAATCTAGAGCATGTAAGGACTCGTTGTGTTGCTTTGAACTTCCGTTCTTTTTAATATTTTATCTTGTTAGAGACTCTTTCGAGTTTACTCCGTTAGCTTGTATTTCTCGTACTAGTGTATTGGTGGATGAGAGCGAAACTTACCAAAAGCAAACGCGTGTTGTGGAGAAGAAAAAGGAGGGTGGGTGAGAGAGTTTTGATGGCATGGTCACTCGAGCTACATGTCACGTGCCAAGGAGTGCCAAGCCGCACAAAGGCTCTAAGGAGAACAACAACACCTTCACACTCACACCACATCACAACAATTTCATCGATACAACTACGTGTCGATCTATCTACCCGACTTCTACATCTAATTCCTGGAAGATTTGTATCAGGCCCACCTATGCCATAGATGCCTTGGAGTCCGCAATGGTCCTCAAGACTCCTGGGTCAATTGCAGGAATAAATGCTGGCATTGCGGGAAATCTGTTCATGTCGGGATTCCATGCAACAGGAATAAGTCTTTTTTTAGATTCTCGCCCAACCAAAGGAAACCTCGCGCAAATGCTCCGCAACACGAGCCGTGGTAATTCATGGAACCTCCCAGAGGCCAGATGGGCTTGAATTATGTGAAGGGTGTCCTGGAGAAAAGAAGGAATACCGCGCCATCGGAGCCAGAAAGCGCAGAAATGCAGGGGCTGGACAGTCTGGAGGGCCGCAAGGAAAAGAAACGACTCGTGTATTATATGGATCAGCTGAAATCGCGTATGGAAAGGGGCAAATCTCGCGGGACGAATTAGTTAGCGGTATAGGCCTGCAGCTCCCACTACAAGAGATTACCCGATCGCAAGAGAAGACCCAGAAGCCAGAGCCATCACCGATGCCCCAACCGATCGTCACGTCAGGCGATGCTGCCGACGCTCAATTGATATCGTCACTCCGAGACTCAGGTCTAGCGGAGGAGAAGATTCAGGCAATACTCCAAAATGGAAAAAAAGTTGTGCAGGAACGTCGAGTTGCCGAGGAACGTCGAATTGCAGAGGAAAAAGCCAAACAATTGTTTCGAGTGCGGCTGCAAGCTGCGGGTCTGCCCGGCACGGACGAGATTGTCGACTGAGTGTTTTCTAAGGCCAGAGCAACGCCATAAGAAAAAAAAGACAAGAAGGAGGAAGGTTAAGGGTAAGGGGAAGGTTAGTCGAAAGTGCAGCAATATCTGCACAATGCCAGGCAATCCTACAATCCCAAAAAGCTGCCAAGTGGCCGGCCCCCACCACCACCAAGTCCTAGCAATGGCGGTGCCTGTGACAACAGTAGCTCTGGATCAACGGGCATGACGAGTGCGCAAAATGTGGTGGCAAGACACGTCAACAGTGCAGCCAACTCTGCCGATCCTCGAACTTATAACAGTTCAACCCGCAACATTTCCATCGTTCCGAGTAGCAAGGACTGGACAGACTTGTGGGAACGAGGATCTTCCTTCTGCGATCAATGAACACGGCGACCTTGACCACCCTATTGGCGGTGCAGATGAGGTGCACCGGAAAGTGCCGCGGGCTGTCATCGACACGGTAAGTACTGAGGCGTCTGACTCGCGCGCTGTTCATTTTCAACACAATCAAGATGAATCGAAACCCAGCGATCCTCTGTTTATAAGACAAGATGAAACGCAAGATAGATTCACACCCATACTTCCCAGCGATCTTGGTCACTCTATGAGTGAGGCAGATGAAACGCATCCGAAAGTACCCCAGGCGTATATTTCCAGCGATCGCGTCTCCTCGTCGTCATCGTCGAGGGAGGCAGATGAAGCGCGTGGGAGAGCGAAAATTCGCGAGAAATGCCCAGCTCGAACAGCTGCGTCGCATGCCGAAGATCCGGCTACGCAGAGTAATGAGCTGATACGACATGACGCGAAAGGTGCCGGCGCCGCCCAGCATGGTCACCCGGCAGCTATGATGCCCCAAATGTTTGATTTCATCAACCAATTTGCCAGCAACGCGCTCGCTACGCAGACTCAGGCTATGCAGCAAATGCAGCAAATGCAACAAGGGCAGACTCAGGCTCTGAAGCAATGACAGACACGCATCGAACTGTCCAAGCAGAGAGTTAATTCTCTCTGCACTTAAGAAGGAGCTAATTCTAGCGAGCGAACAAGGCCTACACCGGCGCCTCTTCTCCGTAATAACGAGAAGCAAATCTTTTGAGGTAGACTAGGTAAGCTACTCCCCACAGCTTTGATAGGACAGCTCCGTAGACCGTTTGCTCACTGGAAATTAGCTCCTTCAAATCTCTCGTTGATACATCATCGACATATTCAATAACGGGGAAATACAGTTCGGGTTCGGCTGTGTTCACCTTTTGGCCTTGCAGCATCACTGGCTAGTTAGTGCTCAGGGAGTTTTGACGTTTCATTGTTTCTTTTGCCTTGCGCAGGGGGGCGACGAAGCGCTTCAATACTAGAAACAAAGGTAGCAGTACAGACCTTGAATCTGAGGTCGTGTTCATTAAATGAATATAATACGATTCTTTCCACTGACGAATTTCAAGGATCCAGAGCCAAAGCCCAGGTGAACTGCCAATTCGCACTGTTCAGAAAGGTTCTGTTGATTCAAGCACTTGTATCAAGATCTTATGGACTCAGAAATTTAGAAGCCATTATTCAAACCCCGGTGCGACTCCATCTCCCTCGCCGTTTGCCGACAGCCACCTCTTGTTTCCTAGGTGCGACAAAAACTGTCCAGTCTGTTCCAGGGTGAAATTGTCAATGACCTTCAACTGCGCCTTCACGCTCTGTTCGGTCGTGATGGGGCCCTTGAAATTCGGCTCGTAGCCTTTAAAGGCCTGGGTCATCCACTTATATGCCTCGTCGGCTATTATAATGTCAGTCAAGCAGAACCTTCAGCATGAGAGGCATGGGAATACTCACATCCAGATGTCGTGACAAGTCCGGGGCTGAGCGCGAGGATTGCGATTCCGTCTGGCTTCAGATCCAGGGCCGTTTTTGCAACAACCAGATTCACGGCAGCCTTGCTCGCAGAGTATGCGACGGAAGCTGCTATGCCAGCCATAGCCATTCCATCCATGTCTGCCATGCCCGAACTAATGACCACGATCTTCTTCGCCTTGCCTGCGCGTACAAGAGGGAGGAAGGCGTTGGTAGCGAATAGCGGACCGAGCGCGTTCGTGGACATTGCTTGATTGAATTCAGTTCTCAACTGTTCTTCGTGTCCCACCAATTGGGTTGGCGAGAGCATAGTGATTTCCTCGTTATTTCCCCCATAGGCACCGTTGATGATGAGGTAGTCCACTGCACCGCCGACGAGCTTTGACACTTCCTCTGCAGCGGCATTCAGGGACTTGTAGTCGTCCATGTCACCCTGGACCATCTTGACTTTCGTCAGGCCGTCTGTTGAGAGCTGTTTAGTGACATTGGCGGGAGTTCGCGCAATGCCTACTACGGTGTTCGATGGATTCGCTGAGAGAGTTTTGAGGTACTCATACTACGTTTCTTGTTAGCGGCGAGAATACCATCGTGAAATCTAGCATTGACGTACACCGAGGCCTCGAGATGCTCCTACAATTACCCAGGTAGCCATTGGAGTTGTTTTGTCGAGTGTGAAGATCTAAAATGTACGTTTGGAGCGGTAGAAAGTCGTTCAGTAGAATGGAAAGCGGGATTGAGATGTAGAATTGACTGCATGCTTGAAAGTAAATGCGTTTTTATATATGAATTCTTAATTTACAATTCGGACGAAACCTCGAAAAATACTTAATTGAACAGGAAAGAGCTGGTCGTCGAAAACGTTCATGCCGTCGGCGCTTTGTCATCCCGTGGTTTTGTCACAGAGCGAAAAGCAGCAAGATGACTTAACAAAGCACTGTAAAGCAGCAACGAAGAAAATCAGCCACGGAACTGGGACAGCCACGGCCCGGTGGAGTTTGCAAGCACCATCGTGGCACTCCCCTGACAAAATGATACCAATTGAAGTCAAGCTCATAATCTAAGCTCGCCACCTCGCGCCACAAAAAAGGTTACCGACCGCTGCAGTAAAGGGCTTGGGGAAGGCTAGAGAAAGTAAGGCAAGCACATCGGGCGGCTAACTTGTCAAGGCAACACTTGAGAGCTTTGTCAGAATCGTCTGAAGAACATTATCCTCCGTAAAATGTTGTCCGTTCAACGAAATATTGACAATGCAAGGGAGAATCCACCACAAAGACGGGCAGGGACGGCGTTCCGCTGGTATTCCACTCTTATGGCTAATTGCACTATCGTAATCCTTCTTGCCTTCACCAGGGGCTCATCGCGTTCCTCCTCCAAGTTTCTTTTTAGAAACGAACACTCCAAAAGGGTTCAGAATCCTATTGGTTATCCTATGGACGCATGAATCTAACGATCTCAACGGCCAACCGGGAGACGGAGACGGAGTTCACTGAAAATGTGAGCCTCCAAGGAATTCCCCAAAAGAAGATATTCCCCTGGAAGAATGAGTGCGGGAGAACGCTCATTAGAGCTGTAACATTCAAAACTTGCGCCTCGGCCTCTGCACTGGAGACCGGGCTTTCAGTCAAACTTTTCAGCATAAGTACAGTGAATGCTTCATAAGATGAAGTCATATTCCTCGTCCAACTCAGACAATTTCATCAGAGGCCACCTACGATTGTCGATCTTACAATTTGCTGTTTGGAATTCCGGTGTTCGTCTCCGCCAGGCTGTCCGCCTTCAGTGCGGGCCTGTCAGATTTTCCAGCCGTGGTCTTCAGAAGGTTAACTACGCCCAAGTCCTGGTCAGAAGGAAGTACTTACGCCTGCATCAACGGGCAGAATCGCTCCTGTGATCCACTTGGCCTCCTTGCTGCAGAGGAATAGTATAGCTGATACCGCTGTTAGATCGTCATCCAACACAGGCCGGTGAGGAGGTGTTACCGTAGCCCACGTCCCAACCTTCACCTTCCCTCCCCATGAGATTCTGGCCAATACGGGCTTTACGCATTTCAGGCGTCATGCCACGCCCTCGGACCATTGGAGTAAAGACCATGCCGGGGCAAATACAGTTTACCCTAATGTTTTCCTTACCATGCTGTGCGGCCATCGCGCGGGTCATTTGAATGATCGCTCCCTTGGATGTAGGATACAAAAGGCTAGGGTTACCACCCAGAACTGACGTTGTTAGTGAGCGAAACACATCGCTCCAAGGCTAGAAAGGCAACTTACGTCCGCTGACCGATGAAAGATTAACAATTGCTCCTCTGCCATTCTTTCGCATCTCTGGAATTGCGTGGCGTGCCATCAGAACCATGCTGGTTACATTGATCCTCATGTCACGGTCCCACGCCTCCAGGTCAAGTTTGGTTGCATCTCCTATCACACCTCCGACTCCAACTAGACGAGTGTTAGCAGAATCTAGCTGGCGGCTATAGATCTCCTACCGATGTTGACCAGGATGTGGACAGTCCCAAAGTGCTTCACAGTCTGGGCAACAGCATTCTTAACCGACTCTTCACTCGTGACATCTGCCTGAACAACTTCTGAAATCCCACCCTCTTCATCGATCATGCGCTTCGTCTCTCGCGCCCATTCCACGTTGTTGTCCACAAGTGCGACTTTTGCTCCTTGGCGAGCGAGAACAATTGCAGTTGCTCTTCCATTGCCAATTTCACCTTGAACTTGATTTAGCAAATCGACATTGTAAGCCACAAGAATAATACTTACCTGCCATACGCGATCCCGCACCACTCACAATCGCAACATCACCAGTGAAATCGAATGCCTTTGGAGGAGCCATGTTTTTCAGTGTCACTCAACTCAACGAGAGAATATCAAGATTCTTCAAATTCAGAACTCCTCTTTCCCATATGCTTAGCTCTACTGGTAGTCGGGGCTTTATAATCCGTACGTATAGAGTAGAAGCAGTTTCATTGCGCGGAGATTCGGCGATTTTTTGGCGGCGGCATTTTCGTCCCCGCAATTTCGCTGACGATGGATGCTCCTTTCCAAATCGTGACAAGGATGCTTACATCCCGTGCGGAGCGATGCCCGTATTAACCGACAACATTAAATTGATTCAGGCTTCATGAGTCGAATTACTTCTTATAGTAAAACCTGGAACAACTGAACATTGAACCTGGGACGAAGTGGTACGATTCTGCAATTGATACATAATCAAGATGTCCGCCGATTCAAAACAGCTTTCGGACAAGCTCGATGGCGCAACGAAGCAGTCTGGGGATGCATATCTCGCCTTACCACCTGGAGAATGCTGTATGAAAGGTACGCTTCACGAAGGAGAGCCCCGTGGAAGCTTCGAATCCATTGCCGATGTGGAGACGTATATAGTGAAGCCGAAGGATGGAAAGGGCAATGGCAACATCATTCTCTACTATGCGGACGTCTGGGGAATGTTTAAGAATGGATTTCTAATCATGGATGGATTTGCGGATGCTGGATATCTCGTTGTTGGCCTCGACTACTTCCGAGGGGTGAGTTTGAAGTAGAAGTGGCAGAGCATTGACCAGTTGCTGAGAGTCATACAGGACCCGGTCTGGAAACACAGGAAGCACCAAAAAGATACCACGACAGAACCAAACTTTGACTATGAAGCGTGGAAGAGGAAGCACTGGGCTTTTGCTGCGGAAGCTGTGCCAAAGTGGAACCAGGCCGTCAAGGACAAGTACGGCAATTCTTCAACAAAATACGCCTGCGTTGGGTCAGTACAGTTACTTACCTTGACAGAGAGTGTGATAAAAGGCTGACTGTGAATTAGATACTGCTTTGGTGCCCCATACGTTTGCGATTCTCTCGCCGACGGCACATGCGCAGCCGGCGCTTTCGGCCATCCAGCTTTCCTTAAAGAGTCTCACTTCTACAATCTGAAGAGTACGTTGCCATTTCCTTCCAAGCTTCAAATAATTTGCTACTTTCGATATTTGTCATGCTTTCCTCTAAACGGCGATAATAGCCTCATCTTTGTGCTGTTCATGCATTTTGCCGCGCTCCTGCGGAGTCTGAAAATTCCAGCATTTCCAATTACTGTCTTCCCATTCCTCCCACACTGTCCAGCAGAGCGGACATCTTTTATTGATTTTTTTTGTTTGGGATTCCAACCAGGGTGAAGTGTTTCATAACGAAGCAGTCAATCTGGGTACCTCTCTCTTCCGTGCCGCCTGAGGCGGCTGAGCAACTCCAAACTGAGCTTGCTTGTGCTATCCCTGCAGTGTCGGCTAGAAGCTCTGGAATCCTGCTCTGCAATAACTTAATTTTTCCTTTGTTAAAAATTCCCATAGTTTGCTTTGAAGGTTTTTGTGGTCTCCCAGTCTTGCACAAGTTGCTGACAAACATACCTCCTACAGACCCGCTCTTCCTCTCCTGTGCTGAGATCGACCACACTTTCCCGACAGAATTCCGTAACCGCGCTATTGATATCCTTAACGCTGAGCATAAGAGGTATTACCTACAGGTCTTCCAGGGCGTCGAGCACGGCTTCGCACTACGCGGAGACCCGAATGATCCTTATGAGCGTAAGTGCTTAACAAAAGACTTCTATGATTGAATAATGATTGACAAGACTCTAGGATATACCAAGGAGAAGAGCCTTAGCGGCATTGTTGAGTGGTTTGACTTCTGGCTTTCGCAGTAGTGTGCTTGAGTACCCCGACGACCATGGGCTGATTGAAATCGGTTTTGAAGGCTTCCAGTGCGTGGACAGAAAGACATTCGAGATGGATTGGGGTCCACTTGGCTTTTTCGCGCAAGTTTCGTGAGATTGACATGAGCATTCTGACCGGACATGATTGAACGCATATGGAACGGAACTGTAAGAGAGGAGGCCTTCATTCATGTATTCGCCACTAGAGAAGTAGACGACAAGTTATATCAATTCAATTGAGAGTAATTGATATAAAATAACATGTAATTTCTAACTTACTTTGAACCGGCACCAGGACGTGTGCTTCTCAGGGGTAATGTGTCAATGCGATGTTGCTCATCTTTCCATCGTCCTTGAGTCTTGAGGGACCCAACAGCTACTTTAACTCCCGTGGAGTTAATTGTGCAATGTCCGCTCTTCATAGCGACCTGATGGGACGGAATGACTTGGTAGAGCTGTCGCCGTAAAGAGCTTGTCGTTGGTAGAGAAAGGCCTGAGTACCAGGGTTAACCGCTATCCAAATGGGGAATGGTGGAGATCAACAGTGGACCGATCTTTTCATGATTCCATTAAGTTTTCCACACCACAATGCAGCAAACGAACCGCCTACCTAATCTAGTTGGCAGAGCTGTCCGACTAAAGGCGCATGGCTCAATCATCACTATCGTATATGGTCAATGGCATGATGGTTGACGTCACAAACTGTTCATTCGCTTCTGGTCGGTCCAATGCTTTCGTTTGAAGCGCGTAGCGAAGGCGTACTTAGGAGTTAAGCTCAAATATGTAACGGTAATGTGGAAGCTGCGCTAGGTATAAAAGTACACCACATTCCTAGCGACGTTTGACTTACCTCAGTAACAGACGCAAGTTCAATGCCTCGCAACCTCCGATCGAGCCACCAACGATAATCGCCCAAGCCCTCAATAGCAACTGCGGTACGACTGAAGATGCCTTCTGCAGTTGATACATCGAGGGCCCTTACATGGCTAGTCACCGGCTGCTCCACCGGCATTGGTAAAGAGATCGTTCTCAGCGCTCTCTCTCGCGGCCATCGAGTCATCGCAACCGGACGAAGTGCCAGCCGTCTTTCAGACCTCAAAGCTGCTGGTGCAGAAGTTCACGAATTCGATCCGAATGCTCCCCCAGATAAAGTCACCGCCTTTGCAAATAGCATTGTCGAGCACTATGGTGGGGTAGATGTGTTGGTCAACAACGCTGGATACATGCAGACGGGGACGATTGAAGAAACTACACCGGAGCAGCTGGTCCAACAATATCACACCAATGTATTCGCGCCTATCCACCTCACGAAGGCATTCTTGCCATCTATGCGGGCTAGGCGCAGTGGAACGGTATTCATGATTGGCAGCATTGCAGCATACCAATTCCTGCCAGCCGCTGGCATCTACGATTCTTCAAAAGCAGCTCTGAAAGGTACACATCAAAGATACTTTGTTCTACGAAAGCATGACTGACGTGGGTTGCTTTGACAGGGCTTACACACTCTCTCGCTGCCGAAGTGAAGCACTTGGGTATTAGCGTTTGTCACATCGAGCCTGGCCTCTTCCGCACAGCTGTTTTCGAGTCGTTCTCGAGCAAACAGCCTTCCTCTCACGAGGCCAAAGGACATGAGCAGGAAGAAGAAGGACTTATCAAAGACTACGCGGCAGTTCGTGAGCAGACTATTGGCTTCTTCCAGTCAACCCACGAGAATCAACCAGGAGATCCCGCCAGGCTTGGAAAGCTTCTCGTTGACCTTGTAACAGGAGAAGGCCAAGTTGGAGCGATGGGGTTTCCGGAAGCATTGTCTGTGGGAAGCGACTGCGTTGCTATCATGCAAAAATTGCTGAAGAACGATTTGCAGAGAGTGGAGGCGTGGAAGGCTATTAGCGAGTCTACTGACTTTCCGAAGGCGTAGTGTTTTAAGTGTACAAAGGTCATAGGCTTTGGAGTTTAGAGGTGCGATAATTGATTTGGGTCGTCTTGTGAAATAAGTCAAGGGTTGTTTCATGTGCATCTCGTCTTAATCCTCCTTCCAGTACAAGCTGAATTCCTCCTTTCATGTCCTTTCAGATATGCCATGCTCCGAACATTAATAATGGACGATCAGTGCATGCCATTGGTAGCATAAATAGATCACTCTCAATTCCATATTAATCGTTTAGGCTGAATTGATCATCTCTTCCGACATCGAGACTGCGGACGGTTTAACTGAATGCAAATTATCTGCTGGTTTTGGATCGGTAAAAGCTCTGAATACAGTGAACCTACAACACCCATAAAATCTTTATTTACATATCTTTCGAAATATCTACCTACTTGTGGTCGTTTAGCCGTTGCCAAGCGCCCTGTGACGCTGATCCTACTTCTAAGGTTCCTCAGCACCAATATATGCGACAGGCTTCTCGGCGTCTTGGTTGGCCTCTAGTTGATAGAAATATTTAAGAAGCGGACTTGACCAGCCTTGAGCTCCCAGGAAACCGAAAGTTGACTATCTGGATGTAAAAATGTCAGCGAATAAGCGGTTCGGATCCTAGCCGCCATGGCTGCTCGCCAGCCGCCGCCATGGCTCTATCGCGCGACAACGTTGCAGAGGCAAATTTGAGTACATTCATCTAGACAGCAAAAATAAGGCCAGGACGCACAATGGGCTCCTCAACACATCACACAATTGTCGCCCTTGAGACGCATTTCTGTCCTATTCCAAAAATCGAATTACCGTCTCCGTTCACTTTCGACTTGATTGAGTACGATCGAACGCCTATATCAGAAATTCAAGCCCGCATTGCAGACGCCACAATCCTTATCACGACAATCATCCCTCTCACCGCGGAGACGCTATCCGAAGAATGCTGTCCACGTTTGGAATTCATCTCTGTTATGGCAGTGGGTACGGATACGATTGACCTGGCAGCATGTAAAAAGAGGGGGATTGTTGTTTCTAACTGCAGTGGTGCCAATGTAATTCCTTGCGCGGAGCATGCCATCTCATCGTATTTTGGGCTTAGAAGGAGATTGATTTTGAGCTATCTGGGCATGCGGGCAAACGGCTGGGTTGAGAAAGGCTCGCTGCTTTCCTTAGTAAGGGATGGTGACGACAAAGCTCCTATAACTTGTTCCGACGAGACAATGGGTATCGTTGGATTTGGTCAAATTGGTTCGTGTCTCAGGTTACTCAAAATAACACTACGATTGACATGACTACCAGGCAAGCGGGTCGCGTTAATAGCTCAATCGCTGGGGATGAAAGTCCTTGTTGCTGACCGGAAGGCCAATCATGCAATAGTGGACGGTCGAGTATCGTTTCGAGAGGTGGTCAAGGAGTCCACTATCATCGTCCTTACCCTTCCAAGGTCACCAGAGACAATGAACCTGTTTTCGACGGCGGAGTTCAACGAGATGCGGCGCCACGCACTACTCGTGAATATTTCTCGCGGCGGCATTGTCGACGAAGAGGCCTTGTTGAAGGCTCTTCGAGAAAAACAGATCGCTGGAGCCGCCGTTGACGTCTTCGTCAAAGAGCCTGCCGGCCCGGAAACATCAGTCCTCTTGAGAGCAGAAAACGAAGACCTCAACTTTATAGCAACGCCACACACGGCTTGGTATGCCGAGCAGACATTCGTCAACTACCAGAATATGATCCATGAAGACATTGTTGCTTGGTGCCTCGGTAAGCCTGTCAGAGTTGTGGTGTGAGATTGTCATTTTGCAACATCATCTAGCGAACAAATAGACAGATGCTTAGCTCATCCTAGAATATAGATATTAGTTAACACGAAGTCAAAGAATAGCAGACAATCATCGACTGAAGGCCATATTCAGAGACTGAGGGACAGAGCCTTCAGACTCTTCCGACCCTGTGTGAGATGCTGAACCAATCAAGCCTCGCATTCAAATCTCTAGGTTCAGCAGCAAACTGTAACAAATCTCAGTAACCTTCATGTGAGAATGACAGATTTTCAGGATTGCGAGAGTTCGGCAAGATGGGATTCCGAGTCCCTACGAGTGCCTTTAATTCTAACTTTTAAGCTTAAAGCGCCACATACGCACAGACATTACGGAAGGATCGTACTCCTTTATTCAGGGGCACAATTCCAAGCACTTTATCGTTTGTGCTTGACCCGAGGTAGAAAACGTTCGAGTATACGAAGAATTTTCTTGCTCAATGAGCCGTTTTTGACAATGGAGAGGCGCCTAGGTCCAGACGCGTTATTTTCTTCGACGACCCCTGTTCTACGCAGAGAGGCATCCAATTCCAGCCGTTTCACCTTCAACGACGCTCACAATACGCTTGCAAAGACGTTACAATTTTAACACTGCCTGTGTACATTTGTTATTTCTATATACAAACGAGCGTGATTCCCTAAAGCCTGAGCACAGCTGACCTGTTCCAGTATATAAACATTTTCTCCCAATATCCTGAATTATTTCCTTCGTCCGTCGGCATCTGCGCCATCAATCAACGCGATCACCAAGCGAAACCGTGTCTTAAGCTGGTAGCACGTTCTTTTGGTATTCCCCTGCGTAGTTGCCCGGCGTACTGTATTCGCACATGAAGATTGCCTGGCCGCTGCAAGCAACATTGTTCCAGGCGCAACCAACCTTGCTGGTAGACTTCCACACGAATTGAGTAAAGTGACCGGTATTTTCGGCAAAACCTGGCTTGTTGTAGTCGTAGTTCTTCACTTCGTAGACCCATGCGTTGAGACCATTGATGGTCGCGTCAGTCCACGATCCAGTGGGACCTGGCATGATCGCATATATGTTCTCTCCATACGGGCCACCCTGTGAAAGAGTTAGCGCTGTTGAATGATAAAGTCATGTTGGCGGCCTACGCTATGCTGGAACACACACTTATTCACCCACGTCTGCGCGTACGAGGCCAGCCCATTATCCCAGCCCAGATCAGGTGCGTGATGATACTTGCGGTGCTTGTTATGGACCGCCAAGATAGTCTCGCGAAGGTCCTGGCTGTCTGAAGTAGAGGGGCCAGTCGCGCGCTTGAATAGAGAAGTCTCAACTTCTGTTGCGTTATAGTCTGCTAAGACCGGTACCTCAGTCGGAGCTGCGACGACCATACTCAATAAGAGAATGGTAGCAGTTGGGCCGAACTTGAAGATGGAATTGACCAGCATTTTGAAAACCGCGTCTGAACGCCTCGTAAAGAAGTAAAGCTCCGAAATTGAGCGTACTTCCTGCCATTCGTAGTATCTCTCTGTATAAATATTGGTTGATTAGAGCACGAAAGTCACCGAGTCAAAGGAAATAGACGGAGCCTCTATCCCTGCTCAGGCCTGAG
The DNA here is from genome assembly GCA_010015805.1 of Rhizodiscina lignyota. Classification (NCBI taxonomy): domain Eukaryota; kingdom Fungi; phylum Ascomycota; class Dothideomycetes; order Aulographales; family Rhizodiscinaceae; genus Rhizodiscina; species Rhizodiscina lignyota. The sequence continues at coordinate 44,219 of ML978126.1, forward strand.
AGAGTGGCCGGAAGGACGACATGTCTTGCTCAATGAAAGACTTCGATCCAGAGGTCTGGCCATGTTGGATCGCCACAACGGTGTAACAAAGAACTTCTGTGCAGATCGAGTTCAAGCCACGAGGTGGAAAACAGATGGAGAGCGGATGCAGAAAATAAGGAAAGGACAGAAAAGAACAGAGGCGAGACAATAATTAACCCGTTGGGGCTCCCATGAGCGAGAAAGGCCGTTTCAGGCATCGTTGTGGCTGTAGACTCTCTAACGCAACATAGATACTAACTCGAAGCCAGGATCAAATATGCCGTGAAGAGTTATGTGCGCTTGTGCGAATGGAGGGCGAGGCTGTCGAAACTTGATTTTCTGTGCTGCTTCAATCGCATTTGCTTCTGTATCTTGTCACATCGACTCTCTCTTCTGCCGTCTACTGATAAGCCTGATCGATTGATAAAAGCAACAATTCTTTTACGAATGCGGGTGTCTCGAATCTCGGTCTGGCTATGCTGGAGTCGTACTTTGCTCGCGTCAGCTGAGAGTCGACGGTTTGCGAAGTACCGAGGAAGGCGGTCAAGAACAAAGAAGGCTATGCTCTGCCAAGCTAGAGGAGCTCATATGGGCAAATGCTAACATCCGAGACACTCAGTTGTGTTTGGTCAATGTACAGTAGCAGCGAGGAGGAATGATGATGTTCAAGGTGGGAACCCTGGATTTGGTGAAGTTTTTAGGATTTGGGATATTGCCTGTTAAAGGCTAGCGTAGCGTATTCCTTTTTCAGAGTACCGCGGCGCCCTTTCCTATTTTCACTTTCATTTCCTCCCCGGTCAAAAATCCTTCGTCAAGACAACTCCCACGTCCCTTTTGCTCTTCCACTTGATCTTTAACAAGCATGAAGATGTGCTCTAGTCCCGCTACAGATTGATATTCGTCTACAGTACAGCAACACTGTTGAAAGGGTCCTTTATCAGACCGTGGTACCGCTCATTCAAAAGCAGGCCAAGTTGGATAAAGATGAATTTCTTTCATTGCTATCTTGAACACCCGAAGTTACAATTTGCTAGACTTCTGCGAAGGCTTTAGTGCATCAGCGATTATGCTGGTAAGCCCGATGATCTCTTCTTCCCTGAAGCGACGACAAACGAGCTGCACGGTAATTGGTGCACCTGCAAAATCGGCTGGGTTATCTGCCCAACTGTCAGTTCGGTTGCTAGCCAGCGGCACTAAATGCTGTAACTCACAGTATGCCTGATTTCGAGCGTCCTCCGGCCCTGCTGCCTTGAAAGCTGAGTCAACTGGATCTAACGCCGGGTCAACAGCTGATCCAACTGGGATGATCATTGCTGGATAATCGATCATGTTGAATGTACTCGTATACCCAATATTGCTTCACCAGTGTTAGCGTCCACGTTGGTATTGGGGGATCAGGTTGTCATTTTACCCTGGCCACTCCCCATGCTTATGAGCTACATGCGGGCTTGGAGGAAGCAAAAGCCCGTCGATCGGCAGCCCGGTGCTGGTTTTCCCTGCGGTTGCATTCCAAGCCTTCAACCATGCATCCTGAACCTCGTATTTCTCAAGGTTCAATTGCCAACTCTCATAGACGCTCAAATGTGGTGCGTCCGCAGCTGTTACAATCAGAGGATGGCGAGGCTCGCCTGATGAAGCAAAGGTCCGATTCAAATCTTCATTCCCGTCCGATGAGTAGATACGAGTAACGATGTCTTCTGCTTTCTTGGCGTCAAAGGGGCAAGCAAAATCGATGACCTCGAATCCGGCCTTCTTAAGAGCTGAAACGGCCGAATCGATGCCACGTCGGACAGGAGGCCAAGGCTTGACAAAGCCATCCCAAGACATGACGCCAAATGCAGGCTTTCTTTGTGTACCATCAGGGCTCTTCAGGTGCTCCAGATCTTCCATATGTTGCCGCCATGGAATTTCTGGGGTCTTTGGGTCAAGAAGCCACGGCTCAGCTGCGAGAACAGCCTTTGTGAAAGCGGATATGCCGGAAACAGAATGTGATATGGGACCAAGACAAGATGCCACCGACTCTAGGCCTAAGAGCGTGTTCCGAGCTTTGGCATACGGGAATCTGTGAAGAGTTGGTTTGAGACCGAACAGTCCGTTGTATGCTGCCGGAATTCTAACGGATCCTCCAAGATCGGTACCCACGCCAATAACACTGCCATTCATCGCAACAAGAGCGCCTTCGCCACCACTGGAGCCTCCGCACGTAAGTGTGCGCTTGGAAGGGTTTGTTGTTCTACCGTACACATAGTTCTCAGACTCTCCAAACATCAGTCCCTGTGGTACATTCGTTCGACAATGAAGGATGGCTCCGGCATCAAGTAATATATCGACCAAGACAGAGTTCTCTGAGCTGATCTGTCCTATCCAGGACGCGATACCAAGATTACATTCAGTGCCTTTGATCTGAAACTGGTCTTTCAGCGAGATGGGCAACCCAAAGAGAGGACCAGTTGGTTTCCCGGTCTTTGCGTAAATGTCGTCGAGTTCCTTGGCTCTTTCAATTGCCTGTGTGAAGAAGATCTCGGTCAAGCAATTTGTGACCTGGTGAGCTACAGCTGCAGCTTTGCAAAACGCAGTAGCCACTGCCACGCAGCTGAGCTTGCCACTTGTTGTTGCACGCAGAATATCCATGGCATCTTTGGAGATAATTGAAAGCTCATCCTGGTCGAGGAGCCCACACGATGCTGTGAACTCAATCACCCGATCATCACTCTGCGCTGGCAATTTGTCGGCGGGGATGCGCCATTCGGATGGAATCCGCTCTAATTGCCTTCAGTGATGCTGATATCTACACTTCAGGAGTAAGAACGATGTTACCAAGTTGCTCCGCATTCTTTTTCTCAATCGCAGCCGCAAAATCCGCGGCGGTTTTACTGCCCATTCTTTAATGTTATCTGCCTGTAGGCGTCCTGACTCTATCATAAATTCTCCACGAATCCAAACAATTCAAACCAACGATTAAATCGCTAACTTTGAGTATGTAACAGAAGGTCTCCAGATAGGATCCGCACCCCCGCGCTGTAGCGAAAACCCACGGGTATTTAGCGCGTGTCGCTTCCTCTTACAATTGCGAGCTCGGCCTTGTTCGATACGCAAGCTGCAAGTCTAGCTGGTACCATGGGATATAGTCAATAACGTGCCGAATACCGAGCAACTCTCCTTCCCATGAGAGTTGAAGGATGCTGTTGATATCGCCAGGCCCAAAACGGTATCTCGGATACATGCACCCGCTCCTTATCAAACTCTTAGCGCGGAGTAACGCGCTTTTCTACTGACAACCTCTCCATGATCCTGTTCGCTGTTGAACATCACCTGAATAATGTCCCACAGGCTTCGACAGATCGTGCTCGATGAGAACGGGTATAATTCCCTCCAGCATTGTCCAAATCCGCATGTGAAGTGCATTAGAAGTTGTGGACGATAAGACAGAATTCGCGCGATTGTCGCAAGGTTGGGAGACATGAGTCGAAGGACAATGAGGTTGGATACCCGAGATCCCGTACCACGGCCAGGGAAACGTGCATGTCGCAGTTCATGGAATGATGATCTTGGACTGGATTTGTATGAACGTATCAGTATCTGGTTTCCGGGTCTTTCTAATCGTTTAAGTTTTGACTGAATCCTGGATCTACCAATAAGTTCAGCACTCACATTGCCTTGATTTTTCTCAACTCCTTCTAATAGCTGTCTTATCCTGAGATTCAAACTGCATTAAAATGGACACCAAGGAAGTATATGACGGCAAGGAGGTCGCTATTGTCTCTTCCCCTAGCGAGGGCAGCAGAGAGGTAGTAAGCGATGTGGAAGAAGGCGAAGTCTTTGCAACTGGTGCGGATGGTGTCAACTTCCGCACCGTTGGTTGGATAAGAGCAGCCATATTTTTCTTGAAGATGACATTCGCCGCTGGTGTACTGTCTATCCCTTCTGCACTTTATTCGTTAGGAGCAGTAGCTGGCGCACTGTTCATTGCGTTCTGGGGCATATTGAATACCTGTCCGTCTCCCTCTCGGTCTCCGCCTTTGAGTCCACACTGACCAGACATTTCATAGATATGGCTTGTCTTCAAGGCGAATTCAAACTCCATCATCGCTCAGTACATACTGTAGCCGATGGTGCATAGTAAGCCATGGTCCTCTCACTGCTATGCTCCTCACGCTTATCTCTTACTCCAGCATTATAACGATGCAGTGGAGTAGCAATAATGTCAAACTCGCATCGACTATGCGAGAGATCACTGAATTTTTCTACATATTCACGTGGATAATCTGCGCGGGAGTTTCCACTCTGGGCTTATCAATCGCTCTCAATGCAGTCTCGAAGCATGCAACCTGCAGCGTCGTTTTCGGCTTCGTAGCGTACTTCATCATCGCGTCCGTCGCTTCTATTCGGAAGATCCACAAGCTCGCATGGGTAACGTGGGTTGGATTTGGTTCGATTGTTACTGCAATCCTGATCGTTGTCATCGCGGTTACGATTCCGGACCGACCTGCTGCAGCGCCTCAAACAGGCGACTTTGACTTGGGCTTCTCAGCCTCTCCTCCAAAAGGCACAACATTCGCTGCTGCTTGGGCAGCTAGCTTAGCAATCTTCTCCAGCAGTGCAAACACCTCCGGCTTCGTTCCAGTCATAAGCGAAATGAAGCGACCACAAGATTACTTCAAGAGTTTGTATGCTTGCATGATTTGGATCACAAGTTCATACCTCGCACTCGCCATAACTGTCTATGCCTACTGCGGTAAATGGGTTGCCTCTCCAGCGTTGGGCAGTGCCGGCCCGACAATTAAGATTATCTCATATGGGATCGCCATCCCAGGTATGTATCCAATGTGCGTACGCCAGAGAATAGAGTCAATTATCTAATGCTACGCAGGTCTCATTGCAGGAGCTATGATCTGCGTACACATCGCCGGCAAATCCTTATTCGTCCGCATCCTCCGTAATACGCATCATCTCACGAACAATACAAAAACGCATTGGGCAGTGTGGTTATCTTGTACATATGGTACTGGCTTACTCGGTTGGATCCTCTCCGAGGCCATTCCATTCTTCAGCTCTCTCGTGAGCCTCATTGGTGCTCTCGGCTTCGCGCCGTTAGGCATCTGTCTCCCAACACTGTTCTGGTTCAGCCTTCATCCCCAGGCTCTCAAAGGCCCAATGAAGATGAAGGTTCAGTGGTTCTTCCACATCGCATTATTTGTACTTGGACTGTTCACCCTGTTCGCTGGAACCTAGTGAGTTTCTTCTTTCCCAGTCAGCCAGACCGAACGTTCACTGACACCGAATAGTGCAAATATCAAGAATATCATCGATCAGTACAAAGCCCATCTCGTAGGAACTGCATTCCAATGTGCAGACAACAGTGGAACTGTAGCAACTTGAGTTTATTCCCTGGTGGAGACAAATTCTTCAGAAAGCAATCAGCTTATTTCACCTATGCGATATTTTGTGGATAGACTGGAAATAGAGGCACATTTTTAGAAGGAATTTTTGTCAGATGGGGGGCTCGGGGGTTTTAACCGCTTTGAGACATCTCACGAGTCTTCAAAGAACGTCACAAGTTTCTTTCCCCTGAACTTCAACTTTTCCTTCAATGAATGCAAACACGCTCGTGATGAGATTTTGAGTATTTCCCATCTACTTTCAACTCCACATACATTGAAAGTTCCACAGTCAATCCATGTTTTACCTCATCATGCGACATACTCTCTTCTTCGATTTCAAGGGAATTGGGTTGAGGATAACCACCGCCTCTATCAATATCGCGAGGAGGCAGAGAACTGTTATCCACATCGATGGAACCGCGTTCTTCAGTTTGAGCGGGAGCGCGGGGCGATAGAGAATGGCTTTCAGACTTGATGTGACCTGGTTGGGAGTGAGACCGGATGGCTAACTTATCGAACATACTACGTACTAACCGGACACCCTTGGCCTTGGATTCTATGACACCATCGCCTCGTGAAGCTTCAAGGTCGTTGTTCTGGTTAGCCTTGAGCTTTTCGGCACGAATCTTTTTCAGCCTGTCCATTGTCAGCATGGCCACAAAGAGTACAACGCTGACTCACTTTGACATCCATTTAGAGTGCATAGCTCGCGTCCAGATGAGTCTTGAGGCAGTACGCTTCCTGATGTAGAGTTTCAGCATCTGTTGATAAATATGGGAGCAATCCGCGAACTCACTTCCTTCTTTCTTTCGTAGCCATTGCTGAGTTGGAACGACCGAACTCATTCGCAGTAGAGCACGTAGATAAATGATTCAGGCAACTGAATGGAGGAAATTTGTTTGATTGCCTGAAGGCCTGAAGATGGAGAACGTTGAAGTTGAGCGAGGAGAAGACATGGAAGGCAACCCAATCGTGCCTGCCCCTTCAGGGTGCAGATGATCTCCAGATTAATGCCTACATGGCAACATCCATACAGTACACTTCAACATCTACTTACAGGCTTGGATCATTTATTAGCAGATGCCTCGTTGAATTGGCCGTAACGCCTCGGAAACATTGTCACCGCCATAGCCTACGGGCAACCCACACGTACACTAGATACGACGAAGTTCCAACCAGTTCAACGTCCTCTTTCAATACTCCCACAACGCCCATTTGCCCTCATGCGAACGGGTATTGACAAAAGAGAAGCCTGTCTTCTCGGGGTTTCTCTTTCAATTGGCGTAGCAAGTCCGCTGCAGCTAGCGGAGTTGCGCGCTCCCGCGGCCGCTTTTCCGGCATCTCAATGAGCGAAAAGCACCAGTCACTGATATCAACATCTTTAATATTGATGCGAAGACTGGGATAAATCTGAAACATTTATTATTCACGATGACTTCGGAATCAAAATCCATATTCATCATTGGTGGCGGAACCGGCATTGGATTTGAAGCTGTCAAATACATTGTCGCTGAAGGGTCACAGTCGACAAAGCTGGTGGTTTTTGGACTGCAAATTGACGATGAGCTTCAGAGCCTTGCAACCAAACATTCTGAACGGATTTGGCTCATCAAAGGCGATGTCACAGATGCAGCTGAGCGCGAAAAAGCCTTTCAGACATGTCTGGCGCAAATGGGGGGCATCGACACGCTGGTGTACACGGCCGGAATACTTGCACCCATCGAACGTATCGAGAAGATATCGATAGACGATGTAAAGAGAGTGTTTGAAGTCAATCTATTCAGCACGATGGTCGTGGTAAGTTGGACTTTGAGCACAACGAATGACATCGCGCCGTTCGCTAATTCAAGGCAGTGCCAACAAGCTCTTCCATATCTCCATCGCAGCAAGGAAGCGAAAGTTATCATTCTCTCTTCTGCGTGTGACTCTAGTGTCATCTACAATGGCTGGGTTAGCTATTGCACTTCAAAGGCCGCCTTGAGTCAATTCGTGCGCCTCCTCGCACACGAAGAACCCAACATTTGCGTCCAAGGAGTATACCCACACTTAACGGGGACCCAGATGCCAGCAGACATTTTCGCGGGAAAATTCAAAGGCATCATGGCGGATTCAGAGATTGAAAAGTTCAAGAACTGGGAGAAACAGGGCGATGTCATAGAGCCGGCAGCTTGGTGTGGGGTGGTAAGTGTTATCAGCCTTTCAGCTCCATCTCAAGACGTTGTTAACCTCTCCGATCGTGCAGACTGTAGCGAAACTGGCTCTTGGGGTCGCAAAAGGAGGCAAAAGCGGCGAGATCTTGTATCACGACGAGCATGTACCTCGAGTGTAGTCGACCATTTCGTGAATCCCGTCATAGTAGTTGTCTACTGACTCGTAAGCGATAACGTAACTTATCTACCTATCGCTGATCAGTTGAAGTTTTGGTGATAGTCTGCTGGGGCTTACTTCGATGGTTGCATTATTTCCATGTCCTGCGGAAAGTCAAGATCCACATCGCGCCTTGCTCCGCATTCATGGATCCTGCGTCGGCTTTAACCTTGGGTACAATCAACGCCTCCTCTCCATGTCTGATCAACGCCACCCGCATTATATGTGTATGATTGATTGAATACGGCTGTATCATCGATATTTCATCTATAACTATACGCCTGGAGATTGTGTTTAGCTCCGCGCGTTGGATTCACCTTTGTCGTCAATTAGCCTTCAGAATGGACAAGTACAGCTTGAAAATAGGACCTTTTCCGCAACTCGCTGGGGATCCTTATCTATTTTCCGGTGCTGCCATTGCTCTTTTAATTGTCTCTGCAATAATTTTCCATGTAGGTCCTTACATAATGATTTAGTGAAGGGAACATTTTGACAAAGGTAGTATGCATATTCGACCGATATCCCAAAAATTGCAGGAATACCAGAGATACCAGGAGCGAGGCCTTTCCTTGGTCATCTGCATTTGCACGCCGGTGCATCCGGTAAGAATGACGGCGCTTTCTGGGCTGTGTGGTCGAAGAGACTTGGTTCGGATCTGCTTCAAGTCAGATGGGGCAACCGTCGTGTGGTAATTGCGAACTCTTTCGACAGTGTGAAAGAGCTCTTTGTTACCAATGCAGCGGCAACCAGCGCCCGGCCTAGGCAGTACATATTCGAGAAATATGTGGGATACGATATGGGTTCTCACTCTCTCGATGAGCATTTCAAAGCTCAGCGAACTGCCGCTATCAAGTCGGTGCAGCCCCGACAATGGACATCTTTCTACAGCAGTCTCAACAGGGAAGGCGACAGGCTAATTGCGAATCTTGCGGAACAGGGCGACTATGGGAAGCGCTCAATCTTCCCGTTGAAGATGATGCAGATCGTTGCGATGAATCTGGCCTGGCGAATCACATTCGACAAGTCGTTCGACGATGCCAATGATCCGTGGCTCAGGGAATATATCGACAACGCTTGCTTGATTACCAAGGTTCGTGGAGCTTCGAACACATACTCCGACTTTGTTCCAATCTTGAGATTGCATCCAAAATACAGGCGTATGGGCGTGCAGGGTAGGATGGCCTCGCAGAAGAGATCAAAAATGCTCGATGAGGTCGTTCAAGGGTTGAAATTGCGCTTGTCAAATGGAGAGGAGCCGAATTGCATTGCAGCTTCCATCATGAAAGAGGACAGCCATCTTTCGACGTGTGAGTTTGAGCCTTAGCATGTCGTGTCGAGCACCACGCGCTGACTATGGTTGCCACAGGGGATGCGATTAAAGCCTCAACATCGATGCTACAAGGCAGCACCGAGACTGTCCCAAGTCATCTGTGCGCCGGTTTGGGAGGTATGATCCAAGGTGACGGCCCCGGGTTCCAGGAGAAAGCGTATGCGGATATTCTGAAGCATTTTCCGAACGGCGATGCCGCAGAACACGCGTTCACGGAAGAATCATGTCCTTACATCGTTGCGCTTTACAAGGAGGTATTGCGCAACTATGCCATCCTGCCGTTTTCTTTACCTCGTGCCGCAGCTGAAGAGGTCCATCTCAAGTCCGGCATCACGATTCCCAAAGGAACGGCGCTGTACATGAACTCGGAAGCTGCCAACCATGACGAGTCGACATATGGACCTACTGCCCATCTGTTTGATCCGGAGCGCTGGCTTACGGATTCCGAACTGAATGGTCTTGGAACTCCGCATTGCGCTTATGGAGTTGGTGCGCGTGTCTGTCCAGCATGGAACATCGCGAATCGCATCTTGTACGGACTGCTGTTTCGCATGGTCCTCGCATTCCAATTGCAGGCCGATCCAGAAGACCCTCCTCCAGAAAGCTACGAGGATTTCGGGTGCACCCCAGATATGGTTCTCAACTCGCCGCGCCCGTTCAAGGTTCGATTTGTCCCGAGAGATGAAGCAAAATTGCGAGATGAAGTAGAAAGGATCAGGATGACAATAAAAGGGTAGTGTTCTTGAAATGGTTTTTGGAAGGCCAGCCGGCGGGCATATCTGGTCGGGCTGTCCTTCTATGGTTTAAAGTTGAGAAACCTTTACTGTGTAAATCAAATGCATACAAACTCAATACAAGTGTTGAAATACCTCTTGCACTTTGAATCGAGTATGTATTTCCAGCAAAGTGTGTGAAATTTTCCAGGTTTGCGTAAACGAGATGAGCAGACTCCACATGGAGCGCTAGCATTGTAGATTTTGCCTTTGGCCGCGCGTGAACGAGTAGTAACTCGAAGATAAATTAAGAAACTTTGGTATTAGAAGTTCAGGCAGGTACGAGGGATATAGAAGCTGAATAACTGGAAGTCATCGGTAATCCATTCGACGTCGTGATAGTGCAATGTGTTCAAGACCTTCAGTCAGCGGACAAATTGACTGCCTGATGGAGGTTGACGATGCCAATCACAATAGTGTAAAGGAATAATGGCTGTAGCCTCCGTAATGTGACGAGATTGATCTAGTAGTAATTATTTGAAATATAGCAGATCTGAAGAATAAGTCATCATTCCTCGGAATTTGTTGCCCGGAATCTGGTGTTGAAAACCCATTAGGAATAGCTTCGTACAGAGAACTCAGCTCTTCTTGGGTACTTAGGTAAAGTAGGATGATTACTTAACGTGCCGCCGAAGATGTGAAGCTGATTAGTGAAAGTATATGAAAGAAACAAGCCCCGAACTAGTGGACGTTAAGATGAATTTAGAAAAGAGGCCGAGCAGCACCCCCGAGTTTAAGATCGCACAATATATCACGTGAGATATACCATTTTAGGGAAATCAATGCCTATTCAAGTAGAAGGGACTGATCTGATGCTGCAAGTTAGTGTTTTGCGAAGAAATGCTTGGGAGAGCGCACAAGGCGTTGGGGTCACCTCCAAGGTGGAGAAGATGAGGGGGGCGGATAACTCTATCCTCCGCAACGCATGAAACATGCCGAACAGTTCCATTTCGCGCGTTCTTGCTGCAACAATCATCAAGTTGATAATGTAATTGTTAAGTTGAAGTGAGTTATGCTCAAAGGTGGACAGCATGTCGGAGATTCAATTTTCAGGTCTCTTTGACTTGACGGACAAGGTCGCTGTAATAACGGGCGGTACGCCTTCGACGTTCAAACAACCCGTCATGATGGAAGCTGAATAAATACAGGCTCTCGTGGGCTCGGCCTGTATACAGCGACAGCATTCCTTCATGCAGGCGCGAGAAAAGTCATTCTAGTCTCGCGAAAGGCTGAAGGACCACAAGGGCTTAACCAGGCCGTGCAGAAATTGAACGCTTTACCACTGCACGGCGAGGCTATCAGTATCGCGGCCGACTTATCCAAGCCTTCAGAGGTCGAGCGGGTGGTCGAACACCTCAAGAAAACAGAGGAGAAGATTGACATACTGATTGCTAATGCTGCGGCCACATGGGGCGGTCGTTTCGATGAGACGCCTGACTGGGCTGTCGCAAAGGTGCTGGACCTCAATGTGAGGAGCGTCTTTAACCTGGTCCGCCTGTAAGTTCTGCCACGAAATCGAACACATCAAGCAGCACAGATTCCGAAAGCTGACCACCACCAAAAGGATGGCACCACTGCTCGAGAAAGCAGGGAAGATCGGTGACCCGTCGAGGATTGTGATTACCGGTGCTGGTGCTGGACTGATGGTCCCACCGTTTGGTCCTGAAAACAGGGTGATATCGTATGGCGTTAGCAAGGCGGCAGCTCATCATCTCGCGCGATATCTGGCAGTCGAGCTGGGCCCACGCAACATCGCGACGAATGCCATCGCCCCTGGTTTCTTCCCCTCCAAGCTCGCAAATGGGCTGGTGGACATCTTGGGTGGCTTTGACGCCATGGCAAAAGCAAATTTGCTTGGAAGGTACGGCAGGCCAGAGGACATAGCTGGCGTGATGCTTTTCCTGTGCAGTCGAGCCGGGTCGTGGGTGAATGGAGTGGTCCTCGAGGTCACTGGCGGCTCCCACCTTGTGGGTGATAGGCCTCCTTCGAAAAGTAAGCTGTGAGGCCAGATAGAGCGTTTACTCCAGTAGGATAGTGCCCGATGAGCGTCATAAAATCCATCCTCGGGATAATTAATGCACTTCGGCGTGAACTCGTCGCATTTCTCGAAGATCTCGTGTCGGAGCGACGGTGTTCGGTCGGAAAACAAGAATTCGAGAGTGGATTGCAAGTGACATCGGAAAATGAAATAAAGTTGGAACCAACACGAGCTTATGTAACTATGGTGAGTCTTCGAACCGTTCGAGCAGCTCATTCTGAGCGGCAGGCGCGTTTGATCACATCCTCAGGCGGAACATAGCAGCTGAACCTCTGCAGATCACAAACTCCCCGGACGAATCGATCGACTGAACATGCCGCTTTGGACACGATCTGGAACATTAGTAAGATGAACAAGGGCTTTGTAAATGGCGAAGCGTATGTAAAGGGATCGAGATAGAGCAGCATGAGCGAAAACGGCCGCCAAATACAGGGGAAATGGGGTCGCCAAGTCGGTGCAAGGGCTGGTGTGAATTAAACATCCATGCGCACGTTCGGCCCGAACCTTAGGCTGGGGCGGGGAGGTTCCTGGAAGCAATCCCACAACCGATTTGAAACATGCGATATCTTCATTGCAATTGGTCGGGAATAGCTATTTTACATTGACTTTGGCAGCCCTTCAATGCGGCTGAGACCGAGATGCATCACCGTTGCACAGTGCGCATGCGACCCACCACCTCATGCAGATGCAGAGGCCGTCCCAGCAGCCGGCGACGGTTCAACAACCCAAACGTCATCTCCGACCCATTCTCCATTCACCATGACAGGTGTTGCATCGATGGACACAAACGCCATTCGTGCCCATTTGCTGCTGCTCTGGTTTCTCCAAATGTGCATCGTGCCCCTCTGAACTGTGACATCACCCCTCTTCAAAGCCTTTGATGCGCCTGAGTCAAGCACGCACTCCACGTCGCCTTCAATGACGAAACAGAAATCTAGGCTCTTTGTTCGCTTCCAGGATGAGATGTAACCGGGAGGCAAGTCGAAGAAACGCAGCCGGATGCCGCTTGGATTCTCCTGGCTCCCATCTTCGCTTTGCTCAAGATGGTCTGCGTATTCAAAAACATCGGAGTCGTTGATCAAGCGGACTGGAAACGCTGGAATTGCATATCCGAGGAATGACCCGAGAGGCAGGCGAGGATCATAATTGCCCCTCCAGGAGTTTGTCGAGTCTTCTAGATGCTGTGAGAAGATGGCGCGTCCTGTGGTGTCGTGCGAAGTGATATGTCTTTGGACTTTTCGAAGCGGGTTCCTGACGGCGTCTTCTCTCGGCATTGGAGCAACTTGGAGTAAGGTTTTGTGTAGAGAATATATTCGATTTGATGGTGGCTACTTAATGAGCCAATTCCTCGAAGTCTTGTAGTCGGAGAGCAAATATATATCGAAAGTGATTGTGTCGCGTGCAAGTTGATACCTCAGTTTTGAGCTTAAGTAAGGATAGCTCCCCACGGAAGCTAGTATGCTGCATCCTTAGATCCGAGAATAGTGATATAATCGTTGCATCGGGCCCCAGACCAACCATATTCGTGAACACGATACCGAAGCCGAATTAGGTAACGTCGGCGATGGGTTTGCTGACATAACAAGCGGAAGGTTGATTTGAACTGAGAGTTCCGCAGCTGGCGCAATCTTGCCTTAGTAATGACTCGAACACACTTAATCGGACCTTTTGCTGGTTTGGGTCGAAGGGCGTCGCAGTATAGCGATATCGTTTAGGTGTTTAATGATGCCGTACGTCAGTATCAGCAGCCTTGCGAGGATCGGTTAAACAAATTTGGACTCAGAAGACTGTTCAGCTGGCATATCCAAGTCTTCATCAGCAAAAGAGGAGTCCCATGTTTCGAGTTATTCCAAACTCGTGTTCCTGTACCAGGTGTAGCGAGGTGTGGAGAGTGGCTAGGCTGCCCACGGAAAAGAGCAAGGGTTCCATGGAACTAAGGGTATGAGTCTTGGTATTCTGCCAAGGAAACTGACGAACTTGGCGAATGTTGAAAACATCATCTAGCGTGAACACTCCACACAGAGTTTGTGATCTCTCAGAAGTATGTCATGTTGTCGAAAATTCCTAACCGATCAAAGTTCTCGCTCTCGATCGGAAAAGGTGAAGGTAGGTTCCACCAGTCATCCGGAAAATCATCAAAGGACTCCGCAAATTGGCGAGTATCCACAGAAACCATGCCATCACCTTCCGTTTCAGTCAGGACTGTGGTCGTTGCCTGCTCTTGTAGATGGCCTTTTCGTCCTTTCCGCCTCATTGATCTCAAATCACTGGGTCCGGAACATGAATTTTGAACTTCTCGTCGGCTTGTGAACGATAATAAAATAGAATCGCGAGTCGATTCTGCTTCATCATGGGCTGGGTGGACGTATCCAGGTCCGACGACGGGGAGCGACGAATCTCCTGGCGTAGCCTTGTTAAGCGCGTTATCCTCACCAATGTGTGGATGTGGTGTTTCTCCCGGAGTCATCATGTTCTGATGCATTTTCGCTTTATGCGCTGTTGCCGCATGCTGAAGCTTTTCTAGGGGGCCGTCCAAGATCTTCCAATACTGCTGTAGTATGCCGAGGACCAGCAGCAGCGTCTCAACCTGCGCTTCTCGCCCGCTAAGGTCGTAGTCCTCTCCTCGAAGATGTAAAGTCTCCGTGCGCGGTTTCGAGCTCATAAAAATGAGCAGCGCGGACCCTGCGACAAATATCGCGTAGCCAACGACAGGAGGAATCGTGGACACGTCTGCGCGCCCGGCCAAGTGGCGATCGAACATCTTGGCGACCATGGATGCGTGGTACACAACTGTTTCGGCTCTATATTGCACATATTCATTCGGTACTGAGGGGTCCAAAGGAATGCCGGAGAATCTGGGGACGATGATGGAATGCAGGATCATCTGGCATAAGTGGTAGAGTGACTCGAACATGACAATGTCGTCGAGACGTTCCGACTGATCGATGAGAACAGACGTTCTTCCTCTGGCAGGAGAGTCTGGGGCCTGATAGATGGAATCTGCGAGATCAGCGAGGGTGTCAATCACCTCGCATCTCTCCGCGACTCCCTCGGCAATAAGATCCATGGCTACTACTTGCACCCTTGCCCTATTCTTCGTTTAGCAATAGCTACCATAAGGGCCATACGTGGGAAGTCGCTCACCAGATCCCGAGAATCTTCGCCACCCCTGCGAAGATAGACCGCCCGGAAGAATCCTCATCGGTGGAGCGATCACAACGGTGTGAATGCCATTCTGCATCCATTGTCTCGTTCGGTGTGACGAGAACTCCGGACGATATTCTTGTCAATGCGCAAGGCAATGGGAGTTGCTCAACTTCCAGCCAAGCATTTCGCAGATAAGCTTTCGGCGCGCCTGCTATACACAAAGTGAACCACGAATACCAGAAGCTACGTCTCGCCAGCTCTGCCTCTAGGGTAAACGTTTGATCTCTGAGTCTTGCTTCAGTTAATCTATTGAAGCCTAAAAGGTCACTGCAACGATATGCAATACCTGCGATCGAGACATCATTAGCCGTAGCTAAGCCGGGACGTGTGTGTTCTTACTAAACATCATTTCGGCGGCTCTTTTATCTCCCAGTGAGAACCAATACATCATCAGCGACAACACTGACTGAAGAACGACAAGAGATGGTTCGAGAACAGCTAGCAGCAAGACCTCCTTGGTGGCAGTTTCGGCCCAGGGTCGGCCTCTCCGCTGATATCGACTCAGAGTAGCAAGCTCAGAAGGCTCTACGGAGTCATTTGTCGGGTCGTCCGCAGAAAGTTGTAAGAACCTAATAGCCAATTAGCACTGTTAGTAGTATCAGGAAGGATACAATCTTACAAAGTCGCGAGAGAAAACAAGGCCTTCAACAGGAACGGAGGTAGCCTATCATCCATGTAGTCCTGGAATAAAAGCGGTTTGTAGAAGAGCAGAGCGGCCTTATATATGCGCGAGTAGTAAATTTCCAGTAGAGAAAGACCTAAAGCTCGTGGTGGTAGTGAATCATCTTCAGTGCCGCTTGAATTGCCACCTTGTACAGTATGGAGACTGCTCGTCTGTGTGGTATAAGGGGGACTCAGACCAGGCTGGAAGTGTCAGTTTGTAATATATTTAGCGTAACTCGGAAACACAAACATGGTATCGGCCATTTCCAGTTTGTTCGGCTTGATTTGAGATTGTTGTCTTGCCGGATAATGGTAGTTGAAAGCTCGCTCGAATTGCTTCGACGCGCGAGGCGCTCTGGTCAGCGGCGCCATCATTTGCAAGTTCCTCTCGGACAGCCTGCCTTAAAGCAGAGGTCAAACTACTATCGACACTGTTGATTTGTTTAATCTTTCTTTTAGCGGCCAATGTTGACTTTCGAACAGCGGCATTGAGCTTTCGATCCGGTGGGGATGGAAAAATGCATGTCGCCCCCAGCCTGGTGCAGCGCAGACATCCCGAACGCTCACGGCTACATCGAAGCTTGGTAGAGGATCAGCGATAAACAATATGAAAAGTGCTGGAAGTAGCAGATCAAGAACTATGTACCTTTTGTGAGCGACACCTCTGACAGGCGGTGCTGGAGAGGGCTTCCGTGCCACGTGGAGATGATGAGTTTGCGGAGTTGGTGGGAGCCGATGGCGTACCACCAGCATCTGGCCCTACAGATGCACCCAGCATTCGGACAAAGTTATATAATGACTGCACAACAGGCGCACAGTCAAAGACATCAAGTCAAACGCGGAATTGGAGCAATCTTAGTTGAGACAAGCACTCAAATTCATCAAAATCAAAATGATTTGGTAAGCATTGACTTTCCCGTCTTCGGCTCTCACGACAAGGGTCACGGGTCACCAACACTGCAGAATAATTTTCGCGGTTCTGGTAGGTTCACGTCTCCATGAGAATATTTCATATTTTGAAGATTATACTATTGTACAAGTGTCCTAAACTGAAACTCCGTGCTTGTATGCTATGCTCCATGCCAGGCCATGCCATGTAAACTTAAAACGCTTTTAACTGGAAAATGGAAGTTGCAATGATGAACTAGTCCGCTGTTTGCAGAACGATCATCGTTTCCGTGGGCCAGCATCAGCCCGAAGAGCTCAAAGGTCAACTCCTGCGCCCCTTGCCAGCAGTCGTACTGCCATCTTGGCTGCTTCTGCAGTTGGACTGACGGTTTCTTCGCCTCCTTCAGTAGAAGTAGTGTCGCCACCCTCACTAGTTGTTCCCTCCTTCTCAGCTAGGCGGTCAGGGTAGTAGTATGCGCTCACAGCAATCATGATGTACACAGTGAGGCATAGATAGCCCTCGAGATAGTTGCTTTTGCCATCACGAAGGAAGTTTCCGACCACAAGGATGGCTAAAATTAGTACCACGGCATCGAAAACCTCGAAATTCAGATCCATGTCAATATCCAGGCCCCATCCAACGATGACGATGATGGGGGTGTTGAGCAAGGCAGTCTGGATCGATGCGCCGAGGACATGGGAGAGGGCGAAATTCATCTGGTTATCCCACGCTTCGTCAATGGCAGTGAGATGCTCCGCTGCTTTCTCCACAATAGGGACTAGAATAAGACCCATGAAACTATAGGAGGTTAGTCTCAGTACCGGTTCACGGAAGCTGCAGATTATGGACGTACGCATCTGGGACATTGCGTTCGTTCACCAACCACTCAATTTCGTTGACAAGGAAATCCGCAATGAGTGCAACGAAAGTCAGGGCCAGGACAAGGGCGAGAACACATTCGGTGAATGTGAGCTTCGCTTTGGCGAGATCTTTATGCCGGTCCTCATCGTTCTGTTCGTCTATCTCGAGGAGCTCGTCATATATACCATGGTGGGATCGCATTTGGAAAAATACGTAGCTGGGAGAGTTAGACGATAATACCGGCATCGTTTCGAAAGACTTACACCAAGAAAGCGACGAGTAACATAATCGCCGTGGCTCGGCTGATCTTCAAAACTTCATTACCGAGATGTGTGGTGTCAAAATCTGCATCATTTCGAAGAGCAGCGGAGAAGGCCGACGGGATAACGAGACCCACTACAAAGCATAATTAGAACGCGACTTGAAGATATTGGTTTGGATGCCCTACTTCCTGCGACTAGCATTAAACCGCTCCCGACCTCACTAACCGCCTCGTGGAATTTTTGCTCATCCCGTTTTATCCCTCCCACCAAGAAGCACAGCCCCAAGCAGAGAAGGAGGTTGGCCAATATAGAACCAAGAATAGCAGCCTTAATAATCCGGACCGCATCATCATGGTTCTTGATAGTCGCGATCAGGATGACGAACAGTATGATTTCCACGACGGAGCCGAGAGTAGTCTCTAGAATGACGCCGAACACTTTAGGGAGTTTTCGGGCGAGTTCTTGACCAGCGAAACCAATGAGATTCGCAGCGGGGACCATGGCGATGTAACTGAGTATGAAGATGGCGAGATGCCAGTCTGGACGGGCCCAGTGCTGAGTCCTTGTTTAGCATCGATCCTCTTCCAAGGAGTGATATATAAACGTACAAGTGCCAGAGCAGCAGGAACAGCAGGCCAGAAAACGTTCACGGCCGCTGATACTTTGTTACTGCTCCTCCCACATATCGCCAGAAACTTCAATGGGTGTATGCCACTCCTATAGCTCTCGCCATCCGGCTTGATCCATGGTGTGTGTTGGCCCGCAGTTCTGTGAAATGGCAGTCGATGATCGCGATGAGGAGGTACAGTTTCATCGGCCTTGGGCTCGGGCTCCGGGGCCTCCTCTGCAGAATGACGAGCCATGGAGAAGGGTCGATTCGAGCGTTGGGAGGAAGGGGGTTTAGGCCGTGTAGTCATGGACTACTCTCTGTTGAGGGCTGGCGGTAAGAGCTCAAGGAATTGCTTCTGCGGCATCAATTCGCGGGATACGAAGGTAGGAGCCGAGGAGCTGACTGCTTCGTTAGTGACGCCGGAGAGATGCTCCAAGCTCAAGGAGTGATGAGAAGGATTAGAGGAGCTCGAAAGGAGTGACGAGCAGTTGGAAGTCAAGAGTCTGGGCAGTTACAGAATCCGGTTGAGCGTGTTGTACAGCTGAGGTGGACCGACCAGTGGATTGGCATCGCCAAGAGACACTCTAACGTGCGCGTGAAATTTGCCAGCCAAGCAATCTTCCACTGTGTTTGCTGATAATTTTTCAATCAAATTGGCCTGTTTCTCTCGACCTCGAGAGATCTGGACTGCTTTTATTTGCCCAATATGCTCTCCATTTTGCAATAATGCTTCGGTTTCTTCGTCTTTCTTGAGTGTGGAGCCGCCGTGCTTCGCCCCTTGTCAGCCAAGCAGTGGCATATGCACCTTGCCTCGAATCGGCAATGGCTGCGGTACAAGCCTATTTCTGAGCTGAAGTTCATGCTGTGTACTTTTGTTCATTTTCGTTGTTGAGAGGGCATCCATATCTTATATACACTTCTCTACATTCCAACGACGTGGAGGGTTGAGGTTCGATACACATATCACGTGTTGCGTTATCCTTCCCGCCCGCTGGCGCCAGGCGATGTCGAAGGTGACCAAAAAGTTGCGCCTACTACGACCGCGTAGGATTGGTATCCTCTTCTATCAATACGAGTTATATTTATCATATTTCTACATTTTGAGCAATTACTAGATACCTAATTCATATTTAGTAAAGCTCTCTCAGACACGCTTTCCGTTGCGTAAAACACGAAACTTTTTCCTGTTACAGTTACACCATCTCCGCGTTCTCGGACCGATGCGCATCTATTTTGTGACCTCGGGGGCGGCTCGATGCGCAAGCCACTCGGCGCGAACTGCGGATAAACTGCGATGTGTGGTGGAGATTGCAGCTTCATTCGGCTGATCCATGCCCTATGTCGATGAGCTGGCCTTGTGCCTGGGGTTGATGCTTATAAGGGTCCAGCCTCCCCAAAACGATGCTCTTGGGAACACAGTCCTAGGTCTGCGCGATTTGGCAACGAAATACTGCCTATATTCTTCTCTGAGGGCATTCGAGTCTCTCATCGAAGTTCTGTTGTCAACTTGCCATGCTCAGCCACTCGCGGACGATGCCGTCATACACCCTTCCATCTCCACGCCTGAGGCCGCCTCGACTCATACATCATTTCGACACAACTTGACAACCATCCCATCTTGTGTATCGTTTCACCCAAAACATTTACGCCAGTTCCAGGCTTCCTTCCTCATCCTGTCAAAAGCATTGCTTTGCAGGCGCAGCGGAATCACCATTTTGCCGCTCAGGGTACCGAGTCATCGCTCGGTGCTGGTGGTTCGCTGAGGTTGGTGCCTGATGAGCTCCAAAGCGTTCAGACTGCACCCATGAACGAGTCAACTTGTGATTGCGTATACTCATATGGAAGTCATCTTCCTCTCTGTCCAAACGGACAGGTAAGCCGTGCTATTATCTCTACGTGTTTTGTGGCGCTAATGTCTTTCCGAATAGTCCTCGTTCCACCAGGATGGTAACAATTTCGATGCGGATGAGTTCGATGCTGGAGTCGGCCCTTCTCTAGACGGGACCACATGCGTCGATGGCTATGACGATGTGCTATTGGACCCTGCACTGCGAAATAGCTGGACGTTTAATGATCCTGGCGTTGACGAGGACCTCCCATACAGCGCCCTCCAGCTTAACAGCACGATCGAAGCGCACATCGCTTCCGTCGGTCACCTCTTCACACGGCACTTGAATGATTCTCTTGAACCACCCTCCCAAAAATCGCACACAACCATACTCCATGACGAAAGCGAGACCGAAGGATTGAGGTGTGACAATTTTATAGACGACCGAGCATTCTTCGACACGATATTTCTCTCTGGCCGCTCAGAGGTCTGTCGTGACCTGCAACTGCTTGTTGAGAAGGGCTTCAGACAGCAAGAGACATCTGCGGATCAGCCATTGTGCGACCTACACGCTCTGCAGACCAGCCTGAAATCCCGATTAGCCGAGTACAACATCAAGGCAGCAACAGTTTCACAGCTAAACAATATACGTCAGAGTCAGCGATTCAGATCTCTTTGTGACGACCGGCCAAATTCAAGTGCTGACGCTCATCCCTACGGCGATGTCGTCGGCGACCTCCAATCGCTCAATGGTTTGTCGGCTACCCAATTGGCCATCATTCTGCTCATATACAGTGAGAAGATACACGAGAAGATTCATCGACCGCTCCAGCTGGGTATCTGTACAGTGAACAGGCTGGCCACCGACTCGGATGTGCCTTTTTGCACACTCGAAATTGTCAACGCTCATCCTGATGGCAATGCGCTCACAATTTGGCTGATAAACGACAATGTTGAAGGCGTTCCTCAGGATGAATATGGGGACATGACATTGAACCACTGGTCTGGGATAGCCCCTGACCGCATCCCACGTCGTGGCCAAAAAGAAGCAAAGACAACCGCACCGACGAAGCCAGCGAGTGCGCAGAAGCCGTCCAAGGCGCGGATTGAGAAGGCTGGAAGAGCTGTGTCTGATGCCAACACACCTGATTTGACAGAATCAGCCAGACAGCCACCGAGCTTGAAATGCACTGTCCCCGGGTGCAAGCGTCGTGAGCCGTTTAAGACGCCTCGCGATCTTAGGTGAGTCCAACCTTTCATTCCAGAGCCTGACAAGCCGCTGACATGGTTATTAGACGTCACAGGGACACTGTGCATATCAACGAATCAGATCGTCCCGTCGCCTGCACCGTCGCCCATTGTAAACGACGCTTCCATTGGAACAAAGACATGAATAGACACGTTCAGGATGTGCATGTCAGATCACATCCTCTTCGCTGTCTGGTTAAAGGCTGCCCAAAGTATGGGCAAGAGATGAGGAACTGCAAGAGGCACTACGCAAATATGCATCCTGGTGTGGCGCCTCCGACACCTCTCGAGGCTTAGGTGTTGCTACATCAGTTCTGTTGATGATATACGTTTCTATTGGGCGATTTTGGCGTGCAGCGTTCTGATTGGGAGATACCACTTCATTGTACATATTGTTGGATTTTTGCTTTACGATACCCCACTGACAGTGCGGCAGCGAGCCGTGGCATACGCAAGCATGACAGGACATGGTAATGCGGATATGGTTTACGGGTTACGGGCTATGGGTTACAGGTTACTGGTCATTGTAGATGAGACGTGTTATCCACGGATACACTGCCTTCTACTCAAATTGATACGCATTGGACTAAATGATTCTTGAAATAATCCGCCTGAGCGGCCCGCCGCCCATGGGCATGGAAAGTTGAGTCCAACCCCAAACATGAATACATTGCATCGAAACAACTTGCGTACATAAGCCCTTCATTTCTCGTGCTTTCTCGGGACCCTGATCCCATGCTGGTCATCCATATGGCGCATGAAGTTGTCCCTTCGGCTAAACCCATGTGTTGCTGAAGCATAAATGCAACCTTCCTCCTTACAGCGAAAAAAGCGCACGTTTCCATGCTTCTGGCTACTCTGGTGCCTAAACAAATCCTTCAGGTCATTGAACGCTCTCCCGCAGTTGTCCAGTCCGCATATATGTTGCGGCCCTTCGGTTTTCTGCTTAATATGCCGTGTCAATTCCGAGTTTCGTTTATACTGCTTTCCACATGTGCAAACAGAGACCCCGTTAGGCCCAGTAGGTACCGCAGAGTGCGTGGAAGGAGAAGGAGTAACAGCGTGAGAAGGGCTATCCGCCAACCCTATCCCATCGCCCGGTCTAATGAGCTGATCGGTTTCGTCCTGGGCAACGTCTACCCTTCCAGAGTAGTTAGCTGCAGGAGGGAAACGGTTTGAATAGGCTGGATTGTATGGCTCTCCGTGTTGATGCTGATTCAAATTCCCATGGAACTCGATTTGAGCATTTGTAGCAGCCGGGAGCTGTGGATCTACACACTGCTCTGCAGGCAGCCCCAGATCTATGGTTGTTTCGATCGTAGGCTGTGCTTGATTGATAGTGTAGTTATCGAGTCCTGGGCTTTCACTGTATGCTGTTTGGTTTAGGTCTAGTAGTGTAGGGTCGATGTGTTGCGGTTTGATTCTGGGGCTATTATATGCGGACGGCGGATGTGCATTTGAAGGTGCAGAAGTTGCAGGTGTGTACTACATTTGATGTCAGAGGGTAACTGGAGGAGGAAAGGATTTAGAGGTATTCGTACTGGCCAGTGCCCCGAGCCATAGACTCCATTTCCGTGTCCATAGTACGGTTCCCAAGCGTACGACTGAGAATGGCTGTAGGACGAGATCGTTTCGCAGTCTCCAGCATACGATGAACTGGTCTCAGACTCCATGATTTGTGATATAATGATGTGTCTTCCGCCTTGTGAATCCTCGTCGTCTCATTCTTGCAGGCGAAAGACGCTGGCTATCTCAACTCCGACTCCGAACTTCGTCTTCTTCGTCTTTGTCTTCGTCTTAGGCGTTAGTAGTTTGAGGCAGCAGTCGAGGAAGGTAGTACAACGCCTCTAAAGGGCGGTCTGCGAGCGAAGGGCTTGTGAGAGGGCGGCGAAGAGATTTTCTGGATGCTTGCGCCCTCATAAGGGCCAAGGTAAATCCATGTGTACACGCCGTGCGGCCTGACTTGGCCCAAAAGGGCTTTGGGTCCCAAATGCTCGCTAGTCGTATCCATTGTGCAGAGAATCGATATTTGGGGTATGAATTGGTGTCTTTGGACGTGGAAAGCCTTTGGATGTTGAACGGAGATGGGACAATTGACGTAGACGATCTTCCTGCCCCTTATGATGTCGGCCGGACAAGCCGCAAGCCACGACGCAATAACCAATTATACCAGAGCCTGCCCTTGCACGGAGATGCAAGCATACACTGGGAATCAAATATCAATCATAGCACCGTCCGAACAATGCACTTGCCGAATAATATCTTCCTCACTGGAAGAATACCACAAGTGTCTCACAGCTACACAGTTTCGCTGAGGATGACGAAAGAGAGCGGCGATCATAATTAGCCAATCCACACGCAGAGTTCAGAAAGGAAGAGCTCTGCGAACTAAACGAAGGAATGAAACGCCGAAACGAACACACTTCTGTTCCAAAAGCATTATCCCCAGACACCGAATGACAGTAGCCGCCCACGAAGAGTATACGCTGTTAACGTCTGAAAGAACTCTTACTGTTCTGTGCTCGCATCTAGCCTTCCCACCTCTCCAGAATTCCTATCCGGTAGCGATAAGGCAACACAACGAAGTAGAAATGACAAGAAATGGAACAGAGAGGATTCAGAATTCGAAGATATTAAACGATAAAGAGCTGGTCACGCTAGTTTTATGGACAGGAGCACGTTACACAAAGGAGGGGGGTGCGCGAATAATAGTTAACACATGCGGTCACACCATCTCCTTGAACGAAATTCTAGCGGTGTGACAGTGTTGCAAGTACGGAGTAGTTGAGGAGCTATGTCTTATAACAAGCTCTGGAGTCTAATCGACGCTTGGCCTTGTCCGCAAATGACATGGAAGCCTAGACAAAAAGTGCTGCCCGAAAGCTTAACACACCTTCCTCCTCGGAGCCCGCCATTCCATGAGTCCATCAAGCAACACGCGTTAGTAGTTCGCATACGTATTCTCGACAGTGGTTCAATGCTGCCCAATCACAGTGACGATGCACACACAACAGTGGCAACACAAACATGAGGCGATCCATGTTTCTCGGTTTCAAAAACATACTGAGGGTCCTGCGACAAGTTCATTTATTATAGCAGTAACTAATATTAAGGGAGTCGAGAAGTGGTATCCTCCACCATGAAACTCTGACAGCGCTCATATCTAGTTCGAAACCTTGTCCGAGACATGCTTCCTGTCTTTCTGTCAATAGCTGTCCAATCAACAATGGTTCAACGCCGACATACCCGGTTTGCTTCTCATAGAACTCGCGAGCTTTATCGGTAAGATTCTCATTCGTCTGGCGGCTTTGGGCGTGGCCAGTCTTCTTCTCCACGAAGTCGAGCGCTGCAAGAGTCCAAAGAGTCAGCAGGACACTTCGCAGTTTGCAATCGATACTGAGACGACGTACCCTTGTCGACGTAATCCTCTCTGTTAGGATCCACGTTTCCAGACGAATGGCTGCTGCTGCTGCCGCCTGACAACTTTGAGGCCATTCCCTTCAGGGCGTCCATTGCGAGCGATTGGATTGATTTGATTTACTAGAGATCGAAGAAGTTACAGTAGAGGTGAATTTTAACTCAAAGCTAATGGGATGAACAACCACAGCAGATCTTCAGGGTCTTTATATGCAAAAGAATCAGTCCATTTTCTCGGTCTTTGTCACAGCTCCCATTGAAAGCTGAAACCATGCAAACTACGTCATGGCGGGGATTCTGGCCAACTTCAGGTGCGCTTGGTGGGGCCATTTTCAGCACGCCACAAGCCAGCAAATCATCTCGCATCCCTCGACTGGCATAGGCCTGCAAGATCTGAACCACGCAATGCAAGAAGACCCTTATTACCATGCCTTATCGGCAATGATAGCTTGCAGCAACCAAATCGTTCCCGTGATCTTGCGTACAAGGCTACAGAGTTACAGCTTTCCAGCTACATTTCCAAGACCAGCGGACAAGTCTCCAAGGAACATCCACTTGGAGTCTTCCGCCCAACCTCTCTGTTTCCAGTCATTTGCACTCTTTGGATAAAAATCTATCACGTCCAATAGGTGCTACTCATTGCATCTCGTCAGCAGTGGCATCTTGTGGGAGATGGACCTGCTCACCTCGTCATGCGCCATGCATACAAATACGTTTGGATTCACGTCAAACTCTTGGATTTTCTCGATTGTCTTTTCCGTCGTTTCTTTGTCATGATGCACGCCGTTCGGCGAAAGCTCGTAGAAGGGCTGCGTCGGCGACTTCTTGAAATGAATGTCGAGGAACAGCGACCCCGGACAGACCGAGCCCGAGTGCGTTGCGCGAGGCCATGCACCAGTTCTACGAGGGTTGATCGGATTGGGGACAATATGTTTCGGCAGTGGTAGGTATTGGGAAGGCCTGAATTCTCCACCATGATGGCAGCTATCGGCCCCCATCAAGATAAATGTTGGTGGGGAGAGCGACGTGCGAGCAAGACCGCAGATGTGTCCCACAGCGTGCTTTGGATTCTATTAACACCTCTTCTCTCAGAGCATGATGGCATACCTACTCCAGGAGCGTCTAGGAGATAGAACGATCCATCGCCGAAATAGTCAAAGGCAGCAAATCGACCGAGCGTCAGACCACCTCCCTCTTTCTCGAAGTCTATCTCTCGAAGGCTGCGTCCACTGCATGATGGTTATTCATGACTCCAAACAGAGAACTAGAACCGACAACGCACCTGTAGTCAGACTCCAAGAAGGGCGCGTTTTCATTTGCAGGGTACCCGGGCAATAAGGCTTCTTTAAACCCAGGTCCAACAATCAAGTCAGTGCTCTTCGGAAATGTACTGGGATCTCCGATATGATCGAAATGCCAATGGGACCAGATCACAGCTTCAATGCTCTTGGTGTCGATGCCGGTTTCTGTTAGGATGTCGGCAACATTTTTCTCTGTGTAGAGATCCCATGTACCGTCCGTGACCATCTTGACCATTACTGGCGCCATATTCTCCCAGTCTTTTCGTACACCAAGGTCAAATACCAACCGTCTCGTTTCTCCATGCGACTCATGCTCGATGAGGAACGAATACGCCGGCGCAGTCAATTTGTCGTGCCCTTTCATCTGTGGATGCATGAATCTGCTAATATTCGTTGTCTGGATGAAGCATGTCGTATTAATCACTTTTACAGTGACAGTTTTGTCCCCAGGAGGGAGATGAAGCTCAGGAGCCGGCGCTGCTGGTGCCAGAAGTTCAGAAGACATGATGTAATGAGATGACAACAGATTTGGGGGATTTCTCAGTGGCCTTGGGCTTTGAATTCGAGCTCTACGTGTTCTTCGTGGGTCTTATACGATCTCACGTCGTTTAACAGTCTGGCGCCTTTTCATGCCAAATTGAGGATTGCTAATGCTCCTCTTCGCCGCGGACGCTCGCTTGCCCGAGAGCTTGCCAGGCTCTCGTGGCGGGGTACGCCAACTCCGATTAGGCTCGTATCCTGCCTCGGAGCTCGTACATTAGCCCAGTACAGCATCTATCAACATCCCTAAATTCAGGCCCCCCCTTAGGCGCCGCGGACCGAGGACGGTCTAATAATGACCCTTGGGATATACATCGAACCGATTCAGATCTTCCCTGGGCTTGGCTCAACCTCCACCATTTCGGTATCAAATTCAGAGACGTAAATTGACTTCAAAATGGCACAAGTTATATTTAATATTACTCCAGATGCTCTTCGTTTATGTCTTAGAAGTGCATTTATTATTCATTTATTCAAGTTCGCTATTATACCATTACTTCAAGACCAGACCGCTATCAATCATCTATGCTCGTACTCTAATTAATTCAACTTCACCTTAACAACTCTCACCATGACTTTAGACGGTAAATACGTTGTCGTGGGTTCGATGCTAACTCCAGACAAGAACGCCATTCCATTACCTGGGGAGAATCATGAGAACAACTGGTACAATCAAGATTTCGATAGCTTCCGCATCTCCGAGCACGTCCTCTTCGAGAAGCGCCCAATCCGCATGAGGGTCGTTGGTGCCGGGGCTGTTGGTATTCAACTTCTGTACAAGGCGCAGCAAGAACTTGAAAATGTCGAGTACTTTGTTTACGAGAAGAACCAAGAACTTGGAGGAACGTGGCTTGTGAACCGATATCCTGGCTGTACATGCGATATCCCAGCTCATAGCTAGTAGGTGACTTTCTTAACTCCTCTCGATGGCAATGTTCCGATGCTGATGGTACTCAGCCAGTTCACCTGGGCAAGAAATCCCAACTGGAGTTCATTCTACGCAAAATCGGAGGAAATTTGGGAGTACCTTAAAGACACGGCCCGGAGACACGACTTAGAAAGGCACATTAAGTATTCTCATCGGGTAGAATCTGCTCGATGGAGTGAGCAAGAAGGCTTATGGAAGCTCCGTGTACATGGTCCAGAGGGAGACTTTGAGGACGAGTGCGAGATTCTGGTCAACGGATCTGGTATCCTGGATGTGCCAAAGCTGCCCGATATCCCTGGTATCAACAAATTCGAAGGCGAGATAATGCACAGTGCCTCTTGGGATGACAGGTACGATTTGGAGGGCAAGACTGTCGCTGTTATTGGAGGTGGCTCATCGGCTGTGCAAATTGTTCCGAATATTCAGCCAAAAGTCAAGAAGCTAATCCCCTTCCTCCGAAGTCCAGTCTGGGTCACTACTGGTTTCGGTGCTCAGTATTCTGGACCGGGAGGCACAAATTTCCAATATTCTGCAGAGCAGAAAAAGCGGTTCGCCGAGGACCCCAAACACTTTGACGAATACTGCCGTGGCTTGGAAGGAGAACTTAACAAGAGGTTTACACTTATGCACGGGAAAAGCCAGGATCAGAAACAGTCGCGGAAATTTGTAGCAGAGAAAATGGAGAAGGAGATTGATGGAAACGAGGAGCTGTCAGAGCATCTCATACCTCAGTTCCCCCTTGGATGTCGGCGGATGACCCCTGGAGAGGGCTACCTCAAGGCACTCAATGCGCCAAATGTACATGTTGTACGAGAAAGCGTCATTAAGTTCACGAAGAACGCCGTTGCGGACCAGTCCGGGAACGAATATGAGGTCGATGCTGTCATTTGCGCAACGGGCTTCGAGCGACTCTTTTCGCCTCATTTCGAATGCATCGGCCGCAATGGTGTCGTCCTTGACGAGCAATTTGGGGATCATCCGAAAGCTTACCTCGCAATCATGACTCAAAACTTTCCGAACCTGTTTCTGGTCCTTGGCCCGAACGGGCCTGTTAGCCATGGCTCGTTGCTTCCGATATTCGAGTGGTATACGCGATATATGTTCAAGATGATCAACAAGCTACAGCGTGAGAATATCAAGAGCTACGAACCGAAGCCTGAGGCCATGCACGACATCTATAACTATACACACGAGCTTTTCAAGAGGCTTGTGTGGTCCTCCGTGTGCAGATCTTGGTTCAAGAACGGCAAGATACATGGTCCGGTCACCGCAGTGTATGCTGGAAGTCGTTTACATTACTTCGAAGTGAGAGATGACTTCGCTTCCGCCAGTATTTACTAATCTCTTGCAGTTGATGAAAGAAGTGCGATATGAAGATTACATTATACAGTACAGGAGCAACAATAGATTCCAGTTTCTCGGCAACGGTTACACCACCACGGAGACGAGCATCGACGGCAATCCGGTTTGGTACATGGACATGCTACGAGACGAGGACAAACTCCAACAAGCAGAACGGGCGGAGCATGAGAAATCGTAAAGACGAGATCAAGAGAAAGCGATTTCGAATGGCACTATAAGATGCTGACGCCGGTCTCGAAATTAATGTGCTCCACGAGCTACATCATAAGAGATAGAGCAAAGCCAAGACACAAGCAAGGCCACAATTTTATCACCATCCCGGTCATTCCAGATCGCACATGCGTGACAGATGTCTCCACAACTACATATCATCACGCATTATCTTTTATCGATGTACGACCAAATCTGCTTGTGCTGAAGCTTTGCTGTACTCCATTCTGAACCTTGTCTCCGCAAATCCCCCTTTTTCTTCGTCGCTACACTCACCCTAATGCCAATAGTGCTTCTCGCGTGAGTAGTGAAGTCTCTGAGGTGCTGCCAGGATTAGCTATGCAATGTTCACCAGCAGCTCGAGAATCTCAATATATGCCGGGGTGCGAAATGCCAGTTCTTCCAAAATTGACAATCGTTCATAGGAAAAAAGTCGCCGATAATGATTATAAAACTGTGCCCTTCCTCGGATACTTTCGTAAAACACTCACGGCAAAGAGGAGACAGTGGAAAGGTTGAAGAAATCAAGGCAATTTTCTATGGCTTTTGGCGCATTTTCCAAATTGGGCCTAGCTCGTTCGTCTTTGCTACGTTTACGTTTTTCTTTCGTTGCGTCACTAAAACACGTAGTAATTCCAGCCAACCGAAATTCATTGTGTAAACCGCGGATCCGCGGTAACCGGTAGAGGAGAGGGTTTTTTCTAAACTTAGATGATCTCAGGCTCTTGAGTCTTCTTTCTCTTACCCCGAAGGACCATCTCGGCTAAGCAGATCACGCGAATTATGTCCCTTTCACAAAAGCATTTCATCAAGTGCTGAGTTGAATTAATTATTTTGAGTGGATACTGAATTCAGGATAGTGAGTTATCGTGATAAAAGAGATGCTAGCTCTTTATGATTGTTGATGTCCGCGAACGTGATATGAGAGCCTTAGCGATTGTGCACGGAATCGGAGAATAAAGATATCCTTAAACGTACCCAAGGGCCAAGGTAATAATTGGTCTTTCTAGTAGGATCGACGTTAGCGTGGATTCGAATATCAGTATTTGAGGAAACGTCGGTCCAAGCCACGTCTGAGGGTGGATCTCACGAATAGCGAGGAAAAGTGGTCAATGCGATGACAAAGCCTGAATTGGGTTTAATTGTTTTGAACTATGAGTAGTGATTTGTTTAAATGTACAAAGTGCACTGTAACGACGACTAAACTTTGATTATGCCTTGCGCTAAAGAAACCTCCTGAAATCGGATAACAATAGAGTGGATATTTACTGGCGGCAAGAGCATTTCTGTCTTTTGCTCGAAACGGGATTCGAAGGTTCGAGAGACGGGCTGATATTCTTCCAGAGGACCTTCCGAAGCCATGCGTTTGTGTGCAACGGATAGGCTTGCATCAATAAGATCCATTACGAAATCTCCGACCTCGTAGCGTTCGGTGAGGATTTGGAATGATTTCGCGCAAAGCAAGAGATCTGAGAGCGATTGTGGATTGCACGTCATCGAATTTTTGACGAAGAGATGGTGGAGTGTGAATGGTACGAGTAAAAAGATAATTCTGTAATGGGGTATCAGCATGCTATATCAGTAATGTAACGTAAAAGAGCGAGATAATCCCTCCGTTCTGAAGAGCATGACATACGCTGTCACAGGTAGAAATCCGACCAGTTTATTGGCCTCCAACGAACGGAAGATGTCCATTGTAGAGCAAACACTATCCCATAATGCACTTCTTGAAGGCTCTCGCATCATGGCGGCCCATGGACTGAGAACTGCTCGTTCGGAGTTGAGACTCAGACTAGTCTGATGCAAGGTCGAAATCGTAAATCTACGCAGAGCGTTAGACCGTCTCGTGAAACAAATTACGGTGTAGTGACTGACTCATATGTAAGTTTCAGCAGACTTTGGTGGAGGAGGAAGGCGCTTCGATCTGGTTCGGTGGTATCTTCAGGCGGTACACTTGAAAGCAGCCCAGCGTGCTTGGCACGAAAGAGAGAGAGGCTGGCATCTGAGTCTTCAATCTCACCTAATGCTGACTTCGCCAATCCGCCCGAGGCATATTCGGGAACAGTGCTACTTGGATTTCCCCGTTCCAAGAGCAGCCGGCATATAGAAACCATATGACGCGTCAATTCCACTCTGGCAATGAAGTACTGAGCAAGATCCCTTTTCGTATCCGCCTCGAGGAACCAGGAGAAACTCAAGTCACTCTCTAGCTCAGGGAGAGTGATCGAATCGATCGGAACAGAGATTATTTCGGGTTCGCTCGTTGCTTTGAGTCCAAGAACCATGCCAATTGCGCGCATCAACCAGCAGGAATAGACCCTTTTCCAGTGTGTCGAATCAGGAACACTGGGGTCCGATGCTTTGACTTTCAACATTCCATTGGCAGCCTTGAAACGACGGAAGCCTTCTAGAATCCAACGCTCGTTGTCGTAGAACGAATTCAAGTACGAACGTTGAAAGCTGAGTAGGACACAAATCTGTAATCGGCTGAAATCATCCGTTTCGCAATCTGATTCATACAGAATTTTGGCTCTGGTGAAAAAGGCATCGCGCATTTTGCGAATAGATTTGAATCCTTCAGCTTGGGCGTCTTCTTGAGTAATATACTTGAACCCAAGTCAGCAAATATTCACCAATGTCTGAAATAAACGTACGGTACTTGCGATGAACAGAACAGCATTCAGCAATGCCAGACTGATTGGTTTGATATTCCCTTGCTCATTGGATAGTCCATCTGCATGCAATATAGAGCGGAAGTCGCGCTCAGTTAGAATCGGCCAGCTTGGATGAAAGTATATGAAGTATAATCGGACAAGTTTATTTACTATTTGTAGTCGCGGGATAGAAGTCGCCCTGGATGAGGCGATCTTGGTGCGTTGTTCGCTTGTGAGATCTTGTGGCGACCAGGCCTTAATCCAAGGATACAGTGACGAAAATGCTTGAGATCCGGCTATACTCGAGTTAGATTCTGTTCGAAAGCTCGCCGAACTACAAGGGCTCCATTGGCCCGTAGAAGCTGTATCCTGTAATTCTGCTTGCTGACTCTGGTCCCCGTTGAATTGAATATAGTTGGTCAACCAATCCCCGTCTCCGGGAGTTGGAGAGTAATGAATGCCTCGAAGAGATATGTCAATGTGCTCAAAAAGATCCGGATAACGTCCTTCTAGTCCGGCTACGCGGTCCTGCCTTACATTTCCTCCAGCTAGCCGGGCACTCTGCAATTCTCTTTGCTCGATACCTTCAGAACTGTCTAGATTCAACCCAAAGAACATCTCAGCATTATCAAATACGGCAGTCGGATCACTGGTCGGTAATCCTTCTTGAGGGCCTACTCCGCTGGTGTTTTTCGAATGGGGTTGAACCGACTGTACCGTTGTTTGACCATTCGGATGCGCCTTAGTAGATGAGATGTGTGAGGCTGCTTTGCTTCGACGCTGGCGACTGACCATTGTCAGCGTGCAGGCCTTGCTCTCAAAGCATGTGTAGGGTCACTGTTCATGATCTCGACGTACTGGTTGGTTGGCACGATACATTGGACACTGTCAAACTCGCAATTGGTACACAAGCGCGGATAGCGAAGTAACACGTCGCATCTCACTTTACGAGACCTGCATGCAGCACATGCCTTCGCCGCTCTTCGATGCTGCAGTCGGCGCTCTGGCAGCTGTGGAATACCATCAGACAGGATTTGGGCTGTTCCTGGAGGCGTGTCGGGCTGTCGCAGTTGGGCCATTGTTTAGGGAGACTGATGGTAGAACAATATCGAGCTGGTGGAGTAGAGTACTCTATCCGAGCTCGGCGTATCGTAAGATCTCCAGATCATTGCAATTAAACATTTTGACGGGAAGAAGTATTCTTTTAGAAGAAACAGTTGAACGCTTGTTGCGAGTCAACACCGTTGTGTCCGACGATATGTCAGCGATCCGTTGCGGGGAAATAAGGAGGTTTTGCTGTGTCGCGTGTATCCTTGCGTCCTTTAGTGTAACTACAAACTACTCCTGGTAAACTTCAAAGCCTACAATGGCGTTCATCAGAGTTTTCTACGCGCTTTTGCTGCTTTCGATCCGCCTGCCCACATCAGTGCTTCCAAAAATCCGTCCATGAGGTCTTCTCTCCTCCGTAAGCGGTCATAGCTTGGCTTTTTCCAGGTTCAGCTTATCATGCTGAGAAACGGACGAACAGCAACGCTCTTAAACTCGTCGATGCGGCACTTTAAAAGAAACGATACAGCAGGCTCAGCTGTCATGGATACTCAGCCTTTCAACTGGGAACTTAAGGCGACAAATGCAAGGGGCTACCATCGTGTCTCCGATGAAATCATGGAAATGGACGGTTTTCCGGATCCTGCGGAGTCAGCCGCTGAAGTCGCCTAGGGCAACAGATCTCAAAAGAGCTTGCAACTCGGCAGGATACTCATGAATAGGACGGAGCTGACGGATATCCACAGGTATGGCCGTATTTGTAGTTAGTCCTTTTTAGGATTATCACTCTGCTGCCTGGTACCAACTGCTTATCGTTAAGGGACGGGATATTATATGATGACTCGCAAAATGCTTACCTTGTCTGCATGGGTAAATCATTCGACACGAGAGAAGCTGGTAACGTGAGACAGCTCCAGCTGGTACATATGTCGTTTTCGTTTGCTTCGAAGCTCTCCTCCTCTTCAGAAGTTCGGGCTGCCACTCACAACTGCTTTGCTTCCTTCAACTCTTTCGTGGATTAGTCGATCATCTTCTTATCAATATGGCATCGCAAACCGCCCAGGGCCCGTATAGTGTCCATATCCTCGAGAAGAAGGATTATACGAAGCAGCATATTGTGGAATTCAATGAGCCTCTTCCACCTCTGGCACCCTCTTCCGTCCGCGTTCAAACTTCGCTCATTTCTCTAACGACAAACAACATCACCTACGCGCGATTGGGCCATGTTCCAATGTTTAACTGGTGGGACGCCAGTCCACTGCCGTTCAAAGAAGGAGAGTACTCGAATTCCGAAAAGTATGGCCGCGTGAATGCCTGGGGCATTGGTACGGTGATAGAGAGCACCGCCGAATTTGTTCCTGTTGGAACAAAGTTGTTCGGTTATCATCCGATTGGCACTCTTCCCGCGGACAAGGTTGTCAAAATCTCCGAGCTGCCTGGTATGATTGACGACATATCAGAGCACAGGAAATCCCTCTTTCCCGGATACAATCAGTATTACATTCTTGGAGAGCGCGACGCAAATAGCGACAAAGCCCAGGCTTATTTTTCTCTCTTCTGTGTGTTCTTTGAGACTTCATATCATATCAATAGGCTCTCCTTCTCTTGGGAGCCTTCTGTCGGCGCCGTGAATCCACTCGGACTGGAGGTACCGCCACCTCTGGACACCTGGACGAAGGAGCGCGCCGATCTGAAGAGAGCCGTTGTTGTCATTCTGTCCGCTTCTGGCAAGACAGCACTATCACTCGCGTATGCACTACGATTCCTTCGTCCGGAGAGTGAACGACCAAGAGCCGTATTCGCCGTGGGATCCGAGGCATCGCGTAGCTTCACCGAAAGCACTAAGCTGTATGATGGTGTTTTGAATTACGACTTGGCCAAGTCTGATTCTTCACAAGTTGCGGAAAAACTTGGGCTTTCTGCACAGGATAAGATTGTACTTGTCGACTTCGGTGGACGTGGGGACTCATTCGAACTTTGGCGAGAGTCATTACGATCCATTAGCAACAACGTCCCGGCTATTAGAATGGCTGAATCGGTCCCTGAACACGTCCAAGACATCGACGAAGTGAATGCTTCATTCGGCAGTATGCTTGACGCTGCCAAAGACACGTACGTTGGAAACGCTTTTGGCATGCGAAACGCTGGCATGGCACTTCTCGGTACAAAGACGTATATGACAGACTTTCGCAATGCATTCGAAGGCTTTATGGAAAGTCACTGCGTCCAGTGCGTGAAGCCCATGTGGGGAGAGGGGACGTCTGGAGCAACTGGCGTTGAAGGTGGATGGACAAAGCTCACTTCCGGACACGTCGACCCCGCCTCCGGGCTTGTTTTTCGACTTACCTGAAGACATTCTTACTTTTAAGTTCTCAGAAGGATCAATTCTCGTCTTGTGGCTTCTGCACAGTTGTCATACATAAACCCACAGTATCACAGAATTCCATATTCCGCGCTTTATCATGGTTGCCTATTTCAGTTACAAATTGATTTTTGGCTGATTATATAAGTGAATATGCTTCGGTTGCTTAACCAAATCAATTAAATACTTAGTTGGTTTGAAAGAGCAGGTAATGAAGAGCTCACGCTCGGAGTGTTGACTCCCTTTGTATTTCCGCGTCTCCATGTCGGGCTTATGTCTGGCAGATCATATCGATCCTTCGCACCCAAGCATTATCTCGAAACGACAAACGCACGACAAACGTCTGAAGCAGAGTCCTGACCAGCACATTTCGATGCTCCGGTATATATACTAGTGTACCTGGTCGCGGAGACTTTTCTCATTGTCAGCAGCACGGTAACCAGTTCTTTTGATAAGATCGATTCCGCTCATAGCGTTTGCTCCTTCACTATCCATTAGGTTATCCTTTCATCAATTCAGAATGAAATTGACACCGGAACAGTTCGTGGCGCAAAGCTATGATTATCTGATTGTCGGAGGAGGTCTGCTTGTACTCGTCTGTTCTAGTTCGTTCATAAAACACTAACATCTCCGCAGGTACTGCGGGATTGGTCCTGGCTGCGCGTTTATCCGAAGACGAAGATGTCACCGTAGGTGTTCTTGAGGCCGGCGAAGACAGGACAGACGACCTTTTACTCTCCATGCCTGCGGGATTTCCGCAAACATATGAAAAGCCGGAGTATGATTGGTACTACAAAACAACTCCGCAGGTATAGAGAAGCCAAACCTAGCCGGCAAGCTCAACGACTAATATTTATCATTAGGAAGGAATGGGTGGCCAGGTTCATGGATGGCCGCGAGGGAAAGTCCTCGGCGGAAGTAGCATGATCAACTATCAGGTGAGCCGGAAACCCTTCAGAGCATTCGGAATTGCGCTGACAGGTTAGTTATTGTCGATGGCGAGCAAAGAAGACTTGGACAATTTTGTGAGGCTTGGTAACACTTCATTGGGATGGGACGACTTATTGCCGTATGCATTCGCAACTTACATTTGAAATGAATGCTGATTTTGCAAGGTACTACCGGAAGTTCGAAACGTATCACCCTCCCGGCGAAGACTCTGAGTGGCCCCGTGAATTATCCGAATACATCGATCCCTCTCTTCGCGGTTCTAATGGGCCAATTCAAATAAGCTTTCCAGGAGCTCCGATGTCGGTTACCTGGATGAACTCCTTGTGGCCAAAGGTGTGTCTCGAACTGGGTCATCCAAGTGCGTTGATTCTCGTCACGGTATGCATCAGGGGATTATCCACAAGATCTTCTAACGTCTCTACCAGACCACATGATCCGAGGAGAGGCAGTTCACTTGGCGCTTTTAACCAACCGCTCATGGTTGATCCGAAGACGAAAACACGAAGTAGCTCCGCATCTGCTTATTACAGACCAAACGCTTCCCGAAAGAGCCTGTTAGTGCTCACCGGGGCTTTGGTGACAAAGGTTCAACTGAAGCAAAGTTTCGAGGACTTTTCAGCCCAGGGTGTCGAGTTCTCAAGCGGTGGAAAGCTCTATTCGGCCACGTGTAATCGGGAAGTCGTGCTCTGTGGAGGAGTCATCAACTCACCTCAGCTCCTGGAGCTTTCCGGTATTGGATCTCACCAAATTCTGGACGGGAAGGTGGAATGCTTAATTGGTAATCCGAACGTTGGTGAAAACCTGCGTGATCATATCGGCACGCCGAACGGATGGGTAAGGTCCTCTGGATGATCTTTGTCGATCTTGGTTACTCATTCAGTACGTAGCAAGTCAAAGACGACGTTTTGACAGGCCAAAAGCTACTCCATGATTCCTCCTGATGCAACAAGCTATGGAGGCTTACCTCACTCACAAGTGCGGCCCTCTCACTGCTCCAAACAACGCAATTGGGTTCGCTCACTATGAAACGCTTGTCGGCAGCCGAACCCCGAGCTCTTTGCCAAGGTGACTGATAACTTGAAAGAGCTGCTTAAGGCATACCCAGGAGATACGCCTACTGAGCGAGAGATCATCGAACTGGAGGCTCGCCAAATATTCAACAAAACAGAAGCAGATGTCCAGATTTATGGTGTGCCGGGAGGATGCGACACATCAAACCTGGAATCTCCACTATCATTATTTGGAAATCAGGACACTGGGAACTATATGTCCGTCTACGCTTGGACAACACGAACATTCTCAAGAGGCAACGTACACATAAAGTCTGCTGACCCGACAGAATATCCTGCCATTGATCCGAAATACTTAAGTCATCCCGTTGACGTCGAGCTCCTGGCATTAGCCATGATGCATTTTCAGGAGTTAACAAAGTTGGATAGCTTTGCATCGAAGCTCGCGCT
The DNA here is from genome assembly GCA_010015805.1 of Rhizodiscina lignyota. Taxonomy (NCBI): domain Eukaryota; kingdom Fungi; phylum Ascomycota; class Dothideomycetes; order Aulographales; family Rhizodiscinaceae; genus Rhizodiscina; species Rhizodiscina lignyota. The sequence continues at coordinate 81,930 of ML978126.1, forward strand.
CGGAACTGATGGGAAGCCAATTCTGGTTCGTAACGTCGAACAGTCTCCAGGAATGAAACTGATTCTCCGTAGATGCCGTGCGCAGCGGAACTGAACACTATGGATGACGCGAGAAAGTACGTGCGCAAAACGTCATTCACAACATACCACCCCATCGGAACATGCTCTATGTTACCGAAGGAGAAGGGTGGTGTCGTTGACAGCAATCTTCTCGTTTATGGCACGACTAATTTGAGGGTGTGCGATGCCTCAATTTTCCCAATCCACGTACAGGTACATAAATCAATTTCAATCAAAAGTACTAAAGTACTAACCACGAAGAAGGGTAATATTTGCAGCTTGGTCTGGGCTAGCGCGGAGAAAGGCGCGGATATCATGAAAGCTGCTCGAAAGGCGTAGAAGTTTCTCATACGGATGGCGACCAATCGACAGAAGAGCTTCCGAGGAATCTTCATTCAACGTAACCTACGAGCGTTCAGATGCCGTACAATGTATTCAACTCCTTCAAGAGCTGTGCGAAGTCACTTTGTCCTGCTTGTGCTCGTCGCTCAAATTCTGCCTTGCTGGCCTTCAACCAAGCGAAATCATCACCGCCCTAATCAAATTCTTCAGAACTATCTTCTATGTTCTCGCATATGAATCATGCTTACCTTTGGAAGTTCTAGACCGTTCTCAATTCCCGCCGTGAATCCGGGTACGGCAAGTAAAATTGTGAGCTCTTTGTCTCCGGCAGTGCTGGATGTCACGTTGAGGACCTTGTTCCAGGCATCGGATATGTCTTGAAGAAGCCCCAATAACTCCTCACGACTATGAGCCTCCGGCCGGACCTCAGCGGTTATCCGATTCGGTGATGTCTGCTCGGCGCGTGAGATGGTGTGCCGCCTTCACCGAAGCAGAAGATGCTAAACAGAAAGGTGTGAGCTTAACACTACGTACCCTTCTTTTCCCTCCAGCATACGCAGCCTGACTCGACACGTCGTGGAAGTATATCGATACAAATAGTGAGGGCACACCAAAGCTTGTCGAATGAATCTGAGTGATAGCCAGGGCCAATTGACCGGTCTCTTCAGCAGTAAGGCTGCAAGAGTGGAATACATCATACGTAGGCATCTTGATACAATTCCGAGCAACACGGATATGTCTGACGGAGAAAGATATGCATGTCAAGTAAGGAATTGATGGTAACGAGCTTAAATAGATCTCCGAAATAATATCGGCCGAGAAATGCAGGAATCGGACCCCTATTATAAAGTGTACTCCCAGAGAATTAGCAATTATCATAACCTGAATCTGTTCTTGGTTGCCGCGATAATGTGTACACCTGAGTTTGTCATCAAAAATACTGCCCGATCCATAAATTCCCGTGACCTTGCGAGGTACTAACATTTTTATTCCACAAATGAGATCGTCCTGCGTGTTTCGCTGGAAAGAGGCTTGCGAAGTGTGCAGAGATAACGCTTAAAAGACAGAATAAGGGTCAAAGCGACGCAGCACGAATTAAGAGTCCATTCTGAGGGGAATGAAGTCTCATAGGGCCGGACGTAATTGTTGGTGTTCGAAAGGACTTGGAACCATTACATCTACTTGAACGAGTGTACACCAATCCCAGACTTGTTCTTTGGGATTCGCAAAGTTGAATATGCAGTAAGAGATAGCGCATCAATGCTTCTGAATTCGCCACTATCTCCGGAAGCGCTTGAATAAACGTGAGATTGACAAGATGATGAACCGAGCGTTAAGCTACCTCCTGTACGTTTGTCTTCCGCTTAACCACGAAGTGGAAGGCCGCCAGTCAAGCCACCGATGATGCCGCCGAGGCCACCTCCGCCGCCGGCGCTGTTGAGGATACTGGTGAGAAGGCCATCGAGACCGGTAGTAAGGTTCAGATCGCTCAAAAGGTCGCCGATATCAATGTTGATTGGATCGCAAGTGAGGACATTTATACCCTAAGCCACCCACGTGTCAGTTTTCCATGCATTTCCAAAGATGTTTTAACTTACCGAGCCAGAACTACAGCAGTATACGGAATCACCTTCCTGGCAGTCCTCCCCCGAGCCCACAGCAATCTTGTGGGCGCTGTCATTATCACAAGCCTGACCCGCTTCACAGCAATAATAGTTTTGGTTGCTGCAAACAGGAGCATTGCCGCCTGTTATAATATCAGACAAGTCGACATTCTTCCTATTGTTGATCGACAGTTACGAACCAGAGCCTCCGCTGGAGCCGCTGCCAGAGCCACTACCAGAGCCACCGCCCGAGCCAGAGCCTCCACTAGAGCCAGAGCCACCTCCACCAGAGCCATGATCTCCTCCACCACTGCCACCACTTCCTCCGGGAGTTGCAGCTGCTGAAACGGCAGCTGCTAGGGCAAAGAGAAAGAGAATGGAAGGAACCTTCATGATTCTTGATGAAACGACAGAAGCTTGAGATATGAGCGGAGAAGCTTATGTTGGAAGTGTGAGAGCGAGAGTACTGAAAGGACAAGAATGAAAGAGAATCTTCGCTCTTGATATACACAAGTCGGCGTCCTACCACATCCAGATCACGGGTAAGTGAAGTTCGAAGAAGGCGATGCAGCTTTTGGCATTCGCATCCTGGCGATGGAGCTAAACCTCCATGCGTTGGGATTGTAAGTGGTACCAATATTGATAGATTTTCAACACGAGGGACTTGGACAGTGGGCACTTTCTTCGCAAGCCTCTCAAGGTGACAAGCTCTGCAGGTAGCAGCTGACCTTTGGAATGGGGTGATGTTCAAGAGGCTTCCGTTGTTCCTTCCAAGATGCGTTCCGTGGCGCGGAAAACAATGGCGGCCGGATCGTCGAGGTAAGGCACCATTGTCCGTCTCAGAAGAATTCGTACCCTGTTCCAAAGTGTGAGTGCGATATCGCCAAGAGGGTTTTGTCCTGGCAATCATACCATTGGACGCCAAAGACACAGAAGTCTCAGAATACGATCGCGGTGAAGCAGAATTCGGTGGAGGCAGCAAGCTTTCGCTAATCTACAGCGAAGACCTGTGTAATTCATTAAGCGCATTGTGTTCATCTGACGGTCGTTCCAGAGTCCAGACAATGTGATGGCTTGGACATATTGTGACCATGGTGACTAAATCGTTAACGTCAAACGTATATGATATAGCTTAGATCGGAAGGTGAACAATAATACACTACTTAGAAGGTCGTTACCTCGCCCATTCGTTACTAAGTTCCAGATCAGTTCAGGGTGTGGCTTCATGCTAAGCCGGCTTGCACGACATTTGCGCTACACAACATCTCCGCAAAGTGCCGCATCTCAGATCTCCACGTGTATCCGTCGATCGATGGGACGTAGATGTGAGATCGGCAGGAGACTTATTACAAGGTACCTCTGGAGATATAACTTATAAGTCAAAGTCTTGGTCAAACATGGCGTAGATGGTGGGATAGTGGCGTCGAATATGAATGGTGAGACGGTTCAAGTCAGTATGACTGATTTGCTAATCTGCACTAGCAAGTTTAGTAGTATCTCAGAAGATGACAGTAATGACATAAGAGATGCGCTATGTGAGAGTTACAACATGACCTACAGACACAGATCATGAGTGGGCCATGCCATATCAGGAAATTTTAGCCATCCACAAAGCCAGTGGTATAGAGCGCCAGCAATGCAAAGCTCCCCATCCTTGAGTCCCGTACAGTAGTAGTTCATGTGTCTATGAATTCGTCAAGCACTCATGCAATGAGCAAGCCATTTCTCCCATTGGGACCATTCTGCAGTGGCGCACCATTCTGTGCGCTGATGTTCGCTAGGACCTCATCATTTCTTCTTCTTCTGTGGAGTACCGTGCAGTACCTCCGCACCACTTTGTTTCATGTTCGTGAGCGCGTGATCGAGCTTTCGCTTCTTGCGTTCGACTTGCTCGTGTCGTCCATGGACCTGTTGCTCGATCTCCTCTGCAACTGCCCGTTTGTGTTTCCGCGCAGCGCGAAATTTCTTCAGCAGGTCACCAAACTGTTCTAGAAACCAGTCGCCGGCCTCTTCCCATTCAGTCAACGTCAGAGAAGCGAAGAATTCAGCCATGTTGGTGGCATCCATCGAGGCAACAAACGCCATCCTGGCAGAGAGGGCTTCGTCTCTGACCTGATCAGGAAGACGAAAAGGAGTGGCTGGATGATTAAGATCGAATGACTCTTGTTGCAGTTCTGAGTAATCCATTCGTTTGATGTAATCAGGTTCGTAATCTAGTGTGATTTTTTCCGCAGTGTTTTCCGTATTCGGAATTATAAAGTGGTCCCCATTCACGTTGTTTTGCTGATTAGAGGCCGGATTTACTGTGTCCGCATGCACAGTGGAGCTCTGTTGCTCTGGCTTGTGGATCGAATCAGGCTTTAGTTGACGAGTTGCAGGCGTCACGGTCTGCGCCAATGATGTTTCCTGAAGGGCGCGGCCACGGACGGCGACATTGCTATTGGCATGACCTGGTCTTGGAGGCGGCTGCTGTTGTAATTGACGAGGTCCCTGCGTAGGGTGCATAGTTGCTCCCTTGGAACCAACATTTCTCAGATCATGGGGGGTTTGTTGCATGCGCGTGATGTTAAACCGGTGTTGTGGGACGTGGGTATCCTGCTCTCTTTCCATGGTTCCATGACCATGAACTTCATCAGTTGGGGAGGGATCATTTTCAGGGTCGCCAGCGGTAGTGGTTGGATACGAATTTCCTTCCTCGAAGATGGAAGTAGTCTGGCCACTTCTGAGCTGGAAGTGCTTGAACAATGCCACTGCCTCATCCCCACGCGTCAAGGTCTGTTCCTCATACACCTCTCCTTCCTCGTAAAGCCCTCTTTCCTCATCGGAAAGGTCTGAGGATGCGTTATCGGAGTCCGAATAGTGAGGTCCCATCTCACCATCCTGGATTGTCTGTCGCTGAACAGGGTAGCCTTGAGGATAGATGTGTGCGTGAACATGGCTTGCAGAAGTTGCAGTGGTATCATCAGCATGTTCACTGTCGGTGTCGAACGGATTGGCAGCTCCTCGAGCGGGTTGTGCCGGTTGTGCAGGTCGTGGCGGTGGGGCCATACTACCTTGCCCGGCGTGATTGAGCTGCCCTTGTTGCGCCGCTAGATTGCTCCTTGTCACTCTCGGCTGGGAAATCCTTGAGCGTTGCGCTTCAATTGATCGCTTCTGGTTTGCCTTCATGAGATTCAAATCATCGTTCGCTCCATCCAAGGGAACGCGTTGCTGCTGAGGACGCGCGTCTGCCGGACTGTTCGAGCGCGCCTGACGATGCACGAACTCCATCATGCGACTCGCCATCTTCTCAGTAGATCTCAAATAGCATTGAGATGATCTTGAGTGTGAAGAAGAAGAAGTAGAATACTGAGGCCTCGCCAGAGCTTGTCACGCGTGGGGCACACGTAGTCACGTGCAGCTTATCGCATCGGATAAGTGACGTGATCCCGATCGCGGTAAAGAGCGCGGTGGAGTTCCGAGTGAGACGTAGGTAAGCTCTTACCCAAAGTAGGTTAGTTCTCAGAGCTTGGCAGCCTGCAATACCCTTTCTAAGCTGTTGCCGGTTAGGCCACGTTATGAATACTAACCAAATCAAGTAAGTGCCTATATAGTGTGCACCACGGCGCTCTCTAGCGCAGTTCCTGTGCTGCTTGACGATATGACGGAACCTCGGGCTCCAGGATAAAGGAGCTGCTAAATTCATGTATTTCTCATCTATCTTAAACAGCTCTCGTCCTGTTATCTTTGATATCCTTAGAAACTCAGCTCGTGTACAACAATTATAATTGAATCGTCGAAATGGCTATTGGTCTGTTTTCGCTCCCGAATGAAATCCTCCTCCATATCCTCAACCCCATCCCCACTCACGAGCTCCTTCAACTGACGCCAACCTCCCATCGGCTCTACGCCATCATTATTCGGATCCTGCATCAGCGTCTGCTCCTTGCCGCCGAACTTCCCGAGCGCACTCTTCTACTAGAATGTTATCATCCAAGTGTTCGACTTACCGAGCCACCATTGTACTGTACCTATCTGGGAACGGAGGGGTTGGATAGAGGTATAATTATATCGGAACAAGGCATACCAGGCCACGACGTCCCAATTGGAAGACTTGGAGATTACAATCGTCTATACTCTACCTTTAAACCGCTGAGGCGTGCACCAGATCCGGCCGCACGGCGTATGAGACATCCGGCTGGAGATATACCTGGGTCACGGACTTATCCGTCATCCTCGTCATGGATGGAAAAGGCCACGAGTTCGGGAGAGGTGGTGAAGCAGACTCTGTCTCTGGACTGCCACGAGCTCTTTACACAGCTCATTGCTTCCGTAAATCTTGTCCGGTCAGGACCCCGGAGAGGACTCTTTTTCAATTTCACCGAGATTGTTGATAAAGGCGTCGTAAGAGTTTGGAGGGAATGGCTAAAGCGGAGGGCTGATGGGACAACTGATTCGAGTGCGAAGGATGGCGGAAGATCCGTCGCCATTGGAACAGAAGGCATGCCGCTTGTTGCTACCGCTGAGGATGAAAAAATCCTGTGGACGGACTCTTTGAAGCGAGTTGGGTTGAAGTTCAATGTGCGTGAAAGAAGATGGAGACGCGATGGCCCTGTTCTTATGGTCGCCGAGGAAGAAGTCCCTGTTAGCTATGATGTCGAATTTGAAGGTATTTCATGTCCTTGCCAAAGTTAGCTGGAGTCATGATACTAATTCTTCTCACTTCGCAGAACTTCTCATTCGCACGTCTCACCTGGCTTTTAAAGTGGAGGAGTCTTTGATAGAGCAGAGCAGCCCTTCTGGGAAGGCTGTGGTCTTTGGATCATTTGCTAGAGAAAGCGCGTCCTGAATCACTTCCCCGAAATATATCCCTCGGCTGGAAGCACTTTTTGGTTCACGGAATAGCCGGGATCAATGCGAGAAAGCACTCTTCCTTAGCGAGGACAAGCAACGCGGTTTCTGCCAACTTCAAAACGGCGTGACGTTTTCATTTCCCTTCGACACTGCGGATGGGTTCTTGACAGGAAGTAACTTCCCGAAGCGACACACGACTAACTTTACTTCTACAACGCATCGGGATCTTTCCTCAGCACCGATACAGCCTTCTCCCGAGAGTCTTTATTACTTTTATGCCCGAATACGCCCTTATGACCCTACAGTCTCTTACGTACACTTGCTCTTCTATATTCTCTCGTTTACTCTTTGGCGATCAATGGTCAAACCGCTAGTAAAGCTACCGAGGAGAGTTTCATGGACTCCACGTAGCCTTCTATCTCCCTCAGAGAAACCGCCGCCAATCCCCGACATTGACCATTCCCTTCCCGCGAGTATCTTCTCCAACTCTGCAGACCACGAGCAGAAACGCCAAAGACCGATAGCAAAGAGGCACCAATCCGATTCGCGGACTCCCAATAATGTCGCTGTTGATCACCCATCAACATCTTCGAGGCAGCGACCAGCTGGTACGACAATGGGTATGGAGAGTATGGATGACCACGCCGGAACGAGCGCTCTTGACCTGCCGAACAGCGTCGGTTTACCAGGGAATGTAGAGGTTGAGCGCTGTTCCGACAAGGACTCCTTCACTTCAAACAGAACCAACGTTTCGAGGAAAATTCTGCATGGACTCCCGGATATGCGAATGTTCGACTTTGCCCGGTCTGTTTCGAAGGTCAACAAAGACCCGAAGGAACTCCATGACGATTTGAACGAATTACCAGCGACAGGAACACAATCTTATCCGGTGCTGACTTCGGCAATACATCCGTCAATCGCACTAGCCGAATCGCAAAATAACGGAGGGATTGATATATCCGGCGCATCCGTTCCTTCCTCTAAACCGCGGCCGGGACACAGTTCTCCAGGAATCCGGTTTCAAGAGCCGGAAGACTCCACAGATTGGAGGCCGTCGAAATTGTCCGGAGCAGAACGTCGAAGGTCTAGTACAGCCGAAGTTCCCCTTCCATCTGGATCTTCTTCAGACTCTGGGCCGTCGTCGAGGCGATGTTCAGGAGATGATGGGGAGAGACACTCTCACTTTCTGCACATTCACAGGCATCCGAGACCTGGAGCCGCGAGATCTACGAGCAGTCTAGCTACAAGCGCATCCTCTTCTAGCCGTCGAATGATAGATAAGAATCTCCAGACCATGCCACCAAGCCCAGCACTCGTGGCACATAGTCCAGTTCTACTCGCCAGAACTGCAACTCCGCCTCCAGATCCTGCTTCCCCCATGACGAACCCGACACAGGACGTGGTTTCGCCCAAATCAAAGCGGCCGAAACGGTTTTTCAAAGCGCTAGCTGGTATGCTAAGTCCTAATCCGAGGCCAGAGCTCGAAAGATCTCATTCCTCTCTGCGAGAGAAACCTTCTGCTCGAAAGGTCTCTGAGGACTATTTCAACCAGATGGCTACGAAGGGACAAGGCAATATCACACCCGAGATCGAGACCTACCATGCTGGAGAAGCTACGCGCTTCACTACCCCTCTGCATCTCAAACGACAGTATTCCCCGACCAAGCATGACGACCAAGTTTTTGATTATCTCCCAGCTGAGCAGCGGCACTCATCCGAGTTTGACACGTCGTGGCACCTCCAACGGTCCGTCCTTGAGGACACGGGCAAAGGTGAATCTTGGCAAGGCCTTCTGCGAAGTGGAGGACCGCTATCCGACTCCGCTCTCATCCCACATCGTCAATCTACCAGACCCGCCAATGAAGATAGCTTGTTCCGCCAGCGTATCGACGACATAATGGGCGACGATGATGAAGACGAGTCTTTTGACTGGGACATTCCTGTGCACCTACCTCAGTCCCCTCTTTGTCCCCTGAATCCGAAACACAAGAGTGGTGGAAAGGGCGTCTGTGTCTACCATGGACGGAGGAAGACTCAGCCAACAGTGGGAGCTGGTGTAGAATCGGGTATCAAGGGGAATGATAATCGTAAGGTTCCTGGAGTCTTGTTCGGACAGTCGAAGCAGTATGCAATGTTCTTATGACTAAAGGCCTGGGATGTCTGTCAATAGTGACATGGGAGTACAGAACCGGTAGCTGGGAGCTCCATGATATATCTCTTGTACTCTTAGATGGCCTCCTAGAACGAATAATCACGGCCTTTTTGCAATGGTAGCTGTTCCAAGTTCGCGTGTTATGCAGCGCTTGAGCGGGACCCGGAGTGTTTCCCAGCATTACTATGAACACTTCTTCTATTATCACAATCTTACTAAAACACGTTTTACAAATATTTTGAAATTTTATGCAGCCAAGTTATTCTTTTCGCATAGAACTGAAGTTCGAAAAATAAGTGCATTGGTTTTCTCACGTGCCACGCGAGATCTTGGTGTCTGGACGCTAGGTCCGCGCTTCCCAGAGAGGTTCTTTCACGTCGCGGCACCTCACTCAACTTTTCAACATCAATCGCTCCCACCACAATGGCCGCCGCCGATGCGCCGCAGTCGGACCCTCTACTCTGTCTCAGGCGAGCAATCTCCTCTAACAAAGTTCCTGTCCTCAGCACCTCTACCGACCGCGCAGACGCCGAAACGAATCTCGCGCTCGCAACAAACCTCATTTTCACTTTCCCGAACGACGAGCACCACGCCTTTCCTCTTACAACAGCCACGCGGTTCACATCGAGCGACAATGCCGTGGACCTTCGAAGCATCTTGTGGGCATGGCAGAAGAAAGACGCGCAAATCGCAGAGTACATCTCGACGACGGCCACGTTGAATGAAGACCTCGCGGCCTCGTCGAAGAATGCAAACGCCAAAGTCATACAACTTAGCTTCGTTGAAAGGCTTGCGCTGATATCATGGCTCGAGGGTACCACGGATGAGTGTGAATATATTAAGCCATTGGCAAGCGAAGCGGCGGGGCAGCAGGCGGGAGCTGCAGCAGACGTCGCGGCTGGTACAGCAGGCGGTATCGCCGTAGTACCAAGTGCGACTAGAGCAAAAGCAACGGGCATGAAGACGTTGGATCCTCGATTAGCGGAGATTTACAGGGGTGAGAGGAAGATGGGCGACAGGAACTCGATTCTGCGGGGCATCAAACCTACTGTAAGTTGAGACGATTGCGCGTATATATTCGTAGGAACGTATCCTCCCTCTGACGATGCATTTACATACAGGATTTCTCACACATCCGCAAAAACGCTGAAACATTCCTCGGACGAACACGAACGCGACCAGGCGGCCCTACTCCTGCAACGTCTCTCCCTACCAACTCCGCCCTTGTATCGAATCGCCAGAAGCCTTCAAGCAACCGCCGTGTCGAGCCAATCATCCTCCTCTCACCTTCCGCTTCATCCCTTCTCCGTACCTCCAACATCCGACACTTCCTCGAGAAAGGCGTGTACGTACCAGCCGACTCTCCTCTAGCCTCTGGAACAGACAGTGGTATCATACACATCTCCCGCATGCTACCTTCCATCGATCCGTCTCGTCCAATGCGCTTTATCCTCGTGGATCAGCTGGACCACTTCAAACCAGACTACTGGTCACGCGTCGTAGCCGTCTTTACCACTGGCCAGACATGGCAGTTCAAGAGCTATAAGTGGACGAATGCTCCAGAGCTGTTCAGCCATGCGCTTGGAATCTACGTCGGATTCACAGGAGAACTGATACCAGACACAGTGAAAGGGTGGGGAAGAGGCGTGAAAGTTGCCGCGGTGGACAAGTGGAACTCGACGCAAGGCGAGAAAGGTAGATGGAGGGATAGAGAAGTCGTGGAAACTCTCTGGACCGCAATCGAGGAGAGCATGCGTGCTAGAGGGTGGAATAGGGACGGGGCGGTGCGATAAGGAGCAGCGGCTACAGCACGGCATTCGATACCCTGGGAATGGTTCTGATCTGGCGCTGAAGGTTATACAGAGTACACGGGAGTCCTCTATTGAGCATTTTGGAGTATAAAAAGTAGGCCGGTGCTTCATGGTGACTAGGCGAGCAAAGGAGCATCACGATGAAGAATATTTCAGGGGAGTTCCAATCGGTCACAGGGAGCTTGACATCAACAATTCTGTTTCAAACCTTCATTCTCACAACTGCGACTTCTGATATCTCCCTGTGTGCTCATCTTTCTCACTCTTTTCTGGAACGCTCGCCGCGACACTACAAAGATAACATTCCTCGGCAAGTCTTCCAAAGACTGAATACAATAGACGCCAGTCTGCTACTTTATCTTTTCAAAAGTCAGGGGCAAGGATGGCCAGCCTCAACTTTCGTCTGCAGAAGATTACGCATCACTCCTTTAAACCAATGAAAGCAGCAGGCGCCAATAAGTGGATGTCAAATACGGCAATAGATACCAGAAAATAACGCTTCGATAAGACCCAAAGAGGCAAACAAAGAAACTAAAAAGGTATAAAATAATCTTACCGCGACCCACCAATCCAACTCGGCTTGCCGGACCCCCATCATCATGGCGACCCCGGGAAGCTAACTTTACAGTTGAAACAGCTCGCCGCGTCCAGACATTTCATACTGCTCATAACGTTATCAAAATCAATGTCCGCCAAACACTTGCCGCTGTCCTGCAGCACACCCCTCGCTGCGCCCGTGCAGCCATGTTGATTATACAGCCAGCAGAACGTGCCAGGATCGGTCTGCATACTGCTGATCTGGTTGTCGTAGTTGTTGAAGTCCAAGCACTGGTTTGCCTGCGCAACCGCAGTGGAACATTCTCCGCCGAGTTTGTCGTCCGTGCAGACCGTTACCTTTCCGATCGTGCGTTTCGAGATGGGTCCAGGCGACGAGGGGAACGCGGAAGCGGCACCGAGAGCGATGAGGGAGAACGAAACGAGAAGCATGATGCGTTCAAAATTTGTATGGAATATGAGGTTGATCTGAGATCTCAAGTTGTCATTGTCGTGGGTTACAAGAGGTGGAAGAATGATGCATTATATTCGTCGACATTCAATGCATTTAACAAAGAAATGTGGAAGAAAAGGCGCAGCTGTGGATATTAAACTTGAAAGACCAGCCACCTCTCTGTTCGAATGATCCGAAATCTCTTTGTTCTTCTACCGCCTGACAATAGTCGGCGCAACACCTCAATCGGCGTCGGAGTCGACAGGCTCCGGATGTATGGCTGCTCTCGCAGTAGCTCTATCGGGTATTCTGAGTGGTGTGATCCTACAATTTCGACTTCGCGGCTGAAATTTTGGTGCCGTATTTATCCTTGAGGAGCCTGCGTAATATCTTTCCAGTCGGGCTCTTCGGTACTTCTTCTACAAACTGAACACCCCCTCGGAGCTTCTTGGGATACGACACCTGGGCATCCAACCACGCAACAATCTCCTTCGCCAATTGATCCGAGGGTTTGTTGCCTTCTGTGGGGACAATGAATGCTCTCGGGACTTCCGAAGCCATCTCTTCGACGTACATCCCGAGCACTGCCACATCCTTGACCTTTGGATTCTTCAGTAGCATTGCTTCTAGCTCTGCCGGCGCGACTTGATACCCCTTATACTTGATCAACTCTTTCACGCGATCCGTTATATAGTAGTTTCCATGCTCATCCTCATATCCAACATCGCCCGTTTTGTACCAGCCATCATCGCTAAATGAATTTTCCGTGGCCTGCGGGTTCTCGTGGTAATGAGCAAACACATTTGGGCCTTTAATCCACAGCTCTCCCTCTTGACCCTTTGCAACCTCGTTACCATCCAGATCGACCCACTTCGCGCTCATATTCGGCAGTAATGTGCCCACACTACCCTTGTATATCATCGCCTTTTCCCAGTCCATCTGGTGAGTAACTGCAGGAGATGCCTCGCTCATGCCATATGCCTGTTTGACCGGAATTTTGAATTTCGTGTAGACGTCCTCAATGAGTTGTGTGGCAAGGGGTGCGGCGGCGCTCATGATACCGCCGATGCTCGAGATGTCGTACTGATCCACGAGCGGACTGCGTGCTAGAGCGAGCAGGATCGGCGGCGCCACATAAATATATGTGATGCGGAATTTCTGGATGGCGGCGAGGGCGCGTTGGAAGTCGAATTTCGGCATGACGATGACTTGGGTGCCAGTCGCGAGGATGCGGATTACGCCTTCCATTATCGCTACGGTGTTCGTCAGCGTACTATTTCTATCGCATAGATAAATCATGACATGATTTACAGTAGATGTGGGCGAATGGCAAGAAAGCGAGCAACTTCGTCTCGTAGCCCGCCGTGGCAGCTTCGACTTCCGTTAGAGTTAGCTGGATACATTGTGCTACCAGATTCCAATGGCTCAAGGATACGCCCTTGGGGAGGCCGGTGGTTCCTGAACTATACACAAGGAGTGCGGTGTCTTTCTTCGGTTCGAATGTGTACCTCCTCGGCACCGGACCAATAGACTCCAACTCAGAGTAATACTTGCAGTTCAACTTGGAGCCGAGATCCTTTGGCCCGAACAGCAGAATCCTGCTTTGCGGGAGGCCTACGAGACGTGCTGCTTCCTGAGCAGTTTTGAGGCCTGCTGGATGGGTCACTATGGCCTTTGTTGAAGAGTTCTTGAGCTGAAATGCCAGCTCTTGCGCCGTGAATGTGAAACTGATAGGCGAGAGGCATCCGCCTGCCCATAATGTGCCAAATAGTATTGTAGGCCAATCGATATCGTTCGGGCCGAAGATTGCGAGCACGTCGCCTTTCTGCCAATTCCAAGTGGTGCGTAGCGCGTTGCCAAAAGCCTTGCTCTTTTGTCTCACCGTCCTACGGGAAAGAAATCGCGACTCATCATCCACATCAACAAAAAGATCTTTAGAAGAGTGTGTTAGCATTCAATTACTAGACACAATTGAGAGGCCCTTACGCTTGTTTTCATCTTTTGTGTTCTCAGAGCCGAGCAAATGCGTCCAGAGGTCGACGCTGTCAACATGAACGTCCGGAATAGCAGAGTAGCTGGGCATTTTGAGTGGGTCTGAGACGGGAGGAACGTGAAAGTCTAGAGCAGAATGCAAAGAACTAACGGTCTACTTTAACCTACCTCTAGTGGCGCACCTCATGGACACGGCGGCCGACGCGCCAGATCGCTCTGTGGCCATCTCTCATAAGATGTCAGCGGGAACAGCGGGCCATTCTTTATCAATGCGGTGGATGACGGCTATTATCGCTAAATAGCGGTCGATATCCACCTATGTAAGTACCGTGTTAGCAAGCCGTGAGCATTACGTGCCTCCGGCCGTGAAATTCGGAGACGTGCGAATAAGCACTTACCTTACAGGTAATGCCAGAGTTCGGACCGACGATGCTTTATGATGTTCGGGGGAAAGTTAAAACGCGTTAAGCTTATTCGGTGGCGAATCTTAACCTGATAGGGAAAGCGCTCGTAGGCGAACGGATCCAATCGGCTTGTTGGTAGGGAGGTGATACGAACATCACTCTTTCGAGCCACCACAGCAAGACCTTCCCCGGAGACGACACCGAATAGAGGCATCAATAGGTGCACCCGATCTTGCTTTCGTACGAGAACTCTACTAATGCTACGGATCCGACAAAGCAATACGGAGCACTACGGACTATTGCCAACCAATATAAGTCAGGATCCTCAATCCTACGTAGTTGCTGCAATGATCTCTCTGAGGTTCAAGGGGATAGATACCACCATCTTTGAACTTTCATCCAGCAGTGAATTAGGCGGAACAGAAGACGTGTTAATCATATCTCGAGCATCTCTCCCTGAACTGTGTTCGGGCCGTATCGAATCGAAACAATATTAGGCTGATTTCGCACGCACTTCCACAAACGCGGCTCAGTAAAGTAGAAGCTGCATGCGTTAGCAGTGGAGTAGACCTCCATCGGAGCCGTGGTAATTCTGAAGCCGTGGTAACTTGCCTCCAGAAATGCGTTTGGTCAAGACGGAAGCCTCACCCCAAAAGGAATTGGCAGCCAGCTCGAAGCGGTGGCAATTTACGCACTCTCAAATCGATCTCATCCGCGATATTCCGCCGAGCACGCCGTATCGAGCTTTCTACCGTCTTCGTATTGGGTGCCGATACATGCCTTCTGTTCTGATATCGCGAAATCCGATGAAGGGGGTTTTCTCCTCGAACGCTCATGTAACGACCTGTTCAACTGGAGATGATCACTCATCAACCATTGCGATAGCCTCACTGGAGGCCAAGTGTTCTACAGCGGTATAAGTCAGCCTCCGCATTAATACTATCTATTCAGTACATGTCCACCCGCAAAGTTCACCGTATTCGATTGCAACTACACAACTAATCAAGCATTACTTTGATTGTTCATGGAGTCCTTTCAAACGCGGTGGCAGTACGCTTTGAACTTTCCACATTTATCTACTCGGTATCACACGAGCTGCCTACCCTTATGCTGGGGCAATAGACGCAGCTCGTACTACGTCGACGATGCTTTGAACGCAATCACGTCTCTCCACTGAGCGTTCGACAGCCGAGGGCGAGGCTGGGCCAATGGTATGCCCAGGAGACTGGCCAAACACCGTTGGATCGCGTTGTTCCACTCCTCCCGGCTGGGCGCCTTGACAATGTCTGCGGTGGGACTTCGCGACTGAGGTATCGAATGTGCGGTGTTGGTAATATATGTCATGCGGCGCTCTAGCTTCTTGTATAGCGCCTCAAAAGGATTGCTGGATTGTGTGAACTCCGGGATCTCAACCTCAGGTCCTGCGTCCTCGGTCTACCATGCTCTTCATTTTCATTTTCAGCAGGCTACGAGGCGGTGTCATCATCTCCCTGCTCACTTGCCACATACCCCGAGTCCGAGCCACTGTCATCGGAACGCTACTCGACTGTTCCGTCCTTGTTGCCATCGCTATACAGAGATTTCAAGTCGGATTCATGTAAAGCTTCTTCAAGTAGTAGCTTGCTGGAGTCAAAGTGTAATGCTTCGACTTATAGATGCGCTATATAGTGAGAATGAAAGCATGGACTCTCTTAAAGTTCGCTATATTGATGAAACTTTTCCGAGCCAAAGTCGAAGTTTGAACAGACAAAGCATGCTGATTGATTGATAGATATGAGACGATTCAACATCGGATAGAGTCTGCTCACTGCGGCCTTACCTGTGATTTGCTACATCCTTTGGTTGGAGTGCCGATCTATTTATACCTTCGTCTCATATGTGATTACCTGGCTGTACTCACCGAGTTCACTCTCGTCACTCAAAGCTACACCATCAACAGAGCATCACTTATATCACCGACGGAATCAACGCAAAGCAACCAATCACAACATCGAAAATTTGAATTCCTATTGAGCGGGCAGTGCCGCTGCCCGCTCATCCGCGCGACGCCGCGCGCGGTATCCAATCCCGTGGGGTCCCAAGTCTATACCGAAACGAACGCCAAAACACCGATTCAATTGCCCTCGACGTCCACCTGCGCCGCCTCCAACCACGCGCCGCCCACACTCCTCTTCCACGCCCGGATGCTGCCGTCGTCGCCGGTCGTCACCAGCAGGTCTCCGCTGAAGCTCCATGCGAGCCTCCACACGCCGCCGTGCTCCTTCCCCACCTCGCCGACGAGCTTCACGACGTGCTTGACGATGCCGGCCTGTGGGTTGGCCGCAGGCACCGTGCCACCGTTGCTGGGAGCTTCTCCTGCGGCCTGAGAGGATGATGAGGCTGCCGCGCCGGCACGCGCGAGACCGGTGCTGATGGCTGATGCCGCGCCGCGGCCTCCTCTGTGTCCAGTACGCGCGGGGGACTGCGGTGCAAAGGTCGAGCTATTCTCGTTGCCGGGCTCGAGAATCGTCGGGACGCCCGCTGCATCGAGGGATACACTGGCGGTGCCACGGGCTTGCTGGCCTGGAGTCGCTGTCGTGGCAGACGAGGCTGCCGCAGAGCCACTGCCTGGCTTCGGGGTGCTGACTTCGTAGATGCGGACGACGCCATCCTTGCTGGCGGCGGCGATAAGGTCGTAGCCGCGCATTGCGCCGTTCGCCCATCCGAGGTCGCGGATGATGTTGCGCGCACCGGTGAGCTCGGCGGCGAGGTAGAACTTCTTGTCCTTGTCTGTGCGGTAGATCTTGACGACGTCCATGGCTGCGACCGCGAGGCTTAGTGCGTGACGGTCAAGGCCTGCATCGACAGCCGTCCAGCACGGCATGTTCTCCCCATGCCAAGAAACACGGAATCCGGTCTCTTCAGCGCGGCTCGGCGTCACGCAGACGTGCATGGCCTCCATGCGGCCCCATTCGGTGCTTAGCTCGTCAAAGTCGACGGGATGGTACACGGCTAGGTAGCCATCACGAGTGATAGTGGCAAGGTAGGTTTCGGTCATGAGAGATTTGAAGTCAAGGCTGCAGAATGGGACACCAGTTTCGCTGCGGAAGGTGTAGATGCATCGGAAACGGTGAGAGGAATTCGGAACTTGGAGGACATCTTCAGTCCAGACCTTGAGGCGTGAATCTTCAGCGATAGAGGCGAAAGTTGGAGTTGTGAAAGGTCCGTTGAACTTGACCTGTTCGCTTGGGTTAGCAGGGTTGACTACATAGAAAAGGCGCTTGCAAACGAATGGATAAATCGGAACCAGTAATACGACAGTCACGTGGGTTAGATATGAACCATGAAAAGCTGAGCAGGAGAGTAACTCAACAGGCCGCCAATGGAAATGTGAAGTTTCGAGAGGATTTAGGCAGTAGACAAGAAACGATTATACCCAAAACGCGCAGAGAAACATTCAGCCGGGCGAAGTGGACAGCGAAGGATGTGCTTACGTCAACGATCTCAGCGTCGTGAGCCCTCCAAGCATCAGTGATGACCCATTCTTGCTCTTTCCTATCCCACACTCTGAGCCTCTGATCACTAGAGGCAGTGACCATGCGAGTTCCGTAGAAGTCGAAGTCAACGGCGAGCACGAGATCGGAGTGGCCATGGTCGAAAGTTTGAAAGCTGCCGGGTCCCGCGACGGTCGTCGAGGCCACTGCGGAGCCTGCCATCATTTTTCCGGGATTGACGTTCTGATTGGGATTGCGCTTGAGGTTTGCTTCGTTCATGAGGACGTGGTTGGAGACGAAGAATTGACTGGCCTTGTAGAAGACAGAGTCGGACGCAGGCTTGGCAGGAATTGCCTTCTCTCTATCAACAACACCACCTAGCCCCAGTTGCTCGACGGCATGCTCGAGAGAGTGCTGTAATGCAGCAGCGGGAGCGTTGTAGGCAGAATCGTTTCTCGCGGGATCAGGTGGGTCTTCGATCTCGACCTCAGGTCCTCGGTGGTGCCTGACTCGCGGCGGCGGCTCTGGGCACGGGGATGATGAGTCGGTAGCAGCCTGCGAGGGCAGGCGACTGGCGGAGATGTCGTGCAGGAAGCTCGGATGCTGGATTCTGTGCGTTGCACCGTCCAGCAGGTCCTGGATGGGATCTCGGGGGTTGTTGTTGTTCTGCATGGTGGATTGTAAGGCAGCTTCGCGCTCTTTAGCGCGGCTCGGCGCAGCTTCTCCTTTGGGCTCAGGACTTCTTACCGAGTGTGGCTAGCGGCTCTCCCAATGGGCAAGAGCACATGCAGGCGGTAGGGCTGACAGGATTGCACAGGAAAGGGAAAGGTGCGCGCAGACCCTGCAGCGGCGGAGGCTTGCCAGTGGGTGGAGTGGAGGAAGAGAAGATGTGTTCAATTCAATGTTTTTATCTTGTATGAGCGCGCACCTCTACGCACGTCATCGCGGCCAGCACAGCAAACACCGCAATGTTTGTCACAAGCTCCATCTCCCGCTGACTAGCTCATGGTCGTGCCTCTCCCCCGCGGCTGCCTGAACTGAGCTCTCTTCACTCTCCCGAGCATTCACTCGATCCCCACCATGGCGCAAGTCAACGCCCACCTCAGCAGGTCTGAGACGCTGTCTCTGCTGTCGCTCTTCCTCGCCTGCTTCGCCATCATAGCAAACACCTTCCAGGGAGATGGCAATCCACTCATTGCTTCGCTGGCCTTTAGCGGAATCGCATACTGCGCGTCGTATGCCATGATACGATGGTTGGGAAACACCTTCATGAAAGCGGGGCTGAAGGGCAAGGATATGGGCAGGAAGAGCTTGCCTGAGATGTACGTAGTATCGTACAACAGTACTTCGGTCTTATCTGCTCAATTGGATGCTAATTGGTATTCTATCACAGCCCAGAAACGATGGGCGCCATCTGCGCAGTCGTCTATCTCCTCGTCATCATAGTCTTCATCCCATTTCCCTTCTACAAAGACATTGTGGCCGCGACATCGGGAGGTGGAAACAGAGATGTTATCAGGAAAACCCAGCAAATTGAAACGGGCCGCTTCTTGCAGCGTTTCCCACACAGCAAGCTGGCGTCTTACCTCTCTGCCATCCTCTCCCTCCAGTCCATCACCATTCTCGGTGTAGGCGATGATCTATTTGATATCCGTTGGCGGCACAAGCTGTTCATACCTGCATTTGCCGCGATACCACTGCTCATTGTATATTTCGTGGACTTTGGCGTTACGAGCATCGTCATACCCACCCCAATGCGACCATATCTGGGAGAGCTATTTGATCTGGGTATGCCATGTCTGCCATTGCCAAAGCAGTTCACTGACAAGCTGTCCAGGCCTAATATATTACCTCTATATGGCTGCCTTCGCCATCTTCACGCCCAACAGCATCAACATCTTTGCCGGTATCAACGGCATTGAAGTTTCGCAATCCCTCACCATCGCCCTGCTCATTATGCTCAACGATCTTCTGTACATCCTACCACCATACATATATCCCTCCTCATTTCCCCAACCACATCCCGCGACCGACTCGCACCTGTTCTCGCTCTACCTTCTCCTCCCTTTCACTGCCGTGTCCATAGCGCTGCTCCAGCACAATTGGTATCCAGCACGAGTGTTCGTCGGAGACACATACTGCTACTTCGCCGGCATGGTATTCGTAGTCGTCGGGATACTTGGCCACTTTTCGAAGACGCTGTGGCTGCTGCTCATACCGCAAGTCTTCAACTTTCTGTACTCCGCGCCTCAGCTCTTCCACTTTCTGCCCTGTCCGCGCCACCGCCTTCCAAAGTTTAACGCCCGCACGGGGCTGAGAGAGCCGTCGACGGTTGAGTTCAAGGTCCCGCTGCATCCGTTAAAAGAGCAGGTGGTAAAGATTGCGGGCAAGGTGGGGCTGGTGAGGGTTACGGAGGCGAAGGATGAGGAGGGCAGGAGGAGAGTTGTAGAGTGCTCGAATCTGACAATTATTAATTTGTGGCTCGTGTGGTTTGGGCCGATGAGGGAGGATACGCTGGCCTGGGGGCTGACGCTTCTGCAGGCCGGCTGTGGGCTGGTTGGGCTGTTCGTGAGACATAGACTTGCGGGTTTGATATTTACGGCTGATAATCTCTGAGTTGGTAACTGTTGCCCTCGACGATCATCCAAATAACATCCATCAAATCCGGGTGGGTGCCTTATTGCTCTTACAGCTGCTGATCTCTCAAGGCCTCCTTTCCAATTCTGGCTCATTTGGTTTGCCAAATCCTGTCCATTGTGTGAAATTCCTTACGAACCTTGAAGCCGCTCGAAGAAAGAAGTCGCCAATCTCTGGATATACAGCCGAAAATTCCTTCAGTGCTCTTACCGCTCGTGCAGAATGAGGATCGAGCGGGACCGCACCACCGTCATTCGACGGAGCAAGCTTTCTCAGACCGTTCAAAACATCATCCCATTCCTCGTCCGCTGGCTTCTCGATCACAATATCGTCGATTAGTGCGCAATCAAGGTATGGTCGCTTCTGGCTAAGATATGCAAGGAGCATCAACATCCATTGTGACCGCTGAAGCCTGCTCCGCCACTCGCCTTCGAAATAAGGCGTCAGCGATCTTACAGATGCAGCGAATGAAAGTTGGTGCGCAAGATAGAAATCGAAAGCTGGTGGTCCTGGAGCCCTGGTGCCGGAGAGCAGCAGAGTTGCCAACTCAACAAGTTCCTTTTCCACAGTCGCGGACGGTTCGGAGGGGAAGAGCTGGAAGTACTCCAGGAATGCCTGCCTCAAAGAGGCATTGCCGAACAGTTGGAGCCCATTCTGTATTCCTGGAGCAGCAAATATGTCGTCAAAACGACTATCCTGTCCGATTTTATCGACTACCTCGAAAACGGAAAATTCCCGTGTGCCATCGTGCGTTGATGGCAGGCTTAGGACATTGTGCTGCGGGCCCCAGTTCACGGCGGCAATGGCAAGAGCTTCCGAGGCAACAAGTGGATTGTCGAGCTCGAATGCGTCGGCGAGCCAAAGGAAGCCGTGGCCGTATCCACCGGCCAGGCCATCAATTAGAGGCACCTCCCCGCTGGTCAAACGGGAGAGCACGATTGCTTTCCAATTGCCATTCGAACCTTGGAGCTCCCGTTCAAAGTACTTCGCAATGGCGTGTTGCTGCCTAAGAGCAGGCAGTTAGCTGGCACTGTGAGGAATTTGTACTGCAGCACCCGAGAGGCGCACTTCTTGTCTCCCAGGCTTGCGCTTAGTTCGCTTGCACTGACAATGTTATACTTGGGTGTAGGCCAGACTTCTAAGTGTTTAGATTCCTCCTCATGTGTCGTAGAAAGTTGCACGAGATCGCTGTTAAGCTTCAAAGCATTGAGGAGCGCCTGCATCTTCGTTAGCATACGGCTCTGGTGCTAAACTGTCCAGCTGGAAAGTCTGACATGCACAACATGATTATGGACAGACTTCGAAGAGACCAGAGCATAGTCCTGGTGGTTTTCCGCGATGAATTTCTGCACCAGCAACTCCGGGGAAGACAAGATCTCTGCTGTGGCATTCATCTTGCGTGGAACAGGTCAAAGAGTTAGGTGGTCTCAAAGCAACGGCGGAGAAATTCCTGGAATACTGCTAAAAGATGCCATTTTGTACAGTTCCGAATTATCAGTTCATGATCGAGGGCTAGATCTAGTCTACCGTGTTTCACCCTGTCAAATGTAGAAGCGAATGGGACTAAAACGAGCCCGACCATGGTGTTAATGCATGAACCCCCATTTATCAAGAGCTGAATAAGGCGAATTACTCGGCCGATACGATATGTGAGCCGATGGAGTGCGACAATTCGCCAGAAACGCCTAAATGATAACAAGCATATGTTCCAACGCCGGAAGACGGTCGCTTTCTCTAACTCGAATAAGTTAGGCTGAGGATCGGGGAGGATATGAAAAGATTTAGTTTCCTTTTGAGTTTGTTACACAAAGCACCACAACAGCTTCTATAGCTATTCATGGACTACCTCTGTCGCCGACGACAGAGGCGTATGCCCCTGCATATTCTTCATTAGCGAATGCAAATGATTGATGTGTAAAGCCGCGATCTCCATGCCGACGGCGTCACTCTCACACGTCTCGCAGTGGCTCCGACCTCGAAATGCTCTAAGACAACACGGCAAAGCAAGAATACTGCACTATTTCCGTACAGATATCTAACTATTTAAGGCGAAGGCAACACCGGTTTGTTATAATTGAAGGTAGCTAATTAGTACGCGCTATAGCATGCTAGCAGTTGCGGTGCATCATTCTGAACTCCACACCACTGCCACCGGCCCCTTCTTGGTTGTCTTATCGAAGTCACCGAGACTAATCTCGCCTACCAGATCGCCAATCAATCCCGTATCAGTGTCTCGTCTCATGATCATGATTGTGTTTGAGACCTGATTGGCAACAGCAAGGTAACGATTGCCCGGGTCAGGAGAGAGCGAAAAGTGCCTCGGAATCTTGCCATGTGTCTCACTCTGGCCCAAATACTCGAGGTGTTGCGACTCGCTCTCAGGGTGAACGGAGTAAATGGCAATAGTATCACTTGCAGCGCTTTTCGTGTCGCGATTCGACGCGTAGAAATGCCTCCCATCGTTCGATATCGCAACTTCTGCCGCTAGGTGCACACGAGCTGGCGGCGTGCGGTTACTGCCTGGGCCGAGGGTCGATGCTGTTTGCAGAAGCTTGACTTCAATTTTGTCCGATGGCGGATTGCTGGAGCATTCAGGCGCATTTTCAACGCCATCCAAGGCAAACACGCGCACGGTATTGTCGTTTTCGCTCACGAGATACGCGAACGTCCTGGTGGGACTGAATGCTCTGAACGTTACGTGACGGCAACCGGTTCCATGTGGGAGTTTTACAACGTGAACTTGGGTCACATTGTTTGGTCCTGCTACTCGGTAGACGCGGAGCAGGTCTGCGCTTCGGTCTGGGACAAGCATCCATTTGCCCGACGGGTCGAAGGCGGCTTGATGAGGATTGTGTTGGACTTCAGAGTCGTGGTTGTAGTTGAAGACGTAAGTTGCTTCTCCAATCTGTCCCTTTTCTGAAAGAGGGTGAATGGAGACAGTGCCACCGTTGCTGTGGAAAAGGGAGCTCGTCAGCTGAACCTGAAAGCAATTCTAGAATTTCCCACTCGTACATATTTGCGGCACTTATGGTCTGGCCGTTGTTGCCTATTCCACAGTATACCCCTCCTAGCCCGTTGGAGCTGGTGTTGCTAACGAAGATTAAGTTGCCATCATGGATCGGAGGACCAGTCTCCTTGCTCAGTTCAGCCTTCTCGAATGCAAATATGCCAGCGGAAGTGGAGCTCTCATCCGGGAATTGAGTTCTTGACATGGAATAGACATAATCGCCGTGAAGGGTGAGCCATTGTGGCAGGTAGCCTGCTTGAACGGTGTTTTCGATCTGTATGCTGCTGGAGGGTGGCTTGCATGGGTCAAAGGTGAGTGTAATAATGCCCCGACTTTGGTGTGCAACGTAAAGAGTGTGCATCATCCTCAATAAATTCCCTGCACCGAGCATAGCTCGTAACTGTGCAACTGTTTTGATAGGAAGACATTTGTGCTGTGCGGAAGGAGCCTTTTATTTCTAAGAGATGGGTAGGATATGGTACTTAGACTCTGCACGCCATCCGACAGCATTAAGGCCATTTTTGTCTCAACTAGTGTAGCCAGTGGCCCATGTACGATGAGGCTGTGATGGAATGGCGCGTCCAGCTCATTGCGTTTACGCTATGGAGTTTGACAAGACTCCGTTTTCGCAATGCACGTCGGTGGCGGCGTCCAATCATCGGGAAGCCGAGCCCTCGACTGACCCCTTTTCCCGTTCCCTTTCCTCACTCTACGTATGCTCAATACGCTCCATCCAGTTGAAACAAAGGCCGATCAGACCGAGCCAAGCTGGAATCGCCCCGGATTATGCACCCCGCACTCTCTCGCAAGCCTTGCCAATGAAGGGGAGCTTACCGTCGCCACGGCGACCAACGAAGTCGACGCCTTCTGCCTTGTGGCACACCTGAATTGGAGTTCCGAGGCTCTTATCAGGTATTTGATGGCGATGGCGAACCTCATGCCGTTCATCGCAATCCACAAGATGACCATATGATCGCGTTTTCTGCTCACCGCAAATATGCGTCCGAAAGCTTGTACTCAATGCCGACAGCGCAAGGTTGGATGCGACGCCGATACGGCGCCTCTCAACCGCTGCTCCACTTGCCGGAGCCTTGAGATGGAATGCGTTTTCGATGGCGGCTTCCGGCGTGTCTCCAACAAGAGAAAGATGACCGAGCTGCAAAAAGAAGTGGAGGAGCTCAGAGCTACGATGCATCTCGGCCAAGCAGCGCCTTCTCGCGATGCTCCACCTCAGTCCCGCGCAGCACAGCATCCACCAGGGGCCAAAAAGCCGGCAGAGTCTCCCGACATTGGTACCTGTCTGATCGACAGGACCATTGGCGAAGTATGCTTGACAGCTGCACAGACTATGGAGCTGTTTCGCGTTTACTTCGCAAGATGCCACCCTTACCTGCCTCTGGTCTTGCACTCGTCTATTGAACTACTATACGCTCGGAGCACGCTGCTTTTCTGGACAATCTGCTTCATAGCGGCCCCGAACAATCTTCGCAATCAACTCGAGGCGCCTCTCAAGGCCATGGTCACCTCTGCGCTTGATCCGACCATGAGCACTGTAGAACTCGTACAAGCTTTACTTATCCTTTCAATGTGGCCTCTCCCCTTCACCTCTCAACGAGATGACGCGTCGTTTCTCTACAGCGGTCTTGCCACGCAAATCGGATTACAGATTGGCTTACACCGGCCAAGCATGAGCGACGATTTCTCTCCTAGTGCGAGCAGCGGGTCTGAAGATCAAGAGATGAGAACAGTCACCTGGCTTGCCTGCTACGTGGTTGGTCAGATGCAGGCCAGTCGACGGGGCGTGCCTGCATCAATATTGGTCGACTACACTTTACTCACGTCTTGTGAGAAGGACGCTGTGCCTCCAGTGCTATCTCAACTCTGCTACATTTCCAGATTAACAGTGCAAGCTGCGAATACCATTGGTGCCAGCGCACACAATCTGACTGGCCTGATGGAGCCGAACACGCGTATCGGAATGGTCAAGCTCTTTTCCTCTCAATTTGAATCATTGCGCCGAGAGCGGTTTTCGCGGCCTACGGATGTTGTCGAAATGGCTTTTCTCAGTTCAAGACTTCAGATACTAGCATTCGCTTTGGATGACGACATTCCTCGCTCAATCGAGCTCATTGATACTGTTGAGCAAGCCAAACAAGACGCTATCCGATTCATTCAGATAGCATGCGAGAAGAATCTGGGTCTTGTACCCTTCTACATCTGTCGGTCTGTTTGCTATAGTGTCCTGGTACTGCTCAGGATCTTGAAGACGCCATTTGCGAATCAACGGGAACTCATCAAAGACTCCATTGAGCGTGCACGCACAGCTCTTGGCAGCTCAGTACAGACAGAGAAGGACATAAATCACCGCATCTGCCTCATGCTGCAAGCGGTGATATCTCTTGAAGAAAAGAGTGGTCCGAGGATGACTACGTCAATCCGTTCTCGCATGACTGCATCATTAACATGCAACTCGGTCCGCACATACGCGGAGATGATCTATCAGCCGGATCTGGACTTGGATTTAGCGAGCTTTGCAGACCTTGATGCATTCAATTGGGACGGTCTGCTACCAAATTTCACCTCTGAAACGTTTGTGGGCTAGAAATTGCCTCTTGAACCGTATTCAATTGGAGATATGAGCTCTTCACGCTTACCTGCTTATTTTACGGCATTGTCTCAAAATATCGGCTCTGCAGCAGTTGGCATCCTGATTCGCTCAAGCTCTCAAACCTCCAGCTGAAGCTCCGCCATTTCTGCTCTCGAATGCACTCTCGGCACACTGCGCGCTTTGAAGCTCCGATCGTATTTCAGCATTGGCATTGCGGTCTTGGCATTGCGAAAACGGAGTGTTGAGAAGGCTCATGGATCAACAAAAAGTCTGTGGAGCCTTCTGTGTCTGGTGCACATATGCTCCCCGGAGCCAGCTTGATTAGAAGAGTTCCATGACTCGCTCCTATTCTTCATCTCATTCTGTTGGTAAACTCTTTGGAATTTCCGGTAAACAGAATCAACTCCTCATGAATCGTTCAGAAAATATGGCCAAAGTCGCAGTCGAAGCCAATGCAATCGAGCCGGTGCATATTGAGGATGTCGCTCATTCAGAGTCCCTCAAAGCGACCCTGGACGTGGATCCACTGGCCTTGAAGCGGCCAATTCCCTTTGAGGAGCTCTCTCCCCAAGACAAGAAAATTATGCGTCGAGTGAGATGGAAAGTGGATTTTTTTATTCTTCCCATGCTCTCTATCATATTCTTCCTCGCGGCCATGGATCGTACGGACATCGGCAATGTTCAGGTAGCCGGAATGGAGAAACACATCCATGCAACACCCAAGCAATGGGCAGACGTCGTCTCCCTATTCTACATCGGCTACGTTCTATGTCAGCCGATCGGTGTGCTCCTTCTGCGGCCACTCACACCCCCGGTCACCATTGGCTTTGGGATCTTATTTTGGGGCGCTCTCACGATGGTGCTCGTAACGGCGGAAAACTGGTCCCAGGCAGTAGCTATTCGTGTGTTCATTGGTGCTGGCGAATCATTCATACATGCGGCTTCGCTCTATATATCACTATGGTACGGTCCGACAGAGTTGGCCTCGAGGGCAGCTATCTATTTCAGCACCTCCACCCTGGCCGGCGCTTTCAATGGTCTGATTGCATATGGCGTAGTCAAAAATATCGGCAATAAGCATCCATTCCAAGGCTGGCAGTGGGTACTATTCATCGAAGGCTTAGTCTCGGTTGGCTTCAGCTTGATCGTGTTCGTCTTGCTTCCTCCTGTGCCGGAGAAGGCAGGCCGTCTCCATTTCACAGACGACGAGAGGAGATTATGCGTCGTCCGCACGTGGCAAGCCAACAACACTCCAAATGCCAAGTTCAAGTGGAGTGAAATCCCCTTTTCTATCAAGGATCCCTCACTCTATACATACACCATCATGTTCTCCTGCAACCAGATCGCTCTCTCATCGCTCTCCAGCTTCCTCCCGGCAACAATCAAAAGTCTGGGATACAGCAGCGTCGACGCCCAGCTCATGAGCGTCCCGGTGTACGCGTGTGCGTTCGTGACAACCATTGGATTTGGCTTCGCATCCGACCGCTGGCGGCGCCGCGGCTACTGGGTTGCTTTTTCCTCCTCGATCTCCTTGCTTGGCTATGTGCTCGTCATTGCCAATACGCACAGAACCCGCTTGCGCTACGCCGGACTGTGCATCGCCGCTGCGGGCCAGTTCCCTTGCACGGCGCTGATTCTAAGCTGGAACGCTTTCAACACGCGCGCGTACACACATCGTGTCACAGCTGGAACCATCATCCCCACCGTGGCACAGGCGGCAGCCCTGGGTGGTCTTCAAGCATTCGACACGCCGCCATATTATATCAAGGGCGACATTGTCGTTTTAGCAATGGTTGCGCTCATGATACCCGTGGCTTTGGTCACGTCGTGGCACTTTGCGAGGCAGAATAGGAAGAAGGAGGAAATGGCGGACAGCGTGCGCAGTCAGGAAGAGCGGCAGAAGAGTCTGGAGGAGCTGGGAAGCAAGCACCCCGACTTTAGGTATACCGCCTGATGCATGATAAATGCTGGAATATTGGAAACTGGTGATGTCGTAAACTACGCATCGTGGTCTTGCAAGTTGCAGGAATCAGGCCTTACGGTGACACACTTTTTTTGAACCCACTCACAGTGGAAGTTTGCTGTCGCCAATGGCTTCGGGTCATTCTACAGGTACTGGGACTAAATCGAAAATCTAATATAGTAGGATTAAAAGCGCATACTTGAATTTTTGAGTCAAGATTGTTTCATCCGTCCAACTCACTTTCCCACATAACTAGGACTAAAAGTAATTCGTAGAAGGTGATTTATGCCTCACAATATTCGCAGCGTACGGAGTATAGCACACACAGCAATATCGAGAACTGGTTCAATTTGGCAATTTAACTAAGGGGCCAGCTGCTTCTGCAACACTTTGCACTAGACACGAATATTAAAGAGGGGCGCATACTGCTGACTAGCATGCAAATCGCGATCCGCAAAGCTGCCCGCAATTCCATCCCTCGGAATCGTGCACTTGTACGCCTTTGCCTGCTTGAAGAACTGGCACGCAACGATGCGCTCGGGCTGCACCTTGTAAAGCGCGGCCATCTTCTCCCTGCTCAGTTCGCCGGACGCTTTCGCACGCTCGAAGCACGCCAGGTTGTAGAAGATGATATCGAAACAGATCTCGTACGGCCCGGCGTTCTTGGAGCGGAGAACCTCGGCGAGGGCCGGAAGAGCGACTTTGCCATCGTCGAGAACGCCGTCGCCCTGCGAGAGGAGTGATTCGAGCTCTTTGGAGCGGACCGACTGCTGCTCTGCAGCTGCCCCATTAACAGCACCATTGGGCTTGGCGAGGAAGTGGTATCCCGTACCCGGGGGGTCAAAGCCAAATGTCGGATCGCGGTCGACTAGTGTGGTGACACTTTTACCAATATCGACAACGAAGAAAGGGAAGTTTGCTGTAGGATCGCTAACTTCCATGAGATGGTAGACGCAGAATTGACACACGTTGCCAAGGCTGATTTCTAGCGGCGTTAACGGCATTGCGAAATTGCCTCCTGTTCCCTTTTGGCCAGGATACGGAACGTGTACACAGGCGACTCGGCCCATCGAGGCTACATTGTCGGCCAGCTCCTTCGTCTTGGCCATGACTTCGCCAATAAGGAAGATCTCTTTGGCGATGCTGCTGTCAGGCTCATACGACCCCATGGTTCCGTCTCTGCCATAGACGCGGAAGTTTAGTTGGTAATCATCGTTTGCGAAGAGCATCCTCAGTCTGCCTCGAACACGTTGCTCGAGGAACGAGTCAATCTGTCCGATAAGGATAGGGTCGCGAAAGCTGCCCAGCCAGATGGACCGGTAGCCCGTCACCTTTGCACCTTCGAGCTTGATCGTGTACGGATTTGCAATATCGAACTTGGCTCCGCCGGCGGTGCAGGAGCGATCAGGGTGCCCTTCGTACCATGAGCTGCAGAGGTCGAGAGTGCCTCCAGGCCCTGGATGCCTATCGGCATGCGAGTTCTCGTAAAGACTATGCGCAGCCAGAGACTCCGGTGTGCACACAGACCTCGGATCCAGAGGCAAGACATTGAACTTGTCGTCCCAGACTGTGGTGAATGCCGATTTGGACTTTGGGTTCGAGCAAAACGCACCGCATTCAAGTACCTTGCCCATGTTGAAAGCGTTCCCCAAATTTTCCACTCCGTTATCGAGACAGTACGCGACGAAAGGCGAGGGGTCATAAGACCTGCCAGCAATGATGACGTCGTAGTCCGGATGCTCTTTCATCGCTTTGAGAAACGGTTCAGCACCCATTTGCGCGACAATGCGAGACGCATCATCGACGTCCTGGTGAGTGAGCTCGGGTACTGCTCCGCATGGTGAAATATTTCCTGTGTCCAAGGACTTGTGCACCTGTTGTTTGTCGATCGAGCCGTAAATTTTGACGAGCTTGAGCTTGTACCCTTTTTTGGAGCAATGCTCCTCGATGATGTCGACAAAGTCGTCGACATGGTGGTCAGCGCCATCTCCTCCCGCGGAGCTGATTAGGAGTTTGACCTTATGATGGTAGACCGCATCCACCATGGGCTCAATATCTTTGACATAGGACATGCGCGGCACCGTAGATGACCCAAGTGCTAGCTTTTGTGGCCCGCTGTCGGTGGATCCCGCGTCGCAGATGATGGCTGTGGCTCCCATTTCGATGGCCTGAGCGAGCGCCTTTGGTTCATAGCCATAGCCAACACTGCCAATTGGCGTGACGATCTTGAGAGGATTTGAGCCAACCGCCATCGTGTAGAACGAAACTGGTGTCGACAGTTGCTGGTCTGAGCCTTAAGCTACTGCTGAATTCGATATCAACTCGCTTTCTCTGTTGAATGCAATCCCGCCTATTTATTAAGGTATAGATATGTGATTTGTGGCCGCAATGGCAGACCATAATGCTGCCGGCATCCTCTTCCAGCCGATACCGGCAATGAAGCCGCAATATTGAGACATTGCGCAGCCGCGATCATAGGTTTACGCTATGGAAAACGCGATATTCGTAGTTAATGTAGAGCACGATTGCGGGATCGGCATGCTGAGCGAATTCGCAGTAACCTGTGCGAGTAAACAGCCTTGAGCCTCGGAGTTCAGATGAAAACATGGGGTAAATGCGAGCATCATGTGCGACAGAGAAGAAGCTGAGTCCAAGCCGAAATCGATCTGGGAGAAACTTTGCGTGCAGAGACATGATATACCTATAATGGCGCTGTTCTAGTTCATCTACTTGAGAAGCGCGGTATCAGCTGGTGAAGAGAAGACATACGCCTCCTTTAGCCGCCTCTGATTCGGCTCTCGGGCACGCCGGCCTTCGGGCTACCCTATCCCGAAGCCGGACGACGATAAGGCGAAGCCCAAAACCTTTTCTTGACAACTGGAGCTTCATTCAATGATGGCACCGGTATCGAATCTCTTGTAGACACAACGAGAGAGAGAACAAATACTGTTTTGCGTCTTCATGAATGTCCCAGTATCCAAACAAAACTGCGCCCAGCGTCGAGCACTTATCGTATGCTGGAGTAAAATTCTCTCTCTCATCGTCGGCGGTCTGAGAGTCCCCTGAGCCCAGATAAGAGGCCACGTGAAAAGGAGCAGTTGCTTGATTCAGTAAGAGTAAATGTTCGAAGATACACATCGACCAATCGGAGTATCACCAGACACTGATGCATTGAGAAATGACTGACTCAGTCGTGAGTAGAAAGGACTTGTAGGCACAGCTTTAATGAACATTTTCATATTTCCATCAGCCCATTTCCTCAAAGCTTTTCATTGATGGAACATTATATATGTTGAAAGACATCCTTAACTTCCTCATACAGACGTAGTCTTCAGAATCGTGAAGCACGCCATATGGTACGTATTGCAAACCCCGCAAGCAAGTCTCCGAGATCAGCATCAAGCATGCTCTTATCAGTACATGCCGGCAAAAATACTCAAATAATTAGAATATAACTGGATCATGATGGCTTTGAATTTTCAATCAGTTCTGGCAGGCTTCAAATATGGCGTCCGACAAGAAGGACGACGTGCCCACCGTCGCCGACGCACGCTCGCCGTCTATTGACGATGTTATTGGTGAGAAAGCTCCAGTCGTCGCAGCGGACGCCCGCGAGCTTTACGAGCTATATCACAGATCCGACGAAAGAGATGTCGATACTGCGGAGGCGAAGAGAGTGCTGAGGAAGGTTGACTGGCGGATCTTGCCCATGCTGTTCATGACGTACTTTCTGCAATTCCTTGACAAGAGCGGGATCAACTATGCAAGTGTGTATGGGCTGCAGAAGGGAACTCACCTACACGGCCAAGACTACTCATGGCTGGGTAAGTACTTGCTCTATCTCATGTTCCACGGCTTCACTGATTGACGGTAGGGTCGATCTTCTATTTCGGATATCTGGCGGCGCAGTTTCCAGCAGGCTACCTCATGCAAAGGCTGCCAATGGCAAAGGTCACGGGCGTGTCGATTCTAGGTGAGCGCTCTCTGAGAGAGCATAAGGAATCCTACTGAAGAACGTTAGGCTGGGGCATCATCATGATCACAACGCCTGCTTGCGTCAGCTTCGCCGGCATTGCAGTCAATCGGTTTCTCCTCGGTGCTCTTGAAGGCGTCGTGAATCCTGCATTCATACTAATCCTGAGCATGTGGTATTCCACGGCTGAGCAGCCCATCCGCCTCGAATCGTATTACTGCACGAACGGGATCGCGACGATGTTTGGCGGCCTCATCGGTTATGCCATTGGCCATATAACGTCTGGACTACCGCAGTGGATGTACGTTTTCTTGATCTTCGGCTCTTTGAGTATCTTTTGGGGTATCGTATTCCTGCTTGTCACCCCGGATCTCCCGTCAACAGCGAATTTCCTCAGCCCAGCGGAGCGCATTGTCGCAGTCAAGAGAGTTGCGGGCAACCGTCAAGGTATCAAGAATGCCAAGTTCAGCAAGCGCCAGGCGTATCAGACGGTCGTGGATCCGAAGACGTGGATGCTTGTCATCATGGCTGTCGCTGCCCAGATTCCCAATGCAGCTTTAACGAGCTTCACAAGTCTCGTCATTCAAGGTTTCGGCTTTGATACGCTTGGATCTCAGTATCTCCAAATTCCCGGCGGCGCTGTACACCTGGTTAGCACGCTGACAGGAGGATACATCTGTTCGCGCTTCCGCAACGTCCGATTCATCACCATGATTGTTGCTAGCACCATCTGCATTCTCGGGTCTGGGTTACTTGTGGGGCTGCCGAACAGCAACAAATGGGGACGAATGGTCGCACTCTGGCTGTGTAATCTACAGAGTTTAGGGTTCTCGATGAGCTTGACCATCGTGAGCAGTAATATTGGCGGATACACGAAGAAACAGCTGACTGGTGCTGCGCTGTTCGTGGCCTACTGTGTTGGTAATATTATTGGCCCGCAAACATTTAGGGCTAACGAGGCTCCTGGTTATCATTCAGCCTATGTTGCGTAAGTATTGAAATGAGATCGAAATTGAGTATTGAAAGCTGACGAAGCGCAAAGCATGCTTATTGGATATTGCATCAAGCTGCTTATGATGGTATGCTTGTATGTCTACATGTGGCGGGTCAACAAGAGCCGAGATCGTGACGTTCTGGAGGGGAGAGTTTTGACGGAGGAGGAGGAGAAGGATGCTATTGAGAGAGGCATGCAAGATATGACGGAGATTGACAACAGGGGCTTCCGATACGCGCTGTAGAGGCTCGAATGTGACAGAACAAAGTTGACTCTTAGCAACAATACATTGAATGTCAAGGACGTATATACTCTTCAGTGAATACAAGTTGTCCGCGTTTACGCTGTGCGCTGTGTACTGAGTAGTGTTATGAAGTGTTTACAAAGTGTGTTATGAAGTATGTTATGAAGTGTGTTATAGAGTATGTCATGAAGTGTGTTGTAGAGTATGTTGTGGAGTATATTATAAAGTATGTTATAAAGTGTGTTGTAGAGTATGTTATAGAGTATATTATAAAGTGTATTATTAAGTATATTATAGAGCTGTTATGAAGTGTGTTATGAAATGTGATGGAGTGTGTTATGGAGTATGTTATGGAGTGTGTTATAGAGAGTGTTTAAGAGAGTATCTGAGAGAGTCGAATACTGTCTGGAACATATCTAATCGAGCATTTAGACATGTTCTCGCGAATTTCGAAGAGGGAAACTGGATTCCGCTGCACCCCGTTCAATGTTCGGAAGTGTCAGCTATTTGTAACCCTCGCCAGAGGCCTGAGACAACTCTTTGAATGAATGCAAAGATTTGTTCTTGCTCTCTTGTTGGGAAAGAGTGCTGCCTCCGAGGGCTCGAATATCGCTTGTCTCCACGTCTGAGATGCTTCGGGAGGGAGTCTGCATGCCCAGTTCTCATCGGTTATTCCGTTGTTTGCTACGCTGTTGCCTGATACTGCGTGACTTTGATCTCAACAGAATCATCGTTGGGATGTCATAGGGTGTGCTTTGGGAGAGCTTCGACGGCGCGCTTCCTTTGGGATTCTCAAAGCAGGAGACGGCTGTGCTGTTAAAAGTCCGGCGTATGAATAATATTCGCGATTGGTAAGAGGAAGAACACGTGCCTAAATCGTGCTTTACATGCTCTAGCCGACATCGTTTGATTTGTTGAGTGTCGCCTGCAGCATCAAAATATCCATACCGCAGTTGAGCCTCCACATCCTGTTACTGAATAGGGGGGGAGAGATATCTGGGCAGTCAGCTCATACTCTTGAATGAGGCTATGATCGCCACGGAGCGTGCACCTGGGGGCCTTTTGGAGGCGAAAAGGGTATCGTTGCCGAGGACTTTCATGTGGAACGGACAAAACTTTAAACAGTAAGCTACCTGTCGGCTTAGGTTTATCCTTAATTGAACTGTCGTATTGTCTTTTTGGGTGTCTTCCGGTTCGGTGGGAGTAGTTTGCAGTCGCCACACCTGAGAACCTGTCATGGTCAGTTAGATATGGGGCTGTTCTTCAGGCTTCAACCGGAGATTTCCGGCTTAGATCAACGTCTTTTGGTTAGCAGAGCTGCGGTGTAAGTGACTTTCAGCTGCGAAGGGTTCATGATCCTGGCACTCCCTCTGTAACCGGTAGCACAGAACATGCGGGAGGATTTGTGATAGCTGCAAGACGTGCTACGATGAAGTCAGCATTTCACTCCGCATCGTGGTGGTCTATGCAAACCAACCACGCCCTTCGCCAGCCCTAGCGGGAATAAACTCCAGCGTCATGGGGGTGTGCACGATTTAGCTTGAGGTGCACTGCGACACGGAACGCGTAGGCTCTCACCAGCCACTGGTCGTGCGACATTGGGGGCTAGCGTGGCGCAATTTCAGTTTCAACCCACGGGAATCCCGTTCACAAGCCACACCGCTCATGCATATTCCTGGTGCAATTCTCGAGTCAGGCGATGTCAAGACTGAAAGTCACGAGATCATAGACTGAAAATAAGCACTCGGTTCGCAGAACGCTGAATAATTGCGGCTTACCAGGCACCATGTGGCGATCGAGTTGTGGCTCAGGCAATGGTTTGGGGGCCAAAAGAAAGGGATGGAGAGAGTTTCTGCCCGTCAGTCAGGGCCTCAATCGAGTAACAGTTCGGTAGCAGGCAGAGAACAGATCAAGATCATGAGGGGGCCAGAAATAGCACCCAATAACAACTTCTCGGTGATGCCGAGTTTCAAGTTGAGAACGGTAGAATTGAAAATTGGGTGAGAGGGGATACGAAAGAGAAGACAAAAGGCAACAGCAAAAGTCACCTTTCTCGTCAATAGACAAAGAATTGCGTAATATCTCGAAGCTTTAGTGCCTGAGTTTGGAAAGGAAGTAGTCGTCCTACGTGAGGCCAGCGAACAAACGTTTTAGACGGCGGGTCTACGAGATGCACTGCACGCAACACCAGAACGCGTCGCAGTAGTGGCCGCTAGCGCCCGCCTACAGCGAGGGCAAACGACAGCCAGTAGACTCGAAAATTTGGACAACGTCTTGGTCGTTTCAGAAACCTCCGCCATACACCGGTGCAGCATGGAGGGTGGGCAGAAATGTGTGGGCAAAAGTTTGGTTGGCAGTGCAGAATGGCAGGCATGCTCCTCCCAAAACGATCGCGGCGGCTAGAGCGAAAGGGGTTTAGCCGAATCTAAGCCTCCACAGAAATCCCTACCTCATCCCCCCAGCATCCCTCCTCCTTGTCTCCCACCGTCTTCAGGTCCTCCCGGCTGCGAACACTCGCTCTCCTGCTCTCTCCGAACGTCTCTCCGGAACGTCCTAGGATATGCGACTTCCCATGATGGGAGTTTGCATGGTGTGATGATGCTCGTTGCGCGAGGCAGCGAGGCATCGTCTGTCCCTAAATCCCTCAGCTGACAGTCCGGCTGGGCACGCGGCGTAGTTCCATCGAAGCCCGACACGACGAAGAGAGAGAGACACCCGTGTTAGAGCTGAAAGAATTAATTCATTCCGGAAATGAAAGCTCGCATCGACGAGGCTGTTGGACACACACGCGCGCAGGCGTCATCTATCTGGAGTGAATGGGGATGTGACCTAGAGGCGAAGCTGAGTGGATGCCACACAAGTAAGGCTGTGCAGGTCGTAGTTCTGGCAGGCTGCCACCATGCAAACCATCCTTATTCTTGGCTTGTCCGAGCTTAATTTCTTTCCAGCGGAAGTCGAAGTGTCAAGCCGGCTTGCCCCCGACTTCTTTCCGTCTCGATGCTGGCGCAGTATTCTCCGATTTACATGCGCCAATTCTCAGCTTGCTTGCCAATGTATTTCAAAGTCCACCACTCCCACCCCATCTGCACCTCTTCCCTGCTTGCATAAGACATTTTACAAACATCTCACAATAACGTCTTTGTCGTCGCGAACAGCGCCTTTGAATATTTGTTTTATCTCTATTGAACCTTCGTTTGTTGTTTTCTGAGCGCGGCTGTCTCAGTTCATTCGTCATCTGGCCCGCTCACTAGCCACACCATTGCGGCACGGGCTGCACCACGAGAAAGGCATCCATGACCTCAACTGGCTTCGCATGATCCTTTGTACTACTCTTTCTTTAGACGTCCGATTGTCAAACGTGCCAGCTACCAGCAAATTCCGCCTTTGCTTTGCTTTGGGATCAGTTCAAACAACATCGTCGATATAACACCGCTTTCAGCCAGACCAGCACGATACTAGAGGATCGCACTGCTATCAGTATCACCAAATCAAAGACTTTTGTTTCAAAGGAAACCGCAAGGCCGTCGCGGGATAGAAACGGGCACGATGTGCAGAGTCGAGGAAACAACGTACATCTACCCGGATGGAGAGAGACGCATCGGGAGGAGACCTCGTTTCTGCAGGCGCAGCAATGGTAGTAGCCTCTGTCACGACCACGAGCGCGAAAATATGGGGACTATAATGGTCCAAACAGAACCAGGCCTGGACGATGATAGGAATCTGCCATCGCCTGCTTCCAGCAACTTTCCCCCAACTCCAGAGTCGGGCACCAATGTCGAGGTACGCGCGCCGGCCACGGTCGGTCGGCAGCCCTCAACGAGAGACCATCACGGAAAGCGTCGCATCGATACCAGTACCATCAGAGTAAGGATCCGGAAAGACAGCCCCAAATGGGAGAGCCGCCCTGGCCACCATCATTCGGCGAGCTCTAGCTCATCTGCAGCGGCGTCAAGTTCCGGTATTCCTGCCTACGTATCGCCAACAACGATGCAACCGGAGACATTGTCTTTCGATGTCCCACCAGAGTTATCTAGAGCTGGACCAGACTCGCCGACGGAGAGACTCCGACGGAGGTTGAGACCAGTTATTACGAGTGCTCCACAGCCGAACCCATCGCATGATTCTACCAGCGCGTCATCATCTTCGCGTTCTAGGCAACTCCACTCTAATGGCCGGGAGGGACAGGAGCCGCGCTCGAGCGACCCGGAAGGTCGTCGCGCAAGGGAAGAAGCTAATCGCCAAGAGCGTCAACGCCGACGCGAAGTGCGGAGGGGCAAGGAGCCAGAACAATCAGGCCCAACTCGAACCGCTCTCTCAGCAGAACAAGAAGCAGAAGAGAGAGCGAGGGACGAATTCGCTATGCGAGAATACGAGAGAGTTCAAGCGCGTGAAGAGCTGCGGCGACAGCACAGAGAGCGAGAAAGAGAAAGGGAAGAGAGGGAGCGCAGAGAGAGGGAGCTCCGGGACGCGCAGACTCAACAAGCGCAATCTGCCCCGTCTCGTGCTCGACG
Source organism: Rhizodiscina lignyota (assembly GCA_010015805.1). Taxonomy (NCBI): domain Eukaryota; kingdom Fungi; phylum Ascomycota; class Dothideomycetes; order Aulographales; family Rhizodiscinaceae; genus Rhizodiscina; species Rhizodiscina lignyota. The sequence continues at coordinate 119,526 of ML978126.1, forward strand.
ACATAGCGTGCACTACGCAGATATTGCGGACGACTTCCAGTCTATGCGTGTTTCAGATGGATCTTCAACGACTGAAGGAATACGGCGACGTGAAGAGCTGCTTCGTCAAATAAACGATAGGCGTGCCGCTGAAGAAGCTTCCCAGAGAGATCGGACATTCGAAACCAGACAGCGTATACATCAACTAGAGGCTGAACAGCGAGCTGAGGAGGAGAGGCAGCGACGGCTCGTGGAGCTTAGAGCTCGGGAAGCACAGCAGCAGCAACGCCAATCCTATCCGCAACAGCCTTATCCTAACTATCAGACCGAGTTCAGATTTCCAGCAGGATCGCAAGCTCGTCCATCATCTGCCGGCACTCGTCGCTACTCTGGCAACTGGACAGCCGCCTCGTACCACTCAGACCCGGCTCCTGAGAGCGGCCGCGGGTGGCACAACGAGGACGTGTCGCCGCGGGCTCCACGGCGCACGAACAGTACAAGACAAGCTCCTGTCCTGGCACGTCAGCCTTCAAATCACCATCTCCGGCAATCTGTAAGCTACACAAGTGCCAACATCCCCGCAAACGTCGAAGTACGACGCCCAGGAAGCTCCTCGTCAAATACCGTGCCATGGATTCACGACATCGAAGCGCGGAGGGTGAGAGGCGAGCAAGTCCTTGAGAATGCAAGAGCTAGAGCGGATGCTGCGGAGAGGGAGGCAAGGGCTAGAGTAGCATCGCAGAGGTTGGGATATGCAGTAGAGCAGTATCCAGAGGGCTCGCCCGAGTGGTGGCGCTATCACTACCCAGGACGGTAACCTCCAGGGTAGAGATATTGATATGGTTTTATTTTGGGTGGTTTCGAATGGCGCACATAAATTTTCTGGCTGATTTCAGGATACCCATATTTTGGGCCAAATACATAGATATCCGTTTTGCAAATACGTTGTGCAGAGACTGTCTGGGGTGCGAGCCTCGACATGCTAAATACGAAATATCATCTTCTCCTGTCAGTTCTGGCAACAGCACCTTTAAAGTTAATTTAAGGTGAATGATTCAGCCTTGAAGCTCAACAGTCATTCACAGCTGTCGGAATTCCAACATATCGCAGGCAACAACGTGGATGTGGCGGTGCAAGTGTTAGCAGATCGGAATAATCTCGGCAGATATCGCCGCGGCTTCTCCCTTCAGCTCCATAAATCCCCGCGTTCCACTGCTGCTGCCTTTCATCAACAACAACCTACTCCATCTCCTTCAAGGTTCTCCATTAATTTCCGTCACGAGCTCATTCCACCAGGAACAAAGTGGGTCGCATCCTCCAAAATGGCGGATTTCACAATCAAGCCACCCGCAAGCGGAGTCTTAGATCCCGACTCGCCAACAAGCAACAAGCGGGATGCTCCGTCGTATGAGCTTCTTTGGAATGTCGTCGGAAGATTGAGAGGCGATGTCTGGGGCCTTCAGAAGCAGCTTGAGGAAATGTCGGGAAGGATGGACACTTTCGAACAGAGGCTATCTTCAGTGGAAGAATCGACCTTCACCCCGCCGGAAACGCCAACTTCTACCTCTGCCCGTGATGAGCCGAAATCAATGTTGGAACAATTCCTCGAGACGTATAAAACGCAGCCACCACGAGATTCCGCTATTGGTGGGAAAGAACCTGAATCTGCTTTCACTGTGTCCCCTTCCACAACCAAGGCACCGGATGCAGGCCAAACAGCAAAGGTCGAGAACCTTCTCGGCCCAGCCGCCTTGTTGCACGAACGGCTAGAGGGAGTAGTTGGCCGTCTTGAACGCTTTGAAGCTCGTCAACAGAAGACAGCGGAAGCCTCGACGCCGCTAGTTCATCGTATGGGATCTGGACAATCGAAACAATCATCATCACTCTGGCCCGAGCTGAAGTATCCCTTTGTGGACCTCAACTTCACGAAAGCCCGCAGCCAGAACACAGGGGCAAAGCATTTCACATCGACACCTGTCAACGCAGACATTGATGCACGCATCAGGAAGATCCAGCAAGACTGCGTATCCATACTTGAAGAGCGAACCGAGCTCGGCAAGACAGCATCATTCTCGTCATCAAAGCTGCCACAGCGACGGCTTGTACGCGAGAATAACGAAGCTGTTACAACCAAGACGCCGACCCGCTCTTCTGCAAACGCAATAAACTCGCAACCTCCGCCATATGCCTCGTCGCGCCCTCGTGTTGTCTTTGGACGTCCGTCAGTGCCAGCTCCGTCAAAGCCGGTGTCTCCTCCATCGCTTACTTCGTCGCCATGGGCAAAGTACTCCGGCCCGAAATCGTCGCCAAGTCCATTTGTCACGTCGGCAAAGGCTGTGGCGAGCGATATGCACACGTATTCCTTCAAAGGCTCGCGCAACATGTATGAGTTCTTCAAGGAGAAGGCTGCTGAATCTTCCGCCGAATCGTGATCAGTTACGGAGCTGGTTGCTCACGTTCTTCTGGTAGTTGCTAATCGGGCCGATTGCTCTGACGATTACCACATCGGGATGATGATCTCGGGGGATATTCATGTTACTTTTGCATCATGACAAGATGGGACATTGCAATAATGGCACTTAGCTAGGCGTTTATTTTGCTTGTGATGCCTCGGCAAGTCGTGGCGAAATATTGCTCATTTTAAGGTTTTCCATGCTACACAAAGCGCTCCTTGTATTTCCGTTTTCGGACAGGGGGCAAGGGGCCGAAGCGAGTTATTCATGGGCACTGATCGTACCTTACACCTGCGATACCTTCCTTTGTTACATTGTAGCCTTAGCAGCAGCACAACTCTACGGCGTCGGAGCTCATATATATCGACATTTTCTTCGAATTCTTCGCTTCTGCACCTTATACCTTCGCTTCTCCTGTGCCACCTAGTAACTTCCGTCATCACTCATAATGGGTACCTTTTCGGTACCACCGCCTGTTCAGGTGCTCCTCGCTATGTCTCTTGTGCTCATTGCTTGTTGCATCGAGAAGCTAATGCGACAGCGACGCAGTATGCGTGGATTGGTAAGTTTCTTCTTTTTCTGTCGTAACTCGCTGTTGGATTCACGCCATATCGAGAATCAGGGGCTTTGTTAGATACTGACAAGCCACAGCCGGGCCCGCCTCACCACTGGTTATTCGGCCACATTCTTGTTGCTGGCAAAATGGCGAGAGACCTCCCCCCTGATGTGCACCCGCATCACTACTGGCAGTATCTGCGAAAGACGTACGAGCTGGGTGACATCTTCTACTTCGACGCTTGGCCGCTTGCTCCGCCGACAGTAATCATCTGTGAGGCAGACATGGCAGAGCAGATCACTGTCAAACATTCACTCGACAAGCACCCCATTGTGAAATCGTACCTGAAACAACATCTCGGCCCGGAGAACATGGCTGCCGCGAATGGTGCGGCTTGGAAGAAGGCGCGGACCGTCTACAATCCCGGATTCGCTCCGACGCATTTGATGAACGTCATTTCCAAAATTGTGCAAGACGTCGAGGTGTTTCACGAGGTTCTGAGTGAGCTTTCTGAGACTGGAGAGGTGTTTTCGATGGAGTCTACTGCGATGAAGATTTCGTTCGATGTCATCGGGAGACTTGTACTGTAAGTCTCGTGCTAAATGCAGCAGTTACCAACAGCGAGCTAATAGTGACAATAGCGACATGAATCTCAACTCGCAGAGAGGAAGTGATGAGCTCGTCGACGCTTTTCGGAAGCAATTGCACTTTCTTGACAGCAGCACCGCATGGTCTTCACCGTTCACCGGGTATAACCCTTTCACGCAATTTGCTATCTGGAGAAATAGTCGAGTTATTGACAAGTATGTCGGCCGCATCCTCGACCAGCGATTCTCTTCGTCTGCCACAGCAAATGGAAAGTCCAAATCTGAGCTATCCATTATGGATGTCGCGTTGGACACTTACAACGCCGAACAAGGCGTAAATACAGCTCCAGGGTCACATCGTAGAATGGATGCAACGTTTAGGCAATCTGCAATTGATCAGTAAGATATCCACCATGCTTAACATCAACGTCAATCGCTAAACCTCTACCCGCAGAATCCGCACATTCGTCTTCGCGGGCCACGACACGATTTCCACCACGATTTCCATGATCTTCTACTTTCTCTCAAAGAACCCTGATGCGAGATCCAAAGCTGGCGCCGAACTTGACAGCATCTTTGGCCCGGGCATGCCAGCTGCCGCTGCGCAAATCCGCAAAGACCCACACGTACTCAACCGCCTCCCCTACTGTCACGCTGTCATCAAGGAGACCCTGCGCCTCTTCCCGCCAGCAAACACTGTGCGTTGCGGCGACGGCTACCACATCACGGATCCCACCACTGGCGCGCGCTACCCGACGCACGACTGGATCGTGTGGCCCGACGCGTTCGTCATCGCGCGCAACGAGAAGTACTATCCGCAGGCCAACAGGTTCATTCCCGAGCGCTTCCTGCCCGAATCGCCGTTTCCGCCCATCCCAGTGGGCGCTTGGAGGCCGTTTGAGAGGGGCCCGCGAAACTGCATCGGTGGAGAGTTCGGGACGCTGGAGCTCAAGGTCGTGATGGCATTGACGTTGAGGGACTTCGACTTCGTTCCGGCATATGCCAAGGATGCGCCAACGGTGGATGGAGAGGTGTGCTATCAGATGTTGTTTGGCAGTGCGAAGCCGAAGAGTGGAGTTCCGGGTAGGGTCGTGTGCAGGTTGAAGACTGAGGAGCCGTAAATTGGCTTTCTATTCTCGTTTTGGGTTTATGAGCGAAAGCAAATCGGAGTTTGCTCACTTCTTCAGAGATGGTTTCGGGGGGACGCGCTTTTTGTGCCACGCGGAGTTCAGTTATGTGGCTTTTCGTCCGAGATTAACAAATGAGCAAATTAGTTGGCTCATCGAACCTTTTTAAACAATGAGTCTAGAGGATATGTTAACGGTAGTTCTAAATCTCGTAACTTTTAGATGATTCTTTGCCGACATATTCAAAACAATACGTGATATATCCAAGTCACCAGAACAGTAGGTAGAATTTATATACATTGAAATCCAACACTAAATACTCTTGTAACTTTTGAGATCGCTCGAACCTTATCTACTGACTCTCGCAGCCATCTCGACGCTCGTCTAACGGCGCAAACGGATCCACGTCATCCTGATCCCATGAAATTCTCTGCCGCGGTACTTCTCATACACTCACATCAACTTCTTCATCAACGCTTGCTTCCGTTGGCGACTTCTCCTCCGGTGGTTCCATGGCCCCAATGAGTTCATCAATATACTTGAGAATCCAATCAAACTTCTTCACCCATTGCGCACGCCACGTCTCTCTCTAGTACGATTTGAACGATTCAAAGTGCTTGTCAAAGTGCATGTCGAATACGTAAATTGTTTCGTAAAGCATCAGCGTCCACATGACTATCGAGTCCTTGTCCATCTGACGTCTTTTGTTTTCAAGTATAGGGCTAGAATCTAGATCGTCTCTTGTGAGCTTGAAATGGTCCCAGTATTGCTCAATCGTGATCACGTGATCGATAACCGCTCCGTAAGTTCTCGGGTCCGATGAAGTTGGTGCCAATCCGTCAGTGGACATGGAACGGGTGTGAAAATGTTGCCGTCGTCGCGGAGCCACCAGTATCCACTCTTTCTACAGCCAGTCCACTGTGGGCTTGAACTTCTCCGCATTCGCCGGCGGATGGCTCAGAAGAGTCTACCTTTCTGTAGACATAACCATCGCTTCCGTCGTAGATGAGAAAGGGGGGTTCGGCTCAGTAGGATTGACGCGCTGGTCTTGGAACGATTCCATGGTATGCTATGCCGACAGGAAAGTACAGTCTGGTGGACGTTGATGTGGTGGGTAACCAGCGTCGACTGCATATTTGGAATGTTTGTATACCAAGGCCAAGTTGTTTTCATTAGCAAAAATGCCCTCAACGTGAAGGCGTATGCATTTGCGAATACAGCACAAGCGAGGGCCGGACAGGGACATCAAAGCCGGATAGCGCGAAGAGGGAATGTGTCGATTGGCCGTTAAAAGTATTCGCGCAACTGCTATATGCGTGCCTCGTATCAGTCGATGAAACCATATGCATTCCCATGCGTGAGCCGTGGGTTATGCATTCCAACAATTCATTGAAAATTGAAAAAGTCAAGAGACCCAGTCAAATTTTGAGAACGTCGCTGCGTTTCCTCAATAGCCTGAATCAGCAATTCCGACGCCATTAGAGCCATATCAGACTTTCGTCCGAGGTACCACAGCGCTTTGACGCAAGATCTGCATCGCTGAAGAGCCTTTGCTGCATCTTCCGTGGCATCTTCTCCAGCTTTGCTCTGAGAAGCCGTAGCTCGCTTAATCAGCAAAGAGCCGGCTTTGGTGAAGACGCGGATCAAGCAAGCCGTCCAAGGTTCTGTCAGCAGAGCTCTCTGGCTAAGAGCATCATGCCATTCACCTCCGACCGAGAACGAGGATGGAGCATTGTCGTCATCGGGGCAAGCTGCCTTTGCCAGCGCCGCCACAGCGGCTGAATTACGACTACGAAGAGCGTCGACGAAGCCACTAGCGTTTCTCACGAGGCGATGAGACTCTCTACCCCAGCATCCCGAGTCAATATTCTCAATAACATCGGCGAGTATGAGAGTAGCGAGGTACCAATGGCCCGCGAGACAAAAGTACCACGATTGGATTCGGTGAGGGAGTTCCTCGTGATTGTGTACGCAGTCGTGGAAGAAAGGGTTGAAGGTTCGATTCCAGTAATCATACACGCTAAGGGCATCCGAGATAGCTTCCTCAAACTCTTCTTGTGGACGCGTTCTCCTTGCGAGAAGTGATTGAAGGCGGGTGACTTTGCGAAAGAGTAGGACTTTAATGGGAGCGGCATCGTTTAAAGTGCGTGCGGCAGCCTCATAGGAGCAAGGCCATCGCTGGGGTTGTGTCCGAGAAGAGACTCCTGCCTGCTGTCGGAAGAAGTGATCACCCCAGAGATTGTTTCTCGCAGCAGAGCGATTAATGTCCGCAGAGGTAGATTCAGCAGCAGGTGTGATTTCACTGTCCTCGTCTGAGACAACAAGTGGACGCTTGTGCATGGCAGCAGAGAGTGTATCGAACATTATGGCAAGCCAGTACAGTAGATCGATTGTTTTACTGTCCTCCGCGCTAAGACGAGAGACTTTCATCGGCGGAATTCTACTGCTTGGCCATGTGATGCCGCTAGGGCTTGAAGCGTCTTCTCGTTCGAGCCTTTCCAATTTTGACCGCATTGTATGGATATGACGAAGGCCTTGTTCGAGGTATATGGGGGGACCATCTTTGTCAGCCAAGTCCTCGAGCTCTGCCAAGGAGAGAGGAGGCGTTGGGGCACCAGTCCTCGATGGTTGGAAGGGACGATGGTGCTCTGCAGATCCTAAGTTTGCGGCACGATTGGCTGTACGAGCATCAAACCTAGCAGAGTGCAGGTCGTTCAATTCTTCCGGCTGCCGCGGCCTCTGCGATGAATGTCGTCGTAAGGTATCTGAAAGGAGTGGTTTCTGCGTGAGACCGAAGATAATGTGCGCAAAGACGACCCGAAACGATTCTATATCTGCTGTATCCTGCAGAGCGCGGCGAGCTTGCTGCCACGTGGACTCTTGAATCGTTCGATCAAATTCTTGCTCCATGGTTGAAGCGAAATTTTCCTCCACCGATTCTCTTCCGTACTGTGAGGTGTTGCTCAGGCTGCCTGAAAGAGGAGACTGTCTTCTCCCGTTCATATCATTTTGAGAGTATGGAAACGTTGCTCGAGAACGCTGACTGGCCTGTGCCCACTGCGAGCCGAAAGATAGAATAGCCAGATGGAGTGCTTTCGTCGCAGCCTTATCTTCTTCTCGGGTTAGCTCGCTTCCGCGGACGGTGGCGACGAGCTTATCGAGCTTGAAAACGCGTTTGTAGATTCGATTTGACCAGTCGGGACCCCATTCTTCGAGCATGCTTGCGGGTGAACGATCGCTCGTTGCCCGGACAGTCAGACTATAAGGGCACGTCCTCTCAGTAAGCCAGCAAGATAACGCATTTTCCATACTATCATGATATATTTTCATGAGGTTCACTGTGACAAGATTTCCGTTTGTCGCCGCTACAAGACCTCTCGACATTAATCCTGGAAGTGTGTCGATGACGAAGGGACTTTTCTGGGAAGGCATGCGGCGCTTCCTCTTCCGATTTGGACGAGTGTCGGGCTCATAATAGGATGAATCACGGCTGGAAGACCGCCACAATGCATTGACATTGGTGGAAATGTCGTCATCGGGATTTTCCGGGTCGACTATATCACTCGCATCCTCAATGGTCTCTGGATACATGGACGGATCGATACCACCGGAAATGCTTTGGAATGGTTGCGTAGCTGCGTTCAACCAGCTCAAAGAGCTCTCCGAAAGATCCGTCTCGACAGGTGAACATATCGAAGGTTGTGAGGCGCCTATCGATGATCCGTTGGCTAGCGATTGTAGAGATCCATCCAAGCTGGAAATGGAATTTTGAGGATAGATATCAGGCACAAACGGATTGCTCTGGGATGCGTCAAGCAAATTGTATCCCGCAAAAGATTGCCACCGCGATTCGGTACTACCAGCTTGATATGCGCCTGATGCAGGAACGCCCTGTGGAAGATTGGGGAAGCTTTGGCTCCAATCGGTCGATGACGTGAAATCAGACGTCGTCGATTCTCGCCTCTGTGTCTTCGGCGGCCGGAAAGACATCGTCGACTGCTGCTGGGCCTGGAGCCAGTCGAAAGTGCAGCTCTTGTTCGTTTTCGCACAGTAAGAGCATCGCCTTTTTGGGTCGATTACGCCTTGAAAACGCACGTCAGCTGAGGTTCTGATAAGCTTGTTTCCTGTGCGTCTGCTCTTCGTGGACGTTCAACAGGTAAACGGACCTGGATCAGGCCCTTGCGAAGGAGATGCAAAGCTCGCATCGCAAGCCCGTTTCCCCCTTCTGCACTGATCGCAACTCTTATTCTGCTTCCTGACCGTCTTGAAAGTCGATGGGTAGCTACCGGCCTGCGCAGGCGGATCGTTGGGGATTAAGTCCGTTTCAACTGTCTGGGTTGCCATTGCTTGCACAAACATGTAGGAGCGATGCAGTGAAAGGACAGCTGACAAACGAAGCAGAATGCTATAGGTGCCATCCAAACAGACAAATTGAGAAAGGATGGCTTTGAGATGCGGGGTTGTGGAGAAGTTCCTGGGGCCCTTGCCCGCACATCCCAGTCGCGGATGAACGCAGTCTGTCCTGACCGCCGATGCAGCTCCATGGCATTGGCTCTCAAGCGAGAAGGGTCTTCAGTCACATTCGGGCAGCCCGGGAGTGACGAATTGGGCCTGTAGCCTTTCGCGACATCCATGCAATGGCGCTCAAGGCGTTGCTGACGCGTGTTCGCGGTGTACTCCGCAGACGAGAGGGCAATATGGATTTTCTGCTGCCTGACTATGTATTGCAAAACTAGCAATGAAGAAATATTAACGTCCATAATGAGAAGAACGCTCTTGATTTCTAGAGGGGAATATCAAACATCGACCACGTCAAAAAGAACACGAAACGCCAATTCCGAGACACGCTCTTCAGGAGCAAGAAATCCTCAGAAGCCATTGAGGTTCGCTTGGAACGGCCAAGGCGGAAACCGGACGAAGGCAATTTCCGAAAGGGGTTGAACGCCGCCCGCCGCCTGGCACGTGACATCGCCGGGCCATCTCTACCGATGGAAGATCGTGATACGAATATCTAGCTGTCCTCCTCCTTCTGTTGTTCCTTGGCCATCTTTTCAGCTTGCTCCTTCTTCTTCTTCTCTATAGCTTCGCGGTTTTTCTTCGCCCACTTGGGTTCAACCCCATCTTTCCAAGGCCCTCTATACAGCATGCGGTCTGCGTACTCGAGTAGCGTGTATTCCTCCTGCGTCGGCGTGCCTGGTAGCTGCCATGGATCCACGATACAGGACTTCTCGCCTTGTGCTTTGCCCGAACCCACACACTTACACGCTAAAGCCCATCCCGCATCGTTCCGCTTTTCGGCTTTGCAACTGCGGTCCGGGTTCTCTTTGTTTAGTCTCTTTGCCTCCGCCTTGGCCTTCTTCCTGTGCCATGTTCCTCGGGCCATCAAGAGCTTGTAGACTTGCGCAGATTGTGTCGGATTGTGTTGGATCTCTGACATGTCCATTGCCGGCGTGGATTCAGCTGCCATAACCGCCATGTCATTTCCAACACCGGGCTCTTTGTCACAATTAGCTTAAGATGCCGATATGCGCATTCCAGGGTGGAAGTCATTTCGCCATAACATACCTGTGCTATCATCAACTGGTGCAACAACAGAAGATGCCACGGCCGAAAGAATGGAAAAAGCCAAAATGAACCTGAGTCTCATATCGATGAGTTGGTAGCTTGTAATTGCGACTAATGGAATATGGGCGTATGGAGAACAGCTTGGTTGAATTTGTTGGAAAGGTTTGGAAGGTATACCCCGACATGAGTCCTCCTTCTCCACCACCTCATGGTACTGGCATGTGACTAGCATGTGTATATTGAGGGAGTTGCACCCCAACCCCGCTATCATGAAGTCGTGCACCTAGTCTCAAATACGCACTTACTAAAGCATTTCGTCTTAAGCTTCAACGAAGCTCTCGCCTAAGCAGAGGAGCAGTACTCGTTTCTTTTATCGCCCTCGAACCAAGTCAAGCTCAATCGATGCTGACCAACGCGCGACCATTTCAAATCGAATCATGGCATCACAAGGCGCAAGGAACCGCCGAACAATACTGGTCTAGATGCAATCCTATTTGCCATTTGACTTACTTTCCAGAGCGAATAGCTGTATAGACTTGTGTCTCGACATCGAACCACATACCCAGCACCTTTGCGTCTGCAAACGGAAGTATCTGGGTACAAACCATGCCTGCGACTCCAGACTCTCGATCACACCACCACCAGCAATTCGGCAGACCTGCCCAATGACCCGTACCAGTTGAGCGACCAGTTACTCCTCCGTTGCTGAGCATGAATGTCAGCCCCCATCCTTGTTCCGGGCTTTCTGGAACCGGGTATAGATCTGGTATCGGATTGGTCAACTCCGGTTTTGCGTCTGGAATTCCCTTGCGTCCAAAATTTGGAAACTTCGTGATCTGGTTCTGGAACATCATGTCCACCGTCGACTGCTCCAAAAGCTTCACATGGGTTTTTGGTGAAACTCCTCCGTTCAGTAGCGTTGCCAAAATTTCTGACAATGTCAGCACATCGAATTTGCAGTTCTCGAAGGACATGTTGCTTACGGACATAGTCCCCTGGCTTTGCAAAGCATCCCGCACCACCACTATGGAAGAAGTCGTTTACTTTCATACCCGGCACTAAAGGCCGATGAAGTAGATGATCCCTGCGAACCAAGCTTCCATCAGGACGGCGATAATGCATGTGCGCCAGCGCTGCTCTCATTTTCGGCCTTGGGTGCATCGTTATGTTTTCCAGCCCGAGTGGATTGAAGATGTGCGTCTGGATATATTCATTCAAGCTCATTTTGGTCGCTCGCTCGAGGGCAAAGCCTGCCCAGTCAATATTCACCTAGCCAGATATGTCAGAATTGCCCTTGACACCACGTTGGTGCATAGCTTACACCGTACTCCCAATCTTCTCCTGGCTGGTGAACCAAGGGCTGTTGGAGAAGGTCCTGAGCAGCACCAGAAAACTCGTCGAAGCCTACTGGATAGCTGAAGTCTCGGAGCTTCTCATTGAAAAATGTGTATCCGAATCCAGCTGTATTCTCATCGGTCAGAGAACTCGAAGTAGAAATGCATAGAGGATGACAAAGTACCTGTGTGGCTCAGGAGCATGCGAAGCGTGATTCTGTTTTTCTGTTCTACGAGCTTTCCATCATCTTGCAGTACTTTAAGACTTTTCAGTTCGGGGCACAGCTTGTCGAGATGATCCGCATCATCCAATTTGAGCATGCCTCTCTCCACCAACTGCATGCAAGCAAAGCCAACAATCATTTTCGTACATGATGCAATCCAGTAGACGCTGTCCAGCGTCATTGGCTCATCACTTCCACTTCCTCTCTTTCCGCCAGCATGGGCAATGAGTTCTTCGCCATTACGATCTACAACGACAACTGTCGTGCCTGGAATTCCAGATTTCTGGTCTGCGCAGGCAGTATCGATTGTATTTTGGATGTTTTTGATTGTTTCTGCGCTCAACGACGACATTTTGCTGTGGTGCCTGGTTAGAGATTTTCTAGGCAACGCTAAAGCTGATACCCGGAGCACAGGAGCAGACAACGTCTATTTACGGCTTTGCTTACCACCACATTCACTATGACCAAATACGGACCACGGACGAAAGGTTTGTACCTAATTGTTAGATGACGCCCCTGCACGGATTTCCCCGCATAGTATGCGGATCCGCAGCTAATGAGGCTTTCGCGGGTCCGCAATCCTTCCGACAGCCTCAAAACGCGGGGACGTCCCAGGTGCCAGGGCTCCAGAAAGGCAATAACACCATTTCAGTAGGGTCTAAAGATCCAGGCTCTTGGCGAACGTCAGATTGCCCCCATGGTCGACCTATTTGAGAACACTGAAAACTGCAGATGAGCTTGTAGATCTGCGGAGATGACACCCCTCATCGGTGTTGGCAGGAACCGGATGCTCCCGTTGGACCCTCACACGACAGATGACAGAAAGCATTGTCGCGTGTGCAGTACCTTGCGGAAGCGCAGAGCGAGAGCGACAAATGTCGTCTGCTTGCAAAGGTGCGAATGTTGGAGGCATTTCCAATTGCGGGACCGATGTTTGAAGCGGGGACAATTAAGGGGCAGTGACTGAGTGTGTAACTGTCAAAGGAAGTATATAGAGCCTTATATCTTGTCTATTTTGAATATAATCTTCACTTATTCAAATCTCATTCTCTATTGTATGCATCGACTCCCCTTTCTTCGTAGCTCAGCCAAAATGTCGACCGCAGAAGATGTTTTCGCCGCGCACAGCGACCCGGCCGTAATGGCCAAGATGCATACGGACCTTGCGCAGTACAGCAACAGAAGGTCGACAACCGGGCCGTACGCGGACGATCTTGATGTCGATGTTCTCGTTGTGGGAGCAGGTTTCGGTGTGTCACCTCTGATGCTCTTGTCGTGCTTCACTGCTTGCTGACCACTATTAGGTGGCGTCTTTTGTGCAAAGACGTTACGAGAGATGGGCCTCAAGGTGGTCATCTACGAAGCTGGACAGAGCTTCGGAGGAACCTGGAGGTGGAACAGATATCCAGGTGCAAGGGTCGACTCTGGTACTAGAATCCCTGGTCACTCCTAGTCAGTTGCTGATGAAACTCAGAGGTACCTGAATACGAGTTCTCTTGGCCAGAAGTCTGGAAAGATTGGACATGGTCCACCAACTATCCGAATTACCAAGAACTCAGAGAGTACTTTGACCATGTTGATAAGGTCATCGACCTGAGCAAAGATTGCTCTTTTGAAACCGTAGTTACGGGAGCACAATTTGATACCAAGGAAGGAAAGTGGCATGTGAAGACGGCGGATGGAAGGCTCGCAAAGGCCAAGCATCTCGTCGTCGCAGCAGGATTTGTGTGTATATCTCCAATACCCGACTTTTCTCTGCTGATCCTCGCAGGCCTCTAAGCGCTACATTCCCAACTGGAAGGGACTGGACAGATTCAAAGGAACACTCCATCACAGCTCATTCTGGCCAGATGAGGGTGTAGATGTCAAGGGCAAACGCTGTGCCGTCATCGGCACCGGCGCATCAGGCGTCCAAATTTCCCAGGAATGGGGTCCAGATGCTGGCGAACTCAAGGTGTTCCAACGAACGCCTAACCTCGCGGTTCCTATGGGAAAGCGCATGCTCACTCCCGAGGAGCAGAACAAAGGAAAAGACTGGTATCATCGACTGTATCAGTTGCGAGAGAAGTGCTACGGCGGCTTCTTCTACGGCATGCATGAGCGAAACACGTTCCAAGACACCCCAGAGGAGCGCGAAGCATTCTATCACAAGCTGTGGGATTACGGCGGCTTCAGGTTCTGGCTCGGTAACTACAAGGACATGCTCACGGACGCAAAAGCGAACCAGGAAGCCTACAACTTCTGGGCTAAGAACGTGAGAGCCCGCATTGGGGATGCGAGGAAGCGAGATATCCTTGCACCACTTGACATGCCCCACTATTTTGGTGTGAAGCGGCCATGTCTCGAGCAGAATTACTACGAGCAGTTCAACCGAGACAACGTGGACGTCATTGACATCAAGGACAATCCGATTGCCGAATTCACGGAGACTGGAATCAAGCTGGAGAATGGCGATCACTACGAGTTTGATGTGATTGCCATTGCTACTGGCTTCGTACGTCAAACCTTCGTTAAACCAAGACAGGATAGCCTTGAGCGCTAACGATCGCAGGATATTACAACAGGTGGCATGACCAACATGGGCCTCAAGAGCATCAAAGACACCGACCTTAAGACCGAATGGAAATCCGCCGCGAATACCTATCTCGGCACCACTGTCGGCGGATATCCCAACATGTTCCATCTGTAAGTCATTTATCTGGCCCTTACTTACGCCTCGGCTGACAACATATAGATACGGCCCTCACGGCCCCACGCTTCTCTCCAACGGCCCCAGCACCGTTGAGGTGCAAGGACGGTGGATCTGCGACTGCATCCAGAAGATTGAGCGCGAGAACTTAAAGTATATCAACCCCACCGACGAAGCGGTGAAGGCGTGGAAGAAGCGCATCAATGACATTAGCGATGCTACGCTCTTCCCGACGACGAGATCGACATACATGGGTGGCAGCATTCCGGGCAAGGCGTTTGAGCAGGTGAACTATGCGGGCGGAATCCCGGCATACTGTGTAGAGATTCGGAATGCGTTGGATGGATGGGTTGGATTCGAAACTGTGGCAGCGTGATATTGCCAAAGAAACTTTCTACGCTAGACGAGATTACGATAAGACTAAAAAGGTAAAGACCGCCATTTGCGGAAAAGGAAATGAATAAGTCCATCAGAAATGTGCAATCTTTCACGTTTTAAGCCGTTCTAATATTATTACATTCAATCGTGATGAAAGAAATTCCTCTGCTCCGCACATCCTGCCAAACATACCAGTATCATCTATCAATTCTCCCTAAGGTCATGACTCTCCCGTGCATACTTTTGAGACACGAAGATACTAGTCTCGGCCAAAGCATAGTTGCGTGACATGAACCCTGCCTAAGCCGCCGTCTGAGACTGCGTGTGGTGCTTCTCATGTCGCCAGCTCTTCTGGCCATGCGGAGCCCTCGTGAACGTTGCTGTCACAGTTGTCTCCTTCTCGTGTTCCTTGAGCCAACTTTCATATTTGGCGCTGTGATGATGAGCGTGATGTTGATGCTTCCACTGCTTCCACTCTTTGTCTTTCGAGAAGGCAGGCGCAGTGAAAGTGGTCGTCACAGCTATCCGAGGCATCAGTCATAGCGGAAGAAAAAGATACAGGATGGCTTTACTTGTAGGAGATGTAAGACTTTTGGTCATGTGATGCAAGGGGCCCTCGCGCTCGTATGTCGTGAAATGCGGTGGTACAGATGACAAGTTCGACGTAGCGCTAGCCCAGACCGGAGAGGTGACAGTTTTCTGAACGGGATTGGCATCTACGACTGCAAGTGCAGTGGCAGCTAAGAGGAACTGAAACAGGTGAATCATTTTCGAAGACGGAATCGTGCAAAAATATAAAAATATAGTGACTTAGAAAGCCGAAATGTACGGAGTGATAGGCGTAAAGCAGAGGAGCTCGTTGCTTAAGGAATACTGGAAGGTATCCAACGGAGAACTTTATACCTATTATTTGCTGGGCCGTCAATTCATCAGACGTACTTCTTCGTTCAATAATGGTACGGGGTATTTGCTTGCGAAAACATCCCGTGCCGTAGGCGAACCGCATGCACAATGGAGTCGCTGAGATCAACGAAGGTGTGGATAGCCGGACAGTCCAATGGACTCAGTCTTATCGTTAACCATGACGTGAACCAAAGGACTGTGCCTCTCTTCTTTCGATTTTCGCCCTCGTTCTATGTGCCACGCTCGAAGACTTCTTTCATTGAGAGCAGGTCGTCGGCGTGTTCTCCTCCAATGCATCTCACCCCGAGGTGCTTCGCCTCAAGAGCTCGCGCCGTAGCTGGATCACCGTGAAAATCTGAAGCATCGTAAAGGCACAGTCGTTTATGAAAGACAATTACGGAGATCCCAGTATGAACAGAAGCTGGGGCGATATGTGATGGTCTGCTAACCACCGACGAGGACGCAACAAACGCCATTGGTAAGCGTGCCTGCTGCCACACCCTTAAATGTCACTGCTGAAATACAAACGTACGAACTCAGTCGCTCCGGAAGGGGTCTTAATATAAGTTTGAGCGAATTCAGACGAGAATGTATGTCGAAGAGAAGTGCGAAGAATTCTTTCGGCTGCCGTCTTTCCGTCGCGGCCTTCTTTCCCCGCTAGCATCGTGGAACCAACAAATGAAATGCTAATCAATTGTGGTTCGAGTATATCAAATTACGTTTAGTTAAATTAGTTGATTATTTCTCTTTCTTTCATCTTCCCAATATTCTGCAGTTCAGAAATACCAGCTCTCTTTTCAAATTAAAATCCAATATTTGAGATTGTGAATTCTTCAACATGGAGCGCGACGGACACCCATATCAAAGCATTACGTACAAAACCGTAGGATCGCTGCCCATCAAGCTCGATCTCTATCTCCCCTCGGCCTCATCTTCTTCCTCCAAAACGCCTATCCTCGTCTGGTATCATGGAGGCGGCCTGCTTAACGGCAGTCGTGCTGCTGTCAAACCTCACACTTACTCGCCTTTGGAGCATGGCTACGCCCTGGTGTCCCCTGACTACAGGCTCGCGCCGCAAGTGCCAGCACGTGAAATCCTGACAGATGTTCTGGACTGTCTGTCCTTCGTTCGCGATAAGCTGCAAGAGCACGTTCCGGCATCTTCGGGAATCACGTTCGACAAAAGTCGGATCTGCGTATCGGGCTCGTCCGCGGGCGGATATATCTCGCTGCTGGCCGGTCTGTACAGCGACGTCCCTAAAGTCTTGCTGCCAATATATCCGATGACGGACTGCTGGGGCACTTTCTTCACCAATCCACAGATGCAGGGTGTGAAAGAGGGGCACATCGACAAGAGCGTCGTCGCGCCGTTTTTGGACAAGAACGCGGAGGTTATGGCTGATAACGACCCATCTTCACCACGTCAGCTGATCTACTCGTACATGCTGCAAGAAGCTATTCTGCCGGAGCTGTGGGATGTCGAAAAGGGCGATGAGAAGATGACTATCAGGCTTGCGATTATGAAGAAAGGCTCAATGCCCCCTTCTTACATTGTGCATGGGGACGCAGACACGAGGGTCGGCGTAGAGCAAGCGGACGAAGTCGTGCAAGCGCTGAAGGACATCGGTGCAGAAGTTGTGTACGAGCGACTACCAGGTCTGGACCACTCATTTGATATTGAACCCAAGTACACTATGGATGAGATGTACGCATTCATGTATAAGCACATGCAGTAAATTGGAGTTGAATCTATAATCTATTTATTTCCCCAAACAGTTGATGACACATACAATTCCGAGAAAAATCCTATTAAACTAAGCGACCCTCCTAAATCCCCATTGCTCCATCCAAAGCGCCATCCACTCAGGTGTAACGGGCCCCAGTTTTTGCATCGTATGACTCTGCTGCAGCACCTTCTCGATCTTTAAGACTGGCAGAATCTTTGCTGCACCGTTGGCGTGCCCTTTACTATCGACAGTCAGTGTCTTGTAGAATTCGAGTAATTTGATGCCAGGGTTCTTGTCCACGTCGGCGCCTTTCGCACCCTCGCCGCTCTCCTGCAGCAACCGAACCCATTCAGCGAGTGACACAACCTTCACTTTCGGATCAAGGTAAGGTATCACACCGGGTAGGATAGTCCTCCAGCTGACACATGTCGGATTTGATAGATGGATCACGTCCGTGATGGAGGCGCTCTTCGAGCCCAGGAGAATTTCAGTGATCGACGGGGCCAGAATGTCAATCGGAATCCAGTCAATTCCATCCTGCAAGCCGAGCTCATCAGGGATCGCGCCGATGTGTTCGGAAGAGGCGATTATACTGGGCAGCCACTCGCGGATGTTCCAGACCCCATGCGAAACCGACGTACCAGCAAGCACAGGACCAGCAATCTGGCCAAGCCGAAGGATGGTGGATTGGATGCCAGAACGTTCCCCAGCGAGAGTCAGGAGCCGCTCTGCGATATGTTTAGAGGCTCCGTAAGCGTTCAACTGCGATACATCGATGTTGCTTGATATCGTTTCAGGTACCAATGCAGGTGAAGGATGGTCCATAACCGCGGAGATGGATGAGATGAAGAAGATCCTTGGGGAATGGTGACCTCGGGAAGCAAAGTCAATGAGGTGCTTCACACCGTGGATATGCGGGATGAAAGACTGCAGTGGTTGATTAAAATCTACAAGCCAAGCATTATGCAGGATATGTGTCGTCTCGTGTAGAAGGGTTGTGTATTGATCGAATGAGAACCCGAGGAGAGGGTGAGAGACGTCGTAGGGGAGGTAGACGACTTGGTCATCGGACTGGCCGGCATTGCGGCGGACCAGGCAATATATCTTGTCGAAGGATTTTCGCAGGGAAGACAGAAGATATGATCCTAAATTTCCCGTCGAACCTGTGAGGATGGCGACTTTCCGTGGAGACAGTGGAAGGCTTGAGGATAAGCTGCTGAGAAGTTCAGATGCGATTTCGTCGGTGTTGACCTTTCGATCATTGACCCCCGAACGTACGGCTTCCGTCAGCTCCGCAATCGTGGGGTTATTGTATATTGTCGTTGAGGTGACGTTAGATCCGAGCACTGTGTTGCTGAACAACTGGGCCAAACGAATCACATGTAGTGAATCAACCCCAGCCATGAATATATTCTGATCATCCTCAAGGCCAGATATGTCTGTCACTTGGTGGATAATCTGACGAATGGTGCTCGCTGTGACGTCTTCCGCACGAGTCACAGGAACTGAAGCGTCCCCATTCATACCGTTCACTCCGTTAGCATGTCGATTGGTCAAGATCGAGCCCTGTTTGCGGTAGACCTCGTCCAAGTCTTTCTCATATGCTTCGAAAGTTTTGCGGCGCATGAGGCTTCCTTTGGGGGTTTTTATGATTGGCCTCCCATGTTTCGTGACAAGAATAAACCCCTTCTGGATTCTGCCATGTGCTGGTAGTAACTCGTTGGCTTTGGCCACCGCGGGCCA
Organism: Rhizodiscina lignyota; assembly: GCA_010015805.1. NCBI lineage: Eukaryota > Fungi > Ascomycota > Dothideomycetes > Aulographales > Rhizodiscinaceae > Rhizodiscina > Rhizodiscina lignyota. Next base: position 138,790 of record ML978126.1, read on the forward strand.
TAAATCGTCGGCATATTTGCTGTCATCGAAATTGGGGTCGTTTGCCAGTTTCTCGTTAGGGTCAACGAGGAGCACAGCTTGATCACGATCTTGACCAAATACGGCACACACTGTGACCTCCGGGAGAGAGTCGATAACTTCCTCCAGTGCCAACGGGTTGAACTTTTCTCCATTCACAAGAGCAATCACGTCATCCTTTCGGCCCGCATACATCCACAAGTATGATTTTTGAGGATCTGGATGTCGACGAAACAGGTCTTTCGTCCTGTATTCCTGCAGCCTAGGAAAATTATCGAAAACGGCCTGGCGCTCCTTCTGAATCCTGTCATCCCTGATGTAGACCAGTTCGTACAAATCAGTGCCAGGATCCTGCTGCAACTCGACGCCAAAGCCATCTATGAACCAGATGTACTGCCAGTCATCGCCATATATCCTATGGCAAGGTGCAAAGCTTGTTTCCGTGGAAGCCATGAAGTTTGATATGTTCGGACCGAGCGCTTGGATGTTATTTCCTGCGTCCAGTGGCATATGCGCCCCAGAAGTGGCGATGTTCTGTAATTGCCTCAAAGCCGGGTAATATGCGACATCCTTTTGGAGCTCGACAAGGATTGCAGGTGGCGCAACAGCGGCCTTGGTCCCGGTCAATGAGATAATACGCGCGCAAAGATCTGCATTCACAATTTGGTCCGGTGGAGGAAATATCAACGTCTGCACAAGGTAAATGGGCTTGAGAGTAGCCCAGAGGAGGGCGGCGGCATGAAATAGTGGAAATGCGCAGAGCCATATGGGAGGAGAAGCATACGAGGTACTGACACTAACGGGGAGTCCATCCTTCGGCTTATAATCCAGGTAGCCCCACATTCCCGATGACATGCAGCCATGTGTGAATCCAATCGGCTTTGGCAAGCTGGTCGTCCCTGAGGAGTGTAGGATAACTAATGGCTTCCGACGAATGTCTTCGAAATCCTTTGTGAATGGAATGTGCTCTGGTGCTGGACCGTCGAGCATGGCTTCGAGTTCTGGGATAAGGATTTCTTCGAGCGGCCTCGATTTGAGGATGGCATCGACACCGTAGAGTCTCTTCGCTGGCGTTGCAAAGACTGAGCATCCGACTTTGTCGATAAGATGGATCTGAGCCTCCAAGCTATTTCGTGGTGATAGGTAGAGCATCTAAATGGATATTAGAACGAACAAATCAATAAGAGTACAAGGAACAATTAACTAACCACACAATTTACTTTGACTGCCGCAAACATGAGAATAACATATCGAAGGTCATTGGGCCCAATGTACGCAATCTTCCGAGTCTCCTGTTTTGCTGCAGCGGGCCCAACTGCTGCACGAAGGTGTCCGGCAGCCCGGTCAACTGCATCCGCAAATTGCTTGGCCGTCACATCTCGTCTACTCGCCTTGAGGTGTTGAGAGAGGAATATTGTGTAAAGGACGGTCTCCGGTCGGTGGATAGCGTGCTGGTCTACGAGGGCAGCAGAATTCCTTTTGTCGACACCGTCATACATTTCGAGGGCCATAACAAGGATTCGGGACTGTGTTACACAGGAAGGAGAAGATCGTTGAAAAGATGAGCAAAGTCAGCAAATATAAGTGAGACGAGAACTCGTTCTTTTAAGCTGATTCCATATACTCGAACCGGAGCCATTCTCCAAAATGAGACACATGCAGCGCCTGGCTGGAGGCAACTAACTGCGAGGAGAAAGTTTGGCTATGACGACGGCAAACCCGGAAGATCAGTCTCTACTCCGTAAAGTCAGTTAGCAAGTTTTGGAATCTCACACCATTCAATGGTTCAATCTTACCATCGTCCATCCTATTACGTGCCCTTGAAGCGATGGAGACAACCACATGATCCAAATATTCTCTGACCGAGTAAAATGGTTCTGAATTGAAAGATGCTTACTTCGATCGGAAACACGAGGATGACAATGGTTGATTAATATGGCTCCACCCGTGAAACCTACCATGAAGGAGATTGGCTGAGTCGACGACAATTTGATTATATGGGTTTAGTGAGTTGCTTCGAAAGACGTCTGCAGCCTTTCCAAGCCCTTAGAAGCCCATGCTGCCTCGAGCCGAGTATGCTTACGTTGTGTTGAGCATGATAAGAGAGGTCGAGGAATGCGGGTTTCAAAGAACGAAGTGTAGGCGGCCGCTCAAGACCGCTCAACGATATAAGGTACCAAGCCGAGCTTGGTGAATAATAGCAGGCGTGGCGGGCTACGATCTCACACGTTCCGACACTGCCACGCCGAGTGAGCCACCCGAGTGAGCCACCCCATGTGAGACGAGGGCGAGTAAATCGACCATCGGGCTACCGACGTTTGCCCACATATCGTTTACGAGATTGAACTAGAGATCAAAGAATTAATTGGCCATGTTCATACGAGACGCTCCTGGCGATGACGGAAGTGAATGTTGTGATTTCGGGAGAGTGGTGGGCTAAGGAAGGCGTTGCGGAATCGAGACAGATGCAGAGCCCTGTCCAGACGCTAGACCAGTTTCGAGCACTTACAGCATCGACTTCACATTCTTCTTCTCGGACGAGATGCCACGAAACGACGCGTTCCACAGCAAATCTATGAATAACGAAGCTGAACATTCAAGTGCTGACGTGCTCAAGATTCAATGGCTACGAAGTGGACTGACCTTTGCCACAGTGCCGTCCTGCTTCCCTTTGACTCTCCGTCGGAATTGTCCCTGAGATAATCCAAAGACACGGAGAACGACCTGACGTCCAAGACCCACAGCACACCGCATATATCGGCAACGTAGACCTAATTTCAAGGTTCTGTGCGAACAGTTCGGCACTACCCTCGACCCTCGACCGCGATTGATATTAACCGGCTTACTTAACGATCGCGATGTGCTTCTCTTTGGCTGCCCTCCTCCATCTCATGCAAGACAGTTGACCACGACGTCTCGAGCACAGCACGAGTTGTACGACCACAGCCAACAGGAATCTCGATAGAACGGTGAATACGCCATACATGCAAGCCTGAACTGCTTGGGGCCGATACGGACGAGCTTTCGCCTCCCCTACTAGTGTCGAACAGTTCAGGATATATTGAGGATAATTATTGCATCCGCGGAGATGAACACCGAGGAGTAATTAGAAGAGGCTGAGCTGGGCTCAAGCATCCACAAGGGCACCCGCTTTCTCTGGATAATGTCCACGATGCCGATCCAATATACGCTAGATGTAAGATACTTCGGAGGAAAGTGATATGGACACTACAAGCGTTGCACTCATTTATTGCAGTGATTAACAGGCTCACTTCCCTCCAGGAGAAATGCATGTGTTTGGCTTCTTTCGAGGCTTTGAACGCTGCTTCCCACAGGCGCAAAGCCTGCACTGATCCGCACGATTCTGGATTCCGGTACATACATCCATCATTACACCACAGAATGATGTAATCCATAGGCAGCTACTAGCAGCTACTGAAACTCTTCAAATATGCTCCCGCTATCGTTGTGTAAGCTACCAAAATCAATTTGCTTAATCTCCATCTTCCGGTCTATTTTCGTAGTCCGTGATTTCCAACACAATTTCATGCTTGTTTTATCGTAGAACGCTGGTCAGATCTTCACTTGTGTCATTGTAGAAGTAATGAAATTGTTCTCTCATTCCAGTGAAAGCAATACGCGTATCGGAAAGTTTGTAGTGGACACAATTCAACGGTTCGCCTTGCTCAGTCCATTTCAACGATATCAACGATAGGTAGCCAATGGGATTTAATCGATTACCTTTCACCATGATGGCGTTCAACCCAATTTTTTCTCTCATTGTACTGCTATAAATTTATAGTATCTCCGCAGCTCACTCAACATCCTCTAAGAGACTTAATTTCGACCTGCATTCACCGGAATTCGTTACAAGCTCGCAAAATATACTTCTCTCCGAAACAAAAGCAAGCAGGAAGACAAGTCTTATTTGCAGCCTCCTACCATGTCTATAGCCGCATTTGAAGAGGATGCTTGGTCTGAGTTGGTGGAAACCGTCATTCACGAGGCACAGCTAGAAAGAAACAAACCAAAACTTCAGCATGATCCGGAGTTGGAGTTCACCGACAAGTCATACTCCAAGTTCTTGCAATTGCCGGCTGAGATTCGCTACAGTGTCTACGAGTCATATCTGGGCAGCGACAATCTCCTTACCTGTCCCGATTTCATGGGCTGGAAGCCCCCAGTCCCTGTTATCGTCAATCCAAGGGCTATTTTCGAACCCATCCAGGCTCGACTAGGGGATGTTGCTCGATCTCACCAAGATTCGCCTTCCGAGCATGCTTTGAAGCGCAAACGGGAATGGCGACTCCCTCTGGTGTGCAAGGCAATCGCATCTGACGTGACAAGGCATCTTCATCCTTCTTTTGATAAGATGGGTATCACTATCGAAGGAACGGGGGTCTCCATTGACGGCCGACACTATAGGACGCAGGGTGTCGTATATCCGGAAGTTTTACAGAGACTTCTCTCTCGGTACTTCGAACATGCTAGAGAGGTGCTAATACATAGCACTATTTTGCCATGCGAAGACTTATGGCACCGCTGGGATGACTATTCTGGTCTCGACGGTATTACTCCTTACAGCAGAGAGTTGGGTTTTGGGTATTCAGGATATGAACTGAACAGTATATCGTACGCTTTCGAACCGTGGTCCATCAAGAACACATGGCGTGTGATCGCACCTCTTCTCGACAGAAACAATGCTCCGCACCTGCGCAAACTCACGATCGTATTTCACACCCACGTCTCGATGCGAGTACAGCAAAGCCTCTTGTCGCAATCGCATCGGGTACTCGGCACCACCCCCATATCGGCAGACACCATCACCTGGATCCTAGAGCCACTGACTAGTATCCGCACCGCCGCGTCCATTGTCTTGGAGTCAGTACACATGTCAACAGACGGCGGGTGGGGCGAATTGGATCCGGTCAGTGTAGGGATTCATATGCGCACCAAACTTTCACAAGAAGTGCGAGACTCCTTCCCAACGCTCACAAAGCAACTCTGCAAATCAACGAAGAGTTTCAGCACTCCGCCTCATTGCCGCGCATTCGATACCTTTGCGTACTTTGAAGCTCTCCTCTGGGAAGCCATGACGGTGCCGTCCCTCCTCGACACCGCATTCTGGCTGTACCAAGGACAGTTGCTCCGTGACGAGCACGACGTCTACAGCTACAGGGCGCTCGAGGACATTGTGTTGCAAGAGTACGCTGTCGAAATAGATTCTCCTTCGGTCGTCCGAGCGGTGCCGCAGTATATCGTTGCCTTGTTCAAGGCCTTCCGTAGTGCGTGTAAGGAGAGGGAGGAGTGCAGCGGTACACATACTGAAGGATACTGGCAGAAGCGCCCGATGTATGAATGGCTCAGTACTAAGCATCCCATTGGGCGATATAATGTGCATAGCTAGTATGGGTGCGCAGACTCCAAGGTTGAGAGGATGAAGGCTTGTAGGTCGGTCGCGAGACGGAGGTACAGAGAGAAGTGTCAGCTTAAAGTGGAGATGCAATCAAACTCATGTGCCTGCATAGCTGTTTCCGAGCATTATAAATGCAACCTCTAAAACAGGTGTAACATTCGTTCAGAAGATTCTCCCTTACTGTCAATGGCAGACACTGTACCGACGAACACATATCGCCGCAGCGCAAGACACCGCGTGACTCCCGCATTATGGCGAACAAGCTCAGGGACATGACGGACCATTAGGATACTTTAATCGAACCTAGGCCTTACTGATATAATCGATGCCACCCTACTTGCATATCGTCTAGGAGAGCATGACTCGTATCTCTCATCATCCTCTATCCAGCTTATCCTAACTCTTGTAAGTCATATACTGAGTATTCTCCAATATCCTACTCACATGTACCTTAAGTTTAATAGGAGACGCGCTAAATAGAGTGAAGCGCTGTTAAACAGACGATACTAACTTATACTTCCTATCTAACTCATCCTAGCCTCTCTATCATCACCTGCCGTATATCCAATAGCAATACCTACGAACAACCTCCTAAAAACTAACCTTATTCCCTTTCACAAAACTAAGCGGGCGGCTCAGGATAGGTATAAGTCTTAGGGTATAGACCCATCCAATAAGAGGTCTTTCCTACCTAATTCGACTCTTAGTCCGACGTAAAAGGTTAATTTCTTCCTTATTAGAGAAAAGTGGCTTCGACTACCTTCTACGTCCGCGAGCGATCGTAAGCCGCGGCCAGGCTATTTATAGTATCATCCTCAAATTCCTTAAATAGAATAGGTTCTCGATCAAATATAGCAGTCGGGCTGCTAATAGCACTAGTAATTTCATACAGGTAGACCAGCTATTATCGGCTAACAGTGCGCAGCTTCTCTCAATCAAGTGGAGGCTCGGACATCTAAGTCAAAAGTGTCTACGACTTTGGGAGCTAACTCTGATCGTCCCACAGTTTTAAGCGATGACTCTGATAGTCAAGCTTGATACATTCTCCGCTCAACGAGAAGGAGACTCCCGCGATATTTAAACTACGCTCCAACAGTGTCCCCATTTGAGCATTAGTAGCCGTCACTCCAGATCATCTATTTACGTCGCACGCTCTGTTTTATGGAAGCGTAATTTATTTAGTGCACTATATGTATAATGTCTAAGCATCAGTCTCTTTACCACTGCTGTGTGCTTGGCCGCTAAGCGACAAATTTCTGTCGGCGAGCTTAGAATCGTCTTTTCAACCTTTGCCAGCTATCCTTTGCAGAAATCTAACCATTTCTACGTGTATGCCCAATCCCTCCGCCTAATCCCATCTTCATGTATTTGCTCTTCGTTCGACGCACCACCATTCTGCGCAACCCTTCCAGGGTGCTTTCTCCTCCGCCCTCTCCGGGCTAACGACAGGCCAACCGAGTCTTGTCGGCTGTGAACGCAATTCGCCACCCTGGACATCTCTTCGACAGGCCCACGCAATGTAGCGGTCGATGCCAGCAGGGCAGGACTGGGCTTTGGTCGCCGATATTCCGGCACGGGCGGCACGCTCATCTTGAGGCCCTGGTGTAGCAGCTCGTACTTGTACACCCTGTTGCCGCTACGGACGCGTGCTTTGAGAGTCAGAGTATGTGAGACTTTGAGTGCCGGCGTGTTGATTGTGGGATTGATGCCCGGTAGTACGAAAGTCATGCCCATCAGAGCACTGAGGTCGACTGGCTTCTCGGTGGAGAAGGTGGCCTGCATGTTGGACCGCTTGAACGGCCATTTGAAGGTGTTGTTATACTCTTGGTCTTTTTTGTGCACGGCGCCGTATTTAATCGTGGTAGTTTGTACTACCACGAGTTTCACCTGCAACAGTTGGATGTTTGCTGCCCCTGTTGGCCACGAGTCGCCGTCGATGTCCACAAGCTTTAATTTAATGCCGAGAGGCTTGTCCGCGCACGTGATCGGATCGCGTGCGATCCAGAAGCGTGGTGCAGGCCAGGCTCTGTACCTCTCGCTGAACCAATAGATGGTTGGCTTGACTTTGTTGGCGATGCTTGCATATATCGGCTCAATCATTCGCTTCGGAGGCAATATCGTGATCGTTTGAGACCTAGCGAGCATACTTGTGCTATGAATTATCGATTGGTGCGTGATAAGAGTGCCAGACTTTTCCCTGCCTCGTCTCCTTAGCTTGGCGACCAGTTTGTATTCGATGCCAAAATCACATCGATAACGGTTGCGGCTGACAAAATCGCCCATTATTGTTGGAGGTAAGAGATGTGGCGCGTTTCCGCTACCAAATCCCTCCATGGCGCTTGATACGCCATTGATGAGAGGAATCGCTGATGACAGTGCAGGAAATGTAAACCGGAAAGGCCAAGTTCGCGTTCCATCGATGACGTCCGATTCCTTCGCCATGAGGTCCAGCCTTTGGTCGAAAAGAGTATGTCGGCGTATCGTCTCGCCACCGAGTTCGCCTGGGATTGTGAGTGTTCCCAAAAATAATATCGTAACAGAAGTCACCATCTCTTGACCATGATGATGCGGTGGCCAGCAGTCTGGGACTCGAACAATGGCACCCTCCACGGCGTCACCGGCGCTGTAAACAGGCCGGTCATCAGGGAGAATGATTCTGAATGCGCACATCCTGATATATACTGTAATATCTCGTAGCACGGTTCTGTGAGTTCGACAGATCTGCAATAAAGACAGACCGCTTCTGTGTAGAATATTGCGATGGCCCTGGTCCAATTCTGCTCTTTCTCGACGGTTTCCGATGAGACTGCTACGAGATGTACACTTTGCGATTGAGCGGATACGAAATGTAGACTTTGAAGGAGGAAATGAGAATATTTAAAGATTTTACTCAATTACCTTTGAACTGACGCGGAATGGTCAATCGTGCTCTTTCAACGCTTCTTGGCGTTATACGGTTCCACTCTCAACACTTTTCCTCTCATATCGTCGAAGAGTCTATTTATCGTGTCGAGACTCACTCAAACAGTGCGGATGTTGAATTCCTGTGTCTTCTGCAGCAGCGTGATGATGCCGTCGCAAGAGATACTGCATAATCAAAGTGGGTGTGAAGTCAGCGAGGTCGGTTTATTGATGCTCCTGAGGGACCGTCCATTTTGCTTATTCGCTGCAGAGTATTGGATAGCTTCCAAACAGCTTGATCGAATGCCAAGATCTCTCGGAGGCCATATCAGACCCCACAATAGCAAAACAATGCATTCCCTTTCCAGCAATCTATGAGAGCTTGTATGCTTCATATCAATACCACTGCGCCGCCAATGGCAGCCATAGCCATGAGTTCCGGCACCCAGGTTTGTCTCGTCGCAGCGGCTGTTGATGATGAGCTACCACCGCCATTTCCAGACTCGCTGCCCGTCGCAGTGGAAGTAGAAGCTTGGTTTGCTGCTGTCGTTGCAGCGGTCTTAGATGGACTGGTGCTAGATGGATTGCTCGTAGCAGAGAGGCTCGTGCTAGACATGCCGCTCTCTGATGAACTGATAGTAGTCGTGGAACTACCATCACCTCCTCCTCCGCTCAATTTCTCTACGCCGCCGGTCACACGCACTGGATAGTACGTGATATCACTCCCACTAAGCACCGTCCTGGTCGTTCCGGGGTTCGTCGCCGCCTCGCCGCCAAATGACTCTGAGCAACTGGCCGACGTAGTGCCTTGGACATCACATCTCCAAGTTGCGGTTAAGGTGGCCGCTGTCACATTCATCGCAAAGAAGTTGCGGCCTTGCGTGACCCATTCATTGTCGGTATCACAGTCGTTTTCATCGGTATCTGTTTTAAAGTGAGTGGAATTTAGTTTCATTCTAGAAGGTAAGAGAAATTACTAGCTTCGCAGTTGACGAGATACACAGTAGATGTTGCGTCGGCGTGTATCACAGATGCGACAAGTGTGCCTGCATCTTCGTCAAGTAGAAGGAGAGAGACAGTCGTAGTGGCCTGTGCATGGATGAAAGATGGAAATAGGGCGGCAAAACCGAGCAACAGAGACTTCTTCATTTCATGCTGTGAGCAGGTTTTCCAGCATGAACATAGGAGACGAAAGAAAGTAGAAGTCACTCAAAGATGGGCAATTTGAGGGGTCACTACTGATATGGGCGCTCAGGTGGGAATGTCACCGGAAATACGGGGAGGTGACTCGGCATGCAGAGGTGCATGAGCGTCGGAGTATTTGCATTTCTCAAAAGGCCATGAAACGTCTTTTACGCAAAGATGCCTGTCCTCATGTGAGGGGATCTGCTCTGTGGGTTCTGCCGGAAGCAAAAGTAGGATGGGGTCGATATCCCTTGCCTAAATATCACTACTCCTCTGCCCCGTAGGCGCGCGTTTACCGCGGCCAAAGTAATATAGCTCTCTCCCGAAGAGCTTCCTTGGTGTCCCGAACAACCTCAAACCTCAAGATCCACCCCAGTTCATCCAATTGGCCTCTTAGTCCTCCGCAAAGATGGTCGCCTCATACAACATCTTCGGTCGTCAGATCCAATCGCATTGGGTATGTTCCCTGATTCCTCCACGAGCCAGTCTTCCCGAACAAACCCTTACAACTGGCTCAAAATCTCTTGCTTCTCTCCTCTATAGACCGATTCTGAGACATGCCGCTCATATGATATCGCTGACGTCTGTATTTCATGATTGTAGCTCTCCATGGCCACCCTCTTCGGCACATTCGGCGTCGCAATGTACGCGACAAGCGGGAAGAAAGCAGCAGAGGCCAAGGGCCCGCCAATCAATGCATCGAGCAAGGAGGAGGAGAGCTTCATTCAGTACGTTGCGGCTACAATCAACTGTCCTCCCGAAACTCAGGAATACTTTACTCATACTTATTTACGCAGGGACTTCTTGAAAGAAGCCGAGAGCAAGTCCGAGGCGAAGTGATATATTCATCTATACGCGACTGCATAAAGTACCCACTGTGAGAGGACGAAAGGATGGAATGTGTGGAGGCACAAAGGGCACGGGCAAAATAGACGGTGCTGAATGTACATATACTGCTGTACTTCCAAAATCAAGAGCATTTCAAGACAAATACACGGCGCTGGGCACGCAGGCCCCACTTGTATCAAGGTGCTTTATTGCTCACTTGCAACAGCGTGCAAAAGAAAATTCGAACAGACCACCACCATCAAGCCAAAGAAACCCGACCCCAGAACGAGTCAAAGACCATGCAAATTGCAACTCGCAGCCAAGGTATCATACCCTTCAATCCCCTTGACCAAACTCCCAAAGAGCAACCACCCACCAATACCATAACCACATATCATCGCATCATACAGTGGGCTATTCCTCCACAACAACCTTCTTAGACATAGAATCCAGCACCTTAGCATAGAACTTGGCCGCAGCGTTGCGAGGGAAGCAAATCTCCTCCGTCAAGTAGTCTGGCAGGACATCAATGAGAGCCTGATCGTTCTTCTCGTCGAGCAACGGTATATACGCGAACTCTACTTCGTCAAAGTTCGCTGCGCCGTCTGTGCCGGTCGGGATTTGCGGGACAGACAAGTGGAAATGGAGTGCTGTGGATTTGTTAGCACAAAGGTATTCACCACAGGTCAGACATGGGGAGTAGAGATATGGCAACATACTCCCATTCCGGCCCGTCTGGATGCAGTCAAACACGTCTTCTCCGTCCACCTTCTTGACATTCCGAACCATCAAGCCGGTCAAGTCACTATATAGTTCCTCCTTCAGCTTCAGCACTGCCATGTCTGCATTCAAAGCATTCAAGTTTGCGTTTGCACTGGCCAGATTCTTCTGTGCACCCTTTACTGCACTGCCGGGGATTTTCACGCTCGCGGCTGCTGTTTCAGCGGCTTTCTCAGCCGCCTTTTCAGCTGCTAGTAGCTTCGTCTGTGTCGTGGAGAGCCTCGCATTGAGGGACTTGATCTCGTTCTGCGCATCGGTTAGGGAGGACGTTTGGGATTTTGATTCGGATGTGAGGCGCGCGTTCTCGGTCATTAGTCGCTGATTCTCAATGTCGATGGCCGTGATTTTCGATCGCATGGACTTAGACTCGGATTGGTTCGCGCGAATGGCGGCGAGTTCTTTCTTCAGTGAAGCGATTACGTCGTCCTGATCTGTTTTACTTCGTCAGTCCATGTGCCAAGTCTAATTATCCCTAAATTAAGACGTACCTTTTGCCCTCTGCTCAGTGCTCTTCCTCAGCTTTTCAAAGTTGCTCTCTGCATCCCTCGTCCCAATGTCCTTCAACTGCTTATATTTCAAATCCAGATTTTCGAACTTCTTTGTGATCTCGCCCAACTTGCGTCTGAGCGCAGGATCGTGTGTCCTCCTTTCTGGATCTGATACGCTGCCCGCGCGACTTCGCGGCACAGACGGCTGCCGTACCATCGATGTGTGTCGCACGTCTCGACTGCGGCTTGGTGCGCACGGAACAGCGCGAGTTGGAGCGGGCTCGATGGGTATTTCAGTGACTTCGTCAATGGATGGCTCGATGTCCATGGGGTCCGGCTGTGTCTCAGGGATAAGGCGATGTGGCTGGGGTTCAGTGGATGGTTCGCGTTTGGACTTCTTGCCGCGCGATGTCGCATTGCTAGAGGATTTCGGAGCGCGTGCTCGTTCGCGCTTCGCTGGCTTAGGCGCTTCTTCTTCTTCGGCGTCGACCTCAACTTTACGGCGGGCTTTGCGCTTTACAGGCACCTCGGTTGCCTCCTCTTCAAAGTCCTCGACCTCTTCAGTGTCGCTTTCGTTTGGAGCCACGCGCTCTGCCAACGCCTTTCGCTTGCTGCCTGTCGTCTTGCGTCCCCCGCTCGCTCGTCGCGCAGGCGCTTTTGCCTTTGTCACTTTAGACGCAGCAGCTTTCGTTGAGGTTGTTTTATTCGAAGTTGAAGCTTTGCTCTTCGCGCCAGATTTTTGACGCGACGACGGGACTGGGTTCAGATTCTCGATGCCAGTTGACTCCATAGTGTTCTCGAGGGTCGTGGTCTGGTCTAGCTCATCCTCTGAAAGAGGATCGAGCATATGCGAAAGCGCTGCTCTGGTCTTTTGTGCAGGCATTTTGGTTGTATGGCGCGCACAATTGCAATTGGGATTGTGGAACGGGCCTCTGTTCGGTTGTGGAGCACCGAGAAGGGGTGTAAACAAACAGCGCGTCATGCGCTAGGCTCAAAATAGAATGCGTCCCAAGTCCTTTCCATCTCATCGCTCCCCATCATCTGCTTTGCATGTCTTCAATGTCAAGACAATTCCATGCTCTAAATTCTCTCACTATATCGAAATTCTGAAATTCAGTCCCGTGCTAACCTTCCCCGGCCCTAATACCTGTTCTAATCAAATTTGACACCCATTCTTCCTTGTGCCTTTCCTTCGTGCTATTCGACTGTCAGGTTTCGTTCCAACTTTCTATTGCGGAGACTTACCATCAACTCAATCATCTTCGGTAACTCCTCGAGCTTGTAATATGTTATGTGTGGAGCAATCTTGTGCTTTGCGCTGAATTCAATGCAAGGTGCCATGTTATAGCAGGCTGTCCCGAAATTAGTACAACGTCCGGGCTATTATCATGAACCACTCACTCCCGTTGTTAGAGCCTTTGACGCGATAACGGCCGAGAGCGATATCAAGCTATTAATCTGTGAGTCAAATTACACCCAAGGCTTCGTATGAGACTCACGGCATTAAATTGAATAGGCTGCTGAGGAATGCCCACAACCATAATCAAACCTTGGCCAGGCTTCACCAATGCCGGCATGTCGTCATAAGCCTTCGACGGTCAGCTTCGTCTAAGTTTTGATATGGCTTTCCTTCGTCGCTCACCTTCTTCGACGCGGTAAAGTTGGCCGCAGCATCCACTCCACCGCCCGTAATCTCCGTGATCTTCTTGATGTAATCCTTATCCGTCATCGAGTTAAACACATAGTCCGCACCCTGATTCTTGGCCTCCTCGAGCTGCTGGTCAACGATATCAATACCAATGACTTTCAACCCCATAGCCTTTGCATACTGGACTCCCAGATGGCCTAAGCCGCCTGTACCAACGATGGCAATCCATTGGCCGGGCTCCAGCTCGCAGTCTTCGACGCCATGGTACGACGTCACACCAGCGCAGAATAAAGGCGCAGCTGATGCGACGTCCATCCCCTTTGGAAGGACCATGGTGTTGCGGGCGTCGACACATACGTATTCTTGGAAGAATCCATCGCGGGAAAAGCCTTGCATCATCGTCTTTCCAGTAACGCACCTTTAACTCGTCAGTTAGGCATATTTCATCTCGCTCCTCTCAAGACATAACCTTACCATGCATTGTGCCTGTGGCCTCATCAGCACGTCGTGGCTCACTCATAAGGACAGTCGCACTCACACTTCCTTGCAAGGCTTACATTCAAAGCAGCACTCCACAGGACAAATAAAGCCTACCTCATCTCCCTCTTTGAATCCCTTGACATTACTACCAGGTTGCACAACTCGACCCGTTGCCTCATGTCCGATCGTGACAGGGTTCTGGCCCAGAATCAAGCCCTGGTCGTTCGGCTCGAAATGCATGACATCTGAATGGCATAGTGAAGCGCAGACGACCTTGACCAAAATTTCATGCGGCTTTGGCTCGGGTATCGGGATTTCGTTAAGGTGGAGCTTATTATCTCGCGCATCATATCTGATATCATCAGATAAATATTCAGTTTCGTTCAATTTACCTCTTACTGTTGCGCTTTCTGTGTCTTCGCCATGGCTTGATGGTCGGAGATAGGGTTAGGGTTTTGCGGAGCTCGGTAGTGATTACTGGAAGGGGAAATGAAGATCAGATCAATTGCAACGAACTTCGATAGCAAAAGATGTTGGTCGTCTATTTAAGATCAAACTGCACGAGTCATTACTCCAAAAACCGCTCCAAGCCAATGACTTTGCTATTTTATACATGTGGTGCGGCTATCGTAGTCCGTCTAAAGTGATCCGCCATTTCCCCACTTAGGAAAAGGGATACCGAAACTAAAAGGACGCAGCATCATATGGGTGTCGAGCTATTCGAGAAAGCCTATAACACCTCGAGAAGAGCATAGAGTGTGATTAGAGAGTGCTGTATGGTGGCTTTTGCTCCTGGAGAGACTTTATATGCACTGCCCATTACTACAAGATCGTTGATTGCAACTGTATGCAGACGCGATACGTCCATTCGATATAGAACAGATTAAATATGACATTTGGCACAATCTCAGTGGTATCTAAACTCTGCGCCATCGCTATGCATGCTCCATATGTGAACCAAATCCTTATCCCGTAGTCCTCATGCCTCGATCAAATCTGGCACTGCCGGACCAACACCCCTTAGCAGTACAATGGTATTGCCGTCCTTCAGCGCGTCGCCCACTTTCTCCTTAAACTCCAATAGTCGCCCTGCCTCAACGTGGAATACCCGCAATCGTTCGTCTTCCCCTTCAACCCGATTGTTGACATTCGCAACCTGCAGCGCCTTCGCTGCAGCGTCCAGTACCCTTCCTATACTCCACTCTTTCGAGTAGAAAAACTTCCCAGTGGGATACTTGGCCGTCGTGGTATCTGCTGACGCCTCGACGTGGAGATACACACGCTTCTCAGGAGGGATCTTATCGTCACCTTTCGCGCTGCGCTTCAGTGCGTTCATCGCCGCGAGGCTGCTACTAGCACTTGAGTTCGAACTTGAATATGACGTGATCTTCTTCAGTCCTGCCAACGGACTGCTCGTCTTTGCGGCAGCGGCTTTCTTGTTCGCGCCCCACGCTCGCAGCTTCTCCAGTGCTGCCATCCCCTTCTCCCGTGACGTGACTGCGCCTGGTCTTGCGCCCAGCGGTGTCAAGTTTTTACAATCGTGGTCTTCACCCATGCGATGCTTCAAGCAGTACGTGCGGTTACAGTTCGCGCAGTGAACACCAGGGTTGGTGGCGGTGTCGACGAGAGTCTTACAGGAGGGCGAGGAACATTGTTTGTCATAGGTGAATACGCTGGGCTTGCCGGAAGGTGTGGAGGAGCGTGAAGGGGAGGGGGAGACACCCGTGCGGCGGCGCGCCCATTCGCCGGCTTTGGCGCATGAGTGTGCGGTTTCGGTGCGGTGGTCGAGACAGAATGTGCTATGAAACTGTTAGTAGATGCTCTTTCGCAAGGCTGAAGGGACGATATAGGATGAAAGGAAGAAATAAGTGGAAAGCAGATACGTACCCTTTACAGCTCTCACATCGAAACGGTAGGAAGTCTAACTGATGGCAAAAGGCCATCTGGCAGTGCGCGCCAATGGACTCGACGTCTCCAACAGACATGCTGGTGTAGCTTTGCGCGGAAGCGTCGTTCGGGTTTAGGGAGTTGTTGTTTGCCATCTTGGAGGTGTGGAATGCGCAAAATATATATGGGGCAAATAGGGACAATTAGTGATGGCTTCGGCAGGCTGACGAGCCCACGCGGCTCGTGGTGATGAGGTTCGAAGATGCCAGAAGAAGATGGCGAGCGGCGCTGAGTGATGAAAGCTCACCGAATGTGGCACAGCTCCCGGGCTCGCTTAACGCCGATCTCCCGCCGGACGCCACCTGACGCCACAGCAGTCACAGTGCAGTGCAAATCTCCCTACCTAGCCGTATGTACAACTCAACTTAATGTGATCTTGTAGTGTCATTGATCTAGTCCATAGCGAACAGTGCTGATATTCCTTTCATGCTTGAAATAAGTGTTCTCTATTTTTTCAGTCCGCTAATACTCCTCCGCGTCGTAGAGGGCATCATCGCCTTCGGCTGTATCAGGCGCTGCAAGCTTAATACGCTGACAGTTTTCAACGTCCTCAATCAACTCTTCTGGATGTTGAATGACTCATCTAGACACTCGACAAGGTTATTGAGTACATTATGTAGATTCCTCCTGCATCGTACGAGACATGGTCGCTAGATTCACGGGTTCGCACCTGCAGTCAAAACGTGAGCACGAGGTCTACATATACACTAAGCTTAACTATATTGATCAACTCTTCAATCCTGCCTTGTCCACATAACTTTTCAAAAATTCAACTGGCAGGACCACGAATTTCTCATATCCTTCTGTTCCCTCGACAAGACCAGCACCAAAGGCATGGCCCATCCCTTTGGCAATCACAAGTTCTGTATCCACTCCGCTTGCCCTCAGTTTCTCATACGCAGCTTCTGCCAGCCTGACATCCACAACTTGATCTTCCTCTCCCCATAGGAAAAAGGTTGGAGGAAAGTCCTTGTCAAGACGCAACGCTGGATCGACCATCTCTTCGTGTCCTTCGATACCCATAGCCTTCATCCAAGTGCCACGACTCACGTGTCCGAAATGCCATGCATTACGAGGGTATGAAAAGTCAATTTCCAGCTTCTCCGAGGCGTCGATTTTGACTGCGCCGGCGGACGTGAGCACTGGTTCGTCGTGAATCTTGTTCATGAAGTCTTCGTCAAAGTTCAATGGGCCCTCCGGAATCAATGACATGATCTGATTGACGGGTTTTCGGTACGAAGGGTCTCGAAAGAAGAGGGGCCCGTAGCAATTAAGTATTGCACAAGGCTTCTCTTTCTCCAGCCCTAGCATCATAGAGAGATGGCCACCCGCAGACCAGCCGAGGGCCACTATTCGATTTCCATCGAGCTCGACGCCAACATCGCTTTTCACGATGTCCGGAAGGCGGCCACGGCACCATTGATAGGCATCCCGCGTATCCTGGATAGGGCCATCGTAGAGAGAGATTTGTGGACAAAGTCGATAGTCGATACTAACAACAACGAAGTCTCTGTCGGTGAGCGCCTTGATCCACTGCGGCGCAATGGTATCCCGCTTCCCCAACACAAATCCGCCAGCATGTATGGTAAGCGCTAATTTATTTTCCGTGAGTGTGTTGATGTTGATGCAGGATAGAATGAATTGCACCTATTGCTTGCCTCTTTGCTTGGGCGTTGTCACCGTAGTGCACATCGGCGAGGATAGGTTGGTCGCTACCAAAGGTCTTGTAAGTGTATGTTTTGAATGGCATGCTCTCCTAGATGATATGCAAGTAGGGTAGAATCGATTATATCAGTAACGTAATTATAGTCTTTAGTAGGCATTTCAGTTTATTAATTAAGGGATATAAAAGGTACCTCCGGTTGTTTCAGCTTCGGAGAGATTATCGTAATCACTTGTTCCGATCAGGGCCGACTGCATTTTCGCTACCACGACAAACATTAGACTGATATAAGCTACGTAAAACATTAAGGTATCAGATTCTATCCATGTAACACTAAACATTCGATACTAATGATATCTTGCCTGGCCTGGCACCATTGTACAAGTCCTGAACATGCGTCTAAATTCCCAAATTGATGACGAACATTCCTGCAGCGATACATACATACAAAGGCTGCAGGCCGATGTAGAAATTTCTGCCACTCCCAGAACTTATCTCCTTTGCGTCTGCAGAAGCACTGCGTGTGGATGAAGCACTGTTGCCGGAAGCACTGCTGCCCGTTGTAGCCGTTGTAGATGCTGATGTATTCTTGCCCGGAGTATACGATCCATCATTAAGATTGCCATAGCCACCCGTTGGGTCCGTGAAGGAGCCCGTTTTGACGTTGATGCAAAGAGGTACGCTCTCGTAGACGAAGCATGTCTGGGAGCTTGTGCAGGAGAAAGAGCTTGTAGAGCGCTTGCCCCAATTACCCGCATCTTGATCCGCGAAACCATCTGCAGTAATGGCACTGAGGGAGCCGCTACTAAGCATGTCGGAATCTCCAAGTAGTTCCTCACACGATGCGTCTCCATTGCAACCATCTCCACTGGAATCAGAGCTGCCATCCCCTGAATCATCAGATCCATCGTCGCCGGAGTCATCAAAACTGTCATCCCCAGCGTCATCTGAACCATCATCGCCAAAATCATCAGAGCTGTCATCGCTAGAGTCATCTGAACCGTCATCGTCGGAAGAAGAGGAGCCGGAAGAGTCGCCCGAGGAGCCGCTGGAGCCTGAGCCTGAGCCTGAGGAAGTTATGGAATTTATTTGGTAGCCATTGTTGACGTTGCAGACTTGCGCAGTAGTGAAGCGTAGTTGCACTATGGCGAGGATGAGAAATATTTGAAGGATATAGGATTTCATGGTGAAAGATCGCGGGTAGTAGAGAGCGTGTCGAAATGGATGGTGCTTGAAAAGAGATGGATAAAAACAAAGGGAGAAGAAGTGACCCTATAAGTGTATATTTTCTTTGCAGATGAGGTTCCTCAGCTCAGGAGGTCGGGAGATGCCATTTCTCCATGCTAGAGTGCTACTGCTTCTCAGCCTCAGCCTCTCAATAGCATAGCCGTCCGAGTTTCATTGCCAAACGCCATTTACGTCGCTTAACGAGAGCCAGGTCTACTTGTTCAACACAAGCCGGTGAATTGAGTGAGGTAGAAGAAGCTTGTGACGCTTGTTGTGGTCTCGATTTACGCCATCACTGCAAGCGGGCGCCACAGCGTCTGGGCAAGCCACCTTTCAGAGACATGTGCAAGAAACTGTAGGGGGTATAGGAAGTTTGAGAGGAAATAACCGAGAAGTTCAGAGGAGGCGAAGCAACATTTCTAGATTTTAGTAGTGTTATCATTGTGAGAGGCGGTGCGAAAACTGTTGTAGTGTATGACACGCAGCAAAAAAATCTTCGATGATGCGCGAAGCTGTTCGAAACTAGACCGCGAGGACTCGAGAAATCAAACCAATGCTCCACGGGGGAGAATCAAATGCGCATCGTGAATGATCCGGGACTGGAGCCGAGATGCGAGGATCGAAGCTGTTAGTTATTTTGACCGGTCTTCCAATTCGTAAGTCTGAAAAGAGTTGCCAAGTCGCCCGGCTTTGTTCGATGCCAAGATACCCCTGGTGTTCTTAAATAGGCATCGGCTAAACCCAGTTATCGTTAGGCGCTCTTCAATCTGAACCCCAGCTTTAGGGCTTTGGCTTTGACAACTCAAACGTGTTTTTGAGCACCGAACACGGAGAGGTTCCGAGAAACCATACCAGATGCATCGGGCAGATGGTGCCTTGATCTGGTACTCCGATGATTCCTCCACTTAGGCGCAGTGAGTCTTTACTACTTCGCATGTTCATCCCTGAGGGCGGCAGAACCTATCTCTCAACATCGTCGCCCGGCCACCACTGCGAAACGGATAGGCTTTCGATATGCAATATCTGGCACCCGAATTGCTGCCGAAATGGTTAGAGTATAATGAAGTGGAAAGTTTGGACAATAACTTAAACAGGACGAAAACAGTCATCTATTATGTCGAGCCTCGGGAGATCCACGGTGAAAATCAAGTCGGCTTTATGTACGACGGAGATATTCTCCACAACATTCGAGCTCCATGCGGGGTTGGCACTGATCTGCAACGCTCTTACTCTCATAAAATCTGCTCTTCCACTGACGGAGCATATCCCGGAGGCTCAATCCTGCTCAGACTAGCATAGCAAGGCTGTTAGAGATAGAAACCTCGGGTATGTACCATGGCATCGCATGCAAGAGAGAGGATATTGCGGATTGCGGCACCGCACAGCGTCAAACTCCTAATTTCATCAGTGTTCTCTCATTGAAGTTATTCCGTTCATGTCAATAGAAAGACACCTCTTTTACTAAACTCGTCATCATGGGTCTTATTACTCTGCGAGGAAGGCCTCTCTACCTTCTCATGAAAATAATATGTGGAACATCCTTCATGATGTATGGCTACGACGCTGGCGTGCTCGGCGGTATGCTGTTGCACAAGCCTTTCCTTGATGCTATGGGTAACCCGACCGGTGTCTACGTTATTCCCATGATTGTAGCATCGTACGACCTCGCTGCGTGTGTGACATCCATCGGAATTGCCTTCTTCGCGTTCAACATTGGCCGCCGTGGCACTGTGATCTTGGGCAACATTGTTGCGGTTATCGGATCAGTTTTACAGGCTTCATCTTATAGCGTGGCACAAATGATCGTTGGAAGGCTCTGTACTGGATTCGCAATCGGATGCATCTCAGCGGCTGTACCATCTTATTTGTCGGAGACTGGAGGGGAAATTGCGGATAGAGGCCCCGCGAATGCTTTGAATGGCATTTTTCTAATTAGCGGTGTGCCGATTGTAAGTCTTCCATTTGGTGACAGCAGCCTTGTACGCTGCAGAAACTCCGCTTATCTGATTGCCAGGCTTATTGGATCGATTATGGATTCGTACATTGGAACGCCCAAGCAAGTTGGCGCATCCCTATTATCTTCCAATGTATCTTTGCTTTTGTTTCGGGTGGCACGATGTATTTTCTGCCTGGTACGTCTTTGCGGTCATTCATATCATACCCTCTATACTCACCACCGCTCCAGATACACCACGATGGTACTATGCTCGAAACCGCTATGAAGAAGGCGATGCAGTTCTTTCTCGGTTGTACGATGCCGACGTCAGTTCTGAAAAGGTGCAGTCTACTCGCACCGAGATTCTTTTTGCGATCGAAGCGGAGCTAGAAGCCAGTGCCAGCTTGCACTGGAAGCAATTTCTCACTATGGGCTTCGTCGACAAGACGAGAATGAAGATCGTACGTAGGCTGTGGATTTGTTTTTGGCTGACGATGATCCGTGAGTGGATGGGCAGTAGCTTGATTGGCTACTACAGTAAGCAACCCCAACGATATTGGATGGAATCATTGTGCTCTTGACTGAAACTCATCATATTAGGCGCGATCATTCTATCTTCTGTCGCGAAGCCGTCGCTCGTCTCACTTCTTTCCGGAGTTCTGAATACTTTCTTCGCTCTCGGCTGTGTCCCGTTATATTTCACAGTTGAAAAATTCGGTCGTCGAAGTATCTTGCTATACGGCGCATGCGCTTCGACTTGCTTCGTCACCGCATTCACGGTGCTAGTTGCCATTGGCGGTAGTTCTGCCGTGAACTGGGCCGCGGTAGCGATGATATTCTGTTTGCTCTTTGTCTTCGGATGGGCATGGCAAGGTCTTGTTTGGCTTTATTGTTCGGAGATCGCACCTCTCGAATACAGGCATATCGGTGGATCCTTTACTGCTTGTGGGGAGTGGCTGATGGTCTTTATTACTGTTTTTGCGGGCCGTAAGTGTCTTTATTCTTTTGAATCAATTACATCGCTAATTCACGTGGTGTAGCTATTGGATTCGATAACATAGGGTGGTATTTCTGGCTTTGGGTCATTAGTGGGAATGTCGTCGCAATCGTTTTTGGTAAGTGCAAGGATATGATCGCTGGATCGCTTACAAGATGCTGACGTGCTGGAAGTTGCACTTCTGTGTCCCGAAACCGGTGGCAAGACACTTGAGCAAGGTGAGTGTTGCGAGGAGATTACGTTCCGGTATCAAAATACTGCTAGCTGACTCCGCAACAATAGTTGACTACTTATTCGTCGACAAGGCGTTTGCTGGATTACGAAAGAACTTCGACATTGATGCTGAAGACGCCGAAGCCAATATTGGCGAGAAATCGAATGAGGAACGAGAGGAAAATATAGCAAACATTTCGAAATCCGCGTAGTTGGATCCATCACTCTCCTCTCGTCAACAAGCTCAAGCTCGAGGCTTGTAGCCTCGATACGGCGCCGCCGGGCCTATAGATCTTTGCTTTAATCTCAAGTCCTCATGATTAATCGAAAAGTAGACCGTCGTCCCGTTGCGCAATCCAACGGTTTGTTATCAACCCAGGAAACACAGCGGGTTAGGTTGACTATCTGTGTCGCTCTATGAGGGAGTGGAAAGGAGAATAAACAGAAACAGTACACTTAAATAACATCCCTCCGGGTTTACGGGACGCCCTTCGTAAAGGGACAAATTACAGGTATTTTAGCGTCGAGTAATTCAAGCATCTTATACAAGCTGAAAATTCTAATTATTGTGCGTCCGTCGTATAGTGCAGGTATTGCTAAACTACCCAGGATCTAGCTACCTAGAAAATTTCTTCGCATCGTCGTTGTCGCGCCTGATCTGCGAGGACCTAAACTACCTATTATCGGCTAATAGTGCGCAGCTTCTCTCAATCAAGCGCAGGCTCTGACATCCAAGTCAAGAGCGTCTACGACTTTGGGAGCCAACTCTGGTAGTTCATCGGGCCTCCAGCCGCTGGAAGCCCCCTTCACGCCTGCCAGTTCGAAGATAAGCGTCTCCACGGCCGGTGCTCAACAACAGGATGGTGAGTTTAAAGTAGACAGCCCCAGTGTTTCGCAAATAACCATATCAGGGACAGTCGCAAATCCCCAGCCTTCCTTCTTCAATACCGCTCATCATCCTGCATCATCGCACCCGCCAGCTCGCGTGAAGAGGAAGATAAAGGAAGAGTCTCACTTTTATCCAACACAGCAGAAGAAGGCTCGCACTTTCGACGCCACTCGAGCGAAAGGGGCGACTGCCAACAAAGACAAGGTCCCGCAGCGCAAGATGCCGCGTGACTCTCCGGTTATGCTCGACTTGGTGAAAACCCCTGGCGATCCAAGTTTTGAGTCTGAACCTGAACAGCGGAAGATATCACGTCCAGCTCACAATGTCCGTGTCCACTCGTCAGCTTCACCCAATCCACACGATCCGTTCTTGACTTGGTTTTCTCGTATCAAATGCCATGGCGATGACATGATTGGCCTTTGGGATACACAATCACTCCGCGAGATGATTAAACTAACGGACACCCTCTGTGTCGACGCTCCTACCATCCTTCGATATGCATTTCCGGGCCTCGAGAGTTTGTCAGATCAGGTGTACGAACTTCTATCTACATACGCAAACAGGCCAGACTCAATTCTGCTGACGCCACCTCAAACTTGTCCAACTTGTCCACATATCATGCTCTCGCCTAAGGATACAATTGCTTTTATGCACTCGCTTCAAGGGCTTCAACCGACAAATAATCTTTACGACCTTCTGGCGGTTCTATGGAGATATTGTCGCAGATGTCAATGTCACCTGTGAATGTGGAGAAACGGGAAGTTTCTTTCACTTATTATTTGGATCACACAAATTGTCACATCACAGTTCGGAGTGACCATGGTGGTGCGGCCCTTGCAAGGCGGTTGGGTTCACCAAAGAAGGGCTAAATCATCATACTTCTGCCGGTCCATGATGGGGTCTGGAGGAAGATACGCAGACGCATATGGAGGAGACTGGCCATCGCCCCAAACCCGCTTCTAGCAAGAAGCGAGTTCTTTGAGCGTATTGACTTGAGATACTTGCACGGAAGGGATACATGTATTTTCTAAATTTTGCATGCAGGATTCATGGCTGAATGCTCTCAAGTGTCTTAGAATTGATGGCTGGATGTTCTTAAATCCCAATCTGGCTTGTTACTCTCGTAGCGTTCTTTGAATGCTCTCAAATGTCTTAGAATTAATGACTGGATGTTCTCAAATCCCAATCTGGCTTATTACTCTCGCAGCGTTCTCATCACCAAATATCTGACTATGAAATGGAAATATTACCAGTAATCAGACTGAATTATCACACCTTACTTAGCTTATTACTCTCCGAGTGTCCTTATACTAGACGGAAATGGTAATATTGCCTAAACAAGTTTACCGTCTTTTACCCACAGCGCACTTCCTCGTGCGGGAATCTCCTCCTCGCCGCCGCCTTATTCACGGAATATATCTGTTTAAATCGCGTCCTGCACCCACTTCCTCGTGCGGGATCTCCTCCTCGCCGCCATCTTATACTTTAACTAACCTTTAACCTTATAGGGCCATCGCAAGACAGCTCGCGAAACGTATACCTCAGCGTATGCGTGTCAAACGTGACATCCCCGAGATCTCAAGCTATCTCAAAGGCGAAGTGCCGGCATTTCGTATGCTTACAACGAAGAAGCGGGCACGTACCCTCAGACATATTGCTACTATCCTCCGTATCCCTCCAAAAGCACGAAATAAAGCTGCACTTGACATAGGACAAAATGTGGAGCGACACCTAGAGCCCGAACATATCACACGTGAGGGTGTCCAAGAGGTTCAGCTCGATGCAGAAACAATGCAGATATGGCGCACACTTAGGTCACTCTCTGTTACCACGATTCGGAGCGTGCTTAACTTATCCTTCGCGGAGGCAATAGTAAGACACTCTCATTTTAAAACTATACTTACTTACAAGAATAGCAACTCTTCTATGATCCTCGCCATCCCCAGGCCTGGAACTAGGGAGGACCAGTTCATATTCCAGGAAAAGCATCTCGGCTTGAATCCCTACGAATACTACTCCCGCAGACTCGAGTCGAACATTAAAACGAGGCACTAATAGGCCTCACGCTCTAACATGACAGGGGCGATCTAGAGACACAATAAGAGGAGGTATCTCGAATGGCGTCATATCGAGCGCTGCACAAGGATGCGCCTCCGCATTTTCGATCATAGTCGAAGACTATTAGAGCTAGTGGAACTCTAGGAACGTAGAGAAGTTATCGATAGCCTCAAGGGCGGACACGGAGGGAGAAATGCAACCGACATTCATGCTGACCGCTCGGTGATGGAGATGATCCAATCTGCGACTTCCTTAGGACGAGATGCGTTTGGCGCATGCCCTGATTCGATTTCTGTAACATCAATCTTGCCACCGATCTGCCTTTCCATCATCGCGATGCTCGCTCTCTGGAGCTCGGGCTCCTGCGCAAGGTCCTTGGTACACAGTAAATACGAAACCGGCACATCTTTGAACCCAGCATGACTTAGACTAGCAGGAAACGTAGAGCCCGAATGACGAGTACTCATCTTTGCCCACTTTTCGGCCTCTTCCTTCGGCAGGTCGTTGAAGACATTGGAAGCAGCAGCCGAGATATCCGCCTGATGCAACCATCCATCATCCTATATTTCACATTAGCCCCAGACACACTAATTGCATGAAGCGAGACAGACATCAAACCTGATCTCGAATGGAGTGGCTCGGGGAAGCATATTGTCCGGCATAATAACGCTGGCATCGAATTCTCCGACTGGTAGAATGATGCATGAAATATAAGCCAGTCTCACCAGACCGCCTGAATTGCCCTGTCGCTGTCTGTCGACTTTGCTGAGTCCTTTTGTGCTTTCTGTAGCAGGTAGACCGCCGTAAGAGTGGGCGATGAGTACGACGTCCTTGCCTTCGTTTGCGAGTTTTGAAATTTCTGAAGCGATGAAAGTGGCGTCGCCTTGCATGGTGCCTGGGACGTTGGTTTTGTAGCCTACGCTGGGAAGGTGAAGAGCTTGAATGGAGTAGCCTTCACTCGCCACATGGGTGATCCCATCACTGTACAGTTCGGGCAATGTGAAGCCTCCTGGCACGATCAAGATTGTCGGCTTATCCATGGACCGCAGAGAGAATTGATTGAGGAAAAGCTGTATTGGGCACGAACAGCCTGAAGGGTTGATGACGATGACGACGATGATGATGATGTTGTTGATGAGGAGAGGGGGAGGAGGCCGCCCGCGGCCAGGAGGGCCGTGAATATCTCGGTAACTATTCAATGGTTACTAGTGTGATTGAGAAATCCAATTCCGCAAAAGATATAGCCTCCTTGATAGTTGTAATTAGCCATCATGGGAGCCTGTCGTCCTGAGCTATGAGTCCTAAACTTTCCTGCCAAGCCATCGAGACAGGCAGCAGTGTGTGGAGATGTCAAAGCTCGTGCTATTGGACACCTGGCTCGAGTCCCTTTTATGCGCAATTCCTCTATTCTGCTTGGCTATATTTTTTGATTTTTTTTTTATCCATCTTGAGCTTCGAGACAAGTGAGCCCCGGTTTCATCAATAGATCACAGACATCGTGCATGTTTTTGGATTGCGAGTAGAAAATCTGCTTCGTGGAAATGCTGCTTCAGGGGCACGATAGAGTAACCGCTCCTTCGGGCCGGAAACGGGATAGGAAAAATACGCTCTGGCTCCCCATCTTGCTTCAACATTCAACACGGAAGTCCACAAGTGCAGCATAATGAGTCCAAACACCTCCGCGAAATAGCTCGATGAAATGAAACATGGGCAGCTACGATAAGCTTATAAAGCTCGCTCCTAGACGCGCACTCCTTCGATGGAACTAGGCCTACAATGGTCCCCAAACCCGAGGCTCTCAAGGCAGCAACATACAGATAAAATTGCTACTGGGTATTGTAGAACGGTTTTTAGAATCCGCGAGGAATTGGAGTTGTTCCATCGACAAAGATCATCATGGGATCTCAATTGAGCTCTTTTGCGGCCTCCTCTCTCTATCGGCTCCTTCCCTCCCTCCACCTCCTGAGTTATGCCACACTTCTGGGCACGGGGATTTACCAGACATTCTTCATGACGAAGATTTGCTTTCAAGCTCTTCCTATGTCGGCTTTCACCACGTTGCAAAAGCGCGTCTTCCCCGTCTACTTCCAGATGCAGCTTGTGCTGGCTACAGCAACGCTCGTCACCTATCTACCGTCCGGTCCCGTCTCTTTGAAGAATAGCCCGACCGATTTTTCGATCCTAGCGTTAAATGTTGCCCTCTCGGCTCTGAACTTCTTTAAATACGGCCCTAGAACAAGCGCAGTCATGGTTGAGCGCATTCATCAAGGTGTGTGGCACTCTCGAATTGGCAGTAAAACAAAAGACGATCCCAATGTTTCACGAGCACAATTGCTGACTGCAACTTGTAAATTAGAGACGAGAGATGGGAAAAAGTACAACGCGAAGGACACTAGTGAGGAGATGCGAAAAATCAATCGGCGATTCTCAAGAGAGCATGCGATGAGCATTCACCTCAATCTCATCGCGGTTCTAGCTTCTTTGGGATATGGATTCCGTTTGGCGCCACACATTCAAATAAAATAATCACAGCAAGAATAAACACTTCCAAAGATCCTTCCATTGATCTTAGATGTTACAACACTGATTATGCTAGAATGAGTCCGCCATGATAAAACCTCTCGAACACGAAGAGCCCAATAAATCGCCGAACAAATCATAGTACGGAATTCCTATTAAGCTGTACCGTTCGAATCATATCCCCCTTAGCGCTAGGGCATTCCCGGACTCGGTACAGAGGTACCCGCCAGCCTCGGTACGGACGTACCCACATTACGGGGGCCTTAGCACCCAGTTCCCCCCAGAGCTGGGTACCCTACCCCCCTAGAATTTAGGTACTAAAACCGGAAACGCCAGGTCTACCGCCAAGGGGGTTATATAATGTTGTCCATTGCCGCAATAAATCATTCACAGAACTGCTGTCTGGTATATTGACCTTAACCCCCGGATCGTCCAGTCGCGTCTTTCCAAATGATGCAACGCTATCCCGCGATCCAAACGGGCCCAGTTTGTTCACCACAGCCCCTTTCTTCGAGTAGTCAGTCATTGTCAACTTTTCTAATTTTAGCAAGTCCTCAAAAGACTCTTGTTCACGCAGAATTGGTTCGGCAGGGTCAGAAGGAAAGTTATGGCTACAAGCGCGAGCCCTCGTACTAGACAGAGAGCGAGATATTGAGCGCGAACGCGAGCTTTGATAATCACGAGAGAGAGAACGGGATCTGGATCGTCCTCGATACTGTGAGGGAGAGCGCGATACGTCGGTAAGGCGGTTTGCTGCGAGTCCGCCTACGACTGATTCAATCAGATGACCCTTGGACCGGTGGCCAGCTTCTTTGTCGAGCAGCGTACCAACATTTGCAAAAGCCAGCATGACGGGACCCTCGCGCTTCCGAGTCCGATATGCTTCGGCGGGACTGGCGGCGGCGGCGGCGGCAGCAGCAGCAGCAATAAACGAAACGCCTCGAGGATGGAGACTGCGTGCGCTTTGGTCTGAGCCGTTGTCATATCGATCACTTCGCCCTTTGCTATCAGCTCCCTGAAGATGTTCTATCAGCAGATCCCGCCGTGCAGAGTCGAAAAGCTCAGAGTCGCTGTATGATCCGTCGTGATGTAGTCCCAGATCGCGCTGCCATGAATGCGGTATTCTTTGTTTACCAAGATCCTCGGTCGTAGCATCGCGGTTGAAAAGGATTCTATTGGGCTCTACTGGTGCTGAGTTTTGCCTGTTCCGGAGTGTCGGCCTTATTGAAGCATCATTATTCTCCCCGTCATTCCTATATGTGGCAACGTGTCTATGTCTGGTTTGTCTCCTAGGCTTCTGTTCCGTGACCTGATGCTGCCGTCCTCTGTCAAATTCAATAGTGTGATTCTCCCTCAATAATGCTGCATCAATCCACGATGCTTGGCTAAGCTGATGCGTCAGAGCCTCGAGACGTGCGCGTCTCCTTCGCTCCTTTTCTTGACTAGATCCTGCAACAGCCTGAGGAAGTGTCGGACTCCGCCATCTCTGCGGTATTGCCGGGGGCAAATGACTGGGGTATATCTTCGGGCTCTTTTCGAATCCCAATTCACCAGAGGCCGAAGCAGACGCAGTCCTGGTCCCCCCACCCCCTGAAATAACATTGCTGATATCTCTTAGCTTCATCGGAGGAGGAGGCTGATTAGTCCTTGCATAAAACCGATGAGCCGACGGCTCTCTAACGAAAGCCTCGTTGACAACATGCTTTGCGAAATGCCACTCGTCTGCGATGTATGCTCCTCGGCGCCGGACAGACCGCTCTGTGAAACCTTCATCAATCATCCCTTGTAAGTACTCAATTTGGCCAATAAGCGATTTGAGTTGGGTGAGGCATCCATCAATTTCTTTTCGGTTGATTCGTTTCTTTTCGTCGAGATGCTCAGCTACAATTACCTTATAAAGCGAATAGTTTTCGGTGCTGCTATCACTCTCGTAGTCGTATTTGCCGCTAGTGCTATCCTCTTGGAAATGCACCATTTTGGTATGTCTCCGCCCGAGATCTCTAGTGGCAAGCCCCTTACTCTCGACCGAAACTTGAAGCCGTGTAAGTCCCTCATCAGCGCGATTTTGAAGGTCTTGATTGTACGATGGTGGTGGGTACCAACTTCCGGGCGGTTGCTGGACGTCCTCGGGCATCTTCATCCTGGCCAACGAGATAAATGGCAGAGAACTCGAATGCTCATCAGAATTTAATGAGCGCCCAAGGTGTGATTCGTTCTGAGTATCTGAGTGCGACATTCCAGGTAGGTCTCTTTGTTGAGGGGTGAGAAGGGGTAGTATATGCGCCTCGTCCAGTGTGGGTGGTGTATTTCGGCCGACAAGAGGTATCCTGTTGCTTATCGCTTGATTCTCCCGTGACGATGCTTTATCAAAATCCTTTTTGGAATTCTCATACTCTTTGAGAGCACCATCTCGAAGCTTGATGAGTCCTTCAATTTCTGCCCTCTGTGCGTTGATTAATGCCTTATCTTCCGAATTGCTGAGTAGTTGTGCGTGAATGAGGACATGCATGAGTAATTGCAAGTTGCTCTTCACTCGCTCCAGATCTGCTCCGTATAGGGCCAATTTTGTTTCTTTAAAGGGGAAGATCAATTTTCCGACTTTCCCTTTACGCTTGTCCACTGTTCCGCTAATTTCTCTAAAGAGAGATGAACAGCTGTTGATAGACTCCTGTGCCGTAATGATTGCATCCTTGGAGACAATTTGTGCAACTGCAGAGTCTCCGAAGATCCCCTCAAGCTCCTTGATGACTGTAGATGTCAATTTGACTTGCTGGGCTATAGCTTTGATGCGGATGTCGGAGGATGCAACGGAATCAGCATACTCATAAAGAGCTTTCGACAGCGTTATTCCTGTTGCGGCAACTTGGATTATGGAAGCTGCAAGACCGATCTCCGCCATATTGAGTTTCTCTCATTGCAAATGCGTCAGACTTGGAAATCGAGAAGCCTGGATAGCTCTTCGGCCTCCAGGGTCTGTCGTTTAGAACAGTGGATGTTGATCTGTCATTCCTCTCGAGATTTAGCGCTAGGATGTCACTAAACTCTCGAGGGTGGATGGTGGAGTAGAAAAAATTTGACCCATTGTGGATGTGGAGGATACGTAACTATGGAGTAGATGTTTGCTCGTTCTCGTCCAAGTCCAGCCTTGTCTGAGCGTTATGTACGTCAGGGCCGTCGCGAGAGGACTCGGGGAGCTTGCTCGCCGTATTACAGCGCCACATCTGAACTCAGCCACAATGCCTTCAGGGGTAACAGACTTCAAGACGGCACGGCTCTTTAGGCCCGCAGCTTTCTGTCAACTACACGCTCCGAGGCACGAACGACACCTCCATTATGCGTGTAGCTATCGAGCGCTCGAACTATTCGAGCGTCGCATTAGTGAATACGATAAGGGACAGCATGTCGAACGTCAGCGAACATTTTCAGGTCCTTTTTGGGAAACATGCACAATGCAAACGGGACCTTGCTATTGGACCTTAAGGTTGTTCTTCGCAATTGCCATCGGCATTGTCTTGTACTTCTCATCTCCTAATATATCTTTGGGTTAACCGTTGAAACTTTGTGCCTGAGCCAATCACCAAAGCCACAATGGTGCTCAAGCCCATATTCCAACGGTTCCAGATTGAACTTCAACGTTTCCACATCCAGAGTATAAAGGCGATCAGTTTCTCCTCAATCTTTTCAATCTTCAAAACATCTTCCCACTGCTATCTAAAGTCTCATTTACCTCACATTCTTTTGTGGAACGGTCGCCATGGCACCGCCGCAAAGTTTACATTCCTCGCCAAGTCATTCGAAGTCTGAATACAATAAACACACATCTGCCCCTGTCACCTCCTCGCCGTCTAAATCCAGGCGCAAAGATGGCGAACCTCAAGCCCGAAGACATCAGGGATTGAAGCGCTTGCAATCTTTTTGCAGTCAGCACTTACATTTCAAAAGAGACGTCTCCTCCCCACGTCTGTCCTCCCCAAAACGACTCTCTCTCCGCCGCTCAAGGTCCCGATCTCCTGCTCGTATCATCAATACTCTCCCATGGTCTCGTACTTTCGATACCACACCAATGCGCTATACGGATGACTATCTCACAGCGCGGGCGGCAAACCCTCGTACAGGTGCCATTTCTCCGACCTCCTCGCGTGCCATGTCCATTGGCACGGGCGCCATTCGCTCAGTATCAGCTTCCAGTATCTTCTCCACGAGATCGGATTCTGCCTCGCCTTCCTCTTCTCCGATTTCAAGTGCTGATGAGACATATGGGTTCGGTGGTTCGCCATATGGAGCTAGCAGTCGTCTCATGCAAGATGTGACCAAAATCGCACTGAGCACAGCACCGAGCACAGCACCAACCGGGAGAAAGCAAAGGAGTGTGACTGGGAATGGGCAGCAGATTCCATTTCAGTTCCCTTCGACGCCTGAGCGATATCCGCACAATAAAAGGATGCAGGAGATGGAGTCAGCCAAGCGATGGCGGGTGGATAACAATCGCTGGATGGTTGGAGCGAAGCAGGGTTCATCACCGAAGGTACTGAGACATGGCCTTGCATCAACTGAACTTGGTGAAGCTCCCAAATTCGAATCCAGGGTTGCTCCCACAAGCAATCTTCCTCGACGAGTCAATTGGAACGATCATCAGGCACATGTGGAACCACAAGACGCCTCATGGTCAGTGTATGAAAGCCCGCAATTGCCTCGCGGCAGGGTCCTCGGAAGGAAAAGCAAGGAAAACATTCCTTTAGCCAATGTACGGGGCGTCAGGGAGCACAACGAAATCGACACTCCACGAAAGACAATCCCGGTACAAAATGCGACACCTGCACAAGTGGAAGCATTCAACCACTACCGGCGAAAATCACAACGACTGTCTGCGCACGAGTATGCTTCCGGGTTTGCGCCTCCAATCATCAACCTTCGGACCAATGAAGCAGGGTTCGCCGATCGCCAAGTCTATCACACTTACGAAGATATTGTTGACGCATATGCTTCCCGAAATCGAACTGCCTGCGGAGCTGAAGCTGAAGATGGCCGTACACGCTCAGAATACCCGACCAACGAGTCCATTGAAGGTGCAGCATCCACACCGCCGAAAGCCCAGGAGCCGCGAATAGTTGAGGTTGACTATTCGCCGTCAATATCTCCCTGCAGCAGATCGCCACATCAATTGCGTTCGAACAGCAACTCACCGTCGAAGCGGCCAGCGCTTCTGATTTACCGGAAGCCAGTCGGAGCATCGTCTTCAATCACTCTCCCCTTGGTTACTACGACATCCATCTCTTCAGGAGCCGTATCCAAACCAAACGCCATCTCACACTCTCGTTCACCTTCATCTCAAGACATTGTGGTGGTACGTAAGGACTGGATCG
Organism: Rhizodiscina lignyota; assembly: GCA_010015805.1. Taxonomy (NCBI): domain Eukaryota; kingdom Fungi; phylum Ascomycota; class Dothideomycetes; order Aulographales; family Rhizodiscinaceae; genus Rhizodiscina; species Rhizodiscina lignyota. The sequence goes on from ML978126.1 coordinate 171,347, forward strand.
TTGGTGGAACAAAACTGATAGTAGCATGCTATGTTGCTGTCTGCTTGTGGTCCGTCCTGGATGCCTTACGTGCCGCTATGGTGGGCGTCCTGTGGCCGGTTTGGATGCTCTGTAGTTTTGGACAGTGGCTGCTAGGGAGCCTGTAGGCCCAAAATGGTTTCGGACAGTGGTATTTGTGGGTTTGAGGCGTGGAAGAAGACGCACAAGTTGTATAGATAATCAATGGATTAGCATGAATACCATGTTTTTGTTCTTCAGCCAATACATAACGTTCTCCCCAATATCATACATCCATAATGAATACTATTCAACATATATAAATAAAATCAAGCTTGCACAGATGCTCTCAACCGCGTTGAAGAGCAACTTGCGATTTCGCTACAGGCGTTCGACTATGAAGCCCAACTATTTTTGTCATCCTCGAGGCTATTTATAAGACTAAGCATTCAAGGCCTCCAACCAAATAAACACTAGCCAGAGCACATCGAATTAGGCTTGTGATGTTATCGATTCTGTTGAAGAGCCAAACTGATAATCCCCGCCTTTTCAATATTCATCCGAATCGGTGATTTTGTCACCCTCGCGACTCCTGATAGTGCCACGACTCAGCGAAGCAGTGAGGCATGTTGAATTATGCAAAACAATGAGGTTGGAATTCTGTGTTTAGTGTTGAAGGATTGAACGGATCATTAGTATCCGTGAAATGGTCGGAAATGATCTGCGTTCTGCAGGTGGCCTTCTCTCCGCACCTCCGCAACAGTGCTTCCGACTGACCTCACGCTTCAAGCCTAACATAATACCTGTTGATACCTTGCAGATATCATGTCTAGGCGGCGGGGAAATCCAGGTTGATCTCCGCGAGGATGGATTCATATAAGAGAATAGTGCGTAGCCCGGGCTGACTGCGCCGACGTAGGTGAAGATATCTTCCTCCATTTCCATCTCCTACGAGTGTATGTTTCGTTTGAGTCTTTCCCAAAATGGACAAAGTCAATGAAGTCACGTACTCGAAAAACGAGACAGCGCGAGTTGATGATACTTCTAAGGATATCTATGAACCGGAGCTGAAGAGCGACGAACTTTTCACGTTTGATAATGGGGCGACAGATGCTCTCGCAGAGCTGCCAGAGAAAGAGGCTAGAAGGATCCTCCGGAAAGTCGATTACCGGCTTGTCCCATTACTGGGGATCCTCTATCTTGTTGCATTCGTTGATCGGAGCAATAGTACGTCCAACTTGAAGGCCATGCTTTCACGAGATTCCATCCTGACTCACATGCCTGTTCAGTCGGAAATGCAAAGGTTGCCGGTCTGACCGAAGACCTGCATATGAGCGGTCCAAACTACAACGTCGCGCTAACCGTGTTCTTCGTTTCTTATGGGTTCTTCGAAGTCCCGAGTAATATAGTGCTGAAGCTCGTGCGGCCTTCAATATGGATATCTATCCTGTTGTTCTTCTGGGGGCTCACAATGACGTTAGTATTGCTTGTATCCCGCATCGAAAACGGGATTCTTAACTAATATACACCACAGACTTATGGGGATAGTGCATAACTACTCGGGACTTGTAGCAGCAAGGTTCTTTCTGGGCATGGCAGAGGTTGGAGCTATTTGTATAAGGAAATGGACATGTACTGACTTTGGCATCAGGCGGGATTCTTTCCAGCTGCAACATATCTCCTGACAATATGGTATCGGCGGTACGAAGTCCAGAGGCGTATGGCTGTGTTCTATACCGCCGCTTCACTCTCCGGGGCCTTCTCAGGTCTACTTGCATTTGCAATTCAGAAGATGGAAGGCATCAGCGGCCTGCATGGCTGGCAATGGATCTTCATCCTCGAAGGTCTTGTCCCCGTTGCACTCTCTTTCGTGGTTTGGAGATTGCTGCCCGATTCGCCAGAAACGGCGCGCTTCTTGGAGAAGGAGGAGAAAGAGTTTATTATCAACCGACTCGCGCTGGAGACAGGATCTGGACGGGGGAGGGTTACGAATGCCGATAAGCTTAAGCTGCATCATGTTTCGGACGCGTTTAAAGAATGGAAGATATGGGCAATGGTTATAGTATTCTGGGGTAACACGATTTCGATCTACGGGTACGGACTCTTTCTATTTCTTGCTAAGAGAGAGGATTGACACTTTGCTAGATTCACCGCAACTGTCCCAACAGTGATACAAGAGCTTGGGTATTCTGCAGCAAATGCACAACTTCTGTAAGTTTGTGATGCATCCAACCTGTGAGATATCTGCTAATCACTCATCATCCCATAGAACGATTCCCATCTACCTCTTTGCCATGATCATCACCCTCATCTTCTCCTTCTGGTCCGATAAAGCCCAAGCCCGCTCTCCATTCATCATCACCGGATTCTCCATTGCTGCCGCCGGATTCATCGTCCAACTCGCGATCCCAGAGCCCCATTTCCCCGGTCTCACTTATGGATTCTTGTTCCCTGTCGCCGTAGGATTCTACTCTCCCTTCATCTGTATCGTCTGCTGGATGGCGAACAATCTCGCACCGTCGTCAAAACGAGCAGTTGGCATGGGCCTATTGATATCGCTCGGCTCCTTTGGTGGAATCTGCGGCTCCAACATCTTCATCGCGAAGGAAGCGCCGCAGTACCCTGTCGGATTTGGTGTTTGCCTTGGGATTTCTGTTGCCGCGGTGCTGATGACCCTTTTTCTAAGGAGAGCGTATCAACTAGAAAACAGACGGAGGCGCAAAATGATAGACGAGCAAGGAGAGGAGGCAATTAGAGCGAGATACACGGATCAGGAGTTGCTCGACTTGGGTGATCGAAGCCCCTTTTTCATTTACACCCTTTGAGATAGAAGACCACTCGACCTCGATAGGTCTCGTCGCAGAAGAAGAGCATCTTAGAGAAATACTTAACCAAGTTGGCCTGTTGTAGGGCGGAAGAGAAAGAGTGCCTCGATGTGTTGCAACGCCTGCCAAGCACGCGTTCGCTTGGTTGCAATCCTTCTTTGATGGGTGGCCAACCAAGACTTGAGGCTTCCATCAGGAGTTTCTACGCTGACTCTGCCATCTGTGTCCATGCAGGTTCACTAGCAATAGGGATAAAAGGAAAAGTTTGTGAGACATCGCCGTAGTACGACCCGTCGAAGCAGTACAACTTGCCAACTACCTGATTTTTTTTTGGCGACACAGTCACGTAGTAACGTAGTGGATACCTCATAGTTAGTTTGAATCGCCTATGTATGCAAAGGTTTAAGAATATCGAGCAAACTGCCTTACAGAATTGCTGGAATTCAAATACATAACCAGAATAAATTTAAGTGGATTGATTTCTTGCCACGCCTACCAAGAGATGGCTCTCCTTACGCCTGACAATGGAGTTCGAAAACAATTAGACTTGAGATAAGTTGTACTGAATCTGTTTGTGTCTTGAAAGCTGCGGCAGCATTGAAGATGAGGCGAAGAGAATCTAAGCAATTATCTAATCAGATCCAAAATTTCAAGTATCTGTCTTCTCCCGACTTCACAAAAACATCCGCTCATAGAACAATCACCAGTCAAGAGAGCTGCATTCCAACTCTGTGATAGCGCTGCCGATGAACTTTTATTCCATCCTCGCCCTTCCCACACCATCTCCCTCCACGCCACCGCCGTCGTCGGACACTCTCAAGGAAGCGTACCGCCGTGCGCTGCTCAGACACCACCCGGACAAGTCAAATAGTTCGCCTCTCAAGCCCGCCTCTGCTCAGAACACGCCAAACCAGTCATCTCCGAAGCCAACGATAGACGAAATAACACTCGCGTTCCGCACTCTGTCCTCGCCCAGCCTCCGCGCCGAGCACGACCGCGAACTACGTCTGCGCAAGGCCGTCGACGGCGCAGATGGAGCAGAGGTCTTCCACACGGGTCTAGATACCGTCGACCTGGACGACCTCGAGTACGACGACGACGCGGAACTTTGGTATCGTGCGTGCCGGTGCGGGCAAGAGCGGGGCTTTGTGGTGGACGAGGCACAGCTCGAGAAGGCGGCGGAGAGGGGCGAAGGGGAAGTGCTGGTGGGGTGTAGAGGATGCAGTCTGTGGCTGAATGTGCTCTTCGGCGTCGTCGAAGAGACGGCGGGACAGGATGGTCAGCAGGCGCAGGAGAATGGGATCGGGCATGGGAAGGACGTTGAGAATGGTTGATGATTGGGAGAAATTATCTACTTGAAGCGAAGGTTTCCCACGCAGGGAAAGAATATTTGCCGTTTCTCGACACTACGCCTTTCAAGAACCAAGACTTTCTGAGCCTGCCTAGCAGAAGAATTCTGGTGGCTTTCTCGAATGTTAAGAAGCCAGCAAAAATTAGTGCTGGCAGAGGGTCCCAGGCGGCTTTCGAGAGCGTTCAGAAACCAGCGAAGATGAAAGGTGCAAAAGGGGGAAACCAGGCCATCAATTTATTCAGTGGCCAGTCCTATCCCAGAGCGAGCCCAACGCATTGGAACTGCGAAAGCGCAGACTCATCTTAGAAAGATACGTTTCGTTGGAATGGTGTTATCTCAATAAGCACTGCCTAACATGTCGTACTGGACGTTCAACAATGCTCTCGCTCAAGTTGAAGAACAAAACCTCGATTGCGCTACACCCTCTCAACCTCCCTGAGAGCACGCGAAGAATGTGGAGAATAGTTGATAATAACATTTGGGAGAAATATCTACTCGAAGCGAAGATTTTCCTCCCAGAGAAAGAGTTTTGTTGCCGTTCCTCCACACTACGCCTTTACCAGCCCAACCAGGAGACCGTGGCCGTTCAAGAATTTTATAGATCCTGTAGGATCTGGGTATCTTCCAGGCCCTCCCAGCCATCCAGAGAGATCCCGATTTTCAAAAGTTCGCCAAAATTATACAAGCACTCGCGGGCTATGCTAAAATACAACACGTATAAGGAGGCGATCCTTAAAGAACGCCGCCTCGGGCCGGCGTATTGCAGCGCTCCGTATATTTTGCGCCATGAACGGTAAAGGAGAGTCGTGAGATCGTCATTATGTAGGCCGTTAACGCTTACTCTCTGAAAAGACGGAAAAGAGTCGACAAAAAGCGGGGTCATCAAGTTGGCGGCCAGAAGGAGAGCAAGAAGCTTGCCTGCAGGCGCGCCGTGTATTTGAGTTGGTTGTCAGAAGAGATACGTTCGCGCGCACGTTCGCGGAGGAATTCGCCTGTACGGTGTTCAGCAAACAATGCCAAATATGAACTACGATATACTCACCCTTTGCCGCCGTTACGTTGGCAACAGCGTTGATGAAGTCGAAAGCGCGCTCGCCCAGTTGCTCCCTCATTCCTGGCTTCGTGCGATCGCGGAGCGGATTGAACTTTTGATGGTACTTGAGCCTGAATAGCTTCGCAATGAAGTCGAACCGCTCGTCGATTACCTCACACGCCTGCTCACCCACTCTCTTCGCCTCGTGAGGGCTTATATTCCCTTCGTCCACCTCCGTCGCGAGGATCAGATGGATGAGTTGTTGGCTCTGCTCGTGCGCCACCGCCAAGCCCAGTATCGCACAGAAAGCTGCCGTCCAACGCTCGTGGCGTCTGCTGCTCTTAAGGTACTGTGACAGCTGCTTGAGGATGCGCTCCATAAGGCGGTCGCGTAGCGTCGAAAAGATGTGCTTGAGCTGACGGTTTGCTAGCTTCGGCCCGCAATGCTTCTGATACATGTGTTTATTGGCGCACTGCATTTGCGAGAGGGTGTTCATACGGCGCGACTCAGCGATGGTGACTGCATGCGAGAGGCAGTAGGTTACGATTAGGAGTCGGAAGACGTCGCGGAGGAGTTTTGTCTGTGGATGATCAGCTGAAGTTGAAGGCGAAACCGTCTGCAACGGAAAGACCCCGGAGATGGGGTATTCGTCGGTCGTAGAGGATGGAGTGTGACAGACCTCTTCAGCAGGGCTCCGGCAGAAATCTGCCATGAGCGAGAGCAAGCGCTTCGGGAATTCGTCCTCGCTCTTTGAGTAGAATCGCGGAACAAAAATATGTAGCCAATTGTTCACGATATCGTCGACCTCTTGGTTGAACTTTTGTGAGTCGTGTCCGTTAATCATCTCCATGCCGAGAGGTGGGGATAGCATCTTCTCAATGTCGGACGTATTCGTGACCCAGTCGCTCACACCCAGTACTGAATGACGAATGACCTCGTCCCTGGGCGCGAATTCGTACATCTCAACCTCAATTGGTGCAAAGCCCCATATGAGTTTGCACGGCACAATGATAGCCTTCTTGTGCCAGTAGCCGATGTGTGCGCGCGCAAAATCCTCAACTGCCTTCTTTTCGTACATAGCGGTTATGATTTCTGAGTATCTGTTAGATCATGCTTCCCACAATGAGCAGATTGAGTCGTACTAGGGACAAAAATGTCCTTAAGGTCTTGAAGCTTTGTGCGATCGCATCCCAACGTTACATCGGCATGAGGACGAGATGATCGGCGATGGCAACGCTGGCAGATATCACCCCCAGAGCACTAGAGAATCAATGTTAACTAAATTCATGAAAATAGCGGTGCGCGGAAGCAAATAGTACTCCATGGCGGGCACCTTACTTCATCGCGTTGCAAAGAGCAGACCCAGCACGCGCCATCCTCGCGCCGCTCCTTGATCTTGTTCGCCTTTTCTGAGTCAAACTTGTGACCGAGCTGCCTTCCGCCAACGCGCCTATTTTGGGGAGGTCTCTGAGGACCATGCGGCCGTGATGGAGTCGGAGCAGTGGCGGAAGGAGCATATGGCTCGAATCGATATTGTCTGTTCCGTGAGATAGTTGTCGCAGGCGCTTCTTCTTGCTTGATGACAACCGGTGGCGTGATGCTCTTTTGTGGCAACCTATGAGCAGTGCCGACATCATCACTAGGATCTGCATGCGGCCTGGATGGACCTATGTCAGAGCTGCCCAGCGAACGCGGAAACGACATTGTCCGTTCTAGCTCAAAGCCGCCAGTGTGGATGGTTAGAAGGTCTGGGTTGTAGCTTGGCTGTTCGTCGGCGAAAGAGCCTGCGTAGCTAGGCACTGGTACTGGCCATTGTGGTTGGTTCATAGGACTATCACGGGTCCCTGGGGAGATAGACTGTTCCGTACCAACAGGTCCCGTGCTGGGTTGCGCAGCGTAGTGCGCAAAGGGGTTGTCGAAGGAGGGATATTCAGGAGCAAATAGGAGGGCGCCAGCGTCGGCAGAGAATGGAGCTCTAGAGGCCTGGCCGGCCCACGAGTCTTGAAGAGATAGGGTATCGTTGGAGACATTGTATCCCATTTGACTTGGGTACCTCGGGCCAGCATGGCGAGGCGCTGTTGAGGGATATGCGGGAGCGGTTGTATTGAGCGGTTGGAGTTGCACTTGAGCCGTGGTAAACGCAAACATGTCTGCAAGTGTCTGTTGATCCATTGAAGATGGTTGAGCCGGCGGAACGGTGAACAGGGTGTGAGATGTGAATCGATCTTCCGGCGACGACGTGAACGGACTGAGCATCTGGCCGCCGCTATGGACCGCCGACGACATGGACGACTGAATCGAAAAGGTTCGGGGGGCGCGCTGTGTGGCATCATGACGGCTGTGACTTGATTCACCTGAGACAGAGCGCGGATTGTTGTATGGCGAGTGCGGCGACGACGGTATCAACTGCCAATCGCGCATAATATCAGAGCTGTTGGGAGTAAGGTCGAGGTCGTCGAAGTTAAGATTAACGTATGAGCTTGGAGATGCGCCGCAGATCTCTTCAAAGGAGCCCGCCGACAGAAGGCTTCGCACATCATGCTCTCTCTCATTCGAATGGGTGTCAATTCTCATCCTCGAGCGGAGTACATCATGGACACCTCCATTTGACGCGGGAGAGGCACAAGCGGCGCTCATATCCAGTAGGTATCAGGCGTATCGGCGGCACAAGGTTTCCGCAAGACTAGGTGCGAAAGAAGAGAGGAACAGAGGAATCTCAGATGGCGCACACACTCAAATCAAGACTGCCAGGCCATGATCTTTCAAAATGGCGGCTGACACGAGGCCGCCAGGATGGAGCAAACAGTATTCTAAGGCACGAACAAGCGACGCAAGGAAGCCAGGGCGGACGGCCGCTATTAATCAGGCAACAAAGAAAAGCCGAAATTTGACACGCAGCTGGCCGCTGCACGACATGAGAAATGACCCGACCTGGAAGCGATTGAAGCGTGTAGCGCAGACTGGGGGAAGGAGTCTTCACTCAAACTCGCTGTGCTCCCCACCTTGCCAAAGCGAGCACCGGTGAACAACCCCAAGCATGCGGGCCGGCACACGGCGGCTGGCCCAAGCTGCCACGAAGGTAGCATGCCACATCCCTACTGGGCGCGTCGGCGCTGGCATCTCACTGGTCCGCAACGGTCGCGAGTGAGGCTCAGTGCAGCTTTCGTCCTGAGGCGTCGAGTCTGGCGGGGCGGTGCTCGCACGCTTTCACCGCCAGACGTGGAGCTGCTCGTCTCATATCAACCATGTGTTTCCCATGGCATTCGAGAGCGACATGCGCGAAAGTAGCGGAGTGCGCCGACGCTGCACCCCCGCCTACTCGCGGCTTTGCATCATCCAAGTGCGTCTCGCCGTTTCCGTGCACTTGCTAACGTAGCTCTGCATGCTCCAGCGACTGACCGGTCTTCGGAATGAGGCTCTGCTATCTGGAAAGACGGCTCGCGAGTCGCGAGGAGGAATTCGAAAACTGCCTTGCACGTGAGCAGAACGGAGGAGATAATTTCCCGGAGAGTGGACGAGGCTCAAATGGCTTGACCCTAACGTGGCCGGGCGTGCGTGAAGAAAAGAGGGACGGACAGAGGTGGCACGGCTCGGGCTTCGCTTCAATACATATCAACGGCCAAAAGACTCGCATAGACCGACGATGGCAAAACACACATCAATTGCCTTTTCTCCTCGTCCAAGCTTGATGGTGACATGTTTCGAGTGCCTTCCTTGACAGCGAATTGCCATGGAAGACTGTAGGGGTGCCGATGTTCGGCGACGTCATAATCGACCAGCAAGCACAGCTTTCTCCACATTGACCACAACGCGGAGCAGCAGGTTTCTGACGCGTATTCATCACCTTCAAAAATGCCAATGACCTTTTCACAACTCTCCTCACCTGTCTTCTACAGCCACTTGGCCTCTCTCTGAACCATTACTGGCTGCTTCTATTTCTGCAACTCTCACACAGATCTGCTACTTCAATCAAGTACTTACAAACTAACATGGAAGGCCAAGAAGATGTGGAGGAATCCCGACGCAAATACAAGGCTCCGTATACCCAAAAGCACCCAATTCCTACGGTCCAGCATTATCGCGAGGAGAAAGCACGGCGGAGGGCTGATTCCGGAGAGGAAGGACGTGGTGAGGAAGATGACGTCGGCCCAAGCAAGACACGCACTGTCATTGAAACATACCAGAAGATCCGACACGGTATAGTCGGTGGCGACAGAGGAGATGGACGAGAAGAATACCCCGCCGTCAATCAGAATGCGGCTGGGCAGGCAGAAGCTGGGGATGCGGAGGAGGAGGATGGTGACATGCCTACACCTCCGCCCCACGGCGAAGAACGTGAGGACGAGGGGGATGAACAGGACGAAGAAGACAAGCCCGATCCTCAGCAGGCTGGCCCCGACTCCTCTGCAGAGGTGAAGGACACTTCTGAGACCGTGTCGAACCCCGACCCCAAAGCCCGACGAAAGGAGGCCAAACACTCCAAGGACAGCCGTGCCGAGCGCGAGGTGACAGATCCCGTCACTCATCTCCCCGTTATGATCCACGATTTCACTGGCAAGGACCTGAAACGCGTGCCTTCGAACGAGAAAACACCTGGCAGCACACTGCGCAGCGCGACGGGGCTGAGTGCCAAGGGGAAGGATGAGAAACAATTGGCAGAGGAAGAGAGTGAGGGGAAGGGTGTGCACGAAGGCATGGAACGCTTGTTCCCGCCGCCAGACTGGGAAAGCGCAAAAGAGGAGCTGACCAGGATATTCTCCCTGGCTTCGACGGCCGGAATGTTGGTGGTTTTTGGGGCGATGCTCGCGGCGTACCCGCTGCAGGAGGTCTTTGGATTCCCACATAGCATCAAGAATACCTGGATTCGACGCGCATATAAAGTGCTATATCCACTGGTGGCGATTGGCCTCGGATGGGTAGCGAATACAGCCGTGAAAGGATGGGCTGCATACAAGATGAAAGATGTTTGGGATAATGAGGTCTGGGAGGCAGAGCGACGACAAGGAAGGAAGTTTGCGGAAAGTCAGACGCCAGAGAGCACGCAGTGGTTGAACTCGCTGTTTGCGAGCATCTGGCCGTTGATCAACCCAGACTTATTTACCAGTCTAGCGGACACATTGGAGGACGTGATGCAAGCGTCTCTTCCGAAGATGGTGCGTATGGTCAGCGTTGAAGACATCGGACAAGGAAGTGAAGCACTTCGAATTCTCGGAGTGAGATGGCTGCCGACAGGAGCAGCTGCGAGGAGCGTCACAGCGGAAGGAAAACTCAAAAAGCCAGATGATTCCCAGAATAACGATCGAAGCGTACCAGGACAAGGCGAGATAGATGAAACGGGGAAGGACACTAAAGATCAGAGTGACGGAGAGAACAAAGAGCAAGGGCAGGCTGATGAGCAAGAGGAACAAAATGTTGACGAAGGTATGGAAGCTGAAGAGGGTGACTTCGTCAATATGGAGATTGCTTTCGCCTATCGCTCTCGCGCGGCTAGCGGATTTGGCATGAAAAGTAAATCCAAGAATGCGCACTTATATCTTGGGTTTTATTTGCCCGCAAACATCAAATGTCGTAAGTTGAAGTCAATTCTGCCGTTATAGTATCTCTTATGCTTACTTCAACGCCACAGCTGTTTGGGTCGAACTTCGTGGCATTGTTGGAGTCGTTCGACTACGGCTGCAACTGACACCCGATCCACCGTTCTTCTCCTTGGTTACATTAACCTTCCTAGGCCAGCCGAAGGTAGATTTGTCCTGCATACCCCTGAGCAAGCATTCTCTGAACATCATGGACTTTCCGGTAATCTCCAACTTCGTGCAAAGCGCCGTCGACGCGGCAATGGCCGAGTACGTCGCCCCGAAGAGCTTGACGCTGGATTTGAAAGACATGCTAGTAGGTGACGACTTTAAGAAAGATACAATTGCGCGTGGTGTCATCGTCGTGCGCATCAAAAGGGCATTTGACTTCAAGGAGGGGGATGCTGGGATCGGTCCCTTTAAGGATGGAAGCGCAGATCCGTACGTCTCCGTCGGATGGGCCAAGTTTGGGAAACCAGTGTGGTCGACGAGAGTCATTCTGTCCGACATGCATCCGCATTGGGAAGAAACTGCCTTTGTCCTTGTGACACCCCAGGAGCTGAATGTTGATGAGAGACTGAGAGTGCAGCTATGGGACTCTGATCGAACAACCGCAGATGACGATTTGGGCCGCATCGAAGTCGATATCAAGGAGCTTATGAAAGGCAAAGAATCCAGCGGGAAAATGTGGGATAGAGTGGATGGCTTCAGGGCATTAAAAGCAGGACAAGATATGCCGGGGAAGTTGGAGTGGAGCGTGGGGTACTATTCGAAGACCAGAGTCTCAGACGAGCAAATGGCACAACAGACAGAAGACCCTGACATCAATACTGTAGAGCAACTCAAAGAGAAGGTGAACGAGCAGGCTGAGCAGAAGCTGAGGGAGGCAAAGAAGGATGAATCCCGAGAGATTGAGCAGCAGAAAGCTCAGGACTTCAAGGTCTGTCGTTCATTTTATTCCCTTAAGCCCGACACTGATGAGACATGTAGATGCGAGAGGACCAGATGGTCATCAGCTCACCTCCTCTGGAGGAATATCCGTGTGGCATCCTTTCAATTCAGGTTCATCAGATCACGGGTCTGGAACTTGAGGCAATCAACAAGAACGAGACAAGTAAGAAGGAAGACGCAAGCGACGAGATGGAAGAGGGCGACGACCTGCCCTCGGCATACTGTACCATCATCCTCAACCACCAGAAGATCTTCCGAACACGCACGAAACCGAAAAACTCCAAGCCGTTCTTCAATGCTGGCACTGAGAAGTTCATCCGTGACTGGCGGAACACGGAGATTCATCTTGCTGTGCGTGACGCGCGAGTGCATGAAGATGATCCGCTTCTCGGCATCGTTTACCTTCCACTGGGCAAATTGTTCTCTAAGCGATCTCAAGTCAACCATTTCTTCCCTCTATCTGGTGGCATTGGATATGGTCGCGTCCGTCTCTCGATCGTATTCCGCTCGGTCCAGCTCCAGTTGCCAAAGAATATGCTTGGCTGGGATTACGGGACGCTCGAGATAATGCCTGAAATCAAGGCGCTGGACCTGCCGGCGGATTTGAAGAAACTGAGGTTGAAGATCAGAACGAATATAGCCCATGGGAAAGCGTACGCTGAATCAGAACTTGGCGAGGAGGGAACTCCAGGTTTCAAAACGAAGAACGACACGTCTTTGAAGCTACCGGTGCGCAAGCGGTACAGCAGCGCCATGGTAGTCGAGTTTCGCAGCTCAAACAAAATGATGGATAAGAGCCCCGCGTTCGGAGTATTGTGGCTCAAAGATATTCCTGACGAAGAGGAGTACTCTGTTAAATTGCCGATTTGGAAGGGTGACCTGAAGCGCGCTGAAGCAAATTGCCTGGAGGAGTATGGCGACCGCGTTGGAGAGGTTGAAATGAAGCTCAAGTTCTGGGACGGCTTGAGTGGTTACCATTCGGGCCTCGCGAGCAAGGACGCCAATCTTGCGGACATTATGGAGGTGCTCGACACTACGTTTGACAATGACGACGACGTTGACGAGGTAGAAGGATCGAGGGAAGCTGCAGATGGCAGCAGCAGTAGCAGCGACGATGAGGAGCGGTCGGAAGATGGAAAAAGAGGCACGGTCGGACAGATCAAAGACTACAAGAAGGATGCGAAGCAGTTGCATCGGCGTAACAGAGGGCTGATGCAATGGAAAGCTCCGAGGACAGCCAATTGGATGATGAACAAGGTTGAACATGGCGAAGATCGGCTGACGGGACTGTTCAAGCACCGTTCGCGCGAGAGTGGTATCGAGACCGAGGTGTAATGGGCTACTGAGATACACGTGGGTGAGGAGACAGGATCTGGGGGAAAAGTTAATGCCAATCGGTACTATGTTGCCAATCAGCGAATAATAATCATGCCACAAGCTATTGTTGAGCGATTGTCTGACTCCGTAACTCTTGCAATCCGACGAAAACGAGGATGTGACGCATATCTGCAGGAGGTGGCGGATATCACCCACTCAAGACGTTCAATTTAAGCTTCCACCACGTGAACTCGCGTGGTTAGCGCGATGAGGCGCGACGCCGCTTCACTAATACGCGAAACCCCTCACTCTAGCACCTGCAAGATATCGCATTTCGCATTTTGCTGCCTGGGCCATCAGCATCAACTACCTCGTTGCTGCGTATATAGTTGGCTTAATTCCAGTAGAGAATGGACACCATCAGACAAGTCGAGTATCAATTGAACAACCAGATTAAGCAACCAGGCTAAGAACTGCTTTACCGTACAATGGCCACCGACAAACCTTGGATTGGCACACCATGCTGGATCGAGATTCCGGCGGTGGACCTTGAGCGATGCAAGGTATGATTGTTTAGTCCACGATGGCTAGCAATATGACTGACTCGGAACAGGATTTCTACCTTGAGCTATTCGAGGCATGGGATCTCAAGTCGACTCCGGCTCCCAAAGATAGTGATGCCCCTACTATGGCGATGTACCAATTCAAGAGTTACAAGAGTAGGCGAAGCACATATCTTGCGGTATCGAGCGTAGCTCAAGCTAACCTTCTCATCGAGCAGCGCCTTTCCTGAGCGGCGGCATCATGAAGATTGATTCCTCCTGCAAAGGGGAGCAACAGAAGAACGGCAATGGCATGACGGTCTACTATCTTGTAGACAACCTCGAGAAGGTACTCGACTCTGTATCCTTGAAGACTTGTCATTTTTGCTAACGTACATTAACGCCAGACCGAGGAACGTATCATCCAGCTCGGCGGTAAGAAATATATGGGAAGGACGCCGACGGGGAAAGAAGGTGCTTTTGCAAAGTGCCATGACACTGAAGGGAATTTGTTTGGGATTTATGAAGTGAGCAACCAGCAGCAAGCAATTGATGCGCTGGGATCGTAATGGGGATGAACTTCCAAACCTCATGATATGTGCTGTTGCATCGTGCATATGCAAGAACCAATCAAAGCCACAACCACTTGCTTCATCAGAATTGAAAGATTGCATTTTGGTTTCGTGATGTGCCCACTTTCACCGTCTTTTCCACTCATCGAAGTGGAGCCGCCGGCGTCCGTCACCGTAGACGCTTCGCCAATCGGTCGGTCATCCATAGTACAATTTGCGTCGGACCTTTTCAATTGCACTTGGCTGAGAGATTTGACTGACAGAGTCATGATATCAAGAACAGCGCTCGTCCTTGTCATGCTTGTGATACCTTTCGCAGAAGCCTGAGCGAGACCAGTACGGAGTCTTCATTTTCTTGCTGGTCCAAGGGTAGAAGCCCAATCGAGCGGGACGGCAGTCTGTATACGCTCTGCGATATGTGGTCGCCATGCGTTGCCAGAAGAGAGCGCCCATGGTCTCTGTAACCAACTCCTTGAATAATTCTGTTGATTTGCTCAATTGGTGGCTATCCAAATAGCCCTCCACCAGAGAGTCAATGTACTTGCAGAATGGTTGTGCACGAGGCAGTTCTTGAAAAGCTGACTTAATAATGCAGAGAGCAGGTAACCACAAATTATCCCTGAAATTATCGTGAAGGGCGTCCACCACGGCGTTTCTGAGCAGTGGGACATCGCACTTGTCTGCCAGAATGGCAAGCTGTACCAATCTTAACTCGAATCTGTCCACCGGATGCGCTCGTAGACGCTTGATAGTTTGCGCACGAGAGTGATCGTCCATCAGTGATAAGGGCTTTCCGTCGGCACCGACAAACTCGAAGTTGGGATCTTCACCCATATCATCTGTATCCGCACAATTGCACGCATTTTCCAAGGAACCGTCGATGTCCTTTTCTTCTTTCCATGCCTCGATATCGAGTTTCTGTTTGTAGAGCCAAGCCACGAAAATCTCGAACGTCTCAGTCTCCACATCCGGCAGGTTGGACTTTTTCTCTTCGGCTTCCTTGAAGTTACCTCCGAAGGCGGCCTTGAAATATTTCGAGTAGTGACAGATAAGGTCTTTGTGGACGACAAACGCTTTCTTCTCCGAGCCCACTGTGATGGTAACCATAGTGGAAAAAAGAAGAGTTCTGCTCAGAGTGGTAGTTAGTATCAATAAAGGCTCAATTGGGCAAATGGTAGGCGTACATCGATGGCCGTGGATGAGAGCCTTCGCCTTTCTTGGTTGGCACCATTGTGCTTTCACTCGAATGAGACAGTGAAGATCTGTTACTCGTCTGAAGAGTCCGGTCTCTGGGTCCGGTCGTAGAATATTAGGTAGGCAGTGATAGAGTGACGAGTGAGGAAGAAAATGAGAGATGGAAAGGGAAATTGAGGAGAGGAGAGAAGTGATGCTCTTATATATCCTCAGCTGAATACACCGAAGACTGCATTGCCGATCGAGCTCCATACTTATGCTTAGTTAGGAAACAATGAGATTAAAAAGTGAGCTGTCACCGAATCGAGATGGTTAGATCAAGATCCGTAGAGATGCCGCTTTCACGACGCACACTCTCGCGGTTTCACACACATAAAAAATATAACTACACAAATGAACGCCCAATTCGCTATGCAACCATGCAACCATGCCATTCATGCAAAACCCACTCCAAACTTCACCCATCAATACACCGAGCACTCAACGCTGGCCCTCAAAAACGCCTCAGAGAAGAAGCGCTGCATCGCGGCAAAGTGAAACAGGATGCCCCCGATGACCGCCAGATGCCACAGGTTGTGGCTGCTGCCCACAAAGTCCGTGATTCCGCCGGGACACCAGCGCTCGGGGATTTTCGCCGCGTAAATGCACGCACCGGAAACGTACACGACAAGGCTCATCGTGATGGGGGAGTAGAAGTGCCACGCCCACGTGATGCCCCGCGTGTGCACGAGCTGGGCGACTGGGAGGAAGCCGGTGCAGGCAAGAGTGACGTAGAAGCCTACTCTCGCCCAGCTCATGTCCGCACGGTTGAAAGTGGGGTTCCATGGTAATACACATCCGGCAACGGAGAAGAATCCAGTGGTCAGGAGGTATACCCACCGGCTGACTGGCTCGCAGTAAAACGCGCAGTATTCGGTCGTCATGATTGAAGCGCCGACAAGGAGCGAGATGCCAGTGTAGTCGACGCAGGCGAAGCGTTCCATGAGCGATTGCTCGGATATCGAGTTGAAGGTGTGCCACATGATGCTGCAGACGAGGCACTTGCAAGCTGCGAAGAAGAAGACAGCGGCGATGAAGACGTCGGAGCGCGTTGAGATGCTGAAGTTTGCGGAGGTGGGGTAGAAGTAGAAGGCCACGGCCAGGACGACGATAAGGCCAATCGCGTGAGTCCATATGTTGAGCAGTTCGTTGTGCACCCCAAACACGGACCAAAGGCACTCAACCTTTTTGGAGTGGAAGCGGTAGCCGCGCATGATGTGGGGATTGATTCTCCACGGGACGGGTATCTCGTCGAGGTTGAGAAGCCCACGCTCTCTAGCAAGCTGCAGTGCCCGCTCGATTCCATACTCAATTCCTCCGACCATGTGCTCCTTGGCCCTTCTTGCCTTCTCTATACCTCCATCGAACGCCTCTCGTGCTTTGTCCATACTCTTGTCCATGCGGCGCAATCCCTCATTCATGAAGCTCATGTGCGAGTCCCTGAGCGCGTATGCCCTGGTTTCGAAGTCTGCAAGCATGCCCTCCATGAGCCTCACGCCCTCTTGCACCTTATGCTCAAGCGTCTCCCTCCTCGCGACCGCATCGTTATATCGCTCCTCCAACGTCTCGACTAGGATGTTCGCTCGCCTCCGTCCAGCATCCCACACGCCATCCGAGACGCGGTTGCATGACTCTCGCACCGCATGCAGCGTCGAGTACGCGCGGTCAATACTCACGTCGAAGTTAAGGTGGCCGTAAGAATCGAGGAAGTCCAGTCGTCGTCCCAACTCCGCGAGGAATCGATCGACCTGCGCATTGTTAGCTGCTACGTCATTGCAACACAACGAGACGTTCTTACCAGCACTTGCACATTATCCGTCTCCAGATTCCACTGGCCGGCATGATAGCTGCTGTGTCGCCGTCTCCTCAACTCTGCCCTCTCCTTTTGCGCGGCACGCGAGCTGCTCGTGGTGCCCAGCGCAGGCTCCTCGTACGGCTCCATGAGCACGGAACCGACCGTGCACGACATCATAGCTGTTCCCCTTCCTCAGATGGGCGAGCGGCCGCCGTTTAAGAGTCGACGGCGGAAGTCACGAGCCTGATGACGTTCTGAGGCAATTTGGGTTTTTGGAGAAAGGAAGGCGCTTTTTCGGAGCTGGGCGGAGGGAGGCGTGGGAACGAGCGAAGGTTAAGCTTAAACGCTGACAAGTCGCTGCCCAATGCCGCCGATCGCTGCTCCCGGAAATTAGAGGCGGCGCGCCAAGGTGCGGCTGGATGGCTGGGAGGATGCTTGAGGTGAGGTCAATTGAGACAGCCAGGTCGGTAAGGACTGGATTTGAGGAGAAAGCAAAAGTAAAAGTACAGTGAGCGCCAGGGCTGTGGGTGGGCACGTTGAGAGAGCATGAGGCGAACACGTCGACGATCATGCGTCTAGGCGCAGCATGGCCAAGAGCGGCGGCTCCAAGTGACCCTGAGCATCTGCCGCATGTGGCGGAGTGCTGCCTCTTATTGGTGGCATTCCATGTCTGTGGACGTCTGATCACTTCAAATACATACGGAGGCATGCTTTGTCTTGATTCTGAAGTCGAATGAAGGAGCTCATGCAACAATGCCGCAAAACGGCCATTGAATGCTTCTGAAGGATACAGCCGTGTCCGCCCATTCGGTCTCACCTCATACTAATGTCACAATTGCCCTTGAAAAGAAAACGCCGCAGCCCACGTAGAATACATCAGACAGCCCATTGAGTAGACACTATCAAGCGTCACCCATAATCTCATCTTCATCAGAGCCATCAACGTCATCTAGCTCCTCATCAGCTTCATCCCCCTCCTCAGGCGGAAGACTACTCCTTCCCTCCAAATCCATCCCATCACCGTCTCTGTCGCCATCGCCATCCATATCTCTATCAGCCTCACTATCGTCACCAGCGTCGTCGCCCTCCTCCACAGTGTCGACAACCCTGTCTTCAGGATCCGGCCTCTTCTTTCTTACAACCTCCAGTCCGTGCTCCCACCTGTCGAGCCTCCTGCGCATTCTCGAGAATGCCTGGCGATACGTGTGAACCTGCTCTCCACTATCGTCCACCTTGTCAAAGTCCTGATAGACCGGGATTCCCTCAACAAGTCTGAATCCAGCGAAGCCCCTGTACGGAATCGCGTTCGTCATGCCCTCCTGCCTCTGCACCAGACTGATATGCAATTCTTCCTCCGAGTCGAATCCATCCGGCAGCATGCGAACCTGCTTCCACGTACGTGCCATTGCGCCCTCCCTAGTGCGACGAGACCTGGCAGACTTGTGTTTGCTCTCCAATTTTTTGTGAAGTAGGTACTCAACGCGCTTCTTGCGGAACTGCTCAACCGCAATCTGATGCGCAGTCAGAGGGCGGGTGCGCTTGTGCGACGGCTCAGAGCCATTAAGCGGTAGATAGAAGCCATGAGGCCCTGTTGCCGAGTTTGCCGCGGGTGCAGCGGGACCAGTACTTGCCGCCGGTGAGGCGACATCCATTCCGGCGGCCTGGCGCTGCTTCTGGAGGGTTGCATTCGCCGCAGCAGCCGCTTCGCGCTTGGCTTTGGACCAGTTGCCTCGTCCAAGTTTGATGGGTGCAAGGGGAGTGGATCCAGTCGCAGGTGGAGGTGGTGGCCCAGATGGTGTTTCGTCGTTGAGAAGCTTTTCGATACGCATGCCTCCAGGCGTGCTCTTGGGCACAAGCGTCGAACCATGCGGCTGCGGGCTCATGGATCGTGTCTGGTCGCTGTCCGTGTGGTATTCCTCGCCTTTGATGTGAACATGCTGTCGTCGGCCGCGGTTGCTTACAGATGTCGAGCCTATGGAAGAGATGTCAGCCTGGTTTCGTTACTCATCTCAACATGGTAATCTACCTGTCATAGAAGGGGCTGGGGATTGCCCTTGATCTGGAATTGGCGATGCTGCCCCTTCACTTTCCACGACTGAGAAGACTGGGTTGTTAGTGAAGCCTGATGTGATGTCAGTTACGTCATGTTTTGCCTTGTCACTCTCGCAATGAAAGGCTGCTGCGGGCGCGGCTTGAGGTTCATCCATGGGTGAATGTTGTGGTAAGTCTCTGTTCAGCCGTCGCGTCTTCGATAGATATTGGCTTTTCCTAACTGGAAGTTTTGCAACACGTTCTTCTAGGTTGTCACTCTCGCAACGAGAGACTGGTGCGGGCGTGGCTTGAGGTTCGACCATGGCTAGGGGTTGTGTTAAATCTCTTTCCGGCCATCTCCGCTGCGGCGTATCTGGGCCTTTCGTAATGTGTTCATCCAGCCAGTGGTTACGCATGTCAAAGAATGTCTGATAGTGCCTCCCGCAAACGCAGCAGATAAGTCGTTGTTTGGTTTCTCCTGGTAGTGGAGGTTCAGCTTTATGGCCGTGGAACGCGATAAAATGATCCTCCAATTCGAGTCTCCCAGAAAAATTCTGATATTGGGGGCATTGCCAGCAAATGTAGATCGGGAGGAAGGAGGTCCGGTGGATTGCGGCTAGGTTCACCCAATTTCGCGATTCCAGGACAGGAGGTGATATCCCATGATATCCACGGTAATGTCCAGCGAAGGTCGGTTGGGATTTATAGGTTCGTGGTGGGAGGCAATTCCGGCAAACATAAACCTCTTTGAGATTGTCCTTTTCATGCCGCGCCCATTAGCCCGAGTAACAGAAAATGCAACTTACCGCTTCGTTTGACTCCACGCTTTGGACCAGTGACAACTGGTGCCAGTGCGTCACTTGCCAGAATATCTGCAAATCAGAGTCACTATTGAGTCCCAAGAACAATATTATCGAAAACGTACTTATCCTCTCCTGCCTCTTAACCTCCCCAAACTGCTTCTCCTCTTCCGTGTCAACATTCTCTGCCGCGGCCTGCTCATCCGTCAAAATATCAAACTGCGGCGTCTTGATCGACATATCTCCGGGGCCGGCGTTCTCGCCCTTTCTGCCTGGCCCGTAAGGGTTGTTGAGCGCGTCGTGCTCGCTAAAGTCGCTCTCGAGGTACCACCACATGAGCCACAAGAAGGCTGTCGCGCGGCTGCGGCTGCTCAGCCCGCTCTTCATCACCAGGTCGAAGAAGTCACGCGGCACGTCGAAGTGCATCTCGGAGATCTTGGGAGCGTACTGCGACAGCACGAAGATGAGGTTTACGGGATTGGTGCGTGGGACGGGCGCGGTGCGGATGTCCTCTAGTGTCGAGGGCTGCTCCGAGTCTTCGGTGGCGCCCTTGAGGATGGATTTTAGGCGAGGAGCGTCTTGGAGCTGCTTGTATGCGTTGGGATCTTGCTGTGCTTGGAGGGAGGGAATGGAGTGGTACGTTCGAAGCTGGGCGCGCATCTCCGGGAAGACTGCGATGTGCTCAATTCCATGCCGATTCTTTGAGGAGGGTGATGCTTACAGTTGAGAGTGGTATTCATCCTGCCCACGTTGACAAGCAGGCAGACCATCGCCATATTGATGGCGGCGGAGCGCTCCGTCAGCAGCTTGTCCTTCAGAATCTTGCTGCACTTGCTGCTCTTGGCCATGGCATCCAGATAGATGTCCGCAAAGGTATGTCCCTTGCTGCTATCTGAGACCTTGGTGAAGGCCTTCTTGTCATCCTCGAAGACATATTTCAGGAAGTCGTATTGAATATCCTTCCGCCAAAGTGGTACTCCATCTTCCTTCTTCAGATGCCTTATCTTGTTCCCCGAGTACACACTCGATACGCTCCCATTCGCATTGCGCCTCGTCGTGGTCGTCGTGCTCGTGTAGTGAGGTTGCTCCCCTCCGCTGCCCCCATCCCTGGGTGAGGGCGCATCGCTGGGAACGTCGTCGTAGAGATGCGAAAGATTGGGATTCGCCTTGCGCTTCGGCATTTCCAGCAGTGCAGCGACCGCCTCTTCTTCTTGTGAGATTTCCTGCGCCAAATTTCGTTCTGGCGCTGGAGGAGTCTCTTGTTGCGGCGGTGAGGGCTCTGTTAGGACATGGCGGATGGAGTTTCGCGGGTCAGCCTCGCGTTGTGACAAAGGAGTATGAGACGTGTTCTGCTCCATTGTCTCAGCCATAGCTTCCTAGCGCGGGCTCCCGCGCACGAATTGACGATATGTGAAATCAATGGCGATGGGGGATGGATGCTCTCATGGGCTCTGCGAAGGAAGTTGGAAGCTGGCAAAATTGGCATCGCAAGATATCCGGATGCGCTTGCAGCGTAACTGCTAGTGCGCCGCCGATTTCCATTTTCCATAGGGCTGAACGCGAAAGTGATCTCGGCTGTTCGATTGGCCCAGCTCAGCCTATTCTCCCCAGCGATATTTACAACTGGTCCATAGAAATTATAACGCTGGCACAGCGGTTAAGATAGGAATTCAAGCGTCTCACATGCAATTGGGAAATTCGATAAAGAGGCAATCAATTGGCCAAAGCAAAATTTTCTTGATTTCTATCAATCCCAGTGCCTAGAAAGGCAAAAGTTAACTTTTTTGGTGGATCCCTTCACCCAGATCAACAGTGCCACCAGCAAGCCAGACGCTCCTCATGCATGATATCCACTGAAGCCTCAGTTATGCACGGCACCTGCCGAATGCAGAGGCCGATTCTATAGCTGAAGCAGAATGAGGCTTTGTGAAGCCCATGATAGAACGCCACGAGTGCCAGAAAAAACATCTCCAGATGCAGCCCGCCATTCCCATAAATGCCGCGCTGCAAAGACTCCCAGTGCACGCTGCAAGCGCACCAGGAGACATGACCGAGATGAGAGGATCGCTTTTGTTGTGTCGTAACGAGTCGAATTTTGAAAAAACCCCCCAGCTGAGACAATTTGAGCAAAAAAAGCAGGAAGTAGAAGATCGTCGGCAGTCGAAAGCCGGTGAATCAAGTCTATGGTTTATGCAAGTCCCCCCAAGCAGCAATTCTTCGAGGCGCACGGGCGTATACAGTCGTGAATTAGAGTCTTCCAGGCCATACGCGCTGATGGCCTTGGAAAACGCATTGTGTGCGCAGTCTAGGACTCGCCGGATAACTTTTCGTCAAGCCATCCGCGAGTGTGATGCCGAAGAACCCAGAGGAAATATCAACGCTATCTATATGCTGATCGGGGTATGAGAGCAAGTGCCGGACTTTCGAAAGACTGCCGAATCCAGATGTGAAACAGAGCAGAGCCAAACCGAACCGAACCGATGAAAGAAAAAGCATTCGAACGCAATCTATGAGTAGAAAGAAAATTAGCAGTATGACGCTTGCCAGACGTGCCCAATACGAGCATTCCGAGAAGTAGGTGGATTTACCACCAAGAACTGCCAGGTCCGGAGGGATTGCCGTAGCTGCCGCCGCCACCACCACCACCATAACTGCCGCCGCTATAGCCACCGCTGCCGCCATATCCACTGTTCTGTGGCGGAGGTCCGCCGTAGCTTCCACCGAAGTTGGAGCCGCCGCCGCCGCCGCCGCCGCCGGACGAGAAGCCACTTCCATAGCCTCCGCCATAGCCAGGGCCGCCTTGGTTGCTGCCACCAAATCCACGGCGAACATCGCGAGATGCTGCAGCGCCACGACCACGTCCACCAGCGCGGCCGCCGCCGCCTCGACCACCTCCGAAGCTGCTCTCGCGTGCGATAGTCTCAAGGAAGGATGGAACCTCTTGGTTGGCCTCCTTGAGTAGCTCGATCAGATCGCGAACAACACCGCGGTTGCCCCGGTTGAAGAAGGCGGTAGATATACCAGTATTACCAGCACGACCAGTACGGCCAATGCGGTGAACATAGTCGTCAATGTCGGTCGGCAGATCATAATTGATGACGTGAGTGACATTCGGAATATCGAGACCACGAGCAGCAACAGCAGTTGCGACGAGGATAGGGCAAGTGCCATTGCGGAACATGTCGAGGGCACGCTCACGCTCACGTTGAGTGCGGTCGCCATGAATGGATGTCGCGGGGAAGTGCTGATTGATGAGGAAATCCGACAGGGAGTCGGCCATGCGCTTCGTCTCAACGAAAATGAGTGTGAGACCAGTGCCATGAGTGTGCAGAATATCCAGAAGCACGGATCTCTTGTCTTGATCTTCGACATACTCGACCTTTTGAGTGATGTTCTCAGAGGTGGAACCGACACGACCGACTGAGAGGAAGATGTAATCTTTCAAGAAGTCGCGAGCAAGCAGCTGGATGTCCCGAGGAAAGGTGGCAGAGAACATGAGAGTTTGTCGGGAGGTGGTATCCGGCATGTCTTCACCTTCGACGATACGTCGAATCTGAGGCTCGAAACCCATGTCCAACATGCGGTCAGCCTCGTCGAGGACGAGATACTTGATGTTGCAGAGAGAGATACGGCCACGCTCAATCAGATCAACGAGACGGCCGGGAGTCGCTACGAGGAGGTCACAGCCACGCTCAATCTGACGAAGCTGAGAGCCAATATCGGCACCACCGTAAACGACACAAGGTCGTACCCATGAGCGATACGCGAATTTGCGTGCCTCATCGTAAATCTGTGACACAAGCTCACGAGTCGGAGCAAGGATCAGAGAAGTAGGATATGCCTTGCGCTGACGGAACCCACCACCACCAGCTTGGGCTGGAGCAGAGAGAGGCCCAGTCCTGTATGCCTGGGAGAGGATCGGGAAGAGGAAACCACCAGTCTTGCCGGAACCAGTTTGGGCACAGGCCATCAGGTCACGGCCACCCATCACAATGGGAATAGAGTACTTCTGGACGGGTGTTGGAACTTTGTAGCCGGCGAGTTCGATGTTCGTGATGAGGTGGTCGTCGAGCGGAGGGTTAGTGAAGGTGATGACAGGTTCCGGCACATCTTGTCCAGACGCCTCGACGGGGATCTCATCGTACTTTTCGAAGTTGATACCTGTTTGTTGCTTTGTAGGGTCATTTGGCACACCGAACAGTTCACGCTCTACGCGTGGGTTTGGCGGACCTGGGATGTGCTTGCCCTCTTTCCAAGAACCATCCCCAGATCCAGCAGGCCGGCCACCACCAAAGCCTGAGCCCGAGCCAGGGTTGCCATATGCACCCGGTTGGAAGGGCTTCCTGTTTCCATAAGAGGTATTGGGCTGATCCCAGCGAGAGGCGCCGCCGCCGCCGCCGTTCGGAGCGAAACTAGGAGCGTTGGCCCAAGAACTGTTGTTCATAGACCCATTGGGAGCGCCATTGGGAGCGCCATTAGGGGCACCATTAGGGGCAGCGTAGCCACTATTCACGTGTCAGCAGAACTCGATCAAATGCAACAATGAGTGAAGCTATTTCTTACCCAGGGCCTCCGTGACCACCAAAACCAGCGCCATTCATCATGCGGGCATCATCCATACCTGGTCCGCCTGGCCCGCCAGCTACTGGGCTGGCCGGTCCACCTTGACGATTGCGAAGGTGTGGAGGAATGTAAGCGCCACGCTCAAAACCGCCGTTCGGGGGAGCGTGTTGAGACTCGTTGAGGGAGAGACGGCCCATGTCAAGTTGATCGGTCATGTTGAGGGTGCTTTTGTTCGAAATGGCGGTGTGAATGTTGATTGTCGAGGGTTAAGAGCGATTTGAAAATTCTCAAAACGATCTAAGTAGTATTAAGTAGTAAAGAAGTTTGGGATGAGCGTTGGAAGAAGACGCTCAGCGCTCAAGTGGCAAGTGGAGGTGTTGCTCGGTGGAGATTGCAGGCAGAAGCGCGCCTGGAGTCAACAAGCGGTCGTGAAGTGCCGTAAATATGCCTGTCTATCGCCGTAACGACCGACAAAGCAAGAAAAGGAACTTTAAGGAAGGATCTCGCAAGAGCAGAGTGCGTTGTTTGTGCAGAATGTTGCTCCGTGAGGAGAATTGTTGTGAGAAGAGGACTGGGAGGCGTGGTGGATCTTTTGAAAATCTTGAGTTAGGTAGCGCGCCAGCACGGGCCAATCACGCGGGCGACCGGGATGCTCCGTAATCCAGAACGTAACACGGCGGCGAACCTCCAACAGCAGGCACTTCGCCTCACACTAACAAGCTTTCGGTCGAGCGCAAGATGCTCCTGACATCACTTGCTCCGCCGACCTCGAGAGTGACACAATAACTGACCCCGATGGCTGTTGAATGGGTACTCCTCGAACGACTTGTCTCTCCAGCTTAGGTGGGAGCTTCGATGAGCACGCCGTGTTCTATGTGATTCCACTCGTCTCCCGAGCATGTACCATGCAGATGCTGCTCTACTTGCTTTTTCACCTTCTTCGAGCAAGCCCACTATGTGCTGAAATTCACCAAGTTGTCCATTAAACCTTTCTCAAGTGGGCTCGGACTGTGTGCTGAAATCTATGCTTGATGCGGTATACCTAAGTGCTATGAAGACTACACGGCTTGAGTGGACACCACTGCCTTTCCTGAACCCACTGGGCTTTCATAGCCGACGTTTTGTATCCACGGCTAAATCGTTATGTCTCTGTTCTGGCATCTTCTGCCTCGGATTTTTTTCGGAGCCTTCACAGATGCAATGAGCTACTAGAGAAGCGACTTGGGAAAGAAACCAGTTCATCATCCGTTAGGCGCCAATGTCGACAATCATGCATTGCTCTCTAGACAAGAGAGTAGCAACTTCCTTGGTTCCTCCTGGAGCTTCGAACGCGCCATCGCTCTCTCGAGGCCGACAAAACAGTTACCCGCCGGGTAGGCTGGAAAGCCTACGGACGAGTAGCACTTGCAATTCGAGGTAAGCGAGACTATCCCTGAAAGCTTGGCTCTACTTTCTTCAGAGCATTTACTATAACTTTGAAGACCACCACACTTTGTTGGTTGTGGAGACTATGCGGAGACACTGTAGCTGTTCAGCGCTGCAGGCAACCTTATTGTCACTCTCGAGTTTGTCTGCTTAGCCCATCATCCCAATTCAATCTTATACACGTCATGGCTTTCCACGTGGACTTTACCAAAGACAACAACATAGCGGTGGTTAAGCCAGGACATCTGTTTCCGACGTGTATCATGTCACATTGTACACGAGCTGTAACTAAATAGTCGTCTCTATCATGCCATACTTTTCTCCCGCATTCTTTGCAAAGGGGTTTTACGGGTCCTCACAAATGCAATGCATACTCCAATGATAAGCCCAACGAGAAGCAACTTTTGAAATAGAGTGAATCCATCGTTCTTTACACTTGTAGGCTTAGTAGACACAGGCTGCTCATCTTGTTCTTCCTTCTCAGCTTCCTCCTTTCGATCGCTGGCCGGCTCGATGGGGGCTTTCAGGTTCGGGGTCTTGGGGGTAACATCCAGATCATCGCCCTCGACTGCAGGAGCGGCTGATCCGACGAGATCTTGAGAGTAGAGAGAATAGATCAGCCGCTCCATTCGCCAAATGTCTATAGCTCCCCGCGAGTACCTTCTTCTGGGGCTTCGAGCTCGCCACTCTTTGCAATCTTCACCGTCTTAACCGGCTTATCTGCTGCACCCTTCTCTATGTTCTCAATCTGCTCCACGACGTCGTAGCCCTCGAGAACTTCGCCAAAGACCACGTGGCGCCCGTCGAGCCAGGAGGTGATCGCAGTGGTAATGAAGAACTGGCTTCCGTTGGTGTCTTTGCCAGAGTTGGCCATGCCTGCATCAATTAGCCATTTACACGATACCAGAATCTGTCATTGTTGATAGACGTACTCAGAAGACCAGTCTTGCTGTGCTTGAGCTTGAAGTTCTCGTCAGGGAACTTGGTACCGTAGATGGATTTCCCACCAGTGCCTATAACCCATTAGCACCTCAGTTGTAGCAGAAATCTTTCCGTGAACTAACCATCACCGTTTGTGAAGTCGCCTCCCTGAATCATGAACTGCTTGATAACACGGTGGAAGGCAGAGCCTTCGTATCCATAGCCCTTCTCGCCTGTTGCAAGGGCTCTATAGGCGCGTTAGACGGTATTAATTGCGCACAGCTGGGGTTGCAAAGTACCTGAAATTCTCTGCGGTCTGTAGAGGCGTTAGTGAGAGGCGATTTTGGATACATTGCTTGGGATCATACCTTGGGAACGGTCTTGCCATACAGGCCCATCACGATCCTCCCCAAGGGCTTGTCATCGTGTGTAATGTCGAAGTAGACCTGATTTCAGGTCAGCGCTGGCGCGAATACATATCAATAAAGTTTGGCCTGACCTTGCTGGTAATCTTGGGTCCCTTTGCAGCTTCTGACGTCTGTCCGAGAAACACGAAAATGATTGTGAAAATGAGGAGTAGAGAGACGACGACACGCTGTAGTGAAGCCATACTGAGTAGCATGCAGGTCGTTAAAGGAGTTGTGTGGGAAGGAGGTGTCTTCGACAGTCGAGGACAAGTGGTTGAAACGAGCCAAATCGCCCTGGCGCGAATCTGCAGGAACCGACAGGGGTAGCTAGCACGTGATCACGATTTTAGCACATCTTCCCATCTCGACCGAAGTCGCGCAGTCAAACAGGTCCGAAGAGACAGCCAATTGAGGGAATACAATTTAGCACAATGGTGTGTGGGACCCAGAATCCTCCACGACATTCAGCTCATGTGCGCAGGTCTTCTTATTAGGCACAAACTTCGCCGAAGGCCATCTTCTTAAGGCACGACAATTGGACCTCATCGTCAATCTCAAGTCTATCTAACAGTCTCTGCAGAAAGCGCTGGAGTCCTTCTATGGCATCGGCCCAACGATATCCGCGAGAGTCATGGCGCACTTCCACCTCCACCCAACAGCGAAAATCGGCAGCCTCCGCAACCAGCAGCTCACCGACCTCACGCAACATCTTTCGGACATGAAGATTGAGAACGACTTGAGAAAGACTATGCAGGAGAACATAAGACGGCTGAGAGATATGGGGACATATAGAGGCAGAAGGCATTACGCGGGTTTGCCTGTGAGAGGGCAAAGGACAAGATCACAGGTCCGAGAAAGTATCATGTCAAAGTTGTAAAATTGCTGATGAATGTTGTCCAGATCCAAACCGCGAGGAAGCTCAATAGGATTGAACGTAGAGGATAGAGGTGGCTCGGAGTTATGGCCCGTTTCTTGATACGCATATTAGCATTGGGCGGCGTTGGATATGTGCTTCAAAAATCAACTCATGTGCACATTATGTATAGATAGGTGGATACACTGTTACACTGTACCAGACGTATAAGAAACGACTGCAAAAGAAGTCTATAGCCTGTATTTATTTTCCGCTCTGTCAACTTCGCGTTCTTCTTGCAAGTGTGACCGAGAGATGTTTGGACTTGAACGAATATTTCATCAAAAAGTTTCGCGGTTTGGTCCGATATATAGCAAGTTGTTTATGGGGTTGAACGAAGCTTTTAACTGTCGGGTCCAATTCTATGATGGAGTGCATTATCTTCTCATTACCTTAGCTAAGAGCAAACGCTTCGACGAGGATTTGGAATCATTTTACTATATAAATGCAAAGCGGATCGCATATTCGTTCAACTAGGGGAATGAGATGCATAGAAGGGCGTATTCAATGTGGAGAACGAGTTAGATCTTCAAATCGGGGTTAATCACGGTGCAGCTCGGTATTCAGCGATCTCCCAGATGGCTTCTTGTGCCCAGTCGCAGTTTCCGATATTGTAAATCATATTTGTCCGCCTAAGGGGTATGAACATTGAGTGAAGCAGCAAATCATGTTTCGTCTTAGCCAAATAAGCCACCATGTAAACGCCACTATCAGTGGATCAGCAGCCACCTGGCGGCTGCAATAACCTAGCAATCCCTGAGCCATGTTTTCCGATAAACGTAGCTGTAGAACCTTCCACTGCTGCCGCCAAACTCCACGCTTGCTATGCTTTTCCCAGCAAACAAAGGAAAACGCCACCTGTAAACTTGATGAGAAAATTCAAGCACGCACTGTGCTAGCATTGTCAATAGCATTACCGCTACTTGGGCCGACAGTATTTAAGTGGTTCCGCACGCTAGGTGTGCGCGTGCTAATCTGACGTACAGGTGCAGCTTGAGCACTGGTCGCTGAAGGCCTAATCTCTGTACGTCGATTTGGTTGATGAGCAGATTGAGTGACAATGGGCGCGGACGCAACTGGGTTTGCCGAGGTAGGTGTCACTCGTGTAGATGGGCCTCCACGACCACCTAAACCTGCAGTAGAGTATCCTTGGGACACGCCCGGGTGAGCGGGTTGTGGTGCAGGTGTGGTACCAGGATTCGTACCCGGTAAAAGCCCACTAGCCGCCGTGAAGCCATTCCGAGCGGTGGGCGTCTGAGAGCCGTTACCGGTGTTCCACGGACGCCGTTCTGTGTTGTTAGGTTGGCGCGAGATGTTACTTTGTGTCTGCTCGTTCTCGACGTTCGCTCTCGGAACAGACGGGTCAGCTGTGACGCTGTTGTCTTCCACGGCCGCTTGGCTAACCGCTGGCTGATTTAATCGACGAGCGGTGAACGGATTCGCACGAAGCTGCTGAGCTCTGCTCTGTACAAGCTCAGCAGCGCGTCTTTCCCGCTCTTCGGCTGTCATAACTGAGGGAGACCGGGACGCGGGCTGACTGAGGCCGTTCTCAATCTGCTGACGAAGCGCTGCCTGTAGAGGAACATTGTCGTTTCGCAGTGCCCGTACTGACGGCTGGGTCTGCAAGCGTTGACGAGAAGGCTGAGCCCTCAAATTCAGTCGAGAGGTTTGAGGCCTTGGGTTCTGCGGTACACTGTCCCTGGTACTGGTTGGTGATTGTTGGCCTCGAAGACCGCGCTGCGATGGACGTGCACGGATAGTAGCTGTGGAAGGTTGTTCTCTCAAGCGTTGAGTGGATGGCCGGGGGCGAGCGTAAAGAGCCATGAACGGATTGCGATTTGGCCCTTGGAAAGTACGGGCAGCGACATTGAGCCCTGGGAAGCCACTTGGAACTTGCGGTCCTCTGTCGACAGTCTGCGCCCAGCGATTAGCAGTTGGAGCTCGAAATCCCATGACGCTTGGAGGGCGTGCCAGCGCATCATGTACCGAAGGGAGAAACGGCCGTTGGGTAGGTTCATCGACCAAGCCATCAAGATCATCGTCTATAGATGGCTCTAGAACTGGACCTCCACGCGCAGGGCCGGTGAATGTCTGTTCTACCGCGTTCGCAGTCAAAGGTACCCCATTATTAACTAACGAGCCTTGGTAGGCCAAGTCTGGCTGTGGTCGTCGGCGCTCGTTTCGGGACGGGTTTCGAGGTATACGAGAATTCGAGGCATTAAGTCCCGCTGGTGTTCGCACTCTTGCCATTTGTGGGCTCGATTCAGCAACAGGTGCAACGCCATTGCCCATTGCTTGGCCCGCAAGATCCATTCGAGAGGAACGACGATTCCTATTTGCAGTTCGAGGCCGTGCGACCGGCGTAGCAGATCTTGGATCGTCCAATTGATCGAAATCAAGCGGTTGTTCTGGATCCATTGCTCTCATGTTATATTGATGTTCCGCGAATATAGTGCTGATGATAGGGTTGTAGTCAGGGTGGCGGAAGCGCCGTCCACGGCGAAAAGCAAGGCGTGCCGATGCATCGGAACTGTCATCACTGTCAACAGTGCCGAGTGTAGCAGTGGAAGGCTGACGAGGTAAAATATTGCGAATGGAAGCAACGGGCCTCAGGGTTGAGCCAATGGCGACAAGTGGCGGTGGAATAGAGCGGATATGAGAATTGGTTGGTCCTTGCGGTTGGTCCATTTCGGAGTCGTCGTCGTCTGCTTCGCCATCTTCGTAATTGACGGTGGATGTCGAAAGGACCGAGCTACGGCGTCGCAGTCCTCGAGACCCATCGCGAAAGCGGGAGCGTCCAGTGCCTTGCGATAGGCTAGCCGGGACGTACGGTCTATCTGCAGTAGGCGTCAGACTTCCCCCGTTTCTCGTTCGCTCATTAGAAATTGTGACTGGCTCCCACCCGACAGTCGTACTCGCTCCATCACTGTCCTCCTCATCCTCTTCGGCCCCATCATGGCCGTGCTGTAAGGGAGACCAGCCCTGATTCTCTATCGCATCATCGACATCACCTTCCTCCGTATCATCGCGGATGCTGCCGATTGAACTGGACGGTGCTCGTCGGCTTTGTGGAGCTTGTCGCGATGCAAGGGGAGCTCCGGTCCGCTGACGTCTCCCGCTAGGCACAGGTCCATCATCATCGCTATCGTCATGTTCGTCGTCTTCCTCTAGTTCATTGCCTCCCCGAACAGAGCTAGAGGCAACTGACGAGACCTCCGAGTCAATGACTCGGCGGCCACCTCTACGATGCTGGCTGGTCACTGGTTGCGGTGTTTCGCTTGCTGTTGACCGACTGCGCTGGGAGCTCTCCTCGCTTTCATCATCGTCTACAACGAAGCCACTCATCGACGAGTCTTCCCCTGTGCCATCCTCCTCCTCGTCTTCCTCTTCAACCGGCATCATCTCTGTTTCGTCGCTGTACCTGCTAGAAGTAATACTTGGTGTATACCTCCGTCGACCCGCCGCAGCACTGTGCGCCGCACGACGCCGCGGTGAGAAGTACGGTCGTAATACTGGAATCGTGGGAATCAAATTAGGAGAGCGCTGTCCATCCCAGTCGTAGTAGTCATCTTCAGCATCCACCCATTCGGCGATATCTGCCGCCCCAAGGAATTCTGCCGCATGCAAATGGTGGTCCATATCGATGTCTACGCCTTCCTGATCCTCACTACGACCAGAGAACTCTGATGTTTCATCAACCTCACTGAAAGTTGTGAAGCTGTTCCCCCACTGTCCAATTTCAGCCTCGCTATACCCTTGGTCGCAATGATTACAAGCACCATCCTCGAGCTCCCAATGACAGAAGGGGCAACGATCAACACCGTCCTCTGGGTCACGGATTGGTCGAGGATGAAGCGCTCGTCGGATCAGGAAGACCCCTCTGAACAGACCTCCCTTGCGAGCATCTTTATTATCCTTATCTTTTTGAACAATGTCGGCTTCTTCTTGTCGTGCCTTTTCAAGGGTCTCGGCGGTCTCATTGGGTGGGAAAAGGTCGGAACGGCTCATGAATACGGCAACCAAATCTTTGATCTGTTTGCGATGAGCCATAAATCAAGTTCCATCTTGATAGGAGGAACTTACAATGTATGCTGGTGCGGGCGAGTGTAAGATCACAGCGCGACAGTCTGGGCAGGTCTTCCTGCCAGTGGTGCTGAGGAACCAGGTACATAGACACTTTCAGACATTAGCAAGCAAGAAACAACATCGCTGGGATTCTCTCCTACGCTGTAGCAGTATGTGTGGCCGCACGAGGTCGTATATGGTTCGAATAGAAGCCGGGTGCAAATCTTGCATTGCAGAGTGGAGCGCACATTCCCCAGGTCTGCCTTCAAACCTTCGACAACCTGGGCGGGCTGTAAGTGCTTCTGATCCTCTCTGAAATGTAAGCAACCGACCTCATTGTTCTTTTGCACGGTAGCATCATTTTCACGCGGCTCAACGCGCAGGGATGCGGGGCTGTCTTTTGACAGCGGCCTTGAAGTTTTTGGCTTTGCAATATGTTTATGGGTAGCTTGAAGCCTGCTCACGGTGGACGCTGAAGTACTGCTCGAGGAAGATGATGTTTGCTGCTGCATGGATGGTTGCGGTGATCGCGACAAGCTCTCATCAGCCTGGATGTTGGACGAGCTGCTGTGGGCGCGTTTCTGCCGAACGTTTCGGCCGCTGCTCGAGTGCGTCGACGATGGATCCATGGCGAAAAGACGCCTCAGCAGCCCCAGCTACTCAAGCTCGCCGGCAATGGAGAGGCACAGGCAAACGAAGGGTTCATGCAAGAATTGAAGGTGAAGCGTAAGGTTGCAGGTTGCAGGTGCAGGGTGGAGAATGATGTGTAGGCAAACGCGGAGCCAGAGCCTTACCCTAAACGCTCGTGCGCCTGCCGCGCGAAAACGGCTTGGCGGTCGTCGGGCCGACTATTCTTACGCGCGACGCGCTAGCCGAAACAGAACAGCCTTGCAGAGAAAAGTGGGAGCGCGTGGGAGCTTGCCCTCGTCTCGCTCCAAACAAGGCCTTCATGCTCTCATCTCTCTTCCTTTCCTCACGTTCGCCCTTCTCTCAACCTACTGGCGGGGACTCAAGCCTATCCATTCAGTCGTTTGTGGCCTTGACCCCCATTTTCCTCGACTGGTCAGCTTTACCTCTTCAGGTTCAGTATTCTGCTTACGGGGACGACATCCGAGCACGCAACAGTCTCCACTTTCTGTCCTGTTGACTGGGTGGGCTATTTCACTGCGATGATCGATCCCGTCACTACTTTTCCAAAATTTCTTCCTGTCCTCGACACTCTGAAGCACATGAACCGATTCAAAGCCTCAAGTTAAACAGTCAACCTATTTCGATGTTCGCAACGAATCAGACATGTGTGGCTCAGTCGACACTCTTTCGGCCTTTCGGCGAGATTGGGCGACTGCTAATCGAGGTTTGTATCTCGTAAGTTGGAGTGGTTGTCAATACGCAGCCCTTCAGAGCTTCTTCCTTTTCGTTCTACAAAACCTTTGAAGGAAATATTTGCAGCAGTACTAGCCCGCTTTCGTAGCTGAAAACGAATTCGTCTCATCAATACTCTCATGTGTCTGTTTCGCGAACGCAAAGCAAACCCAAGGTGAAGCAGATTCGCTAGTAACTCAAGTGTAGCAAAAAACAAAGCTGGCATGTCAATCAACTTAACCTCAATGGAATCCCGCATCGCTATGAGATGAAACCCCGGAAATCAACGCCGAAAGAACCGTGCTGTCGAGCCCAGCGCAACAATCATCAAGTCTTGACACGCTTGACGGGATGGCTATTGCCATTTGCGACACTGCCATTTGCAGCATCATCCCCAACAACAGCGTTAGGCAGATCAAGCCATGCGATATGCCCGGGGACGACATTTTCGTACTCCACGACCTCCTTGTCCGTGGCCTGCAAGAACTTCTCTTGCTCTTGGAGGAAAGCCTTGAATGAGCGCTCGTCGAACTTCCTACCAGCCGCATGCTGTCTCCGAATAGCCTTGAGCTTCGCCCGAATGCGCTCCTCAAGGATCTCCAAACGATATTCGCCGTACTGGTAGTACACTTCCGCAACGTCAGAGATGCCACGGATAGTACTGAGGACCGCATCATCCGCGAGCGTAGGATCCTTTGGACGGAACGAAGTGACGCTGGTGATGCGTTCTTTTGCGCCTAAGGCTCGAAGTGCCTGATGTGCGATATAACGGCCTTGCATCACGACAGCGCAACCCTACGCGACATGTCAGCCCATACGAGACTGCTTAAGGAGTGTGAAATCAACTTACCATTTGTGGGCCGCGGACCTTGAGGATATTCTTCCTATCGCCAGTGTACAGTGCTGTCTCTCCGCCAACCATGTTCGTGCAGTCACTCAGCATCAAGACGCAGACGAATGGATAGCTATCTTCATGCCATCCAACGACAGGCTTGTCATCTTCCCAAGGGCAGCCAGCGATGCCTTCATCCTCAGCGAAGTAGCGCTTTTGCCGGGAAATCGCAGCCAGTTCCTCCTGAGTCTCTTTATCTGACTTGACGGATAAGTTGATGTGACCGATCTCGTAGTCGATAACTGGCGTCAACTCAACACCGGCAATCTTGGAGACGATCTCAAGTGTTGCGGGATGATTCCACGCATCATACGCGAATGGGGCGTACCTACACCATCAATCAACACCAATCCGCAAAACATTGGAGAAGAAGACTTACTTGCTGGCATAACCACGGATCTGGCACGCCGCAATATTACTCTGGACACCATGCTCCTCCATAACCTTGGGATTGAGGATCTCGGCACGCATTTGCTCGACCGCTTCTTTGGTGAAGAGTGGGAAAGGCTGAGAAACAGCGACTGGAGAAATGCCAATATGCTCTCCGTATCCGATATCCTTCATCTGGATGATTTCTGAAGGTGGCGTGAATGCAAGATGCTTCTCCGGATCGAACTTGACTGGCGTGACCGTGCTCTCAGCCTTCAACCCCTCAATAATCGGGTTGAAAGACTGCTGAGCTGGTGCTGTTGTCACCTTAACGATCGATGTCTGCGCCATTGTGTTCCAGGAGTTAGGTATAAGCTAAAATGGAAGATACTATCAGTGGAATGCTATCAGCACAAAGGGTTCAGCAAACAAAAGTTGGAGTGTGCAAGTTTGGAGCAAGATATAGAGAGAGAAGAGGAGGGTGACATCATGCTGCTGCGATAACGGGGCTGTATGTGTTAAGAGCGCTTAGTCTACGGTGTGACGTCGATGACGCTTGAATGTTGAGGTTGAGGAATACGGTGTAACTGTGACGAAGATGCAGCGGCAAGCAGCAGTGAAGCATCTCCGTGGATTTGAATGAATACCACACACAAGAGCAAAGGAAAAGCTGCAACTGCACTCGCACAAACGACTCACCTAAATTGACGACGGTCAAGGAAGATCCTCGATAAGTTTCGAAATGGAAGCAGTATGTGTATATCAAGTCGATCAGATAGGGGCATGAAGAGGAGGCGAGTCGACCCTTTATATTCAAGCCAGCAGCAAGCGGACCGGCGAAGGCGCGCAATTTCACATGAATTGGTGACAGACTACTAAGCGCTGATCTGGGGCTGCGACATGCTGATGTGTCTTCTTTACAGCATTACCGAACGAAAATGCCAAAGGCGAGAACAGGTAGTCGTGGCAGGTTGGTGCTTGCAGGACCCTTGTAACGTCCCCTCCACACCTCAGACTCAACGTTTGACTGGCTCACTTTTAGATTTTTCTCTTATTGTTCTTTCTAAGTTTTACGTTCCATACACTATGCTCAAGAGAGCCGCATGGACGGAATCAGTCCAAACCTTATCTTATCATTCCCGTCGCCAGCGACCAGCGTTGAGAAAGGGCCGTGTTCGAGCATACTGTGCTGTAGCAAATCGGCGGTCAACAGCACGGCAGCATTTCTCGTACCATGTATTGCTAAGGAGCCAAGCTTTTCAAGCTAGTATGGATCCGTTATCTGTTTCAAGAAAGGACCGCCGTCATTGGACCCGTCTTCGCTATGGTTCCAAACGCTTATTCTGGTCCTCGCAACCATATATGGCAGATTCCAATCGTGGACCTGAAGATACCGATATGGCAATGATGCAGTGTTATACTGCGATTGTCCAGTTCATGTTTCCACTCCGTTTCGCTATTCTTTAGATGCCGCTTACCTGGGTCAGCCACTTGGCACAGCTGCGCGAGAGCAGCATCGGGCGGGAGAAATATTGACCACTCGATTATCAAAAGTGGAGGCATTTTCATCAAATGCGGCGGGGTATATGGGTTTTAGTAACGGCATTTCCGGGGATGGGCAACAATCAAGTTTGTTCAGGAATCAGATACCCTTTTTGGCATAATCGCAGACCTACTAGCCTTTCAAAGGCCGGGACAGCTACCGTACACTTGTATCTCCTTGCGGACGCCGTTAGAGTCCGGATTAGTAGCAGGTGCACGTCGAGGCCTTGATATGCTGCCACCAGGGATGAGCTCACTATGTAGTCAGACAGTTCATCTGTAGATGAAAGCCCAACATCTTAATGGGACGGAGCAACAAAGTCATCAGCCAGAGAATTCTCGTTCAATGCCCGGTACAGAGTGCTCGTGTGCCCTCATTTGCAGTGTCTTAGACGGAAGAGGTTTGCCATGCTGCCGGATCACAGCGATATCGCTCAGCAGTGCGTTGATAAGAATCGATGGTCGTCGAGTGTCCACCTGCCGCGACCTCTGTAACAATATTTTTCCGCGCGGATGCTAACGCCAAGCTTTTGAGCGGCGCAGATCGTCTAACTTCCCTTGTGCTCGTGCTCATGCGAGCGACAACCTCCCTCCAATCCTCTCTTCCTGCGTCGAACGGGTGAAGACTTGTATCTCCGCCGCACCCTTGGCGAGGTAATGGCAGATAAAGGCGAGACGCAGGCGTGGACGCCCGAGACCGCTGCGAAGTTTAATAGGTGCGTATGTTTTCGGCTCGATCCCCCAGTCCGTGGCCTTAGACATCTACCCTTTAGTTGCTGCGACTAGTAGCCACTGACAACATGAAGCAAAGTCAAATCGGAATATTTCGATCCATGCCAAGAGGCAGCATCACGCAGTATCAAGTGCCTACATCGGAACGGTGGTGATAGAGATATGTGCCAGGACTACTTCCAGTAAGACGTGCCGATATGCCTAGACCATTCCTAAGCATCCTCTAGTGCAGTTTCGCACTGCTGCCTTGATTTTGCCATTCTTAGTCGGCCGCTGTAGTCATCTCAACACCATGCTGACCTTCACTTCTCCACAGAGCGTATCGCGACTGCAAGAAACAATGGGTACGTCTATATACGCCATGATCGACACCGTAGCCTATCACCACTCGTACCGAAGATTGACGATGAACATCAGATCGAGGCCCGGAGAAAGACAAAGTAGGCGAACGTTAGTCGCTTGCCACGACGTTCACAACACTTTGCGGATCATCGAAGATAACACGTTAGCTCGATGTAGAATCATGCGGTATTCCGCAGGAATGTGGGCGCGCAGAGTTCGCCGACAAGATGTGGTGTGCTCTGGATAAGACGATTATACCCCGAACATGTAAATGGTGATCGAGCCCCTGCTTCCAAGCGAGAGTGATATCAACTCTTGGGCATCACTGCGGAACGTCCTTGGTCAGATAATACAGCTCTTGGTTTTCTGTACACCACCGGACCGAAAGTCATTATTATTCATTATGATGTCTAAACAATCGCCACTCCAACTCGATGTCCTTGAATATGTTGCTGATGTGATCACGCGATCACCTGCTATCAGCATGCGAACTTGGAGAGCCCATAAGAAACTGTTAGCGGGCCTGTTAGATGTGAATCGCATCGTACGTGATAAGGAATCGAAGAACCTTAGGCGTACACATTATTCAATGAGGCTGCTTCGTTAGTTTTTGAGTAATTCCAGAAGTCGCTGATGCGCTCCCGCCGAATTCAAGGCGGTAGTTGGCGATCGTAGGAAATTAAATTAATTTTGTGATGCATTGCAATAGGCTATTCACTGATCTCTATGCTTCATTGTGTATTCTCATTCAAGGACACTCGTGAAGCGGAGGAATGTTAAGACGCTGCAGTTGAGCTCAAAATTCTGCCGAAGCTCCGAAAATTTCAAGCTTCTCTCTCGTGATGTATGTAACAGATGCGCCATATCTTGCAAAGCGGACAGCGCAACTGGCCAAAAGAAGATTTCGGTGGATGCCTTTCTTCTTCGCCCACATGCACCTTGTGAGGACATGACATGCATGGAAAGTGTGTCGTTCTTGCCATGGGTTCAAGTTGTGCATTGCAACCACCACGCAAATTTTTTTGTAACTGCACGCAAGTCACTGACTTCAAGCATTCATGACACCGTCATCGCGGTAACATCCTCTACTTGTCATTCTTTAGGGCACATCAATTTTCATGCTTTCCATGAAATATGATGGCTTTCTCCTCCAAGTACGAAGACCTCGTCGGCGGCGCTGGCCGGGATTACAAACAGGCGATGAAGGAATGTGAGAGGAAACTCAAGAAAACGCCGAAAGAGCCATCTTTACTAGTTAGTCAATCCCTCCAAGCTTTTGAATCTTGTTAACAATCGATTTAGCTATTCAAGGCGTTCATATTCCTTAAGCAGCGGCAGTACGAGCATGCGGAAGAGCAATGTGCCCAATTCAGCAAGTTGGACCCTCCAATCACTGAACAACGGTTCATCGACGAGATTCATGATGTCTATGCCAAAGTTACTCTCGCCCAAGGGAAGAGCCTGCTGTCCTCTGACAAGTCGATATATGCCCTCTGGGAGAATCTTCTCAAAGCAGCTGGCCCGAGCCGAAAGAGGGAACTCCAGGAGCATATTTTCAGCACGTCGGCAGCTTTGGGTTTTTGGGAGACCGCTCAAAAGGTTTACTTTTCTTTAATGAACTAACCAGAAGTGATTTCTAATATATCACAGGCACTCATCGCTCTTAAGAAGGACAGCCCAAACGATTCAAGAATCTTCTTTACCCACATCCTTATCACACAACTTCTCTCACGCATCTATGGACTTCGCGGTGATTCAATGCGTAAGCAATTGTTTCAAAGCATGGCCTTCAAAACGCTTGCTGGCGCTGTCCAGACTACTTTGAAAGAGTCAAATCCAAACGGGTTGATTAACAACACACAGCACCTACGATTCATCACGCAAGTCTACAGGGAGCAAGAAAAATACATGGAGCTCCTCGAAGTACTCGACAATCCTCAAATAGGCTTATTATCCCCACTTGGAAAGGCCGACATTGAGTTCCTGCACGCCCGCTTAGAATGTTTATTTGCCCTCGAGATGTGGGAAGAGCTTGCCGGTGCAAGTGTACTAAGTGTTACTTCCGGTGTTGCTTTCCCTGGTATGGCAGGAAGATGGAGGTATGACTGGAAGATTTGGGAATACATTGCGCTCGCGCATGTCAAGTTCGACTCGGAGAAGTGAGCATCTTATCGGATTGGAGAGGGCGAGAACACTGATACATGATCTTACAGATCGCAACCCGTGTTTCACTCCTTCTTCACCGAATTTGAGAAGGTAGTCGATTATTCGTCATCGAAGTCCCGACCAGTATGGCTTTCCGCGTTGACTTATACTCTACGTATCCCAGACAACGCGAAATATGAAAGACACACACTATTTCACTACTGCTTGGAGTATCTCAGACGTCATCACTTTCAGCGCTACTGTTTCAACGACCTGCGCAGCTTTGTGGAGAGGCTTGATGAAAAAGAAATGAGAAGATTTCAGAACCAGTGTCGCAAATTGGCATCCTCTTGCCAACCCGGCCAGTCTGGGCAAGACACGGCAGATATGTGGGCAGTTTCTGAGCTCAACTCTCTGAAGTTTGATTACTTGCTCAGTGTAGTGTGCATTAAGCACCCTGAGCAGTCCGTGGTTGAAGCTTTCATTCTCAATACGCTTCGCTTCTGCAAAGTCCAGCAAAAGCTCGACGGCGACTCTTACGTCCTGGATGAAGCGTGCCTCCTCGCGGCATCTGCGCTTGAGTTCCTGGCGGCTGGTGCCGACGAAGATGTACAGTCTGCAGCCCCTCAAATCCGAACAGTACAAGCGTTTTACCTTGTTCACGATATGCTTTATTTCAACCCTCGGAATTACAATGCGCGAGTCTTGCTGATAAAGCTTGCCCGCACGCTTGGGCTTGTCTCGGTTGCAATGGAGAATTATCAGGAACTGGGTATTCGGGAGATACAGAACGAGACTCTTTCACATCTTCTCTTCAATCGAATATCGTGGATACATCCTTTCGAGGTGTCCGGTCCGGAACGTCGGAAACTCGACGGCATGATTGCAGATCCGTACAAAGGACTCGGCAAGGTTCTCACCTGGTACGATGTAGCTTGTGAGAAGATCAATGGATTTCTGGGGGCAGATATCGACAACTATCGTTACGATAAGGCAGTAGAGTTCTACAACTTGAAATCTGGACTACAAAATAGTCTATGGAAACAAATGGCTGCCATAGAAAGGCGGAGAATTGCCCGTCTGACGGATAGGCCTTATGACGAAGCCGACAGTATTGATTCACTACTAGGTAAGCATCGTTCCAGCGCCATATATTGGTTTTAATTCATGAAAGCGACATTAATTAATTGCTTTCTAGATTCCTGGATTGGTGGAGCAGTGGATCTCAGGGACCATGTCCAGACTTCATTCTCCGCGTCCGGTCAAGCACACGACTTGCGCGGGGAATACGAAGGGGTAACTATGTCCTTTCCCCATTGTGAATCATACTAATGGCGCTCTAGCGCATGTGGGTTAGCCTAATGAGCCACTCAGATATTGCCGAATCAATGCTGGTAGCTCGGGATCCAGTCGCGGAATGGAAGACTGTGCAGATTCAGACGAGAGCTATTGACGCCTTCAATTCAGGGAAAGCATTGGAGTTGTTGGCATTTTTGTCGGAATTCCTGGGATTCGAGCAAGCGACAATTCAATTCTGGACCGGTCTCGCGGGACCATGCGTCGTGGTCGCGAAGGGCGACCCCGAAGGCATGAGCGAGTCGCAGCGTACGACAAAAGCGAGGACAGTAGTCTCGGCTTTTGGCGAGGTTGAGAAGATGATCCAGGGTATGGGCCTTCCAGATGCATCTGAATATGTGACCTTGCCCGACGAGTACTTGCTGGAGAGCCTCATTCAAGTGCTCGAAATCCAAAAGTTCTCTCATAAGTTTCTCGATGCAGCTATTATGCAGTCGAAAAACAAGAATCATCTTCTCTACCGAAAGGTCCCGGTCGAGCGCGCCGAAAAGATCAAGTTATTGATCAAGACGAGGGCTGAAGGCTTGCGGAGATTTGTACAGGGATGGAAAGATTACCTTGTGAGGAACGAGCGGGAAGTCTTTTCGGACAGGATCTTCAAGGATAAGATTGGAATGGAACTCAAGAAGCTAATCGGCAAGAACAGCATAGAGGGACATATTCTGGTGTTTCGGAATAGTGCGCTGGATTCACTCGATGGCTTGTTGAAGATCAAGGTGCCTTGAGGGACGTCGTCTCACATCATATGGTGCATGGAACTTAGCGGCGCATGATCAGTATCAAAGACGGTCGCGACTTGTCCTTTTTGGGATACCATAACGTAGAAATTACATTTTACTGGACTCCGATGTCAAAGAACTCGAAGCGAGGGAAATTGTCTTCAAAAGCTTGAATTCGTATTCTCGGATAGCTCCCATGAAGAGTGCACAGCGTCGACGTTTATGCAGTTCGCATTGAATGAGGATACAACTTGTCCGTTCGATATTCTGCTCTTTTGGCATAGCCATCTTCGTCACGGTTGAGCCCACTTCGTGACTCCAACGTCAGAAATAAAACCTGTTCAGCTTGTTCTCGTGGCTGCGTAATAAGCAAATCCATTGCGTAGGACAAGAGAAGCATCCCTCCTTTCCAAATCCCAGCCTTAGCTGCGCCCTTTCAAGCATTACTCACGTCTAAAACTGGCCTGACGTGATCGAGGCTCGTCATCATAATCACTCCCTTGCAGTTGCATCAATCTCCCCGAACCATAAAGGTGGATGGCAAACGAGAAAAATCTTCTCTCAAGAGGCAGAAGCGACAGGTCCTTCGCCGCCTGGAATTAACTGAATATTAAGTGAGCGAAAATTGGAAGCCGACATTGTAAATTTGTGAGATCTTACCATGCAGATGTTGTTGCCATTCAATAGGATCTTCGATAGCTTCATCTGAGAGCCGGTATAGTCGCTAAGGAACAGTCAGAAACATAGTGAGTGGCATGAAGGTGTTCAACGCACAACTCCGTTACGTCTTCGAGGACCATATCTTGTTCACGTCAGTGAGGCCTTCCACTCTAAGGGAACGAGGAGAATACATACTGACATAGTCATCGAATCCCAGCAGTGTGCCGCTGAATTCTAGAGAGGTGTCAGAGAAATGATATTCCGATGACTGCCACGAGCTTGTTACCTTTGTCGCCTTTCATGATGACCCATATTCTCGAACCAACGCATTTATCGATCAGCTCTTATGCAAGGTCAGTATTGCCAGATTTATATTATTCAGTCACTAACCTAATGGCAAAAGTTGTGAAGCCATTTTGTAGACGGTTGTGGAGATGTGGAAAGAGTTGAACGAGGGCGAAGTGTATTTATGCACTAGCGCGAGAGTAATTTTAGACTAAAGCGGCTAAAGCATCTCAGGTTTTAAATTTTGAAGACCCCCATCTGCCTTTGTGAAGGGTAGGACGCGACGCCTCTGGATTATATCCTTCGGGCTATTACACGATAGACTCAGAGGACTGAGATGGAGGGGAATGCTGCACTGCTCACTCAAGGCCAGCTCTCAGCTTCGGCGATCCAACTCGCGCATTTGCATATTCCCATGGCGATGGCACCGTTTCATAGTGCAACAAGGGCTCGGTGTACATCCTTCAACTCCTCAATTGGCCAGTGATAATTGCTACAAGTATGCCATAGGACATGTAGAGTTATATCAGAGCTAATTAGAACAGTCTTCAAAAGCGATGCAGACACCAGCGGCCTTTTCTGCCTCATCCATCCACACCTTCGTCGCTCCTTACCGACGGCTGTTCCAATTTCGAGACGTTCAGGCCAACCAATGGGCCATATGGAGGCCAGGGCAACAGCTATGCCTGGAGAGTCCGCAGGATGGGACTACTGGAGGGGCAAGCACCGATACGATTTAAGACACTCCCATGCGCGCGTCCTACCCGCGTGCGGCTTTTTAGCAGTTCAACACGATGCCTGGAACGCCGATTCGGACCTGCTCGGGCTGTCAGGCGTTCTGTAGGCCCCATAAATCCCGCTGCAATTGTGAAGGCTCAGGTGAATGCAGCACACGCAGAAAAGAAAGCAGTGGAATACAATCAATGGAGAGAGAGGGCAAAGCAGGTGCTGGCAGCACACTCCAATCAAAGAGCGCTGGCGGAAGCCCGATTGTTACGGCAGAGACGCGAGAAGGCAATGGCCGCAGATAACGCCAGGACGCTAGCAGAAGCGGCGCTCCAGACGCAGTGGAAGCTGAACAGTGCACGTCAGTTGGCAGCAAATGATGCCGTAGGAGAGAGGCGACTTCGACAGGAAGAGGACGAGAAGCGGCGGAGACGGGAAGTCGATCAGTTGACTATCCAAAGAGCCTTAGACTCGATCAGGGCGCTAGACACGAAAAGAGAGTTACGGTTGAAAGACCAGCGGGGCAGAATTCGCCTTATCAGCACAAGCGACGAGGTTGCTGAGAGAGCAAAGGCTCGCAGTAGCTATGAGAGTTTACACGATCTTTTCGATCCTGCCGTGAAAGATGCGGCTGCTATCCGAACGTTGCTGGGCAAACTGGTGTTGCC
This sequence comes from Rhizodiscina lignyota, assembly GCA_010015805.1. Taxonomy (NCBI): domain Eukaryota; kingdom Fungi; phylum Ascomycota; class Dothideomycetes; order Aulographales; family Rhizodiscinaceae; genus Rhizodiscina; species Rhizodiscina lignyota. The sequence continues at coordinate 215,459 of ML978126.1, forward strand.
TTTCGAGCATCGAGAGCGCAGTTTGAAGCAATTAACCGATCTTATGGCTCGAGCACGAGAGTCTGTGACGGGTTTGTTGCAGATGATCCTCACCAAGCCTTCTGATTCGGCCACAGCGCCCGCACGGGCTGCGAATTCCGTCCTGCAAGGAGCTTCTCACATTCTTGAGAAGATCTATCTCCACAGCCGTTACGAGACCCGCTATATGAAGTATAAATTGGTCGAGTATCGGCGACAATGCAATGATGTCCTGAGCGCTTCACACCAAGCCAGAGACTTGATCAGATTCAAACGCTTTGTCTATAAAAACTCCGCCAGTATTTCGCCCGAGCATTATCTGGACACCCTAGACTTTCAATTCAGATATCTCTCCAATCAATACCTGCATGCCGCAGAATCATTAGAGGACGAGGCTCATCGGCTCGTGGAAGTAAGCCCTCTCAACTCAACCTACGAAGATTTCGCTCAAACCGACTTTCGGACCGGAACCTATGGTCCAACTGGATACCTTATAAAAATCACACCGACAGACTCGGGATGCTTACAGCAGACTGGGGGTGCCAAATTCACTAGGATCCTACGAAAGATAACTGAACGTGCCCGAGTATCAAAGTCAATCGTCGACAATCAGATTTCTGGCCAGTATGGCCTATCCAGACGACTGGCTGTAAGGCGGTTACTCGACGCATCTCTGCTGGAGCAAGCGCGGTTCCGCTGGTCGACTTCCATTAACGATCACGTAAGAGCTTTGAACCGCTTGACAGGCGGCCTCCGGGCTATTCGGGCCAACGACTTGGGTGAACTGCCACCAACGATCGTGCGTGAGCGGCTTATGATTTTCGATACAATTGTATCGGAATTGCTGCATGTCATCTGGGAAGTGGGAGACGCAGTCCGTGATTACAACAGGGCCCTGAACGAAAGACTGGGCATCGATGATCAGAAAGGCTTACTTCAAGACCAAGCAGCTTCGTTACGGACATTCATCTTGACAAGACTGGAACAGATGGAGGTACAAAATGTGGCTTCAAGGCGAAATTCAATTGCCACAGCGGCAAGCATTCGTCGCATTTCGAGTTCCGCTAAGAGGGAAACTGGTCCTGCGTTGCGGGAGAAAGCTGCTATAAAACTACTTTCTAGAAGGAGAAGGCGTCGAGGTTCCACTAGCATGAGTGGTGACCGTCCGGACGTCAAATCTAAAAAGGCGTCCGAACCTCATTCTTTCGATGAAGGCAAACTACACGCCTTTACAGAAGAGACTCGGAAATGGCGCGCCGTCAAAATTGACGCGGCAACTGGCGCTGGAGGGAAGCAAACAGACGTCAACCAAGGAGGAAATGATGCAGCTGCAGGATCATCTTCATCGACCATCAAATTTAAGTCCTTTAGATCTATAAAGCTCTCATCGCAGCCGAAGGATAACGCGACCATTCAATTGAACCACGCTAAAGAAGAAAAGCCGCGCTCCGTTTTGAGATTACGAGAGACCAGATCGGCAAAAAGAAAAGCGGCCAGAAGGAAGCAGCGAGAAGACAACGTACGACATGAACTTGGCGCCGCAGCTCAAAGGAACAAAATAGTGCAAGAAGAAGATCGATGGGGTGTACCAACTGGAGATGCTGATACTGTCGGTTTCGGTGGATTTCGCCCAAGTACACCCTGGCAGTTACCAGTTGGTGTACTAGGAAAGGAACATGCCCTCATGGAGGCAGAAGACATGAGCCCATCCGAGGATTCTGAAATTTGCAAGGACCGAATGGAGCGCGCCCCTCTTTCATTCCAAATCCCCGAGGAAGTTCTAAGCCGAGCTCTACACGCGCCTCCAGGAGCGCAAATTGCATACTGGAGCCATGATATATACCGAGGGCCAAATGGGGAGAAAGTGCTCGTTCACTACTGCAAATCAAAAGCAACTGTTGAGCAAGTCGCACAGCTCTTCCTCGCAGAACCAGTCGTCGGTTTCGACATTGAGTGGGCCCCATATGCGAAACCAAATATGGGGCCCAAGGCTAACACGTCTCTCATTCAGTTGGCCTGTGAGAACCGTATTGCTCTCCTCCACATCGCGCTTCACAAGGGCGAGGGGGTCGAGAATTTGGTCGCACCGTCGTTGAAGCAAATTCTTGAATCTCCGGACATAGTGAAGACTGGGGTGTCGATTGGTTCCGATTGCACGCGCCTGGAAGAATCGCTCAAGATTAAGGTCAAAGGGAGACTGGAACTGAGCCATTTGCATAAGCTTGTCAAGTACCGTGACACAGAGCCACATCTGGTTAACAAACAACTCGTTTCCCTTGCAAGACAAGTGGAAGAACATCTGGCACTACCGCTGCTCAAAGGCGGCGTGAGGACAAGTGACTGGAGCAGGGAGTTGACGCACGAGCAGGTGAGGTACGCCGCGACCGATGCATATGCTGGGTACCGGTTGTTTGATGTGTTGGAGAGGAAGCGGCTGTCCATGACACCGGTTCCGCCAAAGCCGCACTTCGTCGAGCTTGGATTACCCATTGACCTGGGCAAGACGGTCCCGCCGCGAGAGACGAAGAAGAGCGATCGCAGTGTCGGAGGAGTGGATTCTTCCGATATGACAAGTTCCGATAAAACACCAAACGATGCGGCAACCACATGCTCGAGCAATCGTCCGGACATTGAGGTTCCTATCCCAGATGAATTCAATCAAAATGTCGACAAAGTGCAACCTACCAAGGCGTCTCCTGATGCGGGTGGGAGCATGCCAACGCTTGTCGGACGTCTCCTCGATCGATTCTGGCGGAGGGGGGATAAGAAACAAGCCTCGGACAATGGATCTGCAGACCGGACAAGAACAGTTGATCAGCGAGAAGCACAGGTACAACCCGAATCTGGACCGGTATCCTCGAAGGTCGACCGCGCTGCGATGAAAAAGCACCAGTCTCCCATCAAAGCTCCCGAAGTAGAGCAAGCGGAGGCTTGGATTGCTGAGTATGAGGCAAGCCTTTCACCTCCGCGCACTCTCAGAGCCTCTCGTACCCAACTGAGGGCGTATGCTCTGTGGCAGTTTCACGGGTTATCCGTGAGAGAGGCGGCAGCGGTACTTCGTGATCCACCCTTGAAAGAATCGACAGTAGCTTCGTACATTATGGAAGCCATTCGCGTAGAGCAACTCGATTTCAAGAAAGAGCGTTTGTTAGAGGTTTATGCAATGGTCCCATGGCAGGCTCTGGGAATGTACCGAACTCTTATGAGTCGCCTGAAATAGAGCGACGATAGTCTTCGGTTTGTATATATACGAGACAGCAATGGCCGATACCCTTGCCTTTCTATAGATGTTATAGAACCGTTCAAGAAGAGCCAGATCTCATCTACTTCGGGTCGCTCGGGAGGAACCGATAGTGACCCGCTGTGCAGCGGCATCTAGCGCGCCTCAACGCTTTCCCCAGACTTTCGTGCATGTCAAGCCTCGTTATGACTGATGTCATTATGAAATTTCATGTTTCACAGTTTGACTACGTCGTAAGATACATGCAAATCGCAATTTTGGTGATTTATACGTCAGGTGACTTGATCGTCAACACCTTGCAGCTTGGCCGTCTCCACTTTGCCAAATCCACGACAGCCGTTCCAAAGCTGTGGTCGAAAATGTCATGCTCACTGTTCCAGAACATTGGTTTATGACTGCAGTGGAACATTTCTGCACACCAGGCGTATGGACATTCGATGCATCGCCCTATCTACGTCGTACCTGACCCGAGTGACTAACCCTGCCTTTTTGCTGATGGGAAGCTATCTCCAGCCAAGTTTCCTATCTATCTCTGCTCCACGATCAGCCCCACCAGCCGCAGCGGGCTTTCTGCCGCCCAGATCATTAGAGAATGGTTTCCGCCCAGTTGAGTAAAAGAACCCATTATCTATACGCTAACAGCGGTTCCAGAAGACATTCCTGGGGAGGGCAGGGTTCAATCTCTCGGATGCTGAGACGCGAGCGGCAACCCTTATCGCGACCTCCAAACAACCCTGCTTTATGCCGTGTGAACGGTTGTGCATGGTCAGGCATATTCCAGATACAGTTGCAGTGGATATGCCCCCGTAACGACCGCTTTTCCATGATCCATTACGCCCAGCTTGCCAAGGGACTGGGGACGTATCCTGGGTGCTGCTACCGGTAAATCAAGCGAAGCATGAGACAGCCCGCTTCGTTCGATGGCTGGAACGAATGGGAGAGCTGATGTCTGATTTGTAGTTTCGTTCTGGTAAGTCGATGCGTGAGCATGGATCGAGTGTCAGAGGGATTGACGTCTGACGGTTCATATTTGGATTTCTCGCACCTTTTCTCAGTCCGTTTCTTCTCCTCCCTTCCCTTCTCCATTGCCTTCAGTCCTGTTGAGAGCAAAGATGGGCAATCCGACGGAAGAAGATGTATATGGAGGGAGCAACGAGAATGGCAATGACAACGGCATCGAGAAGGACGTTGGGAAAGAGACGCCAGTGTACGAACGAAGAGCTTCGATCACGTCTCAACGAAAAGGCTCTGTCACTGAGACGCTTGGCCATGACCTTTTCGACGAGCGATATGAGCGCACGCAGCGTGGTCTCAAGTCGCGCCATGCGCAAATGTAAGTTCGGAATTTCCGAGACAGCGCATGTTGATCTTGGCTGACCCCACGTGAATAGGATTGCACTTGGTGGAACGATTGGTACAGGTCTATTCGTCGGGAGTGGTCAGACATTAGCAAGAGGCGGACCGGCCTTCATTCTCAGCGCATACATTTTCATGTCTTTCCTCATCTTCTGCGTTGTTACCGGGATAACTGAAGTCGCCGCGTACCTGCCGACTCCCGGAAGCTCCATGAACCTCTTCGGATACCGATACGTTTCACGATCAATGGGATTCTCACTTGGATGGCTATATTTCTATTCGTTGGGTATCCTGGTACCCTACGAGATCACTGCTGCTGGGCTGGTCATCGACTATTGGAATCCTCCGGTTAACATTGCGGTTTGGGTGACGATCATGCTTGTCGTGATCGTAGGTCTAAATACCCTTCCCGTGCGGTTCTACGGCGAAACGGAATTCTGGTTCGCGGGCACAAAGGTGGATAATATCTGAAATGTCATTTGAGAAAAGCGCAGTGCTGACGGACTTTCTCCAGATCATCATGATGATTGGCCTCTTGCTCGTGTCGATTGTCATCTTCTTCGGTGGTGAGTTCGGTGTCGCTGGAACTTGGCATGCTGACTCCAGCTGATATGAGTGCACAGGTGGACCATCGCACGACCGACTTGGCTTCCGCTATTGGAATCACCCCGGAGCGGCTAATACTTACCTTGCGTCCGGAAACACTGGGCGTTTCCTAGCGTTGCTCTCTACAGTCGTCTTGTCTGCATTCCCGTTCACCTTTGCTCCAGAGTTGATGGTAGTCACGGGTGGTGAGATGAAAAATCCACGGCGGAACCTCCCAACCGCTGCTCGCCGTTACATCTATCGCCTTCTGTTCTTCTATATATTCTCTGTTCTCGCAATCGGCGTCATCTGCCCATCGAATGATCCCGCCATAACCGACGGCGGTGCCGGCGCCGGAAGTTCTGCTTTCGTTATCGGCATCAGGAACGCAGGGATCAATGTCCTCCCCTCGATCATCAATGCCGGCATCATCATCTCCGCCTGGAGCTCTGGAAACTCCTTCCTGTATCTATCCAGCCGTTCGCTGTACTCGCTCGCTCTGTCGGGGAATGCTCCGTCATTCTTCAAGGCGTGCACCAAGAGCGGCGTGCCATACCGAGCTGTAGCATGCTCGAGTCTCTTTACAGCCCTCGCATACCTCAATTGCGGAACCTCGGGCGCCATCGTGTTCAATTGGTTCGTCAACCTGACCAATACTTCAGGCTTCATCTCGTGGATCTGCTGCGGAATCATCCTTCTGAGGTTCCGCAAAGCGGTCAACGCCCAGGGTGTAACGGACTTGCCATATCGCAGCTGGATGCAGCCGTGGGGTTCTTGGTGTTCAATCGTCGGATTCACATTTCTCTGCCTGATCAACGGGTTCAACGTGTTTTGGCCGCAGTAAGTGCCCGATCTCTCGAGTGCCGCACGGTCGTGGCAGCCTACTGACATATGCACGACAGGAACTGGAGCGCATCCTCGTTCCTGACCGCTTACATTGGAATTCCAATTTTCCTGGTCATCTACTTTGGCCACCGCATTTACACGTGGTCCGATCCGTGGGCGCATGATCCAACAGTGGTGGATCTCCAGACCGGCATGGCGGAGGTGCTGGCAGAAGAGAAACCGCCGAAGCCGAAAGACCCCAACCAGAAGATATGGGGCTTTATTAAAGGGATCTGGGAGTGAGTTTAATCTAATGAGTATGTAATTCTGCGAGCGTATGCCGGTCCAATACCAGGAAGTATACTGTACACCAGGGTGATACATATTCCCATGTAATGATCAATAATCAAACCAGCCTATGGGACTCTCGCCAAGACAGCCCATTCCTTATATGTTTCTCATGTTGGGAATCTTGTGCACGTCAGCGAAACGATCTTATAGCTGTTATACCAATGAAGTCCGCGTATGCACACGGCCATTGGTGGGGCTCACGCATTATATCCGAATAGTTACGCTTACATGTGGGGTATCTTTGTCTTCATCCAACATCACCTTTCCAAGTTCGCTCCATCTAAAGTAATATAAAAGCTCTCGTGTAGCCTCTTGGCGCAGAATATTTGTCAATGTCTCGGGCGAGCTCTGCACGTTTACTGTCAAGGAGAACGATAAGTCGCGTTATGGAGCTTCCTACAATCGTTGGTGTACACTCCATTCTGTTCCTGGTTTATTTTCGTTGGGAATATAAAAGCATGCAAATGGAGGTGAGCTAAAGTCCCATCAGCGTCTCCGCGTACACATCTTGCAAGGACGACAAAGTCTTCCCTTCTCCACGCTCGAGCATCGATATCTCCGCAATCATCTGGTTGTCTTTCTCATCTTCTCTTCTCTTCCTGACGCCCCGCGAATCACCACGCACCATGCGCTTCACCCACATTCTAGCGTTCTGGGCGACGTCTGCACTGTCCGCCCACGCCTGGACACTGTCCCAATTCTTCGACCAAGGCTGCAATCCAAGCAACCAAGACACCGATCCCATCTCCGGCAGCGGGACGATGGGGTGCCAGAACTTCGGCACCACGCCGGGCTCCTTCGACTGGGAAGGCCAGGATGGCTTCGAGCTGGTCATCTTCTTCGAGCCGGGCTGCGGGCAGAGCAACTTCCCGGCGCAGGGCTTCATCAAGAGTGGGTGCGAAAATCAGTTGGGGCAATTCGGGGCGGGGAGCTGGGAGGTGATAACGTGCGCTGGGCCTGGGTGTACGGCATAGAGAGGGGGCCGGGAAGTTCGTGAGCTGTAAGCTTGTCAGTTCTCGCGCGAAAAAGTGAATGGTCGAGACAGACCTGTATCTTCTCCGAGTGTTTTGTCTGTTCGCCGTGACATAATGTGTTTCCAAATTCAGAGTGGAGAAGAAATTCCTTCTAAGATTGACATGATGATAAATATGAAAAGGAAGCTGTTGCAAATAGCGCAGTTAATGGTGCTAACCAGCGCTTTGCTCGCCGACTATCTCTGGTCTTAGGAATATAGATCATGTAGCATCAAGGAGATTTGTGCAAATAAAGCAATAGAGCTTGAGAGTGTCTGTACTACTCACTCCATACCTCTGGTGAACACCGTTCACATTACCGTACCTGTTGGTTCCATTGGCACTCTGCACTAAATGCAGCGGCTTCGGAATTGCTTTTGATGTGACCCATACATCAAAACAGCGCAGCGCCTCAATCTGGCTGTCTTTGTGAAGAGGTGGTCCACTCTCTGCCTCGGACGGGAGTTACGAGGCCGAGTTTACATAGGGGACATCGCAGTTCCAATAACGTAAACCAGTACAGTACTCGGAAGTTGGTACTTCGGTTGAACGAAGAACATCAAATAATTAGAGTAACGGTAGGAGGAACTGAAATGATGGAGAGGTAGCAAAAGGGGCAACGGCTCAAACATGATTTTCTTCCTCTACCAAATGCTCTGGGTATGGGATAGGCTAATAGCGCTTGAAAAGGCAAGAAGATGCCGGAATCTCTTCGGTACGACTACCGGCAATGGAAGTCTTCTAGAAAAGGACAGCACGGCAAGTTCCTTTCGGATGGCGGAACATGGCCATTCCTCTCCCAATACGGAGATACCTCAGGCTGCCAGGCTGCCAGGACTGACGCGGTCAGACGTGCAGTGTATGTCCAAGTTTTCGTTTGCCTACTCGGATATGTGCCGCCTCATGCTCGTTTACGTTTGATTCCAACAGTTCTAGTGTCTTCCGTAGGCGATCGAAAATGAGCTTGACGGCCGCACGAAAAGGAACCGGCGATGGCAAAAGGCTTCAGAAAATTTCTTCCATCTATGACGAATGTCCTGGTAGCCTGTCATTTGAGGCTGAAATCCTCGTAGGCCAATTCGATTGATTTTTGGATGTCACACACAATAAACGCTTCTTCGGCATGCCGAGGAGAGGCTCCGTGGGCCTGACCGTGGTAGATAATGGCGGGCCGGCGGCCGACGCTGTCAGCATAAGATCCTGGCTTTAAGCTCTATCTCGACATCATGCTAAACATCTGTCGGTTGATCTTTAAGCGAATAGCAGCTCCATGCCCCTCAGGATCTACGCAGCAATATAAAATTTCAGGATTGCGTCTGCATGAATCGTGCGCTCGCAACATGTACCAACTTGCGGCTCGGTCGAAGCACCAAGCACGTACGGCAACTCCGACAGGGCCATAGGGCCAGGGCCAGACCTAAAGGCATTCCGAGCACCCTCGTGTCTTCTGGGTTCCAAGTCGGGGCAATTCGGTAGGAAAATGTCAAAGGTCATGAGAGATGTGGCAGCATTGGCAATGCAAGCAGAAAGAATCCTGTTGGATTTGCCCTCTTGGCTTGGACTCGTATAAGGAAGATTTAGGGCCGCCTTCGGTATTCAAGCCTCACATCGGCGTTCAGGCCTGGGGTGACTCACGAGGTTAACGAATTCCGATTCATTTTCTGTGCCACGCTAAGTCGTATTACGAGGCTGGACTCGCACTAGTAACGTAAGGAATACACCAAGGCCAGTAGCTGTTCATAGTCGGAGAGTAAAGGAGTAGTTCCACAGGTCTCGCGGCCGATGCTTTGATAGGAGGCCCGGGCTCGACCTTCAATCGGACTTTATATTGGACCGTCTGGGTAGCTGATTGGCTGGACGGTCGATGGACAGCTTGCACTCTGCACCTCTGTGGCTGCAGGAGGAGGGGTGCACAGCGAAAGGAGGTCGACGGTAGATTGAGCGACCAGTGATAGTGCGCACGTTAATGATGCGTCATGCATACTTGCGAGGAAAGCGATTTGGGCGCGGCGAGTGAAGGCGCAAGCGATTCTGTGGAGGTTGAGGACGATTCACGGGGCAGTGAGGCGCACATGGGCTGGCGAAGTCTGGCACGCGCCGGCGGCACGCTAGCGACACCTGCCGAGTGTAGGCGAATCACCGAATGCGCCTCCCTTCTGCTCGCATCCTCGCTGCTGGTGCGTCGCCGGAACGGGCACTCGACGAGCCGTAGGCATCAAGAGAGCACATCACCACTTCTTGAAAGCAATGCCGTCCCGACCCATCTTTCGCCCTGCCGACTGCTGCTTTCATCCACCGTGAATGCTCCCATTCATCAGTGCCGGCCTTTGTTAACATTCTCGCGAGCGACCAATTGCCCCACCATTTTTTGTTTGCGACTTCCAAACAAAACGTCCTGACGCAATTTTTCAATGGGTGCCACCGACGCCAAAGATTCATCCCTCCGGCCTCCCAGCAACGGCTCCTTGAAAGATTCGACCACGACAATTGCGAGGAGCGGCTCGCCTTCCCTCATGGACGTGGAGAAGGAAAAGATGGAGGGCCCCGCCACCGAACAGCCTCGAACGAGTTTGGAGAAGGAAACCGCCGTGGAAAAAGAGGCAGAAGTGCACCACCCTGCAGTTCCTGATCCCCATTCGCTCAAGGACGAGGTTCAGAATGCGGTAGAAGAAGCGAAGGAACAAGACAGCGGCGACAATCAAGAGGAGGATACCTACGACTATCCGAAAAGCTGGAAGTTGGGTCTCATCACGATTGCGCTATGTCTCTCGGTTTTCTGCATGGCCCTCGTACGACATCCGCAATGCAAACGGCTCTCAGCTCGGCAGCCATTGGCTAATGTTGGCGTAGGACAATACCATCATCGCAGTAGCAATTCCCAAAATCACCGACCAATTCCACGCCTTGGACGACGTTGGCTGGTATGGCAGTGCCTATCTTCTCACCACCTGCGCGTTTCAGTTGATGTACGGTAAATTGTACACCTTCTACTCGATCAAGTGGATATACCTGGTCGCACTGTTCGTCTTCGAGCTCGGCTCTTTCATCTGCGGCATTGCACCCACCTCAGAAGCCTTGATCGTCGGTAGAGCGATTGCTGGTCTCGGCTCCGCGGGAATTTTCTCAGGTGCTATCCTCATCGTCGCACACACCGTTCCATTGGTACAACGTCCGTCATACACTGGCCTGATTGGTGCGATGTACGGCATCGCCAGTGTTGCGGGTCCATTGTGAGTGCATCTTTCCTATTCTGCATCGATATGCCGCTCAACTAACCGTTGCTGAAGGATGGGAGGCGCTTTCACTGACCGATTGACCTGGCGGTGGTGTTTCTGTAAGTTCATGAGGCTCTCGAAAATGAAATTGCCACGTCCAGATTGCTAATGCGCCGCAGACATCAACCTACCGTTCGGTCTTGTCACTGGCATTTTCATCATCTTCTTCTTCACTGCTCCCAAGCACGAGAAGGCCGCGAAGATGAGCTGGAGGGAGAAGCTTAGCCAGATGGACTTTCTTGGCACGGTCATGTTCATGCCTGGGGTCATCTGTCTCTTGCTCGCTCTTCAATGGGGAGGGTCAAAATACCCGTGGGGAAATGCTCGTATCATTGTCCTCTTCGTCCTCTTTGGCCTCCTCATGATGGCATTTATCGGAATCCAGATCTGGAAGCAAGAGGGGGCAACCGTGCCTCCTCGCGTTTTCAAGAACCGCAATGTGTGGGCTTCTGCATTGTTTGGTGCTTGCTTGGGAGCCGCCTTCTTCATTCTCGTCTTCTACGTACGCATGCCCCCAGCAACATACAATGGTTTTATTCATGCTAACGAACTCACAGCTACCAATTTGGTTCCAGGTATGATATTACAACTATGGAAAGAAGACTAGATTGCTCTATCTAGTACGTCTGGTATTATTTACTAACTTCTCTACTTAGGCGATCAAAGGCGTTTCTGCCGTCAAATCGGGCATCATGTCGCTACCCATGATTCTGGGCCTCGTCGTTGTTTCCCTCATCGCTGGCGGCACCGTCACTCTGCTGGGCTACTACACGCCCTTCATGCTGGCATCTTCGGTCCTCATGGCCATCGGTGCGGGCCTCCTTTCCACATTCAAGCCGGACACTGGACATGCCAAATGGATTGGATACCAATTCATCTTTGGTGCTGGCGTCGGCTGCGGAATGCAGCAGACTCTGATTGCCATTCAGACCGCTCTTCCCTTGGCCGATGTTCCCGTGGGCACGGCCGTCATGATGATGGCTCAGACGCTAGGCGGTAAGTCTTATATCCACAGCTTCATGAGATTCATGGAATGGGCTCTGATCATCTCTATAGGCGCCCTCTTCATCTCCGTCGGCCAGAACGTCTTCGCGAACCAGCTCATCAAGAACCTCGCCACGCAGATCCCCAACTTCCCCGGCATAACCGGCATCGTCCAGAGCACCGGCGCGACGGAGCTTAACGGCGCTATCACGAAACAATTCCCTCAGTACCTCAGCCGCGTGCTGCTAGCGTACAACGATGCGGTCGCCCAGACGTTCTACGTGTCCGTCGCCATGTCCGCGCTCAGCATCTTCGGTGCCGTAATGGTCGAATGGAAGAGCGTGAAGGGCGACAAAAAAGCCAGTCCCGCCGTTGCTGTTGCATAATTTCCCCGCATCGTTCTCGGCTTGGGTTTCGTTCGTGGCGTCTGGCTTAGAAGCATCCGCACGCACGTGCTGCGTGCATCATGACTTTTTAGATGTTTTAGTACAAGATACTCCACTTCGTTCGTGTCGATATTAGCAACATACCCGCTCTGGTAATGCATCGGGTTCTCGTCTGGTTGGGTCTGCGGAGGATCGCTTGTGGTTGGCTGGCCGCCTGCAGCGCTGTTGCTCACCTCGAAGCGCCCTGGGGGTAAGATATCCAGCAGTATAGCGCTAGAACTGTATGAATAGGACGGTAATCCATAGAGTATACCAGAACTAGAGACCAAATATTCAGCACGGCAGTGAGAAAGCTCAGCCTTTCTACGTATTCGTCAATAGGATACCGAGGACACCGAGGAGCCATCGAATCTTAAATCCCAACAGGGGCGGCGATCAGTTTGAGTGGGCGTGGATGAACAAATTAAACGTCTAGTTGACTGCTCTGCGCCACGGACGCCGCTAAATTAAAAGGCTTTTTGAAAGTGTATGACCCGCACGCTGAGGGAGACGACCGTATGTACACGACACGCCGTGCTCACTGGTAAACCCAACCCGCCCATTAGATTCCCCTCGTATCGTATCGAGAACTGAAGCAACCGTCGCCCAAATGCCGTACACGAACGATATCATGTACTCCGCTTTGCCATCGCCAGGATTTTTCGCGTCTCCGCCGTAGTAGCCGCTCGTGATACAGACCTCAGAAATCACCCGCCGCGAATGTTGACCCGCATGCCGCTCGCCGCGACTAGTGTCGCGTGCCAAAAACGAGACCTAAAAGAGAGAAAAAGAAAAGTCTCAGCCCCCGAAGGTAAACCAGAAAAAGCCCACAACAGCATTATTTGTTGCGGAGACCGAAATACAGACCCAATACGAGCGCGAGGATGCAGATGATGAGCACGCAGATGCCCAGGCACCACCACTTGAGCTTGCGCGCGTTGCGCGCGCTCTTGATGCCCTTTGTCAGCTGCACGTTCGCCGCCTCCGTGTCGCCCTTGACTTGCGCCGTCTGCTCCTCCGCGGCCTGCACCGCCGGCTCCTGGATCACGACCGCCTCGGCGAGGTCGCTGAAGAGCTGGTTCAGCTCGATGAGCGTCTTCTCGATCTGCTGGATGTCTCGGTGGCGCGCGCGGACGGCGCCGAGCACCGACGAGGCGTGGCCGGAGCGGTTCGATTTGAGCTGTAATCGAGTTGTTAGCTGCTGTTCTCAATTCTCGAGTGGTGTGCTTGGGGCTTGATAGAATCAAGTGCTCACCGCGGTCTGGAAAACGCCCTCGTTGCCCCAGTCCGCATCTGCTGCCTCGTCCACCTCGTCGTCGGTCGCCTCCGGGTTGACAATCTTGTACTGGCGCTTGATCTGGTCGCGGTACCGCTGGCCGTACTCCTGCTCCTCCTTGCGGAACTGCTCGAGCTGGTTCTTGAAGCTGTTCTTCAGGCTGCGCACCTGGCTGTCCTTGGTCGAGTTGCCGGGCGAGCGCTTCGAGTCGACCTCGAGCGCGCGGATCTCGTCTTTTATGCGCGTGTTCAGGATCTGCGTGTTCGTCGTCACGCTCTCCAGCTGGCCCGACGCGCCGCTGTCCGGCGAGCTGAAGACGCGCTGGTGGATCGTCGCGATCGACGACACCTGCGACGAGAGGTTGTTGATCTCCTGCCGGACCGCTTCGACGCGCGCGAGGAAGTCCTGGTTGCTCATGGGCGCGCCGCGTGGTGCCTGGACGACGGCCGTGTTCTGGTGGGTGACGGGGGCGGAGTAGTTGGATTGCGAGTAGGCGGAGGTCTGCTGGGAGAGGCCGCCCTGCGGCTCTGGCGCACCTAATGTTTGTCCCTGAAGCTCTAATTAGAGATCGATCGAGTCCCTGTGCAGTCCAGCTGCTCCGCTGTGAGTTTCAGGCGGACATACTTGACCTCCATATGGATTCTCGCTGGCATAGGGATTGCCGCCGTACTGGCCGTACGACTCTTGCCGCGACTGTCCGTACTGCGCCTGAGGTGGCTGGTCGCCATATGGATTTTGTTGACCGTAAGACATGTTGCTTTGTCGTTCAATTCGGCGTCTGTGCCAAGGTGTTCGAGGGAGCGCAATGCGCAAAGCGGACGACGCGGGAAGCTCGAACGCGGCAGCGATGTAGTTAAGGAGAGGGCAAAGGGGTTGAAGCTTCGTTTGTAGCGCCTTCGGTGAATGGGAGCTGTCAGTTGATGGGTAGAGGCGTAGTGAGTTGAAAGACTTACTGATCGTGTTCGGGAGCGGTCACAAGTGTCAGCAAGGCTCGAGTTGGTTATATCACGGGCCCGGCTCGGCGGCGGGACTCGCACGTCAACCCACAGAGGCGCAGACGTTTAAACGTACTCGAGAGACAGGATACAGTATGCAGCCGCCTCAGAATAGCCTAGTGGCGTGTGTCATCAAGCCACGAGGCAGCAGTAGGTATTTATCTCTCTCCTAAAGGCCGCCTCTCCAGAAATCGTATGTTTTGTCTCAGAATATGTAGCTTCTTCGTCGTCAAAGTCAAGCTTTCCGAGGACATGGTAGGAATTCTTTAGCTCCATGATCTTGGTTCTTAATCTAGAATTCGAGATCTGTCACACTGTTGGTCGTTCAAATGTACGAACGCGTCTGCGTCTCTGTACTGCTCTACATTCCAAAGTTGCCAGACAAGCACATTCCTTACACCCATCTTACGACATGGCGGAAGCCATGGAAGGAATGCTTGCAGTTCGAAAGATTAGTTTAGGCGATTGCGGCTCAGAGAAGCTTCACAGAACAAAGAAGATCCGCAACACAAAGAAGACTCGGCGCTAGTTATATGCATGTGTACTTCCTGCCTATCGAGCCCTATTTTAACAAATTGATCCAGGCTCATTGGCCTTGTGAAAACCCATCGTATCCATTACCTCATTTACAGTTCGCCATACGCCTTGCACAAGCTATTGTCGTGTCGAATGGCGACAAGAGCGACTAGTCCATTGAAAGCGTGGCGTATCGTATTCGAGTCTTTGCAACGCTGGCCATGAAACGCGCTCCCTCATCGAATACACCCTATCTTCTCACTCGCGCTTCATCGTCTCAACTTTCAAGGCCGTCTCTTCGCTGACATAGTTGCTGCCTTGGTCGTTCCCAAATAGTGGCTCATCGCCCTTTCCACCAAGCTGCACAAACTCCTCGGGGTTCCTCTTCGCCGCCGGCGTCTGCTCTTTGCCTTTCTTGCCGCCATTCTCCTTGCCACTGCCGGTCTTCATTTGCGCAGCCGCGGTGGCTTGGTGGCTCGCCTTGCCCTGATTCTTCTCGAAGATCTTGACTGGAGACATATCCTCGCCAAGCTCCACGACCTGGGTGATCTTGACGTCGTTGATGGCGCTGAGCAGCGTGCGCTCCCGAACCGCCTTGCGGCGCGAGAAGTCGAGGTGCGACATCGCGCCAGTTAGACCGTCAGTCGAGTCAACGCTCCTGCCGACAAGGCTACTCGGATCAGAATTGGTGAGCCACGGATGCATCAGGCACTCGTCAATGGTGATGCGTTCATCGACGTCGACGGTGAGCATGCGGTCGATGAGATCTAGAGCCGGGTCGCCAACACTATCCCAGTACGGAGAGGGATAGTCGAAGCGGCCGGCAAGGATTTGTTGGGCCAAAGTGTACGGGTTCTCAGCAGTGTAGAGCTCGTCGCTGAATGGCGGGAAGCCACAAAGACAGATGTAGAGCACAACTCCTAGAGACCAAACGTCAACGGCACGAGTGTAGCGGCGGTGGTTCGAAGTCTTGAGGATCTCTGGAGCGACGTAGGATGGCGTGCCGCACAAGGTAGTTGTGAACGACTCCTCGCCGATGATCTTAGCGAGACCAAAATCGGCAAGTTTAACCGTCAGGTTCTTGTCGACGAGCAGGATGTTCTCGGGCTTGATATCACGATGCACGATATTGCGCTCGTGCTTTTTCCCTTTTAGTTAGTAACTCAGAGTTCAACACGTTGTGGAAGGCGCTGCTCACAAGATACTTGACGGCTTGAAACAGCTGCACAAACACCCTCCTCGTCTCCTCCTCGGTTAACTTCTGCTTCATGACGATCCAGTTGAACAGCTCGCCCTCGGGTGCCAACTCCAACACTAAGTATACACCGTCATCCTCGTCAAAGGTGTCCTTCAGGCACAGAAGGCTCGGATGACTGACACCCATGAGCACCGCAATCTCCTGCTGCAGTCCATCTACTTGACTGCGGGCCTTATCTCCCGATCTCTTCTCGAACTTCTTGACCGCGTATCTCATTCCAGTGCACTTCTCAATGCACAGATACACGCTGGCAAAATGACCCTTGCCAAGCTGCTCCTGGATACTGTACTGCTGCGCGAAAGCGGAGGTATTACGGGTACGAGGGTATCGGAAGTAGCAGCGCGCCTGGTCGACAATGCTTATCTCGTCACCATCCTCAAGTTCTCGACGCTTGTTACGGCCAACGATGGCATTGTTGACGAAGGTACCATTGGTGGAGAGATCCTCGAGCACGGCTACCGAGTCTCCTCCCTTATTCTCAGGAAACAAGAGGCAATGACGATTCGAGATGGTAGGAAGATCAAGGATTCGGTCTGTTGCCAACAAGCATTAGCCGGTATTCCCGAACATTGATTTACTCAATCCAGACTCAATTATAACTTACCACATTCAGGATGTCGGCCGATAAGATATCCTCCTGAAGCAATTCCCTTGATCTTCTCCTTCTCATACTCGTCCTCTTCACGCTCGTACGTCTTCTTCGAGACCTTCTGCCGACCATCCTTCTTCTGCGACTTGGTGTTTGGAACGGGGCAGGCGGACCTCCGCTTCAAGACCATTGTCTCGCCGAACTTGCGATCTGCGGCCACGAGGTAGCCCCAGACACCCTCACTCTCTTCATCTTCAACCTCGTAGAGTCCCTGCGGCGGATACACGAACTGCGAGAATGGCTGCGTGTCGGACAGCGAGGGTGAGAGGTTCTGGGAAGGCTCAATCTGACTGGGAGGAGTACGAGTGCCACCTTGCGAGTCTTTGAGGTCTTCGGTAGCAGTGGAATCGCGATGGGTCACAGGTGACGGAAGTTGTGTGTTTTCTTGAAGACGCGCCGATCGTCGAGGCTTTTTCACTTCGCTCTCCTCATCACCGTACGAGCCCTACATTTCAGGCACCGAATCAGCCACGTCTCCATAGGAGGATGGAAGCAGCATTTGGGTATAGAAGCACGCGGCCAGGTAAGTGTTGAGGTTCGCAGCTCTTCCCAAAAAATTCGAACACTTACCAGAGGGCGCTTGGAACGACTCGGTTGTACCATCTTGGCCGAGGTCTCTTGAGGGATTCGAGTATTCCAGTAGGTTGCAGGAGAACAAGAGTAGGTAGGAGGAAGTTAAAAGGACATGATGCGTAATACGCGTGCAATTGAGTGTTAAAAGAAAGTTTCGGATGACGTGGTGGGGGCTTGCAGCGTGCTCTGAGCTTCGAACACTGGCCAAAGTCACGACTTTGCATCTCGCGCGCTGATGCCTTGCCATCCGCGCTCTAGTCGCCCTTAACCCTAACCCTATCGGCGGAGTCTCCTCCACATGCACGCCCCAACCACCAAACCCCTCATCGGTCAGTCTGCGGCCAAATATATCCAATAATCCCTTCCATCCCCTGTGACTAGCGAATCTAGTGCCCTTTCTTGTATGTTCAAGGCGGAGAAGCGTAGCTTGAGATCAGATCGATTGAGTAACGAGTTCGCCCGGGAGCTCGGCTGCAGCTCGGAATGCTCACCTACTTATACACCTACTTATACACCCACAATTCCACTCACACCAACTCTTACTTCCTTTTCGAAGCCCTCACAGCAAATTGAGCACAACTTCACGCTTCCAACTTGCCAAGACGAAGCACCTTGGTACAGCCGCGGCTTGATAGAGGTCGTTCGTTCCTTCGAGTGTGGGGTTGAGGGATCACTCCACGTCGCGGAGGAAGAGGCCATCAGCCTTAATCACGGGTTCCCGTCCCAAGACCTCACTCGTTCACGATTTGGTCACATCAGTCCAATTGACGCCTCTCGAACAACATAAGACTTTGGAAGGCCAGATGATATGAACGTTCAGCCGAGTAGTGACGGCTCAAGCTTCCTTCCGGACGATTGACTGTAATACGTTCGGCATTGACGTCCAGCTGCATGGGCCTTTTTCTAATAGCTCATGACTGTACAGATGACGCTCCTGATGGATGCACTGACCCGTACTTACCAGATCTTCCATTTCTAATACATTTCGGTGCCATGCTTCGTTTTGTACATGCTTCCCTGCTTATGATCATCGTCGGTGCACTTTCTTTTTCGGCTCTGCGGCTCCTAACTCCCCGCCATTGTGCGGCGTTTTACATCTCTGTCCACAATATCTATCCAATTGCTGTGAGCATTCGTGTCTTCCCGCAATTGCGGCTGCGAAGGAATATTGGTATGGTAATCTGCATATTCTCCAAAGATGCAAGGCGTTCATAGGGCATGCAGGACCGTATCGCCTCACACATGGACGCGGACATCGGTGACCGGTGCTTTTCCGTGAGCACACCACTGTCGGAAAACCAGCAAGCTCGACCACACTGCAGCCACGAAGGGAGACCAACCCTCGTTGAGTGTCATGCGTCGAGCGTCCAGGCCCAGATCTGAGACATGGTTCGGCAATTGACTGCCCACGTGGTACCCTTCCAAGCACTGAATCATCTCACCGTTGTCGCTAGCAAGAGACCACGATGAGAGAGAGCAGAGCCTCCCCTCGGCACACCGACATTCTGGCAACCATCGTCATCATACCAGGACCTGGGAGTAGTTCGAGGCAATGCAAAACCGAATTACTGAGTCTCGGTATGTCTTCCCCTGAGAGATATGCCACGGACTTCGAAGTCCGATTATCTAAGCCGGCAACGTACCCATTCGGACTTTCCCCCGCAGAAGCTCTGTTCCACAGTGGATACTCCTTCAACTCTTTGCGTCCCCACACCCCAGAAACTGGGGTATCTGCATACGTCGTTGGAAACATTCGCTCGGGCCTTGATTTGCTGCGATAGCCTCAGGAGACCATCGAAGCGGATTTGATATTTTACCCGGTCGTAGAGCAGCTCATAGCCTAACTATTCCATGCCTGGCGATAACACCCTGTCGGCCAAGACATCAGTGGAATCCCCGGTTATCACCACTCCACCGCATGCCCAAGCCGGCTTGGATACGCTCGAAATTGTAAGACTTCTGGCATCAAAAAAGGTGGATACCTCCTTACCAGCCCCCCGCGCACTCTGGCATGCGGCCATCTCCCCGTTCGCTGGGAGTATATGAAGTATCATGTCCCAGCCAAGAGTTTGTAGTTGAGCCGACGACTGCCGTTTGTCTGCCGTCCGTCTTCCCAGCTCTCTGCGCTCTGTCTGATCCCCTCCCACGTTTGGGCACCCCCGAGCAAAATACCGCTTAGCCACAATGGCTGAGAAGGAATACCTCACAGACACGCCGCCGCTGAAGGGGGAAGAGAGTAAGGTTGAATATGCTGCTGCACAGTACGATGGCGAGCCGACCAACGGAGAGCTGAAGACTTTGGATCATGGCTTTACCGATGTCTACGACCATGCTACACCGGAGGAGGAGCTGAGAGTTCTACGAAAAATCGACTACAGACTTGTTCCCTTGCTTGCTTTATTGTATCTGGTCGCTTTCGTTGATCGATCGAACAGTACGTCTTTTCCTTGTTCTTGAGTTCAACGCACAGAAGATGAAATAAGGACTTCTCGAGAACGCCACATCTTGGCTTCCGGAAGCTTGTTAAGACAAGTCCAGTTCTCATCGTTTCCCTTGTTCCATCGCATCTTCACTCTTCCCATACCGAGAGAGCTTGACTAACTCTAATTTTAGTCGGAAATGCCAAAATCGCTGGACTTTCCGATGATTTGAAGCTCGTGGGCATGGACTACAATGTGGCCCTGACCGTCTTTTTCGTCCCGTATGCTCTCTTCGAAATTCCCAGCAACATTGTTCTCAAGATCCTCCGTCCGTCCATATGGATCTCCATCCTCCTATTCTGCTGGGGTAAGTCTCTCTAAAACTACCATGGCGTATTGAACTAACTTTAACGGCACACAGGTCTCGTCATGACGCTTATGGGCATTGTTAACTCCTATGGTGGCCTTATCGCATGCCGCTTCTTCCTCGGTGTTGCAGAATCAGGATTCTTCCCAGGAGCTACCTTTCTGTTGACTCTCTGGTACAAACGCTACGAAGTCCAGCGCCGCATGGCGGTCTTTTACGCCGCTGCTTCGCTGTCTGGCGCTTTCTCCGGCTTGCTGGCTTTTGCTATCGAGAGTATGAAGGGCGATGATGGACTTGACGGATGGCAATGGTACGAGACACCACAAAGCTGACGAGATGGCCACCATTTGCTTACCGAATATTAGGATTTTCATCATTGAAGGCCTGGTTCCAGTAGCTCTGGCGTTTGTGATCTGGTGGCTCCTCCCAGACAACCCGGAGACCGCAAAATTCCTCACAAAGGACGAGAAGGAGCTGATCATCAACCGTCTTGCTCTCGAAACAGGTTCCGGCAAGGGCAAGGTCACAAACTCGGATAAGATCCAGATGAAATACATTATCGCGGCGCTGAAGGAGTGGAAGACGTGGGCCGCCGTTGTCATGTTCTGGGGCAATACCATCGGTGTCTACGGGTATGTCTCTGGCTTCCGACGATACCACAAATCAGTACAGGCAGCTAATCAGGTCCAGTTTCACCTCGACTGTCCCCACCGTCATCGAGCAGCTCGGCTACTCCTCCGCAAACGCCCAGCTCATGACCATCCCGATCTACGTCTTCGCTATGATCATGACGCTCATTTTCGCCTGGTGGGGCGACTATGTGCAGCAACGCTCTCCCTTCATCATGGCAGGCTTCGGTATCGCTGCCGTCGGCTTCATCGCAGAGCTCGCCATCCCGCACCCGCGCCTTCCTGGCGTGACCTACGGCTTCCTATTCCCCGTTGCTGCGGGCTTGTACTGCCCATTCATCAGCATCGTGACCTGGACGGGTGAGTCTCACCAACAGAAAATTCCCTTGGAGAACACCGATATGCTAACCTTGCGCAAAAAGCCAACAACGCCGCACCCTCCTCCAAGCGAGCCATCGCCATGGCACTGCTCATCTCCGCCGGCAACCTGGGCGGCATTGCGGGCTCGAACGTCTTCATCGCCGCCCAGGCGCCCGTGTACCACGTCGGCTTCGGCACGTGCCTCGCCAGCAGCGTCTGCGCCATGATCACCGCGTTCGTGCTGCGCATCGCGTACGCACGGGAGAACAGGCAGCGCAAGGCGCTGCTCGACGAGATGGGCGAGGAGGCGATCCGCGCGCGATACACCGACCAGGAGCTGTTGGACCTGGGCGACAAGGCCCCGTTTTTCATTTACACGCTGTAGAGGCACGGAATGTTTTACGAAGTAATGAGATGTATCTGTACTGGTGCACTAGATGGTATGCGCAGCGTGGGGGCATTAGACATGTACCGTAGCATTCTCGACAGTCGCGGATAGCGGCGAGATAGATGATGATGCAGAATCACAACATGTTCAGCGGATGAGAGTCATCAAGTTTCAATTGAGTTTCATAGCCAGATTATGTATGCTCCTATCAGAAGCAGAGCCGCACCTTGATTTAAGCCCCATCCAGAGGCCCCTAACAGCAAATCGTCCTCCCGAACTAATGCAAAACCCAGAAACCGAAGATTGTCAGAACCCATCGTATCGTATCTAGCGTGTAAGAACGCCCCATGACCGAGATTATTATGCTGCGCCCGTACCTTTTTAAACACCTGCACCTGCACCCCTGCGACAGCTAAACTAAACTATGCTTGGCGTAAGCAATTCTTTGACTTTAGCGAAGCCGCCTACGCTTGCGACCATTCTCAACCCCACCGTTCTCGCCCTCCTCGCTCTCCTTCGTCTTCAACTCAGCGGGAGACTTGATAGCAATCGACTGCTCTTCCTGCTCCCTCTCCGGCGTCTGCGCCTTGGCAGTAACCTTGGCCTGAGCTTCCGCACGTCTGACGCAGTTCTTCAGCCCAGCCTCAAGTCTCGGCACCAGGTTGACCAGCGGCGTCTTGCCCCAGCCCTGCGCCACCGGGATATCAAAGTTGTTGTTGTTCTTCTTCTTGGCCTGCTGCTCGTTCCTCTTCTTCACAGTCTCCTCAACCTCTTCGTTCCACTGCTTGACCATGCTGAGAATCTCATCGGCGTTCTGGCTGAAGTGGTGAGAAAGAATGCCGTCCCACACATTGTCTGCGCTCCGAGCACCTGGGGCGTCCTTCTCATCGCCCGATTTTTTCGCCTTCGACGCTTTCTGTGCCTTCTCTGCCTCCTTGGCACGCTTCTCCATGCCCTCGAGCCACTCCACCATGCCGACGTCCGTAGTGGCGCGGTAAAGGTTCTGGTTGTACGCACGGCTGCTAGCATCATTCTTGTTACTGCTCCAGCCCGGCTCGTTGTAATACGGCTCCGCACAGAACACCATTGCCTGCAAGCTCAGTAGAACCTGTAGAAGAGTGCTCTGGCCCGAGATCCACGGCTGTCCCGACCAAGTGCCAAGCAGGGAGAGACACACTTTGCCATCATTGTAGAGGTTCGGATTCATGTTCTCCCGGCCATTGCCAGTAGTCTTGAACTGCACGAGCGGAGGTGAACTGGGATAGGAGTGCGGGCAGAAGATGTCGAACTCGAACGCACCATGATGGTATGGTGTATCAGCAGGGCCTAGGATGAGAGCTTTGAGTACGTCCGGGCGCGATTCTTCGTGCCGAACGAAGATTCCAGGAGGAAGGGAAGTAGCAAGAGAGACACGCTCGACGAGAAGGCGCTTCATGCGGCCCGCAGGCGGATTATGGATGCCCTTGGCCCTCTCGCTGAAGTGATAGTTGAGGGAGTTGACCAGAGAGTCGTCTGGAATCTCCGCAAAGCAGTTTGCGCGATGCCAGGATTCTTCCTTCGATGCTGTAGTGGAGGTAGTCCGGGACATGGCTTCAGAAGTCGAGGTTTCCTCAACTTCGGTCTTGACCTTAAGCAACTTGGCAAGGTCTATGACGCCTTCACACAGAGTGAGCATTTCTTGGAATTCTTTCGTCTTGGACTTCTTGCTGCTATTCTTTGGATTAGCAGTGCGCTGGAAGGCCTCGCATTGCACGAGAAGCTGTTGCATATGACCCTCGAGAGGTGGTGACATCTCCTGCTCCGAGGCTTTAGCCTTGCCTTTGGACTTGTTCCCCCAGCGCGTTGGAGGTATCGATATATGTAGAAGGTCTTGATCTTTGCCAGGAATTGGCTGCTCTTCCAAGCAGAGCTTCGAAGTCTGTGGCGCTTTTGCAAGGACGTTGAGGAGCTGCAGAAGAGGATCGAACGTCTCTCTAAGGCTGATCACCTCCTGCAGAGAATCGTTGCGCAAGCTTTCGGCCGCGAAATGGATGAGTCTGCTCTTCGCGATCATAGTGGGAATAACAGCGTGTTGATGCTTGGCGTTCTCGGGAAACATGTTATTCGTAATAATCGAAGGAATTAAGCGACCGAGAAAGGTAATTACTCGTTGGAGATGAGTCTCGTCGTACTTGTTGCAGGGGTTGACACCCGGGCTCCCATTTTCGATCTCTTCTGGAAATCCACTGTCGTCGCTCCAGCTACCCGAGCCATAGCTTCCGCTGCCACCATAGCCTGTTCCTTTCGGGTTGGGGAGGTTGTCGTATTTCTTCGATTTCGTTTGCTTGCGTGGGCTAGGAGTGGATGCCGCTTCCTCACGAAGGATCTCATCCAAACCACACAGGAGAATCCAAACGGTTAGAGCAGCGCCGGTAGCAGTAGATGGAGCTGTATCTTTGCACGAATGATTCTTCTTCACACCCGTCGCGGAGCACCAAAGGCAGAAGTGAGCAGAGCAATCAGCACACTCTATCGGGGTTAAAGTAGCCTTCTTGCCTAGGTATGGGTCAGTGTCACTGTTGTTGTGAGAATAACGCTTGAACTTACCCTCCGTGATCCACTTCCTCGCTTGCTTCATAACGTCCAGGCCAGTGCGAAACAGCGGCGCATCTCTAGAGTTGACTTCTTTGGCCTTGCTGGACTTGGTGGGGCCATTCTTTGCGGCGCATTCTGGGCACTGCTGTTCTCTGAGAGCCTTGAGTACAAAGGTTTGCAAGACACCCTCCTCGGAATCAGAATCTACGGGAGACCGGCCGGATATGCGCAATGTCGATAGATTGTCGTCATCGTCCCGGACCAGAAGGTTAGCCACTACTTTCGTGACCTTGGACTTGACTTTGCTGGCAGTCTTCTTGCTAAAGGCAAATGGCTCGGCGAAGTCGAACTCCGGCGTGAACAGCGGGTGTGGTACGTTCTGATCGAAGAAGCCAGGCGGTGGTATTGGGGGTCCTCCTGTAAGCGGCGGGAAGCCTGCGGGCGGAGGAAAAGCGAAAATCGGAGCTTGAGGCGGTGGAGGCGGAGGAATCAACGACTGAGGTAGAGCCTGGGTGTTCTTCTTAGCATGGCGCGTGCGAGAAGATACAGGACCATCATCAGCTGATGGCTGCGCAAGCTGTTGGATTGTCGGAAGTGGAAGTGGAGGTGGAGGTGGAGTTGGAGATGGGTCGAGATTGGCGTTCCTCGGCTTGAGCTTCCCCTTCACCTTTAACTTCATCTTGTGGAAGAGCGTTGATTTGGAAGCAATCAGAGTGGTGTTTTTCGCGGGTTGTTGATGGGTGGAAGTTGGCGAGGCTGAAGGAGCAGAAGAACTTCGCGGCGCTTCAGTTCGCCGAGAGAAGCAGTTCAGGGTCAGTTTGCTAGGAGTAGCTCCCATTCGATAGAGTTCCAGCCATTAATGAAAGGAAATGGTGATGTGTTGGAAAAGAGTGAAAGTGTCTTGACGCTGAGCACGAGGCTAGGCGCTGATAACGATGTGGTGAGCGTGACAGCGCGGAGAGCAGCGAAGGTGGGCGAGAAGCTTAAGAGCAAGCGGACGGAAGTGGTGTTGATGCGCGCACGTGCAGCGGGTTCACAAACGAGGTGGAAGGCGTGTTGGAGAGGAAGTTTGTGGATACTTTAATACCTATGCGGCTGCGTCACCGAGAGGGTTGGTGGAGGTGGGATGCGCTTGGCGTCTGGCACACAGTTGACCGGAACCTAAGGTACAGGCAGCCGCGGAAAGCCTCTCTCCCCCGCTGACTCAACTCGCGCGGCCAGAGAGGCCATTCTATCTATCTCGTTGGTGGCCGCGAGCGAGCTGGTCGCGTCTGGCTCCAGGCAGCCCTTCGGCGGAGCGCAGGCTGGCTATTTATGTTCTCCTCGCCTTGATCGACGCCATTTCCGTTATCTTATCGAATCGTCTGACGCGTGAGCACGTGCTGGCTGGCGGCCGCAAATCCCGCTGCCGGCTACCTATGCGTCTTGCTTCATGCGGAATCCGTTATTCCAGCGCGGTCGGTCCATTACATCGTTGAAACGCTATTCATTATCATGCCATGCCCGACACGCATCCACGCCAGGTTGATTGGGTTCTCACCCGAGTGGGACCTTCCTTTTTTCGTGATATAACTTTTCAAGCACGCCATTCAGAGCCCAGCGATCAGCAGAAGGCCAATTGACAATCCGGTAAATTTCCGCAATTGATAGTCTGGGTATAACTTTTTCTTCGCTCGCTCTTCTACGTGTAACTCACACTCTCCGCTCGAGTACATCTCCCCCATATCTCCATATCTCTATCCCATCCATCGCAATGGCGCCAGCAGTAGCTGCCGAGACACCCGTAGCCCCTCATCTTCTCTCCAAGACTATCGTAAAGGACAACAATAATGCGCCAAGAGACATCTTTCCGGACGGCATTCGAACCTCAGGCCAACACAACCCTCTGTACGACCAATTGAAACCGTACGAAGCCTTTCCGAAAGAAATAACGGGCCCAACTGTCTGGAAGAAGGAGGACTACACCAATAACCCGGAGCGATGGACCCATCCATTCGGCGAAGACGAGATTGCAGAAATTGGAAAGGCTGCGGATGATTTCATTGCCAGTGGAACGCCATTGACTGGCATCTCAAAAGTATACTTCAACAAGGGACTTGGTCGGCTCGACACACTCATATTTACACTTTTTTTTAGGGGCTCTTCCCATTACCTAATCTTGCTGGTTTTTTGACGTCCATCAAGAACGAGCTTCTCAACGGCAAAGGCTTCATCCTGTTCAAGAATTTCCCCGTTAATGAATGGGGCTTGCACAAGTCGGCCGTTGCCTACATGGGTATCGGCGCGTATCTAGGTTATTTTGTCTCACAGAATGGAAAGGGACATGTGCTTGGCCACGTAAAAGATCTGGGTGAGGATTCCAAAGCAATCGACAAGGTCCGAATCTACAGGACAAACGCGCGGTATGTGATTCCACCCATCCTATGCAAGCTCAAGGCTGATCTTGTCAACAGCCAATTCTTTCATTCTGATGACGGTGACATTGTCGGCCTTCTTTGTATCGCCCGTGCTCTTGAAGGCGGCGAATCCGATATCTGCTCCACGCATCATGTCTTCAACATACTCCAGCGGGAACGTCCGGACGTGATCGACCTGCTTACGCAGCCGATCTGGTACTTCGACCGCAAAGGCGAAACTTCGCAGGGACAAGAGGAGTACCTGCGCAACTGCGTCATGTATATGGAGACCGGTGAAGACGGTCGCGTGTACACAAAGTGGGACCCGTACTTTGTTCGCTCTTTGACTCGCTTCTCAGACAAAGGGATCGTTCCGCCACTAAGCGAGAAGCAAAAGGAAGCGATGCAGGTGTTGGAGGACACTTGCAATAGGCTAGCATTGCACATGATTCTTGAGGTTGGGGACATCCAGTTCTTGAGCAATAATCACGTGCTCCACGCACGCACTGCCTATGTGGACCATCCGCCGCCGCACCCAAGAAGGCACCTCATGAGGCTGTGGCTCGCAGTACCAGATACAGAAGGAGGATGGAAACTGCCGATGCCGGACACTCATGAGAAGAAGAGGGGTGGCATCCAGGTCGACGACGTAGCACCCGTTTGCCCGCTGGACGCCGAGTGAAATCCCGCAATAGAATCTTGCTCTATTTCTACATGTGTATTTTGAACAATGTGCAGATATTTATAAAGCAGGGCTATAGTCGAGCAGTTCCACTCTCGGCCTTGAATTTTTGCAGCAATTCAGAAGCTAGTCGTGCTTCTGCGGGAAGATCTTCATCCCATATCCAGCTCATGCGCGTCCTCATTATCGCCGCCACACTCTCCTTGTCCTCTCCAATCTCTGGTACTTCAAACTCATATATCTCCGCCTGCCGCTTACTCTCTACCACCAGTTTCTGGCTGCGCTCCCTCCTTACTGCATCATATGCCTTGAATGCGGCCTCCAGATCCCCGTCAATTGTCTCCTGACCGATCAGCCCACTCAATACATACGAGTCTTCAATCGCCATCCCTGCTCCAGCGCCACAGTGTGGCGTGGACGCGTGTGCTGCGTCACCCAAGATGCATACGCGACCTTTGTAATAGTATGGCGCGGGTGGATGCATAAAGAGGGCCCAGATGTTCGGCTTCTCCACGTTTGCTATTATATTTTGCACGTGCTGGCTCCACCCCTTGAAGTCGTTTTGCATTGTTTGCTTGTCGACTGTGATAACCCACTCGGGATTTTCCCATTTCTCTCTGCTGCGGAAAGCAACGACTTGTAAAAATGTAAGTTATTGTCTCGGTCGAGGGGGAATGGAACCAAGCTGGGTCAACTCACCGTTCATCGTTTTCCCCCTCTCGATCGGAAAAGTGAGGACATGCCCATGATTGCCAAAGTACATCTGGCTGTTGTTCGCCAGTTCCTCTCCCAGCAATTCTGAGGCCTTCTGCATAGGTATCAATGCTCGGTACGCGTACCTATTTGCGAGCGACAGACATCAGCGGCTCAGAATATTTCAGACACGGCCCACATGTAAACATACTTCCCGCTGAAGAAAGCTTTCGCTGCGGGGTGTCCCTCGCCCAGTAACAATTCCCTTGTTCTGCTCTTGATGCCATCAGTGCCGATGACTGCTATATGCCTAGCTTCCGTCCCGTCCGCGAATCTCAGCACAACACCTTTCTCCGGCCCCTCATCCGTCAAATCAACCAGCCTCTTTCCAAACCTCGAGATCCCGTCCGGCAGCAACGCGACCATCTCGTCCAGAAAGTGCGCTCTGTGTACCGTGCCACGTCCTGGCGGCGTGTCCAAGCTCACAATCAGCTCGCCCACCCGCTGATTATCCCACTTCGTGCCGTCTTCATCAACCTGTATCTCGCTCTCTGGAACATCCTCCAGCCTCACCTCCTCCGGCCCCTCGCCAATCTTCTTCCCAACTCCGTACCGGAAGTCAAACCACCTGCTCTTCTTGCTCTCCCACAAGTTCTGCGTCTTGCGGTTCTCGAACCCCTGCCGTATCTTTGGGTCGATGAGCTCCATGGCGCGCGACGCATTGGGCCCAAAGGCAACGCCTGCGCCGATCTCGCCAAAGCTGGAGGCGGATTCGTATAGCGTAACAGGTACTTTCTGATGGAGGAGGCCGAGGGTGAGGGTCAAGCCGGCGATGCCGCCGCCTACGACGGCAATCGTGTGAGTTTTCTCTGCCATCGTCAATGGAGGAGGCTTGCTTAGGCGCCGTTCGTCCAATAGATTCGTCTGCGCTGAGTGAGGCACTTCGGCTCGAAACAAGAGGTGGTGACGTAGAGCTTATGAGAGATTCGACAGCAGAAAGAATGGCTTCAAGAACGCAATTGGCTCTACTTATCCTTTGTCGCGGCGACAAGCCATATACGAGCCCCCGACGCCGCATACAAAATATCTGAATACATCTTTCGCGAAGTCGGCAGGTCTACTCAGCGAGCGGAAGTCTGCCGCTTTCCGAATAGAGTGCCGTTGGAGGGGTATCGCGGGGATGAAGAAGCGCGAAGCGCGATTCGCGAACGGAGTCGGAGTGGAGGTGTTACCAGGCCTTGGCGGTGGTAGGTACGATACGTGATCAATGCATGTGAGAAGTTCTAATAAAGTAGGGAGTCGACGATCCACTCTCGAGCAGGTCGAGTTGGATCTTGTACCTGAGAGGGTCTTCAATCAATTGGGTTTCCTCTAACTGTCTGATGAGCAGGACTTCGCGAACACCTGTTTCTACGCAATGGCTAACACACAATCCAGGAGGTTCGCGGCCAGCCATGTCCCCTCTCCCAAGTCCCATCCAACGGCGCTACGACGACGAGTACTGTCAATGGAGCTACAGACGATACCCGCATGCCATCCCAACAATGTCTCTGTTACCGTTACTCAAAGAAAAAGTGACACTCACATCACATTTTTTAACATTTCTGCGAACAAAGAACGGCTACAACAATTCACCAAGACACCAAGACAATGACATTGTGAGTCTAGGAAAACAGAACATGTTGCTTTGGAGATATGCTCAACTCCTTTGTGCTTACATCTCGATCTTTGTCCATTGTGAAGGCTTCCATCTCGCTCGAGGCGCATATAAGATGGAAGACTGGCGACATCTGAAGGCTCCTCCCCAACACACTCCTCTGCACCATCGTCGGCCTGGGAAGATTGTCAAGTCCCCTTCTGCAGCGCAGAAGGTCTCATCTCAAGCTTCTACGGCCGGCTCTGGTGCACTCTCCACTCACTTTATCTCCTTCGCAGACCCCTTCACCCACCCTCACTTCTTGGCACCCCACAATTTCTCAAATCAAATGGATCAGAACGCGTCTTCTTCGTCTTCTTTTCAGACGACACCACCAGATATGTTCGGTCCATCTCGCGCTCGGAGAGCGGATTCTTTCCAAGCAACGCCACCAGAATCAGATGGTTCATCTGACGCTATAGAATTCAAGGAGGTGATCCCCGGTGACTACGTATCTCTTCCCAGTTATGAGTACTATAATCCTTCGACTCCTGTCCCATTTCCTCCTCCGGAAACCAAGGTAGACTCGTTTGACCTCCACTGGGTCGTGCACCAGCGCCTCGGGGCTGGGGCAAACGGAGAGGTCTTCCTCTGCCAGCGGAGTCGTACTTCTCCGCACTGGCTCGAGAGTGACGCTGGACTTTTTTATGCTGTAAAAAGGTCTACAAATGGTTGGAGCAGCGGTCCTAACTCCCTCTTCCAGGAGTTTATAAACCACAAGTTTCTTCTACTCGAACGCGGCTCGAACTGTCCAGAACTGAAGTGCGTTCTGATGAACGGACACGACTCAGCGCCGGAAAATGTCAGACCGACCTGGATATCTTTCCCTTGGGTTAAAGGCCCAAGTTTGGATCGTCTCATTCTTAAACGTCTGAGTTTAGATACACCGAAACCGCTCCCAGGGGCTTTCATCTTCCAGATCATGGAGGATTTACTGGAGTTCCTAATGTGGCTCCACAAGCCGGGACAAAATGGTAGGCCCTCGGGTGCGCACTGCGATCTGCACATCGGCAACATCAACGTTGATATCACCAAAGCTGTACCGCGTGGTCGTTACCCTTCTGTACTTGTCCTGGATTTTGGTATGTCCGAGTTCTCAGATCCCACGATACGTGGCCAAGATGACAAAGTCTGGGAAAGGCAACAAGAAGATCTGGAGATGTTTGGTGACATCGTACACTGCGCAGCTCACTGCTGTCTAAGGTATGAGCGCGACCCGGCTTTCCACACAATGGCAATCGGATGCCATCATCCTCGGAGATGCGAGGGAAAATGTGCCTTGGTGGTTGATGACAAGTCAGAAGACCTCTTCAGCCCAACGAGCGAGATATGGCACTTCCTCATGAGCACCACCGTAAACCGAAGCCGTTATCTCGGGACTGACGCTGAGCGTGTTCAGAAACTCTATGCGCTTCTCATGCCATGGATTGAGAAGCAGAAGGCCTTGACGTTTGACCAGAAGGAATGCGATGAGTTCGTTGACTATTTACACTCCATTTCTGCCCAAGAACCGATCCCTCGTACGGACGTCAACCCTCGTCCGGCAAAGCACGTCTCCAAGTGCAAAGAGCCGAAAACTAATAAGAGCGGTAAGGCTCCGTACAAGTCCAAGATCCCGCTCAGGCCTCGTCAGGGCGTCAAGAAGGCAAAGAAAACGCCACCTAAACGGCGCAGCGACTCCGAGCTTGATCAACTCGAGCGCCTCTTCAACCAGAAATAGGTAAAGTACTGTGTGTCCCCTGTTCAGGTAAGGTCACAACCTGAATCTTCCTTTCCCCCCCTTTATTTTAGTTTCACTTTCGGTTTATTGTTAGGTAAGTTTGGCTCCGGACGTCGTAATGTTTAATTGCATGTTCGGCTGGTCCGACAACGTATGCTTGACGCATACTCGCTACAGGTAAGTTGGCAAAATCTAATATGAAACTCTTCTGGGAAAATTCTTCTCCTTCGTGTGCTTTCTTTGCGTGATACCGCGATATGACAAAGCTTAAAAGATTGTAATAATGTCTGTCCCTATATAACGAGAATCCCTATATAGCGAGAAAATTAACAGGTACCTCGATTTTAAACAGTCTAAAATTTGACTATACGATAAGATTTTTTATACCTTTATATTAGTCGTATACTACTACTATCCTAGAATACTTAGACTCTTCTACTATTAAAAATTATAGTTATATTATTATCTTCTTACTAGTTTAGTAGAGAGTTTCTTTTTATAGTAAAATAGAAACTATACTACCCGTATCTAATTCCGGGCTATCAATTGCGGAGACTGGCATGAAGGGAAACTGGACTCTAGACAATCCTCCCATTGCTTTGTTCCCCCGCGCTCTTGAGGCGTCTTAGGGATGATTTCGCTTTACATAATGTAGAAGCTATGTGAGTAATACCGTCTCGAACATGTCCGAAATCTACTACTACCTAACTTGTCAGATTTTGTTACAGGGCCTTTGTTTTTCTAATCTGATCGTTTGATCACCATTCGTTTATTTTATCAACACATTGTACAAAGTTTTCCAATTCTTATAATTTTGACAGCGCATTATTCTTACCCTCACAATGGCATTGTTCTCTTTGAGACTTACGAGATCAAAACCCGCTACTCGAATATAAGAGTGCTTGGGTCTTACCCACACTTATTCCGTTTCCACCGCAACTATACTGCTCGCAAGTGGACTACGTCTTTCATCAACAGAAGTGCTCTGCACATCCCTTGGCTTCCATTGTATGCCCAATCGTCTTGTCAATTATGTACTCCGTGTTTACTCGAGAGTTTCTCACCTACCAGCTTGGTGACCCTATTGACAACTCTGAGAGGACCTCACAACCCTCCTTCATAATCGACAACGTTCTTGTTCTTGAACAATTGGACATGCGCATCAGCGCAATGGCTCGAGGTCGAGGTGTCTCCGCCAGCCGTGCAAAGGAATATTCTTTTCAGATGGAGGCTTCCGACGAGGACGATGAGACCGTTACCGTCAAGCTACCTTTGACAATGGTTGAAGAAGAGAAGTGTCCCGAAGTCGACAGTCTAGACGAGGAAGGGAAATACGCCAAGTCTGTCATTGACAAAATGAAACTTCGTTGTGCTGACCTAGAAGCACAGAATCTGGCCCAAACTTTGTGGATAGACGAACTCGAACAGCGTTGCAACAATCTTGAGATTGCTTATCTTGAGAGCCTACCCAAGAAGTACGAGGAGAAGTCAAGCATACTCGAAAGCGCACTGCAGAATGCTCACGAAAACTCCATCCAGCATGCCGCCGAGGTCAGGGAGTACAAAGAGAAGGCGGCCACGCTCGAGCGAGCCCTCCAAGACGCACAAGAGTATTCCAGCAAGTATGCTGCCGAGCTCAAGGACAAATGCAATTCAGCGGTCGCTCGACTCAATGCTCAGGTGGAAGAGGCCGTGCGGAAGGCGTCAATCTTTCGCGAGGTGCTGCAAGGTGAACGGGAGAAGTCCAACCAACAAGCGGCAGAGATCAGCGAGCTTCGGCAGCAGAATGAGGAACTCAGGGATATTTTGTGCTTTTGACAGGACCTGCTTCTCGGTGTTTTGGCGCATTCGCATAGAACTTCTTTCGTATTGAAGATCTCGCACGAACGGTAGTGAAACGTTCCTGCCAAAGAGAAACGATTGACAATGAAAAAGGAAGAGATAACTAGATCTAATTAGTTGGACTCATGTCTTTGTAGCATTTCCGGCGTACTTGTCCTGTAGGCCGGCAAATTGAGGCTGCCTTTCGGGTATTCCTCTGCTCACTGTGCCTAACGCATTATTATGCCGTCCCATACTTGTGCCCGCTATAAAATCAGATATAAAGGCGGTAACACACACGTAATTTTCGTAGTAGCTGGATTCGGGAGTATCTAGGGTAGCTATAGCAAATAATTTATATTAAGCTACGACAAATATCGACGTATTGTTAGGTACTGAGCTACTTGAAATTAAAGTACCCCTTGATTTTCTCGGCCAGGGGGGCTTCTCGCGACGTAGGGATAGACATTGTACAGTTCAACTTACTCTGTTTCATGGTCATATGCCTCACAGATATGCTTTCGTCTCCCTTTCACACCAGTCCCAGAATTTCTCGGCGATACCCCCGCTCTTTCCCATCTCCTCTTCGAGATCCTTCCTGTTTCCTCCAAGTCTGCCCCATGGTAAGACATAGCCGCCATCATTATCTTTTGTTATATCCTCGCTCCACCCGGACCACAGCTCTGTATAAGCTCCAAACACGGCATCGTACAGGAGAAGGCGATTTACGATGACCAGCGCGATTGCAGAATTATGCCGCTGCAGCTCCGTTTTGAGGTTTCCGGGGTTGAAGCAGATACTGATGACTTTGCTGCCTTTGCCGAGTCGCCGCGCGTACTCGTACGCGAGATATCGATCGCCAACTTTTGAGTAACCGTATGACGAGCCCTTAGGATAGTCAGGAGCATTAGTCTTGTTGTCCCAGAGCATTCCGCCTTTCGGCGTCCGTAGATCCATTTCAAGGCTTCCGGCCCACGTTATGCGTACGGAGTTCACGGGAGCGGTGGCAGCAGTCTGTTCGAGAATCGGGCGCAGCAGGATCGCAAGGAGGTAATGGCCGAGGCAGTTTGTGCCGACTTGCATGTCGTGCCCTTGCGCGGTCTTGCTTCCGGCTGGCGGATGCATCACTCCAGCGTTGAGAGTCAAGACGTCAAGTCGGCGCTCCTTCTGTTGGAAAGCTTGTACAGCTGGCTTTATAGTCGGAAGATCCGCAAGATCAAGCTGGAGGAACTCAACACGGCCGCCGGACCTGGGAAAATCGTTTTTCAGCTTCGTGATTGCCGCGTTGGCTTTGGACTGCGAACGGCCCGCTACGTAAACGGTGGCATTGTGCTGATAGAGGATTTCAACGAGCTTCAGGCCGACGCCAGTATCTTCAAAGGTCAGCTTTAGCCTTTTATTTCTAGGATACCAGAAAGGGAGCTTTACAGCCACCGGTTACCAGGTGAACCTTTCCTGCTTGGTCTGGGAGGTTCTTCTCAGTCAGTGCAGGAGGTGGTAGATTGAAGCTCTGCTTGTAGAGGCGAGAGAGGGAAGAGCCCATGTTTGAGTTGTCTTGGGCGTCAGGCATTCAGTGCAGACTGTCTCTTCCCAAAGAAATTGCAATAAGGAATCTAATTGAATTGGCAGCGAGTCGAAGAACTTGAGAAGATATTAAACTGCAATTGAACAACATGAGAGCGCCGACTTGACGAATGTACCATTCTTAACTACCTCTGAAGGTACCCAGGCAGCGCTGATAGTGCGTATGTTTCATCCAATTCAATTGCGATGTTCGTCCGCCCCTCGGACAAAAATGCTTCGCTTCCTTTGAAAGCGAACTGGCCAATACGACATGGGTTTTGAGCAATATCACTTAAAGGCGCACACGGTTTCCAAATCTAGTCTATCTTGGGTTTCCGGCTTCGTCATCACTGACTAAGATTGGCTGTGGCTTTGCGCACACTGCGTTAGTAGCCATGGTATGGCGAGAGCATTGCAAGGCCGGTTACAGTGTGGCCCAGATGTGGTTAACGCCGACTCGGCGTGGCCGACGACCAGGCAGACGCTTGTGACGCAAGATGCGCAGGTTCATGATAAGCTTAAATTCAGGGACGGAAACTGATCCGATTGAGTGATGGGCATTGAAGAAAATATAGTCGGTGGGTGCTAATAATCCCGAGCCATTCAGGTGGCTTCTAGTCCGAGCGAGCCAATCATATCGGCGACTGGCAGTAGCGAAGTCATTGTAAGATTCATCACACGAAACAAATACTTCGAATAATTTATTCAAGTGTCCCATCAAGGACAAAAACATATTTAGAGTTATGCTAAGGTCGCTACTACATGTATGTTGGAGGCGCTGTTAACGTGGCTTCGGCTGTTCCTGAACGCATCACCCTGAATCGTTCCAAGCAGGAATATATCTTCTTCGGACCGCGCACCAACGTTGCCGCGAGGGCAGTTGGGACCAATTGGAGAATCTGTTGGACCCTGAGGTGTGAAAACCTGTCCAAGGCCAAACGAAATCCTCCCACCAGCTCCTGTATTTTGTCTCCGTGTCCGTGACGCACACTATTCTCTCTCCCTGTCAATGCACTTTCGCGTTCATTCACCGTCTTTTCCCTGGCATCCAAATTGTCGTCTCTTATACTCCGTGCTTCCTCCCACCTGCGCAGTCTTTGACAGTTCGTCGGTACTCGATTGCCAGCAATATGACCAAGAAGCTCTCCACAATCGGAACGAGTGGCATAGAACCGCGATTCGACCTGCCTTGGTTGGCTCAAAGTGTAGATATACTTTTGAAGTTTCAATCTCGCAGGCCAATCCCTTTTCAGACCTTGCTGATACAGGTCTGCCATGTCTTGAATTGCATTCCGGGCCTTTTCCCAGATTCCTGATGGCTTGATCTTGGAAAGGAGACTGTGGACGGAATAGCGGCTCCACCCCTCAAGCTGTGCCTTATTCATATCGTTGATAAGAACCGAGCAGCTCTCCATGCATGACTTGCTCGATAGAACAGATAAGATATACCAAACAGCCCGGATAGCGGCAATGTCAATTCCTAGATGATTCAGGGCAGCAGTGAAGCCGTCTAGAGCTCGCTGGCAGCGACAAGTATCTCGCATCCCGAGCCCACCCAGCCATTCTCCCAACTTGATCCATATTTCGACGTTGGGAATCATTGTGTACCAGTTTGGTGGGGGATGTTCGACGAGCTGAAAATAGAAAAACCATGCGATAAAATTACTGAAGTTCTCAGGATCTATTTTGCTATCAATAATTTGTATGAGAAGCGGAGGGACCTCCTGCAGCTCCATTTCGGGCAATGGTGAACGTCAAGGGTAGAAACTGTAGGCGTGACTGCAGAAAGCCAATGTGAGTGCTGTGGGAGAAGAGCCGTAGAGCTTCGGCGGTTTTCAAGCTTTAGAATTGGAAGTCGTGAGATGGATGATGGAAGAAATGTATTTGACAGTCTTGAGAGGTTGGTCGAAAACTGCTTTCGAATGTGTGAACGTTGGAAATAAGTCTGTTGAGCTCAAGGAGACCCAATGATATGAAAGACGTTTGATTCTCCTAGGGTCTCTCTCGATCCTTCAATAGAGCCTCTTGCTCCCGATTTCCCGCCCAGCATAGAGCATATCGATTCATTCCCTCGAGCCTGTGTTCCACTTGCATTCACTGAAACGGGCCGCTCTATTATTCTCGAGGCAGTAAGTTAAACTGTTAGTGGACAAAAACAAAGCTAGGCAATTCAATGGATTACAGCAAGTAGCACACACGAAGATCAAAACTACATCACTCCTACATTTGAGAGGGGCTCGGGAGACAGCTGCTTCAGCTCAAAAACTCATCTTAGAGAGAGATTCATACATAACCGAAGAGGTTCCCAAGATTTTCTGGTAAATACTCCAAACGTCGAAGTGAGTCTGGTGTAGCTCTATTGTCGTTTCTTCGTTGTGTCCTTGCTCTTTTCGCCAGTCCCGATGCCCAGCAGAAAAGTGATCTTCGCAAGCTGAGGCAAAATCGTGCTCACAATCGTGAAACCGGACGCTGCATCCCAGAGCATCGGATTAAAGAACCTAGCATTCCCAAGGTCCATCCAGATACTAGTGATATATAACGCATCACTGATGAGCCCGGCCGTCAGCACCATTCTCCAGATGTTCCTGTCATTGGTATAGCGTAGGATAACGGCGTCGTTAAACGATAGGAGGAACCAGCCTCCCGCAATTTGGAGTGTCAGTGGGCGCAGCGGCGCGGAATAGTATTGGAGTAGATTTGGTGTCTGCCCTTCGAGGGTGGCGAGTGGAGCGAAGAGGATCGATAGGCCCCCGAGGCAAGCTGCGATGGGCTCGATGTAGTGGAAGGTCAGTCGATATATGAATGGAATAGGGGAATAAGATGCCATTTCTGAGTTCCTTTCCCGCGCGCTGCGCTGAAACTTCGTAAATACACTGCTCAGAGAAGGACAGGACGGAGTAATAAGTAAGATTGTTGATCCTGAGACTTGATGTTACATACAAAGGCAACGGAAAGCTCCGTGTGCTCCTCCGCAACCTCCGAGCTCAAACCGGTACCTTTGTACCCCTGCCTCTTAGCATCATACATCCAAGGCGAGGCAAAGGCATACTCTAAGCGTCACGACCAGATTGCAAGGGCGGTGGTCGACGCCTGACAGTCTTGGTTCACAAAGAAAGGTCTCCAGCACGTCTCCCGAAGCAACAACCAGCTGCGCGAATCCACAAATCTAGAAGTCGCTCCCATCAGCAGTCACATCATGGTTGCCCCAAGGAGCCGCAAGGCGGCGTTTGCTGAAGAGAGTGCAGAGGTGGAGGTGCTATTCGCAAACATGGAGAAGCTGAAAGGTCTCACGAAGAAGATACAAGGCTCGCTGAACAGGATGGAGACCAGCGGGCAGAGCGTGAAGGAGGCAGTGGGACCCATCTACGGAAATACACAGAAGTTACAAATCACCAACTCAAGTATGAGCTCGCTAATGAGGCATCGTCGTGTGATGCGGAGATCTAATGTTGTTGGCAGATATCGATAGAATCATTGATGCTATCGAGCGCATACGCGAGCCTCTCGACCAACGCAATCGAGAAGAACGAATCATACAGTCAGATCCCAAGCAAACTGGCTTGAACGATTACATCGCCTCACTCGATCGTACAAATCAGGCACTGGGAGATCTGAAGAACACCAACCTCCGCTCGAATCAGCAAGCGATTGCTGAGCTCAATAACCTTCTCACAACCGGTACGAGCAGGCTGCAGGATGAGTTTAGAGATGCGCTGTATGAGCATACTCGGCCGGTGGAGCCATTGCATTTCATTACAAAACGTATGTCACGCACAAATGACTCTGCTTGGCTTTGATCTAATCTACTCCAGAATTGAAATTTCCTTCAATACCTGAAGAGAGCGTATCACGCTTACGGACCATTCACAATCATATCACGCAGTCCATGGCGCAGACCCAAGCTAGCGGTGAAGCCCCTACTATCAAGATATATGCCGAGTTACGCGGGGACTACATGGCACAGTCATTGCGCAACCTGGCGACGGCATCAATGTCAACAGCGCGGAAGACCACAGTCGATGCGATATATCGTCAAGGAACCAGCGGTATAGGCACCTACGCCACAGCCTTGGAAGGTATATACGTTTCAGAGTACGACAATATATGCCCTATATTCTCACGCGAGGATTGGGGACGAGTATGTGCGCTCACCTGTCGTGCATCGCTGGGAGAGTTCCGCAAGACTTTAAGTGATCTTAATAATCACATCAAGAGTCACATCACCACGGACTGCTACCTGGCCTTCGAAATCATCGAGATTGTTTCTCGCCTCAGCATCCGCCTTGAATCGCAAATGGGCGCTGAAATCAAACAACCAATCGCTGATGCAGTTCGACCGATCCGCGATACAGCCAAGCAATCAATATCGACGCTCTATGATGAGCCTCGCACGAAAGTGCAGTCTCTCGTGTCCTTGCCATTTGATGGTGCAGCGGTTCCCATTACTCAGGAAACAATGTCTCGTCTTCAAACCATGACCGCATACCTTCAGCCGCTTTCCTCACTACTCACTTCTCTAGGCAAAGGCGGATGGGCAACATCTCCTACAGGATCAACGACCTCACTCCCCACCCTTGACTCCTTTGATGTAGGAGCAGATGGTCGTCAACTCTTTGCGGCCTATGCCGTCGACATGCTTGACTCGCTTGTGAACGCGCTCGACAACAAAGGGCGTGCCCTTCTGAAGAACAAGAGCGTGCAGGGCGTGTTCCTGATGAACAATGTGGCCATCATCGAGCGAATGATACGCAACTCGGAGCTCTCAACTCTCCTCGTTAGCGTCGGTCCGAAAATGGATTCCTGGAAAAAGCGCGGTAGCAACATGTACCTTGACTCTTGGCGCGAGACATCCATGCAGCTCATGGAGGCCCAGCACACGTCTCGCGCCCGTCCCCCATCTGGCACACAATCTGGCAGCAGCGTTGACAGTGCTGCGGTTATCAAGTCCCTTTCGTCGAAGGAGAAGGATGCGCTGAAGGAGAAACTCAAGACTTTCAACGCAAACTTCGATGCGCTGATTGAGAAGCATCGCAGCTATCGTATGGAGAAAGAAGTCAGAATTTCGTTGGCGAAAGACGTCCAGAGCGTCATAGAGCCACTTTATGCGAGGTTTTGGGATCGATACCACGAGATCGATAAAGGAAAGGGAAAATACATCAAGTATGATAAAAGCGGCATTTCAACTGCTTTGGCTATGCTGGGCTAAGTGGAATATTGCTCTACAAAGCGATAGAGTCGCTTGAGTCTTCGTTTCCTATTAGATACCCCTGATGAATACCAGTAAAGTTTTTAATAGCAACAAATCTTTCTGAAAGTGTGACTTCTCTCACGCAGATGGATCCACCCTGCCTCCATGAAAAGAATGGACATTTGGAATACCTAGATATAAAAGTATCAAGCTCACTAAGCAGCATACATAATCATACTACTTAGGCAGCACGGATGGATCTGAACTCCGCAATTACAAACTCCAACCCTAATCCGGACAGCGGTATCCTAGAGTCTTAACTCTTAACGTCATGGCTCGGTCGGTATTAATCCCTTTTCCGTGTATCAAAGCGAGAATTCTTAGCCCAAGCCAGATCTTCGTCGCCGACCACCCAGAATCGACGTGATTCAAATCGGATTTATGGTACTCTCCTTGTCTCCAGGCTTCTCTGGAGCTAACACGGAGGTCTCGGTTTCCTTTGTCTTCCAGAAGCCGGCACCGGGGCGTGTGCTACGAAGGATTCACGAGGTACGATTTAAGAAGGTTGACGCTTGCTCCAAGGAGCCAAAGCTAAAGGCGATCTCAGGTCGTTCGCATTCGCACTCCTTTCCTGTTGTGTCATTTTAAAGCGCCGAGCGTCTGGGCCTGCGTTGGTGGAGGCTTGGAAGCTTTGTAAAAACCGATTATTAAGACCGATACCGCCTTTTAGCAGTAGTAACCGCTCTCTGCACAACGCCCCACTGCCAGTGGCGTCATTGTCAGACGCATTTTCGCAAGAGGCTGTGCCACGGACGAGCATTCGTCCGCCGGATGTAAAAGCTGAAGACTCCAGGTTGAGAGGAACTACGCAATGCGCTTCTGACTGCTTCGGTGCAGGAGTTAGGCGATTAATTGTGTTGTTGCCTCCGGGAACGCCGCTACATACTCCCGTTCTCTGTGTCTTTTCAATCATTGTCCTCGTCCTAACGCTTTCGCACAATTCTCAGTCTTACCAACCTTCGCACCATCGTATTGCGATACGCGGGACATTCCGTCGAAAAAGAGAATCACTAATGACAGGAAGCTCCAGTGGCCCCGAGGGGGGTGTTAGGAAGAAGATGAGGAAGGGCACGCACAGCTGCTTCGAATGTGGGTATCCTGCTCTTATATGTGGAGGCGTCCGACCTTTGTCCGGGGAGTTGCTCTGGGCATGTCTTTGAAGTTCAGGGTCGTACAGAGATCGAGTCGTATCTCGCATCTTGTGCTCCAACAGACCTGTAGAAAACAACTGCTAATGTAAAGGGATATAGGTCGTCGTCGCAAGATCCGCTGCATCTACTCGTCGGACAACCCGTCTGTCTGCAACGAATGCTTTGCTCGTGGCTCAAAATGCATAGACCAAGAACATGCAGAGAGCGATGTGGTACTCGATCAGCGCAAGAACCTCCGCGAGCGCGTCGCTAAGCTTGAAACACTGGTCGAGACCCTCCTCGACGACAAGTCGGACAGGACAACTGCTGCGGAGGCGCTGAAGAAACTCGGCGGTAGCGAGTTCCCGCCTACCCCAAGGTCGAACAATGAATCTCCCAGGGCGCCTTTGACAGTGCCGGAGAGAGAAGATCTCCAGCGAGGTGCAATCGATGCGCCTGTGCTGTCATTGTTCGACAATGCGGTGTTGAGTCGAGTGGAGAGCAAGCTATCCACAATTACCTCCACAAGCAGCCCTGGGATATCAAGATCAGAGGAAACGTCTCCGGCAGAGCAGCGAGCATGGAGCATCAGTCATGAGGCCGAACCGACATTCGACGAAGTCAACAAGTTGAAGAATGATAGGATACGACAAATTTTCATCAAGGCTCTTCCTTCGTGGGACGAACTAATCAAGATATGTCGAGGCAATGACGCATGGTGGGAGATGTGCAAGCACAAGTGTTCCGGCATTGTCGGTAACATCCAGAGTCTCGAGAATTTTGCGACCGCCTGCCTCACAGAGAAGGGAAACCCGAGCAAACTCGGATGTCTCATTCTGTGTGTTGGCTCCTGTGCTGATGACAACGGCGAGGCTTTAGATCGAGCTCTGGAGCTTGTCGACCGATATATCACTTCCGATGACGACTACCTATCTACTTTGGAAGGCTTGGAATGCTGTATGCTGCAAGCCAAATGCTACTCGGATATTGGCCAGGCCAGAAGATCATGGCGCATATTCCGTCGAGCACTTAATAATGCCGAGATGATGGGTCTACATAAAACTCATTCATCGTCGCCACAGGCAGCTGGCATTTGGTGGAATCTGTATATGGGAGATCGTATGGTGAGCCTCATGCTCGGATTACCATATGCTATCAACAATGACCACGTCGACATGAGAGTCAATGGAAAAGATATATGGGAGGATAAGTCGATTGAGACCTTCATGCTGAAGTCGGCCATTGTCGCAGGCTATGTCACTGACAGGCTGCTATCATCCAAATCCTCCTCTTTTTCATCGGCAATGGAGGTGGACCAATTGATGGACAAGATCATCAGCGACCTACCCAAGGAATGGTGGACCATTCCACCCAGCTCCGAAATTGACACTGCATCGAAGCTGGTAGACTGGCAAGTGCAGGTCCTGACGCAGATGTGTTTCCATCAAACTCGCGTCTACTTGCATATGCCATTCATGCTGCAGTCAGCCACCAACTCCAGATATGACTATTCCAGAAGGGCTTGCCTCGATGGTGCGCGAGAAATGCTGAATTTGTATCACGTTTTGCGTCAAGCGGGCTTTTCTGCCTATCAATGCAAAGTAATCGACTTCATTGGATTCACCGCTGCTGTCGTTCTCATTCTCGGTCTCCTCGGATATGGACGTCTAGCGTCTTCGCATGACCCGCAGCAAGATGAGCGCGACTGGCAGCTCATTGAAACATCAATGGAAATCTTCAAAGAGGCAGCGAACGAAAAGGGTGGGAAAGTCGCAGAACAGAGCTACCAGGTTCTGAAACAATTCTCCCAAGTCCGGAATTTCGAAGGACAAGGACCAGACGACAATCCCGATTGCATTGCCAAAATCTCGATTCCATGTAAGTCATCTTCTTATCCAAGACTAATCTAAATACCTAAGCTTATATAGACTTCCAGACTTCGGTACTATGTCAATCAAACGTGGCCAGAAGTTCCATCACATTCCTACACCAAATAGCTCTAATACTCCATCTTCCATGAGCAATTGCCAGCATACACCCGCTTCTACCACCGCCTCATCATTTCAACAGTCCAATTCGTCTAATTTCCCCTCACCGGCGACTCAGAATACGCACAATCCTTTCACCCAGCAGCAGCAACAATCTATCTCTACTGCCTCGAACAACATCTCCTCCATGGATCCCTTCATCGCGTATGATGCAGGCTTCTACATGCCTCCTGGCGGCATGTTCGACCAGTTTGGACAGGACGAGCCGCTATCTAATTACATGTCGCCACCCACGACCAACACGAACAGCAACAGCGCAAGTGGGAGTGCAGTGTCTGGCCTGAATCTGCAGCAGGGGAATACCAATAGCGCTCAATCAGGCGCCGCCTACAACGGTGGAGGATTCCCTTGGGGGATGGCCAGTATGGACCTCGATCAGGATTGGAGTTGGTTCATGAATGACGTTCAGAATTGGCAGCCAAGCGGAAGTCAGGGACAAGGGGCTAATAGTGCGAATGGCGGACACCCGCAGTTTGCGGTCCTGCCTTAAAAAGAAGTTATGCATTGGGATGGGCTGATTCGGTGAGGCGTTTGTGGATTGATGAGGGCTGTCCCGTCACGGCTCAATGATGGGATATGGGGTTGGTAACTTACAGTCGGCGAACTGTGTACGATATCCAGGGAAGGCCATTTTCGGTTATTGATGCTCGATACAAGGATTCGATGCGAAAGGATTGGGAGTTTGACACTCTAGGCTTTCTCTACTCCAAATACTCTAAGTCTCTTAAATGAAGCGCTTATGCGGCGCGTCTCTATTATGTCTCCCAACAGGCTTGTCTCTTGTCAAGTGCTCTCAGCAACGTTGTTTGTCGAACAGGACTCTAATACAGCGATCCCGAAGAAC
This sequence comes from Rhizodiscina lignyota, assembly GCA_010015805.1. NCBI lineage: Eukaryota > Fungi > Ascomycota > Dothideomycetes > Aulographales > Rhizodiscinaceae > Rhizodiscina > Rhizodiscina lignyota. Next base: position 259,378 of record ML978126.1, read on the forward strand.
TCCTTTATAGTCTCGATCTCTCGTCTATAAGTTGGACACCTGTGATATTCTGCAATTCTTTCACTGCCTCGATATTCCTTCCAAGATTGACTTTAATGGTCCTCAATCCCAGCGCTCTCGCAGCCTTTAGATTCTCTCCAATATCATCGACGAACACCACATCCCCTGGCCTCATCCCGCCGTCTCTTTTCCAGTTACTATCATCCCACCACGTCTGCCCCTTTCCTCTAACCCAGTTTTCAACCGCGGCTAGTGCCAGCTTGTATATCGCGGGATCCGGCTTCCTTAACCCCACGTGTGCGCTGCTAATAAAAACGTCGAACATGTTTCGCACCTCTCTTGCCCGTTCCAGCTCCATACCAGTGAGCCCTTCGATGAATGGCGAATCTTTGTCGTACCTCAGTCCCGTATCAAACAACTTGCCCTTGTCGTCCCGCACCCCCGGAGGGTACTTCACTGTATTGCTCAAAGCCGTTAGCACAAACTTTCCGCTCGCTCTTAACTTCTTCAGCGCCGGCCACATCGCGGGATCTGGCCTCCTGCTGTTTCCCATCATCGCGAAGAACAGCGGTTTCGAGTCTATGTGCGGCTGCTCCTTTACCGGCTGCCCAATTTTCTTGTGGTAGAACGCCCACGCCTCCGGATCATTCAAGTCTGCGGCCCATAGCTGGAAGAAGCTGTCGTCGAGCGGGATTTCGCCGCGCTCGATGCGCTGCCATGTGCCATTTGGCGAGGTGCGAGATATTGTGTGATTGATATAGCCGGGTGGGATAGAGTGTGCGATCTCATAGTCGAGGATGGCTTGGAAGGGTGATACGACCTGCGGGGAAAGCCTGTTAGGACAACAATTTCCATAGTCTGTTCTTCTAGCTGAACGGAATTGCGACTGCTCGATTCACAGGGAAAGAGTCAAGAAGGGTTCGCGAATATCAGGAACTACTCACACAAACGCCCCCAATGTCGAACAGCAGCACCTTAGGCGGTGGCAACTTCGCTGAAGCCATGATTGAGTGATTACTCTCTCAATAGACTTGAGAGAGCTCAAGTGAAGTCCATGGTGCCAAAGTGCCAGAAATTACCGGAGGTTCACCTCTTGCGGATGAAGCCTCCGCAATGTGCCGAGGTTCTTGATAAGTAATGATGGATGCCATGGAACGCCGAAAGGCAATGTTAACCATTGAAGAGTTGCACTCGTTCAATTAATTGGACAGTATGCAAATCTCAATTGTCTCGTTCTAATTACCAACTGTCTGTTGTGATCCATTAGATATCTTATGCTATCTATGTCTGCCGCTCCTCCTGATCTCCGCAATGGCATTCCTGCGGTAGTCACTCTCTGCAAAGAGAGCTTCAATGAGATCGACAACTTCTTCCGGCTCGAACTCCAGGCTTAACTCTCCCTCCTGCCACAAGTACTTGATATCTGCGAGACTGCTCTCCATTATTTCGCCGAGATACTGGAACTTGAACCAATTTGGCGTATATATGCCTGTCATATCAACCTGTTCGCCGCTCCCGTCTGGTGCATCTTGGACGAAGAGATCGTTGAGTTTGCCTATCTGATCGCAGAAGTGTCGAAGCCGCTTGGACTCTTCCTCTGAAATATCCGACATGTCCTCGATATCGACGATTATTTTGTTGACGATGGTCGAGACGAGGTTGCCAAGTGATTGTACTCGCGCAGAATGTGATAGCACGTCTTTCCACTGATTATTCACATCCCTAACGCGATCGACGGTCATTGCAACAGCGTTGTCGCATTCGGCGGCGAAAGGTTGGACAGTGCAATCGCTAAAACCTTGTGCGCCATCGAGGAGATCACGCAGTATGGTGCGCTGAGCCTCCATTTCCCTGCCGTATGCACGCTTGCCACACCCTTCAAGGAGTCTAATGTCGGCCTCTAATCTTAACCTCGTCGAAGGTCGCTTCGCGGACGGCAATTTTGAATGGCTGTCCTTTTCTCTTTGCTTAGACAGAAAATCGTTCAGCTCATCCGAGAGACGAGAAGAGTCGTTGTATATGAGCATGTTACCCGCGACATCCTTTGCGTAATATGTTCCTGCAGTCGCTCTGTACAGGGCAAGGAGTAAGGACGGTATGGAGTAGAGACCAATCGCCGCGGTTGCGATAGTGGAATTCGAAAACTCATCGGTGGAGAGTCTTTCGGCATCGGAGACTGTTTGCAAGATGACCTCCATGAGACTGTCTGGAATAGCAGTCACTGTGTAAGTCTCTCGTAGCGTGAGTTCATGTTCGGAATGGCTCAGAGGATCCTGGTCTCCATTGACTCGAGGAGCTCTTGAGGTGGTTCTCGCTTCGTCAGACTTTTTGGATTGTTCTGCTTCATCGTCACCCCAGCCCCATGCCTCTCCATCATCCGCCGCTGAAGGTGGCTCGTCAGAGGTTGGCTGGGGTGGGGGAGCTTTGTCCTCATTTTCCTCCGCACCATCGTCAACATCCCAAGCGGATGTATCCTCCTCCTCATCAACATTCCCAGTATTTTCTTCCGCAGCGGGTTTCTCTTCTTCCTCCTCCCAAGCATCATCCCAGTCATTGCTTGCTTGATTGTTAGGCGCTTCAACTGACTGGGCCTGGTCCTGTGCGATGACAGCCTCGTTCTTTGAGACTTTCTGCGTCTCGATCCTCTCAGCCACTTTCTTAGTGCCCAGGCCCTTGAATGAGGTGCTGCGTATTGTTGCAAGCGCAACTTCTTTCCGTTTCGAAAGCCAGATTCGTGGCGCCTCCTCTATCCAATCAGAGAGCTCTTGTGCTCCATTCCAACCAACTTGATCGAGATCTCCAGCAAGTCTGGAAACAGCATCAAGAATGCTTTGGAAAGTCAGGATGCCATCCAGCGACAAAGGGATGGAATGGGTCAGCCAGTTCGAGATGAGATTTTCAATGATACTCTTTCCAAGCGTCTCTGAGATAATAGCATTGACCGAGGAGGGAAATCTGTCATCTAGATACTTAACAATGCTTTCGACATCGCGGATTGCATCTTTCACGCTAGTGGTAGTTGACTGTGTTGTATGAATGTCCGAGCCGGACGTGGTTAGCACTACCGAGCTTCTGGCGCCTGCGGGTGAAAGCCGTGGGCGAACAATGACGCTTTCAAACCTTTTGCAGAAGCGCATCAGATTATCTTCCAGAGCGTTCAGTCTGGATAGCGCTTCCACAACGGTTCCCATCTCGGTGGAAATGCCCTCCTCTGTAATACGTCAGGAGCAAAACAGACATGTCAGACAGCGTAGCTTACTCTCAACCTGAGAGTTGATTGTGAAACCCTGTCCATTGATAGATTCCACTACAAGAATATTCCAACATTCTCTTGTCTGCGAAGCCATGTCCGCGCCTAACTGAGCTATTCGCTGGTGCAGAATGCTTGTGAACTGCGCATTCTCGAACCTGCTCATGTCTTTTGCGGCATCCACGGCTTCTTCAAACTTCTCAATCCCCTCGAGCATGTGGCCCTCGCGTGATAAATTGTCCGTCTCATCCAGAGTGCCCGAAATGCTTTTGACGCGCTGTAGTGTATCCGCCAACGCTTCATTGAATGCCAGCTCCGACTGAAGGAGCTGCTGTTTGCTGGACGCATCATCTATGGCGGCACGGAGTGTCTTGCCAGCTTCGGCTTCCTGCACAATCTCTCGAGCAGTTGCTTTTGATCGTTCTATATCCGCCTGGAGCTGCTTCGACTGGGCAATCCAGCTGTCGACGTCGGAGGCCGCATCACGACTAAGGGCACGAATTTCACCCTATTTTACGCGTGTCAGTCCGTGTATGTGAGCTGCATAAGTTCAAATAGCGTGCCGTACTGTGATTTCATCTCGGGCCTTCTGAATTGTATCCAACAGTTGAGGTAGCGCAGACGCCGGAAGTTCAGCGGATATTACATCCTCAGAGTCAGGGTACGTGCCAAACTCTACATTTTGAATGACTGCATCCGCCAGCGCCTCATCTGAGGCCTTTGGGGGCATTTGGAGGGCCGAAGGTTGCGATGGGTTGAGCTATGAAGAACTTCATGTCAACGAAAGCTGGCAATTGCATGGGGACCTCGAAATATGGCCCGTGCGTCGCACTATAAAATAGATACTCCCAACTGCTCGGGCTGAAGTGTGCGTGGGGTACTCCGCCGCCGCTAATGATGACCGTAGATTTGTTTAGCCGCCCTGTTTTTGCTTCACAGGCCTGAGCATTCACTTCTGTGCCGTATCGGAATGACTCGTTTCTGACCGGTGCTCTAAAAGCCTCGTTCGCATTTGCTCGTAGACAAACATTTCAGGCAGTTCTCGCACTTACGTTTCCCTATCACAAAAGAGGCAACAAGGAGAAAGACATAAGAAAACACTACACCCCAACCAACTTCGTGCAAGCTCGACGTGGAGTCTCTTCCTTGTTTCAGAGCGAGAAGCATACGTTGACCAAACTGGTTTGCCTCCTTTGCCCTGGAAGTCCTCAGTGCGCCACTTAACTCGCGGAACTCCATTCTCCTCCTTCCTCCATTACGCTGCTCACCTTAAGCCATTTTCATTACCGACCAGGCCTTTTCAGGTCGAGAGACTTTCATTATACTTTTCGGCAGCCCTTGGTCTTGTGACAGCTTGTGGCTCCACGAAAAAGTCTCGGGGCCAATCACGCCAAGATGCCTGCGATGAAGCAGAGGCAAACGCATTTCAAGAAGATTCAGCAGTTCAAGCCCGATTATGCTATTGCAGAGTTCACGCAATACGAGTCTGAAAGGACAGGCTTACGAGTTGCTGTCTGTGATCGGAAGGGTCCTAAGGTGAACGGCTACTTTGCGCTTGCCACTGAGATCCATGATGACTCTGGAGCGCCACACACCCTGGAGCACTTATGCTTTATGGGATCCAAGAGCTACAGATATAAGGGGGTTCTGGATCGTTTAGCCACTCGAGCATACTCGAACACGAACGCATGGACTGCTACCGATCACACTGCATACACGCTCGACACCGCAGGCTGGGAAGGCTTTGCTCAGATTCTGCCAGTATACCTGGAGCATGTCCTTCTGCCAACACTAACTGACTCCGGTTGTTATACGGAAGTATGGCATATCGACGGAGAGGGAAATGATGCAGGCGTCGTGTATTCTGAGATGCAGGGAGTTGAGAACAATCAAAGTGAACTCATGGAGCTGCAAGCTCGCCGCCACATTTATCCCGAAGGCGATGGCTTTCGATACGAAACGGGTGGTTTGACAAAGAACCTTCGAGTGTTAACCGCAGACCGCATTCGAGAATTCCATCGCGAGATGTATCAACCCAAGAACCTGCGAGTCGTTCTGGTCGGAGAGGTTGATCATGACAACCTGTTGGAGATTCTTGACGACTTCGAGGATACTATACTTTCCGATGTACCACCACTCAAAGCTCCGTTCACGCGCCCTTGGATTGAGTCAAAGCGCTCGCCTTTCATGGAGAAAACGGTTGTCGACACGGTAGAGTTTCCAGAAGAGGATGAGTCTTCTGGGGAGGTCTTGATTGGCCTTTTTGGCCCCGATTTCACGGACAATACTGCTGGCGCCGCAATGGATGTTCTCCTCACCTATCTCGCCGGCTCTTCTGTGTCGCTTCTTGAAAATGTTTTGGTCGAAAAGGAGCAAGTTTGTAGTGCGGTGTGGCACTACAACGAGTCTCGACCAAATGCATTGATATGGTTTACCCTCAGCTCCGTTGCCACGGAAAAGTTGGCAAATGTTGAAAAGCGCTTCTTCGAAATCATCACAGATGCTGCATCACAACCGATCGACATGGCCTACATGAAAGACTGCTTGAGACGTTTCCGTCGCCAGGTCGTATATGCTGCAGAAACCTCCAACACGATATGGTATGAGCCCATTATCAACGACCATCTCTTTGGTGATCGCGAAGGGAAGGATCTGGAAGATGGATGCAGTTCCCTCAAACACATGGACGAGCTTGAGGAATGGACAGACGGGCAATGGCGAAAATTCTTGAAGCATTGGTTTATCGACAACCATCACGTATCGATCCTTGGAGTTCCTTCTGCGAAGCTCTCAAAGAAACTCAAAGACGACGAGAAAGCGCGAGTAAAGGCACAACAAGAACGGCTTGGAGAAGAGGGTCTCAAAAAGCTCGCAAAGAAGCTGGATGATGCAAAGGCCGAAAACGAAAGGGATATTCCGCCAGAAATTCTTGATCGTTTCGATGTACCGGGAACAGAGTCGATCCATTTCATTCCCACTACCACCGCTCGCTCCGGCCTAGCAAAGAAGATGGGGAAACTTGACAACGAAATGCAGCATATTATAGACAGGGATGACGCCGACTCTCGATTGTTCATACATTTCGAGCACATGCCAACAAATTTTTCTCCTTTCACGCTTGTCATGTCTACAAGCGCGGTGCCTGTTGAGCTGAAGCCTCTAATATCGTTGTATATGCTCAACTTCTTTACGACCCCGATCATGCGAAATGGGAAGAGGCTTGAATTTGAAGAAGTTGTCACAACACTTGAGCAAGACACCATCACATACGACATCAGCACCGGATCTGGCCTGCGCAACTCTGAACTTCTGCGAATAACATTAGTGGCCGAACCCGAGAAATACCCTACAATGATCTCTTGGCTCCGCGATCTCCTCTTTAACAACATTTTCGATCCGGAGCGGCTGCAGGCCAGCCTCACCAAAATGCTCGCCGACATCCCAGACGAGAAGCGCAGCGGAAACGACATGGTTAACGCTGTGAGCAGCATGCTACATTTAAATAGTAGCTCTGCCTCTCGTTCACACAACACGCTCGTCAAGGCGCTCTACCTCAAACGTATCAACAAGCTGCTCCAATCAGACCCACAAGCAGTCATTGATCGCATGACCACGGTCCGAGACGCCCTCTGCACTTTTGAGAACTTTCGCGTTCTTGTGGTCGCCAACCTTGAGAAACTGCCAGCACCGGTATCATCATGGGACGTGTTGACTCGTGGTCTTGACACCACCAAGCCGCTGAGGCCTCTTGACAGTCGCAAAGATTCCTTGAGTGAAGCAGCAAAGAACCCAGGATCACTAGCGTACATCATCCCAATGCCAACAATTGACAGCAGCTTCGCTGTTTTCACTGCTAAAGGCCCCTCCGGATATCAGCACCCCTCATTGCCCGCACTTATGGTCGCATTGGCATATCTCGACGCGGTCGAAGGCCCAATGTGGGTCGCAGTCCGAGGCACTGGGTTGGCGTATGGAACAAATTTCTCGCATGGAAAGGACACAGGCCTTATCGGCTTCAGCGTCTACCGCTCTCCTGACGCCTACAAAGCCTTTGTTGCGGCGCGCAAAGTGGTCACTGATTTCGTGTCTGGCGAACGTGAGTTCGACAAGCACGGTCTTGAGGGCGCTATCAGCAGTATCATCTTAGGGATGGCGGATGAACAACCGACGATGATGAATGCAGCAACTCTTGGGTTCGTGAACATGGTGGTCAAGGAAATTCCGAAGGAATGGGGCAAGGAGATGCTGAAGAAAGTAAGGGAGGTGAGCGTGCAGGATATCAAAACAGTGATGGAGGAGATTGTTATGGGGGTATTCATACCAGGAAAGGCAGACGTCATGGTCACCTGCGCGACACTCATGGAGGAGGTAGGAGAATCATCCGCAAACAGCTATGAGCGAAACTAACGAATTCATAGAAATTGAAGAAGGACCTGGAAGAAGTTGGGTTCAAGCCTGAAGTCCAGCCACTTACATACTTCCAGGATGACTATGGCTTGAAGATTGAAGGGGACGAGAACGGCGGGGATGACGAAGATGATGATGAGTTCGACGAAGACGATGAAGAAGATGAAGAAGATGATGCAGAGGACGGTGCAGAGGACGACGGCGAAGACGAATAGACTTTACTGGATTTTTGCATCTCGGGTAGGCATAAGATAGATCTCCATGAATCTCAACATGATGGTACTGTAGAGACATTCATATCCGAAATTGGTGTTTAGATGCATTAACATGTGGCAAGCTCAACAAGAGATCAACCCTGATCATCAAACCAAATAACGGTATGAGCCACAATTGCGCTATAAGAGCAGATTCTCGACATAACTAAGCCAGGCTTGAGCTTCTGTACCTAAATTGTGCCGCGGCCGTGCTTCTTGTCCTCATCGAGCTGTGACTGGTCAACAATAACAACACCTTTGCCCGACATCTTGCCGCTGTGAGCCAACTCCACAAGCTTCGGGATCTCATTCAGGCCATTGACAGGGTTGGTCTTGACTGAGATACCGTGTTGCGCGACAACGTCGAGCATCTGCCTTGCTTCCGTAGGATTGCAAACGAGGGAGCCTTTGATGCGGACGTCTCGAAAGACGAACTCTACAAAGGGTACGGAGACTCTGGCAGGCTGGACGGTTACAATATCAGCAAATTCGCCCGTGAACTAAGATTGAGCGTCGTAGAGTCATGCAATGAACCTGCAATGTTTCACTCACCTGTGCAACTTGGACCATCGTTCCGTGCATCATCGTCACAGCACATGCGAGTTCAGCCGCGCTCTCTGCATCGCTCACGTTAACCGTCGCCTTGACACCCTCTCCACCCGTCACAGATTGCACCTTCTTGATCACCTCGTCTTCTCCTTTCCTCGCATCAATGACCACGTCTGCACCGCACTCCTTGCTCAAGGCCAGTCCTTCATCTCGTGCATCAATGCCGATCACATTGATCCCCAGCGCCTTCGCAAACTGGCAGCCAAGGTGACCCAGTCCTCCTCCCGAACCTACAATCGCCAGCCACTCGCCAGCATGGCACTCTGCAGTTAGGACAGCACGATACACCGTACACCCTGCGCATGCCAAGGGCGCGGCAGTCTGAAAGCTCACAGCGTCAGGCATCTTCGCGCTGCTCCTGCTATCAACGGCAACGTACTCCGCGAAGTTGCCATCACGCGTGACACCAGTATTCAGGTTTTTGTGGCAGTACTGCGTGTCTGGTGTCTGGCAATCATGGCAGACGCCACACTTATGGTACGAGATGCCGCACATGACTCTATCGCCCTCCTTAAAGTCCTTGACGGAGCTGCCAACTGCGACGACGGTACCAGAGCCTTCGTGAGAGGCGGTACATGGCAGTTTCGTTTTGAAGTCGCCGTTCACAACCATAGAGTCGGTATGACATAGTGATGAAACAGCGGGCTTGACCAGAATGTCCCATTCATCGAGGTCCTTGGGAGTTGGAACTTCGTGGATCTTGTACGGTTTATGATACTAAGGAGCCATTAGGGTTCACCGTTCTATTCGCGAGAATATGTCAAAAGGATTGAAACAGGCTGAAATATACCTCTATTACCTGGCATGCAAGCATGCGGTCCGGAACGCTTTCAATACCCATCTTGAAGTCGGATACAGTGTCTACTAGTTGATGACGGAACAATATCGTAGAGTTTAAAAGAGAACTTGGATCCGAAGAGTATAGTGAAACCCGAAGAATATCGGTGGGACAATCGCAAGCTTGAGATCCGAGAAATCGGTGAAGGAGATTACAGATATAAAATCCGAGAATTTGCTGCTGAAGCTAGGTCTAAGGAGTCGCTATCTCCATCGACTTTACATATACCGCGGAATGGACTTCCCCACGGAAAAGGGTCCCTTCCGTCACGATGCAGATGCAAGGGAGATCGACGACTGAGGCTTGCGAAGCTGCTTGCGGCTTGCAGCTTAGCTGTTTGACCAAAGGTTGGAAGTCGTCCAGTGAGAATAATCGTGATTACCGCGAAACTCGTTCTTTCATGTTAGTGTCATGCGTAAAGAGATGCGGATTTAACGAGGCACCGAGGAAAGGAATTCTTTGAATACCACCTCAGTTCATCATCAAAGATACAATTAGCACAATACCTAGATGTTCCGTTCACGATGGAGTTTAGGCCTCTCGAGTCGCCATTCCGACTTTATTGCCGTGCGTCTTCGTCAGGCAGACCCACTTCCTAAGGGAGATATGAAGATGTTCACATTAGTGCACATAACTCGATAAGATTCTACATCGAGTTAAAGGGATACTCGGCAGCAGGGTAGCAGTTCTCGTCCATAACATCGCAACGCAAAGCAATTATGCCTTTGTAGATTGGGTGATACAGATTGAAGAAGGTTGAATGACTGATGAAAGAGATTTCGGAAGCTGGCGCAAGCGATTCGAGGGATCCCATGCATAATCGAGCGCCCTCTCAACTTACAGGCACAAGTTCTACGTTAACACCTCAGAAATGGGCGATTCTGAGCTCCGTACTTAGTGCGCTGGCCATTGCAGAAAGCGAAAGGAGCAGAAATTTGGAAATTTGTAAGTGGGTGCAAACTATTCGAGTGGAGTCCGTGCCAAATTGAACGCGCTCCCAGCTATCATTTACTCGATCGAGGTCCCGATGCGCATGGCTGGTACTCAACTCGGCCGTTGGACATGGTATCAGCAACCAAAAATTCCTTTCATAATCTATATACCATTTCGTCTAGAGTGTCATTTCCCCCAAACCCAAACGCCCATCGTAAAGTGCACAATCACGCGTCCTTCAAGGGTCTCGCTCATCCTTGTACTCGGTCGCGAGGCCAAAGATTTCCCTCAGCCCGGCTGCAGTATCCTTGGGGCTCTTCACACTGTGTCCAGTCACTCGCGAGTCCTCGTACATCTCGTAGTCGTTGCCACCCTTGAATGTCTTGTCGCCGAAGAAATGGATCGTGGTGAATTTGACACCATCTGGCCTGTTCGCTTCCTCCTCCACATGCTTCAGGCAGTATGTCTTGTCCCAGCCGTGAGGGAACACGTCGAAGGAGATTTGGCCACCGATCGAGTAGCTGTTGCAAGGTCTTAGCATCTCCACCCAAAATCTGTTCAGCCTGGTTACTTACGTCAAGCCAATATCGGGAAACTCCTTCTGCAATGCCTCGATCATGGTAGCTCTGACTTTATGTTCCAGATCATATTTCTCATACTCGTCTCTTTCCACCTTAGTCGTCGCATTCCTGCCAATCGGACTGACATTGATCATGCCCGCCCGGAATTCAACAAATGTCCCCCTCTTCTTTGGGATATCCAAGTCCGCAATGTAGTGCAGCATCCAGTTGACCAGCTTCTTGTATTTATCCTCACCGATCCATTGAATGAATGTCTGTGACGCCAGCGGCTGACCCATGCGGTACGCCGTCAGTCCGTTCTCAGCGAAGCAGAAATCGAAGAGGGACGTGACGTCGACTCCATTCGCGCCGAGTTGCTCTTGTTGCTTGACGAGGTTGGAGCCGCCGACAAAGCCAATTGCGACCTTATGGCGAAGCTCGGAGAGGAGCTGGAGCATCGTTGGGTGGACGAGCTGGAATGGATCGCATTAGCTTGAAATTCAATTGTCGCATGAGCTTTTGAGATAATTTGGAAACTATTGAATCAACTGAAGCTTCGTCCATACCTGCCTAGCCAGCGTGAGTGTTCCATCGACGTCGAAGAGCACAATGGTGTTTTTGATCGGCCTCTCGTTGAGAGGCGGGATCACAGAGGTTCCTGTCGCCATTGTGCGTGATAGGAACGAGAGACGGCGATTGAGAACGTTCAGAGTGGGCAATTTGAAAGCCGCAAACTTCCAGGGACTTTTACAGCTCTTGCGTGATTAAGAACTTGAAAGTGCCGTGGGGAAATTTTTGGGGAAGCTCCCACTTTCACCGCTCACGATCCAGGGACTTCGGAAAGGGGCCGTGCGCATGTGCGATCTTCAGGGATTGGATGCGGCGGAGTTTCTCTCTAAGCAAATCATAGCCCTCCAGTGGCTCACGATATCTAGAGAGCGGGAAAGCGCGTTTAGTCATTTCGAATTGAAGATATTGTACAAGTTCATGTCATCGTTGAAGTTCGCTGATAAAGATACAGAGCCCCATGCTCCCAAGGAACGACGACTCGGCCGTCATAGGTTACACGCTAACCTCATCCTATCCTTCCACTGTCCTAATTCCTCCCCTACGTCACAACCGCGTGTGTATTCAGTCTCGTCTGACAGCCTTCACGGTGAAGTTGATGCGATCGAGGAGTGGGTTTAACCCTTGGTGAAGCTAAGGACATTCATATCAGCACCAATTCGATGGCTAGATCGTCTTCAGACGGAGAGTATTTTGGAAGGACAGCATACTCGTTCCACATCTTGCCAAACACACCAGTTGATTTGTTCTGCTCTCCAATGCTGGCTCGCCTCTCTGCACCAGACGGGTCTCTCTTCTGTGCCATGAGGCCCGCAAACTTCATTTGACCGGAGGACTGTTCCACGGGTTAGCGTCAGTGATGGTGGCGTCAACTCAATCGACGGTGATAAGCATATGGATAATAGAGAGGGACACTTTGAGTAGCGATGTGATATTCTAGAAGTATTCAAACTCACCCTTCGGCGCTCAGTTGGAGAAGGAGGAGCTGGAGCCGATTCGGTGCCAGCTGCCCCTTTGGCTTGATCAGACATGTTGGTGTGCTTGTTTTGGAGCGAGGAGTTCATTTGCTTGAGAAACATTTTAACTAGAGGTTGCTCGATGGATGTCTGAGTGAGTCTCTTTCGTACGTGTAGAGTTCAAGTCGTTCTTAGGACAATGAAGATATTATGTAGATAATGCTTTGGGTCACACCACTATTTATCAGCCCGCTGCATCAGCTCTTCCCACCAAGCAGATCCCCCTTCCCCTCAGAGTCTATGCTCACATGCCTCTGACGCCTCTAGGGCAAGCTTCCCCATACCTAGACTCTCGTGCGAGCTCTTACCCCGCAAATCACTGCCAGTTCAAGCATTCCGCCTGGGGCGCGGCCAATCAGCACGTGAGCTGTGACGTATACTTTACTTCGATCGCGGGATCGAGCATTGAGCCCTGCTGATCATTGGTACGAGTGTACGACGGTACAATTACGTTACTTTTTACGGGGACTGATTGCGAATTGGAAAGGAGGCGCAAATGAGCGTTCTGTGGAGAACAGGGGCCTCAGCATGGGCCTGGAAGCGTAGATGATATAAAGTTCGACCGCTCGGATGGTCAACAGCGCCGAAAGAAACGAACTAGAAATTGAGTTGGGTGGGGAGGATGTGGAGCTGCAGCTCGATGAATGAAGGGTTGTTGATATCTAAGCAGACCCTTGGGAAACCCTCCCTCATGTCCTGAGCCTCCGATTGGAGACGGAGTTTGGTACGAAGGAACGGTATATCTGCAGGTATACCGTATACTGGGCATACTCATGGCGGGCAATAACAGTCAGAATAAATCCCTTGTGCATCTCCGCTCATAGCTTTTCCGGATAGGCTAAAGTAGATTCCATACCCGGTGACATGCGGACGGAAGCACGTCTGGTGGCTCGGCTGTCATATATGCTATACGTAAAGGAGCAAGAGAAGGCTGATCGGTCTCCGTCAATATGGCGAAAGGATAGGAATGCTGGTAGTATGTTTGGTAAGATTCAAACTAATGTCAGTCTTTCGGGTATATGAATACTCTTCAATTCCCCCTATTCCACAGCGACATGGCGAACATCGCCTCAAGTAGTGTATATGAAGTCCGGTCTCTTATCACCCAGCTTCTCAATCTCAGCCTCACTCTTACCTTCAATCCAATGGTCTCTCTTTCCAGCAGCTCTCTTCTTATTCTCGTTGACAAGCAAGAAGTGCGTGACAATGCTTCCCCCTAACAGGAAAACAACCATGTATCCAAGCACAACACCATGGCCCGTCTTGAAATCTGGAGCTTGCTTTGCGATATAGATATTGGAGCTGACAACACCGTTGATATTGCCCCATCCGATAACCTATCATAGTGGTCAGGAGTCCGATGGTCAACTTCGCCAGAGGCAAGGGAGATTCAACTCACGAATCCAAGAACAATACCGCGCTTGTAGACGCCCTCGATGTTGTTGCTTGCCCAGGTGATCGTATTCGCAATGAGTGGATCTTGTATAGGTCAGCATACAGAAACACAGATCTTTCAGACCCAGTTGCAACTGACAGATACCCAAGGCGCCCAGAAACGTTCCGGCATATTTGACACCAGCCTTCTTGCTACCAAGGAGCATGCTGAATCCTATTATACCAAGAAGGCTGACACAAATATTGCACCAGCCTCTAAGCCTCGTCCGATCGGCAAAGTAACCCACGGAAATCGTCAGAATGGCAGCTGCCGCATACGGCGGTACAGACAGCAAGTTCGCAACGGTGCTTGTAAAGCCTAGTTCACTGATGATTGTCGGCAGGAAGAGAGAAAAGGCGTACAGTGCGCCATCCGCGCCCATATAGACGATTGCGAAGCACCACGTCTTCCAATCTTTAACAGCAGCCCAGAAATATTCCATCTTGAATTGCTCGTGCTCGGCCGAGGACTGCTTATCGGCCTTCAGTCTGCGAATCACACGAGCCCGATCCTCTGGGCTGAGAAATTTGGCATCGTCGGGGAAATCATGGACCATCCACGGTGAGGCAAGGCCAATCAGGAAAGTAGCAAGGCCTTCAAGGATGAAAATCCAGGCCCAACCGCGCTTACCGCCGATACCATCCATTTGCGCAATAGCAGCCGCAAGTAGGCCACCAAATGAGCCGGCGACTGCTGCTGCAGAGAAGAAAATTGCTGCTCGGATGCCGAACTCGGAGCGCTTGTACCAGCAAGATACTTTAAAAATAATGATCAGCTTCTAAGTATATATAGAAGATTGGACTCAGAAAAACAGAAGAAGTAGACGGGCACGCGATGAAAGACAGTCCATCTCTTTTTACTTTGGAATGCGATAATCGTTGAATGACTCACAATAATAGTTCACTCCAGGGAAGAGTCCGGCTTCCGTTAGCCCAAGGAACCAACGTGCCGCAGCAAGGCCCGAGAAGTTGTGGACGAGGCCCATCGTCGTCATACATATGCCCCAGAGTATCATGGTTGCTGGCAAGAAAACCGATGGGCGAAAGCGTTTCAGCAGGATGTTTGTCAGAGGCTCGAAGCAGGAATAAGACACGAAAAAGATGCTTAAAGCTGCGTTGTATTGACCAGGTGTCATGTGGAGATCAGTTATGAGGCCATCGATCTTTGCGTTGCCAATATTAGTGCGATCAAGGAAGGAGGCCAGATAGAGAAGAGTGAGCTTTTCGCCATATCAGCAAGGTTTATCGTAACAGGGGGATAACGCGGATATGGAACATACCCAGGGGATGAGCCTCAGGTCAAGCTTCCACAGCAGCTTTCTGTCCTATGCTACTGTTAGCATCGATGGCACGACCTCTTCTCTATCCCGATGGCGCTTACAATACGTGCTCTTTCTTCCTCACTGAGATGGGCATCTGGGTCCGGAGGTAGTTGACCGTGGCCGATTGCCTGTTCGATTTGGGTAGGTATGTCCACACCAACATTCTTCTCGTCGTCAGAGGTCTGGCGCTCATGATCAGAGTCGACGGCCATGGCTCAGGTATTGAGCCTGTTCGATATGTATTAAGGAAATTCCGAGACCTGACGAGGAAAGGCAAAATTCTTCAAAGTCGCACAGAAGGAGAGTGAAGAAAAGAAAAGCTTCGTGCAACCCACGCACGCGGGACTTTGACCGACTTTGTAGCGCCATCATTGCCCTACCGTTCATATCTTGAGCACCGCTGCCACGTGCGGGGCCATGCTCGCAAATCAACACTGCATACTCCAAGAACGACTATCGTAATTGATAGGCCCAAGCCGGG
The DNA here is from genome assembly GCA_010015805.1 of Rhizodiscina lignyota. NCBI lineage: Eukaryota > Fungi > Ascomycota > Dothideomycetes > Aulographales > Rhizodiscinaceae > Rhizodiscina > Rhizodiscina lignyota. Next base: position 275,049 of record ML978126.1, read on the forward strand.
GCAGAGGCCGAATTCAGTGAATAGGGCGCCGAAGGAGTGGTCGCGACAGGCTCTCCCTCAGTTGCTCTTGGACAGTCTTGACCCGCCGTGGCGTGCGATTCGGGCAGGTATATTGTTGAAGATCACCTTGGCCGTCATCATCATCATGACGCTCGATTCGGTTAGCGACCGTTTAACCGGGGCCCCACATGGCAGCCCAGGTCAAAGCTTTTGCGGGTGTGGTTGGCACGAGCCAATGAGCTCCGAGTTCGATGAGTTTGATGCTAAGGATGCTTTGTGCGCGTGAGTTCGGACGGTACAGTCGGCAAGCCCTTGTCGTTAGATATACCGAACTTTCCCACTGCGAAAATATGGACTCGATGCATTGCTCCCCGAAGTCATGTGTCTCCTATGAGTCCCTTCGATGTCTGAGTAGCAACGAACACGTCAGCCAGCGCTCGAGGATGAGGAATGCTGCATCACTTCTGCGGGTGGTGAAGATATGCAACGCCCCAGATTCGCTAGCTGGGGTAGTGGACAGGGAGAGCTATAAGATGCGGAAATAAAATTAGTGCCGAAGCCGAAAAAGATTTGAGAAATTCTGCAGGAGCGTCTCTTGGCCCAATGAGCGCAGGTCTAGAAACTCTCGTCAGCTGTCACTGTAATTGATGTGAGGGGCTGATGAACGAGTTCATGTTCAGAAAGCGATAAATGCGTACGTTTACGGAGTAGTGCTTTGGAAAATACTATTTGACAGTGGAAATCTTTGGCGAGAGCCGATATGGTGGTTTGGAAGAGACGGAGTTCGGATAGGCTCGCACATGTGCGTGATATGTGAAGGAATGAATCTCTCGTCAGGAAGGCACACCTGAGACTTGACCGGCTTCCTATCTAAGTATGTGCATCTACAAATATAGTACAGATCTGGTCTTTACACGTGATATCATAGCCTCCACATTACACTGTTCTTCTCCAATGCTCCAATGATGCCGCGGCCGCTCAGTGCCCACTTCTCCGCAACAAGCGCATCGCTCACAGATTGTCTCAGCATGCCACTCTTCGCATAGTATTCCATGATAGCCTTGGCGTCGCCTTTGCTGAGGCCTCCTAACCGTAGCACCTCCACACCGCTCATGCTCTGCATTACGCGGTCGTCCAGCTTCTTATACGGATCCCAATATGGCATCTGCTCCTGTTGGCCTTGCTGAGCGGCTTCGTTTGAACCAATAGCAAAGTCGAGAGATTCGGAGTTGGGTCGGTTACTTTCTGATACAGCAGCTATCACCAAGCCGCCATTTGCTAGGGATTGAGAGCCGGATAGGTACGAGGTGAAGAATGAGACGAGAGCAAGGTCGTGAGCATGGATGGGTTTAAAGTCGGCAGACATATAGTTAGAGTTTTTCATAATGTGATGAACGCCGTCAAGAGCGAGCATGACCGGAGGCCGATTAACACCGTCTCCAGTTGAAGGTTGCATCAACTCGCTCCAGAGCGCTTGAAAGAAAGGCCAAGCCAATTCAGGATCGCTGGCCCCTTGCTCAGCGAAGCGATCCAGTGAGATATTCCTCTGCACAGGTACGGGAAGATTGTGTTTCTGAGATATCTGGAGTTTCGAGAGGACAGGCCTGTTAGCTCGGGCCACTTGTGACAGCAGGTCGGCTGTGTATATCTTCTGAGAGTACTGCGTGGGATTTGTGCCAGGAATTGGGCCGTACTCGGTGTGGCTTATTGCTAGTTCCTGCGCTGTTCAACATATTGTCAGCAACAAACACCCGCAGATGGATATGGTGCAGTGTACCGTCTGGAAAGTTGATGACAACCCAACCCCTCAAGAAGGCCATCGCCATGGTCTGAAGTACTAACGTGCTCTTCCCGCTACCCTGTTCTCCAACGAGGATCTTTCGCATTGTCCTCCGAGACTCTACAGATTCGACATCTGCAATAAGCCGTGCCATTTCTGCTGTCTCCCTTCTCACCAATGCCGCCGGTCTTCTGAAGAACCTCCATCCTTGTGATGACTGGAAGGCGCCCACTGCTGTTAACTGATCTATAGTCGGTCCGGGTATTCCCAGTACCTGTCCTTCCAAGCCACTTTGCACGCAGTTTTGCGCGTTCACGTCTTGTAAGCCAGGAACGACGAGCGCATTGGTATTGCTGAAAACAACTCGTTTCCGCATAGCCTTTCGTTCGCCTGGCGCAGGGGGTTTAGTCATATTGACGCGCATTTTCTTTTTCATTCGAAGATTCTTTATGCCTTTTTGTGGAGGACCGGTCATCGATACGCCCTTCTTCTTCGCCGGCATTGGTAATTGCGTTGAAGGAGTAGTCGAGAAGGCCGCAATACGGCCAATTGACGCAGGATGCCATGATGCGGCCGGTGTGATGTTATTGGGTAACGAATATCGTAGCTGTCGCAGACATGGAAATTGAGACATTGGGAGGCCTCAATGGAAGTGCAGGTGTGGACTGTCGAATGCTTGGGTGCGTTGCATCCTTTTCTCGGAGGAGCTCAAAAGCTCCGCAGAGCTCGTGCGGCAAGTTCCGAAGCGCGAGCGAAGACAAGACGAGAAGAGGCATTCAGCTTAGATTCCTTCATGGCATCCTTCTCACCCGCGTGCTTAAGGCAGGTCCTCCGCTTACCTTCCTCGGGAGGTACACGCCTCTGCCAGAGGAGATGGGCCCAGGTTCACGATGTGCGCTTTTTGGCCACTCATGGCGCCCAAGACCGCATCATAGCTAAGTATCGCGATAAGCTCGACCAGAAGGCCAAAGAGCAAGTGCTGCTTTCTTCTGTGATTGGAACCCAGATTTAACTGTCTTATAGGGAGGGTCTCAATGACATCGGTGAGCTGAAGGAGGCCTATAAGGCCAAGATCAACCATCTCCGCAAGAAAGCTGCAGTACCAGGAGCCACTGCACCATTGAAGCAAGCTACTCCTTCACAAGTGTCCTCAAGCATACATGATCCACCGCCTCCGCCTCCTCAGCCGACAACAGAATCCTCCACATCAGCACCGTCCCCTGCGTCCGCGACACCAAAACCTCCTGGGATCAAGACGTTGTCCTCGTATATTGACATTCCGAAGACACTTGCACTTCCAAAGAAGGAGATTGAGTATATATGGCGGTTACGGCACGCATCATCAGCAGACTCCCTCTGCGCTGTGATACCTGCAGACATCTGGGCCGTCATCCACGCCAATGCCCGAAAGCACCCACAATTTATCTTGCCTCTACCCCGTGAAGGACAAGAGGGCGCAGAAATACACTTCCTGCAATGGGCATTCCCAGCACCGGGTACGGTCACCGTACTTTTCACGAATCTTGCGGAATACAAATTACGAGGAGAGTTTAGCACGCCGCATACGACTGTGACCCATCATCTCGAGTTGTTGAATGATAAAGAGGTGGTACTAGTCCAGGGGAGCGTCACCAAAGGAAGAGGCGTCACGGTCGAAGAGGGAAAATGGCTGCTTATGTGTTTGCAGAAGTTCTATGGCCTTCAAGGGGAGCAGAACGAGAGCCGGAAGAAGCTGTTAGAACAGTTTAGCACTGGAGACGGAGGCTTCAAAGTAGAAGAGCTTTTAGAAGAGGCGGAAAAGGCTGTATGACAGAATGCATATCACTCAACGAGATTCTTTAACGAGGCTCGAGGGCCTTGCCAGTGTATTAATATTGCCATGGGTTGCAAATGCATGCAGAACGCGAATACACACTAGAGACGAGAACATTTAGACAGACGATCCGTACCTTCAGAATCTCTTCTAATCTCTTATTAATAAAGAGTGACTTCAGTTGGAGTTATTTACACCTGCTTAGCCTTCGGCTAAAGCAAACAAATTGGCTCGTTCTCTTGTGTCCTGCTGACCTCTGCCACAGGTACTCCAGCAACAGATGGACTTCAGTTTTTGTCATCTTCCCCGAAGTACGGAACCTCGAACTTGGGAGCCTGATCCGTCACCTTGCTGTACTTCAGCTTCCACAGACCGCTCTCAAGCACCCAGATATCATCACATTGCTCCCAGACGCGATATGTCTTGCTCGGGTCATCAAGGGCCTTGGGATCCCAGTGCGAATATATGAGGCTGCACAATATCAACATCAGCCATGCAGAACATGTTCAATCGGCCGAAGGCGACTTACTAAGTAATCACATGCGCTCTAATCGAACTAAGCAGATCGATCTTTGCTGTCGTCACGCTATGAGACACCTGCGCCCCCTCAAACGCCTGCTTCGTTCCGTTGATCACCTGTTCGAGGCCTTTGTATACTCCACCCCGTCGGCCCTGCTGGAGGAACTGACTGTTGTCGTAGATGATGTCCTGGGTCATCGATTGTCCAAGAGCGGACCAGTCTTTCTGATCGAGCGTCACAGCGAGGCGGGACTCTGCTTGGTGAATGGCCTCGTAGGCATCGGGCTGTGGCACTGCGTTCCCACGAGCTTCATGACGCTCGTATGGGCCAGCGGCCGCGAGCGAGGCGAGGCTGAGGAGAACGGTGGTTGAAAACTTCATTTTCGCCGCTAAAGGAGATACTGAAAGACTCAAGGACTTGAAGAGATGGTCTCGATGGAAGCAGAGGTCTAGAGTTTTGGACCAAACACTCAACGAGTTGAATGCGGTCTATTTATGCAGAGATCGGTCTCTCCTAAGGCCTCTACCAGCAGAGCCGCTTTAGAAACGCCACGCGGAAGCAAAAGACTCATGGCTTCTTCAGCCGACAAGAGCTTTGAAGTCATTGGAGAATGAAATCGTGCTTTACGCAATGGATAAGGGGATCTGGATCTCTCGGGATGCAAGATCAACGCCTTCTCTACTTCAAAGAGGCTACTGAAGCAATCAACTCGCTCGTTTTTGCGCCACGTCTAGACACATGTCCTCTCCCAGGCGTTATTGTGCTGTCCAAACATTTCCCGAAGAAAATGAGTTCATGTATCGGAGATGAGCGTGTGGGGGATTTGCGTCCGGAGCATGAGCAGATCAAGAAAGAAGGGGAGTGGCTACATGCAGCTTGCCGTTCCGTCCTTGCATAGATCTAAAAGGAGAACTCTGCGGGAGCACGATTATGCTGCTTCAGATCATGCTGAATTCAATCAGACCTCCCAAGTCGCCTTGTGGCATAGAAGAGGAGGTGCATCAAGACCAGTTTCATGTTTCCAGATGCTCTCGACTATGCGTTCTCAGAAGACACGGCAACGACAGCGGAACCAAGAAGCCGAGCGAGCTGTGTAATATTAATTTTCCGGATACCATACTACTGGTATCACCATCAGCTCCGCGGTGACCAGTCTGTCGCCGGAGCTGACTGAGAGGGCCTTGGTAAGGAGCTGTACCTCCTTCCTGGGTACCGATCCCAGGCTCGTGGTTGTTTCCGACGAACGTTATACATATCACCTCTTCAGCAGTGATCATGCCAAACATCAACTGTCTGCGGCATATTTGCCGTCAAATTATCTGAGCATAGCACGTTTGAATATGCATCGCATCGGCAAGTGGATCTATTCCATATCCTTCCAGCTGAATGTATGTCAAATCATCCCTTCCGTGATGCGATGTGCAGTTTGCAAAGCCCTGTCCGGATAACTAAGCACTTACTCTTCTACATACCCGGAATTTTGCCTTCAAGTGGAAGATTCCTCGAACTCGGACCTACATGTACGCCAACAGTCGTACCAATGCTCGTCACATCTACCCAGGCCTGGCTCACGACATCCCAGATTGACAAGTCCCTCCGCTTCAGCTCAAACACCATTGTCTTCGTCTCTCCAGGTTGGATCATCATCTTATTGAAACCACGTAGCTGGCGTGGGGGCTCCCCGTTCCCTAAGTCGAGGTACAGTTGGGCGACTTCTTGCCCGGCAACAGAGCCGTTGTTAGTGACATCGACACTCACAGTGTAGAGGATGTCATACAAGCTCGAATCACCTCCTGGTGGAGCAGGGGGTTGAACAGCAACAATACTAGCCGTGGCTGTTGGCACTCCAGGCGTGGAAATGGTGGCGTTGGACGCAATGTATGGGTAAATATAGTGCGTTATTGAGCTGACCGTCGCCGGAAAGGTATAGTCCGAAGGGTTGAGCTTCCTGCTTGCGCACACAGAACCGTTCACAGTTCTTGTTGGTGACGGACGACCTACGGAATAGGAATTCGATGGTCCTGAAATCACAAGATTCGAGTACTTGAAGCTGGTGTAGCTCATCCCGAACCCGAACTCGAATCGTGGCGCGATCCCATCTTTATCGAAGTGGCGGTAGTCTATGAAAAGACCCTCGGTGAAGTTCACTTGAGGCGTGGGTCCGGATGGATAAGGTATGATCGGCGTACCATAGTCCTTCTCATTCTTTGCAATCGTCCATGGGAGTTTTCCAGATGGGTTAACGTCGCCATACAGCACATCCACCAGCGAACTACCGCTTTCCTGACCGGGCAGCCCAGCGAATAGGACCGCGGTAACGTTGGGGTGATCAATCCATTCTTCCATCAAAACTGGTCCTGTTGCGTGAATTACAACGATCGTATTCGAACAGTTTGCGGCGACCTCCTTGATCAGCGCATCGCCGTCCCCCCACAGAGTGAGGTTGTTTCGATCGCCATACACGCCAGCGACTGAAACATACGACTCGCCACTGTCAGCATTCGCAAACACAAGACAGGCTGACGCTTGTTCGGCAATTGCATCAATAGCATCCGCCGCCGAGTTGTTCAACACGTACTGAACGACTGTTTGGTCCCTCAAGGCACGAGCTTGTATAGCTGCGAGCGGGTCGACAAGATAGGGAAAATTCGCAGTACCGCTTCCCCATCCCATTGCAAGCGTCCCCGAGTCACCAGCTCTGTCAGCGTATCCATTCGGTCCTTGTGCTGAAGGTCCAGCATCCTGTCCAATAATTCCGATTTGTTTGATCTTCTCCGGCTTAAGAGGTAGCGTGGCATGCACATTCTTAAGGAGAATGACAGAGTCGGCACCAACTTTGCGGATAATGCCCGCATGGTGATCTCGAACGTCAACATGAAAGTTGATCTGTGTGTAATCGAGCATCGCCGAAGGGTACATGTAGCCATACGTCTGAAAGCCGCCGCCAGCGTTCAGCTCAGGATAGTTGTGATCTTGTCCAAGGAAATAGTAAGCGGCCATAACTCTCGTCACCATGTCGTCAATTCTCCATTCGGGGACACTTCCATTGAGGACTGAAATCGTTAGATTTGGTCCCCAATAACTGATTCCCGGCTCTGGATTGGGAGAGTAATGTAGTGCATCACCAGGAGTGGCTTGATCAAGTCCTGAGAGGGCCGAAAGCACACCAGAATACTGACTACCATAATCAGATAATACCAGCCCAGGAAATCCGAGTTGACCCTTTAAGATGTCGTTAAGGAGTCTAGTATTCTGACATGCCTGGCTGTTATTCAACTGGTTGTACGAGCACATGACTCCCGCAAGACCGCTGCGAACGGCATCATACCAAGGTAAAAGATACAGCTCGTGCAGAGTTCGATCATCGCAATTCGCGGAGTAAGGCATCGTGACGTTGTCAGGGTCCGGAATACCATAGTCATTACCAGGGTAGCGGAAACGCTCCTGTTCGTACAATAGAAAATGCTTCCCCACAGCGATGGCACCGGCGTCCTGCATGCCTGCAACTGCAAGTGAAAACGCAGCAGCAGACAGGTATGGGTCAGGAGAGTAGGCCTCAAAATTGCGCCCGCCTGTCGGATTCCGGCCCATGGGAGAAACTACCGGAGCTAGAGCCATATTGAAGCCCTTGCCCTTCTGCTCCATACCTATTGCGTGTCCTTGTGTGTACATGAGTTCTCTATCCCAAGTTGCGGCGACATTGAGGCCAGCTGGGAAGGCGTTATTGTAGTCAGTCCCGCGGACCCCAACTGGTCCGTCAGAACGGGCAAACCCACGAAACCCCAGACGAGGTACAATTCCAATGTCATATCCAGTTGTCGATCCGGCCCCAGTAGAAGTAGTGAAGTTGATTTTCTCAGTCAAGGTTAGCTGACAGACGAATTCCCGTGCCTTTGCATACGCAGCGGTCCAATTGCCTCTCCCAGGGTTGATTGGTATGTGGAAGCTCTCGCCGCTTGCGTTTTGGCCTGTAGTGAGAGACAGGAGAAGACAGAAAACGAAAATGTAGCTCTTCATTATGGACTACCTGATCGGACAGCGTGAGGGTTCCAGCGCGTAGCCAACGTCGCATTCGTATATCCATCTTTAAGGGCCTGTAATCAACAGCCATCTGGCACATCAAGGCCCGATGAACGGAAAAATAGGAAAAATAAAGAAAGACATGAAGAGCTATCGGTACAATGCACTGCCAGGAAGGGGACGCGAGCGGCGAGCTTGGCACGAATCTGCTTTGCATACTGGAATCAGCCGGATCGGCCATTCCCAGCAAGGCAAGTTTGGAAAGGGAGCGGGGAGATCGGACCAGGAGTTATGGAGACAGTATTCTCCTTTCGGAGTGCAGAAAATTATTTAACAGATGTAGAGCATGATCAAAGAATCGTATAGAGAATCTGAGAATCGAAATGGAGAGTACATGTCTAGCGAGCCAGGAGTACGACTGCTTCATGAAGATGGACTGAATAGTTAGGATCAAACATAAGCTTCCGCGTCTGGAAGATTCATAACATAAGTGATGACTCGTAATATCATATATGACATAAATGTGGAGAAAGTTTAGCTGATCGGAAGAGACGAGGTTGAATGTGTTGGGTTAACGAGGATCTCCTCGTTTTCGGCGAAAAGGCCTCCGCCACAACCGCGTAAGATGTCCTCTCAGAAATAGCAGCTCTACTAATGTCCTTTGAGTAGGTTTAAACATGTCTGAAGAACAAATTTAGTGTTCTAGATATTGTACATTTATCAAAGACTCCGATATATACATTCTCTACGCCATGAAGTCTATATCTTTTGAGAATCTATACCAAGGTTTTCTCTTGTGTTGCATTAGATTCAGCGATGACACCCTCTTTTGTCTCAGTTGCCTTGGAGTCTGGTGGAACATCTGAACTTTGGCATTCGCCTTCTGTTGCTTTGCCCACTACCCACTTCCGAAGCGGAATTGTGAGCAGACTGCTCAGGAACACCTGGAATGCCTGGAAGATAACCATTGGGACTTGCAACTTGGCTTCGTCCACCAACGTTAAGTTGGTCCATAAGAGAGTACTTAGTGGCACCCCAACTGTTAAGGTCTTCGCCGGAACACAATAACAAATGGAGACAACACTTTTCCGGTCCATCCAGAAATACGCTGTCACAAAGGACACGACCAGCCACAGCAGCCAATTTCCGATGCTGATGAATACGATGAAAATCATGTTGCTTGCTGCAACGCTTTCAAATGCTCTGGTCTCGAAGGCGCTGTCGAACGTTTGCCAGACTAGAGTCAACAACGCCAATGAATTGAGCTTGTTGATCTTGTACTTGTTCGCCAATTTCGTGATCTGCTCTTCGAACAGATTGCGGAGGATCTGTCCGACAAACATTGGGACGTAGACGGTGAGACCTAGTTGCATGGTTGTCCGCCGGTACAAGGAGCCTATGCCTGAGCCTTCTGAAGGGAGAACGACGGTATACCATTGGTTTGCTGAAACGTACATCTTTACGAGGAGAGGGGAGATGAAAACGCCCAGGAAACAGCCCACGGTAGTCTGGACCACCGTGAGAGCTGTATTGCCGTTTGCCTGCCTGGTCATGACAACATTCGATGCGATGGTGGTCGGCAGGCTAGCGTTGATGATAAGTCCTATGAGCAGCCAAGGATCCATGAAGTGTTTATTTGTGGAAGCGGCGCAGACGATGGCGAAGCCGAGTGCCGATGTGACAAGGAAGCATTGGATCTGAACGAAAAGGTGCAACTTCCATCGCGAGTAATTCTCTATCAACGTCCGTGTTGACAGTGTACAGCCTGTGATAAAGAAGACTATCCCCGGTGCCAAGTATGAGATCGTTAACGTTTTGATTCGTTGCCGCGATGCAGGGACCTGGACTTGAGATGCGATGAGAATTACGATTCCAAGCCCAATAACGAACCATTGGTCCTTCAAGATCCAGATTAGAGTCGACTTTATCTTTTGGACGCGGCTTGGCTGAGCTGTCTCTTTCGACGACATCCTATTACGGCTCTCGGAGGTAGATCATGTCCGTATTCACAACCACAGATATTGACTGGAGATTTAAGTCACGATGGAAGAGATGGAGCGGAGAGCTTAATTAGAAAAAACAGAGATAGAAGATGCTTTTAGATTAGGAAGCAAAGAACTAGTCTCACGTATAAAACATGCGCAAGACATTTAATGTTGTCGATACGGATATCGGTCTAAGTTTCCCAACGGAAAGGGCGGCGAAAGAAATTGCGACTAACCCGATGACCGGTATTCGAGTCGCAAACGAACTCTGCAGCGGATCAAAGAAGTCCGGGCGTATTTCATCAAAGAGAATCATTGAAAATGGACCCGTAGGATTTCCCGAACAGTCTGTTTGATGTGTAGTATCAAACGAGAGGCCACGCCAGATCTTCGATACCACACCGAAAGAGGTACCGTCGCCTTGCTCCGCAGTATGGACCCGATCGCTCTTCATATTCCCGGAGGTTTCGAATATTCGTCATCAACGTCGAAATGATAATTGAGTGGGCTCCCTGGCTTGCCATGTTTGAATTCGAAAAGAACATGGCAAACATGCCGAGAAAAAAGCGAGGTGAGGCCCTCCTACAGCCGTGGCGGTCACCAATCGGCGATAACCTCGACGTGCATTGCCCCTGTCTGGAATTTGGTGCCCTGGCGTCGTTGTTTTTCCCCAGACAAGACTCTCCCAGACCGCCTAATACATACATATGACACTGCCCATTCCGCAGCTTACGGCACAAGACGCTGTTCCACGGCAACCAGCCAGGTTAGGGACGGTGCAATTGTGAGTCGACGATGCCCCGCAATTCCTTCAGAAACGTCCTCTCCGCATCTTCAACGGCCTGTCATGAGATCTGTCGAGCACCTTGAGCGAGAACCCCCTGGTGGACGGTCGCGGAAATGCCCCAGAAATGGTTGCTAAGCTTTGAGTTACGCTTGAAATGTCCTTTCGCGGTCATCTGCTGATGGGGACAAACATTGACTAGAAGACGGCAAGAGATCGAGCTGATCCAGAAATGGCCCGCGAGCGCGTTTCGTTTTACCGACACTTCCTGTACACATAGCTCCAACAGATACTCTTCATCAATATCATCTTTCGTCCTGTTTGATAACCCACCATCAATTATGGCTTCGATCGACTTCGACAAGGCAGGAAAGGCAGTCAAGCCACCCATTAGGCTTGCACATGTTGTGCTCCGCACGAACAAGTTCGAAAAGATGAGGGACTTCTATGTGACATTCTTAGGGGCCCACGTTCAGTTCGAGGGTGCGAATCTCTGCTTTATTGCATACGATGATGAGCATCACCGCATCGCACTCATAGGCGCACCTGGAACTTCTGACAAGGTCGATGAGTCCTGCGGTCTCGCGGTATGTCTGGGACTTTTCAATATCACTAAGACGGACTAAGCGTCGATTTCTACACAGTTATGCAATCTCATATGCAGTTCAATGCCTTACGCTAATATACCCTTTCTAGCACGTCGCATTCACGTATCCTACCCTCAATGACCTCCTTCTTGCATACCGCCAGCGACTCGCGAACGGCATCCGCCCAATGTGGTGCGTAAATCACGGCATTACAGCAAGCATGTATTACTAGTTAGCCTCTCCGATACACCGAGTGAGGATCGTTGGTCTGATGGTAATGACAGTGACCCGGACGGCAACGCCATTGAGACACAGGTCGATGCGTTCGACACGGCGGACGAAGCCAACAACTACATGTATGGCCCGCTTTATGGAGAAAATCCACTTGGTGCCGATTACGATCCGGAGGAATGGATAGAGCGGCTCAAGAACGGCGAAGACGAAAAGGTCTTACTCAAGCGAGACAACGTTGGGCCACGAGGCTTTGAGAGTGTGCCATTCCACACAGGGCAAAGCCAGTATGATGAAGTGATGGAGAGGCGAAGGCAAAAAGGGCTTCCAATCCCAAAGACAAATGGAGTTGCCGCTTAATATTATCGTCTCCACCCTCAAGTCGCATTATCGCAGTAGGATCCCGGATTATCTAACTATGAGATCCATTCTCCACTTATGAATTATGAATATCAATGGATTCCCCTGGGCACACAGTTCTGCTACAGGTGCAGGTAATTACATCCAATGACGATTTGAATGTTACATCTCTCTCTAATCAAATTTCTCGCTCCTCTGATATATTTCAACGGTTAGCTTTCTGCGGTTCATCACCATCGCTTCTCAACGGTTCCCACAGTAGTATAAGTTTGCCCTGGGCTTCCATCTTATTTTCGTTCACAAAACTTCAAGAGGTTTCAAGCACAACAAACCATCAGATCTCGCAGCTGCGCAGCATCAACTCCACTTCAAGCAAACCATCATCACAGCAACTGGACCTTATACCCGACCCTCCAATCAACACAATCAAACATCATGCCGAACACCACCAATATCTCCCGCGCCGACTTAGCTGGCCTTGTTAAGATTCCGAAAATAAGGAATAACCCCGAGTCGGCTTATATTCGCAACCGTACGAAGCTTGCGAACCGCCGCAAGCTAAATAACTCCACTCGACCAGCATCGCCAACGTCAACGGCGACACTACTTCTTGCACGCTACTACGGTCGACCAGGCCTGCGCGTGGACTGGAAACTCTCCCTGCACAGAGACTTCAGGCCTGATGCTGGCTATGAATCGTTCAACAACTTCCTTTTCAACGAGCACGAGCGTGTGGAGATGCCGCTTCACCTTTTGAAGCCCGTAGCCAGGAATCCGTCGCGGACTCGGCGATCGTACGCCTTAGCCTTTGCTGATGACCACGTGAAAGATGACCCATCGCGCGTCACTAGCGGGGCAATGCTCATACGGTTATACCGTCCCGCGCTCATTCACACACGCTAATTCGATGATGCTGAATATTCGTGTATCTTTCATCCAGCAAGCATCAATCCCGCAAAGAAGACACTGATCATGTTCTCGGTTGTCTTTCCTGGATACTATCTCGTCCATGTCAAGTTGGCATCGGATTCCATGGATGTCCCAGGTGTCGTTTTCAATTGTAACTGAAGAAAAAAGCCTCAAAGATGCCATATGGCTGGTATAGTCATCCGAAAGTCTCCGCCAGAATAGGACTTTTCTATTGTTTTCTCCGTCCTATTGAAGAACGACTTACCCCGGGCCCTCTCTGATACCAAGGTCCTGCGGCCTGTTAAATAATAAGTTAGCATACCTTGAACTTTTGCTGAGTGAGGTTTCGGACCATATCGAACAACACTTCAGCGGGCCCCAGACTTTGTTCGTCTTAAGTAGTCGTTCGATAATTAGGTTCGTGCAGGACGCCTTTATTAGGGCATGCTCGTCCAGCGCAAGAACTTTCGGTAGAAAGGGCTACCCATCACAGAACGTCAGGCGGCCAGATTTACGAACTCTGCAGTTGGTGGAAGTTGAACGAGTGGGTTCTGTGGACCCTGGACGTATCCCCTGTAGGTAAGCAGCGGGGAGTGTACTCACGTCTCTTTAGGTCGGGAATTCTGCGTAGATACAATGCACTGGTCATCGCAGAAAGTTTTAGGATGGAATATCTGAAATGACATAAGTCAGCGTAAGTCGCACGCGTGGATCCCGCTCATAATCGAATACTCCCTCCATACGCGTGACGCAGGTCCGGACTGCGGCGCAGGCAGCTTTGAATGGCAGGTTTCGCCGACCAGCCCTGGAAGCTGTAAGCATCGACAATTCCATTTAAATTGCTGCCAGAGGAATCATTCATGCTGCTAACGATGAAGGCACAGTCTCTTTACCCTATATTTCTGAATTTAGAACCTACAAGCTTTCTTGATCCTCCGAGTGTTGATCAAGGCGGAGGGGGCTGTGGCGTCTCAATCCCTCGACTCTACGCAGGTGCAGGCTACCAGACCGACTCCCGGCCTTGTCTGGTAATTCCCTGCGAAAGGAGCTTGGTTAATTATGGCTCTTACTCCGTACGCCTTCACATAGGGTATTCTTCCAATCACACAATGACATTCTTCCATCGTTGCTGGGGATCACGAAGGGTGCATGTTGATCGCGACTCCACACTTCAAGGCAAACAACGGTTTAAGTGGCAACTTATTTCTCGTCTTCTCCACCTGAGCCCTATTTATCGCTCTTCATTTCGCATTGTCTTTGGTACTATATACTTCGAATTGATTTTAGAGAAGACCACCATTCAACCAGAGACTCAACATGATATTCAACAGATGGCTTCTGAGCCTTTTGCTCGCACAAATAACATCAGTACTCGGGGCGACAAAACCAAACATCGTCTTCATCCTCACCGATGACCAAGATCTGCATCTGAACTCGTTAGATCACATGCAGGTCTTGCAAGAGCAGTTGGTCAACCAAGGAACTTACTTCTCGAAGCACTACGCCCACGTCACCCAGTGTTGCCCCAGCAGAGCATCTCTTTGGGCAGGCCGCCATGCTCACAATACTAATATCACAGATGTAACGAACAGCAAACCTGGAGGCGGCTGGAAGCATGTTCAAGCGAACGGCCTGGCGACCAAAGGCATTCCCGTGTGGATGCAAGCCGCCGGATACAATACATACTACGCCGGAAAACTTTACAACGGCATGGACGATACCAATTATTGTGATCCAGTCTGTCCGGCAGGTTGGACCAAGTCTGTAAGTTTGTTTTCTTGAGCAAGCAACGCTTTTGCAAATGTGCTAATTGTTGCCAGGATTTTCTAACCGAACCACGTACTTATACGTACTACAATTCCGCTTTCCAGCACAATGAGGGCAACAATCACTACAAACCGGAAATAGTCGATGGATATGCTACGGATCATATCGCAAACTACACGCTTGGATACATCGATGACGCCGTTGACGCCGGCAAGCCGTTCTTCACAGTGGCTGCGACAGTTGCTCCGCACGTCTCCATTGGCGTTAATTACACAACCAATCTTACTTGGTGTGGGAAGAGCGTCGAAAACTGTCATAAGACTAAATTTCCATTTGCGGTTCCGAAGAAGGAATATGAAGGCTTGTTCAAGAATGTATCAATTCCGCGAAATCCGAACTTCAATCCACATAATGTAAGTTGCGCTTGCTGATAACCCCCTCGAAGCTTGCCTTGCTAATAGGCATAACAGCGAACAGGAGTCGCGAGTGTTTGGGCATTGGATCAGCTTAATCAAACCAATGTCGACTTTATGGACGAGTTCCATAGGCAGCGTCTTCGGGCCTTGAAGTCAGTTGATGATCTAATCGAGACCATTATTCAGAAACTTGAAGCACGTGGCCTGCTTAACAACACCTATATTTTCTACAGCGTGGACAATGGCTATCATATTGGCCAGCATCGCTTACAACCTGGCAAATTGCAATGTTTTGAGGAGGATATCAACATCCCCTTTATCGCTAGAGGTGCGTATTACTGTGAGTCAGGGATATGGTTCTCAACAGCAAGCTGACATAGCGAGCAGGCCCGAATGTTGGTCGGGCACAATCAACAAACCTTGTATCCGGCCATATTGATCTAGCGCCAACGTTTCTCACGCTCGCCGAATCGGAGTTGGAACCATCATGGGAGCTGGATGGACAAGCAATATCTTTCCCGTTGGAGACACAGACCGATATCACAAAAAACAAGCAAGCACGTGGCGACCACCTGCATGCCGAGTTCTGGGGTCCTTTCACGCAGGAGGGCAAGTTCAACAACGCCGGGACCAATTCTACCAACGTCCAGATCTACAAAGCGCTGCGTATCCAAGGGGACGGATACAATCTAATGTACTCAGTGTGGTGCCAGAACAAGGCGCACGAGCTGTACGACATGAGCTGGGATCAGTATCAGCTTACGAACCTTCACCCCGATGCGCCGACAGAAGCAGGTCAGACCAATGCCTATCACCGTGGCATGAACACATTGCTCGGCAGACCCATCGAGCAACTGATTCATCGCCTTGATGCGGTGGTCTTGGTGCAAAAGAGCTGCAAGACCGAACAGTGTCGCCAGCCTTGGAAGCAGCTACATCCGAATGGAACCGTCAGCAACCTGATCGATGCGCTCGATGAGAAGTACGATGCATTCTACAATCACTCATATCAAGTGGCCAAGGTGGGCTGGGAACAATGCTTCCATGGCAAGGATGCGACGCTGTACGCACTGGACAATGAGCAGCCACTCTGGGCGAACGTATCCAAAGAAGTACTGGGTGGTGCCACGGCCAAACGAGATGACACTGGGATGCCAGGAGTGTTCGAAAGTTCGACGACCTTTGGGAAAATGGGACAAAGATCAGACAAATAGTCGTGACGTCCGCGACATCAACAAGCAAAGGCATGGAGGCATGATTGTAGAGTTTTGCTAAGATCGACTTGATGATATTGTGGATAGGAGTCCCAATATACAGAGGACTCAAGTGCTCTACAAAATAGAGGTATCCGTGATGTTAGAATGCTACATCTGGTCTGATATATAATAGGATCTGCAATAACAATTCAACTGCTAAGAATGCCTTTGCAAGGCTGGTGCAGCAAAAGATGCTCCGTTCTCCCCGGTGGATAGAGCAAGCGGTAGCGGGCCGATCTGCTTTGCGGATGATGATTGGTTGGATATGAGCAACGACTTGCCGAATTCCGTTTTTCGGGGGTTCCAGAAACTAAATCTTTGAGCCGCTTGCAATTGAAGTCGGTAAAAAGTTGTTTGTTCCGAGTTTATCGTCAAATTCAACCTGGGACGCATCCCTTCCTCCCAAGGACATTTCAGAGACTTGGCACAACCTACATCAACATGATAAGGAGAGAAGAACAGGGACCAGGTCATATGGCTTCAGGTCTTGTTGCAGATAATACTGATACGTCAACGATAGAGGTAGCAGGTCAAAAGAATCATCAGGAAGGCTCGAACGAGAGCGAGACAAGAAGTGAAGAAGATAAAAATGATATCACGAAAGAAATCGCAGAGATCGCAGAGGACCAGGATGTGGAAGTGCAGCGGACACCAACAAATTCATCCGAACCCGTATACAGCGCATTCACTCGACGAGAGAAGATCTTCATTGCCGTAATGGCATCGCTTGGATCCTTTTTCTCGCCGTTCACCGGCAGCGTGTATCTTCCCGCAATCAATACACTCGCTGACCACTACCATACCTCCGTCTCGAACATCAATTTGAGTGTAACGACATACATGATCCTCCAAGGCACAGCACCAATGTTTACTGGTGACTTTGGAGACCGGTTTGGACGGCGTCCGGCGATTGTACTATGCTTCGTCATATATCTTGGCGCAAACATTGGTCTCGGAGTTCAGAACAGCTATGCTGCGTTGCTGGCTGTCAGGTGCGTTGACCCGTTGCCTTCCTGACTATCATTTGCGTCCGGCTGATCTGGTGAAAAGATGCCTTCAGTCTGCCGGAAGCAGTGGCACCGTGGCACTGGCTCGTGGAGTCATAGCGGACGTTGTGACGCCTGCAGAA
This sequence comes from Rhizodiscina lignyota, assembly GCA_010015805.1. Classification (NCBI taxonomy): domain Eukaryota; kingdom Fungi; phylum Ascomycota; class Dothideomycetes; order Aulographales; family Rhizodiscinaceae; genus Rhizodiscina; species Rhizodiscina lignyota. The sequence continues at coordinate 292,606 of ML978126.1, forward strand.
CGTGGCTCATATCTCGGTTTCACCATGGCTGGCGTATCTCTCGCCCCGGCGATCGCACCCATCATTGGTGGTGCTTTGGCAGACTCACTCGGATGGCGCTCGATATTCTGGTTTTTGACGATCTTCACTGCTTGTTTCCTCCTGCCGTACATCTGCTTCATGCCCGAAACAAATCGGAAAATTGTCGGCGACGGATCTATCCGTCCCACCAAGTGGTATCATGTGTCGTTGATGGACGTGCTCAGGAGTCGGCAAGAAAGCAACGAAACAGCTGCTTCGACTCAGAATGCATTGCCGAAGTCAAAGGTGAAGTGGTACAGTCTAGGCGGCCCATGGCGGACAATCAAGTTGTTTGGGGAATTCGACATCATCCTAATATCAATCGCTAATGCGTTCAACTTCGGGGCTCTGTATTGCCTGCTGACCAGCAATCCAGCCATATTTGGATCTTTGTATGGTTTCGATGACTTTAAAGTTGGCCTCTGTTACTTGTAAGTGTCATGCTGTAATTTCATCAGAGATATTTGCTCACCTGCTTCGTCAAGGCCATTAGGTGCAGGCTGCAGTGTGGCGGGCTTTGTAAATGGAAAACTGTTGGACTGGAACTGGCGACGTACCGCCAAAAAGAATAACTTACCGTATGACCGGAAAAGAGCACCCGATCTACGAAATTTTCCCGTTGAGAAAGCTCGTCTGCAGACACTTTTTCCTACTCTCGCGCCTGGACTTCTCGCTCTGTTGCCCTATGGTTGGGCTCTGCAGTACGGTGCGCCACTTCCGGTTCCACTGATTCTACAATTTTTCTGTGGATACTCCCTCACATCGGCAAGCAACACTACGCAGAACCTGACGGTGGATCTGTTCCCAGGTATGGCTGCAACTGTGTCAGCAAACAATAACTTGAGTCGCTGTTTGTTTGGAGCCGGATGCGCGGCAGTAATCAAACCGATGTTAGATAATATGGGCTGGGGATGGTGCTTCACGTTTATCACAATCATTTGCGCTACACAATTTCCGTTGATGTGGTTTGAAATAAGATGTGGCCCTAAATGGAGAGAGGAGCGGCGACAGCGAGAGGAGAGGAAACAAAAAGATAAACAGGCCAAGAAAGAGTTAAAGAAGTAGAAAGATGTTGTCGCCGGATCTAATTGAAAATTCGTAGAGTTCAGAGAAGGCATAAGCAGGCGTTGAGGCAGAGGCAACCAACTTGACGATCCCGTCAGGAGTCGCATATGGCATTGTGGCATTTTCCAAGGCTTGAAAAGCACTGTACGGAATATGGAGACTATAATGTTTGTATTGATGAGGATGAGGATAGACGGTTGATCGGGACTGGGAGTCGTCTTTTCAGCCACCAGTGCGCACGGACCAAAGTTTATCCCCCAGCGAATGTCAGCATCGGAGCATCAATCTCCCAACCCCCTTTCACTCCACGCTCTGTATATTTCCCGTTCATCTCACGCGTGGATTCTGGAGGCCAAAGTTTAATTCGATATGCTCATTCTGCGCCTCGCCTCTCGGTTTGCTTAATCGAACTGGTGTGTCCTTAATCCAGGAGCTCATCGTCACTCTCTTGACTTCCTACTGATCCTTCTACGGATTGCACGACCGACGATGATTCTCCGCTGTCAAATGCAGTACAGATACGGTGATCTAACAAATCACTGTGCGTTCTTCTCTCCGACTACTCTAGCTCCTCGATATGTTCAGCGCCTCCTTTACCCTCAAGCACCTGCTTTCCGGAAACATTTGCTTTGTCGCCATCGAATAAGCGGGCAATTTCTTCAAGCGTGGGACCCTTGGTTTCAACAAAAAAGAACCAGATGATGAGACACTCGAGCACGAGAATCGCAATATAGACGAAATAGAACTTCCAGGATAGGTGTTTCAAGCCAATTGGATTCACTGATGATATTAGTGTAAGAGTTCTCACCAAAGACAAAATGAATCATACCGTATTGGTTAAAGACGGAGGCGAGCGCCTTGCAGGCGTAGAGTACCGCTATACCTTTGGCCCTGATGTTGAAGGGACAAATCTCTACCGAGTATGCTACAGTCAATCCTGGCCAAGCGAGACCAGCAGCGCCGTAGAACAAGAAAATCATTGCGACGACGGCTTTTCCGGCGCCAGGGTTTTGAGTTTGAGCATAGACTGCAGAGCATCCGGTCCAGACGGAAAAGGCGATGAGCATGCCAATCCCAGCACTCATGAACAGTGGACGCCTTCCAACCTTGTCCACGAAGAAACAGGCAATGAATGCTACGACAAATGACCAGATGGTTAAACAGCCATTGATCTCAGCCTGAGTGCGCGAGTTGGTGATATTGATCGTATCCAGGATACTGTGCAAATAATACGAGACCAGGCCGTTTCCCGAGCATTGAGAGAAGAATGCTGTAAGCGCGATGAGCGATAGACGCTTCCTGTTGCCTGGGGTCTTGAAGAACTCCTGCCAGCCTCTCTTGGAGTTGACCTTCTCAAGTCGGATTGTCTCCTGGATTTCAGCAAACTCGGATATGACGAATCGGTCATTCGTATCACCAGCCGCATGATACTTCATGTAATCAGTGAATCTGAAGCCTGTATGCTGAATTTCACATACCTCGACCAAAACTTTCAACGCTTCGTCACCGCGATCTTTTGAGCACAGCCAACGAGGACTCTCCGGAAGAAGGAATACAAGCAGAAGTTGTAGTCCTGGCATCATGACTTGCAACGAGTTTGGAATACGCCAGCTGATATCTGTGGTATACTTGACGGTGCCAAACACCGTCCAGGCGGCAACGATTGCACCGATATACTGGACAATGAGTTGCCGCACGAACTTTTAAGAGCTTTGACCTACGTAGATGGCGTTGTACCTAACAGCTTGTTAGCATCTGTGTCTAAACTGATGGCATTTGACGCACATTGTAGTAATCCTTCCTCTATGCTGGGGGTGCGCGAGCTCGACGACGAGAACCGGAGCGGAACCCTGGGAAATATTCGAACCCAAGCCGACGAGAAAACGACCGCCCACAAACATTCCATAATGGTTACTCGAAGGTACGACTGCTCGTCTTAGCATTGCAACATTTTCGCGGTTCGTTCAATTACCTTGGACTACGGTCCCGACGAAGATTAGTACAACACCAATGCAGACGCCCACTCTCCTCCCCCAAAGGTCGGCGCAGTAGCTGCTGAATGGTAAAGCAGAGAGACCACCGAGATTATAGATGGCGTTCATCAAACCGAGGCGTGAACCGTCGGGGTGATTGTAGTCTAGGAATCAGTCAGCCATTCTATCGCTGGTTCATTTCTGAAGGTCTCTTGCAGTTTTGCCATGGCAGCAGCGTTTGCAGGCCGTTGAGGAGACTGCTATCATATCCGTTTGTCGTAGCTGCGAGGAACAGAATTGGTAACATCAAGTAGAGCTTTCGAAGCCCTTTGTGCTTCCACCATGTAACTTCTGGGTATTCTAAGCCGTGAAGATGCTCCTCCGCGTATACCTGGAGCTCTTCTGGCGCTGGCGCCTGCTCAGTACGGCCGCTAAATCCCTTCTCGTCCATTGCCCAACGAGATACGAGAACCAATTGGAATATGGAAACGGGGAGACAATGTGCAAAGAGTTGATATCGGGCACGCGTCGCGACCTTATTGATAGTCTCGAACGAACCCTTAATGCTTACCGCTGCATGTAGATCTTGGTATGTATACACTCGGCAGATCAATCGTTAGACCGGTTCAAAAGGGTAAATTCGAACCCCGCATAGACGAGAAGAGTTTGATTGCTTCCTTGGGCATGGAGGATTGTGCATGTTGCATCAATTCGCACTGCAACGGGTCTATCATGCCGTGGTGCTCGCAGATGGTACTGAAACAAGTCAGGTTGTACCCACATGATGCCCAGCCACAGTCTCCTTGCAAGCCTCCAGAGTACCGGCTGCGGGGACATTTACCCAAACAAATGAATGAATTGTTCGGCAAGTTTAATTGAACGTCTCCAGGTAATCCCCGAACCTTGAATGGCGTGCTACGTCCGTGATCATTCTCCCCGACCAACACTCGATCCTCCCCGGATCTGCACCAAAGTTTACAATATCGATTGGAAGAGGAAAGCCGGATAATTAAAACGGGCTTGTACATAACTCTTGGCACAAAAGAGAACAGAGCGGACTTACTGCCAAGACTCACGACAAGAGTGTGCTTCATGCATGCTCAAATATCACATGGAATTGAGTGCTGTGGAGGTGTTTATTACTGATTCTTTCTGGAAAAGAAACAAACATGTCAAATTAAGCAAGCCAATACCCAATTCAAATGGTCGGTTCGCTTGTACTGCCATCGAGGTGGTGAGAGGAGGAGCTGAGATACTTTCTTGCTCTTCAGAGGCTTATGATTTCCGAGTCATAGGCGGAAACGACAAGCGGAGACTGAACTGAGTCTAGGGCGATACTGTGGAGTCTTCATGCAAGCCTCATCCGCTTGGCAAACCAATGGAGGTAAAGAGATTGGCTTTAAAGAAATATCTGAGGTCAGGTGTGAACATTCTTAAGAGGCCGTACCAGGTTAGCCCCCTGCACGGCGGCTTGATGCCCGGCGGATGTTTAACTGCCGTATTCAGCTCTTTACCTGTGGCATGCGACCAACTCCTCTAAAGCAGTGAAGACGAGGGCCTTCTATCATTGGGAAATGGCTATATTTCCGGATAAATGCTGCATATGGCTTCGGATGAGGCTGGCTAAATTCTGTGAGAATAACTCGTGTCGACGGGCTGGTTTTACGTTCAATTAAAATACTGGCGGTATCAGAGACATTCTGCAGAGCTTGAGAGACACAATTAACCCCTTTTCCAGAGCAAGAAAGTAGCAGTAAACTTTTTGAATATTTTTTGATCCTAGATAATGCCTGGCACCATTGATGATCACTTCCATCTCTCTGAGGAACAGAGACAATTCTTCCTCGAGCACGGTTTCGTCAAGATTCCAGGATGCTTCTCGCGTGAAACAGCAGAAGCGTACACATCCACCATCTGGACGCGTCTAGGCGCATCCCCCACAGATAAGTCGACATGGCCCACCCAGAAGCTCAACATGCCTGGCCACACGCTCGTCAAGGTCGAGGACTTTGCTCCCAAAGCTTATGATGCGATTTGCGACGTCATCGGAGGAGAAGATCGATGGACAGACTGGTGCAAAGACTGGAAGGATGGCTTCATTGTCAACTTTGGGAGTCCAGACATGACACCGGACATGGACCTGGATGTAAGGACCCTTGACAACTGGCACAATGACGGCGACTGGTTTACCCATTTCCTGGATAGCCCAGAGCAAGCTCTGTTGGTAATCCCGCTCTTCAGTGATATTAAGCCGAAAGGAGGCGGGACGGTCATCTGCACCGATGGCATCAAACTCGTGGCACAAGAATTGGTGAGCTGTTCGACTGTCCAAGGCGGCCTAATACGCTAATCGATCCTTAGTACGATCATCCCGACGGAATGACACCATTTATGATGCCTCGTGGCACACCAGAGATTCCAAAGGAGAACCCAGAGCGAAGGAAAGTCTGGAATTCATGGGTACAGAACCCAGAATTGACCAGAGGCGAGACTTTCCACGAAGCTACCGGCGAAGTGGGTGATGTATACTTGCTACATCCTTTCATGCTTCACTCCGCCTCGAGAAATCTTCTCCGTAATGTACGGATCATCACCAACCCTCCAGTTGCTCTCAAAGAGCCGTTCAACTACAACAGAAAGGATCCAAGTGAGTATAGTCTTGTTGAACAGAAGACCTTGAGGGACTTGGGAAGGCCAGAGGGATTGCCAGAATGGAAAATCACAGCCCCCAGAGAGCGAATTACTCCAGCTCGAGTTGGCGTAAGTATGATCAATTATTTTCTGAAGTCTTGATGACTGACGGCTTTTTACAGATGCAAGCAGAACTGAAGAGGAAGGAAATGGAAAGATTGAAGGCTCAAGGTCTTGCTGTTAATAACATCGCTGGCGCAAGGGTGCTTGAAGGCCAATATCCGTCGTGATCCTTCGCACGTAATGACTCCCCTGAGAGCCCGACACTTTCCCGGCTGTATTTGATAGTAGACGGTTCGACCGCAAGTTTGCATCAACGTGGTAGTCCATCCCTTCGTCTCTCAGAGTATGATGCGTCTCATGAAGTAGCTCCGTGATGAGACACTCTGGCTTGCCCTGAGCCACCATTGCGGGCAGACAAGTGTCGCGCGTGCCGAGCCGCTGTCTGTAAGTACCAAATGGCCATGTCGCCAGTGAATTTTAAGCCACAGCAAAAGCATACCCGCCAAGCTAGAGCAGTCCATTCCGTTCTATTGCGCGGCTGCCAAAGAGTAGCCCCATCGTATGGGGCGAAGAATAAGCCTGATCCAGTGAGGGCAGCACGAGCGACATTCCGCAGAACGACGAAGCGGAGCGGTACCATAAGCACACGAGAATAGTTCCCGACTGTATCCATGATACATGAGACTATGCTTGGTAGTGCTGGTGCAGGATAAAGCTGGGGAAGATAGACTGGCTGCTGGATAGACGATTGCCACGTGTGGGAATCCGGGTTTCGAAGATCTCTTCGGAGAACAGCGTTTGGAACTGCAAACTCTTCTTCTTCAATGTCTATCTCCACCTCAAAGGATTGCTCTATCCTGTCAACAGAAGTGACGCGCACACCGGGAGCGATGCTGGAGTCGTCGAGCAAACGGGCCTCTCCGGCTGATATATACGCCCTGCTATCTTGCCTCAAGGGAGTCATAATCTCCAGAGCATCATATTTCGTTGGCGGAACCCATCTAAAAGCCCTGAATATACCAGTCATAGGTGATGTGATGACGCCAAGGAAGCTCCTTAGTATCTTGGACCTATACCAGATGTTGTCTTGCTCGTCCTTTTTCAACTTGAAACAGGATCTCTCCAACTCATTATACATAAGTCTCTCCATATAATGAGAAACACGGGTGTGTACCCACATCGAAGCCAGCGGAGAACAGACCAGACCATAAGCAAGCTTGATAATGTTTGGCCGCTGCTCAGATCCAAATATGAGTGCCAGGGTTGGATGTGGATTGAGATCCTGAAGAGAAGGGAGGAACCTGGTATGGGACACCAGACCAAGACCTTGGAGAGGCATCAAGATGAAAATTTGCATCTCAAAGAACTCCCAGAGCAGAGAAGTACTACACAGTTGCGTTAGCTTCTGATCACCATATAATTTTGATCAAACAATCGCATTTCTGTCTCTTGTGGCGACTCACACTTCGAAGAGGTATGGTGCTAGCTTGAAAAGGGCTTCACGTATCCTGCGCGACTTGACTGAGGCAAGGATTAGGCGGTTCGTTGTCGTCGGTAGGTCCAACCAGTGCATTAGATTCACGGAGAATATGAACGTGAAGACCGAGCGAGTATTGGGGTAGAAGAAAGCGGCAAATCCCAATTGTTGGTATTGAGATATCAGAATCTCCATAATGGTCATGCTCGGCGGATACTCCAAAACCTAAGCTTCTTAGCATAAAACAATTTGTTGCCTGTTGATATTGATGGTCTTACATAGAGTCTCTCGACAACCCGCATAGGCCATAGCTTCGCAGTGGACCAGATAGTACTTCCTATCAAGTACAAACATGTTCGAAATAGTGGCTCAACCGCGGCAAAAACTCGTGGAGAATCTGTCTCTGCTCGTGGGTGACGAAGGCGTGCTTCTGCAGCTTGCTCGTACTCTTTGCGTGCAATAACACCAATCGCAGCGAGGCAGTCATTGTAAGCAGCTCGTCTCGCTCTACCAAACTCTCGAGACATTTCATTGACAGGATGCCCTTTTTCATCGTACTTTTGGACGTAGTCGATGTTAATTCCCCGTTGCACTTCACGGGAAGGTTCGCCAGTAGCACCAGGTGGGGGCCATTCTCCGGATTGTGGGACATCATCCGGCGGCTCGAAGGCAGAGCGGCCCTAAGATTGAGTTAAGAATTGGGAAATATATGGGAAAAGAGTTCATGACTGACATGTGCCAGCTTCAGAAAGTTTGCTTGTCTACCCATCAGGTTGGTAGGCACGTTGTTGAATATCTGGAGAGTCTTTCCCTGAGAGTATGGTTGTTAAGAGGGCGCATGATGAAAGAAGGAAAGAGAATTCTCTACTTTTTCATTGTGTTAACATAGCAGCTTCGACGCGTTGTGTTATCCAACCGCGACGCGCTAGTCCGCGCTTGTCGGCTGAATCACGGCAACTCGCGCTTAAATTTTTCGACGTTATGACGACCAACTCAGAAAAATTGCAAAATCATTAGCGCATCCAATTCTGCGCTGCAGAGACCTTTGGAGACAATGTCTTCTTTTTTTACGACACCTGCATCCCAACGCAAACGAAAACGACAAGATTCTGGACCTTCTACTTCCACAAAGCGTCAAATTACCGCCTCGTCTACCTCTAGAACACCAAACGAAAAATCACGACGAAATCGGTCAGAGTCAATTTCCGGCAGCGACCTTGACGATGAAGACGACCGAGATGATGTACGAAGTGTTTCAGAGTCCTCGGACGACGAGAACGAAAACGAGACAGCTGCAGAAAAGCGCCTACGTCTTGCCGAACAATATCTAGAAAATATTCGTGCTGAAGTTGACGAGGCTGGCTTCGATGCAGCGGACGTTGACCAGGATATAATTACGCGACGATTGAAGGAGGATGTTGCAGAATCGAAAGGCAAAGTCTACAGACACATCGCTTCGGCATTGGATGTTGAAAACGCGATTCAGACTTTCTTTCGAGCCGATCAACGCGACATTACAGCTCTAGCATGCTGTGCACCATATGCATACACAGTTGCAAAGGACAGGAGTATAGTAAAATGGGAGATTCCAGTTTCTACATCGTCAAAGCCATCACACAGTGGTGACAATGGAGATGGAGAAGACATCGACAACGACGCTGCACCAGAGACACCGCATTCCGGTCCAAATTATACCCCTCCTCTACGACCGAAGAAACTCGCATTCTCTCGTGGCACACGGTCGAAACAAAAATCCTACATCGGCCATACAGCGGATATCCTCTGTGCTGCTGCATCCACTACTGGACGGTTCCTTGCCACAGGTGGCCTCGACCGAAGAATCGTGATCTGGGATGTCTCGACTACTTCGTCCCTGAAGCCTGTCAAGGTCTTCCCGCAGCACCGTGATGCTGTGACCGGCCTCGTATTTCGAAGAGGTACAAATCAGCTGTATAGCTGTAGTAAAGACCGAACAGTGAAAGTTTGGAGTTTGGACGAATTAGCATACGTTGAGACTCTATTCGGACATCAAGACGCTGTGGTAAACATCGCTGCGGGCTATAGGGAGCAATGTGTCAGTGTTGGAGCAAGAGACCGGACGGCAAGACTGTGGAAGGTTGGAGAAGAGACCCAACTGGTTTTTCGAGGTGGAGGCATTGCTGGAAAACAGAAGAATAAAGACAGAGGCCCAGACAAGGCAAAAGCGATGAGCCATCTCGACGAGATCCCTCCTGAGGGACTGCACGCTGAAGGTTCCATTGACCGAGTTGCGCTTGTGGATGACGAGACCTTTGTTACAGGCTCCGACAGCGGTGCAATCAGCCTGTGGAGCATCCACAAGAAAAAGGCAGTTGCAGTGGTCCCTCTTGCACACGGCCTTGATCCACCAATAAAGCTGGAAGATGCTTTCGCAGAAGAAGACTTGGAAGGGAGGAAGGTTCCCGCCCCACCAGGTGCAAGATGGATTACAGCTTTGGCCACAATACCATACTCAGACATTGTGGTCAGCGGAAGTTGGGACGGCGCTGTCAGGATGTGGAGGGTCCGAGAAGATCGACGGGGTCTTGATGCCATTGGCGTCATTGGTAGCGCGTTGACAGCACGCGATGCAGATCAGAAATCGAACGGTACTCAAGTTCAACGAAAAGCGGTCAAAGGTGTCATCAACGACATATGTGTCTTTGAAAAGGGAGAAAGAGCGAAAGATGGTGTCAAAGTCGTCATTGGCTTAAGCAATTCGCCTCGGCTTGGGCGATGGAGGTCCTTCGAAGGAAAGAGTACTGCTGTCGTCTTTGACATTTCGCAAAGGCGGCTAGAAATCATGGCAAATGGTATCAATGGCCATGCTGAGAAAGAAGAAAAGGCAGACTAGTATAGACAGCTAGAATCGAGCGATATCAGCCACCGCTCATGGCCATGTAATTTGAATCTGAGGCACCCTCTTTCGGTCGCTCGTCTATCTTTGACGGCAAATCGTACTGGAAGCCCTGTGGCAAGCTGTCACCACCTGCTGTGATCTCTTTTCGCCATGGTAGTGACTCGAGGAACCGCGCCGCGTCTTGACTGAAACATGCGCTTGGGACGATGGGCTTCATTGAAGGATCCTTCAGAAGTGCGAGGGCTGCAAGGCCTAGGTAAGAATGATAGATATCCGGAGGATCACCTGGCACTTTCCCAAACCCACCAACCATGTGCTGCGTTTTGTCGAGGAGGTATCGACGACATGCCTCTGTATCCGTCAAATGCTGCCTGTGAAGCGCCTGGTGAAATTAGCTGGTCCGACGTGCAATTGCGGCAGCCCTGACGTACACATAAAGCACCTAGCTCCCAGAAACAGTAACACGTGTCCGCTATCTTGTTTGGACGCCCGTTAAAGCCTGCCCATAGGAGCTCTAGCCTTGTCAGGGCCTGGTTGTCTTCGGGGAATATACCAAAGCCGCGGAGGTCGCGAACTTCTTCTTTCGGAGGTTCTGATCCTGCTTCATCTCTAGCATCCTCATCGTCGATATCTGGCTCGTCCTCCTCGGTCAATATTTCCGTCTGCCTCGAGACGAGCCAGCGAACGGCTGAATCTAGATCCCCCAACCCCGGCGGTCCACGGTCGGCGCCAGGTCCAATATCCGTGATGTGAGGTGGTAGTCGACGGATGAATGCCAGGATGTTGATCGCACAATATGTAAATCCCCCTATACAGCTATAAGTTGAGGGATCGTGCGCCATTCGAATGATATGTGCGTACCGTGCGCTTCGTGGTATGGGGACTCGGATATACCTCCGTCATATGTCTGTGCCAGCATAATGAGCTTGATGTCACTGTGATATTCTGGTCGAGCATACCTGCGCACTACTGACGCACTCTGCCAACTTATCAACATCGATATCCGGTACGCCTTCAACCTCGCCCTTGGCAGCGCCCCTCAATATCCACCGGACGACAGCAGCACAGTAGCCAAACCGACTGTCTGTGCCCCCTTCTATGTTATCATTCTCTCCCAGTGTCTCTCCGAAGCTTCCTGTGTCACGTTGCAATTTGCGCAGCCACTGAAGGCATTCCCTCCGTTTTACTCTGGACAAGTCGTCGCCCAATATGAGCAACGCTGAAAGCGCCATGTAAGTTGCGGGCACATTTGCAGGATCCCACATTTTATTCTCGGCATTTCTCTCGTCGCCAAAATCTGTTCCGGGAAAGCCACGGAATCCACCCTCGGGATGTTGACATCTGTATATCCAGTCTATGTAGCCTTCGCGCTCTTCGGGTTTCGTGTGCTCAAGAAGTGCGCCGAGAAGGTCGAGAGCAGACACGACGAAAAATGCCAGTAGCATGCGATTGGAGTCTGTGCTCGTGTATGCGGTGGGAAGATACGTCTTCAGACATCGTTTCCAGTAGTTGATGTGCTTCTGCTTGTTCAACTTCGATTCTCCCAAGGCACCGGGACCCAACGCCTGTACGCCGGAGGGGGACATTGCGAGTGAAACATGAAAGGATCGTACAAAGAGAGATGGCCTTCTACTTGAGCATATTGAAATCGAGCAGACTGTTGTATGACGCCCACAAAATATGGGGACGCAGGAGAAGAAGCGGAAATAGATAGCTAGCTACCCAAACCTCCGTAAAGGCTCGCATCTGATCCCCAGGATCGCCACGCCGCCAGCAACCGCGTGCGCCTTCCGTGGGGCGCGTCTCGCACGGGCCAATCAGGTCATTTGCTGCTTCACGCCTCAATTCCAAACTTGCGCAACGAAATCTCATGCACCCTCTTGCTCCCTCCCACAACACATTGTCACTCATCTCACCCCCTGCCCTACCAGGAGTCTTCGTCCTGATCAGAAAAAGCCACTCGAATAGCCGGAGAAGTTGCGCGCGAACTGAACGCATCGGCGAGGCCGACAGCTCAAAGCCTCCTGAAGGTTGCAGGTCGGCGGTCAGTGGCCCAACATGTCAACGTTCGCGAACGCCTTCTGGTCGCCAGACTATGCCGGAGGTGAGATTGCACTTCTAGAGATGTAGAGGGCTGTGGAATTGCGCTGACACACATGCAGGCCTGGGTGTACTCTTCGGCAAACTCCAACAGGGTGTCCAAGAAAACCAGCAAGTCCTGACCATTGCTCGTATGCGCGCGGACACAGAGGAGCTGTATGGAGCACGCCTAGGAGATATCTTGCCGGCAGCAGATAAGATCTCTGGTGGCTTTGCAAAAGATGAAGGCGCAAGCACGCGGAAGGTTAGTTGGTCATGAACGTGGCATACGTGACCTTACTAAAAGAGTATTTTGTAGGCGTATGAGGGAGTTCGCTCCGAGATGGAAGAAGCGTCGAAGAATCACCGCAAGATCGCGTCCAACATACGAGAACTCGTCGTCAATCCCTTCAGCCGGTGGTGTGAGGCTCACTCAGCCCGCATACAAAACTCACAAGATGCGCTCCAGAACCGCATCAAACAACTCGACAAACAGGCAGATGTTGTCCGTAAACTGCGAAGTCAGTACTACAACAAGTGCCGTCTTGTAGAAGACATGGAAGAAGAGGACAAGCTCGGCTTCCAGGATCCTCAGAGCGAAGTTGCACAGAGTCCAAAGCTGAAGCAGAAGGTCCCAACGATTAAGGAACCGGATGAAGATGAAGACGAACCCATCGACCTTGGCGGCGCCTCGTACGAGCCGGAGCAAGTCAAACAGATCCTGACACACATGTTGGAGACCATTAAAATGGGAGACGCCAGGGTTCCGATCTTGGGCACATATCAGAACGTGTCGACCGGCGCGGACATTACCGAATACATACAGAAATACCTGAATGCGGACAATGTCGCATATGCTGAGGAAGTCGGACAGGACTTGATCTCACATGGGTTCTTACGCTTGATTGGCAGTGTTGGTAACACTTTCGCGAACAGTTCGCGGATGAATTACCAGTGGAAGCCGAAAGCCTTCAAGGTTACAGGTATTCCGGAGCGAAAGAAACCACTAGAGAGGATTTCATCCGCCATGAGCTCGACAAGCGACGGCAGCGACTCACCAGTGGTCTCAATCAATGACTATCTTCAGAACTGGAACCCGCTCAACAATCCCCATCCGAACGAGACCCCTGCCGAGAAACTGAAGAGGGAGGCCAGCGAAGCAGACGAGAGGTACAAGGCTGGTGTTCGAAAGCTCGATAGCTTTCGTTGTCTTCTCGAAGAAGAAATGTTCCTGCATCTCAAGTTCATGGAACGTTGCGAGCTTGATCGGCTCAAAGCGATTAAAGCTGTCATCCTTGACTTTTCTGGTGCCATCAGCAACGTCATCCCAAGTCTGCAAAGTACCGTTGATCAGATGATGCTTTTCCAAGAGACTGTTCAACCCGGAGGAGATTTGAGGTACCTGCTGGAAAACTACCGGACAGGCCCTTTCGTGCCAAGGGTCACGATCTACGAGAACTACTACAACTCAGTGGATGGTAAGAGACATAATCCCCTCTTAATTGACATGCTAACATTCTTAAAGAGCAGACATTCGGAGTCGATCTAGAAGCACGTGCCAGATCGGACCGCAAACGAGTCCCAACGATTGTGACCTCGATTCTCATGTTCCTCGATAATCATTATCCCGACCTGGAGGGAGACGAAGCGCGAAGGGGTATCTGGCTTGTCGATGTGCCTTTGCAAGAGACCCACCGTCTTCGGGCAAAGATCAACACTGGCAAACACATCTCGCCAGAAGTTTTTGAGGACTTTGAGATCCCCGTCGTGGCTTCTGTCCTGAAGCTATACCTGCTCGAGCTTCCCGATTCACTCGTCTCTTCTCACGTCTACGAAATCGTCAAAACAATCTACGCGTCGACCGCTTCTGCAACCACCGACGAAGCTCGCATCCACATCATTCAATCTACTCTTGGCCAGCTTCGTCTTGCTAACATCGCCACTCTCGATGCTCTCACTACCCACTTTACTCGTCTCATCGACTTGACCTCTGCAGACGAAGAATATGTTGCGGCACTAGCCAACGCACTGGCGCCTTGTGTTCTTCGCCCGCGACAGGAGTCGAGCCTCACCATGACAGAGCGATGGAATTATCGCCTCCTCCGCGATCTCCTCGCCTACAAAGATGATATTTTCGGCGAGTTGAAGCGACAGTCTTCTAATGCAGCGCGCCCCACCTCCAGCGCGGGAGGGGATAATGCAAGGGCCCGTGCCGTGAGCACGGATGAGTCTACTAGTCGTCGTGCCGTCTTCGAGGAGCGGCAGCGTGCGATCCAGAACCGCAGCCGCGCGCCTAGCCCGGCGCCAAGTCCGCGCATCGGCAGTGGGCAAGCTGTAGCTGGCGCATCTCATCGAAGAGACAAAAGCACAGGCGGCCCAGTGACGAGGTTCCCGGTTAACACGACACCTACGAGTGCTCAAAACAGTCCCACAGATAGGAGGGGAACCGTTACGAGACACAGCCTAGAGGTGCCGGGAAGCGTCGAGGCCAGTCCAGTGACTGTGGATCCGGTGCAGTATGTGCAGCGTGGGAGAGCAAGCACTAATGGCACTGTGATGAGCCCAACGGAAATGAACGGCGCGCCCACGATTGCAGGAGCTACAGAAACTCCTGGAGCTACTGGAGCTGCAAGTGCCGCAGGTCCCGCAGGTGCAGTGGCAGCGGAAGAGGGCTTGGAGAAGAGGAATAGTCTTGGCAGAGCAGCGCCGGGCTCGAGGTTTCCGCGAAAGCCCACTCAGCCTGGTGGCATGAAGAGGCAGAGTGTCATATTGCAAGGTGGTGACAGGAGCAGTATGGCGAGTGTGGATAGCCAGGAGGCACCGAGGCCAGTTGGCGTTGAGCTGACTGACAAGCCGATGGATGATTGAGATTCGAATGGGCAGTGCACTTTTTGAATAGGCGCAATGGCGTTACGGTTGGGTAGGATCCAGCTTGACGATCCCACGAGTGTACGGATCGATACGGGTTTGCTTTGGAAAGTGCCAGAGCGTAGGGCATACTTCACGGCATGGTGCACGGCAACAGCAGGCACTTCGATTCCTTCACCTTGTATTTAGTAGAATTAGCGTTGTTCACTGGCTATTTACGAAGTCGGTGCGCTGCACCGGGAGCAAGCGGATTCTCCAAAAGTCGATGCTTCTGTCGTCCGTCTTTCAGTTGTTCCAGATTCACTGCGCAATTCTAATCTCCAGTCTCTGTGTCGGGAGAGCGTCGATGCGTCAATGTGTGGGCCCACCTCAGGTGATGGCGAAGGGAAAGGCGGTGCTGTCACGATGCGATCACGATGCGTGGCATGCACCGGATCGTTCCAGATCTGGACGGGCCAATAGGCATCCTTGCCACCACACCACCAACACGTGGGAGGTATGGCAAACTGAGAGCGCTTTGGGCGAGGATCGGAATCTGGATTCAGGATTTGAGATTCGCATCCAGGAAACGAAGAGACTCAACAATCGAGGTGATCGCGAAAGGAGAATGCCAGACGGCCAGGACGGGCGCGAGCAGCGCGGACATGGCACTGGGCAGGGCGCTGATCAGCGTTTGACCGCTGCGCTGTTATCGCATCAATCAGAAGAGGTGCTGCTGCTTGAGAGGGCGAGGTGCGAGAGCGTGTCGACGTTCGCCGGAAACCCATGATACATGTACTCTATAGCAGCTGAAGTCGAGATGGCCTGATGTTTGTCGCAAATGGCAGGGCCCCCATGCCGGAACAACCCCATGCGCCGAGACGTGCTGTGAAAGAAAAGCAATGTTACGCCATTGATACGCGTGGCCGCTCGTATTGCCACCCGGAGATGATTCCGGAGGCTGTAGGCGTGCATATGCGGAATGGGGCGGTTACCTAAGCGCCTTTCTTTACCTGACGCGCCGTTCGATTCGCACGTAAAGGAATGATGCAGAAGGCAGCTAGCAGCGGAACTCCATTCGATCTGCACCGTGAATTCGATCTCAACGCCTCCAACGGCGGCGGCAACAAGGACCTGTCGTCTCCTTTCCCTCCCCTTCATGCCTGCGAGCACGCCGTCATCCAGCACGAGATCCACGCGCAGCCGGCGGGATTGCAGACGAGCGACTGCCAGCGAAAACGAGGGGGGCGAGCGCCGCCTGGCTGTTCCGAAGTGTTGCCTTTCGAAGCACTTCAGGACGCTCCACCAGTTTCGCCTCAGTCGGCCGTGGGCCTCGCCGATTCCAATGAACGTTGCCGGCCTCAACTGATTAAGCACCGCCTACAGCTGCTAGCTCTTGCAGCGCCCGCTTCACGCGATTCCTCTGGTACACTACTCGGCAGTCCGCACACAACGCAGCTAGCTCGTCGCCGTCCAGCACGTCGACGCGCTCCATGAAAATCTCTCTCGTACCATAATTATTGCCTGTTTCCCTTCTTGCGCCCCGGCGCTTTGCAACAATTCGACCTAAGGACCTTTTTTCCCCATCTCTCAGGATTGTATATTGCTGGAGTTCCACTTCTGGGTCTGCGACGGAGCCACCCAGCACGGTTCGGCGTTTTCCCTACCATAGCATCCCTCATTGGCCTCCGACCAACCGTGTCGTGTCATATAAAGTCGCGGCAGCGCCGTCCCATGCGCTTTTGGCTCCAATACCCTTCAGCCGGGGCCCCATCCGATATTCTCAAACGCATACTTTGCGCCGCAACCAGTTCGGCGTAACCAACTCGGCTTCGCAGGGTTTCGGCCGCAGCGAAGTTTTAGGTTTTGGCTTGGCATTTCGATCCCGATCGCGCACAGCAGACGACTTGAATTCTGTCGACGTCACCGCAGCCTCAAGCTACAACTCGCTGATGACCGAGCTCAACGACAGACTGGAACGATTAGGCCTCTCCCAGTATCTCACGGCATTCGTCGCGGAAGGGTTTGATACCTGGGAAACCGTCCTGGATATCACAGAGTCTGATTTGTACGTGGGGAAGCCCGCTGCAGGCACGAAGCCGAAAGCTGACGACGATCAGGACTTCTTTGAATGTCAAATTAGGCCACAGACGAGTGAGTAGAAGCGCCTCGGACTTGCTTTTTCAAAGACTGCGCAAAGTGCGACTTGGAGGGAGCAAATATTTTGACGTCTATTCTAGAAACTCCAGCGCGCAATTGCCGAGTGGAGAGGCCAGTCGAGTGAAGCACCTCTTCCCACCGCTCGCCGTAGAGCCTCTGTAGACGGTTCCTATCGGAGTGAAGATTCTGGTACAGAAGGGAAAGCTCCAAAAGCGCGCGAACCGACCGGCACAGTCCCTCCTGTTAGTACCAAGAGAAAGTACAGACGCCACCCTAAGGTTAGCGATATCGGCACCCCCTTTGCTTCTCTGTCTGATTATTGAAACAGCCGGACGAGAATGCGCCAGAGCGCCCAGCATCAGCATATGTGATTTTCTCCAACCGTAAGTAGGGCGGCGCTTTTGTCCTTAACGCCAGTATCTCATGTGACGTTTAGAGGTTCGAGAGACCCTCAAGGGTCAAGATTTATCGTTCGCCGATATCGCCAAAATTGTTGGCGAAAGATGGCAGGTGCTTTCTCCGGAATCTCGAGAAGCTTGTGATAAACAAGCCTCAGCTGCGAAAGAGAAGTATTATCAACAGCTTGCAGAGTACAAGAAAACACCAGAGTACTCCCAATACCAGGTGTACCTCGCGGAGTTCAAAGCAAAACATGCAAACCCAACAGGTGGCGGAGGTTTGTTTCCCATTCCCAAAAATTTGGTTTTAACATTAATAATGGGTGTTAGAAGGCAAGCGATCAAAGTTAGAAACGGAGACAAGTGTATCAACTCAGAGCAGCGCAAGCGTATTTGGGGGGTCTGATCGCACCATTGGAAGACGGTCAGATAGCGGGGCGGGCGTGCCCCCTGGCAGTCACCATCGATCAGTCTCTACAGAAGTGTACGAGCCCTATGGTGCGACGAGCATCCCGTCGACTTCAGCATCTCCAGCAACACGGCCTTATTCCAGCGTGAATTCTCCTCGACTTCAAGGCGAATACCCTCCAATGGCAACGTCCCCGGGCACTGTGCCTCCGGCTTTCCGGGAATCTCTTTTAACGACCGGTCTTCCACTGCATGACTTGCGCGAACGACATCAAAATCCTTCACCTCCTGGTGCTCCTTACTTACCTCCGTCGGGAAGCCCTCCCACCGCATACATACCGCAACATCAAAATGTTCACCAACCGCACCCACGCAGACCCCCACTGGATGTACTTGCACCTCCACCCCTAACGCGAGCCGATTCTTCAGTGCCTTCGGTTCCTTCTTTGGCTCACACGGATACCAGCGCTTCATCTGTGAGCGGCGCAGGCAGCAGGCAGTCTAGTTACGCTGGTCCACATCTCACTTCACTTCCGCCAATGGATGCGTCCAAATCACATCGCATCTTACCGCAACCAGTCGCGTCTGCCTCATTACAGAGTCCGCACGATACTCCGAGTCCTGCATTACCAACCAGATCGGCGTTGCCGCAAACCACTGCACCTGCTCCGAGCGACTCCAGAGCAGGATGGTCGGCTCTTCTTATGGCGACTGACCTGATGAGGGATGCCGACCGGCGTCCACCACCCGAAGACAAACCGCCTTGAGTGCAAGATACATTTCCAGCGGCGGTTCATGATTAACTTGAGAACTTGAAATGGATATACCATACGGACCTTCAAACAAATGGAGGCGTTTTTGTTTTACTATGGCAGCATTTGCTTGCTTTTTTTACTTTCGACTACCACTCTTGCGGGAACGGATTACGGCTTGCGCCGCGTGTTCAGTGAAATTGGTCGGGTTTAACCGCATTACATTCTGACGGCCACGGCAACGAAAGATTGCATTTTCGATGATTGTTGCGAAATATATGGCACGCACATCATCGCAAGGCGAGTGACGATGCAGAAACTGTACATAGATGCATTACGTTTCACCGTCCTCAAACAGGAAAATTCGGCCTTTGCTGAGCGTTCAACCTTCTTCCGAATTTGAAAGCAGCGCATTGCTGATATGAGAATGACCTTGCCTTGAGCCCATGCCTCGCCTCACGAATTAAAGTGCTACAGCTGTGCGTGTGGGCGTGGAGTAAGCGGATTAGGTCATAGGTCCCGCCCCAAGTTTCATGTGCCAAGAGACGTCGTGCTGCTTTACATCCTCCACTTCCACAGAGTATTAGCTGGCTATTCTCTATTTCTCATCCCGTGACTCTGGCGTTCGATAAGCACTGCTGTTCTGTCTCTACGTTCTTGCCCTTTTTCGATTTCCCCACTGACGATACCCCTGTACGCGCAAATCCGGTAATTTCATAAAAATTCGCTCGACGTCATCTCCACCACGTCTTCATCCATTTCCCTCCTGGAATTCGACTTTCACCACCATAATGTCTCATAAGGAGCCCGATCCATCCGAAGTCCCGGTGAAGTATGGCACAGAGCGGCGCCTCTTTACTCTCCGAATCCTCCGGCCTCATGAGGTCCCTCAACATCCGGCTCTCCCCCTGCAGCCCAATGCGCCAGACATGCCTCAGCCCGATATCAAAAGTTTCATCAACACCGCGCTTTCCGAGTCGCTCGGCTTCATCGACGAGACGTGGCCTGTGCTTGCGTCGAAGGGAGAGAAGGCGTCGCCGCCGTCAAAGGCCAAAGTCGCGCTGTTCGGTAAGGACATCAACAACCCACACGGCGCGCCGGAATGCTGGTTCGCGAGGCGCAGCATCCACGAAGGGCGCAAAGAGGAGGGTACGGCAGATTGGGGAGAGTTTGTGAGCGGGTTGTTCGATGGGCATTCGGTCAATGAGAAGGAGTACACGCCTGACGTGTTTGACGCTCGGAAGATCCTGGACTGGGGCGAGGATGTTGGGAAGGCGTTTGAAGGGGATGAGCAATGGGCGGAAGTCAGTATGTGCGGTAAGTGATCTGCTGTTTTCTCTTCTTGCAGGCATGTTTCTATTCTTATGTTTTCACGTAACTTCCACCGTTTCCTTCATGCTCCCTGGAGTTGAATTGCGGAAACAATCGAGCGTCCCTCATCTGATGTTGTCTCCAAGCATACGAAATGGCCCATAAGATACCCGTCCTCAGCAACCGCGTCTTCCCGGAACTCATCATCGCCGCAAAATACAAACCGCACACACCCCATCACTCGGCCTTTGTCTTCGTGCAGATACCGCTGAATCTGGAGACGTCTCCCGACGCCTTCTACAGCAATGGCAGCAATAAGACGAAAGGCGAAGGTCTGCAGAAGAAAGATGTCGTGCTAGGCCGCTACGTAAGTATGGAGAGATGCATAGAAAGAGCAGATGGGAAGATCAGCTGGGAGATGGCGACTGCGAGTGATGCAGCCGGAGCACTGCCCATGCCACTGCAGAAGTTCGGTGTCCCAGCAGCGGTGGTGAAGGACGTGGGGTTATTCTTAAGCTGGACAGCGAAGCGAAGAGGGCCATGACGAAGGAATGACTGATGGATAGATTACGGACGGTATATCAAATTTGGCTCTGGAATACCCTTACATCTCTTTTACTCTCGGTCGTAATTAATGGCGCTAAGACAACGAAGCAGTTTACGCACATCAGTTCAACGACGATTCTCTCCGCTCGGCTACGTTCTTTGTTCTTCAGTCACGCATGGGCCTTTGGAATTATCGCCCTGCAAGGAGACACGTGCAGATGCGCGCTGCGCGCAACCGCGAGACGCGACGTGACACAGGCATGACTCCGTTTGCCTTCAAATGTGAATGTGATTGATTTGCGAAACGCTGATTCGACGCCACCCCCGTTCATGATAAGCAGTCCTATTACAGCACAGATTGTCGCGCGGATGGCCGGACCGATCCATCCTGCAGCTCTTGTCGGCGAATCGCGCGCGTCGATGGCGTCTGGTGGCTTCAGGGACGTTTCTTTTCTTCTCACAGAGTCACAGTCAATTGAACTTGTCTCACATTTCCAAGGATTTAGAAGAAGAGAAGAGTCATCGCGAAGCCACTGCCGTCAATTTTCTCGAGTTTCCAGGCTGCCATCATGATCGCTACAGCTTTGAAGCTGCGGTAGATGGCTCAACTCTTCAATTCAATCTTTCTCTTCTCCTTCTATCCTCCACCATAAGCTCTCATAGTTCTGACCATCTTCCATTCTCAATTCGTAGAGTGAAATATTGTTACTTGCCATATCTCGAGCGTTGATACATCCATAAGCTCACCAAACTCTTTCCAAAGCCAAGAATGCCGGAACCATGGTGGAACAAGACAGGACTGGAGAACTGGTCGAACCAGTGTGCAATAATGTCATACTGGGGTATCACTGCAGAACAGTATGCCGCTATCCATGCCACTATCGAGAGAAGGTTGGAAGCTGACGGGATCCTCGACTTGGTCCGTAACGGCTTCCAGCTCGGCAAGATGTCCTATAACCCCATTCGTCGGGCCGCACACCGGTCGACTCACGTCGTCCCTGAAATCGGTGAAAGGATCCTCAATGGTGCTCGTGTGCGTACCCTAGGGCCCGCAATCTCAATGGCCTTACAGTGCATCAACGATCATGCCAGGCAGGCACCGCCCGCATGCAGTGAAGGAGATCTTGGCGATGAGTCCATGTCTGGAGAAGAAGAGCCTCCCAGAACTCGACGACGTCGCATTGGCAGTGGAGCGAGAGTAAATTGCCTTCATGCCAGCAGCCCTGGTGACGGCCACGACCAATGCGTGCCTCTCGGGCAATCCCATGCGTCCCGAAGACTCGTATCACCCTGTGATACAGAGAACGCTACAAAAGGCGCTCGTCCAGCACCGCAGGTCGCGCAGACCAACCGAATAGACCGCCGTGTCTTGGGAGAGATCCAGCCTCGTAGCTCAGGGAGCTCCGTATCTTGAATGCGTAAGACCTCCAGGCCCGCCTTCTTTCCAGTGAGCCGGGCTTGACTGCTTTTCCCAGTCACCACGATTAGGATGCATTGCTCACTTGACACTCCTCAAGGTCCCTTGCGAACGCTTCTTCAATAACATGCCACATACCCTCCCTGTGCTCGAATTCATCGTACTGCACCTCCCTTCCTATGTCAATGCTCTTAGCGAACTTCATCACCTAAAAGACAAGACAGAGCGACGACGCCGACAACGGGGTTCACGACGCGAACGTAGCTTCGACTCATGAACGGCGTTGTCAAAGGGAAGAATACAGAGCTGGGATAGAGGAGGGAGATCTTTCGACGACGTGCAAGCTACACGACGGGAAATGTAAAGACACCAGTTCAGGCAGGCAGAATCCGTTGCTGTGCAAAAGTACTACAATACAACCAAGCCACCGATGGCAGGACTTGCAGGGGACATGCTATGGTGATGACGGTCTGAGAAATACGATTTGACTTCAGTTCAATGCTCTAAGGAGCGGACTAAGAAATGTCGACAACGAGCCCGTCATGGATGGCGAGGGACTAGCCAGGCACGATCGGGTACCTGCCGCCTTTATATGCACAAAATGATCTCGAGTCGGGTTGCGGGTTAGAGCTTGACAGTTGGCGAGTGGAGGTCGAAGGACAGTTCAGGACAGACACATGTTTGCCGCCGAGCACAAGAACAATCACTGTCTCACATCTTCAGACACAAACGTCAAGAGCAGACCTGTCAACACCCTAAGATTCAATGAACCGAACGAAGCGAATGTCGCATTTTGTAAAACGCCGCCGCTGATGCTAATGCATGGTATCAAGCCCCACGAGTGCCCCATCCCTATGTTAACCGCATGATGCCCGTCGCCGTGCAATTGAAAGCAACTCTATCCAAGCAAGCCACACCATATCCATGCAGCATACAAGCCAGCCAGTCCCGCTATTACACAGTTCACACAAGGCCCCTCCACTCAAAGCCGCCATCGACATTCCTCCACCCCTCCTGCGCAAACGCCCTCTCCCACCCCATCATCACCGCCAGCAGGCGGCAGCCCATGGCGCTGACCCCGCACACCACCACATCCGCCTCCGCTAGCACCGCGAGGTCAAGAACGTACCCGTTCCCGATCCACCGCCGCATCTGCATCACGCCGTCGCCGGGCTCGCTAGCCAGCGCGCTCGCGCCCGGCGCGTCGCGGCCCAGGCCCCAGAAGACGTCGTGAAAGAAGCCGCCCTCCCACCCGTGGATCTCGTCGACGTACTTGTTCTTCGGCTGCGCGTCGGGGTTGGCCTTCTCGATGGCCTTCTTGGACGCGAGGACGATGCGCGTCTGGGCGCGCTCGGTGCGCGCGACGTCGGGCGCGTCGTAGATGTCCGGGTCGTCGGTGGCGAGGAGCAGCTTGGAGGCCACGACGCCGGCGGACGGGCTGCCGTGGCGCTTGGCCTTCTTGCGGACGGGGAGGACGAGGAAGCGGTTCTTGGCGTCGGACAGCATGGTCGAGATGCCGGATGTGGAGGCGTGCGACAGGCCGGAGTGGGTGTACGCCTTCTCTTCCTCTTCGTCGTGCTCGTACCGGTCGAGCAGGACCTGGCGCGCTTCGTCCATGTAGTGGGTCAGCGGGATGTAGTCTTTGCTATACTGGTACTCCCAGGGATGCCTGTCGCCCCTTCTGACATGCAGGCCGATCGTCATGCCGCCCGCCTCCTTCGTCTCCTGCACGTCACTTCTCCGCTGCTTCACGTACTCCACGTCGTCCGGGTCCGCGAGGTGGAATAGTGCCTCGTATCCGGTGCGTGCAAGGGCAAAGATCCGGCGCTGTTGCTCCACGCCAGTCTTTCGGAGATCCTCGAACTCGTTATTGAAGTCCATGCCAAAGGCATGTGGAAACGTAGCAGCAGAGATGACGATATGGGCAGCAGTATGCGGGCATGGAACGCGATGAGAAGGGGGTGGCGGGGCGCAGTTGGCGGCGGGTATGGGCCTGAAGTAAGAGCTGTAGTTTCCATACGGCCTAAGGACTGCAGTTAGAAGGCTTTGATGCCAAATGCATGATAGAAGACCGGTATTGACTCACCACCGCGTATCATCGACGAAGAAACTCCTGCCTTCTTTCTGCGCCAGGCCATATGCCATCCACAATCCCAGGAGCGAATTCCCGATCCCGGCATCGCTCGTCTCCATCACGTAGGTCAAGGTGCCCTTGCACTGCGGTAGGCTGCCAATAACCTCGTCCATCGCTCCACTGCCGCCTTTGGCATAGCCAAGCAGACCCTTCCTTTCCGCCTCTGGGACGTCCATGAAGTCCGGGTCAGCACCGTAATACCTGTGGCTTTTCCTCTGCTTCTTGCTGTCCGCGATGTGCAGCGTCATCTCGTCCGCCTGGCTGCAGATCTCCTTGTACTGCGCAGGGATGAGAGGGAATGCATACTTGGGCGGTATCGAGACCGTCCAGCGCGGCTTGCCCGAATGGTCCGTCAACATGACGACCGATGGGTCCGAGGGAAGCGCGCTGTCTCCCACCATCTCGTACTGCGCCTCTTGCTGGGCTCGCTGGGACGACGCGCGCCCGCCAGAGAACAGTTGCAGCGCCGTCCATCCGAAGATCATGAACACGCCGAAGGCGACGACCGCTCGCTTGATGCGTCGGTATGGAGCGGGCACGGGTTTCTTGCCATGCCGGGGGATGAGCGACGGGAGCGCCGGCGACGGAGGCGGCGATGGGCCGAAGTAGCTTTGCCTAGGAACGCGAGGTGATAGGCCGCCGCTTGTGACTGGGGAGTGTGCCGAGTGGGCGGACGAGATGGAAAGGCTCATGCTCTTGCGAGCATGCATTTTGAGTGGTATGTGTGTGTTCAACATGGCAGACGGGTGTTACCTCGAGATTCTGTGGAAGATGGCGGCCTCCAGCGCGGCAGCCATCGCAGCGCACGGGGTGCAGGCTGTTGTCGTCTATCCCAGTGGTGTGTGTGCGTGTGGTGTTGACGTCAAGTCTGTAGACAGGAACCCCAGTGCCGTCGAAGCCTTGGCCTGAAGGCAGGATGTAATTTTCGACCAGCGATATCTGATTTGCGCAGAAGAGAAAAAAGACGTCGCCTAAAGAAGGATGCAATGCTCGCGTCGAGTCGATGTCGGCGGCGCCACGAGGCCTATCATAAGAGCAGACTTATTAAGCTTCACCTAACATGTGAGAGGCACAACTCGCCGAACGAAGGCCCCCTCTTCAGGCAGTGTTATGTAGCACTCCAAGCGCGAACGAGAGCGGTGGAAGAGAGGAAAACGGCGACGAGAGACAGGCGGTCACGAGGCGACGTCCTGAGATCAGCGCAGAGCTTACTCGTGCAAAGTGAAGTGCTCTCCACATATCTGCGAGTCGATCCTGCCTGCCACATCTCGCAGGCCAATGGCCGATCCTGCCTCGCCTGCAACGCTGCCGGCAGGCCCCGAGAGGCCTTGCGCCCGTACGCACCCTAATTCCTCGTGCGAATCCTCACTCAATCTCCAGCGCCCTTCCTCCCCGACGAAGGCAGCGTGGGCTCGCAATTTTGGGCGTCGGCGGGAAGCGAGCATCGCTGGGCAGGCAGGGAGTGACGTTGATGACCGCTCACGCCGGCCATTCGCCAATCAGCGCGCGCGTGGCTGATGCGAAACGGGCGTGCTGAAACTTCCGAAACAGCCGCCAAGCCTGCGCGCCATACCGCGCGGGGAAAGGATCGAGCGGCGGGCCCAGTGTGCGGCGCGCTGCTATTTGCGGGCGGGGCGCAAACTCGTAACGGCGCGCTGAGATGGGTAAGAGGTACGAGGCTCAAAGGAATCGTCGCCGCATGGCAGGATGGGCCCCGAAACATCGACTGATCCTCATCTGCTCAGCTGCTCTCCTGGCAATGATGGACGCTGAGAGCCTCACGGAGCACGAAATTTGACCCCTGGCTATCATGCACCAGCTGTGGAAGCAGGACACGGTGCACTGGCAATACGTTGTATTTATAGTCTGAATAGATGCTGTCTGACGTATATCGTACCGAGCTTTCAATAATGCTCTCGCCTAAGCTGAAGCCGAAGCTGAAGAGCACAAGCTCGTTTAGATATGCTGGACCCTTTCGATGCCCACCGGGGTCAGCTACTTGGTCGCCAGGGGCGGGAATAAGCGCAGTGTTGACGTAGTCCGCCGTAGCCTCGCGAGGCAACCACAACGCAGCTAAGGCCTCTACCCCCGCGATCACATTCCCAGCGTCAAGAAAAGGGGTCCAGCCAGCGGAGCTTCAACTTCATCTCCCATTAATGTCTTATTCTTCGCAGCGCAGTCGGAAGCGAAAACATCGCCTATAGTACATTCAAATTTTTGCCCAATCCCAATCGTGCCCCAATCCGGCCTCGCAGCCGCACCATATAAACCAGAGTTGAAGAGAGAGAAAAAAAAAAAAGACGCCTGGTTTCGCGCCCCAAGGCCCCCCAGGCAAGTTCATCCAACGTTCCAAACCCCCATCCACTCCACCAATCAAACAAAGTAGACCCAAGAAGCGACCGTGGCATTAGTACAACCCATGCCCCCAAAAAGGTGGGTGGAACAGCAAAAGGGTATCAACGAAAAAAGAAGAAGGGGGTGAAAAGCCAAATTGAAGCAAAAAACAAAAGGCCTCGCTCGTCACACTGTGGTATGCCGAAATGCACAAAGTTTTCCTTCCTCCTACGCGCCTGGTGAACCCGCATTGTTCGCGTAGACGCCAGCCCGTCATAGGCCAGATAGCTCTCTCGTCACATCGCGCAAGCGCTCAACGTCAGAATTTCTGCTCTTTGCAGTCGCCCATGCAACTCCTTGCTCAACCGTGGGAAGCCCAGATCTCATGCAGCGCTTTTGTGAGAAAGGGGTTATATAAAACCCATCGTATGCCGCGTCGTTTCGTGTGAAAGTCCGCCCGCTCATTCTTCAAGGACTCGTGACAATCCGCACACTACTACTCCTCCGACTCGTCTTTGGGCTCTTGACCCCGATCCCGCTGTCGATTCTGTCATTCCCTGTCGTTTTGGGCTGTGCGCCCGCCGTCGTCTGATCCAGCTCCTCGATGACGCTCTCGCTCTCCTCCTCGATCTTCTCGTGTGAGTTGCGCTTCTCATGTGAGTTGCGGGGCGAGCGCGACTGCGAGTGAGAGTGCGACTGTGCGGCGACCTTCTCCTTGATCATCTCGTCGAGCATCTTCGTCACGCTGTCGACACTCTTGTGGCCCGGGCCGTCGTGTCGTTCTCTCGCTGGGCTGATTGCCATACCCAGACCGTGGACGCTGCTGCTGCTCGCCGCGCGCGCCACGCTCAAGCGGGGGCTCACACTCGAGGTCAGGCTCGTCGGCGAGCGGCCCGAGCTGCGTCTGCTGCCATCGACACTCCCACCAGTGTCGAGCGTCAGGTCC
Source organism: Rhizodiscina lignyota (assembly GCA_010015805.1). NCBI lineage: Eukaryota > Fungi > Ascomycota > Dothideomycetes > Aulographales > Rhizodiscinaceae > Rhizodiscina > Rhizodiscina lignyota. The sequence continues at coordinate 320,085 of ML978126.1, forward strand.
GCAATCTCTCTCTTCCTGGCCGCGGACCTCAACGCCGTGACCATGCGGTCTTTGTCGTCCAGCCGTGCCTTCAGCTCCGCGATCTCCGCATCCTTCTCTTTCAGCAACTGATCGACGCCGCTCTCAGCGTCACTGGACAGCTCTCTCGTATGGCGATGGCTTGATGAGAAGCCCATGCTAATTCTGCTAACGCTGCTCCGCCGCGCCTGCAGCAGCCTCTTCTCCAGCGTGCTGATGTACCGATTCTTATCTGCCAGATCCGCCTGCAATGCTCGGACCTGCAGATTTAGGCTCGCGGTGCCATCGCCGTTCTCATCGAATGCGTCGACTTCCTCCTCGCTGCCCGTCTCGTTGATCGGCCCCGCAGTACTCGTCGTCATCGCGCTCAAACCCTTGAGGCTACGCACGCTTGCCGCCGAACTGTTGCGATTTATGGTGCCGGGAAGACTCGGCGCCTCCAGTGTTGCCGCGCTGCTCCGCTGGCTTCGTGAAGTGGAGAAGTTATCGGCGTTGCTGGTAACGCTCGTGCGTTGGATACTGAGGCTGCTGAACGATCTGTTGGCGCCATAGTTGACACCAATGGATTTCGAAGACAGAATGAGGCGGTTGAGATGCTCGATGCGCTCTTTCAACGCAGTGCGCGCAAGTTGCATCTCCAACATCTGCTCCTCGTGGCGCTGATCCTGTTCCTTCTCACGCGCCTTGTCCTTCTCCTTTTCCTCTTCCACAGAGAGCGGCTCCTCCTCCTTCTCCTGCTCTTCTTTTGGCTCCTTCTTGCTAGCGGGGACCATGACCGTGGTGCCATTCTGCTCTTTGACCTCCTCCAGCTGTCGACGCAGTTCGGTAATCTCCAAACGGTATCTATCGAGAAGAGCGGCCGCAGCACCAGATCCGCCAAAAGCCTCCTCCGCCTTCTTGGCATGGCTGACAATGTTGTTCTTTGCCCTCGACGCGAATTTAAGTGTGTTGAGAGTCTCGCCCGTATGATTCTGCGCCGAAGCCACACTACCCGCCGACCCAATCTGAATGGTACATAGGATGCTAACGAGTGAGCCTCCAGACAGAGCCGGCTGCAGCAATCTCGTGAGCTTGCTGTCTCGATACGGCAAATGCTTGCCGTCTTTGCCGCCGCCAGGCTTCTCCTTGTCGCCAGAGAGATTCGCAATGACGGTACCCAGTGTGAGAAGACTCTTGTTGATATGTGCTCCTTCCGTTCTCCGCTCCTTGCTCTCAGCAGCCTTTTCGGAACCTGCAAGATCAATAAGACTAAGTGTAGATACGCGGACACCGCCTGGAAGCAGTGCAGCGCGTTTGCTTTCTTTGGTTTCCTGCATCGCTCCGTTGCCGGGCGTCCGTTCTCTCGATTCCACGACAATCTGGACAACAGCGTGCGACCGCGAGCTTCGTGCATTCCATTGCGTACTTCCTGTTCGTCTCGCGTTGTCGCCACGCGCAATGACGCGGAGGAGTTGTGTGGGGCTCTGCACAATCTCTTCCTTGAGCGGCGTCGCGTACACTCCCCGCTTACTGTCCTCCCGCAGCTTGATCTCTTCCTGGGGGGCTTGCATGCCACCGAAACCAGTCGCAGGCGCGGCTAACAAGTCGTGAATCCTCTCGTTGTAGATTTCCAAGTAGCTGACTCGAAGGAGGAACTCGCGGTGAGGAGTTTCGCGGATGAAGGAGAAAATGTCGGTGATGGCGAGAGGGATGACACCAGGATTCGTAGCAGTGCCTTGCATGGAGAACGTCTTGCCCGTTCCAGTCATACCGTATGCGAAGACGGTGCCGTGGTAGCCTTCCATGACCCGTCTGACAAGTCGTTTGGCGGCCGAGTCGTATACTTTTGGGTTATTGTCGTGTGTCGTGAAAACATTGTCTGCAGACAAATCAGAACTCCAAATAGCTCTCCAGACATGACGGCAGAAACGAGAAAGGTGCCATACCGTAATAGTACTCTCCTCCCTCTCGCCCCTTATATGAAATGAGAGATCTCCGTCCGTCCACCATCCACTCCAATTCACTTTTGCTGCCCTCATTGTTGCCCGCATCAGGTCTCACCCTAACACTGACAATCACATTGCCCTTGTCCTTCCCGTCCTTCACTGATGACCGCCTATCCCCCGTCCTGTCTACGGGTGTCGTGTCACGCCCCCTGTCGTCATCGCCCAGATCTTCTATCGTAGTCGCACTCGTCGCGTACGAGCCCAGGGCGGACGAATTCCTGCTATCTGGTGAAGGCAGTGTGAGTAGCGTGCTTGACACGGATTTACGATCTCCACTACCATCAATCAGGCTTGGAGAGTTGGAACTGGGTATCTTGAGCGACGTGGCGCGTGAGGACATGCGTGTTTTGGCGATGCTGCTCGTCCGAGGAGGCGCAGGCTTCGCCCCTGTGGAGTGCCGTTGTTTCGAGCTTGGTGTCTTCATCATATCTGCTGCTGTAAAGTCGGACGCGTCTGGAGTGGGAGGCGCGCTGATCCGCGGTGCGGTTCTTGGTGGCTGCGGGAAGGCACCTATGCTAACGGTCTTTCTAACGGCCTTCTCAGAAGTTGGGGTTGTGGGAGTTGCGGTGTTGCTGTTTGTGTTTGTGATTGGTGAGTGAGTTGCCGGGATGTTGGGCGCGTTTTTGCTCTTCGACGGCTTCGAGAGGGTAGGGAGGGACGAGGTCGAGACAGTGCGGGCCGTTGAGGGAGTGGGAGCTAGTGAGGCGCCCGAGCCCCGTCGTGAGTGTGGTGAAGTGGTGGAGGAGATGGAAGATTTGCGACTCTTCGGGATCGGGAGAGAAGGGAGAGGGCCCGTGGGTGGGCCGAAGGACGGGCGTGAGTGTGACGGGCGTGGCAGGGTCGACATGGTGGCCATTATCAGCGTCTGCTACGTACGGCGAGGCGCGAGAAATTGATGGCGGCAATTTCTCATGCAATCAATCAGCGCTGCGAGTATGGGGAAGGTATGTCAGATAATAAGCGCGGCGCGCAGCAGCAGCACCACAGTGGCACGACTGCGAGCCGGCCCTTTTGCCAGGTGCCAGTGCTTAACGCATGTAGTGCCGTGCCAGGGAGTCCAGTTTTACGCAGCGGCGGAATGAGCGCGTCGCATGTGAGGCATAGGAGGAAATTCTGGTAAGGATGTTTTCTGATTCGTTCCAATTGGAATGGCAGCCGGGCTAACGGTGGTCCAAGGGCCCCGGCTGCTGCTCGTCTTGTCGGATTAGCGTGTGGAGTGGGAGTTGGCGGCGGTCCGAGGCGCGGCAGGACGATGGAGCACGGCAGAGGGAGAGAGGTCGAAAAAGCGTCAGCAAAGAGTTTGGGGAGGAGGTTTGCATAAATGGACGATAGGACTGGACTGCCGGATTCTTTGTTGTCGAGAGGGATGGGCAGCATGCAGCAGAGCGCAGATTCGGAGCGTGTGCCTGCAGCGTCCGGGGAATCAGGGCCAGTCGACGCCAGGAGCAGGCGACAAGGGCGTGATGCTGGCGGCGCTGGCGCGAGCTTGTTCGCCGTCTAGCGCAGCAGCTCGTTCACGCTCGTCGCTCACAATTGCATTGTTGCCGTGTGGCAGCGAAGGAGCGCATGCAACGGCAGCTCGTCCAGCGAATTGCGCCATGCTGCTGCGCTGCCGTGTGTACGCTCTGCACGTCGACGCCTGTATCTCGTGCCCTCCTGTGCTATCCCTTCCTCCCTTCCTCCTCCCTCGCTGCTCGAGTCGACGGCGGAATGCTGTCTTTGTCGTAGCGTGCGAGGGCGGCGTTGGGCACGAGCAGCGCACGAGTAAGTTGCGAGTTGGGACGATCGTCGCTAGCCCCTTCCTGGCCAGGGGTCCCTCCCTCCGACCCTCAAATCATCACTATCACAAAACGGGCCGCAACAGCCTCCATCACAGCCTAGCATCGTCCGCATCCAGCGTACGGAACGGGCAGAAGATCATTGCTCGGGGCCAGCTTCATGACTATCATCCTCGAGCATGCCGGCACTCGAGCCACTGTCCTGCTCGTTCGAGAAGAAATCAATTTTTCCCAAGGCCCGTCTTGTTTCCAATCGGTGACGATGAAGTCAAACGCTGCACTCCCCACGCGTTCTCCTGCCGGACAATTTCCTCATCGTTTCCTGCGCGTGCGCCACCACGGTCTTGGGACGTCCACTTTTCGCTGCAGCGACGCGCTTGGACGCGATGGCACGAAATGATGGAAAATGAGCACCGTCGGCCAATGGCCGCGCGAGCTCCCGAGCCAACAACCAGAATTTATATTGAACAATCTCGACAATTCACACATCCACCATGGGCGCTGCCATCTTGCGCCATTTGCCGCCCTGCCAATCTTCGATTATTAGTCGAGTAACCATGCCAACCATCACTTCCTCGTGTTCTCCGGCTTCATTCTGAGACGTTGAGAAACAAAGTTGACGCAATACGATTACTGTACGGAGTATGCGTGCATATTTCTAGAAGACATGGAAGAGCAGCCGTATTTAAACTTTCCATTTAAAACCCTCATCTTCCCGGAACCACATATTCCGCCGCTGTCATCTCGTCAAGACTACCTTGCATTCGATGCGGTGTCTTCCGTTTCAGAAGTGAAGTCTATCCCACTACCTACCTTCTCAACGTTCAATCAGACCTCGCAGAATCCTACTAATACCATCCATTCCTATAATCGTTTGTCCTACATTCACTGCGTTGCTGCAGCTATAGCGGCCGCACCGCGTTTCTGCTGCACCCCGTCCTCCCCTTCTGAAGCATTTGAAATTGCGGTGAAACTTGCCTTAATAGGTCAACCATGAACTTCATCATACGCATCAGCCGTTGTGACCAATGAAGCTCTGGCTGACGAGGAGTACTCATTTGCCTGCAGGACGATGTTTCTATTTCCGCCACCGACCTACGACTTCTCTCACACAGTATATCCAGTATCAGACGCATCGACAAACACTTTCAATCCAGCCGCCTTCCTTGGCTACATCTTGACAATCTCTTCTGCCTCCACAGGCCAGCACACATCTCTTTTGCGGACCCTATACAGCTACTCAGTAGATTTGGTATCGCCGCACACAGGCTTCCGTTCCTGGCCCTCATGATCGCCTTCATCTTCTTCTCAAGCAAGTCGTCAAACAATGGATGATTCATCGACACCCCTGCGCGGGGAAACAACGTAATAAATGCTCCGCGTCGCAGCAGATGTCGCGCATGTTTGCCAGCGTCACTGAATGCCAGCCATGACGAAGTGGCGGGCCGGGCAACAGTTCATGCGGTAGACCCAAGTGCAATTACTCGGTCCGGGCCGGTCTCATACAGATTGGGCGACTCGAGTTCTCGCATCTCGTGAGTATGCGCGCGGCAAATCTGGTCGACGGCCCTTCTGCAGCTCTGACGGTAGTATTTATCCAGTAACGTCGAATCACGAGGCCTATGCCAATAACCAATACAGGTTCCTATCCATGACTTTTTTAGATTCCTCCATCTCACCAGCCACCGCTACTTTCCTGTCTGTTCCTGTACCTTTCGAAGATACCAAACCCGTCCATCGAATCCACAGTGTTGAGCAACGTGTGGATACCCTTCACTCTCCCCAATCCTCATCTTGTGAATCTTCAACTCAAAATCCATAATAGCCAGGATAACGCTGGATCCGCGCGCCGTAAACGTTGATGTTCAAGCCCAAGACCGTCAGGTCCCGATCCCAGCTCCAAGAGGAAATCAGTGAGTTCATTACACAGTCAGAAGCGTTCATGCGGCGATTCTCCGGATTCAAATGACTCTGCTCCGATCAGAGGACGTGAGAGCAGAGAGAAGCTCGGCGGGAAGGAGAGGATTAAGAGGCCCAGAGATCCACGATGCTATCAGTGCATGTCGAAGTAGCGATATAGTCGAAGAATTGAACCAGGGAGTAGCATTCTGCGCCAGTAAACTTGCAAAAAAGAGCAAAATCCGCCGTGCATCGTCATCAGTCCAATGATCTGCAAAGAAGATCTGGTTCCGAGAACCATGATTTCGGCTCGAGTGATCAGTGCTCTGGCGGTGAAAAACATCCTGATGCGATGCTAACTCGACGCTCAAGCCTCATGTCACGATGATGCTAGCTACGTTTTGGGTTAAGCTTCTTTCGCCCGACTGGACGTGCTGTGCTAAAGTATGATGCTTCACCAATGGCCTGAATTGCTAATGTGAATTGAGCAATGAGAATGCTATCACGATGCATTAGATAGACGTTTTGTACTATGTGGTCCCTTGCAGAATTGCCTCATTGGTCGCATGAGGATATGCGCTCCGAGCTGCGGCCTGCCCCGCGAAGAACGCGTCTTCCTGTGGGCTCTTTAAATTGTGAAGAACAGGAAATAATTCTAAAGAGGTCCAATTGAGACTGAAATTTTGTCATTAACAGTTCGGACTCATCCCGTACGGCAAGTCTTATATCTTAGCTTTTAAGCTCATCATCGTTGCTACTCAAATTTCCAAAAGATGGCGAAAGCCACGATGATAGGCCAAATCTACCAGCCTCAAGAGGAGACCTTCTTCGATGATGAGAGGTAAATAGAGCTACTCCACTACATTTACAGCAGACCTGACATTGACAACTTACGAAATTCACCACTACGAGTGCTCGCCGCCATCGACGATTTCGCTCGGACGAAGAAATACCTGATGAACGTGGGCGAGAACAAGGGACACATCATCACCGAGCTGATAAAAGAAGTCAGGCCCCAAACAATGGTAATTTCAATTCAACGTCCTTGATGCGACGAGCTTAACATTTCGTGTGATACTCCAGGTCGAACTCGGCGCTTACGTTGGCTACTCCTGCCTGCTCTTTGCCTCCACTCTTCGCGACGTCAGCGGCAAGGACGCTCGTTACCTCAGCCTGGAGCGAAACCCAGAATTTGCAGCTGTGGCATTGACGCTCGTACATCTCGCTGGCTTAGACGATGTTGTGACCGTTATGGTAGGCCCTAGTGACTCATCGCTTAGGCGGCTGCATGCTAGTGGAACCATTTTCCATATCGACCTGATGTTTCTGGATCACTTCAAGCCAGCTTACACAACCGATCTGAAACTTTGTGAGGAGCTGAAGCTTATCAGTCCAGGCTCCGTGCTTGCTGCGGACAATGTCATCAAGCCAGGCAATCCGCCATATTTGGAGTATGTTCAGAGTACCGTCGAAGCAAAATGAGAGGCAGCATCGACTGTAAAGGTAGAGACGAATGGCGTGGACTCTCGGTTTCTGGAAGCAACAGCGAACCAGTACCTGCAAAGAGAAGGCCCTGCAAAACTCAGCGCATCACTGAGGGGCAATCCGAATTTGGTGTACAAGAGTGACCTGGTGCACAGCTTCGAGCCCTCGGGAGTCCCGGTGAGCATCAAACGCGGCATGAAGACATCCGTTGCTAACGAAGCTTTAGGATGGTATCGAAATAACGAGATGCGTTGGAGAAGCCGTTGGACCGCTCTAAGCGAGAGCCAGAGTCGATCTGCAAACGATTCACCCCAGTGGCTGCCTCGTGGAAAACCGGCAATTCTACCTCCTAGGGCATTGATGGATGACCTGATAGGCAGACTGTACATGATCATGATGTATGATCTGATGTTCGCAGGTGATCCATGGCAGCCCAAATTTTTTGAGGCTGTCGATTCATGGCTTTTGGCTCTTTTCGGACGTCAAAGTCTATTTTGCCGGGATCCTGGCTTAGACTGGGATGATCGTCAGGCACAAACCTTGAGGACAAGGGCTGCTCGGAATTGCAGCAACCCTGTCTGATGTTTCTGAAGTTGTTTCGATCCCCGGGTGGCTTAACGGCGATCCCACTCGTCAAGGCTTCATCTTGCCAAAGTCAATTTTTCGCGCAACCTTGTCCGCACGTCCATCCTCCAGCTCCCCACCCATTCTCTTCAAATCGTTGCCCAAGGCCTCTTCTCCACCTCCCTTCCGCGGCAGATTTTCTTTCTTTGTAGGCCTCGGGTCCATTTGCCACCACTCGTGCTGCAGAAATCCTTTGGCAGAGATACGCTTTCGCGGATCAAGACGGAGCGTAGCGAGAAGTAGGTCTAATGCGACCGGTCCAATAGACCTAAATATTGGCTCGAAATCTCGCTTTGGTCGAAGAGGAACTTGCTTGTCCTTCGCTATCGGTACATACCCCGGAAGCTTCGAGACACCAGGCCAGTTGTCTTCCGTAGGTGTGCCGATAGCTTGAGAAATGATCTCGACTTGGTGGATGTCCGTCTCTCCGGCCATGTAAGGAGTTCGCAGGGCAAGTTCTGCGAACACGCAGCCAACACTCCAGACATCGACTGCACCCGAGTAGTGCCTCGCTCCGAAGAAAAGCTCTGGCGGCCTATACCACCGTGTGATGACAACGTGTGTCATGTTCAAGTATGGTTCTTGAAATGACCGCGCCAGACCAAAATCAGCTAACTTGACTTCCCCATCCCCTGCGATGAGCAAGTTGTTTGGTTTGATATCACGGTGGAGGACAAAGTTTTCATGACACCACCAGACTGCTCGTCCAATCATTCCCATCCATGCTTTGATATCTGCATTGCTGTACTGTACGGAAGTATCTTTGATCATGCCTTCCAAGTCTCCGAGAGGAAGGAATTCGAGCACAAGATTGAGGTTCTGGTTCTTCGAGCTGTAGACTGAGTGGAGGGCGATAATGTTGGGGTGTGATAGTTCTTGAAGGAACTTCACTTCTCGGATTGCATCCATAGCTAGACCGTCTTTGTAGTCGACGTTGACTTTGATCTTCTTGATCGCTACGAGTGTTGAGGGCGAATCGCGGAGATGTCCTTTGTAAACGATGGCGTATGTACCTTCACCCAGTTTCTTACCTGTTGCACAGGTTAGATGCTAAAATTGAGAGGAATGCGATAAATCGTACCCTTGACATATTTCTGCCTCAGCTCGTCGTTCAACTGCTCTGAGAGATCTGTCGCGGCATCCTTTGAGGTCACAGATTTGGCAGGAGATTCTGGTGCCTTTTTCGCGGAGCTACCAAGGACGGTAAGAGCTCTTGCTTTTGCAGTAGCAATTCCAGCTGCTACCAGAGGAGACTGCGCGGGCGAAGTAACCCCCATGGCGATCGTAGTCGATGGGATCTGCCCTTGGAGGCGCGGAAGTGAGTGTTGAGAAAGGTCCGGTACCAGCTATCATAGGGCTCTTTTAACCATAGCTTAACTGATGATTATAATGAGCAAGAGTTCAAAGTGTTCACGAGTTCGTTTCCATCAGTGAAGTGCAATGTACGTGATTGAGTGCAGTGGGTAAGAGAGTCGAAGGCGGCGCTTTGATATTGAGGCTTGGCGTCACTTTTTTCCAGACGTCTCGCGACTAGCTTCAAATTTCCACAAAGAAACATCCACATGCCACTAACAGTGTTCCAATAACGGTAAGCCCGGATGTAATTGACATTTTTTATACATGCTAAACGATTGGCTCTCTAGTTTCCCTCCTAGAGTGCGAGAATGTTTGCACCACGCTCGTTTCTGTCACTCAACTCCCAACCCATCCGACTCTGCATCCGCTGCTATTCAAGAAGCACCGCGCGACCTGTTCCTCCTCCAACGCCATTTATACCCGATACAAAAACGTTCCTCAAAGTCATAGGGCGCGACTTGAGTCAGCACGCCGCCAAAATACCCAGCTGGGAGGCTCTCTTCCGGTTAACGTCCCTACAACTGAAAGAGCTCGGGGTAGAGCCACCACGAGCGCGAAAGTACCTTCTGTGGTGGAGAGAAAAGTTCAGAAGGGGTGACTATGGCGTTGGCGGCGACTTGACCGAAGTTACAGATGGCGTTGGAGAGATGCGCGTATTCGAGGTTCCAGTACCGGAGACTTGGGCGAAGCCGGAGGCTACAGCCACGAGATCTGCTGGAATGAGAAAGGTTGCTTTGAACGTTCCTCTCGGGGAAGAGAAACCACGCGTGCCATTGGGAGAGGTGGAGCCCGTCAAGTTTGTCAAGATACGGAACGATCACAGCATTTGCGGACCACACATACAACCCGTCAAGGGCACACAGGGTTATGCAGCTCGGATAGCTGTCAAAGAAGGCCTGTGGGAGGAGAAGAGAGGGCATAAAATAGACGGAGGCGAACGAAGAAAGGCGATGGTAAGGGCTGAGAGAAGAGCTCAGGAGAGGAAGGCTCAAAGAGCGGCGGCATGAAATCCATACAAGGAGATGCTCGTTTGCGCGCGCACCAGTGGCCTCCAACGAATACCTGTTTGAGAAGAGATCGATATCGAGAAATCTATTTGGCCATGCTCGGGTAGCGCTGGCTTGCATGATGAAGCGTCTCCACTATCCATAGAGGGGCGAGCAATTAAACGTCGACATGCATGGGACTCGATTCTCAAAAAGATATCACTTGATCTCAAAGGAGGCGGGGCTTTTTTTCTATTTAAGCAAGTCTTCAAAAACTATTCAACAATGCGCCTTATCTGCGGGGGTGTTTGCTGTCATTACGAGTATTGTGAGTGGCTGGTGTGCTCAGTTCACCAACGGTTGGCGGGACTAGCACAATACCGTGAAGGGACAATAGCGATCACACAGTAACTAGTCAATGGTATACTTTCTCCTCTTCAAGTGCACTTCTTCTTTCTTCTTCTCAACCGCAACGTCGGAAAATACCAACACATCGAAGAACCTCACCATCGTCGAAACGCAACAGCTATCACTACCACAACATGTCGAATTCAACCACAAATAACTCCAATACATCCTCGTCCCTTTCCTCTCTTTCCTACATCACAGCAGCGACGTCTTTCGCCAAAACGGAACATTCTGATTCCATCGGAAGCTACGAATCATGCACTGATGAGATATTGACGATATACCGTGACTTCAACATCTACCCAACCACATGGGAAGTCATGACCTTGGAGGAATTCAACGAAAGATGGTATACGGTGTTCACGCGCTGGAACCAAGTTTGGTGGGAAGGGGAGTTCAGAAAGATTGATTGGAATCCACCACCACGGTCTGAAGGCAAGGAGCCGCCACTTTCTCCAAGAAGCAAGCCTGCAAAGGCGTAAAGCGATCAAGCATGGAATTGTTCTTAGCAAGATACCCAACCGCAATCGGATGAGATTCATCTCTCAGTTCAATTGGAGGCACGTTCGTCGTGGGATGTCGGCCGAAGATGATATTTCTTCTATACTGGCATACAGTCAGATACCTTGTGAGGTCGATAGGAGAAGGGGAATCCGGCAAATTAGCTAGCCTATGCATATGGTGTAAATCAACAGAAGGAGGTGCACCACGAGAGTCAGTTAACCTCCAGCTATAGTGCGAGCTCGGCAGAAGAAGGCCAACTTGATAACTTAGCCAAGATCCACGCACAGTGCGAGCTTAATAGAAGAAGTTTAATCCAAGTTTAGCTTCCTCTCATCTCTCGAGTACGCCCTTACGCCATCATCTTCTATCTCGAGCGCCCCGGCATCTTCCCTTCTAGCAGCTACGCTCTTCGCTGCCGTGCTACCGACTCCCACACACACAGGACTTAGCTCCAATCTGACAGCCAGGTGCTCTCAAGTACCGCGACGATGACACCGAAGAGATCACTTCGCCGTAGATGGTTCGGGACCCTCGTTTGTCAACGCATACGAGGACAGCCGCGCCCGCACCGTAATACTGTGACCCGGACCCAGACACCGTCTCCATTGGGGACGATCTTGAGCAAAAAAACGTGTTCGCCTATCGCGTTAACAGCCCTTTTATCTAATGATGGGGTGAGTGAGTACCTACGACGTCGTCCTCAATACCGCTTGGGAGGGCCTCTGTTGTCTGCCGTCGACGCGCCTGGTGTTTAGCAAGCTCGGGGAGCCGAAAACCAATGTCCCATTCTATGCCCCTCATGGTCGGAATGGGGACGACATGGTTTGTAGACGTGGCAAAACAAGCTCGTCGGTATCGCTATGGCGGTGGAGGACTGTATGGGCGAGTGGATGCTCCGGGGCTCTTGCTGAAGGTGAAGCGGTCCACCCAGGACTTTCCGTTTTAACGAAAAGGGACGGAAACGACAGAGGGTGGCTGTATGTTTTCCTTCTTCCCAGAGCGCCTACTGGCCTTGGGTGGCACGAGCGATGAAATGTCGAAGAAGATTACATCGAAATTAAGGGCAACGGGGAGGATAGCGGCATCTTCTCCAACCAGCTACATCCCTCTGTTAAAGATAAAGGAAGACGAAAAGACGAAAAGGAACATAAGCCAAATAAATGGAGTATTCAGAAATGAGTTTGATAGAAGAACGTTAACTGAGCATACAGTGCGAGCTCGGTCGAAGAAAGACCTTTGACTTGCAAGGCTTCTTCCAATCAAGGTGCTCTATAGATCGAATGCGTTGTGCGTCTCTACCTGCCTCAAAATTGTACATCGTATGATAGTAGTAGAATAGATTCAACGTAAGATTAGAAGAATGGCATCACTAGTAGTGATTTGTGTTGTGAGCATCATTCAATGCGAGTGGAAGATAAGCAATTCAACCTTGCATCTGCGTTCTAGAACATTGCCCGCACCAAACTCTCACACCGTAGTACATATGCACCGAACAGAAGACAGATACTCTAAAATCAACATAAAGCTCTAGGAGTTCCGCATATTAGCTTGGAAGGGTCAATTTCCTTCTACTTATCATATATTTGTATACCGTACGGTGTATCTTACAAACGCCACGATGACTTCTACAGCTTCAATCTCTGCCCCACTCTCCGCAGAAGCCGCCTTTGACAGCGTAGGACCGGCATACGAGGTCGCATTTGAAGGACTAGAAACGCAGTTGGCATCAATCAAATGGATCGTCGAACAACTCGGACAGCACAAGCCAGCAAAAGTGCTCGACATTGGTTGCGGGGCTGGCCGGCCTGTCTGCTCGGAGCTCGCTGCAGCCGGTCATGATGTTTTAGGGATTGATATATCCTCTAATATGCTGGGTGCCGCTCGCAAGAACGTTCCACAGGCTAGATTCGAGCAAAAGGACATTAGAGATTTCGAGGCGGCTCCTGGAAGCTTCGATGCGATTACAGTCTACTTCAGTTTGATTGCTAGCGTCACACAAGACGAGATACGGGATTTCATCAAGCGAATACACGGCTGGCTGAGGGCAGGGGGGATATTTGTCCTTGGTACTGCGTCTGTGGACGGCAATAACATCGAGATGCGCTGGATGGGCCGGCCCGTCGTGTGCTCTGGTCTATCGGCTGAAGATACTGTGTCTTGGATGCGAGAAGTCGGCTTTGAGGTTGTTCATGAGGATCAGAGCACGTTCACACCTCGGGCAGTAGAGGCAGGAATCTGCGAAGCCGAGGATGTATGGGAGGAGCCTCATCTTTTCGTGTATGCAAGGCGACAGTAATTGCAATATCGGGACAAGTCCATACTATTGAAGCTTTCATTTTGCTCATTCCAACCTAGCTCATTGGTTTGACAGGAACATCCTATCTTTAGCTCGAGTCTATTATTGGAGCAAACCCGTTGCAATATAAGGATAGTCTGCGAAAACTAGTACATCTTGAAGGAAACGCATTAATGATTTGTGTGATGGTTGACCACAATGGTATCTTTATGCGCAGGTGGAGATGGGTCGGCTACGTCCCTGACGTATGCGAGCAGTTAGCTGCAAGGTGACCATCACCGTCCACCGAATTTGGATTTCGATCTGATAGTGAAAGGCTTGACCTTCTCTAATGCAATTGGATTGGCTGATTTGAACCATGTGTCTGATTGTTCCCCGGATTTCATGATCCCCAGAGGAGCAAGCCCGAAAGAGCGCCGAAACCGCGCCAGAAAAGGAGCCGAGGCAGAGTGAGGAGTGAGATTCCATATCAGTACTGAGGGCCTCTTAAGATCAGTAATTCTTTTGCATGTTCACAAAATACAGGGAGCAATACAGCTGAAACACTCATACACGATGGCGAGACCGAAGATTACCATGTTCGTCGACATAGTGTCTCCTTTTGCTTACATGGGCTATTATGCGCTTAGGGTACGTTGGCAGTAAAGTTTCATTTATCACGCCATTGCTACCCTATCACCGAGCTGTTCGACGAGAATGGTTGTTTATTTATTTCCTTTTCTGTAGCGATCCTACGAACATCTGCCATTGCTTAAGCATGTTTTCAATTGCCTGTCCAGGTCGTCAAAGCGGTTGAGAAACGTCACTAACGACAGGACAGAACTTTCCCGTCTTTAAGCAATGCGACATTGAATACATTCCAATCTTACTTGGCGGTCTGATGAAAACATGCGGTAATACCGCTCCGTTGTTCATTAAGAGTAGGCTCCCGAGCTGTACAATCTTGAGTGTAGAGTAATATTTGACTAACCGGAACTTCGCAGACAAGGACAAATGGATCGGCAAGGAGAGAAATCGATGGGCAACGTATCTGGAAATACCAATCAACAGACAGCCAGTTCCTGGTTTCCCAGTGAGCACAGTGCCTGTACGTCATTAGCCTTGGTAGCAGTCTTCGCGCCCCTGCTAAGCGCAAGTCGCATGTCTGCAGAGAGCGCAGAAGCTAACATCTTGGACAGGTCCAGCGTGCTCTCTGCGCGATTCAAATGTCCGAGCCTGAAAAACTCGCTCCTGCTCTTGACGCTCTATATACCGCGCTCTGGGTCAATCATGCCGAGATCGCTAAGCCCGACGTCATACAGTCGGTCTTGAGCTCTGCTATCGGCGAGAAATCTGCTGCAGCGGCTGTGAAAGGCACTGGGAACCCAGATGTAAAGAAGCGTCTAATTCAGAACACTGACGATGCGTTTACTGGGGACGCATTTGGCCTCCCGTGGTTTATATGCACAAATAGAAGCGGCGAAAAGGAAGGCTTCTGGGGAGTCGACCATTTGGCTCAGGTTGTTGACTTCTTGGGATTGGAGAGACCCACTAGCAAGGGTTGGAGGGCTTTACTGTAACTTTGAGTATAATTCTGTAGATGTGTCAAGTTTCAGCGTCTTTCGCAGAACCGAGCTCTCGATTAATGAGCTTTGCTTCCACTTTAATATGTCCAAGCCTTACCCTGCAAGACATCGAGAAATGATGTAGAGAGTTGGACAATATAGCAGCCGTTGAACTGTGTCTGGCCATTATAACCTTATTATTGCTCATTGATTTGAGGAAATAGTTACCGATGTCCCTGCGTGGAGAAGCACAGAGGACACAAGGGGAACCGAAATTAGCCAAGCCGGGCGCACAAATTTCTTATTGTTGTTTTACAGTTATATACAAAATTCAAATTTTAACTACCTATCGAAAAGGCAGTATGGCTCAAGGGGTTAGCCCCGACTTCAACTGAGCTGTACTTGCTCCTCCTGCACACCTCCCGCGGCCAACCGGCCAGAGCTGTCAGGTCTGGGGAATAGGATCGACCCCCGGCAGGGATTGGACCTATTCTTTTGTTTTTTTATTTTATAATTTTTCTTCTATTAGTTCTCTGTTCTTTTTTCTATTAGTTCTCTATTTATTTTGATATATTATAAGCGCTGCAAGTTTCAATTTGTTGCGCGCCTAGCCCACCTGGGTTTAGGTGCCTTTGGCCACAACTTCAGTGTGTGGTCTGATGCACGACAGAAACTGTATAACATTTTACAAAGTCATACGGTGAAGGCTCTAGCTTTTCTGACACCAAATCAGACAACCCGCATTCGCTCGTCTAGACATTCAGCGGATGTAATTGGCGGACCATAAATTGCAGAACCGTACCAACCCTACACTTCCTCGTTCGAAGCATCCCATCAAAATGAATGAAGCAGAATCTGAGTCGACTAGTGTCCTGGGTGTGACATCCCTTCTCCGTACCATCGGAAGACTGGGAAGGCCCTCCGGACGTGGTCTGTTAATGTTTAGAACGATGGCTGTATCAGCAACAGCTGCAGCGATCCTTGGTCTTTGTGGTGCATACTTTGGAGGTGTGCAATGACTACCAGGCAATATGTGAAGCAGTGCTGACCATGTCAATCAGGTATGATGATCATGGGTGGCGTACAATTTTTTATGGCTGGCTCCTGGATTGGATTCGTTGGCGGCTCCATCTTTTTTTACAGGACCCAAGTGAGGCAAGCTTTTCTGGCTTTTGACGACTACCCGGAACTCATGCGGCTGCATTTGGTCATGAACTTCCCGCTCATGCGCTTCCAAAGAATGAATTTGCATCCCGACCATCGGCCACAGGAGCGGAGACAACTTGAAGATTCGTGGGCAATGACTAGCATGTTGGCGTCTGCATATCAGACTGCAAGCCCGGCAATAGACGTACGCATTAACAATTATTTTCTCGGAGAGGGCTGATTGCTGCAGGAAATCCTTGCACGGCGAGAACAAGCAATGATTACGGAACTCTCGAAAGAGTCGGAATCTTGAGGGAGGCATCAGATGAACACCGTGCATGCGCTGGCAGAGCTTTCCTTCCAGTGCCCAGCTCAGCCCATTATGATCCCGGCGCGGTCGTAAGGCGATGCTCAAGCAACTGCCGTTTCATACAAGGAGGCGTGCACACAGTCGATGAGATACTTGGGCAGTCGTATACAATCGCCTGAGGAAGGATCAGATGCAAACCAAAGCGACGCTGTATCTGATTATTCCACAGATGGCCATCGATATCGCCTAAACGCATCGCAATTCGTCTTGCCTCTAGAAAATAACATTATACCCGCGCTTCCCCAGTGCGACCTGCTTGCGATCCTGTATTCAAGGAGCTGAAGAAGGATAGTGCTCAATTGAAGACATATTTCAGCACCAGTGTGAAATGAGGGAAGAGATATCGTCGACAGACGAAGCAATGC
This sequence comes from Rhizodiscina lignyota, assembly GCA_010015805.1. NCBI lineage: Eukaryota > Fungi > Ascomycota > Dothideomycetes > Aulographales > Rhizodiscinaceae > Rhizodiscina > Rhizodiscina lignyota. The sequence goes on from ML978126.1 coordinate 336,849, forward strand.
TTGTGCCTCCTCTACCTTACAGACATTGAACATGAATTCAAATTCATAAGGTTTGCTCGCTTTTAGGGCACAGAATGTAGGGCTATGAGTCTATTCCTTCAATAGTTCTTCAATGTCAGGTTCCTTGTTGTGACTCCAGCCGCACCATCTCCGACCCGACTCCGGCCTGCTTTGGAATCCATTCCGATGTCCACTTCCTTCGAAAGCCTCATCCCCGATAGTTCTCTCGCCATCTCCAAACATGCGCTTGAAATAGCCGTCATAACTCTTCCACACCGCGCCAAATATCGCTCCTTGTAAAGACGCCAACCAGGTCGGAATTTTCCCTGTCTTCTTGTCCTGAAACCTCTCCATCAGTGCGAACATAAACAACAAAAATGGTCCCCACAGCATAAGGAACGCATACTCGCCGATCCTCTGGCGACGAGTCGTGATTGTGTATGGACGTATATCGTCTAGATACTCCAGATATTCTGCTGGGAAGGCGTGCTCACGTCCGCCGTCGGTGATGAGCTTCAGGTACCTGGCACTCGCTTGTGCGTAAGATGGATCAGGGCGAGTGAGCCTGTTTCCAACTCTTAAGTTTCCGGATTCTGGGGGTGTCGTTTGTGGAGCAAAGAGTGTGTGAGCTTTGAACGGTGCGGTGATTGGCTGTTCAGGGACCGTGGAAGAACCAGCTTCCAGAGGGAAGCATGTCACAAGGATATCTTTATATGCCGCGCCGCCGCCTTCGGTAGCAATGATGTGGGCGTAGTCGGAAGGTGTGACTTCATAGACTACACCAACAAGGCCTTTCTTCCAGCGGTCTTTATGGTAGTCTTCTTTTCCTGGCACATTGCTCTTTTCCAAAAATCCTTGGTTCTCATCTTGTGCCTCAGGCGTGGCCCGAAGCGCGGTGTTCGCAAAGCATGGCTCTACATATGGTATACCCGGTAAGTCGAATGTCATGCGCAGCTCGGGAACGAGAACATTGACCTGGGCCAGTGGTTTGATCCCGCGACTACCCTGAAATGTCTCGTAGGCCAAGTTGGAGCCATAGGCTAGGTATAGTACGGTGTCCTTTTCGAGTCCCCTTTCTCGTGATTTGCTAGTTTCATCTTGGTATGTGTGAAGGTTATAAGGCTGTTCGCTGTAGGAGCGCAGGAGACGATGTGGTGATGGAGGACGATGCGCTGACTGGCAGTATTTGCGGGTCGAGATATTCCTAAGTCGATATAGGGTATCTTGCAGGTAGCAAGACGTCCTTAATGCAGTACCCTCGAGAGCTTCGGACTGCAAACATCAGTTGTCTTGCTTCTATTAATGGACAAGACGATACGGACCTTCGTGACCTGAGCGGCACGTCCTAATTCCATATTAGAATAAAGATACGCCATTGAGATGAATGACTGCAGCTCTTTTGAAGCGATTGTACTCTGAGAGCGAGGCAATCGCTCCAAACTCACAGAATATAAATTCCATGACGGTGACAATTGGTCGGCGATAAGATAGAGCTAGAAAGGGTGGAGCAGGCAGCTTTCTCCGACATCTTTTGTCAGCCATTCGGCTTCTGTAATTTCCGACGCCCCGCATCCATAATAGCTTGACGGGACGGAAGAAAAGGTACTCCATTCCTAATGATCAACTTCAAGAGCCTCGTCGTCTGTCTTTAAGCATAGAGTAGGCCGAGGAACGGATCTGGTACGCAGTTGTTCCCAATAGGTGACTCTCGAAGAGATTGAGACCTTAAGAGCTTAGATGGAACACAAACGTGCAAGATAGTAGCGCAAAAGAATGTACGAGCGGGCAATTCTTATTTCTTCAACACTTGAAAGTATCATACTTATGAGGGCATCTCGCCTGTTCCCATGTACAGCGAGAGATGTAGCTGCTTTACCATCGAGACACTGCATGGCAACTCGATCTGGAGCCTGGCCTGCCTGGCACGGCGGATGCTATTGAAAGAGCGCAAGGAAATGCTTTAGATTCCATTACTTCTGTCTGTGTTATTTGGATGTATTTCGCTTTTCGTGACTTGATTGATTGGTGCAGGTGAGCTGTGTTGGGCTCAGTAGCGTGCCTGCCTCATTCATGGAATTAGTTCTATCCGACGGCGACGTATGCATGCTTCTTCTATAAAGGAGCTACGTTCTCGAGAGTGTATGAGGGCTACAAGTATGTCTCTTGTCTCCGCTGATCAGAAGCAAATCTTCTAAAGCAAGCCTGGTAGGCTACTCCCTAGCAACCTCGGACGCAAACTCACCAATATCCGGAAGGCGTTCAAAAGTTCTAGAGGCAACTGTAAAAGAATGGCTTTATATGCTATTCGCTCACCGGAAACAAGCTCCTTTGTATTCGACGGAGCTAGTTTCCGGCGAGCGGAGGAGACCTAGAACGATATCTTTTCTCTACGACTATTGCAAGTAAATCTTCTAAGGCAGGGCTAATATGCTACTCCCTGGCAATCTCAAATGTAGACTCACTGATATAGGGAAGTTTCTTACAAGTACCGAAGGCGACTGTAAGGTAGTGGCTCCGTACGCTGTTCGCTCGCGGGAGACGAGCTCTTTTCTGGACCAAGGAGCTATTTTCCGGCGAGCGAACGAGACTCGCAACGATGTCCCTACTCTATGAGAACGAGAACCAAATCTTCCAAGGCAGGCTAGGCAAGCTCCTCCAAGATAGCTTCGAATACAACTTCATCGATACAAGGAGGTTTCCTCGGAATGCTGGGGCCCGGGCTTTGGAGAGTGCAGCTCCGCAGACTGTTCGCCCGCTGGAAACTAGCTCCTTCGTAATACAAGTCTGGTCTTGGTGAACTGCGACGGCTCTTCTGAATGTGATGATAGAATTGTTTGATCTTGAAAGAGTGTGGATTAAGTATTACCGCCGGGCCCAGCCCTAGCTTCGACGTGTCCTAAAGCGACGCCTTTGGCGAAAACAGCCTGCGCCATCCCCCTTCTAGACCAATAGCATCCATGAGAAAGAACGAAGAATAACCCAGAGATCGTAACATGATTCCACCCGCAAAGGGTATCCAGAGCCGTAAAAACATGATCCGCAGCAAAAGAGACATCGTGACACCCACATAAGAGGCAAGGTGAACCCCTCCCAATCTCTCAAAAGAACAGAACAATCTCGCCCCTGTCATTCCTCTTCAGCCTCAAGCTCTTCCACAACTCCTTCTCTTCATCAGCCTTCTCCTCCCTCCTCCTCTTCCCACCCCTCGTTGGCCCCTCATCGTCGTCATCGTCATCGGCCGTGCGCCCCATTCTCTCGCGATGGTATCGCTTGAGTGCCTTATTGATACTGCACCCACGCTCGCTGTCGGGCCCCTTTGTTACGAAGTTGATAAACATCTCCGCGCGAACAGATGCACTGACATCGGCCCTCACCGCAACGGTTCCAGGATCGCGTCGAATGAGCGCGCTGCTATTCGGATCCTGCACTGGCGATGTCTGCGTCTTGTACTCAATCGCCTTGAGCTCTCTCCTGGAACTGTGATGCTCTGCATCTGGACTTGCCGACCTTCTCCTCCTTCTCCGACGATGCCTGCTGTGCTCGCCTTCTCGCTCCGGCTCTCGCTCGCGCTCTCGCTCCCTCACTGGTGAGTCCCTGTCCCTCTCTCTCTTCGCGTGCGGCACGGTGAATGCCACCTTGACATGGCCAGCAGGCGTCTTTCTCTTCAACACCGGCTTCGCCCTGGGATCGCGACCCCTCTCCTTCTCCTTCTCACGCGGGGCTCGCTCGTCAATCGACACATGCTTTGGCTTCTTCAGCGGACTGAGCGGGCTCCCGTCCAGGCCCTCACCTTCACCAGAAAAGTCCGGGCTCGGCGGGAAGCCATTGCGGTTCGACATGAGCCTCTGCAGCCCGCCCGTGAGGCCTGAATGTAGCGCCGGCACATCCGTCATCACAATGTCGCCGTTCATAGTCGGCTGCAGCGCCTTGGCCAGGCTCACGTCGATCTGCTCTGGGGAGCCGCGCTTGCGCTTGCCCGATTTCTTCAGGCTTGCGCCGCTGTCCTCGCGTACGTGTCCACGCGCAGAGATGTCCTTGCGCGTCGGCGCGGGGGTCTGAAACGCGGAGTCGACTCTGTCAGGGGGGAAGTGGGTGTAGCTGTCGTAACGATCGAAGCCTGGTGGAAGGGGTTCGGAGCCGTAGCTGTAGCCGGTGTCCATGTATTGTCTGATTGGAGAATCTTCGCGTTCGTCGTACTGCATTGGGTCGGCTGGGAGCTCCTCCACGTCGTACCATGTGTCGTCCTCTGTTCTTCCATCCTCTAGTAGACGTGAGTCGTCAGGAGATGGTAGCGCTTTCGATAGGTCTTCATCTGGGTGGTGAGTGCTCGTGCCATCTGGAACGAGGAAGTCGAAGACGTTGAAATTGGCGGGTGGTGGACTTGGAGCTCTTGGGGGGGCATCGACGACTGCTACTGTGCCGCTCTCGACATCGTCTTCCACATAAGCCTTACGCGGAACGAGCGCTTGTGAGTGGTCGGCGCCATTCTTGAGACTCTGCTTCGACTTGGGGCGGTACAAGGCGCCCTGGTATTTCTGGTCTTCGGATATGCAGCTCTGTTACATATCGTCGTCAGCAACTGTGCCGTATTTCCATTTCCAAGCCGCCGAACTCCTGTGCTATGTGTACACCCCAACAAACTCGCCGACGTGGAATGTAGCACAAACTTGTTTGCGAGGGATTGCGTACCGTGTGGCTCCGGTATGAGGTGCCGTCGAAGTACTGGTGACAGTCGAGACAGGTGAAGCTGGCGCCTCGACACTGATTCCGGTGCGAATCGAGCTTCTTCTTGGTGAGCACGTCGCCGCAATTCTGTGTGCGCGCAGCCTGTCAGCCATTGTGCTCGTTCCAGTGTGCGACGTAATCGAGGGGTATATCAGAGGGGGAGTATGGCCCCAGCGCGCGCTACATACCTCGCAAGAGAAGGAGACCATATTTTCAGAGTGCTGTCCGTCTTGTTTATCGCGGGAAAGATGGCGTATATAGTTGGCCGCGAGCGGTTGGACGAGGAGGCGAAGGCGTGGATTTAAGGAATCATGCTCTTCGCTGACGTGACAGAGGTGTAGTGGGCTTAAAGGAGAGGCATGTTTCGGAGGGGTGTGGTTCGTTCCAGGTTCAGGATTGTCGCGCGCAATTTTGGGGTGGATTGGGGTCAGGAGTTTGCGACGCCGAATCTCGCTTGTCTGCCCCCTTGCAGCCATTGGGCGCGCAAATAATAGCAGCAGAGCCCGCGATGCTCCCGCGCTGGGGGCCATATGCACCTCCCACACCCACTTTCCTCCCTCCTCTGCCCAATAACGCGGAGGCACGAGCCGTAGATCGACGCCACGTGCTGCGTCCAATAGCGGCGACATATATAATAGGAGGTGCGGATGCGATGGTCATGCTGCCATGTCACCACGACACTGCACTCCACACGTTCGCCATATGTCTTGCATACTACCGCTGCACAAGCTCAATCACTCGCTGCGCCCCTGATCATGGCTCACGTTAGTAGATCAGGTACCCGCTGCGAACTGCTCCGTTTCAAAGCTGGGACATCGTCACTTGCAGAGTCCGAATGGATATGATGGCGTATGACAGATCTACCGTATGTTGACGAGACGCGTCCGAAAGACTACGAGTACAATTCAGGCCACAGCCATGACAGTTGACCGATTCAAGGTCCTCGTCGAGCTTCGGTGTCACGACAATTTCCTTAACTTCTTCGCTGTTGGGCTTGGGCCGGTTAAGCCAACAAATGCCTCTATGCCAGTTGAACATGCCGTATGCGCTAAAACATCGTCCGTGGGAGATTGTAGAGCGTATCTACCCTTTCTTTCTGCCTTTCCATTCAATTTCTTATCTTGTTGACTTGCTACGTGGAAAAAAATAAATAATTCGAACGTATTGCTGCGTCCATGATCTTAGGCTCTCGCATCATTTTTCTTGTGGCTGAAGTAAATTTGGGAGACCTTTTGTCTATTCGAAGAGAGAAGCGGGACTGATTTTCATTTCAAAAGCATTCTATTCCAACGGACGTGTCATCTCTGGCAGCTATCACATAAGCACGCTCAATTCGAATATTTCAAATATCCAGGCCGTTCATGAGCCAATAATACATTTCATGTTCCCATCCTCATTCGTAATCATGGCATCAAGCAACAGCTTGTCCTCCCTCCACGTCCCATCAATACGGCCCAGCTCCGCGACGAGCACGCGTCCTCCTTCCTCCAGTCTAACGTTCCTCGCCGATTGACCGAAATTCCCGAAGCGGCCGTGACCGACCCATTTGAAGTATCCGTCCTCATTCTCGAGAATCTCGTTGAGGCAGATGGACGAGTACTTCTTCGACTGGTCGATCTTCCAGCACATCGCCGTCAGGTGGCATGTCCCGTGGAGCTCGATCTTGTTGCAGCTGGCCGTGAAGCGGCCCAGCAGATGAGCTTGGCCATGGTAGTCGTTGTCCCATGTTGGCTCCGCAGGGTCGTTTGCTTGCTTGTTTTCTTTGGGCTCCTGCTTCACAAGAACGTCAGGTGTCTTGTTTTCGGTAGGATATGTGTGGATGGCGCGAGGCGCTTCGTCATCCTCATAAGTATCGACACTGCGCTTGCTCATGCATCCGAAGTCTAAAATACGGCGGAGGGCACCAGGCCTTACGTAGTTCGTCTCGACGAGACCATTGGCCGTATGGCGATCCTCAGTGCCATCAGCTATGAAAACGTTTGGTTAACAGTCTTCCAACATGGGCTCTTAAGGTCTCACCAGTCTTGCTGTCAAATGATATTGCCTCTTTCTTTGAGTCCTTTGACGGACTGTACGGCGGTGGTTGTACCTGGATAACGGAGGTAGATTAGCTAGTATCCAGATATAACGGGGGAGAAGGAAGAAGGTAATCAGCACTCAGGATGAGAGCTCAACAGACGGAATGATAGGCTTTGGGGATTTGCTAACATGACTGGAACAGCATGTGTGTCTGCAAACTGCCAGTGATCTAAAAATGGACTCACCTCGTTGGAAGAATTGGCGGGGTAATTGCGAACCATGGTCACTCAAGCAAACGTGAAATTGATGAATCTTCGTCGAGTATGACAAAGAGGAAGGGCAAACTCTTAAAGAGCAATTGTTGGACTTTAAGTTGGATTGTTGTTAGATGCTAGGCGGCACAGCAGGTTGCTGTGCCCCCCGCGTTGTGCGATGCGGTATGTAGATCCTGAATCCTTCCCGGTGTGGCACCGCAACCGCAGCATGCTCCGAAAGTACGATTTTGGGAAATGCACTTGCGGCTTCCAGCCATCTGCTAAACTTGGAGGGCCAAATGTTGCCTATTGCACCGTTTGCCATTGAGCAAATTGGAAAATGATTTCCTCGTACGCGACGCGTGATTGTGACTGGAAACTGATTGGCGTATTTTGAATGCTCTGATTCCTAACATTCTGATGCTTCAACGCTGCTTTTAGAACATCCTTTCCTGTCCCGAGACCTTACAAGAACGGAATCTAACTCGAAAAATGTATCCTGTCAACCAAATGGCCCCAACGCAGACACGCCACCAAGCCCCGACTGTACATCCGCCACCCGTGCCTGAAGAACCCATTGCTCACCAGAACGCGGCGCAGCTTCCAGGAGCATGGCCTGCGAGCTCCGAATGGGAAGCTGACATGTGGGATGGTTCGGGCGGACGACACCACTACAGCAAGAATCACATTAGGTGGACCAAGGCAGCTGCGGAAATCCAGAATGACTATGAGAATAAGTGGGATGAATTAAGCTCAGACATAACAGCCCTGCGTCAAATCACGAAGCTAAAGGCAGCAGTTGTGGAGGAACTTTGGCAGGAGATGTATAGAGGAGAATTCGACGTGGACATATTTGCGGCGTTGAAGGACATTGACAAAGTATCAGCGATATTGCTGAAGCGGCTGCATAGCCAGTATCAACGGTAAATAACAGAATATCAGTAGTGGCGATTTCAGTCTTATTATCAGTCAGCGGGCATGGATTGTTGCGGTTTTCTTCCGAGAAGGCAGGCTCGCTGCTGGTAGACGTGTCCCGAGATCGAGGGTATTTCAGAGGGATCCCCTCAAAGGCCGTCCCAGATCCTGAAGCTCTTCTCTTAGAGGCTACCGAGATGACAATGGTAAGGAAATCGCATGTATTCCTGCTTACAGCTTGAGTGGAGATGGTAGAGATATCAGAACATGTATCCGGCACTTGTGACCAAGCCTTTTGACCAGCTCTCTCACTAATTCTGCAAAGGGAAATATGGTCCAGGAACGAGTTCGAAGAGTGAAGGAATGCAAATGTCGTCGTCGTGGTTTGTGCGGTCGCTTTTCGATTGCTACAGCGAATGGAATGAGATCAATCATCTCCTCGATGATTATGCGTATGAGCCCACCGGGCACTGGTGATGAAAGACGCTTGCTAAATGTTCATTTATGGATACTGGAAGCAGTATCGCAACGATAGCTCAGTCTCCGTTAGTGGGCTGCTCCTCTCGCATATATGAACTGGCTAAGAAACTTCTTCTCGACAGTTTCAGATCGAAATAATGAGAACTTGGAGCATTTGCTTGGGAGGATTGAGGCTCTCTCAAAGAATTCAATAGATGAGAAGTAGAGAGAGCAAAGTTTGATAGATATGATGAAACGCCCTGGCCATCCATTTCCGTGACCGCGCTACTCCGTAACGCTTCGGATAGCGCCATGTTCTCTCTTTCCTCAAGAGCGAATCGTGCAGGTTGATCGTTAACCTCAAGGCTAATGGTCAGCTACGCATGTTTAAAACATCATCATCGAATGAGATGCAAAGCTCCTTGTTATGGGGCAGAAGTTGTAACGCGGATGCCTCGATTGACTGGGCAACACGAGCTTGGCGCAGGAGAGAACGCGTCACCTCTAGCCCGAACAAGGTAATGTTTGCGGCAGCAACATACAAAAGTGTGGTTTTGAAACATGGGCTGTGTAAATATGTATAAGCGGCCAGGCTGCCATTTAATTGAATTGTGCATTTCAATTGTTGGTCAATTCAGAAGCTATCATTTTCTTCAGTCTTCGTTGTACACAACTATTCTTCACACCCAATCCACAAGAAGTTGAACAACAGAAAATATGGCAGACTTCGAAGAATCCGCTCCTCTCCTCGACATCGAAGAACAGCCCAATATCCGTCATTCAGAGGAAGAAACTCATGCTCCCCTTCCAGCTACCCGAGACGATGGTAGCTCCAAGGAGAGCAGCATCAACGCAGCGGCCAGCGTGCACCAACTCAACGTCGCATCTCCTCGTCCTGATTCCCAAGAACTTCCTGCTCCTGTTACACATAGTAATCCAGACAGGCGCCGAAACTTTGTCTCTCATCTTGCGCTACTTCTACCACGATTCATCCTGTCTTTGCTGTGGTTCGGACTGTATCTCACCTTTGGCGGCGGATCAATCGTTTACTTATCCTGCTGGTGCCTCATGCAGATGTTCACCGGATTCACGAGAGCGGAGTGGGATAGCAGGATGGTGAGGAGAGACCTTGGCGGGTTCTTTGATGCCCTGATGGATTTGTTTGAGAGGATCTGGGCATAGCATAACTATGAACCGGGAACGGTGCGACGCAATCAATGCTCGCATTCTTGTGAAGTTGGACCTTTTGGTGTTTTCGAATACCGCGTCTCGCTTAGCATGGGCAAAGGCTTGCTTGTATCGCAATTCCAGCACTGGGATATTTGCGTAATGTGGGTTGTCCGATTGCCCATTTTGTATAATGTTGAACGACATATCTGAAGCATGCACATAGCTCTTGTTCTGCAATTAAACCTTGTTCTCCTCATGGTATATTGATCGATCGATAAGCACTCTTCGTATACAAAGGTGGTGGTATTGACATGGCTTGCCGTACAGCAGTGAATTGAGTAGCGACCAAAATCGTGGCCGCCAGCTCAGAGAGTCCTTCCAAAGTGGAGTTCATGTTGAGAAGATTTTCGGATCTGTAAGTCATCAATAGCCACGTCTCTTACATGATGTGGAATTTCAGTTCGAGTTATGATTTGAGCAAGCATCCCCCCTCAAAAGCGATTGATACGCCTGCTGGATCGGCCAACCGGGCATTTCGATGTACGCTTGAGCGTCTCCGCAAGTTACATCCTTGAAGTTGAGAGTTCACTAGGTCTCTCGACAGTCTCGATTTCGGCGGGAACGTGGCTATACGGCTGCCGTCCATGTGCGCGTTTGTACTGCTCTTGCGAGGCGAGGGTGTACTCTTTTCGCTGCCTCATAACTCGACGGCCCCATATAATTATTATCACTTGTGCGATCAGAAACACAACCCCAATCCCCACGCCTACTCCAATACCGGCCTTTGCTCCTGGCGATAGCCCCCCGGTGGAGGCCGGAGTTGTTGTCGATGGAGAAGATGTTGTTGATCCGATCTTAGTGGTGGTTGCGCCCAGAACAAGTGGTACATAGACTGCGTCGCTCTGGGACCCGCTCGACGAACAGCAGCCGTATGCATCTTGGCCACAGCACCACCGTGTCGTGTTCCATGAGTCACCACACGGGGTCAGTGAGACAGCTTGCTGCACATGCCAATGGATTAGTCTCGCATCATAGCTATTGTTTGACTCGATGGCCTCTTACATCTGTTCCGCAAAGTTGATTGAGACACCCATCCCAATCCTTAGCCGAGCATCCGTTGCGGGCATATTGAACAAACTGGCCAGATTCGTTACGATAGATGAATTGACAAAGCCCGTTCGGGAGGCAGATATCGCGGGATTTGTTGAAAGCATTATCACCTTCGCCAGGTGCGACTGTTCGATTCGTTGCGCAGCACATCGATGTCGTTCCCAGTACTTGGTTGCAGGGCAGCTGCTCTAAGTTATTCTGGATGGTGTTATCTGGGGCGTAGCATATTGGTACAGCTGGTACGTCGACAGCGAGAACGATGCTGAGCAGGAGAGGAACAATCCTCCAGATGAATGTCATGGTGTCGATAGTGGAGGTTCAACGACAGAAAATAATAAAAACACAGTGAGACAGCTAAAGAGAAGGCAGATCCCGGGAGTCGATTTCATATGTTCCAGCCGCTTGTTTCGCCACTGTCGTACAAGGCTGGAAGGATTCCTGCACGGCTCGAACAAGAAGCACTGCAAGGCTGAAGAACTACTGTGAGGCTGCTTGTTGTGTTGCCATAAACAAGTCTGCATCTGCGGAGTGTGTGAGAAATCTGTAGCCTGAACCCGCCATCGCCTGCACTATCTCGAGAGTTTCATCAGGGAAGAGTCATTCTTGTTGGAGCAAAACCAAAGAATCGTTAGAGAGTCATCCATGGACTCATGAATATCCAAGAAGTATGGCCTCCGCCTTGAGGATCGGATCGGACGACGGCCGTCTTACGCATCATCCTAAAAGCAATAAACCTTAAAGATCCTAGTAATAGTTAAAATGGCGTAGTGCAAGTGATGAAAACGCAGCAAGCGCCTCCACAGCGATGTAGGTAGAGATGTATTGTCGTCATTAGTTCAGTACGGACGTAAGTATCGTATGCGCATAAGTGTCGCGCGGCTTGGCAGACATGTGCCAAATTTGGGATGTCTATCCAATACCTTCCGATAAAGTGCATATCTAATTTCAAGTTTAGTTACTGAATAAGTTGCGGCCTTCTGGTCGATTGGTGTTTCTTCTTGAAGATTTTACGCAAAGCACGTACCCAATGTCGCCGTCCCATTGATCTTTCGCGCGGCTACAAAGCAGTCGAGATTGGGAGCACGAGATTAAACTGTTGCACTTCAAGGCTATTAGCATTTTTCCCCTTTCCCCATCACAGGGTTGCAGTGAGCCCAGTAGACACAATGCGATGTGAGAAGGTTGGAATTTCGGCTCCCGAAGGAAATTAAAGCATACGATATGCCAGGATAACGCCGGTTGCTGCCGAGCTGGGGAGAGCACGTACTGCCAATATATCTTTCAATGAATGCAGTCTTCCAAAAGCTATAACTACAAATCAAACTGGTGCCATACTGTATCTAATTGCTGCATCTGATACGCACGGGGAAGATCTTTACAGCATACCTCTCTTGTTACGGAGAGTAAAGATAATCCTCCCCCAGTCAATGTCCAGCAAGTCGACCGATAACTTTCCTCTCGGAAATAGCAAGACTTTGAAGCCCCTCAAAAATCTGGCTGGAAATACGGTGTTCTTCCACCTCAGTGATCTACACGTTCGAGAGCTCCATAATCAACGACTGGTATGTAGCTTCCTTAAGCTATTGCGTATATTGAAGAACAATCAAGGCAGAGGTCCATCGATGAGGGAATTTCGGTATTGAGATGATCAGCATGGAATGCCATCTACATTGTCTGGACTGTTAACATGGAATCGCATTCGATTCTGCGTGTTTCGTCCAGCCATTCCATGCAGAAGGTAGGAGGGCCCTCGTCTTAACGAAGGGTATAATGAGCTCCGCGAGCACAGTCAAGCTTTGAAGGGTCATCTTGGATGATACAAAGCTGGTATGCGTTGCGAAGATTGTCCTTCAGATCTTATTTCTTGACTTGTGTGGCTTGAACGAATTGCCGGGATGAAATCAGAGGCAGCTGTCATCGTCTGCTCAGGTTGAAGGCCATCGTGAGATCCATCCGCGGGAGGTAGGCCGCCATAGAGGCGGCAAAATCCGCCGATTGCTTTGTCTTGCAGCGTGTCGATCGGCTTGACGATGATTCCTATTTGACGTCTGCTCGGTCCTCATCCAATGCAGGAGCGAGGAAAGTAAGAAGGCAATCTGTGTATCAATATCTCATCCTTTGGTCAATGTTGTTGAGCTTTCTCAAGCACCATCCTCTCCACTGGCAATCACAACTGCTCTCCGATCCACTCCCACCATCCACTGATATCGGAACCGTCTGCCCCAATAACATTCCCACCCACAACCTTAATCGGCACATTAACCTCCTCCATCTGGCCAAATTCGAACTTGCCCTCCCCACCATCGCCCAACCACTCCCTCTCTTCCTCTAGTGTCTCGTCTTTCACCGCACTATCCAGCAGTCCCTTCGCTCTCGTCGTTCTGATCCTCGTAATCTCCGCCTCGAGCGCGCTCTTTACCAACTGCGCCGGAAGGGCGGTAAATAAATCCAGCTTATTCGCCGCAATCAGAACTGGAAGCTCGGGTGGGCCTTTGGAGGACTTAGCGCCCGTGTAGCGCTTCTGTAGCAAGAGCAGTATATCGTGTAGGTATTGCGCCGCTTCGGTGAGGCCGGCAGCTGAGCGGCCAGGCGTGTCTGAGGATAAGCTTGCGGAGTCGACCACAAAGATGATGCCTTTTAGATGTGGTTGGGGTTTCCGAAGCTGTTCGAAGGCGTGGTTGCGCAGTTTGCCATGGCCCGGAGTGTCGATAATGAGGAACTTGGGGCGTTGTTTTGCGGTTGGGTCATGCTCGGAGCGGTACTTTTGAGAATCTGCTTTGGTCGATGGGGGGAGTTGTACTTGAACGGTGGACGGGGTTTGGGAGAGATGTGTCGGTGCTGGAGAACCATTCTCGAACTTTACAGAGCTTTGTTAGGATGTAATTGAATGATACGATATTCGAATTTACATACAACTGTGAGGAGAGACGTCTTTCCAGACCCACTAGGTCCAACGAGAAGGAAAGATGGGAGGCTCGTAGGTGTCCTTGCTCGGTAAAGAAAGGTGTGCACGAGGATTGGTAGAAGGAGTGCAACAATAGCTGTGACAATTATCACGGGGAGAGAGGGGCCCCAGGCCTTCGTAAGAAGATCTTCCAATCGCTGGTTCATTTTGGTCGGCAGGACGTGCAATTCACAACTCTGTGTCCTGTGCCAGATTTCAAAGAAGAGAGAAGTGGAAGGAAATGTTTCAATGCCCGGGAAAACCTCGGCTGTATACGGACAGTGATATCAGCGAGCAGGCGGGCGAAGCTCCCATGTCAGGTAGCTAGGTCGTCAAGCTCCTACTATTCTGGAGCCTCAGTTTCTTCAACAGTATTCTCTAGACCGACAGAATGGCGGCTCCTGCATCAGAGTACAAAGACCGCCAACTAATCGCCGTCATTGGGGATGAGGTATTCAATTCAGTACTCTCCATCTCGTATGCCGGACAGCTAACTCCCTTGGAACCACAGGACTCTGTAACAGGACTCCTCCTTGCTGGTGTTGGTGTAGGTCAATTGACTCTTTCACGCCGAATATATAAGTGATATTTTGTGCAGCACGTCAACCCACCGCCAGACGCGCAAAAGAACTTCCTGGTAGTCGACCAGAAAACCGACAACGCCGCGATCGAGGCAGCCTTCGATCGATTTACAGACGAGCGTAAAGATATTGCCATCTTACTTATCAACCAACACGTACGTACAACAGAGCTTCTAAGAGCAAGCTCTTTACACTCGAAGCTTTGGATTGGGAGGTGCAGTGGGCTGATATGAGAATGGCAGATTGCGGAACGGATACGACATCGTGTAGACTCCTATACGGCTGCCTTCCCATCGCTGCTGGAGATACCGTCGAAGGATCACCCTTATGATCCAGAAAAGGACAGTGTCCTGAAGAGAGTCAGAAGGCTGTTTGGTGAATGAACAGAGGCATCAAATTCCATTTTGCAGGTCCATCAGATTCACCATGGGGAATGCTTACGTTCAAGGGCAAGAGTTGGGGCCAATTCAGCCTGCTTATACAGTCATATAGAGCACACAGCATGGAGTTCATATTGGGGTATGAATTGACATAGCGGCAATGAGTGCCGCATGAACAAAACTATCTACTTGAACAGACCGTCACCGTACGAATATAAAACATTAAGACCGGACTATTGTACACGCAGCCGGTATGAGCCATGTTGCTGGACGAAAAGCAGGCCAAGAACCCAAGACGAGGTCAAGATAATGCGAACATCAGTGTGTCATTAAAGGAGCCGAGCGAGACGGGATGGAGGTCGAAAATCTAGTGTCGCGAAAACTGGATGCTGGCTTGAAGGCACGTAATCTTCTTGCCATCTTTTGTTGTGACGTCCGCGATGACGGAGTATTTGCCCTAAATCCGACTATCAGTACAGTGTCCAGTGCTCCATCGTAATGACGCCACATACCGGTGGGATTTCATTTGGCAGGTTCACGTCCTTCGATAGTGTGAGTTTACCCTCGTCGATTGGGCACTCGAGGTTGATGTTGCTCGCTTGATCGCATAGGTCCGCGTCTTGTTTGATCAAGGTGATGAGACCGTACTTGACTTGGAGGTGGATTTTTGCCCCCTCCTCAATCTTCTCCTTCAGGTCGCCGGTTGCAGTTATCTGGAGTTTCTGGCCTCTGCTCAGGAGTCAGCCTATTGTGCCACTAACGAGTATGTACCATGCTAATGTGCGGATTGGAGAGCCCGCAGATAGACAGATAAGGCGGTATGGTCCGAACAAAGACGGGAGACTCACGCCGCAGGTGGGTTTGGATCCAGATCAACCTTGTCGATTTCCAGTGTGTTATCTTTTGGGTCGTCGCAGAAAAACAGCGGGTTCTCTCCAGGCACCTTGTAGTCCTCCGTCAAGTGTACTTGCGAGCCGCCGAAGTTGACGCCGAAGCCGGCATACGCATACGCGACGAAGAGGGCGAGGAGAGGGGTGAGGAACTTCATCTTGGATGAATATGTATATCGGAGAGGAGTTTGAATGTGGAACGAAGGAGGAATGGGATGAGCGAGGATGATAAAAGACTTGCACAGAGGCTGAGCCGCTCGAGAGGCGGGCAAGTGACTGAGTTGATGACGGAAGGCTGCGATCCTTGCACAGATGCACGTGCGGTTGGAGAAGTCGCTTTAGCCGCATAAAATGGCTTGGCGAAGGCTGGAAGCACCGCAGAACTCACCTATCTAGTCTTGACAGTATAATTTATCATTAACTGAGTTTAGGTAGAATCTCTTTGGATCAAGTATAAATTAATATCGACTCTCCTTGAGGATTACTATCAAACCGCACAACTGGGGTATCATAATGCAGAATACACAATGCTCCGCCTGCCCAACATCAGCCGTTCCCCATCTCCTATCCATCATTATAAATCCTCACATTAAGTGTCTTTCTAGGAGACATCCCAAAGATTCCTCACTACAGTATCCTGGTGAACACCACTGATGCATCGGCCATGCTACTGTTAAACTCCCACCCCTAGGCGCCTAGCATTGAGAGCTGGCGAAGACTGTCGCCCGTTCTTCAACTGAAGTTGACTAGGGAGAACGAGCCAACTCAATAGTCTGCAATCTATTTCCCAGTCGCCTGAGGAGAGAGCCAGGCCCACGTGACATCAACTCTTCCACTCGGTTCTGGCGCTAACTGGTCGAACGCGCCTGTGCTGACATCGAGATCAGTTGGTTGGCATCCAACGCATCGATCAACAACAGTCAGGTCGACACTTCGTTCAGAGCCGACCTCTGCATAGTACCGCGTCGCCCGAATCTTCTGTCCACATAGCGGGTTGGCATTCGGATCTGAACCAGTCTGGGACGCATCAAACAAACTGTGGCTGACGGCAACGACATCTTGGTTCTCAGTAGAGGTAATGCCGCAAGCACCGAGGCCAACACCGTAGTACGTCAAGTCTCCCGTGTGCTTCTCCGCGTTGTTCGGGAGCGGTAAGCTTTGTGACCCGCTGGAATCTTTAGTCTCTGCGCTGGAAGAGAAGGCCTTGGAAAAGCTTACCTGGAGAGCTTCTTGCCTTTGCTAAGCCCAACACCAAGCCCTATACCAATCGCAGCCAAAACAAGGATCACTCCTGCTATGATGATGACGAACCACTTCCTGTCGATGCCCGCCCAGGGATATGGCGAACAAACGCATCCAGCACGCATCTTTCGTTTGGCTTTCTCCGAGAGACCCGAAAATGGAGATTTACCGGAAGGCAATGAAGGGACCACCAGTATCAGACTTCGACGTTGTTTTCGATCCTCGATAGGAGGGAGTTCCCAGTCAGGTACCTGCGTCCCTGGCGCGCCAGGAATTGGCGGCTCCGCGCATTTTGTAGTTGAGTCCATGTCGTGCAAAGCGCGCCAATGTTGCTATCGCTGTATTGAAGGCCTCTGGCGCATGGTTGTACAGTGAAGAAAGTGCAGCACGTCGGCGCAAGCGCGGCGGTTAGAGTGGAATGAATTTCGACGTGATCTTAGAGCCTCAGGGGTCGAGTCTGGGGTATGGAATGTCCGTGCGCACCCTGAAAATAGGCAATTTCTAGGCTTGCGTGGCGCGATCGATCCATCGGCTTCCGAAATCTAAATCTTCAAACCACGACTCCTTCCCCTGCTCCTCGCGTGTTGTACATATTGAATCCTATACTACATACCTCACCCTTTCCAATCAATGCGGTGTGTTTGCTTTTGAGCGTTTCAAACGCCACACCCCCGCATATCCAACGCCAAACGTCCCGCACGTCGCGCTACCAGTGCTGCCTACTGTGGCGAAATTTTGTTCAACAACCGTTCACCCATCAACCCCAGGCTTTTGCATCACAAAGATGAGCAAAACATCCAAAGGAACGCCGTTACTCACCAGACCGGCACCCTGAGGGATTCAGAAGGGGTCTGGAAGGCTCTTCAATCACGACAGCCATGGCAGCCGCACCCGCAGGTCCGTCTACCTTTCGAAGCAAGTGGCGAGTTAGGACGGCGCCAGCAGCTTCATCTCCATTGCCAGATGTTACAGGAACTTCGAGAAAGGCGGCTTTGGGCCAAGTTTCGGCAAGATTCAATGTCGAAGAGCCTCCGCTCCGGGAGCTCAATGCAGCCTTACGAGTCCTCGTTGAAATCTTTCCAAACGTGCAGCCCGAGGTTTTCCGGGAAATGCTCAGTAACATTAGTGAGGAGAGCAGACTTCAGATTGTTACGGAGAACCTGCTGAAGAACGAGGGCCAGTGGGTTCGCGGGCGACTAAGAATAAGTGCACGCCCGGATCCTGCAAGACCATCCACCCCAAGAACTTCCCAGGAAACATGGAGCCACAGCATACTGTCAACGGAAGACAGGTTCAGGAGTCTATCGTATAGGACTGCGGTATCAGAAGCACTCTCTCAAGAATTCAAGGGCCTGAGTCAATCTGCCATTCGTGCAGTGCTGGCAGAATCCAACCACTCATATAGCCGAGCACGGTCGATACTTCTTGACATCTCAGCAAAGTCTTGGCGATTCTCATTTACACGCTTCATCTTTCGACGGAAAACTCCAACATCAACTGACCATCCACTCATAGCATGGGAATCATGCCGTGTTGGGACCACATCGGTCATACAACCAACGTTACGGTTCACCCCAAGCACTGAATTGAATCTGGAGCTTTGGAACACGCTCGTCCAGCCCGTCTTGGACAAGCAAAAGTTCGACCGTGAGCGACAAGATTGGGAGTATTCGAAGAAGATCAACGAAGACCAGGCACAAGAGCTTAATGAGTTGTACGATTGCGAATGCTGTTTTATTCCTTACGCAATGGAGCATCTTGCCGCATGTACCGATGGGTGCCACTACATATGCTACACATGTATCAGGCGCACGATCAATGAAGCCATCTTCGGACAAGGTTGGGCAAAGAGCATGGATCACGAGAAGTGTACTGTCAAATGCATCGCTCCTACCTCTGGAGATGGTCATTGCGAAGGTTTCATCCCAGCCATCATGGTGCAGCAAGCCATAGAAGAGGAACCTGATGGTGTCGACATCTGGGCCAAGGTACACGAACGATGTGCTGCAGAGGCTTTGATCAAAAGCCGGATGCCTCTGATTCGATGTCCCTTCTGCGTCTATGCCGAGCTGGATGACTTTGCAGTCCGGAAATTCCGATGGAAATTCCGACCATTGCCAATGCTCATGTTGGGCCTCTTCTTCGCCACCTCTTCTGCTTTCATCCTCCGATTCGTTTCTCTCCGCCATGTTGTACAGCGCATCCTTGCCCCGATATTACTTCTACTCGCCTTCAATTGGGCTTGCTCATATCCGCTTCCCGGTAAAGGCCTCATCAAAGAATCGGTCCTCCGCGTCGCGCGTAAGCGCAGAGGCCTGAAATTCACCTGTCTCTCGCCACGGTGCGGCCGCTCTTCCTGCCTAAACTGTCATAAACCCTGGAACGACATCCACATCTGCTTCGAGTCGTCGAAGCTCGCACTGCGCGCCGCCGTCGAGGCTGCGACCACCGATGCCATCAAGCGCACCTGCCCCGTGTGCAGCCTGTCCTTCGTCAAGGCCGCCGGCTGCAACAAGCTCACGTGCGTGTGCGGCTACACCATGTGCTACGTGTGCCGGCAGGAGATCGGCAAGGAGAGCTACACGCACTTCTGCCAACACTTCCGCCAGCGCCCCGGCGAGCCGTGCCACGAGTGTGAGCGCTGCGATCTGTATAAGGTCGAGGATGAGGACGAGCTGGTGCGGCAGGCGGCGCTGCGGGCGGAACGGGAATGGTGGGACGGTGCGGAGAGGGATGCGCGTGCCGACGATGCAGACGATTTGGAAGTTCCTGATGGAGAGGGCAATCGGCAGGACGCTGATAGAGAGCGATGGCGTGGCATGGTCGAGGCGGAGACGTTAGGGTTGACGAGCAGGAGCAGGGTGCATGCCTGGGTGAGAGGGATGACGAGCAGGGCGTTATGGGAGAGGGTTCTGGACAAGACACTGGGCGAGTTTGTCGAGTAAGTTTGTGTATTTGTACATAGCAAGCGGCGCGACCTCGTCTTAATATTCCGCCGATTGGAGCGAACGATGGCTTCGCCCCTTCACACTCCCTCCTTAGCATCCCCTTAGTAGCCCCTTAGCCTTTATTCCCGCCTTTCTTGGCACGAGCCAGTCGATGACAGCCTTCACGCGTGACGAACTGCTCATGCGCGGGAGCCGTAAGCGTGCGCGCGACGCTAGCACCGCCTCCGAGTCAGTTCAGCACGTTGATGCCCGGTGGAGCTTCGTCTTTTGGTTCCGGCTGCATTAGCAGAGAGGATCGGGCCGCACTTTTTCGTGGTTCATCCTTGCCGGCACGGGAGGCTAGCGGAGCCGTGCCAGGGCCATTCCTTGCATGTTCGCGAAGGAGGCAACGAGGCAGAAGAGTGCGTTGCTGCACTACGCCCTGCCGCATGTGGCATCGCGGTCGTATGTGATGGTATGGGCCCCGGGAGTGACTCGCTAGGTTAATTGGATAAAGGTGGGCTAATTTCGAGGGATATCTGGTGCATCATTGGCTCGTTATAGTAACCCTCCATCGCAAATGCAGGATTTGGAGGCTTAATTGCACAGGTGACGACAAGTTATCGTAGCGTGTAGCCGAGGAGGGAGATTAATGCACCTCTCAGCCCGTTCGCGCCGACGGCCCTTTTCGGGATCCTCCTCGAAATCCTCTCGCAGCTCAAATCCCATTCCACACCCAAATCAGAGACTATTTGAGCGTGCGCAGAACACCTATGCAATGCGAGAAGGAATCGTTCATACTACTATATCGCTGCAAGGAAGGTGACGCGATCATGCATATCATCTTCACCTGTCAACGCTGTGTAACCACGACGTCGGGAAGGCTTGCGCCGCCGTGAACTCTTGACGGCAATGCACACGATAACTGAAATCAGACAACACTGGACGGATTTATCTTGTGCTGGCCAAATTAGGATGAATTGAACTACCCAAAGGGGTGGTGTATTGACTTTAGGACGCAAATCATGAGGGCCAGTGAGGCCATCGTAGCTCAGACGATCGTATGGATTGTGCGACATTACAGGACGTATGTTTTCGAACGGTAGAGATAGTGTAAAGAATGAGAGGTCGTGCTACAGGACGACAGAGGCTGAAATACGGCGGGAAAGCTCTGAGGAGTGCGGTGTATTCGGTCAGAGACCATTCGAAATCTGCTGCAAGATCTCGCCTTGAGGAAGCGTGCGAGAGCACAAACGACCTGAAAATTCCGTCCCAGCAAACAATGAAACACCGTCAACGATGCGAGCCTCAAGTTGTGACCGCAAGATGTTCGATCTTCGGCTTTTCCAAGCTTTTTCGGGATGCCTTCCGAATAAGGCGTGTAAAAATACAAGATAACCCTCCGTGAGAGTCAAGGGCGCCCAAGGCTTATCGAAGCGTCGACTTTGCACACAGCCAGGAGGCCGTGGTTAGCCTTGGGAATATCGAGCGTAGTAAGACTGCTGTTCGCTGGAGGAATAAAGTCCATTCGTGGAATCGACTTGCTGGCGTCGTGTGTTGATCCGCACACAGGCTTCATATGCCGCGTCCTCTCTTGCGTTGTTAATTGAACGACCGTCGTACCAGTAACGCGCTGGTATGACTTCGCCGCTAACTTCGACTCTGCAAGACCAGGCTGTCCTTCCTCCTGAATGGCAGGATGTTAGTTTAGATGGTATCAGGCGGAGAATCTGATGAACTTCTTGGTGCGACGTCTGAATAAGTTTGTTTGGAGCGCAACTTTTGACGTTGGTAATTGCTTTTGCCACTCGCAGTGTGCTCAGCTGTCGCAACAAACAGAGCTAGAGTCGCTCAAAGTGTTTGTTCGTGAATGAATAAGTAGTAAACTGAAGCCTTACCTCTTCTATCGGACACCAACTCGTAGTTTGGCGAAGGCCTCGAAGGCAGTTGCGAACAGAGATCTGAGCAGATTAGCGAGGAGAAGGAGTTGTTTTGGGAAGGCCGGAGACGGACTTAGAAGTCCCTTTTGGTATCTTTCAGGATCGGGCGGGCTTTGACCGGCTAGGGCGGGTGACTGTGACATGGTTCAAGGCAAGCCAAAGACGGGACCTTTCGTAATGATGTCCTTGGAGGGAGGGTAAGCTTGACTTTCGGCCTAAGAAAAGAGGGCGTTAAGGAGAGCCAATAAAGTGCCAGAAATTGACGACTTGAGATTGAGCTACACTCAAAGTATGACTGTGTGCCGAACAGAATAGAGCGTTAATATACAGCGCCAAAATTTAATTTCGTGGACCAGACAGGAGCTGCGGTGCAATCTTCAACAAACGACCACGCAGGCAGCCGACAAGATTGAACAGGATTTTGGATCCTGGCCCGAGATGGAGGTACAGCCTCGAGCGGATCTCTTATGCAGGCTCAGTTTCTATCAGCCGAGAATGTGGGAGCGCCCAGCATGCCCCCGATGGTACCCGTGCCATTTGCCGCTGCCACGAAGGTCTGTTTGCCTGCAATCGAACTTTCGATTTGCATAAGCAAGCAAGTGGACTAAAGGGGTTGACTTGAGATGACAGAACGGTATACACTCCTGACACGAACGCGCCGCTGACACGTCGACTTCATTAGCCTCCCACGCGTTGGCAGTGGATTTGATCGCTAGGTCAAGGCTCTGAGATCGTAACGCCTGAGGTGGCATTCCGTAACAAGCAACGTGCAGAGCTGATGAGCTGGCGAGCAAATGTGCTGGACGAACGCTTCCGGTGCTGCTGATGTCAACTCAGAGATCGCTCTGGGAATAAGGCAACGTACATGACGACATACCAAGGCACCGATGTCCATGCATGGATGGTCTCGAATTCTGGCAGGGCTGGAAGCGCATCATGTCGTCGAACTGGACGCCTTCTGTACGCAGAGTCATTTCCGAAGGGAGCGTGCCTGCGTGCCGCGTGGGCGACAATCCATATCTCTAGGACGCGAATAAGCGGTGAATGCAGCGGTTACCAACCACTCGATGCCACAAAGTTAGATTAGTACCATTGTTCTGACCGGCGAAGAGAGGTTGGATCAAGATTCAGACGGGTGGACCGCGTCTGCAGCGGAGCGGGACGTGACGGGCAGCAGGTAGGTACCCGCGAATGTCATGGATCGTTGGGCTTCATTGCAATGCATGGAGAGATCTACCTTGCCTGATGCTTGTTCGATGCAGCTTCTAGTTTGCTGATGTGTTCAAGAGCTGTGGAGGGTGGGTGTGGAGAGCATGAAAGGCAAAGAGGTGGAGAAGGTTCCACACGCCCCTTGGATTCGTGTTTGGAGAGAAAGGCATCGACTTCTGCAACAAACAGAATGATCGGCCGGCACAGAAGACATGTCAAAATGCATCAAGCCGAATAAAAGGCAAACACACAACAAATGAGCACGAGACAGCAGCTTCTTAAGCGACGGCAGCGCCGGCTAGGCACGCTAGCATCCTTGGGCTATGGCACTGACCAAGGCCACGCCTGAGCTCTAATTCTCCGAAAGGGATATACATTAGACAAATGCACCGCGCTCATCGACACGAAGCAAACGCCAAAACACAATCAATCATCTGTAAGCGCCATGGACCAGCAACGCGCGGAGTGCGGAGGGAGGGGGTCTGCTTGCTTCTCTCGATCCACAAACACTGCTCCATCGCCCGAGAGCCAGCTTGTTTGTCACACCTCTCACCTCGACGGCATGCTGCGATGAGACTTGATTGCCGGACGCTTACGGCTGAACACTTCGTCGACAAATCTCTTCGGCCCAACGAATTCCACGTCCATCTTCAGAGACGACGACCGAACTAGCGGTGACCGTGACCGACTCGGCTCTGTGGAGCCCGCTCTCCTGAGAATTGAATCATCCACAAGTGCTATCAGGCCCGTAGCTATTACCGCCCTGCTGTAGTGTTAGAGAAGCTAGATGAAGGATTCTCTTAGGTCTCCTTACTCAGCGATATCCGCCCGGCGTCGAATTTCCACATCCTCAATCCAAAAGGAGCACGGATCAATCCAGCCACCCTTCGCTTCCTGCTCAAGCGCTTCAGCCGCCGTTAAAGGCACCGGCACAATACTTGCCATGGATTTGTCCGACCCAGCGGAGTACAGCTGATAGACGCAGTTCTCGGGGTATCCGTTCACGCTCGGAAGTGCTTTCCATCGATACTTTGTGCCCCAATATTCAAACTCATGCCATACATTCCCTTTCCCCCAGGTCCTCGTCAACTCAATGTGCGCGTAGTTTGAAAATTCCAGCCTTATAACGTTTGCCACAGCCACTTCGATAGGTTTGTTTTCGTCTGCAAGGTCTTCTTCTTCGTCTGCGACAGCGACTTCATCTTCCTCTATTGATGAACCAGTATGCACCGAAGCTCGCGAGGGCGACGATAACTTAAGAGAAGCAAGAGCAGAACTGAGAGATCTCATCAGCTTCGGCCTGCTTTCCGCCTTCACTTCTCGGTATATCCGCGTAGTGTTGCAGACTTCACGCCCAGAGTCCCTACAGTATCTGCGCAACGACATCTCCCGCCTCTCGAGGTCTTGTATCTTCAAGTGGAAAACCGTCACGCGATCTCGTTCGCCGTGGTGGGAAGAGCTGTGCATGTCCACGCGAAGGTTCACATCGCCATCTCCGTACGTGTTGTCGTGTTGGATCAGCATCTTTCTGCCAGATGGAAAGAGCTCTCCGAATTCTGTCGGCGTCAAGGGTCGCGCCTCGTATACTGGTTCGGGTTCCTCGTCATCGTCCTCCTCAGATGCAGCATATTCAACAGTTACCTGTTGCTCGCTTAGATCGATCGGGCTCGAGGAAGCACTATCATCGTCAGGATGATGCGCGTCCAGCGCAGACAATTCCTTCTCGCGCAAATATTCTTCCACCGCTTCGGACCATGCTGAATCATGCTTCGCGTGCTTTGCTGTTCTTGTTGTGGGGACCTCGGGAGAGCCACCATCTCCGATGCTTTCTGATGACATGGTGCTCGTTTCATGCCATGACATCCGCACTTCCCCCGCAGATGATGTATGGTGGAGGCTGAGCTTTGAAAGAAAGACGTACTCGGTCTTTCCGCTAAGGTAATGAACTAAGTCTGTACTACCTTCGGATCTTCGGGGTTGATATTTGATGAACTGTCAGGCGCTTGGACTCCGGGGGTTATCGAATATGGGGAAGTTCACTGACGTAGCAGAGCCGATACGAAGGTGGTGGTCAGAAATAAGTCGATTGCCCTGCTGCAAGGAACGAGGCGAACATATGCAATATTGAATTGTGCAGTATATACGCATTGCTTCTAGTTTCCCCCATATTTCTTCCATGCAGACCAGGTCGTTTTCCAGAAACGCATGCATATCCGAGAAGCCTGCGCAGCCAATGGGAAAAATTGAAACAGCTTGCATCGCATCCCGCGCCCGCACGTCTTTTCTGTTAGTGCTTTGCCAGCGAACGGCTCTGCATGTGTGGCCCGTCGTGATAGGCTGAAATGCTTCGAGAGCCTCGCTTGATGTCGTCGAGGCACCCCTTTTGATACCCACTTTCCTTCTCGCGGGAGAGATGGCTGACGCGAACGGCTGCTCTGCTGGCACGACATTGACGTGGTTGGCAATGTCGCCGCAAAGTTCTGTGCAATACACCAATGCTTGACGTTCCGTCATCCCGCGCTTCTGGAGCAGGATGTTCGCATAATTGAAACGTATTCATGTACGCCGGTTCGAGGGCCGGGAGCCCTTATGCAATGCCCCGCTGACTTGGGTGAGAATGACATCTTCACTGCTTCGCCTACCATCTTTGCGAGTCATACGCCCGTTCATGAAAAAATTGATTAACGGTGGATCGGGACGGGCCGTAGGGCTGAGCATTGACGTGTCGGTTACAGGCTACATGACTCGAGCAGGGGTTGGATCGTCAGGACTCAGCTTTTTCCAGAATTTGTCTTCAAGTTGTCTCGTGTGATGAATAAAGCTCAGGTCATGACTTCGGACAGACGGCTATCTATCCATACACCAGAAACACCGGACCCTGGAAAGCTCGAGAAACCTGCCACCACTGCTATCGTCTCATTTGTCTTCCACGCTCAGTCGCGGCCGTCGACCGAACATAGATTAAAAGCGGGAAATAATTCCGAGAACTGGCTTTGTGCGTGTTGTAATCGTGCAATGACTTTGATCCCATCTGCCTTCGTCACATAAGAGCGACATTAAACAATGAACACCATTCCGACACACGGTCAATGGGAAAACTTCGGTGCTTCTCTTGACTACTGAGATCCCCATCCGCCTCGAACTGCTTGGACGCGAGTGTTATCTGGCGGGTATCTTTTTAGCAGGGATTTCTCTTGAAATCGGTTTCGCGTCGAAAGTTGTAGATATATTTTGTAAGAAGAGTCAATATGAGAAGCTGATCAATATTGGATAGAAGGGGGTGTTTGACTGGGAAAGTGAAGAAGCTGGTGCCACCCTTAATTGCTTATGCGTGTGCGTATGGGAACAGTCACTATGTATGTAGTTCCGGAAGAGGGTAAATGATTCATTAGATTTTAGTGGCTAGCCGCTAACGGCGGTTAGCCCTTGGTCGGCTGCTGCACAGACCATCGACTAGAAAAGAGTCTTCCAAACGAGCCTGTTACGAGCGATTAGGGGTGATCATGGGACATGAAGAGACATATCGTCGTCCCTCAAGCGGATCTTCTGATGCCGTGACTTCTCCAGCGATCGAATAAGCGTTGTTGGTAGCCCAGAGCAGCGTAGACAAGAGACCTGGTGTGCAGCCAGAATGTCAGGTACTAACACGGTGAAGTCAACAGCTTCCTCCTTTACCAATCAATCTAATTCTCTGGTTTGCATCGCGCTATGTCTACCATTCTGGCTTTTTTCTGTTCCGATGGATCGTATTGGACAGCACAACGTGGCAATGACTCGAGTGCACCCCGCGCCTGAATGAACTTGAGCGGTGTACCAGAAGAACGCGGACAGCAACACTTTAAGTCCTTGAGATCCCGGCTCCTCATTCTCTCAGAGAACTCCAAGGAAACCAAGCTGTATCCTGGATACCACACTGACACGAAGATGTGCGGCCTGAGAGCAGAGGGCTATTCATTTGCCGTTGTCAATTCTCAACTAACGATGAGAGTGACGCAATTCGAACGATGCAGAAGCGGACGAGGTATGTGGAGCTCTATATTTCATGGTATGAGAACTAAATGAGAGTGTTTATATACTTACAGCCTACTGATCTAACAGTATCGGCCTTGCTTTGTGGTGGCAGGGCATGAAACATCGTATGCTACGGCGACAATAGGACTACTCGGTGCATCATGTACATATCACTGAAGCCCAGCAAGTTCAATTCTTTCTTACGTGCCAGATGTAGTTTCTCTAGTTGTCCAATGCAAACTAACAGCATTCAGTATCAATGATAGCTCACCGAGTGGGCGGTTCCTAAGACACACGGCGACGGCGAAGCAGCGTTCTGCGTCACAACACTTAGCGACTCTTTGGCATCAGCCTTGTTGAACGATCACAGACAAGCAGTCAATGTGAGAGCCAAACCTATCCTTCGAGTTGGCCACGGTCCCTCACAAGTCTGATATAGATCGAGCGTCTCCTATATTGGTCTTCGATGCAGCGTGCGCTCTTCAAACATGGCAGTTCTCGAGGGGGAAACTATGAAAATTATCGGGAACCCGAGTGAAGCGCTTACGGTTTGACAGGTTTAGCACAAACGACTTAAGGGGGAGAAGGCTGCACGCGAGAAATGAGGGGAAGAAAAGCGCATGAACACGTTGGGGAAATGATCGAGTACTATCGTCAAGTAAGAAGCCAATCGGAAAGAGACCGAACTGACACTCAGCACCTCTGGTCGGTGAGTGCCTCCACTCATGCCGCTTCTGCTGGATATGGACTTGTGATCGAAACGGTGTGGCGAGCAGTAAAGCAGAGGGGACAAACGGTGGGAACAGTGGTCAAATGCGGCCCCCAAGACGCGGCGGGCGTTGCCCTTCTCGAACGCTACTCTTGACCGGTACTCCAACAGATCCAAGGGACTGGCTGAAGCAAATACGAAACCGAAGGATGCGAGCTCCCTTTCCGGTACGGAATATTTACTCGAGGGCTATTGAAGACCTGACGACTAAGGGGACTGATGGGGGCCTGCTGAAAGCGTTACACGCCACAGGCTAGACTCTCACAAATTAGAAAATGGCTTGCCTACCACTTTGGTGGGAACAAGTCCTCACCAGACCAACAAAAGCGAGATTCGCGATGCCGATGCCTAGCAGCCTGAGAAACCGAGCGGGAACTTGCGTTTTCTTCCAACGTCGCTTCATTTCATCAAACCTAGAAACCTGGATACCGGTATTTGCTCACGCAGTTTGCCGCCCGTTCACGGACCAGGCGTTCATGGTGGAGCCTCTTGGAAGGGGAGTGTGAGCGGCACGAGGGCAAGGGTGATCTGCCCATGAACCAGGCGACGTGCAGAATTCTTACCCGCTCCAGCCCTACTAGGCAAAGCCGGTGAATCCTGGGGTATACAAGTGATTGCTATAAGATGCTCGTGGTACCAGAACTGCCATTGGCCCATTTTCCCGAGCAAAGAAACAAAGCACGATCCCTGTCACGGGACAATATCAGCTCCTGAGTGGGCGATTGCTCAAGCCGACACAATTGTCGCAGCTCTCGCCGCTCTTGCCGCTTTGCTGAAGCACGATTCCTCGGGATCCTGAATGGTCAATAGGGTGACCTCGGGCAGCGGTCAGTGTATCGAAGCATGGTCGGCAGGTTTCAGGGAAGGCGCTCTGCCCACTGGCTTACATAGTGGTTCAAGCATCCGCGCGATGCTTGGAACCAGCGGGTCGGGTCGTCCTCGGTCTCGTTTCTCCCCGCATATGGCTGGCTGTCAAAGCTTCGAGGCTGCCCTCCGCCGCAGAGCTGAAGCGTGGTGGCGACGTCAAGATTCGCACATAAGCAGGACCATGCTTATACACGTGAAGAGGTCCAACCGGAGCGGCAGTGCCTCCGGGGAGCGAGACTTTTGGCCGTGTGGTCAGAGATGTTTGATGATGCCGAGGCGGCTGCGCGGCCCTTCAGTGCTGGTTCCAATCAGTTTTCTGTGCGACCGTTATGCGCTGCACGGAGCCCAACCTTGGATACGACTGTCGAAGTGACGGTCTGAGGCTGGCGTCTAGTGGCCGGGCCGGGTAGATGCGTCGAAATGAATTGGATGTACATCTGGGCATGAGAGAGCGGAGGGATGTGGCTCACGGAGCGTTGTGAGGGCAGATGCACCGAAAACGGGCACCAGAGGAGCGCTCCAGCAGCACTGATGACGGACGTGAAGGTGCAGATCTCGATAAGCAGTGCATTCGAGCACCACTTCCGCCCCTCCCGGCGCTGTGGTCAGCTTCGTCGTGCGGGAGAGTGCTGCGTTGCTGCAACGCGCGCCGTCGAGAGCGCGGAGGGGGTCTGCCATTGCGCTGCGAAGAGCCCCTTTCGCAGGCAGCAACAACGCGGAGAGACAGCAGCGAGAGATTGAGATGGGCAGTCCGCTACGAGCGTGCAAAAGCGATGTGAGCAAGCAGGTGGCGTCCGATGGAAATGTGGTCAGTCGTTTTCGCAGATCTGGATGCGTGGGGTGGCGTCCAGTGGAGGAGGGCGGCGCGACAAGGGCCCGGCCGGCCATTCGCTCCTATTCGCAAGGCTGCGCTTGGCGCGCACAACGTACGCCATGTCTTGCTTCCACTCTGCAAGCCATCGAGGCAAGGGAGGCTCGTCGACACGCCGCCGGTATCCAACCACATCTCCACTCACGCCTACACACGACTGCAAGAGCAATGGCTATAACTTTTCTCGCGCTCTCTGCTGCGCCCGTTCCGGACGCGCTCCGATCAGGGGCTGCCTTGCGGTGCTGCGTGCAATCAATGGCTACGAGGTGATTGATCGCTTTCCCTGATCCTCCCGACTGTTCTCGGTTTGCAGCGTGTTGGCGGCCATCGTTATTGCAACGGCGATGCGGTGTATTGCCTGTGGACGCCCTTATGGTTGCATCCACAAACTCCAGCATGCCGTCATGATACAACGTCGGCTCAAGCCGCAATTCCACCAGGTGCGAGGCGTGCGAGTCGCCATGCTAGCGGTCTACCTTCACCACGGCGAGGCAGGCCAAACGCCTGACAGAGCGCCTCCAGCCTAGCCGCTTTCCCCAGCGCGGGCGTCGAGGCATCTCCAATCCCTGGGCGAAGCCCATGTGCCCGATCCGCGCCAATGCATGTAGTTATTTTTATGGAGAACAAAGAAACTTCCTACCTGGCGGCCGGGGGAGTCGTATGATGTCTGTCCCTGCAGCGCGGCCCTGGCTAGCTGCGGAGAGGAGGGCTCTGCTCGCCGTGCTTCTCTGGTCAGAGTGTGCCCGTTTCGGAGCAAGGAATTGCGGCTGTGGCCCTGTGTGGGTTGGAGGCCGAGTTGGAGAGAAAGATGCGGAGTCCAAGCTCATCCCTGCGCAAGGTCAGAGTCCTCTTTTGGCGTTGGGTCCTGCAGGCTTCCTCGATATGGCCATGTTAAAGGCGGATCTGACTCTGCGATACGAAGCATCTTCCGCGGGCTGAGGAGCATATTTGGGGCTCGACAAATAGGCTCTCCCTCTCTTGGCGTTGCCGCTAGAGAAGCTATCAAACTTGCACTAGATCATCTACTTTTCGCTTCGCTTCGCTGCCCAGTAGCCAGGCTGTGAACTCCTCCTACCTTTGCCAATCACCTCTCCTCACCGCAACCAGTCTCCAAATCTCAGCGCCTCATTGATCGCAACAAGCGTCAGGCACATTCCCTATAGCAAACTTTCTTTGCTCTTCTGACCTCTCCCTCCCTAATCTCACGCTAGTCCGGCGACTAGGCGCGTCAGTGAAGGTGGAGCCCTGCTCGACCCTGACGAAGTTTGTGACACTCTTCGATCGGTAAGACTCCTTCGACCTGAGCTTCCATGCATATATGAGCTTCGCGCCAGCAGCTCGGAGAGCGAAGTAGACTTCGACTGCTTCTATGCGCCTGTTGCCTCTGCAACCATTCCCACTGACACTTTCACTCAAGTCTTTCGAGCTTCAACCTCCCTCGAGGCTCGACCTTCAGGCTCACGGTCGCCAGCCGCCATTTCATTTCGCTACCTCCAACCACGACACTCATTGGTCACCTCCTTCGACTCGACTTTCTCTCGCGTTCGCATCGACGACGTGTTGCTCTGAAAGCGACTCACAATCGTGTAAGTGATGTTTCAGATCCAATCTGCGACGTTGAAGCCGGGCGCATGTGTGCTAAATCATCGTGCAGGAGCAGCGACGCCACCCAATTTGGGCTGCATTTGCTTCCTTGTCGTTGCAGCTGAAAATTCGCACATCTGCAAAGGACCAGCGACTACGCAAGGAGACTGCCTCTGTCAGTTTTCACCGCCAGAACAACGTGTTTTCGATCCTGACGTTTCGGCCTTTTTCAGTGACCACTCACAATTCCCTTTCCCAGACATCGAGGGACGTCGCGTCTTTGCGTTTATCAAATAAAACGCGTCGACTGCTCTTGTCGGCCTTCTTGGACCCTCTCTGCCTTATTTTGAGATTTTGCTCTTGTCGCCTTCTGCTGTACCATTCCCCGACGTTTAAACAAACTTCGAGTATCGCTTGACCGCGAGTAAGCTCGTCTGGGGAACCGTATTGGTTTAGGCGAAGAAGAGCTTAGCTGCCGCCTTTAGTTTGCGATCTACGCAGGCCGTCCTGGTTGTTTCGACGCATCGCCTGGGTATTCCTCCACTGAGAGTGGCAGACGAGCGCCACGACTGACTCGAAGAACACCAATTATCCGCAGCGGTCCAAAGCGTCCACCATTGGTCGATTTGATCGCGACATCCGCAGTGATCGAAATCGAAGCGGTCGCAACTCTGCTCGAGCAATACGAGCCGCTCACGCGCGAAATCGGACACGCGAGTGCCTGAGAAAAACAATCGCGCTTTTCTTGTGTGTCGACGTGGAAAGATTGAGATATTGTATTACTACAATTTCTCTTCGGGAATTCCGAATATCTGTGACTTGGCCCGCTGGAAGGCCACGGTCGCAACGAAGAGTTAGGAAGTTCATTGGCATTGCGCCGCGGTGAATTTCGACGTGAACGGTTGTCCATCAAGTAAGTCGAGCATCCTTCGGGGAGACGGATTCTTTTAACGCCATCTTCACAGGCGTCTATCACGCCTAGACGTGCGCCACTGTGCTGTGCCGCTCGATGCGCCTAACCATGAATCAAAGTGAGTTCGATCCTCGAATGGGGAGCCCTTGCTATTATGCACCTCTCTCCACCACACCTTCGTATCGGGAACGCGGCCTAACTTTCGAAATTCTCAATTCGTTCATCGATTTTTTGGATCGTTTCCTGGACTATCAATTCTGCTCGATTTCACAAGATCTCTTTTACCCTTAAGACGCTTCTTATAAGTCGGTTATCTTGCATGTAGCACTCGCTTCTCAACCGTTTCTATTTCTGAAGCGTTCTCGCCCTGTGTGACTTCTATCCCTGAATTATCTCCCTTCTGTGCTATACAACTCGACACTTTGTGCTGCACACACATTCATCTTTTGTCGCACAACTGTCCTACCAACGATAATGCGCTGCATTTATTTCATTGGCTGACCATACATTGTTCGCGAACAGTTGCGAGTCCAATTCCGCTTTCTGCGGAATATTCGCAGTACCATCCTCTCTCTACAGAAGACCATCGCGTCCATACGTACGGCCATGATACGTCGTATGCGGGTGCGGGAGCTGCAGACTTTCGAGATCCCGCCACACAAGAACATTTGCCACCAAGAGACATAGGGTTTGCCGTAACCCATCAGCCCAGCGCAGAGACAAGGTGCGTCTTACATCTCATTGGATAGCTGTGCCCAAATACCCTGACCTTTGTGCCTCCACCTGGGCGCACGAACTTGTGTCAACGCTTGACGCCCTGCAAAACATTGCCGAAAGCTACCCAAGCTCGTGGTCTTTCGGAAGCTCCCACCTGCAACCTCCGAACAAACACGTCTTCATGCCCAGCGCTTTGTGCAACAGTGCCAGCCGCCTGGGATCTCGTTCGCCTGAGAAGCATTTGCTAGATGACCGGTGATCACACGACTAGAGCCTATTGATTCCAGCAACATGTTTCTACAGCTCGTACCGGAACCCTTCGACAGCTCAACTGTACTACCGCCAGTATTTTGTCGCGCAACTGTTGCACTGGGCTGCCTTTTTGCCTCTGCAGCTTCATCGTTTCTCGTTCTTCATGGTTGCTGACAGTTCTGGCCTATAGTTATCACATCCGCCAACCCTACAGTGGGACCTTCTCGCAGGCGACTGGAGCACACTTGCCAGCCTTCTCACCATTAGGCTTTGCAGAGAATTCGGCCTTTGGTCAGCCTCATCACAGTGTTCCCGTCAGTTTCGCAGCGAACACTTATAGCTCCATCAATTCCGGTTACCCACATTCCGGAATCGGTGCGATGGCCGGCGTGCGCCTCAGTAATTCTGGCATGTACGTATCCTCTATGAAGTCACCACTTGGCTGCCAAGTCATAAGTGAAGCATCCAATGCTCGAGCTTCCACGCTGACATTGCCACAACAGCACCGACAGATCACCAAGCTTAAAAGAAGAGGGCATATCACCCACCTCGTATGCCTCTGTTCGCCACAGCTACCAGAGAAATATACCAGACAGCAGACCCCTTACATCTCCTCGAACTGCACGACATGAGATAGCTATTCCCAAGACGCCAGGCTCCGTCCAATATCCTCGAGCACCTTTCTCTCCAAATGCAATGTCCTTGTCACCAACGGCCACGTCCGCGCCGGCTTACTCAAGTGCATATACTGCAATGCCGAGCAACGAAGGCCAGAATGTCTCACCTCCGTTCGATGCACAAAAGAATTTTGGCCAGATAATTACCACTGAAGGTGCAATCGTTATGCCGCGCATTGATTGCAAGGTAGAGAAAGGCTTCTTTCTCTCTGGTGATCAAATATATACCTGCTATCGGAGGAACTACTTTTCGGTCCAGTGCAGCTACAACTTGGAGCCTTACCCGTCTGACCAGCAGTTGCGTCTCGACATTGATGGTAAGCGACACAACATCAATGCATTCGCAGTCACTTTAACTGCAGCCGTCGACGGTGCGAGCGGAAAGAATATCGAACTTGTCCAGTATACGCCAAAGCGGGATCAAGGAGAAAAGCTGCGGATGGAGAAGCAGAAGCTTCTACCGTCTCCTCCAGGAAGTGCTCGAAGCCATCACGATCC
Source organism: Rhizodiscina lignyota (assembly GCA_010015805.1). Lineage (NCBI taxonomy): Eukaryota > Fungi > Ascomycota > Dothideomycetes > Aulographales > Rhizodiscinaceae > Rhizodiscina > Rhizodiscina lignyota. Next base: position 370,773 of record ML978126.1, read on the forward strand.
GCAGTCATTCTATCCTCAGACTCAATACCCAGGCCATCTGAACATTCGTCCACCTTACCTACGGTTCCAGGACGATGCAACCTCAGGAGCTGCTTCTCATCATGGCATGGCAAGCTCGCCAAACGCTTTGCATCACACCTTCGAGCGTGTTCAGTTCAAGTCGGCAACCGCAAACAATGGAAAGCGCCGCGCGCAGCAGCAGTTCTACCACCTGACCGTAGAGCTACATGCAGACATCAGATCACACGCAGATCAAGAACCGGTCTGGAAGAAAATCGGCCAGCGCACAAGTTCGCCTGTTGTAGTTCGTGGCCGTAGTCCCAGCCACTATCAAAGAGAAGACCCAGCAAATGGCGGAAATCCCAACAGGGGCGGTGCTGGCGGTGCAGGGGCAGGTGGTAGTGGAGGTGGAAACTATGGCTTTGGATCCGGTGGCAGCTCTCTCGGAGGCTCGCTGTCCCGTGGCTATTCCGTTGGAGCCACGGGCATCCACGGCACGTACAGTCATTTGTCCTACGGCCCCGAACTTGCTGTCTTCAAGGAGCAAGAGGCTTCTGTGGACAGCTCTTCTGGGTCTGACACCGCTAGCCCGAACAACGTTCCGGTTGACAAGTTGAGTGTACTCCCTGCTCTTCATCTTGATGGAATGAGCAAGGTACTTGAGCCGCGCAACTACAGCTACTTCTCGGGCCCACTTCACTCGATTATTAAGAGTAATGATCGGTCAGTCAAGGATGAATATGTCCTCACTCCGGCAACCACAACGACTCATGGCACATACCTGCCTTCGAGTACCAATACCTGCGGCAGGTTTATTGGCGCATCATCGAGTTTAGGACACTATTCTGCTGATACGGCCCAATATTAAGCATTCCGTTCACAAGACCACTTCTGCTTCTTCTTTCTTCCCTTATACTTATAGCTTCGACGCCGATTGGACTGACTCTTCGTTCTTCTCCACCAAGGCTGGAGATGCGCTGGCAGTAAGAGTCTTGCCTTCCAATTGACGACGAATAACGATGCATGACGACGTTCCCTTTGTTCAACTTCGACTGCAGCATTGAGCACGAATAACGACATAGCTACTCTCTCATACCCCCTCGCATGTACTTTGCTTTCGACTTTCTCCTCAACGCACGAAACTCTCGCTCCGCCCTCTAATACAAATCATCGAGTACGCTCACTGGATGGAAAGACGGGGGATCTCGGGCCGGAGGTGAGGATGGATTGGGACTTTCAATGGCGCAACCGGACTTTGTACTTAGCATCTGATGGCAAACCCCTACAAAACTGGCGTGCGGAAATAGGCACGGGCATTGGCATCGGAGTATGAACGTGTCATACACAAAATAAGGCCGGTATACTGCATAGCGAATGGTGTCCAGACAGAAGAGTAGGTAAATGAATGATATGGTACGAATATGGAATAATTGTTTCTGCTGATTGCTTGCTACGTTGTCATTGATGCTCTTTCACGCCTGCTTTCACTACTGATGAAGGCCTCCTCCTAAGTCTGTCAGTGTATTCTGTTTGGCATTTGGCTGTGTTTATCTGTTCATAGACTAAGTTCTATTTGACGATAGCCCGTGAAGCGCGGATTTCTCTTAAAAAATGGTATAATCTAGCAAATGTGACGCGCGTCTTCTTTCTTAGTAGTAGTGTAATGATGTTCTCATGGCTTTCGTGGGATCCCACCTGCATCACGTCGCCGTATATTCCGCCTTGGACGTTATGCCGTACTGCAGTAGCAGACGTCGAACGAATCTCACATCAAATCGTTGAAAATAGTGAGCATTCTCGAAAAGGGCCTAGAAAGCTTGTGAATTAAAGGATAGAGAGGGACGAGGGAGGAGAGGGCTCCCTGACCGATTATATACACTAAAATAAGGAGAAATGCATCGGAAATTAGGACTCCGAAGCCCACGGCGACTCCGAGCCGTGCCAGTTGACTGACACGTTCAACAGCAGAAACCAATAATCATGATTCAGATTGTATTTGACCTAACAGTTCGTCTCGTGCTGATCAATAACACAAAGCGCTAGATGATATTAAATGTCTGTGTCCAATCAGGCAAATCCCAGGGAAATAACGAACGCGGATAATCCTCCAGGGTTCTATCAGTATCTGAAAATCGTCCAACTCGTCGAAATTTGGATGGCTGACCATCAACAAGTTGTAAAATCAGTCCGGTATCAGTAAGTCTACGGTAATAATCCGTGCTCCTCGTGACTAGCAAAAGGTATACATCCTGCAGATCAACGGACGGATCATCGAGGGACCAATCATGATCGCAGTGATAGATCATAGAACTCTGTTCCGCCATAGAGTCTATATCCTCCGTAACAGGCCTGCAATTTTCTCCAGGGCGCTCTGACCACAGAATTTGTCGGGCAGGCCCCCTCACATGAAGATGCGCCCCTGGCAATGCTCGTCCGTTAGATCTCGCTGATACAGACACTTCTAGCACTGTGAGTTTGATTTTAAAGAACTCACGGGGGTAGGAGTGCGAAATCGCACCGTCTACGGCAGCCCATGACCAAGATGGTGCAATGTAGTCTCTCTTATTACCGTCGTTTCTAGGAGCTTTAATTCCAACCGTGTACCATAGAAGGTCGAGAGGAAGGATTTCTTTCCACAGTCCGGCAACAGGGGTAAGGCCAGAGTTCAATTGTAATTCTTTGATAATGCCGTTAAGAGCCACCAGTCTGTCTTCCGGGAATTTGAGTAGACACTTGGAGTAGATTTTGAGCGTATAAGCCCATGCGACATGAAATGATCGAAGCTCCTGTGATATCGGAAAGCCGAGGGATGGACTGAAATGATGTCTGAGAGTGGAGAGAGTATTCTTGAGCCTCAGGCCATATCCAATACCTTCTTCTGCGGTACATTCATAGTGCTGTAAACACTCCCACTCTATCCCAGTTGATCTGAAATGCAGCGTTCGGGGTGACAGTCCACGTTCTTGAACTACCCAGCCTCGAGTTGACAGCGGCCCTTCCGCAATAGAATGACGTCTCCTACTCTCGATGACGATCTGATGCCTCTCAGTACCTCCCAAATGACAAGTTTCATAGAGCAACGGGTTCCTGGTGAAGAAACATCCTCCTCCGCTGTCCTTTGAAGCCGTCGCCGCAATATTGCAGGTGCCTCCTTGATATATGTCTCCCATAACTGCTGACTGGTCTTCCCAGTCTTGTGGAGAGTCTTGGACGATACATAACGAATCAATCCACAGAAAGCGAAAGCCGAGTCTCCGAGTGATGATAACAGCATGTTGAAAGGTCAAGGGCAAACTGTCAAAGGGAATTGACTGATGAAAAGCGCTTGGATCGTTTTTGGTCAACTGGAGGACAGGCGCTTTACCCCAGCAATGGCTCAAAGTTAGGTACTCCGGTTTCACTTGTCCGCCCACAGAATCTGTCAAACAGACCCGTATTGTAGGATTGGCTTCGTCGCCCACCTCCAACAATCTTCGAGGGGCGATTTTAGACGACTGCTGCACGTCTGCGCACCTTGAATGGTTTTCCCGGCAAATTTTCAACCACTTCATTGCTTGCGCGAGAGAAGACTCGGATCCAGTATACAAACTCGCATTAGCTGCCATTTTCCATGGTGTAAATCGAGACTTGGGGCCGTGATAGTGTTTTAGTGCTACAGATTCATGCGAGATAGTTTCGAAGTACCGGCATTCGAATGCTATCCAACACTGCCATATGTCCGTATTTGTATCCAGGGTATCGGCACAGTACAGATGGAGTGAGGATGGAAATGTGTGCACATCCGAGAATTTGTGCGGGAGTTTGTGCGCGAGAAGTGTGCATAGGTGACATCCCTCGAGGATGGCCCTTGTCATGTCATCTTTGGTGGCATGAAATCGATATTTTTCGACAAATTTGCCGCTCTCTTCAACATCGTCGCCTTCAAATAGCCTCGAGAGAGTGCGAGTGTGGCTGCCTCGTAAAATTATTGATTCCGAGGTCAGAAACTGACAGAGGATACACAGCTGATCTCGTTCGAACTTTATATCGACCTCGCCGGTACCCAACTTTTGGAGCTCTTCTTGTAAATCCAATAATCTCTCAGTCATGGTGTAGAGTCAAGCATTCAGCCATGCTCTTCAATTGAAACGAAGCTGTCGCGCTCGACTGTACTGCTGTAGCCTGACACACTCAGCTGAAAGTGATGTGGCATTCAAGCAGATTAGTCATAAACACTATCAGCGCCACATTTGCGGGGGAGGAACAAAACTTTCGATTTATTAAAGCAAGTGGACAAGGCTGATAGAAGCGGAACGTTTGACATTTCCTCTCACATCGCGGATTCAACGTCCAAAGTGCCGATCGGGCCACCGGCAAGAAGTCTGCTTTGGACTTAGTCCGTATGTTTGCCCTATTCGGGCTATATTTTATGAGCATCGAGAACAGACTAAAAAATCCACTAAGTTTCGTCACCTGGACGAGCTCCGTAGCGCCGTCTAAATAGCCAATTCCAGAATGCTAGACGAACACCCTCCCGCTACAGGGAGCGATCATCCAACAAATTGATGGGGACGGGCGTGAACAAGATTTCCTCAAGGGCTCTTAGTATCAAATAAACAGAGCTCCCCAGCATATTACTGCATATTCGAAGTGCCCAGTTAGATACCTGCGCACGGCAGGCAGGGACCCGTCTAGAACCAGCTATTCAGTCCCCTTTTCTCAAACAGGCAGTCTACTCGATGCATCATCTCGATGGGTGATATTGCCATGACGATTTCTCGGACGGTGCTATCAAAGGACGATTGGGAGATATAAGTTGATCTCATCATTACCATGAGAAAATTCAATGCGCGAAAGTAGTCAGTATGCTTTCAATTACTTCAACAAACTTGGCCATATTGGGTACGACGCTGTTTGGCGTCTTTGCCTTCTATTTCATAATCAAACCAATCGTAGAATACTTCTACGATGCAAAGCGCCTTCGTCAATACCCGAACCAAAACTTCCTCTCTGGATTCACCAATCTCGGCTACATTTACGAGAGGCTTGCTGCATTTCGCACCGCGAATCTCAACGAAGCCCACAAGGAGCATCCGATCATCAGACTTGGGCCTAACGCGCTTTCCTTTGGTGATGTGAGAGCAATCAAGGACATCTACGGCCACTCAACGACATGCTCAAAAGGTGACATGTACTGGGTCGCTGCAGGCGCTCACTCTAACCTCCTCGACGTCGTTGACAAAGGGGAGCATGCTCGAAAGAGGCGCCTCGTCAGCCACGCGTTCGCAACACGCAATCTCGAGAACTGGGAGTATAAAGTCGCCGATAAAACAGAACGGCTCATTCGACAATTCGATATTGCTTGCGGCGTGGCTGAGAAAGCCGGAGAGCGGTTCGCGCAGATCGATTACCGCAAGTGGTCCAACCTCTTTACCGTCGAAGCTATCGCGGATATCGGACTCAGTTACCGTATGGGCATGCTCGAGAGAGGCAACGACTTGATGACTGTTGAGCGATCGGATGGTACACACAGAGAGTATGGCTTCATTGAAAGCCTCCATGGCGGGAATCGAGCAACATCGATTATCGTTTGGCCGACCGCGTGGTTCACAATCATCCGAAACATTACGAAGCTGACTTCAGGTTGGTTCCGATCCCAGTGGCAGCATGGAAATAACTACGGCGATATCATCAAGCACATGACTCGTATCAGGCTTGAGAGACATGAGAAGGGCGAGAGGCTTGATGACTTCTTCCAGTTCCTGATGGAGGATCGGGGTGGCGTGCCGCACAATCTTGACATCGGCGAGGTTGAAGCTGAAGTGAACGTTATCAGTAAGATGGTTCCCGAAGCCAGTTGGCTTGGTTACTGACGAAATGATAGTGAATGCGGGTTCAGACACAACTGCTATACAGCTCACGCATGTGATGTACTTTCTTCTCAAGAACCGCTCAAACTTGGAGAAGCTGCGGGAAGAGGTCGATTCCGCTCTTGCACCAGATGATATCGTGGCGCCGTATGCTACGATCCGACACCTTCCGTATCTTCGAGCCTGTCTCGATGAGTCGCTCCGAATGGCACCCCCGGTTTCATTTGGACTCGCACGGAAGACACCTCCAGAAGGAGCGGCAATCCTGGGCCAGTGGATCGCAGGGGATATTACAGTCTCCATTCCGGCATATATTGCTCATCGTGATCCAACGATCTTCCAAGAGCCAGCAGCGTACCGCCCCGAGCGATGGCTCGATGAGAAGGCCAAGGAGATGCAGCCTTACTTCATCCCGTTTTCCATGGGTGCAAGAGGATGCATCGGGAGAAACATCAGCTATTTGGAACAGCATGTCCTTTTGGCATCGCTCGTGAAAAGATATGACTTCGAGCTCGCGGATGAACAATATGAGCTCCCACGAGAAGAAGCATTCAACCTTTGGCCAGGCCCGTTGCCAGTGAAGGTTCGCAGGAGATAGACAGGCTTAATGTACGAAGGAGTTAGTTTCCAGCGAACGAACATTCTGAGGAGCCACGCTATCAAAGTTGCCCCCAGCTCGATTGACAAGCTTCCTCGGGTCGGTAAAGTTGTATTCGAGGTTACCAGGGAGTAGCTTATGCCTTGGAAAACTTGCTTCTCGATATCATAGAAAGGGGACGCCGTTGCAGGCCTCGTTCGCTCGCCAGAAACTAGCGCCTTCGTATTCGGCGGCAATCTCGTTCAAGTATCCAATCTCTGCAATTGTTCAATGCGAGTGCGCGTATGAAAACCGAGTCTTGACTCGATATCGTTTAAGACCATCCATATTCTGGCCTTCTTTGCTCTTCCGTCAATGTACTTAGCGGCTTTTTCTAGTTAGCATGTAGTAGATTTCACATAGGACACAACCATACCGTAATAAAGTGGCTGTACAATCTGGACCAACGCTCCGTCCGATATCTGTGAGAGAGCAATTGATCCGATCTGGTTGGCGTGATACTGTATCTCGTCATAATTCTCGTCTTCCGGAAGAGGCCGACGTTTCTGTTCCGCAAGTAACAAGAGCTTGATCTCGTGATAAGTAGCCATTGCTGCAGCCGCCGCGGATACAGGGAACCAAATGTCAACAAATCCTTCCCATGACGCTTGGCCGCATGTGAGGCCTTTGGACTCTGAGGGCAGCTGATTGAACCATTCCTCAACTTCGCGTGATACTTCAGCAACGTTGCTAAAATATGTCAGGGAAGTGCGAGTCGAAATGTCGGCCGTGTAGATCAGATTGATAGCTCGGCTGCAAAGCCAGAGAATATGGTTGCCTCTTGCTTCATCTTCGACTTCTCCACTCGGCCAAGTAACGTTCCATTCCTGAGGTGAAAGGTTCGTGGGACATTCATTCATTAATGCGACCGCAATATCTTGTCTCACGTATATTTGGAATGTAGCCTTATTTATACCTTGGCACTGGCTGTCGATTTTTTGGGACTTGATCAGCGTCGTTGCGCCATGGATGTGTTTCCGGTGATCCAAACCCGGAGCAGCTAAAAGCTCATAGCTGCTGAGGAGGATTGTTGCAGTCAAGATGTCTTCCTGGTTAGACTGGGGTTCTGCAAAAGCAGCTAAGAGAAGCCTGAGGCTGTCTCCATATCTTGCAGCCGCGACAGACCCATGAACGCTTCCGCCCTTTAACAAGCTGATTTGTTTCGCAGACAATGCACATATAGATTGTCGTATGAGAAGCGAGAATATCGCACGCCTTGGAACATCCCTCTGGTAGCAGAGTCTGTGGTCAAAGATGTCCATCCATGTCGCGATGCCCGTTTGATAGACTCTGAGTAACTCTGCAGTTTCTCGATCGATGTTTTGAGCTTGGGGCCCCCGCAATTGCACTGCCGGGGAGTCCAAAGGCGAAATGGTAGCGAGCTCATTCCGCGAGAGATTAAATATGTCCCAAGTAGATTGCGGATTGTTGTCGATGGCACCAGTGGTTGCTATCGGTGTAGATTCCGCCTCCTGTGTAGCCGCAGGTGGACACCATTGCGATGCAACGATGAAGTCCGGATAATTGCAATCCAAATTCCTTCTGCGACATTCTCTGCAGATAGGCTTCTCTTCATCGCACCGTACGTGACGCGAACGACACGCAATGCTTGTTCAAGAATTAGTTCAACGCAAGTATGTCTTGTAAAGCGGTTTTGGAACAAACCATCCCGCCTTTCGCCTGGCCCCTTTTGCTTCCCGCACCCTCACTTCTTGCTCTCGGCGAACCATCTCGTAGTGATCTCAAGCACCGTTCATAATGTCGAAGACGCTGAGGAGCCGTATCAAGATATAGACCCATTGACTGAGGAGTGTCACTAGTGTGCAAGCTGGAAAGGGATTGGGCATAAAATGGGACGCGGAGGCTTGAACCCAAAGAAGTTAGGCAAATGCGGAGAATAATCAGCTATGCCCTTTTTCGGAGACTTATAAGGTAAGCTTTCCTTTTGTTCAAGTTACTCCGCATTCCAGCGGCCCCCTCTGTGCTTTGTAGTATTATCTGACGAAAATCGAAAGATTGCATTTCACGATGTGCTTTCCAGTTGAGCCAACTAGTCCAACAGCGCTGAGGGAGCCCTTTTTCTATAATGTGGACACCAAAGCTCTCATCGACAAACTGCCTGAGGATGTCCGATCTAACGACATCTGCATTTCAGCACTGAAATTTGTGGCACCAAACGTCCATCCTAGCATCTTGAACCACAGTATCCGTACCTTTCTCCATGCGTACGACATTGCAGAGGACGAGGGATCAGCTTTCGAAGATGAACGGCTCCATCTTCTATTTGCGGCATGCCTCTTGCATGACCTGGGTGCGTCCCCCAATTACGATGGCCCTCAGCGATTCGAAGTCGAGGGTGCGGACGTTGCTACCGACTTTCTAACCTCGAATGGCGTTTCCAAGGAAGACGCCCACGAGGTCTGGGTTGCGATCGCATGTCACAGCTCCGCTGGAATTGCGGAGAAGATTAGCGAGCTTTCCCGGCTCGTTAGGACTGCCGTGCTTATTGATTTTGGGAAGAAGATGGACCTTTCCGAGGAAGCGGAGGACGAGAAAGAAGAGATTGAGGAAAAATGGCCGAGGGATAACATCGAAAAGATATTGGGGGATGAAGTGGTCAAGCAAGCAGTGAAGAACCCAGACAAGGCTCCTCCGGCAAGCTGGCCAGGGATTCTTTATCGAGCACATCTCGCGGAGCCTCAATGGCAGGGCGTGAATCGAGCATTCTAACATTGTTCGAATTGCAGACACATATGGTCGAGTGCAGAATATGATGTACGAGTTTACTATCGAAATAGCAAAGTTGACATTGAAATTCCCTACTCGCTCAGCATTATTTTAAAATCCTTCAAGGGAGCCTCTCAGACGCAATCAGAAATTCACCGTAGTGAAGCCAAAGACAAGAGGGAAATCACGTTGCGAATTGAGCACACCTTCATTTCTTTATTTCGAACCCACTCCGCTTCTCCAGGTAAGAACCAAAATCCATCAGTCCAGGGTATTCTTTCCTCAGGGCTGGAATGTCAACCCCATAGCCCTCGTCATGAAACCATTTCATCATGATGTTGACTTCTTTCACCATCCACAGCAACAGGGTGGCAAAGATACTGTAACTTTCAGGCAAGTCCGTACCCGTTTTCTCCTTGAAAATCTGCTGAATCTGTGCGAAAGTGAGTTCGTCACCAGCCAAGGAGATGGCTCTACCATTGAACTTGTCAGGGTTGAGGAATGCCTCCGCTGCGAAATGACCAATATCAGGGACCGATATAAACTGCACAGGTCGGTCCTTGAGAACCATGCGGAAGGTAGCCACGAAAACTCTGCCCATCATTCCAGGTGCGATGCCCTATGTGCAGTTAGCACTGTCTCATTTTAGAGACGTGATCTTTGGCTGACCTCAAAGAACGCAGTTGGCCTCAGAATGGTCCAACCCATGTCCGTTCCTTTCGTGCTATCGACTAGATGATGCTCGATGTTGTGCTTGCTGACAAAGTGCGGAACCGAAGTCGGGTTGTCATAGGACTTATCGCCTTGGCGATCCACAGAAGTATAGACGAAATGCTTGACCCCGTTCTTGAGCGCTTCGTCGACAAGTGCTTTGCCCTGCTTTTCTTCGGTCTCGACGGTTTGGCCATTACCCATTGGGATCTATGCCCGAGTCAGCTCGGTTCTGTGGCCCATGGAGATTAAAAGGGGAAAACTCTATACCTGGACACTGAACACTCCCCAGACAGACTCAGAGACCTCATTCTTGGCAGCCTCGAAGATACCCGAACAATCATTCAGGTCCCCTTTGATGACTTTGACATTGCTTCCTTTTGACAATAACTTTTGAGCAGAAGGCGATGATGGATTTCGAGTCACTCCAAGGATGGTGAACTCAGAAGCTCGAGGCGAGGCAAGCAACGCGTCAATAGTGGCGCCGCCTTGCTTGCCTGTAGCTCCCGTGATAAGAACGACCTTTGACATATTGAAGAAAGGGACAGAGCGGGCGATGAGGCAATAGAGAAGAGATTCGGACGATTGAATTCTTAATTGGAAGTTACCTTGCGCGATTTATGGACAAAGAGCCCAGTAATGTGAGTCGTGACGTTAAGATGCGCCACAAGGCTCTAAAAGCCCTAGATTTGAGATATCAGGCTCCCCGAATCGCCGAAGGCTTGGCCGTTCTCTGGCAATGCCATTTGAGCCTCATTCGGATTATGCAATTATTATGGCATCATAGACAAATGCTGGACGGATTGTAAAGCACCTCGGGCATTCTCAGAGGATCGAGTACAAAAGCTCGGTGCTCGCGCTTTTTCGATGTCGTCTGCTTACGATGAAAAGTCGCCGATACAGGACTTGTCCCAAAATGGTTAGTTCAAATGTTCGGAAAAACTAGCATACCGAGCCCCACCACCACTGGACGAAGGGCGGAGATAACTTGAGGAGGCGAAACTTTCGAGCTTTGCCTTCAACATCAACGTCTTTCAACTTCGAACACCTTCCAGATACCATCACCAGTCGTAGGAACATCCACGATATTTACAACTCAAGTCTCAGTGCACCACAAATTCCAGAATCTCAAAACCCACTCTACCAAAATGTCAGCGACACTTACAAAGGCGAAGCCGACGACCGACTGGGCTGCCGACGAAGATGAAGACGACGTTCTCCCCCAGCCCGAAGTCATCAAGAACAAAGACGGCACCGAGACGCACATATCATACCGCATCAACGATGATGGCAAGAAGATCAAGACCATCCGGAAGATCAAGCACACCGTGATCCGGCAAGAAGTCAACCACCGTGTAGCGGAACGGCGCACATGGTCAAAGTTTGGCGTCGAGAACGGGAGAAAAGTAGGTCCACAGTCAGATACGACGACAGTGGGTGAGAACATCGAGTTCAAGCCGCGAGCGAACTACAAGACGACGCAGGCGGTGGAGGACAAGGACCTCTTTGCGAACCAGAAGGCGAAGCTGAAGGAGGCAAAGATCAAGTGCCGTATTTGCAGCGGCGAGCACTGGACATCCAAATGTCCGTACAAGGATACTATGGCGCCCGAAGGCGAACCTGGGCCTGGTCTGGGTGATTCTGAGGAGCCTGAGGCAACACAAGCTGGCTCTCTTGGTCAAGGTGGAAGCAGCTACGTTCCACCTCATTTGCGGAAGGGTGGTGCAGCTACAGGCGAGAGAATGAGTGGCGGCAAATATGGCGAGAGGGATGATCTGGCAACACTGAGAGTCACGAACGTAAGTTACACCTTTGCAGTAATTTTGTCTTTGAAGACAATGCTAACATGCCTTGCAGGTGAGCGAGTTTGCGGAAGAAGCAGATCTGCGCGAGATGTTCGGCCGCTTCGGTCATGTCACAAGAGTATTCCTTGCGAAGGACAGAGACACTGGAAGAGCAAAGGGCTTCGCGTTTGTCAGCTTCGCGGATCGGTCGGACGCGGCGAAGGCATGCGAGAAGATGGATGGCTTTGGGTACGGACACTTGATTCTCAGAGTAGAGTTTGCGAAGAAGGCGACTTGAGAAGCTGCGGTATTGTAGAGACAGCGTTTACGATAGGCATGACATAAATCAAGACTGGCGTTGCATGCATTTACTTTTCTCGTTTTCGTGATATTTACATGCGAAGCGAGAAACATTGTTCTTACCTGTACAAGCATGGACTCTTGAAATTACCCTCTCCCTACGTTCTGTCGCCATCGATCGAGTTCGCAGTGTGTGCAATTGTGCGTAGTTCTACTTGCACATCTCTCCGCCACAGAGTTGACACTGTATGTGGAGGCATGCTTTTAGGGTCCAGTGACTTTCTTCACTCGAATTCGCACCGTTACGGCAGCGACTTTCTTTCTTCGTATTTCTCTCTTCAATGAAGCTTGTACGTCAGATGGAGGCACGCTACTTGAGTCACATCAGGTTCTTCGGTTGGACTCGCACCATAGGCTGAAATGTATGTATTACAAATCCTCCAAGTCAAGTTCGAGTCTTCGCCTGGAGGCGGCGACCTTGTTCAATAGCGCTCAGAGTCTACTCACCGCCCTGCGCCGCTTTGTGAAAATCCAGGCTTACACACATTGGGTCAGATCATAATAGGCTGCCCATTGCTCCATAATAACAACCGAACTGCCTTGCAGAGAGGAGGTGAACGTCGAAGTCGTGCTGATGCGGCTCCAGTGAGGAACAGATATGGATGACTGAATGCTCTGCAAGGCCCGCCTCAAGACCGGAATTTATATCCCAATCGACTAAAGCGAAGGTAGGTTACGAAATGAATTTCCTTATTCGCTTTAGAAGCAAGGCGTTGACTTTGAGGTCAAGGCATGTTCGTAGAACACGTGTTCCACCTTTGCGACGTGGAGGAAGTACATTGGGCTTGGGAAGCCCTTTCCAATGGCTCAGCGCAGCTAACGAACATTGGTTACCATGACAGGAGTGTATTTAATTACGACGCAAGCAGCGAATAGTGTTGCCTGTGTCTCTTCCGCTTTGACCGTGCTATGCCCAAGATTGTGCAAGAGTACTTTATGTGCGTTTCTCAGGGCCGCGTTTGTCCTCCGGAGTGGAACCAGAACGACAGTGCGAAAGTTTCCATTGAAGATTGCCGTATTATGCGATGGGCGAGTCTAAACTGATGCTGGTAGAGCCGGTAGGTGTAGAGGCGCCAGAGTTACGCCATGGGTTATAGTAGTTAAGCGTCGCCCTTGTCATTCGATACGTCGTTACAATCTGGGAAGATGGTAGAACCCTGAGAAGTCGTCATACTAAAGAGCAGATCTTAGTTAACCAGGAAAGAGGCTTGAGGGGTTGAAGGGTTAGAGTGATCCGACTCTTGCCAAGAGAGAGATAGAGACGTCGAGAGTTTGAAGACAAGAATGGCAAGCTTAGCAGCTTGACCAAAAATACAAGAAAGTGAGATGGAACAGTATATGGGAAAATCAATTACTACTTGAGTGAGTGTGCCTAATTGATATATGAATTCGTGCCTCCATTCAGACTGGGTTTATGATTGCTGCAGCAACTGAGAAGACAGTGGGTCGTAATCTGAGTGCTGCTTAAGCAACTCTGTTCATGATATGGAAAGATATTCGTTGACATTAGAAAGTAACGTTATAGTATTTTAGTAACATAAGTAGTTGTTTGAAAGCGTGTTATGCTAAATGCGAGCGGATACATCAGGATCAAGCCGTGATGCCTTGTTGAACCACTCTTGAGCATCCTCGAGCTCCCTTTGACGTGCATCTGAACGTCCTTGTGCTCTTGGGCTGTGGTCAAACTCTGGCGATGTGGTAGCGCCGTTCCCACTGGGAGAATTGCCTTCTTCCATGACAGTTCCTTCAGGTTCTGGCTGTGGAGACAACAAGTCGGCGAGCCAGAGGGAAATCATACCTCTCAGCTCAAGGAACGTGGCATTATGATCATAAGGGGGCCCTTGCAGGAGGTCATCTAGTCGCGATGCAATTGCACGAGCTTCTTTCAGTTCGTTAGCTGCAACTCTCTCTAGCCTATCCTGTCTGCTTTCTTGAGTGATGGGTGAGGTCTGAGAGAAGTGCGAAGAAGTGTCCTCAGGATTTGATCCTATTGGGGGCAAAACCGGGTCAGCCTCCAATTCAATGGCTGCAACAGCTCGTTTCCTTGCTTCTGCCACTTGACACAGCCAAGCGCTGAACAGCGCTGGATAGAAGTGTTGAGCTCTGGGGAGGCTCCTGGGCCCGACGTTCCGCAGATTTGGATACTGTACGATGAGGCGTTCGTAGTAACCCTTGGCAGCCTCGAAGCCTTCTTGGGTATATGAAAACTGTGGAAAATACGGCTTGTCTTCAGGCTCCTCGTCTGAACTTACGCTCGCTGCGTCATCCTCGACTTCTTCGTTGGATTGTGCAGCATTTTTGGGATTATTGCGCATGAGAATCTCAGCACCTATGCCCCATCTATCGGCACGACGAAGGTCCATTTCCTGGCCAGTACGTAATAGTAGTGCCCATGCTCTTCCGGCGCGCTCGTAGTCTCCTTCAAGTAGACAGCGATGCATCATTGTGGTCAGGACTGCGATGTGATTCTGTCGCAAGCTTGCGTGTACGCTGATGGAGGGAGTGGCATCGTTTCCAACTGCATCTGGATCGGCTGAGGGCACGGCCGGATTATCAGGCTTCGGAGGTCGCCCTCGTTTTCTTACGTCTTCGGGATAGGTATGAGGGAATGGTCCCGATGGTATGTCTCTGCTTGGAGAAAGACCGGCGGTGCGATATTGTTCTGCTTGGTTTGCTGTTAGGCTGGTTATGCCCAAGGAAGATCCCCGCGACAATTGAGCAGTAGCATCTTCGCCAATCGCATCACTCTCGTGTGAATACTCTTCTTCCTCAGCCTGGCCTCTCTTCCGCTTGCGATGCGTGTTTGTAGGCCGCGACATCTGTCTTGAAGGGGCGGTCCGGTGAGGGAGCTGGAAGTGGTGAGCGGAAGGCATCGGCGGTGGCCTTCGGTTCGACTGAAGGGTGGCGATGACGACCTCACACCACTCGCCAATTCAGCTCGTTGCTGCTGCTAGAACGTTATCCGCTTCTGTCAAGCGCAATGGATTGTGGTATAGCGCGTGGGATTCTGATTCTGCGATGGTACCTAGGCCGGCTGGCTGTTTCGAAGTCGCGGACGGGTGTCGAATGGGAGACGCGTGTTTGCGAGTTTGCTCAGCAGGCCCAGGAAGTGGCGGTAGTTATAGTGTCCCGCAGGGCTGGTGGAGCTGAGCGACCCACGTGCATGGCACACTGCAGAATCGGGAGCGGGCGTGGATCTCGGTCGACACTTTAAGGCACGCCCTGGACCGTTTGGGATGCGTATGCCAAGGCCAAGGCAGTTCGGGCGCTACCCTGCCTGTCCTGGATTGCAGCAAGTCACGCTCCAACCAACAACCAACACAGCCGCGCCAACATCACTGCACCGCAGCCTGCCACCTCCACCCCTCTGACTTGTCTTCTACTCCCCAAAGTCATTCATTTTGCTATTTCTCCGACTGACTGACACCGACTCATCATGGGTCAGGCCGCGTCGAGGAGCCAGACTGCTCCGACGCCTCCGTCGCGAAGGCGGCGCGAGCGCCTATCCACCCTCTTCACCTCTCAGCCCAGCACTGAGGCAGAATCTTCCAGCTCCTCCCGTGAAGCTCTCTCACGGCGGAGGAGCAGCCTGATGGATCCGTTTATTCGCCTCAGAGACGACCTGAGCCTTCAAAACCACAGCGATACTCCCTCCTTACGCTCTCGTATCCGTCGACCGAGATTGAGCACCATATCCGACTCCGTCTCGCGCCACATGCCCATTCGAAGAGGTACTCGCCGAGGCTCGACTTCCGCATCAGCGACTCGCACATCTCCCTCATCCGACAACTCAGATCCCTTCTATCTTGACGAGAACCCGAGATATCTATTACCGAGCGTTGATGTGCCAGAACTGACCTTGGATATGGACGATCTGACTGGTGAAGGCGACTCTGGTGCCAGAGGTTCAAGCAGGAGATCTGCGCTTCGTCCCGCTTCTTCTTTATCTGATCGCTTCTCCTCATTACGGCCCGACAGGGGTATACGCAATATGACGAGCTCTCTGAGACGGAGACGCTCGCCTCTATCACGGGACGAAGACCAAGCAGCAATGCTATCAAGACTTCTCTCCGTCGCTGCAGCTGCGACTGCGGCTACCCTGATGGGCGGTGATCAGCGCGCAGTATCGGAAGCTAGGAGCATATCTGGAGATGGTGAGGATGGTACATTCGAGAGTTTTTTGCGAGCTCTGCAGAGTGGAAGGATAGCAGCAGCACTTAGACAAAGTGGAAGCGAGAACAACGACGATCCGGATGGTGAAGGTAATCCAGCTGCTCCACTCAACTTCTTCCGAATGTTTCGATTTGGATCATCAGGTGTGAGTGGACGCAACGACGAGACCCGCAATTCGTCGAGCAGGCCAGGCAGCAATACTGGAATGGGCAGAGGCAACAACAACTCTGAAGATGGTACAGATGGACGGATGGTGCCAATAATAATCGTCGGAATTCGTTCAATCAGTCCCGGAGCCCAGGAGGAGAACAACATGCCTCCATTCTTGGATGCTCTTTCGAGCTTTCCAAACACTCTCGCTTCACCGAGTGATGTCACCATTGATGGATTGATGCGGCAACCACAGCACGGTACACGCATAACTCACAGGAGACGAGCATCGATGGGAGGTCTCGGCACCTTCCCGGCAAACTATGATAGCCAGAGACATCATCGCACCCCGGAACGTCCACGTCCTTTATCAACGACATCAGACAGTCCCTCAGGTCCACGACCTCCTCCATCTACCCCTGCAAGTGCCGGCTTGTCTGCATTCTCGTCAGGCACGACTACTCCCACCACCACCACTCCCGTCAGTCCTTCTCTCATCCCTCAAGCCGACATGAATTCGAGACGTTCGAGCTTTGCTCCTCGAACTGCCCTCTCTGGCCTGGACACTCCCGTGGAGGAGCCGTCAACGCAACAGAGGCCAGCTAGACAAAGGCGAAGAAGGAGTGAGTCGGACTTCTCCACATTTGGAGCGGGATCGTCAAGGCGCAACGGCGTTGTTGGACCGGATGCACCTACCGACTCAGGAAGTGAAGGCTCAAGGAGCTGGATCATCTATGTTCTAGGTGGGAGCTATCCGGAGAACCACCCTATCCTTACCACTCCAAGCCTATTCACCGACTCACCGACTTATGAAGACATGCTGCTTCTATCCGCATTGCTTGGCCCTGCAAAACCACCAGTTGCCAGTGAAGCTGATGTAGCATCCGCGCCTGGCCTGCTCACCATCACAGGCACTCACGGTAATCTCGTAGCTGTGCCTGCAGAGGGACACCCTGATGCAGGCGATATGACTCTCGCTCTTGCTGTCGGTGAGCGCTGCCTCGTGTGCTTGTGCGACTTCGAAGCCGGTGAGGAGGCGAGGAAGTTGGTCAAGTGTGGGCACTTATTCCACAGATTATGCATCGACCAGGTAAGTCAAACGCTTCACATCAACATGCGGCTCGGCAGAGTTTTGTTCAAGATTTCATTTCAATATCAATGTTCTCGCGCGAGTCATGGACTGATGATCTGACGTATAACTTGCAGTGGCTTACCACGGGCCGTAACTCATGTCCCCTCTGTCGAGGACAGGGTGTCGATGAGAAGTCTTCCGACACGCAGGCACAGTCAAGGCCCGGGGACCCGCCGCCCCCCGCTGCCTCAAACGAAACCCTAGCAACAGATATTAGTTAGCAATCCTTTGGATGCCCAGCCCCAATAGCACCTCCACCATCGCGGATCCCATGATCCTCTACCATCATACTAAAAAATACCCACGACGGCCTCTCACATACTCTTTTGCCGCAACAAGCGCACATCGTTGTGATACCCAATCTACCACCTGGGCATGAGCGAACGGATAATCGGATTCGGAATCGACTCGGGTTTTTGCAATTGCGATTACAAGGAATAACGATTATGGTTTTTAACTCTTGGACTGCCATCTTTCTTGAGGCGCAAGCAAATTGTACTTACTCTCTTTCGTTTCTTCGAGCGGTTCAAATGACAACAATGAGCATGACACTGCAACGAAAGTTTTGGTTTCCACCTATCTTTCCCTTTTCCGGTCCTGTGTCAAGTGCTGTACCCTGACGGATGGTGACTAGGCTCCGCCGCGTTTCCTAATTCCGCGACACAGGTGATCTGAAACATATTCCAGTGGAACTGACGCCGCTCTCCGCTCCATCCTCCTTCGCGCAAGGATCCAGATAAGCCGGGGCGAAAAGTCTATCTTCCAGACCTCGCAACCTTTCCTTCCTCCCAGGTCGTACAATGTCCAGTATTCTCTCAACTAGTCCTTCAGATTCTCGTAGGCTGTTTGACGTGCGCATCGCAACAATGTTACCTTCCACCGTCCGCATACACCTGCCCCCATGGCGGCTGCTTGCGCGACGCTTTCCTCGTACGGGCGTATGAACACGAGCAGTGTTTTCAGCTTTCAATCGTTGAGACTGTAGTTACAATTTTTCCGACGTTCTAGAAACTCGAGAGAACAGCTGTCCTTATCGGCACATTTCCTTTCTTGGCACGTGAACGTTCCTCTTTGGATTTTCTCAACTGCCGTTTTGTTCTTTTCAGCAAGCTGAATCCGTTCATATACATGCAACACTGCACTCGGCGTTTTACTCCTCCCCGGCGCCGAAAGAAGAGAAGAGACGCGACCACGGCAGTCGCATTTGTCGAGCGTTCCATCGCGCCGTCCTGTCCGCGCGCGGCGTCGCGCACGGTATGCCCGCTGCCTGCAGAAGACGCTCGCGGCATGGGCAAGGCGTGCTCTGTTTCTGAACTGTGGAGCGGCGGAGCCTGGGCCCTGGGCCAGCTGTGACGGCATGTCCGTTGTAAGGCAGGGCGTTCCAGATGGGCGCACAGTGGGTCTCATCGCGGGTCATGCAAAAAAAGTGGCACTGGGCGGGCGTGCGGATAACGGCGGCGGAATAATGTGCAGCTGCTCGCGCATTCTTTTTTTCCCCTTCGCGGCGGTGTGTGTCCCCATTCAGCCGGCAATGGGTTGTGCCAAAATGGAATGGACAAGGTGGAGCGGATTTGAACTGGGGGTCTGGTCCTGGTCCGTAGTCCCTGCGACACATCAGGGGAGGGCTCTGCTGGAACCTCGAGGGGGAGCGCTGTCAGAATGCAGGGACGAGGTCCCATGGGTCATGGGCAATGGCGGGAGGCCAAAATGAAGATTTGAATGCCAGATGCGTTAGGGATAATGGTAAAGATGGTGAACGATAATGGATGGCGGGCGTAGGTGTACACAGTCCACTACGAACAACATACTATTTAGTATGATGATCGACGTAAATATTTATATTTTAAGCGTCAAGTCTGATAGGTAATTATATCATTAGGGCGTTTTCGTCTGCCCTCTTTGAGAGTTGTTTAGATTCCTACTCGTATATATTGCTCCATATCTCGTGTCTGGAGGCGGACGAATTGATGCGCAACGCGAGTAATGGTACCCGGCAAGAAATCTGTGTTCAGGCGCCGCACATGAATCAAAATGCAATAAGTCCAGAGCTATCCGAAATCACCACCATATGATGATCCCAGACTCTGCTACTGTCTTCCGAAATACCAAGTTACCAACTATGTACACTCGCCACGGTGCTTCCACAAAGCAACTTCAGAGGTGGTTCTGTTGCATCAGCATGGACTTGCCGTCCGAGCACTGCAACGCATAAACATCTCATCTTAACTACACCGACAACTGTTATGCCAGAAAGAAGATAGTGAAGGCAGATCTCTCGGGCGAATAAGACGAATCTGGAATTCTGCCGGATTTGGCTTTATTCCTCGACTGAATTGCAACGTCGTGATCCTCTTTCCAGGCCTATCCTTGCCCAGTGACTGCTGTATCTGGAAAAACAGCTGATATGCTTTGCTCTGGTTGGATTGTTCGACAGCGAGCTATGTACTAATGAGTTGGTATCTGCCAAGAATTGTAAGTCAACGATTCTCAACTGAGATGTGGTCCTTGCATTATTGTCGTTTTAGTTCGGCATCGTAGTCAGATAGACTCAGTTCGAATCCAGCTTTTTCTGATATGCTTGCATGTAATAAAACAAATGGAAAAAGTTTATGCAAAGCGGCTGTATTTGCTTGCACAATTCGAGTGACATGACCAGGAAAGCCTTCTAGTAATTGGACATAACCAGTGAATGCGAAGAATTGCCAGCATTGGGGTGGGAAGGTGAGGTTGATGAGCTCCACGAAATGTCTGTCATACTTGACAGAGCTTACCTCATTATTGCCGCCGTAGCCCACAGTCACATATTGGTCTCACATCCACGACTGTCAATCGCACACTAGCTGGAGGTATGGTGTCTGGAGCTTTACTGGTGAAAGAGATTGTCTTTCGTTATTGCCCTCCCTAGCAGAAGATAACTTTCCGCAGGACCGATTGGCAAACCGCGTTTATCATACAGGCGGGTGACACGGCAAAGTCGTAGATCGTATCTGTCCAGGCTCTGCCGTAGCTGGAAGAATGAGAGTGGATACAATACATTTTGACGAGCACCACCAATAGCAGAGTCGCGAATGATGAATGTTGCCAAGCAGCGTTGGAGGAGGAATCGTATCTCTGACACTTCGAGGGTGAATTACTGAGCAATCATCCAGAGCACACGTCGTGCGAATGATCACGAGAACAAGTATCGAGACTCGATTCCCTGCACCATTCATCAGCCCTTTGTGGAATCGTGATAGCAAGTTGCCTGAAAATGGAAAGCTGATCATTTCCTGCAGCCGCGCAGAACTTCCTTCAGCAGCTCAGCCGCGGAGATTCTGAACGCGGACGATAATTCGTAAATGCTGCTGCTCAACCATTCCACTGTACCCGCTGATACGTCTTGTTCAGCGCCTGCGAGGTCCATCGACGATAATAGGTGTCCACAACGTCCTGCGAACAGGCTGATCATTGCCTGTTACGCCACACTGCATTGCAGCGTGGAAGTGCTTCGATGATTGGCAGTGCAGCTATGGCAGCGCAGATTGCTTTCGTACTCGTTGGATGCATGCTTTCTGAATCAAGGCATCAGCCGCACGAATTCAGACATGCAGGGCATTGTGACAGCTCGCGCCCCAAAAGCAGACAATGCCATTCATGAAGTTGGGCTGATGTCGATGTTGTTCATACAGTGCAGGTCACACCTCAACGACAGCTGCAGCCAGCGGAGCACAACACAAGCGGAAAGTTAGACGCCTCTAGCGCGGCTTGTCCATGCTTCGCCCTGCAACTATTCGAGGAAAATACATATCCATCAGCCTAGTAGTTTAGTTTTCCGGGCGTTCACCCACGCCAAGCCCAGGTTCCAATTTGCAATTGCGGGTGCTACCGGTCCCTGTGCCGCGGGTCCTCTACAGTCGACCGGGTGCTGATGTTAGTGCGGGAGGTGGTGAATAGCGATAACTGCGGGAGAGGAAGAGGAACCGTGCACAATCGCAAATGACCTCATTATCTGTCTGATGAGGTATTTTGTGAGTGCAATCTCACAATTTGATAAGCTGTCTCGCAATGTCTCGCAATCATTCTCGCAGACTTGGGAAAAGTCTAAATGGCAGGAAGAACGGCACTCGGCCACGTGGGTTTGGATCGTCCGACATGTATGTACCTGCTGTCATGCTACATATGCAGACTTGTTTGGTTCAGAATGTCTTGGGCGACGATCCGGAATTTAGAGTACCGTTGGTCCTGTCGGGAGTTGAGGGAGGACGACAACTGCGGAGACCTCATGGGTGTTGCAGGAGTGCTAAAATTGAGCCTGACCACGACCATGATTTCCAAGATTTGGTATATTTGGCCAATGCCGGGGCCAATAATACCGTTGAGCGGCGCATAACAATAAATGATGAGTAGCCTCCGTGTGCTGACTGCTAGCGCGTGGAAGAAATGGCGTAATATGAGCAAGATGAACACTTTCCGATCGCAATGAAATGGCCGAAGTGGGCGAGGACGATGACACGGAGTGGGAATGCCGGCCAAGAGGGCGCATGATACTCGATTGAGCAGATGACAGGCTAAGGAGGCCTTGTGGAGACCGTCGACGTGCAGCTTTGGGAGTTCCACGAAAAAGGATAGACATGGCACATTTGGCGCCATGAGCACGGCGCAACGGTTCCTGCTGCTAGATGGCCAGATCCGGGTGGTGGGCTCGTCCTGTCCTAGGATCAAGCATGTAAGGCACGTGGTAAGGCACCGAGGAAAGGCAGAGATGTGGTGGGAGATGTCAGAGTTACGGCAGCTGCAGGCGGACGGCCTGTGTGGGGAAGAGGCAGGGAAGGGAGGTCGAGCAGTCGAGGTACGTGCAGAGTGGAAGGGGGAGGAGTAACGCTAGAGAGCAACTAGAAGGCGTTGGAAGGCTTACCGGTTTGTCTCACTTCTTGTCCATCTCATGCCGCGGATTATGCAGGTGGTGCTGCCTGTGTCGAATAATGTGCTTGCATGCCTCCCAGCTCCGCCAAATCAGTCTCCTCCACAACTGCCGCAATTCATCCATGCAGGAGGGCAAACCCTTCATTCTGTGTGCGGTCTGATTGATACTCCACACTCTACGTGAGTGGCGTCAGCGCAGTTAGCCCAGACTAATCTGGCCTACGATTTTACGGCCGGCGTCGATTTCGAACGGATGATCGCTGGATGGAAGCAGCCGGAAACTCGGAGCTAGTAGTTCTTGGGCATCGAGTCGCTATTCGCTGTGGAGCAGGTGCGCGCTGCGAAAAAGAAATAGCCTGGAGGATCCCGTGGATCGGGATTGGATGACGCACAGCATTTCCCGCCAGCGATTGACAAGTTGATATTAACTTTTCTCGTGCTAGGCGCTCATCAATGCACGGAAGCAGCCGCCGAAAATGCAGATCGCAGCACCTCGCAGCTTGATGGACGGTGGTAAGAAAGCATGAGAAATCCTGCTCTCTTGTCAATGTGACAATGCCCAAGTGGTATCACCGCCGTCATCGAGCGTTCCAAATGTAGCCCAATGTGGCATCAGTATGTCGCCGCACTGACGGTCCTGTTTCGTTAAGGTTTACGGAAGGGGGGCTCGCGGTCGACGTTGTTTGGGCTTCAGGTTGCACCTAGGTCCTAGCAAACCCTGACAGCCACCAGCTCGAAGGGCTGTACTGTGGTACCACACAATTCGCCCTGGACGGCGCGGGAGCATCCAGAGTGGCGCCATTTTGGCAAGGAGAATCAGAGCGTTTTCAGCCAGCGACGTGACTGGCTGGACAGGAGTGCATGCGTGCCGGCTGAGCTCAGAGCAGCACGTCTCCTACCTTAACCCATGGCTATCGTGAATCATCCGCTGGGGGCCGTCAAGCCATTCCGGAGCTTCACACAGGGCGCGCGCATCGAGCCCATACTTGCGCCATATGGAGGATTGATGAGACACTGCGCGCATTTGGCGGAGAAATGCGCTTCATAAATTTTCCATCTTGCGGACGGCAGTGATTGGCAACGATGGCGCAAGCACGAACGGTTTGAGGTCTGAGGTAAACTGGTTAGCATGGTGTTTGAGGAAGCCAATGCACGTCCGGCCATGCATGCCCGCACCACTCCACTCCTCGTAACTCGCCCCCGAGAGCGCTGCGCATGATCACCAGTCCGTCTGCTCAGGAGAGCGAGGATACAGCTCTGCTTGCTCAGCAGCCATGTTCCCCGTCGCGGTGGAGAGGGTGGTAGAGACGTCGCGGTGTATATAGTGGAATTTACATTTTCCGCTGGTGCTACCATTGCATGCCATGGTACCTGTGCGAAACGCATTTGCCTCGGGCTAGCAGCCTCACTGGACTGCGTCAAATGCATCTACCGCAAACCCCAAAACGAGGAAATCCATGCGCCTACTATAGTGCCCGTCTTGTCCGCCCATTCCCGCGTGGGAACAGCTCCTTGGGTCGGCCTTCCCAGCAATTCCCAGCAGTCAGAGGCGCCGTTGGACGCCGTTGAGCAACGTCAAGCCCACATGCGCCTCGTGCCACCCATTTCCATCTCCAGGACGTGCTGACGCACATCGGGGCCATCAGTGCGGCATCGAGCAATCCTCACCACGCTGCCCCAAGGGCTGCATGTTTCCTGGCCCAACTCGGAGTGCGGCTTTCGACCGCCCAGTCCAGTGAGCAGGCAGGGACATCGCCCGATCCCCAGCAGCGCGACTACAGCTGTACGGCCTGTACCTATACCGGCCTGGCTTGGCCTGCCCTGGACAGAGGCTGCGCCAGCTGGAGACCGTCTGAACATACATCTGCACTGCGAAAGACGCCTGTTCCGTTGAGGAAAGCCCCCCGGAACCCTCCCCACTTTCTCTTCACCCTCCGTCTCGACGCTGCAGCTTGGCCGCCTGGTCGTGGCCGTGCTGGAGATCTTCCAATTCGACAGCTGGCGCGACGTGCATGCCGCTGGACCCACTGCGCTCCAAACGCTACTAGTATGTTCTAGCTGGGAATCCTGGGATTGCGCTCTCTCCTCGTACAGACAATCGACAGGGTTGCTGGCACTGCTGAGCAGCGACGGGCGCGTCCAGCGTCCACCTCATCACCTACAACCTAAAAGGCGGGTCTGATAAGACGAAGGGGACCAGCATTGACGTCTCTCTGGCACATCATACTGCTTCTTCCCTTAGGACTTGCGCCAGGGATGTTGCAGGCCTCGTGCGGAAACGCATTCCAAGGAGTCTTCACTCGATAATATCCTGGATAGCGTTCCCTTTCAAATCTCCTCCCGTGTGGAAATCATCAAACATCCCCTCGACGTTCGAGCAATCAAATCCCATTGCGCGCATCACCTACCGGAAATTTCCTACTGGCGCTCGACTTCCCTCATCCGCAGAACGGTCCGGACATTTAGCACTTTTACGCGCCAACACGAGTGGGAGATCGACCGCTGCCCCACGGTTCTCATCAACGGCATCCGCCTCAATTGGTATCCGGACCACCATCTTTGTCTTCAGTGTGTCAGAGCACAGGTCGACCGTTGTGCCTGAACGCCGCTTCTGCTGGGATTATAATATCCGTCTACCTCTCTGCTGGAGACACAGGGGACGGGGATCCGCGCATGATTCCTGACATCAATGTGTGAACCTATTCTTGCACACCTATATTGCCGTATTCATTCGCACGGGCATCTGTTTCTTTGACATTGTTGAACTGTCCATCATCTCCTCTTCTGTCGCTAGAGAGTCCCCAAGTCGCGTCACCTGCCAACAGCGCTCCTCTCGTACTTTCAATGCCGTAGATGACGACGGTTCAAGTACCGCTACCCTTTCAAAATCTCCACCGCAAGTACATCCACCACGCAGCGGTCATGTCGGGTCCTTACGATAACAACAACTACTCTCGTCTCCCACCATTCTATCAACCTCATCATGGACCGCCAGGCCAGCAGCAACCCGAGGGCTATATTCCGGGGTTTCCCCACTTCCAGGGCCTGTCATCCGAATATTTTCCTCCCGCTTATTCCCAGGTCGAAGATTTCAGCGGATCGTTGGGGCCACAGCAGGCGACTGCGCGGGTGCGAAGGAGAATTGGAGCAGCCGGAGAGCATGTGAAGCATCGCAGAACACGCAGTGGCTGCTATACGTGTAGAAACAGGAGGGTGAAGGTGTGTCTCCAGACCCCCCGGTTGAAAGGTTACAAGAGCTGACTTGGACCCAGTGTGATGAGGCGCGCCCAATATGTGAACGTTAGTGTCTATCTCGTGCGCCATCAGGTGGCGAAACTAACAATATCGCCCAGGGTGTCGCAAAGGCAACAGAGAATGTGTATATCCCGAACCAAATACAAACTCCAAGGCCAAGCGGAGAGACTCCAAGTCATCCAAGGCTTCTCATGGCGACAGTGGATCGTCGCCTGGCTCGGGGGATGAGCCGGAGCCAGACAGCGCAGAAGGCAATGCCGAGGGACTCCCAACGATACTGGACAATGAAGACATGGAGGAACTTGATGAAAGTGCTCGGCCATCGCCAAGTAGAAGGAGTAGCAGACAAGCATCAACGCCGTCTCTCACACATCAAAGCCCAACTCCATCGACAGAAGACTCCACGTCAGCGCTGAACTCTGCGATAGACCCTCTACCTCCTACACAGGTCGGATCCAGTCGGCATCCCCCAAGACAACTACCTAAACCGCAAATCAACCAAATTCATAGTAGAAAATGGTCGGAGTTGCCACGGGAGGTAGTATTCTATCTCAACTATCACCGAACGCATCTCACAAACTACCACTACGCCTTTAAGTATGAGATTGACGACTTTCTCAAAACAACCTTCTTGGAGATTGCTCTTAGAAGCGAACCGTTATTGTATGCCGTCGTGAGCTTTTCCGCCTACCACTATACTGTTGCCAAAGGCGAGGGCAAGATCCAAGATTTTCTCAGTTACTACAACAAGTCTGTCACTCTGCTCAGGCTATCACTCACGAAGAATCCAAAGCCTAACGTTGCGACGCTAATGACAATCCTCCAGCTCGCGACTATCGAGGTACGAAGGTCAGATTCATAGAGTAGGAATCTAAACTAAATGCAAATAGGAATATCTTGGAGACTGGGTGAGCCTTTTAAGCCACCAAAGAGCAGCGTATCAGCTGTTCACGAATCTATACACACATCAAACGGTGATGCAAAATGAAATGAGTCGGAAAATCTTTGGATGGTACACTCGCTATGACCTGATGGCAGGTATGATGTCTGGCAATGGCACTTTCCTCCAACGTGAATGGTTCGAGGTGCGGCATGATTATTATGAGCAGGAGATGAAATCACATCCGGGAGACATTGCGCTATTGTACATGGAGCGGTTCGCCGCAAATGGCGTAATATGCGCTGATGCCGCCACGCTCTGGGCGCGAAAGAGTAAGGGCTTGGTGACAGAAGAGGAGTTCAATATCAAGGCTTCGGAACTGGAAGCACAACTCACTGGATGGGAGAGCACGATCCATCCGACCTTGACAGATCCATCCAAGTTGATTACGGACTTTTCTGGCGCGCCTCCTCGAGACGAGAACGACATCGTTAACCCGTACGAGCCGGACTTCATGTATGGCGATCCAATATGGTCAACAAACCTAATGTTGCTAGACTGGTGGGCGTTCGAACTCATGTACAAGCACCAGCTCTCCATCGTCCGTAGACAACAGCCGTCGGAGCACACTAAGGAGCTGGCTCTCAAGATGCTACATATGTTTGAGGCGATCCAGCTGTACCCTGACAAACCTGCTGGTATGATAATTGCGGCACAAGCAACCATCGGTGTTGCGGGACTGTTCATGCCAAAGGACGAGAAGCACTCGATGTGGATTCGCAGGAAACTTGCATATGTTGAGGGACTTGGGTACGTCGCTCTTGGCTTGACAGGGCCCGACTTGCTAACGTCGCCATCGCAGGTATTGCTACCCCAAAAGCTTCCGCGAAAAGATGACTAGCCACTGGGGCGTTGACCTCACGCATTGGTGGCTTCCGAATGACGAAGGACTTCCGCCTATCTTGCGCACAGTACGCAACCTCATCCACGATCGTAGCGAAGGGCCTCAGCGCGACCAGATAAGTGAAGACATCCGTGATATGCGCGGCATCTTCACTAGTCTGTCACTCGATAATGAGGCTGCCGGCGTCAGCCAGAGTCCGATCAGCCTCATCGTTAGTGACGACGGAAAAGGCAAAGAGATGGCGACGCCGACTATGCGCAATGCGATGATCGAAGAGGGCGGGATCGCATCTCCCGGCAGCATGGGTTGGCAGCCCGCAGGCGGCTTCATGGAGGTCGACGACGAGGTGTTAGGGTATGATGACGCCGCCGAGTTCAGCTGGGCCTATGGCCCGCCTAACGATGAGAGGCGCGGCTCTAGGACGTGAACGAGTTCATGAAGAAATGCTGGAATGTCAACGAAGAGAGACTTCTGTCGTATCTGCCGAAACGGGCAGAGACGATCTAGTGCGTGGAGCCAGAAAGGCTCTGCAAGTTTCAGAACGCGCGAGACCTGGTGGAAGCTCCACTCCGATCGTGACGCAAAACAGGTCCCTACGATGGATAACCCTCTCCCACCTGACCCGAGAACGTTGGGAATGACAACGCCATGACTTTCGCTCCGACATAAGATACCTCAATACATCTTCACGACGAACAACGACTCCACCTCCCTGTACATACCTCTCTCTAACCCCGTTCCCCACGTCACGAATGGAACTCTACTGGAGGGCTCTAGAATTGCACGAGCAAGCGGATGACGATATCTGAAGCGACTTTTGGTTTTTCTGCTTATGATTTGGTTTTGGCTCGCTATATATCACGACATCTGACACTGCTGGTCTGAAGCGTTCAAAAGTACACCACCCCCGACTCACCTGTTTCAAGCCTTCCTCATTTTGTTCATATCCAAAATTTCCATGTCGCTTTCGCGTTCGCTTTAGCGTACGCTTTAGCGTGCCCAATGCAGGCACTTTTAAGTTCTAGCCTAAGACAAGCACAGTCCGAACCCACGTTCAAATCTGTGCACGCGCGGTCTCAAATTTGCAGTGCGCCAGCGCAATTTACTTTAAGACGGCTCAGAGGTACCACGCGTTCACGATGCACAACTTGAGTCAGAGCAAGGCGCCAAAAGCCCTAGTTGCGCTTTCGGCAGCGCACTCTAATAACATGTGCAAGTGGTATTGGTAGAAGTACTGCGTCTGTAGTGAGAAGGCCGGAAAACCCGTGCCGAGAGCTCCTCACCAAAAAAGGAAATGACCATGACGAAAAACTGGGGCATCGGTTTGGTGGATCATTCAGTGGTTTGGTAAAAAGTAAAACAGAAAAACAAGAGCGGCGCCGTGCGCAAGAGGCCGCCCAAAAAGCAACAAGCGCTCTCGTCAGCCCAATCATGCCGGAGAGAAATCGAGACGGTCTGTGTAGCCCTTCGACATGATAGTCGCCATCCAAAGCCGGCTCCCCGTCTGTATGTTTGCAGATCATCCGTCTCTGCAATTACATAGTAGAACCGTCAAATGCGGGCTGCTTAAGCGCCTTCACGGCTCTTGCGGTAAGAGGCCTGATGAGAGAACGTCAGCATGCATGTTCAAGATGAAAAGACATGTTCTGTCTGGCACGAAGTGCGAATGCAGAAGGTGCGTCGGGCTGGTGTGCTCCCGGCTGCATGAAAGGGAGTTGAAAGCATTTTGAAAGCATTAGGCATGGTTTAAAAAGAGCCTAATATTGACAGCAAGGACAATTCCAAACCACGTCTTGCTGCAACGCAACAGAAGAGTCTAGATTCCAAAACTGATACGATTTGGCAGCGCATTTGGAATGTGCGGAGAAATATGAACAAGTGCGACCACCTCGTCGTGATGAATTTCATTTTCGACAGATAGTCCAGGGAGGACAGAGCGAAAAATGCAGAAAGGCAGGGAGCGCGTATCAAGAACGCTTATCATACCTCTTGTTCGACTTGGAGTCTAGGAAGGGTCAGTCCAGCTCCCCGATTTGGAAGAGACTTGGTATCTTACTGGTCGACTGCGGGAGCAAGCTCGCTCAGGATCTCATATGCGCGCTTGTGGTATTCGAGCTGAGCCGCAATCAGCTCAGCGAGGTTCCGAAGTGGCTCGGGCGTGTCGAGAACCTGAGATAGATCACACAAGGTCAGCCTAAATGCTTCTTGAAAAAGAGCGGTGTCCTCCGCTGGACAAAGCAAAAGTGGCGACTCTCCGGAAGCCTTGCAGATCCACTTTTCTATGCTCCAGGGGACATCGACATGGCTTTGCAAGCACTCACATTCTTCATAACTCCCACAGCCTCTTCCGTCTGTCCCACAAACTCATCTTCCGCAGCCTCAATCTCGGCCCTGGCCTCCTCGCTCAGATGTTCCTCCGCGTCGCCGAACTGCTCCCTTTTCTGACCAGGGATGCTGAACGCACCATGGGTCTTAGCTTTGGCCTTAACAGCGTCGAGATTGAGACGAGCATTCTCCACATTCTTGCGCGCTCGCGCGGCAAACTGCAGATTCGTGTTGAGCGTCGTGCTCCAGCCAGCTAAAAAGCGAGCCTGGATGGCGGCGTCTTGAGCCAGGCGCGCCTCGCCAACCTTCTCGCTCGCGATTGCGTACTTCTCGAGAGCCTGAGCAAGGGGATCTTCAACGCTGCCGGCGGCAGACCCACCGGCTGCCTGCTGCTGCTGGGCGAGAGTCTGTGAGCTGTTCAACGCAGCGCGCGCGATGGCGTGGCTGAAGGTCTTGGGCTGAGGACGAGCGGACGGGGGAGCGGTCATCGCTGCCGCAGCTTCGGAGGGGGAATGAGAATTCGAGAGGAGGGAGACTTTCTCGGAGACGGTGCGGCCGAGGTCATTGAAGGATTCGCGGATGTTGGACGGGTAGTCGTATGCTTCATGGGTATATTGGGACCTGAAGATTGATAAGTAGGTAGTTGAAGTGGAATGCGAAAGATGTGTCCGTGATTCAAGTTTGAGTTCACTCGCCGCCTTGTCAACAGCCAGCTGGTAAGATGAGGGAGACGTACGTGACCTGCAGCATCTTCTGATGTACCTGCTTCAGCGCATCGACGCGCTTCTCCAGCTCCAGGTAGTCTGGAGGGAGCTCCGTCTACGTTATTCTACATCAGCCATGTATCCATCGTCATGCCTTTGAGCTGAGCGCAGCAGTCTCGAATCTGCCGCGCAGATGAGATTGCATACCTTGTCCTCTGCCTGACCAAGCTGCTCGCGAACATATTGCTGGGTGCGTGTCGACCATGGCTTGAACGAGTCTCTGTCGATGGATACCTCCGTCAGTGTTATGTATGCTCAGGCAGAAAAGTTGTATAGGGGATGATGAGAAGGTTGAGCAACTTACTGTACGTTCTTGCCAAAGGCCGAAAATGTCTTGCCAATATTGTCCATGGTGGGCGACTAAATGAAATGGAACGTCGACGTTGCGAGGGGTTAGAAGTTGCTTGGGGAGTTCTTGTTGTTGTTATGCTTAACGTTTGGCTTCGCTTGCGTTGACAGCTGCTGGTGGACGTTGCATGTGCTGAGACCCGCCGAACAAATCCGGCCTAGCACCGACTCAGCTGCTCCCTTCCGCGCAAAGATAGCAGTCGCGTAAAGCTGGAGCCATTTCTCGCTTCACTCTCACAGATAACACTTTCAGTCGTCACTCAAGCAATGGACTTCGCAGGCAGTGCTTCCACATATGTTCATTTCATTCTATGTCAACAAGCCGGCATACAAAGCGTCCCCGAGTATGCTAAAGTCAAAGCTATCTATAAGAAGAGAAAACTGGGGAGACCACTGTGTTGGTCTCACATATGTGCCTGAGAATGAGATTCCGGTATCTCATGTTGTCATCAAAGTCGTTAACCAAGGCCATGCGAGAGCATCCACCCTAAAATCTACCGTTTGAGCCCTACGAGGACTGGAAGCGAGATTGTCGTTTCGTCTCAAAGCCAAGCACAGCGGCGAGAACCCACGACTAACCGACCCAGGAAGAAAAGAAAGACCAAACGCCACAGACGCTCAAGAGAAACGCAGCGTGAAGCTGACGTGTTACTCTTGGTGAAGCTTGTGCCTGCGGGCGTGTGGGTGCAGAGCAGCCTCCGGTTGACGCTTGTGGTGGAAGACGCCACGCTCATCAACGAATTTCGTCGCCCAGTGGGTCGTGTAGGTAATCAGGGTCGTGTAGACGAAGTGGGGATCCTGCACCGCGGGTGGAGAAGTCGTTGCTGGTGCAGCTTCCGCTTCCACGGACTTTGAGTGATGATGAGATTTCGATGACGGTGTGCTTGAAGAGCTGGTCGATGACGGCGATGGTGTTGACGAAGGCGTTGAAGATGGCGGGGTGGATACAGCCGCGGCATTGACTTCATCGTCACTGCTAGTGGACGATGAAGTGGCCTTTGCGGAAGACGATGGCGTAGATGAAGAGCTGGAAGGAGCTGGAGTTGACGAGCCAATATAACCAGCAGCGTCGACAGAAGTGGATCCGCTATCAGAGGAGCCACCTGCGCTCGTTGAGCACAAGTAGAGCGTAGTATCTGCATCCGGCGTGCACGCTTTCGAGGCCCAGTCATCGTTGAAATTCGTGTACGCGCCTCCGCATGTTGCGTTGCCAGCAGGACAGGTGACGGTCGGGCAGCCAGAACCGCTCTCCATGTACATGCCTTTGCTGTGGAAGGGGCACTTGGTGCCGTCGCAATTCACGTTCGAAATATCGTACCAGACCGTGGTCGAGCCGAGAGTGTACTCCATCTGCGTGATATTGGTGCACTGGTCCGTCTTGGAGAGTTTCAACGACATGCCACCCTTGGAAAGCATTTTGTATTGCTGGCTGAACTTCCCACCGTTGGACGAGATCTTCGTTGGACCATCGTCCTCGCCAACACTGACGGCCCACATGAAGACGTCGAAGTCGCATTCGTTGTAAATGATTGCATTGCCGACAGCCTGGACGGCAGGAGCGAGCGCGAGGAGCGCCGACGCGATGAGTGATGGTGTATGCATCTTTGGTGAAGAGTACGGCGCGTCGTAAAGTAAGTTGATGTTGAGGTGGTGAGCCGGCTCGAAAAGGAGTGCGAGGCCGGAGTACGGAGTATTCAGTCTTATGCAAAGGAGTGCGTGCCGCGGAGCTCAATGAGTGAAGGGCGTCACAGCGGCAGAATAGGTCTTCGAATGTACTTTGATGCACGCAAGACCCGGCTTGCAGTAGACGGACAAAAGAACGAGGTTGCAGGAAGAAGGAAGGCTTACAGGCGCGTCCGTGGATATATACGAACGGCAGGGGGGGGAAGAGCCTGAGTGAAGCGTGGTCTGTGTTGATTGCTTAAGTCTCGCCGGCCTAACGCCAGTAAGAGGTACTAAGAACACTCGCATGAATAGGACTGCCAATAGCACGCACCGCCCACTCTTGCGCAGGCTGGGATGCCATGTGGCCTAGAGCTCTTTGACCATTATTTCCGCGTGCAATTTTGCCAACCGCACGAATCTACTGCAGGCCGAAAACAAGTCAGGGGCCACAGATTAACTGCATTCGAGATAGGCTCATCACTCCAAGATGCCGGATCCCCAACCGACCCAGGCCTTCTGCAAGCAAAAGGTCAGGAACACCCGCAGAATGGACAGCGGTCCCCGGTCCGTAATTACGTTTCCACCCAAGCAGAACACCCGGAGTGAATGACAATTGGTGGGCGCGCGGCTTGTCTTACATTTGCTTCAAAACGAGTGAAAAGTCAGCGATGAAGACAACCGGGCTTGAGCACAAACTGCTCAACAATTTCAACCTGGATCTCGGCGCATATTCGGGGCGACAGCTGGACAGCGGCTGCAGTTTCGGCGCATGTGCAGTCTGGAAGGTGTCAATCGCTGGCAGAACGATAGGCTGCGGGATAGCGTGGGTGGTATCGATAAAGCAGCGCAGATCAGGTACGCCAGGAACGAGGTGCAGCTGCCGGCGCACGGCGCCCGCTGTTGCACCAATCAGCCCCGGCGGATCGCAACGCTGGCTCACAACCCCTGGCGGCGCAATTCGTCGTCTCGTCCACTTGGAAAAGTTCGCGCTTGCGCGAGCTCCACAAGTAATTTCCCATTTTTCTTGCTTTGCCCCGGCCCCAACGCCTTATGAATGCGACGATGCCGCTGCTACTGCAGGTCAGCAAAAAATCTGACTTCTAGAAGCCTGAGAATATTCAAATCTTCGATTGCCGAGACGACCGTGGCGACATCGGAACCATCATTGGCTTGATGGGGAAGGGATTGACACGTGCTGAATGAATGGCAATTGGAGAGCAGAAGGACGGAACGAAAAAGAAAGCACCGAGAGAGAACCTGCGACGACGGATCTGTGTCACATCTGCGCTGGGTCCTGTGTTTCTTCGAGGAGGCTTAACGAGAGTTCAGCTCGTTGTACAGAGTAGATGGAAATAGTCTTCACAGCTAATAGAGTAGTGAAACATGCGTGTGAACAAGCCCAATGCCGCGAGACATGCTGTGTGAAGAAGGGCGACGAAAGCCGGAGGACGCGGAGCTCCGCGAGAGCCAACCGCGATCAGAGATGCAAGTGAAGCCACTGCCACTGCCACGGGAAACCGAGCCGACGAGAAAAAGAAACTGCCTGAGGTGTTCCGAGAGGGCAGAGTCGAGATATCAATTGGGTAGGAAAGCCGGTGTGAACTGTTCAGCCTGCAATGTCGTGCTGCGTGCATCGGAGCGAGCGGCGTCTTGGCCGCCGAACTGTGTGCTTGCCTGATTGGGCTGTTTGCGACGCCCTCGCCCTCCAACAAGTTGGACATCAACGCATGCGTTGTCAATCCCATGTGTCACTTCCAGGCATGATGATTACACGTATTCTCACAACATGAATCCAATCACCTTGGCCAAAGGTTCTGGCCTTTTCCCGTCGCGCAAGTTCTCCCTCTCAGAGACGCCGCAGCTGACTGATCAAGTCGCCGTCATTACCGGAGGCCAGGCAGGAATTGGCGAAGAAATCGTTGCTCAGCTATTGATCCACGGGATAGCTAAGGTCTACGTGCTTGCAAGAACCCAGCAGAAGTTTGTCGACGCAAAGAAGGCTTGGGCGCAGCGACAGAGCCTGGATGTTCAAGATGTGGACAACCGGACGGAATTCGTCCAATGCGACTTGAGCGACCTCAAGGTGACTGCTGAGGCGGCAAAGAAGTTGATACAGAAACTGGATAGGCTAGATATACTATTCTGCAATGCTGGTTAGTGGACTATCCATCCTGATATCTTCAGATGGTTGTCTTACAAGGCTCTAGCCAATCCACCACAGAGCACGTATACTCTCTCAGTCGACGGCGTTGATAACATCTTTGCGACGAACCACCTCAGCCACTATGCCCTCACGAATATGCTCCTGCCCGTTATCGAGCGGACATGGTACACCTTCGAGACCGCCTGCCATATTGTCGTGTCGTCATCATCCTTGCATATGCTTTGCAATGAGCTCTCGCTTGACTCGTTAACGTCGACAACTCCTCCCAAGAAACCTGCAGTCTATGATGGATGGTGGCGATACGGACGAAGCAAACTGGCGAACATACTCTTCACGAAGTACCTCGCGAAGTTGGAGTCGGACAAAGGCTACAAAGTCTATCCAAACTGTTTCTTTCCCGGGAACATACCAACCGACGCAATGGATACATGGAAGGACATGGTCGGAAACTTTGCTGGCTCCATCCCGAAAAAAATCTTCAGTGTGATCGGTCAATCCCTTGAGGAAGGAGCGACGACCGCTATGTATCTTGCAGCTAGCAAGGAACTGGAAGAACGGGATATCATGGGCGACTATTTCGTTCCAATTGCGATGGAAGGAGAACCGAGCAAGTTAGCCCAGGACAAAGACTTGATGAATAATCTCTGGTATTGGAGTGATCACAAAGTTACTGAAGTGCTCGGGAAGGACTGGCAGGATTTTGCTAAGCAGACTGCTGGGATTGCTGCATCTGGACAAACATGAGTCTACGAAATCATATGGAACAGCACAGCGAGAAGAAGAAGCAGAGAATCAAGTAAGAGCTTGGGCAACATTATGATGACAATCGGAAAACGTTTGAACATCCATGCGTGCGAAAGTCACATACCCCGCAACATCAAAATTGAGACCTCCTCTTTTATGGCCGTTGCAGTCTGGTGTTCAATAGTATGAGATTGCGCATGATGGCGGTGGAGAAGAAGAGCTTGAGGGCGACGCAAGTTCCCTTCGCTGACGACTTAATTCGCCATGTTCCATTACTGCTCATGGTACAGTACGCTGGCGATCGAGAGTGAAAGCAACTGTGAACGGAAACACTTCCGTTCTAAATGGTCTCTTTGTTGGAGATCATGGTCATGCCTGGCAAGCTCGCGGTTTAGGGCTTTTGAGTCTGCGCCCACTCTCAGGCTAGTTGACCAACACTTCTGCTCCCCTGCTTGCAGAGATAAAGGCCAGTCGTCCAGTGTTAGACACCGCAATACAACCACAGAGTACAACGGGCGGCATGTACCCTCGCATATGCATATGGATCTCGACCTATGGACGCACAAGAATAGCGCCTCAAACCCGCAAAGCTGGATGAGCCGGACCTCGCACGGCGAGCAGCAAACCTGGAACCTGGCCCTTGGGCCATTCAAAGCAAACATCGATACCCCGGTGTCGAGTTTCATGGCGTTTATCTTCTGCGGTTGTCTTCAAGCGGGTGTGGCCGAATCGAGCGAGTTGCATGTCATGCGCCAGTCTACCCGCGGCTCCGCGCGCCAATCGAGTGTGCGTTTAGAGGAACGCGCTCGTATCGGCAGTGGTTAGGGTCATTTGCGTTTCGGGAATTGGCCAGTCAGAAGGTTGAGATGCGAATGAGATCGCCTTTGCAGAACATTGCAGAATATGTGGACCACGGCATC
Source organism: Rhizodiscina lignyota (assembly GCA_010015805.1). Lineage (NCBI taxonomy): Eukaryota > Fungi > Ascomycota > Dothideomycetes > Aulographales > Rhizodiscinaceae > Rhizodiscina > Rhizodiscina lignyota. Next base: position 407,167 of record ML978126.1, read on the forward strand.
AGTGTGCTGTCGGGCGCTTCACCGACCACCATACCCCACACAACGTCACAGTCGGACTCTCCTACGCATGAAAATGGCTCAGACTTTGGATATCCTCGAAAATATCTCATTGCAGGGACATATCCAAGGACCGGGGTCCCGATGCCGGTCAGATAAAGAAGCCAGTCGCTGGTTTTCTTGTTACATCCGCACCGATGACGAACATTAGCCGCACCCTATTACACATGTGAAGCTGAAACAACCACATGATGTACTGTGCTAGTGCGCGGGGAGGATAGATGCTTGACCAGCGTGCAGATTGGGGTCCTTACATACCGTTCGTGGACTGGGCTCGCGTAGCTGCAGATGTCAAAGCTTCGCCAATATTGCACATCGAAAGCACTGCAGCTCCGAAATCCAGAACGTCGGCGCTTCTTCCGCCAGTGGGATAAGAGCCGGCGCGTTGATCGTCGAGCTGCAGGATTGTGGTTGTTGCGTGGGGTGCGTCATGCAACGGCATAATTGAACGACACTCGTATTGCGATGCTGTCGACAAGCATGTATTTTTCTTTCGAAGCGGCTAACTGAGGGTATTCGAGCAACAGCACAGATAGGTTGAGATTCAGGTCACTCTGAATCACTTCTGATCATCATAGCATGGGTGGCTGTTTGAGAATTGGCACATCACTCTGTAGAGAAGGGAGCAGAGCAGATGGTTTTAGAAAGATAGACTGTCGAGACTATCCAGAAGTTGATGTGTTAAACATCCGCAACCGAACCAGAACTTCATCCATTCGCCCATACCCTTCCCAATAGTGTATACTCCCTACCGCTGCCTATCTTGCAAGGTCATGCTTCGTAATCTTCGTTCATAAGAGCCCCCGTGCAGATCAAGCTTTCTTGCCGTTGATGGCCTTGAGCTCAACATCGCTGCTAAAGGTCAGTATTCGCGGGCAGAAGGTGGAGAGCTTGGAAAGGGGCGTACAAGATGAGAGTCGAGCCAGGAGGAATGACCCCGGGGAATCCACTGTGTCGCGTCAGTCATCAATGTTTGCAGATGCGCAAAACCGAGGCGGAGGCTTTGCATACCGGTCGCCATAAGCATAGTCACTGTAATGCCATGTCAGTTTTATTCTTATATACTCGAGACATCAAAGACAGAGCGTACCTTGTGATCGTCAGAGTGGACTTCTCGCCCAACGTCATTCCATCGTCGCTGGAAGTGCCAATGATGCCATCATCCCAACCTGGAGTTCGACAATCTCGTCAGTCCTTTGTTCGCTCAATGTGATCTTTGCGTCTCCGCGTACCTTTAATGACCTTTCCCTCGCCAATCTTGGTCACAAAGTCGCCGCGGCCAACCGAAGAGTCAAACCTGTACAAGAAGATGTAAGCGTGTTCCAAAACAATAGCTCACAGGGTGACAAGGCTTACTGGTTACCCTTCATGCCATTGTCGTACAGCCAGCCGGTGTACTCCATGGAGACAGTGTCACCCTTCTTTGGCTTGTCCGTGCCATTGCCCGGTGAGATGAGTTTCTTCTCGACACCCATGTTGTTCGTTTGCGGTAGATTCTTGGGAGAACTGAAGTTTTCAGAAGTCTCGCGTGAGTGAAAGAAAGAGGAAGAAAAAGGTGTGGTGCGTTCAGAAATACGTTTATCCCCGAAGAGCCGGTAAGCAGGGAGGTTCTTCAAGGCCCTGGATCGACTGGAGATCGTGTTAATCGCCAACGGCTTTTCTAGGTTGACAAGGGTGACGAGAGTCTGGATCTGCAGGGTCTAAGGAAAACGCGGCTTGCTTGAGTTTAGCACTCTCCAACTAGTGGGGGTGCCGGATAAGGAAAAAACACCAGAGAGCAGTGATTGGAAGCGTTGAAGGGAAGCGTTGAGATCAAATGGAAGCGGAGCCACGAGAGCAGCGATGACATACGCACTACGAGCAGGCAGGCCGTCGCTTTAATAAGTGTCCGCCAGTGACGAGCACTTGCTGGATTCAAGGGAGCAATTGCTGCTGCTGCTGCTTTCCGCTCGTGTTGTGAGCTGAGCACGCGCAACTTGATGCAAGGGCACTGCTGGTAGGATGCCGGCATCAATTGCATCACTTGCGAATGACGAGGCCAGACAGAGGGATTCTTGCCTCTCAACTCAGAGACGCAGCCAACCATCCATGGATTGCCCTACCAAGGTGGGGGCTCGACAGACATAGCGTTGACTTCCCGTGATTCCGATGAGACCGTCGAGACTAGGAGCAAAGGCTCTACGCAATGGCTTCCGCTAAGACTGCAGAAGCGACTCGCGGCAAGCTGATACACCACGAGTGAAACGCGACATCGTGCACTGTGTCTGGCAACAATTCGTCCAGCTTCACCGAGGGCCTCTTCGGCCGGCATCCTTCCCCACGCGTTCTGGAGGAGCAAGATTCTTACACGCTTCTGCTAGGGAGGACGGGCCTGCCTCCACGTATTTTTGCTTTTAGAGCCGGGTTCCGACGACCATTCAGGCACTATCCTGCCATGTCGGAGAGCGGTGCGGAGCGTGAGGCGCGAGGGGAAACTGCTTTGACGACGATCATGCAAAGCTCCTTGGTTGTGCCATGCGACTGCCATGCGGCATCCGGGCGTCGAAGGAGCGCATGTTGCGGAACCGTTGATGATTGACAGCTTCACGATACAAGGACATCGCTGTTGGCAGTTGATGTGGCGGTGACGCCTCTCGAACTCTCCCAATAGTCGGCCTCCCGCATGTTGAAGCATGTTGAAAAGCATGCTACACGCGAGGATAACTGCATCTTGGAGCACCAAACGAGGCGGCAGCTTGCGGCACATCGAATACAACAATAGAAAGTGGCAAACGCCACAAGTTCGACGACGCTGAATCGGCAAAAGGGCAACTGCTACTGATAAAGGCGTCGGCACCGCCACTAAAGCTGTGGAGCAGGGGCTGTCACATATTTACCTGCCGCTCTCAGCAGCATGCAGCTTCGTATGCTAAGCGAAACCACCAACAAATCTCCGCAAGAGGACAGAAGCGATAGGTACTCACCGGAGCGTCCCCCGCCTCAGTGGACAGGTACAACGACGTTGAAGCGAATCTTCAAGAAGCCGTTATGTTTGTTCCGGGTCAATGCACCTCAACAACTTCAGAGGACACACGACGGCTGTCACCTAGATAAGCCGAGTAACGTCTCATCACAACGGCCGGACAAGAATATTGTGATGTCTTCCCCGCCACGCTGCATGGGAATTGTTGCCTGGGCGTCTGCGATGGAGAACCTCCGCCATCGATCGTTTGGATCTCGCAGAGGAGATGCAAGAGTCGTCCGATCATAGTGGTCCCGCATTCAACTTGCATATGCAACTGCGGCACGCTTATTCGAGAGTTCGCATCTGCGATGATAGAACTGCGGTTCTGCATTGAAGCTGTAGAGAAATACGTCCGAACGACTCCGAACTGCGAGAGATGAAAAATATGGCTGGTCCCTATTTTAAAGCCATATCGTAGCGTGCGGAGACAAAACCATTTTGCTCCACTCAAGAGCATGAGTGTGGTTACACAACATTTGCGTTATTGACGTGCCCTCCGCCATCAAATCCCATTGGAAAGGCACACATAAATTGCCCTTGCTCGATGGGACGACCCGTGCGGGTCATGCAAGCCATATATACATCTCAACGGCTCAACCGTCAGAGCGGTCGACTTCAGCAAATAACTATCCGGCCTCCCGTTCTTGACCGTTCACTGGAGCCATCAGATTCGATCCCAAACCGGCTCTCCACGTCCGCAATCGCACTTACAACCTTACAACCACATATATAACCCCGGTCTCTGCAAGTCAGCGACTCGCGTCGTTGTCTTCTGCGTAGGGCCATGCCCTCATACATACTGCCGGCAAGCGCGCGATACCCTGGATGACCATAACGTTGGTCCTAATGTGCATCGGCCCGCTCGATAGACACGTTGGATTTATTTCCAAACTGGACCCCTGCTGGTTTATCGAAGAGGTTGGAATCATGCCTCCGCAGGGGCTGTGGAAAAGAACGGGTGCGATTCGAGCTGAGACAGGCTTATTGCGGCGGTGGGCAAAGCTCCGAACCCATCTCTTGGCTCTTCCCCTTGCCGTTCAAGGAAGCATATCTGCTGGATCCCAGCTTTCCGAATTGCATCGAGAACCCGATCATAGTTCAGGCCGACCTGCTCGACACCGTGGCTGTCGTCAGAGAGCGTAAATTGGCCATTCATGGCAAGAAATTCCTGGAAACGACGATCAGCACAATTTCAATCCTTGTCTAGTCGCACGCACCTGGCAAATCTCGACTTGAGGGTAAGGCTCGCTCATCCCTTTCCGCAGCGCTGAGGAATTCAACTCGACGATCCCTCCATAACTGGCTATGAACTTCAGATTACGGATAATTTTCTCCCATACGTCTTCCCATTGCTTGAAGCTCCCGTTTGGATCGGCGCTAAAAAGCCGAATGAGGTCGAAGTGCCCAACCACTTGTGGCTTCAGCTTTTGCAGCATGGCGTACTGGGCATCAAAGTACTCCCCAAAGAGTTCCTCGTCAGATCCACCTACCAATTTCTTGACTTCGTCATAGGTAGCTTTGTCGTAATCGATGGGGATCGTATAGACGTGATGCACAGAGCCCACGAAGTAGTCAAAGTTGTGCCTTGCTTGCAGCTCCTTGATCAAAGTCAGAGTCGAAGGGCGGATCCACTCGCCCTCGAAACCGATCAGGATCTGGATCTGGTCCGCATATTTCTGCCTCATTTGCACCGCATGCTCATAGAAGCCGTCGATTAGCTCATGTAGCCGTTCGACGGTTGTGTGTGCCTCCCTCTGCATGCGTGAGCGAAAATATCAAGTTGTTGAGCGGAGAGTGGCTACCTCTCCTGGATAGAAGTCTTGCTCTTCGCGGGGTATATGTTCGGTTAATGCAAAGACTTGCATCTTACGGGCAATGGCTGTTTGTATCATTTCCTCAAGCGTGTTCCTGGCATGACTAGGGCAAAATTGACCGGAATGGCTATGATGTGAGAAAGGCATGGTGACGTGTTCAAGTTGTTCGATCTAGAAGCTCTAAACTGCCGGAATTGGATAGAGGAAGCCAGAAGGTGCAGAGCAGATCCTGTGAATCTTTGAATGCTGCTGATTGTAATCCGTGGTTCGGAGTACCCAAACCTTCAACAGTTTGATACTTGCCAAGCCCACGTGCGGCAGATCTCCACCACGCCAGCCCAGTGGTAACCCTAACCCTATTATTTTACGTGCCACTTCTGCATCTGTTCCTCAAGTCCATTCGAATAGAGAGATGTACTTCATCATAGGTGTCCCTATTTTGAACATGTATCATTGTGGTTAAGATAAAGATGTTGATTGAAGGAGTTCGAAACGACTCGTTACAGCTTTTTGATAGTGCCGGATGGGTATATCGTACTAAGATAATTTACAATAGAGCCATCTAGCAAGAGGCTCAGGATCAGGGCTGCTGCACGTAAAGTCATCAATCCGTTGTTTTTGGGATCTCTTCGGCATCGCCTGCCTTCACCTCTTCTTCGGATGCCGCAGGATCCTCTAGCGGCTTGCTTTCTTCCTCCTTGGTTTCCTCCTTGGTTTCCTCCTTGGTTTCCTCCTTGGTTTCCTCCTCGAGCTTCTTAGTGACAGGCTCTGTTTGATCTTCACTTTCAGATGCCACGGGTTCTGGAGTCTCACTAGTACTTGGGGATGGCTCCGTGTGCTGCTTTGGCGCTATTGGCGTATCTCCTTCGATGTCCCCTTCTTCTACTGTTGTTTCTCCTGGGCTAGTTATGGAAAGGCCAGGTTTCTGTTGTGGCTCGTCTGGCTCCTCCTTTGCTGCCTCTTGAGCTGGAGCTTCGGTGGCCTCGGATTGTTCAACTGGGTTTGTACCATGCTCGGCAGGGTCTTCCTTGCCCAATGTTTCGACTCTTGTTAAGTCCAAGTTCGGATCCTCCTCTTCCTCATTCTCTTCGATCACCGTGTCAACTGATGTGGCGCCGGATGACGGGCTGTGTCTATGCCTCTTGGTCGTATTGCCCGTCGCTACGCTTGTGTTCAAGCTAGGCAGTGTGGCAGGAGGCTCACCATTGTCTCTTTCTTTCTCCGTGTGACCTACGTCTTTCTTCAACGTTGTGCCGGACCTCTTTAGCAGCTCTGGACCTTGCGCTCCACTCTCCTCGATCCTCTCTGTTTCTAGACCCTCCGCTTCCGGAGGGATTGTGTAGTTGTCCTCTGGGATCAATTGATAGACATCGCAGACGGTCTTGAACAGCACATAAAGGCCACTCTCCCTCTCAACTTTCCAAAACATTTCCCGATGCTGGAACCACGCGTGCGCAAAGATCCTGTACACCCTCCTGAACACATTCGTGAGCTGACGCACCTGCTGATGGGCCTGTCCTGTCTCCGTGCCCATCGCAAGTCTGCTGGGGAAATTTTTTGGGCTTGTCAGCGTCGTGGCTGCCCAGTCGAGAGTGTGGCAGCAGTAGTCGATCGCGCAGCACGATTTTGGTGGGTCATGCACAGCACAGAGGTACTGCCACTCGGAGGCGCGCATCTCAGGACATGTTGTTGCGGAGCAAGGAGGAAGGTCGGCGAAGAGGGCAATGAGGATCGAGTTGGCTTTCTGGCAGAGGAAGCGGCAGAGCTCATAGAGCCAGAGAGCACGGTCGACGCCATCTGGAGGTTGGGCGAGGCGTAAGGCTGTGGGGCGGTCGATGGGTCTCGTTGTGTGCGAGTCTGAGGGATGGATGGCCGCATTGTGAAGGGCTTTGAGATGCTCGGTTAACTGAAATGCCGAGTCTATCTATGGAAAGTCAGTATTGTTGATCGACTGCAATTCGAGTGGCTGCATAGTACTTCTGTTAGTTCAACAAGTGGAGGTCCCTCCGCCATGTCTGCAGCCTTGGTGCCCGGCCGTATTCTACGGGAAGCTCCATGATCTACTTTGCTGGCGTTCTCGAGCTTCCCCTGGTCTTCTGGAAGTGCGCTGGGTGACCTGGGATGTATGAAGTCTTCCGAGAGTGGTGGAGGGCTGGGCAGTCGAGGAGACGTGGAGGGCGACATTGCGGAGGTCATATTGCTCCAGAGCTTTTGCTAGTGTTTTGATTTCGACTTGAATAGTGACCACAGCTTCACAGGATAACTAAAAGCGTCTTGCCGAGCTCATGGCGAGACCGGGCGCGTAAATCGCATTTCCAGAACACGCTGCGAAGTCGCGTCAAAAAGCCTTGGCATAAAAAAGTCGCCGCCAGGCAACGAGGCGATTGGGTGGCAAAGCCCCCAAGCATGGGTTAGTGCGTACCTAATGTTTGGGTGCTGCCCCAGATGCAAATCTCCACCAACCTCAGCAACATTCTATACAGGAAATGGCAGATGCTATGGACGTCGAAGATGATGAAGCACCTATCCTTGTCGACGATGATGGTCAACCAAGAGCTGCTGATGCTCTGGCAACTCAAGTAAACGACCTGAATATTGTAAAAGTGCCAATAACGATCGTTACTGGTGAGCAGATGAACAATTTCCCCACGAGTTTGAGCTCGAATTAACCGTTTTCTGAATCTGTCTTCTTTTGACTCTGACTCTCTATGCCCCATTCAGGCTATCTGGGAGCTGGCAAGACTACATTAATGAATTACATTTTGAACGAACGCCATGGGAAGAAAATAGCGGTCATCCTTAACGGTAGCTACCACGTAACCTCAGTCACTCTAAAAGACCTGGCTGATCATATGTATTTAGAATTTGGAGATTGTCAGTTGCTCGAAGCCACAGTGAAATATTGTACTCATAAGCCGGACAGCTGCGGACATCGAACGGAGTCTCACAGTCAATCAAGACGGCCAGCAGGCAGAAGAATGGCTTGATCTGGCAAATGGCTGCATCTGTTGTTCCGTCAAGTAAGTCCCCTCAGCGCCTTTGTATCTTGATATACTAATACATGCGAAGGGACTCTGGCGTCAATGCCATTGAGTCCCTCATGGAGCGACGTGGCGCATTCGATTATATTCTCCTGGAGACCACCGGTCTCGCCGATCCGGGCAACATTGCACCTCTCTTCTGGGTAGACGAAGGGCTGGGAAGCACCATTTATCTAGATGGGATCGTTACGTTGGTCGACGCAAAGAACATCCTCAAGAGCCTGGACGAGGCGCCCGCTCCAGAGGAACACGCAGCACCCGCAATTAGCAAGCTCGGTGCAAGTATGAACCTCGATCCGAGTTCGAACTTGGAGCCGTCAATGTTCCCAAAGGCGTATCGCGAATTGAAACTGCAAGCAGACGCGGAGAATCACGAGCACAACGGGCCCCATCTTACAACAGCACATCTGCAGATTTCGCACGCGGACGTGATCGTCATCAATAAGAGCGATTTGGTCACGGATCAAGAATTGGCTAATGTACAGCAGCGAGCACGATCGATCAATGGTTTGGCGAAGATACATGTCACGTCTCACAGCAAGGTGCCTCAATTAGAAGGTGTGCTACTTGACTTGCATGCTTATGATGATGTGGATGAGGCACAATTGGATTTTGCGGCCAAGGGCCATAGTCATCTTGATTCAGTAAGTACATGCCTTGCTTTCCAATGAACCCAAAACTGAAGCAACACGCAGTCGATATCAACAACTGCTTTCCCACTTCCTCCTCTCACGAATTCACAGCTCCAGGCACTCGATGTCTGGCTAAGATCTGTATTGTGGGATTCCGTCTTGCCCGGAATGGCCAATGCTCAAAATAAAGAAACGAGGTTCGAGATCCACCGTAGCAAGGGCAGAATACAACTGGTGAATGCCGGGTTGAAATTATTACAAGGCGTTCGAGAGGTATTCGAATTGCTTGATGCGACTGAGGTATCGGGGAACGCGCAGGGAAGTGCTGGTATAGGCGGCAAACTCGTGCTGATCGGAAGGGGAATCGTCGAAAGCGCATTCCGTGATAGCTTGCGCGAAACTTTGCAGATTGATTAAAGAAAAACGCTTCAGAGAAGTCGACCATAGCGTAAGCGATTCGTTTCAGATCTGTGCGCCGACGGGTCGCCTTGCAGATGGTTGACAGAAAACAGCTTCTGAGTAGTGGGCCACAGTTTAGACAATTCGTTCCAGACTTGGTGTCGACAGTTTGCGACAACCATGGCTGTAACTCAATCCACTCCATTGAGTTAGACCACCATTGATTCGTCATTTGTGTCCAGCTTCAACTCTCGGCAATTGCTTTGGCAAGGTAGTTTGAGTACGTAGTCGAAGAGACCGGCAGGTACGATGATGGAGTCTCCTGGGGAATCGTGATCTTGAGCATTCTGCGTTATGGTGTGTTGAATGACTTGTTCAACCTTCGGGCGCAGAATAGTCCAGTGACTCTTCCAAGTGTCTTGGAACACTCTCAGAGAGAACGATTGGAAGCCTCGAATTTTTAAAATATCATTCCAAGGTGTCTGTCGAAGAAACTCTGCGCAAGTCATCGAAGGGCGCGTTATCTTTCCGACAGTGCTTTTGAGACACACCGGACAATTTTCATCCACAACGCAGATGAGATGTCGAAGAGACGGGTATTTGCCTTGGCCTTGTTCCTGCACGAACCCGCTGATCACGTCCTGACCGTTCTTAGGCCACATGCTGATGTCAATGGATCTGCAGGATTCGTGGAGTAAGGGTACTCTGATGTTAAGAGAGCTCATGAGAAACAAGTACTTTTTGTCAATGTGGTCAATTCCACCCATGTTTCCACCAATGTTGACGACTTTATTCGACCAGAGATATGTGATGGTCTCTTTTCGAAGCATATGACACGTCGAAGCCAGTTTCTGAGCCGCGTGACGGTCGAAACTCATGTCTTGGGAATCGCTGAGCACCACTCGGAGTGGAACTGGCCTGGTCGAAGCATTTGTCCATGCTCTGATGCAAATCTCGAAGGAGTCGAAGAGCATGTCATAGATGAGGTTGCGGATTTCACCAGGGAGCGTTTGCAACGTTGGAGGAGGCCCTTGCTTTTCCTCGAGAACACCATCGGACATTGTGACGCGTCGAAGATGCGTTCGTAGTACAGAGATGGAGCAGGCGTTGAATGGAGTAAGTTGTCGCTTTGTGGCTTGCTGCTGCGGAGGGTGACTTGGAGAGACTGTAATCTCTGTCTCAAGTTTTAGATGTTTTGAGACTGCAGCGCGAGTGGAGAAAGTGTGACAAGGTGGCGGCTCAACGGTGAAGGTGCCACAAGGTAGGCTTTCCACGAAGTGCCTCAATTTTGGCACATGAGTAATTTTGCCCAAGTTTCAAACCCTCTCAGCAATGACTTCCTGAATTCTTTTCTCTAATCCATCTTTATATTATCCTGGCCCGAGCACTGGTTAGCCAACGAATGCCGCGAATTTTATTCCTTATATCAATCTTTAATCATTTCGTGCCTCATATCTGCAGCATATCTGCAGCATATCTGACAGCTTGAGAGCGTCAGCTGCAATAACTTCGTCTAACCATTGCATTCGCGTATCTGCTTCGTTTGGCAAGTTCCGCTTCAGCGTCCAGTTAGATTCAGCAACGCAAGATCAGCATTGCCCAAGGAGTGTATAAAATATGGCTCGAAGAAAAGGATAAATGTCTGCATACTGTCTTGCCACAAATGGTCAGGTGGACTGATGGTGTCTCCTGGAGTTTAAGGCGCCAATTCTGGAATTATATTGAGCGCTGTCCGAAGCCATGTGCAGTGATCAGACGAACCGCAGCAAGTGAACAGGGAGCTCATTTAATACTTGAGATCTTTCCAAGGTCGAAGTCCACTTCGCAGTTGACTAGTAATGGGGCGTCCAAATATATTGATTTACTTCGTACCGAAATCGACGACACGTTGCAATTTGCATTTGAAGGAGATAGCAATCAAGAGGACGGCCAGTTTGACAAGAAAAGGAATTGATGGTTCAAGAGAAGAGTCGCTTGACCTGAGGTATATCTCGTAGACCTCGAAAAGAGAGTCACATCCTACTCCGGATCTTGCTTGGGAGGTCGAGGAAAGAGATGATCATCCCACGAGAGCCAGTTGGGATGAGGGCAGGCGTCTCTAATGAAGGAAATCAACCGAAATTGGTTATCGTCGTGGGTTTAACAGCGGGGAAATTACCGTCCTGGTAGGTATCAGACGAGGTGTCGTCTCAACTTGTGCGACGGAAAGTGCTCGCTTCCGATCAATGCCCTCTTCGCACTAGCCCCTTTTACATACATACGATATGTGCGTAACCGCGCGGGTGTCCCATCACAACTACTTAATTAATATGTGATGAAATGAGCTTGTACACTCTCACTAATCACTATTTCCTTTCGTCCTTTCTTACAAAACGGCTCTAATTGTGGGGAAGATCTAGGTATACTCCCGTGTCTGCGCTCCCCTTCCAGCCACATGGGACAGTCCGGTCAGTGGAGGACTCGCCAGGGTGGAATCCCATTGAAGGGGGCAGAGCTTTACTAAACAAAATTCACGAGGGGTATGGCAGCTAAAGGGGGGCCGTCTCATTGGTATGAACGCTTGTTTAATTGGATTAAGCCATCAGGACCAAGAGACACAAGTCTCATTCGAGAAAACATATTTGTACCGAACGAAAGTCTGAGGTTTTAAGGATTGAAAATTTGCCGGACGATGGATCATCTCCAACTCTAAGGACCTGAGATGCGCACGAGAGAGAATTGTATGCTTAAGAAGAGATTACAACTGGTTTGACTCAGCGAAAGCTGCTGTAGACATTACATACTCTAGCGCCATCGCAACCCCAACAGAGGCGCATCGATCACTGGACATACTCCCCCCGTGCCTGTTATTGTTATACCTACCCTTGCCTCAATGGACTTTTCAGTGCTCCCTGCAGCATGTAGGCTACATAGCTTGATTAAATCCATTCTGTTCCACCCTCCGCCCAGGCTCCCTTGTCCCTTCAACGCGCTCTCATCGATTCCCAAAATTCTCTGTGGGACGGAATCAAATCAACTTTGCTGAGGTATGCGAGCGGTTCTTGAAGGGCGTATCGCAGAACATGAGTCTAGTTACGTTCGAAATCGACTACAATCTTTGTCGTTCTCTTGGAGCGCGCTCCGAAAGGAACTAGTTTCCGGGACTGATTCTTGAAGTTGAGGAGCAAGTTAGAAGGTGCGGACCCCTAACCTAGGTACTAGCATAATCCGCCCGGTGGAGAACGTCTCGCACTCATGGACACAAGATTGCTCACTGTCTCTGAATTCTGGTAGTATGATGCTGGGGTAGTGAACTGTTTCGGTGGAGATTGTGCGGGAGAAGATCTGGCTGCGGTGGGCGATAAGATACATCGGCCTTCAACAATACCGATCTGAGCTCGGAGCGCATCACCAACTCATATCCTTTCCTCTACCCAACTGCAAAGTGCGATTGCGGCTAGGCATTGTCACTGGAAGAAGCCTTTTGCATGGCACTTCATACTGCTGAAGACCCTGGGAGAGTAAGTTTAGCCTCAATGTACGATATAGGACGACCCCCGCACGGTGCATTCCTCTACGACAAACTTTTCGATCGAGCACACACCCAAAGAGACAGCTGACATTGTTCCCAAGGCCCAGCAATTGATGCAGTTTAATGTCAATCTCCTTCCCGCTTTGAAGGAGACATCTTGTCGACGATGATATCTTCATCTCAGCAGTCGTAATCTCACAGCGCGTCGATGCTGCTTTGAACCGCCAGCACCGCAACGGACCACAATCCGTGCGCCCACTCTCTCCACACATCTCCACCACTCCGATCAAACTTGCGTCGGGATATGACGGGAAGCATAATCTCCAAGGGCTCTGATGGCTCTTTTGGTCACTATGGACATAGTTCGGGATTCCCTTGTTGTGATTGCGACCCATGGCATGGGGAGAAAGGCGTTTGGACAAGCTTGGACGCCCTCAAATGGCCTCCACAATGCCTATGCACAAAGAGAGTGGGGGACAAATGATATACTGTATGTTGGCACGACGAAACATGATATACCGGCAACTCCTACTGGAAGGAAGGATGCCGGTGTTTCTTGATGCTGCCTTGATTCGTCCCTGTGACTTCCACTACGAGAGGAAATCTTGACATCCGTTGCAGACCAGAAGCTGGAACTTCTGGGCCCCGATATGGTCTCTCTGACGCTCATATCACTGCATCTCCGACAGGATACAGTGAACAGTTTGCTTCATAGAGCATGGGCAGACCCGTACAATATTCGTGCGAGCTGCTTGCAATCCCTCAATGCTCTTGGGCGAGAGATTTGGGTTGGGCTTTAGCCCAGCTTGTTCGAGCCAAAGTGCGACAAAGCAGACATAAAGAGAATAGATCACAAAGAAAGAGCTGTGCAACGCCAGGACTTGAATGCTGGAAAGAAAAAGCAGGGTGTCCAATAATCCTCTGGGATTATGGATTATCATAATCTTAATAATTAAGATTATCATAATCTGATTATAATCTGATTATAATCCTAGTACCTAAGCCTAGGGGGGTAGCATCTAAACCTAGAGGGGCTTAGGTCCCGAAAGCTAGGTGCTCTAGGGGTGTGCACAGATCATTATTTTTAAAATTTAGAGTATAGTAATTAAAAGTTATAGCTACCTAGCTTTAGGTACCTAACCCTTCTAGGGCTAGGTACATCCAGATTATAAGAGGATTATATAATCTCATAATCAGGATTATCATAATCTAACCTAATCCATAATCGTTCATAATCTGATTATTGGACACCCTGAGAAAAAGAAAGCCAATTGAAGATCACGGAACTAACAAAGCACGCGGGCTATACTGAGATCTTCCTGCTGAATTTGACAGGGGTATCCAGCTCGGGGAGGCCCACTGGCAGAATTGGGCCTTCTTCTGATGATCTGCCACGCTGAAAATGGCTTGTATGGGACTTTGCCACATTCATTCATTCGGTCTTTCCATGTCTGAGAGGATCTCCCAGCCAGTGCGCTCTCTCCTGATTTCCTGTGTGATTCGGACATATCTCCAGGGGTACTCTTTCTATCTTTCCCAGCGCTCTGCGAGCGGCGCTTCGTCTGGGTCTCCTGAGTGCCCTCGGGATTTATCGGGAACGATCGCAGTCGCTAGGCTATTGTTGACAATGGACTATACGTCGAGCTCGCCCGGCTTTTGGTAAGAAGCCTTCATCTCTAGTGGTCTGCGCCAAAACTGGTTATTGTCTGTCCAGCTCAGGAATACACAACGTGATAATACGTTGTGGGATCTTTCCTGTCCACTGCTTGAGACTTGACTGGCCCGCGGCTGCTCGCCAAACCAGAATCTATCTCAAGGCAGATTCTGGCCCTCACACCCCCAGGGCCGCAATCGTTTTCGTCGAAGATTCTACTCGGTGGTCCGGCTTCTTACTATCTTGTTCTACCACTCTTAGCGGTATATGAGCCGTCTCCATACCCTCAAACCATTGAGGGACTGTTAACTTGACATCTTTTGCCATAACCACCTGTATGTCGGTTGTAAGAGGCCGTTGCAGTTTTGGTTGTTCTGTTGTTTCAAGCTGGTGACGGCGGCTTGAGCGTCGAGCAGTGTCGTAAGCTATACGATTCTTGTATCAGATTCTCTTGTTCTTTTCGAGTCTTCGAAGGAGAGAGACTCGGGTGCGAGACACCCTGCAGTCGCGGTCTTGCAGCTCACGAAGGAGAAGTTATTCAATCCCGGTCGAGTGGTGTGGTTGGTTTGCCTCATCCCAAGGAGTTTTCATGGTGTGGAGAGGATCATGAAGGTCAAATGACGAATGTGTCAACTCTCCGCCGGCTCGAGATACTCTATTGCCTGCGCATCTGGTGTTGCGAGGTGTCTCTAGGGTGTGGTCCCGATGTTTGCTGTTGCGGATTTCGTTGGGGGATGTTCTTTGATACATTGTTTTGTCGTGTATCCATGGACGATAAGGCCTAGAAGAGCAGTGTCACAACGGGGCTCGACTAGTCCAAGGGAGGAGTACTCTTACGATTCACGGATGAAGCTGGATTTGGCCAAGGTCTGCTAGACGCGTTGACGCTGGCTGGCAAGACCTTTGGCGTCCACGTTGGCTTGGCACGCCGCCTTGATAAAAATCCCACAATCAAAATCGTACCACCGCTCGTTCTCCACACCATAGCAACAACAACGAGCTGCGTCGTTTAACTTGCAAGAGCTCTCAACTTCACGACGAACAATCCCCCCAGACATCTCTTTTGCTATCGAAGGGGTGGATACCATCCAAAGCACACCAGCCATCCACCGAGTACTCCGTCGCAAAGCTTGAACACGGCAAGGCAACTTTCTATTGCTCTTTGCCTTGTACGATCTTCTCAACTCTACCCTTGACGACAAGCTCCACAAACAGCTTGCTTGAGACGTACCAGAGCAAGCTCGCGGTTATCAAAACTACCAGCTTTTCAGTCTCGATACCAATCTCGATTTCACAGCTCGACATCCTCCACCACTTTTTGCCACCATCAAGAAACAACAATTCCACTGTCCTCGCCTTAAGAGATCAGCTCGAGTCTCCTGTGAGGATAGAGTTTGGTTCTACGGTTGCTTCCGCCGCAACACCATCACGAAAACATCGCTCAATCACTACGATGGATTCCACTACAATGGATTCTCAGTCCCTTGCCGTCGGAGACCTTACTGGCCCTGCTACACAGGCAACAGCACCAGTAGCAGTGCGACCAACACTGATGACGCTTCCCACCGAGGTTCGACTGGAGATCTACAAATATCTGTTCCCACCACCTGACATAACGGTTGTAATTGACAGGCGGCAGGGTATGACATCTTGCAATTTCCGGTACCCAAACAATCAAGATGGTTGGCGATTATGGGGGGCAATACCACAGTACCTCTTCAAAGTTTGCCGCGTCATGCGCGCCGAAGTTCACGAAGTTTGCTAGTCGAAGAGAACGGTTACCATCCTAGGAAAGAGAAGGTGCAACGGGGTGGGAGTGAAGAAAATCCGCCGAGACATTCGAGACATGATCACAAAGCTGTGCATCCAGACGCACACCTGGCACTTCAAGCCATGCAAACTTCGCGGAGCGCCTCAACTCAAGCCCGGATTCGTCAACTTGAAGCAGTTTCTTATCGCCCTGGACACCGGTTGCCTCCCAAAGCTCCAGCATCTGATTATGCGCGTTTCGATGAACTGCGACAAATGCCACGACCCGTTCGCCTGGGGTGAGAAGCAGATCACGGACCTCACGCGGGAGAATGTGTGGTTCTCGAAGGCTGTGCGGGTACTCGGGAAGCTGAAACCTTTGAAGGAGTTCGAATTGCATCTGAATGATTATGACAGCAAATATGTGGAGGATAGCCCGAACGTATTAGGAATGCTTGATAGACTTAGGCTACTGCTGCTCTTGTTCGAGAACACAATTCGTGTTCACATTGGGATGCCGCAAGTGGAGGAACCACGACAGATGGGAGAGATGCAGTTTTAGCCTTAGAGCTCATTGGGCATCATTGTATCAGTATAAGTAGCTGCTGAAACCCAAATGAACATACAGAAATGCCTAAATATATACTCCAAGTCCTCATGTGACACGTTCATATACAATTGGCTCTTGAGCCTCTGACGAACTAGATCTACGATCAAGTTTGAAGAGGGCATCCTAATATACTAAACTGTGCACAAGGTTCAATAGAAGAGAGCAGAGTCGACTCGCATTTGAACCTATTCAAATCAATCGATGTACTTAATCACGATTCACCAAGCGAGCTTAATTGAAGCGAGCAACGTTTACATGGTGAAGGTGAATGATTCTATAGTTGCTACAGAAGCTACAGTTTCCACCATATACCTTTAACCATCCAGGTGAGGACTCCATCGTCACCGCAGACTCAAATCACGTAGTTCTTGAATTCTCGTGTTGAAACCTTCCGCTCAAACATGATATCGAGTTCCTCAAACGTCCTGCCTTTACACTCCGGGAGGCGGAAGTAGCACCAGATACAGGAAAGCAGCGAAATACTTCCGTAAATCAGGCCAGTCTTGGCACCCAAGTTCGCTTCGGTGTTGTCGAGAAGATACGGCGAGGCGACATTGTAGACAATGCCCAGTGAGGAATAAGCGATGAGGGCAATTGCAACGGTATGTCCACGCAGCCGAGTAGCTGAAGTCTCGGAGAAAATGACGTATGCAACGGGCCCGACAGTAAGGAAGTAGATGAAGAACCAGACGAGCAGGAGTGCCGCCTCGGCGTTGACGATCGAGGGATGATTTGGCGCAATACCAATGAATCCGATGAGCAGCATCAGCAAAGTAAGCGTACACAGGCCGCCAAAGTAGAGGGTTCGACGTCCGAAGCGCGGGATGAGGAAGAAAGAGCAGCACGTTCCAACAAAGCCGAGTCCTGTCATTCCGACGTTGAGGTTGAATGCCTCGTTCGTCGGGAGACCCGCAAGCTGGAAGAAGACGACAGCGTAGAAAGGTAAGGAAAGACCACACAATATCTGGATGGCCCAGGCCATGGCAGAGATTTCCGTGCGGCGGAGGTTAGTTCCCTTGAAGCAGTCCCAATAGCTCGTCTCCATCTTGTAGCTCTTTTCACGCATATTGGTCCGTTCGATCAGAGCCAACATCTCTTTAACGTCGACCTTCTGAGATTTCCGAATCAACCGTCGCAATGCGTTCTCAGCTTCAGTGACCTTGCCATGGCGGACTAGCCAGTAGGGCGATTCAGGAGCCCAGAAAATGAACGTGCATATTAAGACTGGCCACATCCACTGTATTGCAAAGGGGATCCTGTAACCCCATTGGGTAGCATTGGACGCCATCCCGGCAAGCACACCAGTGGAGATAAATTGCCCAGTTGACCAGCACAGGTTGACATACGCAGTGAGAATGTCACGCAGCCTCAGTGGGCATATCTCGGACGCGTAAGTGGGCGCCAGCGAAGTAAGGATACCCCACACTACACCACACAGCATCAATCCAACCATAAGGACAGGGTTGCTTCGAGCGAAGAACGTAATGAAGGTGAATGCTGCCACCAAAACCAGGCAGATGATGAGAGTCATCTTGCGGCCGATAATTTCTGAGACAGGTCCCTGAATGAAGCCGCCCAGGACACGTCCGACAGGAGAGCACATAGCAAAAGCAGTTTGCCATGCTGCTTTGACAGTGTATTGTCCTTGGTACTCAGATCCGTACTGGCGTTGAAAGGCGGGTAGGCCATAGAGATTGGTGATGAGGTTCGAATCTTAATTGTATTAGAGATCCATCATCAAGTCGCAGAACATTACGAACCGTAGCCGTCCATAACGATACAAACACAGAAAAGCGCCGACCAAACTACAGCCATCGAGTAGATGCTGAAAGCTTCTTTGACGGTGAGGCTGTGCTCGACATTGGTAGCTTCATTTGCGACATCCTCGAGCTTTACAATCTCAGTGTTTTTGTCATCCTCACTCTTGGCTGCAATGCTCGACTCAACCTTAGGCTCTTCAGCGACGTTGGTGTCAATGTTGGAAGCCATTGCAGCTCATTAAAGTAGGAAAGTGAAGATCGATAATTTCCTTATAGTCAATAGGATTCAGATATGACCCCAGATATGCAAATCCCTTTCCCCAGGTTTCCCCCAGGCCTGACCCAAGCTTATATGTGGGGCCTTGAAGTTCAAGGGCAGGGACCATGCACGAAGATAGTTCCGGGGAAAGTTCCTGGATCGAGAACAATGCGAGCGCGATTGCTAAAGTGAAACATCGAGAGGAGTATTTATCCGTCCGTTCATAGAGCTCAATTCATATGGTCTTTGTTACTGCAAATCTCTAAAGTTTATCGATGAGCTGTGTTGAATATCGCACTCCCATCGAGGTGAAAATGGCGTCTGAACCCGTATTATCGCTGGCGGAGCTTGAAAACATAGCGCTGGATCGAGTCAACAAGATAACTCGGGAATACTGGACGAATGGCGCTGGCGACAATTCTACAGTGCAAGAGAACAAAGTAGCATTCAACCGTTATCGAATTCGTCCTCGAGCGCTGCGCAATGTTCAGAATATCGACATGTCAACCTCTGTCCTCGGCCAAAGAGTGAGCCTCCCGATTGGAATTGCTCCATCTGGATGGCATAAGATGGCAAATCCTGTAGGCGAGGCGGGGACAGCTCGAGCCGCAAAGGCATTGGGGACAATGGTGGCGGTGTCTATGGGGACAGCAATGGGATCCACTCCGGCAGATGTATGCTCCCCAGAAGAAGTAAAATCGGCAGGCGGTAGTGCAGTCAAGTTCTTCCAGCTCTATGTATTCAGGAACCGAGAATACACGAGGCAACTGCTCCGCCGCGTGGAGAACGCAGGGTACGGAGCTGTCATGTTGACCGTTGACACGGCGCACGTTGGCAGACGCATCTCGGAGATCAGAAATCGGCCAAATATGCCACACTTCCTTCGTACTATCAGCTTTGGATCTCAATTACAGAAGGAAAATCCAGACTCCGCTGACTTTACTATCGATGCGAGCCTCGAATGGAACGAAATCATCCCCTGGCTACGACGCAATACCAAGATGCAGATCTGGCTCAAAGGTATCCTTTCCGGAGACGACGCTGAGCTCGCAGTCAAGCATAAGGTAGATGGGTTGATTGTGAGCAACCACGGTGGGCGGCAGCTTGACGCCTGTATCGCGAGCGTCGACGCCTTACCAGAGGTCGTAAGGGCTGTTCGAGGTGCTGTTCCCGTTCACATGGACGGTGGTATACGTAAAGGCTCTGATGTTTTCCGCGCCCTGGCGCTCGGTGCGGCCTACGTATGGATCGGACGTCCTGCTTTGTGGGGACTGGCATATGATGGAGAACGCGGGGTAGAGCTTGTGCTGAAGATACTGCAGGAGGAATTGAAGATCTGTATGGGATTAGCAGGCTGTTCATCCACCAAGCAGATCAACGCAAGCTTCCTCGTCCAAGCTAGGGATGCCATGTTATGAACGACTCGGCCTGTTTTCTGCCGAGACGCGGCAATATAAGAGGAAATGAGCTCCGTCTTTTCGCGTCCCACTCTTGTTGCGCCTTCATCGAGTAAATTCTTCCGATTCGATGTCTCTGTCTTCAACGCAGAGATGATTGATGGCGAGTCAGTATCGGATATCACGTAGCTGGTGCGTGGCCTCAAAGATTAGAGTAGATCACTTGTTAACAGTGTCCGAACAGTGAAATCTGCCGAGTGGCTCATGCAAAATGTGCGTCAAGCTTGAATGTGCCGAGCATGGGTGGGGATCCCGGAGTTTTCCCAAATTAGGGGCTTCAGCCACCCAATTTTGGGTACGGCTGCCCCGAAATACGGGTGACTCGTGGAAGCCAAACACACCCTTCCAACTTCAGCGTGTCAGCGCATGAAAATGCTCATGTTTAATACTGAATTTGCTGTGCGTCCATACAGGCGATGCACGACAGCCATCTTGCACCAGGTGTTCACTCTTGAAGCGTGAATGCATTCGAGCTCCTTTGCATCCATTCCGATATAGCAACAATCCCAAAGAGAGTTCTGGAGAAGATGAGTTTGAATTTGCTGAAGATCAAGTCTGGCTGACACCTCCAAGGACCGGTATGCACTTACCATTATCGTGATTAGACAGCGTCAGGAAGGACTAATCTAGGTGCTTTAGTTGAATTCGTGTATGAAGATCTCTCGGATGTCCAGGCCACATACGAGGGAACATCGAGGTTAGAGCAGCAACCGTCGAATCAAGACACCTGGAGAGAGGAATGCCCAAGACCCGACGGTCCTCAGTCTCTTGAGAACAGCCCGACCGCAGCACGTCCGAGGCCTAGCCCACCAGAGCTTACCACATTGGACCGACCTGCCCCTACATTTCCTTCAGTATGCCCATCTGGATTGACACCAGGACTCTCCATATGGTCTCCCGAGCACAACAACGGGAGCTTACAAGCACCGAGTGGCGTCTCTAACGAAGTCACGCACAGCACCTCAGTTTCCCCTTCTGCTGCACCACATCGGCCATTGGCGGATGAGAATGAAGCTCTATTGCTACGCCATTTCATTGCAAAGCTCTCTCTATGGGTCAGTGGCCTTACACGAACGAGTGACTCGGTTTATGAAAGCAAAGCGCTGACTTTTAGGCAGTTCGACTACTGTGATCCGCAAAACTCATTTGCAACCTCAGTCGTGCAATGTGCAGTCACTTCCCCTCCGCTCCTGTATGCTATTCTTGCAGTTTCCGCACGGCATCTGAGCGTAACGGATGGCTACGATGGTTATGTGGCGGATCAGTACCATCGAGAGTGTCTCGCTTTGTTAATCCCTATCCTCGACGACAGAATCGCAGCTCTTGACGAGGCACTGTACGCCGCAACGGTTATCTTGCGCCTCTATGAGGAAATATCAGGTGAGTATGAGCAACACCGAAAGATCGCTGTTTGTTTGCTCGAGCTCACAAACTGTGAAAGTTCCGCTCGTTGGGCAGGACAGCCAAAGCCACTTGATGGGTTCACATACATTTGTGCGAGCCCACGACTATAACCAGCTGTCCGGTATCCCGCAAGCTACATTCAGAGTAGTACTTCGACAAGAGATCGTTGTCGCCTTTAGGACCCAAAGACCAGTGCAACTATTGCGCGAATACGTTCAAGTTGATCGCTCTATGGATCAAACGGATGACTGGACGTGGGTATTCCACATGCTCGTCCTCTGTGCCGAAGTGTTGAATTACTGCTATGGAGACGATCCAAAGACCCCTGAAGCCTGGCATGCGCTCGCAGAACGTGCCAATACCTGGTTTTCCTCCAAGTCGGCATCTTTTGAGCCGATACGTCATGTCCGGGCCAGGACATCTGAGACCCAAGTGTTTCCAGAAATCTGGTTCCTCAATGATTGCCACGGTAAGTGCGCTATCTTTTCAGAATGGAACGCAAGTGAGAAATTATCCTGCTCACTGTCCTTTGTAGTTGCGGCTCATCAGTACTACCGTATATGTGAGATCTTGCTTGAAGCTCATGATCCAAGAAAGCCGCAGTTGGGTCCAAAGAGAGCTGATGCTGTTGATGCCACTAATGTGAATGCTCTCTCATCAAAACTGTTCGGACTGAGCTGATGCCGTTATAGCGTGTCATCCGCGAGCACGTTAGAGATATATGCGGGATTGCCTTGTCAAACACTCATTGCGTACCGGCTATGTTTACGTGCTGTCTTGTGATTGCAATATGTGAGTTTCTATCTAAAGAAAAACAAGCAAACTACAGCTCATACGTTTCGTCTTAGGCGGTGACCTCTTTGAAGACTATTCGGAGCAAAAGGCGATGATGGACATCCTGATCAAAACGGACGTGGATTTGGCATGGCCGACAGCCAGTGTTCAAACCTATCTCCGAGAGAAATGGCATTGGGATTGCGGTATGGAACGCAGTCTCCCATTGCCATATGTCTCAAGCAAATTGACAGAAGCTGCAGTCCGAATCCCCGAACCCGTATAGCGTCTATACTTTCGTGCTATGACCGACTGCTCTTACATCGCCCCATGGAAAGTCAAAGCAAACCTCGGCGAATGGCTTGAATACCGGCCGCAATCAAACGACCTCCCTCAAACCCCGTCGCCAACCCTGAACTGGTGGGACCATCTCTAAATATCCACATAAGCCAGTGTGCTATACGGAGTCGGAGAAGATCATGACGCACCTGATCCCAAGGTCGAGAAGAGTCGACAAACCGCAAATCTGTTGCAAGCCGTATGACATGATCTGGGTCATGATTCACTGTGGACGCGTGAATCTGAATGAAAATCAGTCATCAACTTTGGATCACAGAATCAGTCACATCTGAGAAAGATACCTGATACGGGCTATGCAAAACGACATCACCCGCCTCATAATTGGATACGAGCCATCGTTGGCCATGAGCGCGTCCGAATTGGGCAGGGCCGTCAGTGAGGACGCCGCTCGTCAGCATGTTCTTATTGAATGCTGACTTCGCTTCCTCATCTGATAGGCCGCTTGCTTTAGCTTTCAGCGTGAATTTCTCCTCAAAGTCCTTTCCAAGCGCATGACCTTAAGCAGATTTTAGCCGAGCTTTTCTAAACGACTACGACGTACCGTTTTCAAGATACATTAATCCTCCGCCGTTAATTTTGATATCACCCATGGGTACCCAGACCGTTACACTCGTCGGTTCTCCGTATCGAAGGAATATCTGGTCATAATGCACGCCGATAGCCTTAGTGTCTGGGATGTTATTTCGAAGCAGGGTTCTCTCGAGCCGCCGAGTATCTGTCGACCATCCTGTGAAACGAGCCATGAAATCCAACAGCACGGGATGCTTGCAAAATTTATCTGCGTACCAATCCTGACTGTGGGCGTCAAGAGCCAAACTGACGAAATCGGCTCCTTGTTGTTCGTCCACTCTCCCCACACCGATGCCCGGGAAGAGCGTTACGTCTTTTGCAGAGTCGAAGATACCCGCTACGGGTGCAGTACCGTCTTTTAATATACCGCTCGGGGAGAGGAACTTAAAATAATCTTCGCGGACTTGCAGAACGTCCTTTCGTGGTAATAGTCCTTTCAAAAATAGGTATCCATCGTCTTGAAACCGTCTCCGGAGTTCATTTAGTGGTAGGCTTGGATCAGACGGCTTTAGACGAGCTATTTCCGAGGGCTCCAGAGCGCCATCATTCGCGAAAAGCTGTTCCTCAATTGCATGCGGCATCTTGTTCGCTCAAATGTTCGTTAGGAGGGCCTGAATCCCGGTGATACTTTGAGAGACGAGGAAATGAGGTTATATATCATTCGCCGAATGCAATATACATCGAAAAGATTGCAGAAATCCATATATAGAAAATCCCCTTTTCCGTCGGAAGACCTTTGTCCAATGGCGGGCATTTATCAATGCTGGAGTACTGGAGTGTGGGGTTCACGTCAACCGTAGAAAATTCCTGTATTCAGACAGCACGGCAGAGCTTCCGAGCAAAAGATTGACGGGCTCTCTCGCATAGCAATTAATCCGAGAGACTCCATGTATGACAACATGACGTGAAATGATAAGTACCAAGCTTTTATCCAGCTCAATGTCTGGGGTAGTAATAAGGGAAAGGTCCCGCAGTGGAAATATGACGAGCAATGAAACGCTTCTAATCACCTTGCCATTCGATCCATTCGAGGAGAGCTACGCAAAGCTCAGAGAACTCCATCCAGGTCTGCAGATCCTGCATTACAAGACAAAGGACATCGATATTGTTCCACCCGAGATCTGGGCAAGTGCCACAATCCAGCTCACTCTCTATCTGTTCCCACAGCGCAAGGAGCAAGTGCCCCGGCTGAAATGGGTGCATTTGTACAGCGGCGGAATCAATCAGGCTGTCAACGCGCCTTTGCTTCAGGACAAGGACATCATTTGGACGCGCAACAGTGGAGTGCACGCACCGCAGATAGCAGAATGGGTGGTAGCAATGCTACTGGCGTACTATCGCCAGATCCCAACGCTACTGAAATGGCAAGAATCCGAGACTTGGAGAGCGCAGGATTACTTACCACGCGGGGACCTGTATGGGAAGACAATAGGCTTTTTGGGCTACGGAGCCATTGCTCGACACACTGCTCGCATTGCTGCTGCGTGCGGCATGCACGTCATTGTGTATACACTACATGAGAAATTGACCGCGGAGGAGAGACAGAGCGATACATTTACCCCCAAGGGTACAGGCGACCCTCGCGGTGAAATTCCCGAAGAGTGGCACTCCGGTGACTTGAACGAGTTCCTGTCGCAGCAGATCGATGTGCTCGTCATATCGCTGCCCTCAACCGACAAGACCAGGGGCTCTATCGGGAAAGAGGAGTTCGCGAAGCTCAAAGGAGCATATATTATGAATATTGCGCGGGGAGATATCGTTAAGACTAACGACCTTGTTGAGGCACTCAATGATGGCACACTCCTCGGTGCTGCTCTGGACGTGACAGATCCAGAGCCACTGCCATCAGGCCATCCGCTTTGGCGCGCCAGGAACACCATAGTCAGCCCACATGTTTCTGGAATCTCCAAAGAGTACATGCCCCGCACAATTGAAATCCTCGATGAGAACCTGAGGCGGCTGCAACAACGGAAAGAACTGATCAACCTGATTCTACGATCAGACGGGTATTGATTCAGGAGTATGGAAACCAAACTCACAAGCATAGAAGTGTACATAGACTCAGTCTTATGCATTCCTTACGAGAGCACCTAATCTCGGTCCCCCCAAGCTCCAAATATGTCGTGATACGGCTTCAAGAGATCGCGTGCAGGTAAAAGCTTGACATGCGGACTGAGTTCAAGTCCGAATCCAGGCTTGTCGAATTCACTGGGCTTGACAATGCCATCGGTGGGTAAGGGTTCCTTCAAGAAGAAATCTCCATGCACAGGACCAACGCTCCGTCCGTCCGGTGAATATGCCACATATTCGATAAGAGGCGAGTTGGGCTGCGACATGCAAAAGTGAACGGTGTAATGGCTATTGCCATGAGGAACAATATCGATGTCATAAGCGGCCGCATGCACAGCTATCCTCATGAGTTCCGTCAATCCACCGCACCACATGACATCTGGTTGTAGTACGTCGAGCAGGCGTCCCTCAATCAGGTGTCGATAACCATAACGCGTGTATTCGTGCTCGCCTGTGGCCCATCTGACCTGTGGAAAGGCCTGCTTTAGTCGAACGTATCCACCAGTGTCGTCAGGACTCAACACTTCCTCCCACCACTCGATATGCAAGTCCGCACACTTGCTAATCAGCTTGATGGCATACTGGATGTTGAGGGACATGTAGCAATCCACCATAATTGGGAACCCAGGCCCGGCTTTCTTTCGATGAGCGGTCAGAACATCATAATTCTTTTGGAGGCTGTCCGGCTCGCTAGGGCTATATGGGAGTGGTACTTTGCCTCCCCAGAAGCCTTGCTCTCGAGCAACGTCAGGATTTGGGCCCGTGCAATACGCCGTTAGATAGTCCTTGGTCTGCCCTCCGATCATCTTATACACAGGTTCGCCTCGGATTTTGCCTAGGAGATCCCAAAGAGCCAAATCAATGACACTGACAATCATCATCGTGATGCCTCGGCGACCGTAATGCTGACTTCCACGATACATCTGGTCCCAGATGAGGTTGGTGTCACGAGGATCAGCATCGATCAAGAATCGCTTGAAATGCTCCTCAGTGAGAAAACATCCCACAAAACCTCCATGCCCAATAGCAAATCCACGAGTCCCGTCGGACGCTTCGATTTCAACGCAGAAGTGTTTGAGCACGTCTACTCCCCAGCTATCTCGATTGTCCTTGTACTTTGGGTACTTCGACATCGGATTCGCAATCTCTTGATAGTAAAGCCAATGGCCAGGCTTCTCCTCTTCTGACTTCTTTGGATCAGGCGCGACGAGAAAAGTCCGCACTGCGGTAATCCTTGGATGCTCTTTTGATGCCGACATCGCTGTTGCCCGTAGCACGTTTCGTCTTTGAGGAGATTGATGTCGTGGTAAATTGGCCTGGTCCCTGGGTAGAGCCTCTTGCCTTCAGAGGGCGCCATATGTGAGTACATGCACGGGACGTGAAAACTCCTGGTTTCCTCCATTTGTAGGGCGAACTTTCCTGAACTCAGGGCGAAACTTCCTGAAATGAAATTGACTCGGAGATGAATACTTTCGGGCCGAGCTATTCTGTTTGTGGTGTAAAATTTCATGTAGTAGGGGGGTTCCGACTACGGTACGATGAAACTGCCTAAGCTTTTACGAAGTAGAGTAAAACATCCCTACTACATATCTGGCATCCTCTAATTCGACAACCTCAAAGGAGAAAATCTCATCCAAAGGTCAGTTCTGCAGCGCACCAAATCATGCCTCCAAGCTAGACAGCATTGTACCTATCGTATATGAAGCTGTGTATTTCCTGAAACAAATCGAGGCCCCTGTTCAAATTGCATAGATGCCATATCACGATTACAAAATCAATCTGACCTTCAATAAATCGCCTCTTTCTATGTCCTCCTTGCGTCTCAAAATCTCTTCCATATCCCAGGTGCAGCTTAAATACCTCCCAGCAAGCCAATCTCTTCGTTCCTGCGTCAACCAGGTCACAGTATCCCCTGCTATCTCTGGAGTATCACCCAGAGCTGCCAGTGTCTCTTTCGGCATCCCTTTTTCAGCCAGTTCCGTCAAAACCCCACCAGGATGCACAGAGTATGCTAATAGACCTCTGTCAGCTGCTTCAACCAGCAAAAATTCAGTGAACCTGAGCGCTGCGGCTTTGCTGATGCCGTATGCGCTCGCCATGGGCCGGAGATTATGACTTGCGACAGAGTTGATGTTAACAAGAGTCTTCAGCCCACCGTTGGTGTCCAAAAGCAGCGGTAAGAAATATTTGCTGATGAGATACACGCCTTTTAGATTCACCTCGAATGTGCGCCACCACGTATCCTCATCAGATTCCGTCACCGGCAGAGCGGGTGTCATGAAGCCTGCGTTGTTCACAATTACGTCGAGCCTGCTATTGAACTCTTCCTTGATGAGCTCAGCGGCGTTGCTCACGCTCGCAGATTTGGTAACATCAAGCTTTGTCAAGACTAGCTTCGGCGGTTCAACTGCAGCACTTCTCGCAGCTGCGGCGACATCTTGCGAAAGACTTCCGAAGTCATCGACAATGTCGCCTAGACCTATTGATGCGGCACCCGCTTTGGCGAATGATAGCGCTATTGCACGACCGATGCCCCGAGAACCACCGGTAATAAAAACGTTGTGACCTCGATGGTTTGACTTGGAGATGAATGGATATGAGTCGGAATGGATTGTCGACGTGAAGGAAGCCCCTGGCAAGAGTAAGATATTAGACACCTTCGGAGAATTGGAATGCTCACCATTATATGGTGCAATTAGAGGGTAAGCCATCGCAGAATCAACTATTTTGTCTCCTGAGTTCCACAGATTCCCTCCTTTTAACCACACTGTTGTCTTTATAGCTTCAGCGTAAGTGGTATTTAGTAGCTGAAGGCGTCTGATCATCAATGGACAATGAAATCGGATGATACATCCAGGATACTGATTTAAATATTCTCATCGGCTAACAGTCGTCATATTTCTCCTGCCCCAAGGCGGACTTTGTATGCTTAGCACCGTATAAGACCGACTTACAGCCTAGCTTCAATGTATAGAGTATACTTATGGCGATTTTCGGCGATTTTGAAGACGGCCAAGCTGAAGACGGGGCGTTCGGGCGATCTTCATCAACCCAACTACCTACGGAGTAGCCCCGGCTAGACTCACGGCGGAATTTGGTGAATATGGGTCCGTTAGGTGCATAAGATAATAGAATGCAAGATTTGTCGTTCCGAAATCTTCAATATTTGGACAGCAAAGCTTTGACCAGAACTGAATTTCTCATCTAAAACTACAGTGTAAGCTCCAATTCATATGATATCGTGACTCATAAAATATCATTCACGACCTTGAACTCCTTACTCCATGCATTTCAAGCACCGTAGCAACGTAGCATTGCCGCAATAAAAATCCCATTGCCGGATACCAGAATCTCCGCCAACGGACTGTCCATTGCCCTTCATGTCCAACTGTTTTTACTTGCTGCGTTCACATGCAAATGCAATAACCGAGCAATATCTTTGTGATCGATGGTATCATTAAACATTTCTCAGTGCTGTGGATGATTGGGTCTCGCCTGAACCCATTCCATAAAACGCCATAGACGGATTCCGTCTCTTAAAACTTGTTCCACGCTAATTCTATTGAATTTAATGCTCGAGAAATGGGTCGCAGTGCTCGCTTTCGATAATTATTGATGGTAAGAGATTCGGGTTGTCTGTGCCATAACCGACGAGTAGGGCCGGCGCGGGTGCGAGGAAGGACTCGGTAAAAGATTGGGCCCCCATTCTGAATATGATGAGGATGAAGGTTGGGGATGATTCGGTTTTAGATGTGGTCGTTCGTTCCTCGAACCTATTGCGCCGCTTCCGCACGCTTCTTGGCCAGGCCACCGAGCTTCTCCGCAGCGCTGCTCAGAGAACGAGGATCAGCTCCCCGGATCATGGGTTGTCCATTGACTGCAACCTGTTTTCCGTCTTTGAAGAACATGAACGTTGGCATAGCGCTGACGCCGTAAGTGGCCGCGATGTCTTGAGCTTCATCAACATTCACCTTCGCGAACGCGAGGACACCCGGGATGCCGTGTTTCTTTGCGAGATTGGCGTAGACGGGGGCAATGACTTTGCAAGGTCCGCACCAGTCGGCGAAGAAATCGACGGCTACGTAGGTTGTGCTGGAGAAGAGCTTCTGGAGCTCGGCTGTTGAGTTGACGTGCTGTAATTCGGTCATGGCTTCAAATTTAGCTGTGATCTTGTTCTTCCTCACGGCCTGATGAGTGATGTGTACGTATGTTCAGATGGGTTCGATTTAATGTATCCACTGCAACTCTATCAGTGCCGACTTGTCTTTATATGTTCGAAGGCGGAGGTGGAAAGGACCAGAAGCGCGGATGATTTATCACCTCTCTCTCATCGAAACAGGCTTAGCTGATCGCGCTTATCTAATCAGTACTATAAGAGGCTGAGTTGAGTAGAATGCGTTTACTCCGGGATGATTCCATATCATATCTACTTCCTAATTTTACATATGGCCGACGCTCTATTTCTCATCTAGAACTGTTTGTTGGCAGATGCGAGATGACATATAAGACGTCTCGGCGGAGTCTCGGAGACCTGATTTGAACGCCGAAGTTGGAACACGATTGTCTGTGACACTAATATGCTCGCATCTACCGAGTATAGCAGCTAATTGTTTCATCAAAATGTGTCTTTACACGTCGGAAGCTGGATGCATGAGCTGGTTTCCTGTGAATTGAACGTGTACTTAATGAAAGTCAATTCCATCAAACACCGACGTGCCGTATTCGAACGAAGCTCTTGAATTTGCAACAACACCGGCATCAGTCCTGGTCCTATTTCTTGGGATTCTGACCGTCGACCCAATTTGTGACCACGAGGAACCATCTTCGGAATAGTAACCGCTCACCAATGATCCTGAAACATTGACTCTCACCCACAATGGTGGCGTTAACCCGGTCACCGTCGTTGAATTTGTTAAATATCCATTTCCTCCTTCATCCCAAGCGAAGACCAGTCCTTGTCGGGCGGTAACGTACGTTGCTGCATAACCTGTCGCGTTCACATGCCTAGAATCGTCCGGCGGCGTAAGATTCTCGAAGCTGTCTCGTACTGCAGCACCAGCCATTGAGCCCGGAACGACAGGATCAACAGAGAGCACATTCGCTGTGACACTTCCATTGGACGCAATCACGGAAGGCTTATACACAGCCGCCCAATCGTCGTAAGTCCCGTTCGTATTCCTGCCGCCTGTTCGAATTGCCACTTGCTTGCAGCTTTGGCCAAAACTTGCCGGCCAAGTGGAAGAAGTCGACCAATGTCCACCGAGCGGAAGATAGCCCATTGCCGTGCTATTGGCGGTGATACTTTTCGTTTCCTTCGTGCGAAGGTTTGTATACGTCGCGCGAACTGAGACAAATGGCAGAGTGCATCCATCTGGCTCGAAATCCCAAGTGGCAGTCGCAACACCATCGGCCGGCACACTCGACGGGAGATGCACTGGCTTGGCTTGGCTACTGCCAGTAGAGATTTTGATATCTTCAACATGGAAATCTGCGTCGTCGAAGTTCCAGAGCGTCGCAATGAGCTGTCCATTGGTAGTTGACGGAAATCCCAAGCCCAGATATGCGTCCGAAATGGGCGGATTGCTAACAGGTCTTCCCAATCTTTCAGCGGGCGGAATGCCTGCTCTGTATGCTACTCTCTGGCCCTCTGGCTTTGTCTGCAGCAGATTCCCTACAACAAAGTTCCTGTGGAATGTGGAATTGAAATATCCGGTGCCATTTGGTGCATACGTATAATCCCATCCAGGTTCCCAGAGTCCAAAGTTATCCATAAGAGTCAAGTTGCCAGTATTCAAGCTGCCGCTAGGAGGTTGATTGGGATTGTACCAGCCAAATCCATTTCCCCATTCGCCGAGAAACGAGTTGTTTAAGATAATGTAGCTGTTCGAGCCCTATTGTATGTCAGAAGCATCTCACAATCAAAGGGAATCGTGTGAGCTTACCTCGTCACAATATACTCCGTACCACGAAGTGTTCAACGAATAATTTTCTGTGATGTACGTGCTGGGGCTCCTCGACAGCGTATATATAGCGCCCAGATCTGTATGGGAGAACCCATAGTCACGGATTATATTTCCATGAACTACATTATTCATCAGCGTCGTTGGCGTCTCGAACATTGGCTGGTATTTATAGGTGCCGAAGCTGACATATAGCGGACTCCCACCCGCGTCGTTCATGCCCCAGCCATAGCCAAGACATATCCCCGAATAAGGTGTATGCGAAATGTCGTTGTTCGAAATGCTAGAATACTGCAGATACGTGAACATAATCGGGACAGTAGAACTGAAGAGGCTGGATGTGTTGTAGAATATATTTTTCGTGGCATGGATGCCTGAAACGATCATACTCGACGAATTGGGATGGTGAGCGGGAATGTTGATGCCACCGGCGTAGATGGAGTTCCCCATGACTTGCGTAAAGTAGCCTTTGCTGACCGTGACGTTCTTCGCTCCGAGTCCAAGGCCAGAGACATGTGCGTTGGGGTCATTGCCAATACCGAAGCCGCCAGCGCCCAGTTGCGTGTACGTTCCTCCCGTGAAGGCGATGTTGTGTGCAGCGCTGATTTGAATTGCTCCGGGATTCTGGTACCAGTATTCTCTCGAGGCTTCGAATTCCGGATAAGTGACATTCTGGCCGATATAACCTCCTGTTTGTTGATCGGCGTATCCGTACGCTCCAGGCCGCAACCATGTCGAATGTGCCTGAAAATGTCAGTTGTGGCCACTGATGCTTTCACCCACTTACAAAGTTGAGCTTCTCAAATGCAATATCGTGAGCCGGATCATCATACGAAGACCCACAAATGACAACAATCGCCTCCAGAAGCCCAAGATATGTATTTGCCGTGGCCATATCTTCTCCTTCCAGTGGCATGTAGTACACAATCCCCTTTTCCGAGTCCAAATAGTACTCTCCGCCCTCGTCCAAGAGTGCAAGCGCATTTTGCACCCAAAGTCCAAAATCCGCATATGGGGCAAGAAATGTATCCCAACCAACAACCTGGTTCTTCCACGTGTCCTGTGCCATGATCAAACTTCGATTACCGACCGCTTCAATCGGCGCATAATGGTCCGTGAAGGACTGCAGAGAGCGTAATTCCGCACCAGCGATCCCTGGAGTTGTCATTAACCAATCGTATGCAGGGCTGTCCCAGTCATAAGTATAGTTGGTCCCTTTGAAGTACGTTCGATTGAGCTCCACGCGAGCATATTGTGCTGCCCATCCATTGACGAATAGATTCCGTGACTGCGTTCCTTTGGGAACAGAAGCATGGTAGATACCGGAGGTGTCATTCTTAGTCCACCCTGTGACTTTCATACCGCCAGATATGGTTGCATTCGAACCGGTTGCCCTCCAGAACACAGTGTGTCCATTCTGGCCAGAGTCTGCTGTGGTTAAGTTCAGTGGAGAGTCCAGGTAATATGTTCCATCAGCAATGTGAACAGTAATATCATCGGTCATTCCATTCTTAATGATCTTTCGAATGGCATTTTGAGCTTCATCTAGGCTGTCGTATGTATTCTGGTGACCATCGCTTGCGGCATTTGGAGAGACATAGAGATCCAGGGCATGAACTGTTGACTGGATGGACAAAAACGACAAGAGGAGATATCGCAGAAGCTTCATGATGCCCAATCTCCCGTTGAAATCAGGGAAGACATCACAGTGAGAGAGCAAAGTAACACAACTACTTTCAAGGTTCAACAACTTGAGTAAGCCTCTGGCTTTCCAAGCGCAAAGTTGCCTCTGTTTGGGCAGCGAACTCCGCACTTGGCGCTGGGGGCATTTTTCCTTCTTGATCAAGCTCTCATACATACACCTAGAGGATTCCGAAGAAACCCACCAAATGCGAGGCTGCGGAACGTGCGCTGTTAAATGTGAGGACGTGGTTCTGCTTTCATTAACCATGCGTTAACCATCGGCATAAGTTCATCCTATTGGTGGAGAATGGAGGGTCCTGTAGACCCATATCTTCTAAATTGTGGTGCAAGCCTCGCGGACGCGTTCTGCAAGGTACGATGTCAGTACCGTCGTATTGTTAAAGGTGGTTGAAAAGAGGGATGTCGATCTTCTGGCCAGAGCCGGCATTTCTCCGGTCATACAGCGGCAGTGCGGAGCGAATTGCTCTTTTGGTGAGCTGTTGCTAGGATTTTTCTCCCCGCTCCCCACTCGATATTGACCAAACTTGCCCTTTCACTTGTCGACAACGATCACGAGGGTGATAAAATAGTTGAGTCCTATGAAGTTTGAACGTATTCAGCAGAAGCGAGGTTTCCTCTTCAACGCTAGCGAGAGTATCTCTGAAAGGTTAATAAGCTATATACTAGAGTTCGTTTATCTAAAACACTTAGCTTCAGCGTGTAGAACTTATATTAACTATCGAGATAAATCCTCGTAGTTCTACATATTACAGCCACGACCCAACTATTTTGTCACCCACTTGGACGATATCCACGCAGAACATATGACCCGGGGAGATTGTTACCGGACTACTTAAATTTACTGTTTCGACCTCATTCATGGACGCAAATACAGAGTCAGGGGCTCTGAATACGATGTCTATTGTCTCTTAGACTATGCCTGATTTACAGCTAGGTACATAACTGTGGGTTTCTGCTCCCCAAAGTGGCTCAGAAACATCTTTCGAACGGAAGATCACAGCTTGGCCTTTTCTACTCCCTCGCTCTTCGCCTTGTCCTTCAGCACTCTTCTTAGGATCTTTCCTGAAGCGCTCTTCGGAACTTCATCGATAAACATTATACCTCCCCTTAGCCGCTTGTGAGGCGCAACCTTTCCAGCGACCCAACTAGCGATCTCATTCGCCGTCTTGTCGCTCTGCTCGACACCCTTCTTCAATACACAATACGCTCGCGGTAGTTCTGTCGCCTGCTCCGTGTCATATACTCCAATGACAGCCGCGTCTGTTATGCTGGGATGGTCGACCAGCAGTCCCTCCAGCTCGGCCGGAGGTACTTGAAAGCCCTTGTACTTGATAAGCTCCTTAAGGCGCTCTGTGATGTACATATTTCCTTCTTTATCTTGAAACCCGATGTCGCCGGTCTTGAAGAAGCCGTCAGGAGTCAAGGCGTTTGCGGTGGCCTCAGGATTGTTTAGATACCCCTTGAAAATGTTCGGGCCTTTGATCCAGAGTTCTCCAGTTTCGCCGATTGGAACCTCTTCCCCCTCTGGAGACACATATTTCGCAGTCTGATTCGCCACAAGCTTCCCTACTGATCCGATATGGACGCGCCAGTCTTCCCACTCCTGCGTGTGCGTCGTCGGGCTAGTTTCAGTGAGACCGTAGCCCTGCTTTACTTTCAATCCGAGCCTCTCATACAAGCTCTCTTGGAGCTCTCGTGTCATTGGCGCTGCGCCACAGTTCTATCACGAATAAGCACTGAATGTAGCAGATGGATGAGCCTATAAACTTACGAGCATTTTTATGGAACTCAGGTCGTATTTCTCTACCACTGGATGCTTCGCCAACGCCAAGACGATCGGAGGGACCAGGTAGACGAAAGAGACCTTGTGCTCTTGAACAAGTTGACAAAAGCGTTCGATATCGAATTTTACCATACAGACTAGCACCCAGCCTTGGTAAAGAGCGAAATGTAGTTGACATGTCAACCCTAGTGTAGTAATTAGTCATTTAACTCTTCAGCATCTGTTCAATTGCATCTATTGAGCTTACCGTAGATGTGGAAGAAGGGGAGAAATGCAAGTACTCGCTCCCCTTGGCCGTCCGGGCCTCCGTTGGGATCTAGACGATTCTCTACGGTGCAAGCTTGCAGGACATTGGCCACTATGTTTCTGTGTGTCAACATCACCCCCTTTGGTAGTCCTGAATCCCATTAGCCCTCTGACCTGGCCCATTCGTGTGGCTTGCTCTTGCCTACCAGTTGTACCAGACGAGTATACCAAGAATGCCAGATCATCTTGCGGATTTATCTTCGTCTTTCTGTATCGTGCTGCCCCAGAGATATTCCTGATACCTAGGTTTCCCAATTAGACAGGTTCTATCCTTAATGCATGAGATGTCTCTCGTACTTGTGAAGTGCTTATGCCTCGCTGTCGGGTCCCTTTCATCGCCCATCAATATAATCATCTCTGGCGGGATGCCCACACTTTTCGCCGCCTCGACCGCTGTTTTCAAGAACGGCCGTTGGGTAACGATCGCTCTGGCGCCTGAGTCCTTCAATTGATATGCTAGTTCCTTCACAGTATATGCGGGATTTGCTGGAGACACGATGCCGCCAGCCCAGAGACATCCCCACACTATCGGTGGAAAGTCGATGCAGTTTGGTGTGTATAAGGCGAGGACGTCGCCCTTGCGCCATTCCCATACTGCCTTGAGGCCTTTGCCGAAGTCGAGAGCGGTGCTTTTGACGCTTGCGAAGGTATAGCTGCGTTTCGTCTCACTATCAACGTAGATTACTGTGAGGCTTAGTCAGTAACTAGTGGATAACGTTGGATTTCTGGGTAAATCAGATCCAGCAAGGATTAGAAGTTCATAGTAGAGGTATGAACAGGATTCATCAACTCACCTTTATTATCAGGGTAGGGCTTGTCTTTTCTTTCGAACATGAACTGGAATATGTCCTGATTCGGAATGTCGATGTGGGGATATGGCGACGAGGTAGGCATGTTGACTGCTTTCTTGGAATAAATACGGTCTTTGGAATAGACGTAGGCCAAGCAATGAAAAGAGAAGATGGAAAATCAGATCTTATAGCGGCCACCCTCTCTTTGGCTTCCAATTGCTCAGCTTCCACTGTGTATCAAAGCTCTCTCTGCGAGATCAATAATAGCTTCGATTAGCCTCCCCGCGCAGGCCGTGTTCCGGCGACCGAGGCCTTTGCTAGTTATGGCTTAGCGCATACCGATACCGAGGATGGCCGAACTTTCCCAAGTTCGAACCAACGTCGAATTGTACTTGAATTGATACTGGACCCAGTATAGAGCCGTAACTACCCTAAACTGCTGAGGAGAGCCAATTGCCACTCCAAGGGCTCCCGGAAACCTCTACGGAGTTCATCGCTGCTATGGCGACTCGATTTGACAAAGCCACCGAGATACGGCAGGTCGACTCACACACATATTCTGCGCATTTCCCCGATGAATGGTGTATAGGCACAGGTCCGTGGCACAAAGATAGACGAAATCCTTTCCGCTAATTGGTGCAGTCCCAAATGGCGGCTTCATCACGTCGTGCTTTATGCTCGTCGCCTCCAAACACTTCTCCACTACCCTCGCGAAGCAGAACCAACCCCACACCATGACGCTCCACCTGGAATTTATGCGACGCACTCAAAAAGGTCCCGCGACGTTCAAAGTCAAGGACATGAAGCTCGGGAGACAAGCATCAGTGATACACGTTTCGCTGGTGCAAGATGGTAGAGAAGAGGTGGTAGGATACCTGAGCAATACCAACATGCACACAGAAGAGGGCGCATCGTTCCCAACAGACTGGGAAATGCACCCGCCGCCTCTACCGGCAGACCACTCAAAATTCGAGAAGGATGAGGATCCCCATTGGATCGAACAGAAACGAATGCCTTTCGCAGGGTTCCGGAAGTCTTCAACCAGAATGAAATGGTTCTTCCCAAGGAAAGGACAACGGTTGAGAAGCATATCCGACGAATGGGTACGATGGAGCTCCGGCGAGAAGTTTTCCCAAGAGAGCTTAGGATTCGTGTGTGACAATTTCCCTCTAGTCGTTGAATCGTATGTCAAAGATAGGCCGTATGACGTGAAGGAGGGCGAAGATGAGAAGAAAGATGAGAAGAACAAGATGACACCGGCTCGATTCTGGTACCCAACTTTATTACTGAATTTAGATGTCAAGAAAGCGCTTCCTCCAGATGGAGTGGATTATTTGTTTGTGAGGGCGCAGTCGAAGCAAATTAAGAACGGTCGACACGACATTGAAGTGACCATTCTGGATGAGCAAGGAGATCTAGTCGCTCTAAGCCATCATGTTGTTCTCGTGGTTGATTCGAGCAGAAATCTTGCAGAAAGG
Source organism: Rhizodiscina lignyota (assembly GCA_010015805.1). Lineage (NCBI taxonomy): Eukaryota > Fungi > Ascomycota > Dothideomycetes > Aulographales > Rhizodiscinaceae > Rhizodiscina > Rhizodiscina lignyota. The sequence continues at coordinate 444,314 of ML978126.1, forward strand.
CGGAAACAAGACGCTTCAAAATTATAGAGGATCAGATAGTGCTCTAAGCTAGACCCTGGATATCCATAGAGGGAGCAAAGAAGCATTTCGAAATGTTATATTGAAGACTATGGTCTAAGTCTTGCCAGAATGAAAAAAGGGCTTTCCTGAAGGGCTTTGAGCACACAGAGAAGCCAGACCTACGCTTTATGTCTGCAGGCTTGCACAGCCGACGCATACCAAAATTCCAACGCTTCAATTGCTGCTACGGGAAGTAAATCAAACTGACACAAAGCGTACGTTGAAACGGTGCCGTAGGCAGTAGAGAAGACACTGGGAGAGGATTGCCTAGAAGAAGTGAGAGTCAGTCAGTGCGCAATATGGGAAGAGGGAACAAATCGGTTCCGAATGTGGTATTTGTACAAGCCCTAGGCTCCCGATTGCTGTGTGAACCACAGCTGATGTTACTATCATGACTGGTACGACGCTATCGAGCGCCGAATTCGCTGTGCTGTCCTCCATCACAATGCTCCTTTCTCCTCTGCTCCCGCTTCTAATCGTCACATCGTCACATCGACCTTTCGATCCGCTTCAATCGCGCCTTGATGAACGGTACCGCTCCTTATCGTACTTTCGATCCTTCTCCCGATCCTTGCGACTACGATATCCGTCATCGGGAGAGGCACTTCTGTCCCGACCCGACCGATGGCGCCGGTCGTCATAACCTCGTTGATCGTCTTTCTTGCTTCGATGTCTGCGGTCTGTGGATGAACTCCTGTTTCGACGAGAGTCCCGGTGCTTGCGCTCTTCGTAGTCTCGGCTTCTCTCCCTACGCTTACGGTCTCTGTCTCTTGAGTCGTAGCCATGCTCTTCCCGGTGTTTACGGTGCTTCGATGACGAATCATGATCTCTATCCGATTCATGCTTCGCTCCGTCCTTCTCTGGTAAGTAACGGATTAAGGTCTGGTCTTCGAGTTTCCGCTTCAGCTCTTCTTCCGTGAATTGCTTCCCCGTCTTTTTGTTCTCCATCATCACCGGGTTGTAGCCAATATCCACCTTCTTCTTGCCTTTGGCACTCTTTCCCCAGGCGCCAAGCTCGACCCCGACAGCTGCATCCTGCTTGGCGCCGATACCCAGCAGTGCTGGCCGATGTTTGATGAGTGTGGGCTTTGAAGCTGCTTGTCCCTTCTCCTTGCCAATGTCTTCGCCATCTTTCCAGCCCATGCCTCGTAGCAAAGCCGCGCCAAATTCTTCTACGGGGACCGCTGCATAATCCGCCAGAGTTGGGACGTCAGGAGCTTCGCGATAATCGCGGTTGAACACCTCTTCCTCGGTTTCAACATTTGGGAGAACGAGGTCCGACTTCGCTTTTTCTCCTAGGAGGGCGGCTAGCGCTCTCTCATCGTCCGTCATCGTCTTCTTCTCGTCCTTCGTCTCTGCCGCAATATGCTCGACTTCAACCTCTTGCTTCTCCATAACATTCAATCCATATGACTTTGGCGCGCCATTCTTCTCGTCTGGCATATCTCGTCCATTTCTTTCTTCTCCCGGTAGGCCCGTCTTCTGTCTCTTCCGTCGGCTCTCCTCCATCCAGTCACGATTCGGCTGAGCCTTGATTACCAACGGCTCCCTTTTCTTGGGTGTATGCTTCTCATGTATAGCGCCGCCAGCAGCAAGGTCAAAATGTGAAACCTCGTGTGCCTTGCCTTCTGCATCGTCTTCGAGATCGGAGTCATGATCGCCAAGCGCAGGTTTTCGTGTTGGAGGTGGGGGAACTGTGGTCTTTTTGGTTCCCAGCGTGAGGGAGAACCGAGGGCCAGACATGGCGAGTATAAGGCGTGGGTTGTTTTGTTGAGGGAGGAGTAGAGTGAAGAGTGTAAGTGTTTATGCGAAGGCGCGAATATCTACTTCGTACATACCCCGTGGTGAGCGACAATTTACCGGAAATTAGCCGACGCCGAAGAGACATTTTGCACTAGTCCACTTTGAGCGTCTATATACTAAGACTTCATGACGAACTGACTTAAGTATCGACTAATTTGAGTAGATATTAGCTACGTAAGATATTGTAATAAAACCACTCTTAATTTCTAATGTAGATAATACATTCGTCTTGTCACCTTCTGTCTTTGTGCCAGCATCGTTCTAGGGATCGTTCTCAGGCATTACGGATACCAACTACCTCGACTGTACGCCGGTGAGGCCTCGGTCAAGCAGATGCACCGTATAACAACGAGTCTCTCATTTTCAAGCTGAGAGGATTGAAAACAATCCAGTTGTTGGCTTCCAACCTCCCTCAACTTCCGACAAATTGTGGGATACACATGTGCCAGGTATCACTCTGTCGCCATCTGTGGCTCCCTTATGGTAGCAGGCATTCGTTCGAGATAAACCAGGCAAGATTTCTCGCGCAGCAAGGCTATGATAGTGCTCTAGTCCCAACTCCGCCAAATTCCTGTTCACGTGATCAGCATTGATGCGTCTGGGCCATTATTCCACGATCTCGTTCGAGTCGCTCATCCCACCACAATGCCCGCCATCAGTTGCTGCGCTGCTCTGTGCTTAGTGTGACGTAGGCATATGGTATCACAAAATGGAATCTCGCAAAGACCTACGGTTCGAAACGGAAAACCGTCTAGCTCGTACCTGTTCTGACGGCCATCAAACGGCCATCAGATCAGTGGATAACCTGTACTTTTACAAGATTTGGTGGTGGACTAAGTAGCAGAGCATGTTCTGCTCCGGCGTAAATCGAAGCGATGGCTAAACTCGTAAGTCGAGTGGGGAACGTGTACCTGCAGCGTTGCTAAGCAAGGATCTCCAAGGTTGCATTGAAACTAAAGTCAGCGATGTTTACGCATCTGTGCATCTGCATTTGAATCTCGTGCATTTATGGGGCCGACGTTCCCTCACTCGCCGTCTGTCCCAGCAGAGTTCTCCGACAAGTTGCATGTATTTCCGCAACGTGGGAAGTTCTTGTGGTACCGACAAAGCACGCATAATTTATCCGGCAGGCTCAGAGAGTTGTCTTCTGGTAGCTCTCCGCAGAAGATCGCCGGTAGATCTGGTTTTGGTGGTTACACTGTCAAGGTACCGGCGGTCGACAGGCGGAGACAGATGCGGGGAATATGCCAGAGACATTAGGCTTCATGTGCATATCTGGAAGGTCCTGCGGCCCTCACACGTATATGGGGAGTTACGTCCGGTAGCGGAAATGCTATAATACTGGTAGAGTCGCCCAATTCTGAAGGTGTCCTGTTTCGAGGTGGTTGAAAGTACCTCTTGTGCCAAGTCGTCCCATCTCCACAATGTTTTTCCGGTCTCCACTTCTCTCGACGTCGCTCCTAACCTTGCCAGCACTCATCTATTCGCAAAGCACCCTCACGCCGTCGCTGCAGTCATATAACAAGCCAGCACCAGCGAATGGATACTATATCGATGTTGCAGATACTGCAAAGGGCGTCGCTGCGCCTCTTCCCGAGGGATTTGTCGCATATTCGATAGAGTTCGCATACTTCCCAGACTTTGCTGGAAATAGATCAGAGCCGAATACGTTCTCAGATAATCTGCTGAACAATCTGCGAGATATTCAAGGCACGAAGCCGTACATTCGTGTAGGAGGAAATACGCAGTACGTCTCATGGAACAGAGAGGATTGCGGCAGAGGCGAAGAGCACTGCGACGCTAACCCGGATCAGAGACTATGCATTATACAATGCCAGCCTGAAGACAGCGACATTCGGTATTGTGGTTCCGTCTCGATCTCCTGACTATCCGTACATCCTCTACATTGGCCCGTCGTATTTCGAATCGTACGAAACCTGGCCCGGTACCCGCTTCAGCCACGGTTTCAACCTGGGCAAGAACGGAACCGTCGGTCGTCAGACCCTGCTCGCAACAGCTCCGCTTGCCTGTAAAGCTCTTGGTAGGGATAAGTTATACTATTGGGAGCTCGGAAATGAACCAGATTTGTATAAGACCAGCGCCCAAGGTGTCGTGCGACCTGCAAACTGGACCGAAGAAGACTATATCGCGGAATGGAAGAGCGGGACGAATGCTGCCGAGAGCGTCTTCAGGCGTGTATGCCCTGAACTGACGGGGTATAGTCGCAATCGTTGGCTGGCGCCTTCCTTCGCGGGGACCTCGAACAGTCTCAATGATGTGACGACTTGGAAGGATGGACTTGACTCTGCTCACAATATTGCTTTGGATTCCATACACAATTATATCGGTGGTGCCACACAGCCTGGCGTAACGCTGCAGGGCACCTTGATGAACCATACCAAGACAACGTCGAGTGTCGACAATCTGATCGCGCTGAGGAACAATCTGTCGTATACCGGTGTGCCTTTCATCCTCGGTGAGACCAACTCTCTGTATAATGAAGGCGCTCCAGGGTTGTCGAACAGCTTCGGGGCCGCGTTATGGGGCGTGGATTTCAATCTCTACTGTGCCTCCCAAGGCATCAGGCGTGTCCATATGCATCAGGGAACGGATTACAGGTATGCCTCGTGGCAGCCGGTCGATACGAACAAGACGACGAAAGGGACGAAGGCGCCGTACTATGGCAACATTGCCGTTGCCAACATGCTAGGAGACCTAACGAAGTCTGAAGTTCAGATCAAGAATTTGCTGCTCAAAAAGGAGAGAGAGGCGGCCTACGCAGCGTATGTCAATGGAAAGCTGAAGAGAGTCTTGGTGATCAACATGGTCGCCTACAATTATTCAGTACCAGACCCAGGGAAACGTCCGACTTCGACGTACAGCTTCAAGCTTCCGGAGAGCTGTTCTGGCATTGGAGTTGCGAACTACCTGCAAGCGAACGGTAGCGACGCGATTACCGGTATCACCTGGAATGGAATTAGCTATAATTACGAGCTCGACAGCGGCAAACCGAAGCTACTTGGAAATGTAACGAAGAACACGCCGCTCTACATCAGTGGTGGTGTGTTGAACGTGGAGCTGCGGGATTCCGAGGCCGCCATGGTGAACCTCAAATGCTGATGTAATCGCTATACACGAGCAGGAATAACAGAATTCGCGTCCATTGATCACGAAATGATGTTGCTGACTGACCTATTCATATCGATTCCCGATGTCAAATTCATTCATCGAACAATTTCTGTGGTTTGTTGTTGTGATCGTTTCATTTCAGTCAACCGGAAAAATATTTTTGCTGTCTTGGTTGGAGGGAATTATTTCTTTCATACTTACCTATATATTCAATTTCAAGTTTTCAAAGTCTTAATAGAGTCGGGAATTGGCTGAATGGCTCAGTGGTATCGTTGTTTTGCCCAACATCCCCAAATATATATTTGGATCTAACTGGATGAGGTCAAGCGTTATGGGCGGGCATTGCAATTTACACCACATACGAGTCTTGGGCATCTGGCAGTCGCTTCATACACCCAACCTAACAATAAGTGTTCCTAAGCGGCTGCATCACAGATGAACTTATTGCTGGAATCCCTAGGATTTCAGCGCCGGACTGGATGTCACCAAATACCTCGTGATGTTCATCCCACAGTCATACTGCATGGCAAAACAGGCCCCGATTGGACTAGGTGTGTGTGGACCGAGTAAAGGCCAGGAATATTGAATTCCCCTACCGTTGCTCCTGAAGCCCATCTAGCTCCCGGATTTTTTTTTGTCTTTCTTATCTAAAGTTCCTCATACATATCGGTAGGTGGGACTGGGTATCCTTTTGCCTGGTATACATATCCTTCTCATAATGGTTCTCGTATGTGTGGGACTTGTTGTCTTTTTGCCTGGCGCACAAGTCCTTCCCGCCTGATGCTCCATCCACACGTGGGCGGGACATAGCAAGCTTTCGCCTGCCACACAACACCCGCGGGCATTGCAGAGCTATGGTTGCAATGCTTCAGAAATCAAAAGGCCCGGAGTTCGAAACTGAGGAGGAGAGCTCAAAATGCCTCTTTTAATTTTTATTCACAACTTCCTCTGGCAGTTGATTTAAGTTTTTCTCTCAAACCACACTTAGCCTAGAGATTCTTGCCCTCAACCGTGATCGCTGACGCCTCTATCTAAGTAGAAGGATGCGTGATTTGCTATGAGAATTGCGATGCACCAGGTGGAATGCATGTTTGGTCACTCACGCGCAGCGACAGCGTCACTCTAGCATTTGGCGCATCTACTATTGTTTACAAGAATTTTGGCTATCTGGCCATCGTGCGCATCAACCTTGCTTCCGTGAATCCTTCTGTATATTCGCGGCTTGGGTTTTCAAAACCATGGCGTCGCAAATGCAATTGCGAAGACCCAAATAACACGTCAAGGCACTGACTAATCACTGAAAGCGCGAATTACAATTTCTAAAGCGTAAACAAAGCTCAACGACAATGCTGGAGATGCGGGAGAGTGATCGTGCGTGGCGCGCCCACGGCTACAAGCAGCATGCCCGACACCACAACCACAAGCTTTCCGAGTATAAGCCCAGAGTTGCAGATGGAGCTTCTAACAGCAGAGTCAGAAGTCTTTTGGATAAGCGGCCGCACATGAATATCGTATCTATCCCGGGAGCAAAATTTCAGCGACGCACAGTGGCGGCATCATGAGTGCTCCACTCTGCCAAAGGGTCTGACATTCCAGTACATGCGTAGGTTTTCATCACACAAGTTCAACATTACGTGCAATTGAGAGGTATGGAGATTTGTAAAGCCGTTTCATTTGATTTCAATGCCATAAAACTCCGCTGATGCAACGCTAAGCTCAGTTCAGATTCAGATCACAGAAGTTTGAAAAGCGCAAAGATGCCAGAGTCCCTTCGCCGCTCGCTGTCAACGAAAACAGATGCGATATTTCTCGTGAGTCATGCACAGAGCAAGCCATTCACCTCCTCCTGCGTCCATGCTTGGGCGTCTCCTCCGTCCCTTCGCTCAGATTGCTCTCGCTCTCCTCCTCTACAGGCGCTGGCGTCCTTCTCGCGCTCCGACTCGCCCGTCCATCTCTGCGTCTCCTCCTCTCACGATCCCTCCAGCCAATATTACTTGCGCTGTCATCAGGCGCAAGCTCGCTCCTTCCATCGTCAAAGTCCAATACCGATGCACCATCGCCTTCACCATCCCAGCCAACTCCTCCCCACCCGCTTGCCATACTCGCCGGCGTGCCGAGACGCACCTCCACACCGCCGACGCCAGAGCCACGACGCGCCTGCGCAGCAGCAGCTAAGCCAGCAGAGCGTTCGCGGAGCGCAGTGCGTACGGCCTCGGCTTTGTTGTGCAAGGCCTCGAAAGCGTCTTCAAGTGCTTCCATACCGGCATAGATTTCGCGTTCGACTTCTGCCAGGGCGGCAATCTCGGTCTCTTCGTCGAGCTGGACGGGAGCGCCGAAGGACGAAGGGCCACCACCGTTCTGCGCAGGCGTCGGGCCACGGGACATGCCGGCAGGGGTGGTGGTGCGATAGTTGAATGGTGTTGAAGAAACCCCGTTGGAAGGACTGAACGGCGTGGTCGTGCGTGAGTGCGGAGCATGCAGTGGACCTCTTGAAGGGCCGCGACTCATGACGGGGGAGGCGGAGTTTGGCGGTGGGAAGGCGCTTTCAGCACCGCTCCAAAGAAAGCCGTCGAAGCGTCCGGAGATGAGGATTTCCCACTCGTGAGGTGAGACTGCGGCAATGGTCGCGAGGATTGCGTGCATGTGAGGGTTATTCAGAAGGTAAATTGTGGACTCGGGGTCTCGTGGCAAATTAGCTAATCGATAAAGGCGTTGGAGAGCCAGTGCAGTTTTGGGTATCATTTCGCTTTTCGGTGCATTAAGAGGTGTTGGTGCTCGTGACGCTGGAAGGGTAGACATGCCACGAAGAAGTGCATGGAATAGAGGTCGATTTTCGGGCTCGAGATGGGTGAGTATTGCGAACGTGAGTGTTTCATCATCAACTTCCTGAGGCGGTGAAGTCGGTATCTCCGGTTGAGTTGCAAGCCATGCCTGAACTGCCGTCTTGGTCTTCTTCGATTGACGGATATAATGATCTCGATACTCCTCCGGGACATCGATGTCAAGTTTCTGCATCGGTGCTTCAGTGCCTGAGATACCAAGACCAGTAGAAGAGCCAGAGATGGAGAATGGCGGCCACTGCGGAAGCTCTCGTCGACCAGAAACGTACTCGAGAATCTCGCCCCAGCTGACACCGGTGTCTTCTGCAGCAGCGGCAGGGCTCTTCGGTGCAGAGTCTTTGCACATGATGCAAGTGCATGTCTCTGAAGATATGTTCCGAGCGAAAACCGCTTCGAGACGATCGAGGAGACGACGTGCAACGGACCTATAGCCTGTTGCTACGGCAATAGAACCATTCTTGCCCATGACCTGTTTGTACGAGTCCAGGATATTGTTCAGCGGAGCAAAGATGGTCTGAACGCTCGGAGACACGGCAGGCGGACGATTGACGCCATTCTGCTGTTGGCCAACTAATGTAGCGATAGGCGAAACCCCTGCTAGGAGGCTTCGGGGTATCACGTGTGCTAAACCTCCATTTTGCAACAGGTAATCGACGCGCGGAACGTTTTGTAGCATAACAGGCGGTGGTGGTGGAGGCGGAGGCGGGGGCGGAGGCCCAGGCGTATTGAGAGACATTTGTTTTGGAGAGAAAGGACTTGCATCTCTAGATCCAAGGACTTCAACCATGGGAGTGCTCTTTGGTCCAGGGGGTGATTGTGGAAATGATGGTTCGTGAGCGATAGGTGTGCGAGGAGAGGAATCCTGAGCGGAAGCTGGTGAGGATTCGGTTTCTTCAACGACCGGCTCTGGTTTCGTGGATATGGCACGTGGAGGGGCAGCAATCGATGTCGCATCAGAATCTGTCGTTTGTGTAACCTCTGAAGTTGCGTGGGTCTGCGTCGCAGTCGTGCTTTCACGCACGGTACTGGGCTTCGACGATTGAGTTGTGCCAGATACCGCAGAAGCTGTCGTATTTCGGCGGAGGCTGGAGGCAGATGATGACTCTCTCAAGCCCGAGGATCGCACGCCAGCATCGATGCTCCGCCGCTTCTCGGGCGTCACCACCCTCACTTTATTCGGTGTCCTCATGTGGTTCGCACTCGCAGGTCGTCGAACGTCTGATGCTGCTGTCAAGGGTGGACTAGGTGGTGCGGCGCCAGTAGTTGCTGGTCGAGGTCCTGGCTCCTTCTCACCGCCCCGTCCCAGATCTGTAGTATTCGGAGTGTACAGAGACAGCCTCGGATTGATGACGTCTTCTCTGCTTCCAATAGCCTCTTTGCTGTGTGCTTTCGAGAAGGAGGGATACACGCTGGGCCTCACGCTCTCTGGCGAGTTCGTCGAAGCTCTCCGCTCCATCTCTGGTACTACAGAGGCCATCTTGGTGCTGCCCGACGAGTGGGACACTGTCCTGTGTGTTCTCTCCCTCCTCGAACTGTCCCGATCGCGCTCCTTATTCGAGGATGACGAGGACGCCTTGCTGCGGGTTTTGGAGGAGCGGACCTTGTCTCTGTCGCGGTCTCTGTCTCTGTCTCGATCACGCTCTCGCTCGCGGTCCCGGTCCTTGGCTTTCGACGAATCTCGATCGTGCGTCTTCTTCTTCCGCTGCGTTTGAGAAAACATTATGGCTCCGGGCGGGCATTACGCTGCCGGGCCCTTTTACCTCAGCAGATGCTTGCTGCTAGCTCCCGTGCCGGAGGTGGTCGAGGTCGAAGGATGAGGCCGGGGTGGGTTGGGATGCGCGTTCAGCGCTTAGCAGGCCGGGGGATTGGGTCGGGTTCAGATGCAGACACCAAATCAGCGTGTTGGGTTTGCCATGCACCCGAGAAGGTATCGGAAGCTTTCAGAGCCTGCCGTTTGAGATGCGTGAGATGATCTGCGCAGCGTGCACTGTTGCCTGAGTGAAATTGGCATGTGTTGGAGGCTGAAGGCGGGCACTGTTCTAATTTGAGGCGTGGCTTCACGGCTGGCCCAAAAGTTGGCCAACATGTCACCCATGCGCTGGCGTTTGTAGGGCTGAGATGCCAGATGCGTCACGTGGGATGTTCGCATGGATTATTATGAAACTGGATCTACACTTCAATGTAGCCCTTCGAGACATAAAGCGCTAAAGTCCTCTAGTATTTGTGCGGTCTTGTTGCACTGTGTGCCACGGAACAGCAAACGACACAAGGTATGCACAATAACACTTTTGGACATTGCTGTAGAACGCAAGTCGGGTATCCTGCTACAACGGAACTCCAGATGTCGACAAAACAAGCCGAACCAACACGACGAATGGCTAATCTATCAAATCGGCGGAGGCACCATGCTTCTGGAACAGCAGCCACCACCCACCACCAACTATTCCGCTATCCACTCACTGCGGGAGATCAACATCCATCTGCACAGACCCGCCCCTCCGAGGAGCCTCACTGGCGGCGCTGAAATTGCGGCGTACAAGGCTACGCCGCCCACCACCCACGACATCTCGCTTTAAGCGCGCTCCGTCAGCCGCTTCTGAGTCATCCTGCTCGTTACTGGTCGCTCGTTGCGCAGAGCTGCTGTTTCCTTCGTCGGCTTGCGTCTGAGCCTTTCTTTTAATGCGGTACGTGCTTGACGCGGTAGGTAATGGAGGAGAACTTGGCATCTCTGACTCTGTAGAGTCACCGTCCTGCACGTCGACCATCTCCACATCTTGATCTAGATCAGGTGAGATTATCTTTGATATAGACTCTTCGCTCGTCGAGTCCTTCTCCACTTCAGCAGGTAGCTTGCTCTTACGTTTTGCTTTTTGGGTAACGTCCACGCCACCAATCTCAGCCTTTTCCAACTCCTCTTTGCTCGCAACTTCTGTTTCTCCTGTCCTCCAGTCCCATATAAAGCCCTCCTTGAGCCACATCCACCGTAAATAAGCTCTTAGTTCCTTGTCGGTTGGCCGGACTCTCATCCATTCCGGTTGGAATCCCTCCGCGGCGCCTTCGCCATTCCATCCAGCTGCTAGGTCGCGACACTTATCCCTACAGAAGATGCGCCAACTGTCGAGGGCGTACGGTCCGCAACCCGGCAAGTGACCGACTTCGAAGGCGCCAATACGCTCGTCGTCATCGGCAAGGACTTCAGATAGTTTGATGCCATTACTGTCCGTTTTTGTGGGATATTGAGGAGTTTTGTAGCGCTTCCCTTTCGTAGGCGGTTTGGACAGCCAAGTCCTCGCCAGGTTGATCAGAATCTTTGCGCGATTGTTCTGTAAACCCAGAGGTTCTATGAGCGTCGCAATCTCGTCAACACTTGCATTAGCGATGTCGTCGATAGTTGGATAAGTATCAATGAATTTGCGGAACATTGGAATCGCAGCTTTTCCCGTGGTCTGATTGAGGAAGATGACCGCGACAATGAGTTTGAAAGGCTCGTGAGCAAGCTCTTCTTGAATTAGGCCAAATCTTTCGGCCTTGGTGGATGGAAAGGGCATGCCTGAGATGGCCTCCGTGGGCAATTTCTTCTTTCGCTTCCCATTTGATTTCGGGCTGTCGAAATGGTGAGAGGCTTTGCCAGTCTTCCGGAAGGGACTGAGGATCGCTGAACTTCGCTGAGGTCCACGATTTCTTGGCTTTGGTAACTCCTGGCTTTGGCTCATGCTGTGTTGGATATCGGTTTGCAGTTGAGACATGATAAGATTGTGGACGTCGTTCGATCTAGGAGTAACTGGAGCCTCTTCTTCTTCATCCACGGATTGTTGGAATCCCAGCGATACTGAATCGTCTCTTGCCATGGCATCTTGCGACCGACTTGCTTCGATATCTCCCGATAGTTGAGCCGCTGCGCCCATATCGTCTCCAGCTGACTGCTTCGAGGTATCAGAGTTGGAATCAGATGAGTCTTCTTCTACTGCCCCTATAGTCACTCTTTCGCGAACCACAGGTACGGGGGTTATCTCTGAATCTTGTTCTTCGTCCGTGGTTTCTTCATTCAAATCTTCAATTCGTTGCACCTCCCCTTGCAGAGCAATCGTCCTTTGGCTAATGTGGAAATCTTTTTGCGCCTGCCGTTGCCGGGGTGAACTAGATATAGATGTACCCTTTCCTGAGTCCTTGTCGCGTGTTTGTTTCCCTTTTTCTACCTCTACCTCTGAATCACTCACAATCACTGAGTCCTTTTCATTCTCAACCAGCTTGGTGACTGGCTGCAACCGCGGCGGGGTTTGCGAGATGAGATGTTCTTGCTGTGGCACATCTGCCTTCGGAGGACTCATATATGACCCAAGTTCTGGCGACCGGACTCCCACACTCGCCACGCGAACAGGAATGGTAGGTCTTGCTTCTTCCCGTTCGGGACTAGCGTCAGAGTCTTCTGTCTCTGGAACTGACCAATCATCGTCCTTGACGGAGCGGTGATGACTGAAAGAACTCATATGTGAGCTTGGAGTTGATTTAGATGTGGATTTGCGAATGCGCTTGAGCCGACCGGGAACAGGAGTGCGTCCCTTTTCGTCTTCTTCTTCTTCCAACTGGCTCTCGCTAGGACTTGGCTGTTGGCTTGCTTTACGGGAAGGCTCCTCTAGTGTTTGCTGAAAGAGGCGCGGACTCGTCTGTACAGCGGCATCACAGTATCTAGTACGGTGTTCGGGCGTACGCTGTGCGGCGGTGTCTCGATAGCTAGGACGAGGTTCGGGTGTACGCTGAGTAACAGCGTCGTGGTAGCGAGGACGGGGTTCCGGAGTTCGTTGTACGGCAGCATCACTGAAGGATATAGGGTTGGAAGCGTTACGTGGTGCATCATCCATGTCTAAATCCATAGGTTGTACGACCTCGTCGGAAGAAGAACGATTGGAGGTTGTAGCTTCGTTATCGTCGAGGGCTGTAGCATGAGCCACAAATTTAGTGCCATCCGCAATGGTTTCGATCGCATTGCTAGCATGATCACCAGCCTGTGATTCGCCGCTGTTGGGCAGGTCAAGGTCCACAGACGGCTCATCGTCCACAATCATTTCATCGTCTCTGGTCAATACATCTTCTTGGCCCACAACAGATTGAGTGCCGATTTCTTTTTCGTCATCGAAGACTCGCTCCAAGCCAAGGGACTCTTCATTGCTAAGCTGTTCCAAAAGTTCAGCATGAGACGCCAATTTTGCGGAACCTTCAGATTCCTGAAGACGTAGCTTGCGCAGTGCTTTCTCGCGCTTCTTTTCCTCTCGCAATTTCTTTCTTTTCTTCTTCTTCGAGTTTGGCGGCTCGAGCTGCGCTTTGCTAATGGCAGCAGCATCCTTGGAAGCCCCAACAGGCGTGTTCGGGCGCACTGCTTCGCCTGATGAACGGCGCCTCTTCCTCTCCTTTTTCTGGTGCTTGGATCGCTTTTCCACGGTGTCTGGCAGCTCTCCATGCCCGGCAAGTATTCCTTCATGAGCAATAGGAGATTCTTTCGTCGTTCGCTTCTTCTTCACTTTCTTCTCCTTATCCTCCTTTCGGATCTTGGATTGCTTTTGGGCAGTTGCTGGGGTCTTCTCCTGCTGAAGCTCAGTTTCAGCTTCTACGGCGTGGCTTCCTGCCACTTGGCCATGAATTTCATCATCTTGATGTTTAGACTTCGATTTGCGATTGCGATTCCGCTTCTTCTTCTCTGAATTTGTGCCACCACTCGAATTTGCGGTGTGTTGCCCGTCAACATCCTTCATTGACGGCGTCTTCTGCATCATCTCATCCCGTTCTTGATGATTTTCGACCGGTTCGTCCTCGTGCGTATGCATTTCCTCATCCTCAAAGGTGGCAGTGTCCTCTCCGAAGGCTTCATGTGCTTGAACATCTTCGTTATCTTCCAGATTCCGGTGTTCATCAAGGTCCGCTGCTAATTCCGGGCTAGTCATGCGCACAACGAACATTGGACGCTCCTCAGGTTCGGAAAATGCAGCGTCGCTTGCGAATGGAGACGCAGAGCGCAGAGCGTCATCCTGCGCAGGGGATGTTGACTCAGGATCGAGTTTTGGCGTACCCTCTTGATGCTGGTGTTTTGCCTTCTTCTTTTTCTTGCTCTTCTTTTTGTCCCCTTTGTCTTCGGCGTCTTCGGCGTCTGCAACGCTTTTGGACTCCTTGCGCTTCTTGTGGCGCTTCTTCTCTGCGGAAACAGTGGCTTCTGCTTCAGCCTCCTTTGGCGAGCTGTCCATCCTAGCCACAAGAACAGGACGTTCATCCGGTTCTTGAGGTCCCAGCTCGCTGAGAGAGGTGGATCGTGATCGCATAGCCACATCTTCCTGTGCTTCTGGAAGCAGGGAAGGGTGTTGCTCGATCGCTTTGGACTTTCTATGAGTTTTCTTTTTCTTCATAGATGGCGCATCCTCGACAGGAGAATCCGACTGTTTCGGCTTCTTGCGCTTCTCCTTTGGGTTTGCATCGCTCTCATCGCCACCTCGTTTTCGTTTCCGGTTTTCTTTGGCCGTGGCGGAGTCACCATTCAGTGATTTAAGCTCAAGCGGAGACGATCTTGGTTGGAGAGAAGAGAGTCGTCTTGCTATTGAAGCAGTCGGCTTGAATTCTTCAAGAGTCCGCTGCGCTGAATCTCTCACACTCCCTTGACGCGCTGCGTCAATTGCTGGAGAGGATGGAGGTAAGATTGAGTCAACAGACTTCGTTCTCGTCTGAGGTAGACTCTTCTTGCCCGAGACGGTTCCGTTATGCGCTTTATGTGCTTGTGATATTGGGGTCGGTCCAGGTCCAACATCGTTGTATTTGTCCCGTAGCTCCTTGCGCACCTTCTCAGCCTCCTCCTTGTATAAGCCCTTCAGACGAGAGTATCTGTAAACTTCATTGCAGTATGCATCCAAACCAGCCGGAGATCGTGAGCTTCCCTCTTGCTTCGCAAATGCGTGGTTGCTAGAGAAGTAGTCGATGCTGTGCTTGATCGTCATCAGAGCCAAGTGGCGAGGGAGCGTTGTGAAGTTTGCATCCAGAGGGTAGTCTTTAGAATCGTCAAAATCTGTTGGCACATTAGCATCTAGACTCTATCACGGTCAATTGCCAGTTGCTGCGAGAGCATACCATCATTTGCGGCAGCCTTTGCGAGAGCAGTAGTAGGAGTTGGCGCCTTCGCTGGAGTACTGCCCAGCGCATTGCTGGTGTGTTTCTTTTTCTTGACTGTGCTTTCCATGGCTGTACGTCCAGTGCCGTTCTCACATATCTTGAAGATGCACTACTCCACACGCAATTCCTTCGGTGCGCAACTCGGAAGCGGCCAGATGAAACAATTTTGGTGGTTGTGGTAGAGAAGGGTTATCGCATGCTCTCTTCGATGTGAGAATATCGCGAGAAGTTTTTGGTTTGCGCGCGTTGCGATCGCTCTGATGAGTGTTAACCGTAACGGCCGCTCGTAGCGCAACGGATGTGACTGGGTTCGAGTACAACAGGGTGAGTGCGACGAGGAGTATTTAAAAGTACGGGGGTGTTGAATGAGGCAAGTATTTGGATTCGGTATACAGCAATTAGTGCCAGGTATGTACAATCGCGATATTGGAACAGGAAGATAGTTCAGACGGAGAGCGCGTCAAGCAATGATGTCGGGGGTTCGTAACGGACCACGCCGCAACGTGATCTCGCGTTCAAGGGGCCGTGCGGCTTTTTGGTGGAGATTTTCAGGGTCAGGCCCCAGAGTCGATCATTCCATTGCTGCAAAATTGGAGAAATAATAATATCCTCTTCCTTACATAGAAACTTATTATGCCTCTCGTTTGCACATTGCAAACCGTTGAGAGAATGCGACTAAAAGTCACTCAAACAAGTAAATGGTCGGGGCAAGTATGTTCGTTATCCATATTCAAGTCTACCTATCCTATACCATACCAAAGAGCAGAATGTTCAGCAATTAGACAAATCAAAGAATCAAAGCCGTTTCTAGCATTATCGCACTGATCAAGCTAATTGAGCGCTGATGCAAATGCAATGCCAATAGTGAAAGAAATCGAGGAGTCGAAGAGTATCAAGTGTATGCAACATCACATAAAATCATCACTATACGGAGTTAGTAAAGTCAATGCGTCTTGAGCACGATTGCACTTACTCTTCCAGACCGTCATCATATGCCGTTGTATCCGCCTTGAAGGAGATGTCCCTCGTTGCAGCCAAGGTTGCCTTCGTCTTCGCAGCCTTCGACTTCTTGCCGCCTTTCTCAGCAGCTTTCTCTTCCTTCATCTTCTCGTTCGACAACGTTGTAAGGCCACTTGAAATCTTCTTGACTTGATCAGATGGGAGATCTTTGCATAGGCGCTTGGTGAATTCTTGGAGGAACAAGACGTATTGGCCTTTCTTGGAGTTTGCGCTGATGAGAGGCGCAAGAGTATCGTTCAGTTTCGCGAACTGATCCTTGGTGTTCGGGTTGAAGATGGCCAAGGACGAGAGATCTATGGTATTTGTAGCGTCGCTGGGATCCGCGATGGTGACTGGCTTGCCCGTTGCCCTCTTGTTCGATATACCAATGTTGCCGAAGAGGTCTTCCGCGTGCTTGAGGTCTCCTTCTATTTCTTGCCGTCTTTCTCTGGCCCGCTTCTCAGCTTCGTCCTCGTCGCTGCTCTCGTCGTCTCCCTCTTCCTCTTTCTGTTTCAGTCTCTCATTCCTACGCTCCTCTATCCGCTGCGCCTTTGTCTTCTTGTTCTTGGCAGCCTCGGCTTCAGCTTTAGCCTTCTCTTCGGCGGCTTTCTTCGCCTTCTCACGCTCGGCTTCTGAATCATCTGCTGCGTCCCAAGACTCTAAGACCTATAGAGAGTTGTCAGAGCGGAATCAAACTCTGGTCGGAGGAGGGAGGCAACGTACATCGCTATCCTCTTCTTCGTCATCGAATTTACCACGACGCGCGATTTGTGGAGGGGAGGTTGGTGGAGTGCTGTCTTCTTCTTCGTCGTCTTCCGGTGAGATGTTAGTGGTGATAAGTACACAAGGAGGCCTTTACATACCCCAGGACGCCATGATTGCGTTTGCAGCGGCTTGAGTGTGTAGAAGACGTTGATTTACCTCTAGTGCTGGCGATTAATTTTGATTTGTGCGTTGTAAGGTGTGCTGCGACGGGCGCTCGAGGGATGGTGTATCAGGGCGCGCTCGGCAGTCGCAAGGCTGTGTCCGGATCGGGTAGTCTCGTTGTAGTCTCGTGGGAGAGATGGAAGAGTCGAGATGCCTGAAGGATGTTCGGGGGAGCCTTGCGCTTGCTCTATGAGATGTAATGGTGGATAGACGAGTGTTAAAATGCAGGTTTGTGCGGGAGCGTTGAGCGTGGCGTCAGCGCAGTCACAACCCCTTGTCACTAAAATGGGCAGCAGCGACCCAGCAACCGGGAGCAAATGGCAGCCACAGTTGTAGGGAAAAGGCGTCGCTCAGCCTGGAAGGAGCCAAAAAAGTTGTCAAGGCTCAGAATCAACGAAAAACATTCACACTGCGCTCCTGAACACCTAACTTGAAGTTGAGCGGCGAAAACGCACATGTTTGAGCAAAGCACGTGAATTGAGCCGCGATTCAACGCCAAGACTGCGAGAGCTTCATCAGCATCCCCCGTTAAAGTTGATGTGTTCAACACCTACCTCTGCCAACATCCAATCTTCCACCACCCTTCATCCTCTCGCGTACACTCGCTTGCGCGTCAGACAGCTTCAGATCACTTCTCTGCGCGCTTCTTTACCATTTGTTTCCCCTGCGCAAAGCGCACATTGATGCGCTGCCCGCGTCCTTCCACGTCCACCAACCATGGCGCCTCTTCCTATCAAGTTCACTGAGCTATTGCAGGTATGGACAAATAGTTACATACTTTGAAGAAGAATTAACTGACACATCGTGTTCCAGCTCTCCGCCATAGACATCCTCGTACGTTCATTGACAAACGGCTGACTGGCGCCGTTGTAGCTGCCTCAGTGTTCATAGTAAACTAACAGCTTGACAGCCATCCTCAATAGGTTTTAACAGCTGCGTAAGTCACGAGTATTTCATTTCTCTGAGACTGGACCTGTAACTGACGTTGCCTTCACTAGACTCTCGAGTCCGACCACTTCATCTGCATCCGCCAAAAGGCCGACGAAACCGCGTCCCCTGAAGTCATCATAATCGATCTCAAAAATGGCAACAACGTCATTCGCAGGCCAATCAAGGCCGACAACGCGATCATGCACTGGAACAAGCAGATTATTGCGCTCAAGGCACAATCAAGGACGTTGCAGATTTTCGACTTGGCTCAGAAACAGAAGCTCAAATCCGCAACCATGAACGAGGATGTGGTCTTCTGGAAGTGGTTCAGCGAGACAACGCTTGGTCTGGTTACTGACACTGCGGTGTATCACTGGAACATCTTCGACCAGAATGCGGTACAGCCTCAGAAGATGTTTGATAGGAATGCAAATCTTCAAGTAAGCCAGCTTCGTGGATGAAACTGTCTCAGTCCTACTAATACACAGCGCGTTCAGGGCTGCCAGATCATCAACTATCGCGTAACGTCTGACGAACAATGGATGGTGGTTGTAGGCATCACACAGCAACAAGGCCGAGTCGTGGGCGCAATGCAGCTATACTCCGTTGCACGTGGCATTAGCCAGTCTATAGAAGGGCATGCCGCTGCATTTGGTAACATCCGCCTAGAGGGAGCTCCTGCCGACACGAAACTCTTTACTTTCGCTGTCCGCACGGCTAATGGCGCGAAGCTCCACGTTGTCGAGGTCGATCACAACGACGCAAATCCACCATTCCAAAAGAAGAACGTCGATGTGTATTTCCCGGCTGAAGCAACCAATGACTTTCCAGTAGCGATGCAGGTGTCGGAGAAGTACAAGATAATTTATCTCGTCACGAAGTACGGTTTCATCCACCTCTACGACCTCGAAACCGGTACTTGCATCTTCATGAACCGTATATCAAGCGAGACCATCTTCGTCACCGCACCGGATGAGGAATCGACGGGTATCGTGGGTGTCAACCGGAAGGGACAAGTTCTATCAGTCAGCGTTGATGAGAGCAACATCATTCCTTATTTGCTTCAAAACCCTGCCAATGCTGAATTGGCCTATAAATTAGCTTCTCGCGGAGGCCTACCAGGAGCAGACAACCTTTACCAACAGCGCTTTGAGGGCCTTTTGAGCTCCGGCCAGTATAGCGAGGCTGCCAAGACTGCTGCAAACTCTCCGCGTGGCTTCTTGCGTTCACAGCAGACCATAGACCGCTTCAAGCAAGTTCCGCAACAGCCAGGACAGATGAGCGTGATACTGCAGTATTTCGCTCTTTTGCTCGACAAGGGCAAGCTCAACAAGTACGAGACTTTGGAGCTCGTCCGTCCAGTCCTTGCCCAGAACCGCAAGCATCTCCTTGAAAAATGGCTGGGAGAGGGCAAACTCGAGTGCTCAGAGGAGCTGGGCGACATTGTCAGGCAGCATGACCTCGCTCTTGCCCTGCAAATCTACCTCCAGGCGAGAGCGCCCCAAAAGGTCATCGCCGCCTATGCAGAGCTTGGCCAGTTCGACAAGATCATCCCGTACTCGGCAGAGACTGGCTACAGCCCGGACTACGTTGTTTTGTTGCAGCACAGTAGGTAGCACTCCCCACTCTTCCCGCAATATGCTAACAGAAGCATTCCAGTCGTTCGCAGGAACGCGGAGAAAGGAGCAGAATTCGCCACTGCTCTTGCGAAGAGCCCTCAAGGACCACTCATCGATATCGATCGTGTGGTCGACATCTTCCAGTCGCAAGGCATGATCCAGCAAGCTACCGCATTCTTGCTCGACGTCTTGTCCGGCAACAAGCCAGAAGAGGGTCACTTGCAGACGAAATTGCTCGAGATGAATCTATTAAACGCTCCACAAGTAGCCGATGCCATCCTCGGAAACGAGATGTTCTCGCATTACGACAAGGCCAGAATTGCGCAGCTTTGCGAGAATGCCGGCTTACTCACTAGAGCTCTGGAACACAACGATGATCCGGCTGCGGTCAAGCGCATCATCGTCCAGACTGACAAGCTGCCTGAGGATTGGCTCGTTAACTACTTCGGACAGTTGACAGTCGACTTGTCCTTCGAGTGTCTTAACGAGATGCTTCGTGTCAATATTCGACAGAACCTGCAATCTGTTGTTCGCATTGCACAGAAGTATTCTGATCTCCTTGGCCCTACTCGTATCATTGACCTGCTCGAGAAGTACAGAACGGCAGAGGGTTTGTACTTCTATCTCGGGGCCATCGTCAATATCAGCGAGGACAAGGACGTACACTTCAAGTACATTGAAGCCGCCACAAAGATGGGTCAGCTGAACGAGGTTGAGCGTATCTGTCGAGACAGCAGTATGTCATTTCGTTTTCTTCTACTCACCCTTCTGCCCTTGGCTCCATCTGCGAAGGAGCTAGTTTCCAACCAGCGAAGTCTGCAAAGCAAGCTTCCTAGCATCGGTAGTTCCCATTCAAGATTATCAGGGAGTAGCTTGCCCGGCGGACGTGGGAAGATTTACTTCTCATTGCTACAAAGAAAGGATGCTGTTGCACATCTCGTGCGCTCGCTGGAAACTAGCTCCTCCATACACCCACTTTCTCGACTCTCTTCTTCTCCGTATCAACTCAGCAGCATTGCAACATTAACTGACAACTCCTTCTTCAGACTTCTATGACCCAGAACGGGTGAAAAACTTCCTCAAGGAAGCGCATTTGACCGAGCAACTCCCCCTCATCGTTGTCTGCGACCGTTTCAACTTTGTCCACGACCTCATCCTTTTCCTCTACAAGAACCAGCAGTTCAAGTCCATTGAGGTGTACGTTCAGCGTATTAACCCTGGAAGGACGCCTGCTGTTATTGGTGGTCTCTTGGACGTCGATTGCGACGAGAATATCATCAAATCGCTGCTCGAATCTGTCAACCCTGCATCTATTCCGATCGATGACCTTGTTTCGGAGGTCGAGTCGCGCAACCGCCTTAAGTTGCTTCTTCCATTCCTGGAGCAGACTCTTGCGAGCGGCAATCAACAGCAAGCAGTCTACAACGCCCTTGCCAAGATATACATCGACAGGTAAACGACCAGCGCTGAGACACTTCGAGGACATCTGCTAACATTGTACAAGTAACAACAACCCGGAGAAGTTCTTGAAAGAGAACGATCAGTACGACACCTTAAAAGTTGGCAAATACTGCGAGAAACGTGATCCGAATCTGGCCTTCATCGCATACAGCAAGGGCGGCAATGACCTCGAGCTCATCAGCATCACTAACGAGAATGCGATGTTCCGCCCACAAGCACGTTACCTATTGGAGCGTGCTGACGCGCAGATCTGGGAGTATGTCCTCAGCGACAACAATATCCACCGACGATCCTTGGTCGACCAGGTCATCTCCACCGCTGTGTAAGTCCTTAATTCATATTTTACTGGAATTTGGAGTGCTGATAACGTTCCAGGCCTGAAAGTTCCGAGCCGGAGAAGGTATCGACTGCCGTCAAGGCCTTTGTTGACGCCGATCTCCCCACGGAGCTCATCGAGCTCTTAGAAAAGATCATTCTGGAGCCTTCTGCTTTCAGCGACAACTCAACCCTGCAAAACTTGCTTATGCTCACTGCAGCCAAGTCTGATCGTGGTCGTCTGCTGGGTTATATTCAACAGCTCAACAACTACACTCCGGAAGAGATCGCGACGCAATGTATTGAACTCGGCATGTACGAGGAGGCCTTCGAGATCTACAAGAAGGACAACAACCACGTGGAAGCCACCAACGTCTTGGTCGATCACATCGTGAGCATCGACAGAGC
Source organism: Rhizodiscina lignyota (assembly GCA_010015805.1). Lineage (NCBI taxonomy): Eukaryota > Fungi > Ascomycota > Dothideomycetes > Aulographales > Rhizodiscinaceae > Rhizodiscina > Rhizodiscina lignyota. Next base: position 465,951 of record ML978126.1, read on the forward strand.
GCAGGAGTATGCAGACCGCGTCGATCTACCCGAAGTGTGGAGCAAGGTTGCAAAAGCGCAATTGGACGGCCTCCGCGTTACCGATTCGATCGAGTCATACATCCGTGCTAATGACCCATCCAACTATATCGAGGTTATCGAGATTGCAACGCACGCCGGCAAGGATGAGGATCTTGTCAAGTATCTTAGAATGGCCCGCAAGACGTTACGTGAGCCGCCTATTGATACCGCACTGGCCTTCTGCTTCGCACGTCTCAACCAGCTTGCTGAGCTCGAGGACTTCCTCCGTGCCACAAACGTGGCCGACGTTGAGGCGTCTGGTGACAAAGCATATGAAGAGGGTTTTCATGAAGCCGCGAAGATCTTCTACACAAGCATCTCTAACTGGGCCAAGCTTGCAACGACATTGGTGCATCTGGAGGACTACCAGGCTGCTGTAGAGTGTGCTCGCAAGGCCAACAGCACGAAGGTCTGGAAGCAGGTCAACGAGGCGTGCGTGGCAAAGAAGGAGTTCCGCTTAGCGCAAATTTGTGGTCTCAATCTCATTGTCCACGCCGAGGAGCTTTCCGACCTTGTTCGTCAATACGAATACAACGGCTACTTCGACGAGCTCATTGCGCTGCTTGAGGCTGGTCTTGGCCTCGAACGTGCGCATATGGGTATGTTCACAGAGCTTGGCATTGCGTTGTCCAAGTACCATCCAGACCGCGTGATGGAGCACCTGAGATTGTTCTGGTCGCGTATCAACATCCCCAAGATGATCCGTGGATGCGAGGACGCGCACCTGTGGCCAGAGCTTGTCTTCTTGTACTCTCACTACGACGAGTGGGACAATGCCGCATTGGCTATGATGGAGCGGGCTGCCGACGCCTGGGAGCATCATACCTTCAAGGACACTGTCGTCAAAGTTGCTAACCTCGAGATCTACTACCGCGCATTGAACTTCTACCTGCAGGAGCACCCAACTCTCATGACCGATCTCCTCCAGGCGTTGACACCTCGCATCGACGTCAACCGGGTTGTCCGTATCTTTGAGAAATCGGACAACATTCCTCTCATCAAGCCGTTCATGCTTAATGTGCAGCCGCAGAACAAGCGTGCCGTCAACCATGCGATCAATGCACTGCTCATCGAGGAAGAGGACTACAAGACTCTTCGTGACTCTGTCGAGAATTACGACAACTACGACTGGGCAGAGCTTGCTCAGCAGCTCGAGAAACACGATCTTGTGTTCTTCAGACAGATTGCGGCGAACATCTGGAGGAAGAACAAGCGTTGGGATAAGAGCATTGCGCTGAGCAAGCAGGACAAGCTGTTCAAGGATGCTATTGAGACTGCAGCAATGAGCGGAAAGTCTGAGATTGTGGAAGAGCTGCTGAGATACGTAAGTGACTCTTATTGGACCCGACGGAGCCGCCAGCTGATAATGGTTTTAGTTCGTCGACATTGGCAGCCGCGAGTGCTATGTTGGCATGCTGTACGCCTGCTACGATCTCATTCGACCGGATGTGATTCTTGAAGTGTCATGGCGCAATGGCCTAAACGACTTCACAATGGTATGCCAATTCGATACCCAATTCAATAATGCAATTTCACTAATACATGCTAGCCCTTCATGATCAACATGCTCAGCCAACAGGTTGCCACCATCGAGATGCTGAAGAAGGACAACGAGGAGCGCAAGGTCCGTGAAGCATCGCAACAGACGGAAGAAGACAACGCACCGATCATGGGCGGTACCCGGCTTATGCTCACACAGGGCCCGGTTGCCCAGGCACCGAGTCCCGCGCCTTTTGCGCAGCCAAACGGAATCACTCCCCAGATGACGGGTTTCTCCAGGTTCTAAGTGATTTTCCGCCGCCGCTCCACCCCGACCTTGGCAATGTTCACTTTGAGGGCGCGGTCCGGGCGCGGAAAAGCGGTGTGAAGACAGGCGCCCGTGCGAAGAAAGCGCTTTGTGAATGATGGCAAGATGGTTATATACTACTCTAATTTGGGATTTGTTGAGCGGGATGGAGAGCCGCGTGTGCAGCTTGGCCTGAGCGCAGACGTCGGCGTTTCTTCGACTTTCTCCCTTGAATTTGTACCTTTGGCGGAGCAGCGGCGAGGACTTGACGATGGGTTTCTTTTCCGCTGCACCCCCGTGCGGACTCACAAAAATGGTCAATTTCTGTATACTAGGCAGTTTGGGACTCTCGGCGTTGCTACCTCGCGGTACTGCGAATAGAAATTTTTCTAGACTCTGGCCCAGCCTCCCCGCTGCAGTGCTGCTCGGTACCTCGCATGGCCGATGTCCTGCCCTGCAGTTGAGCACACAGTCACAGATCTCGCGTCACCGCAGCGCAGACCGCATGACCTGAATTTTCCTCCATTTCGAGCGTCGTCTGCCTCGCAAAAAGAGGACGGATTACTCGTCCATGTGTGGCAATATGCACATCTCCTTGCGCCCGACAAAGTCCGAGGTTAGCCGTGCTCGTCGCAACTTCGTCCAGTTTGCGAGCACTACCCGGACTCAGATTACCATCATGGAGCTCGTTCTCCGACTTCGCCCATCTTCCCTCGGCCTGTATGAGCAGCTTCATGAATCCGGGGGGGAGTGCACTCCGAGCTTGCATTGGCCGTCCCTCTGCTATCCGATGACCGTGCGTATTTGACAATGATATTTCGCTGAAGGCTGTTGTTGGACGGAGGTAAAAAGCATCTTGCTGTTATCGGCCACTGCGGGGCTGTCGAATGCAAAGCTGATCCTTGCCCAGCATCTGTGATCCCCGTTGCACCGTTGCTTTTGCCCTGCCAGCTGTGCGCGGGTTCGTCATACTTACTGCGCGCGTTTTTTTGGTGCATGCTCCACCGACCTAGCTTCCACCATCAGAGCTCTGCCCTCAACATTCCCAGCCTATCTTCATATACCGCCCTTTCCCCCATCCGCAACCCCGAACTCCCTCTCCTCCCTCCTCCTGCACTCCAAGCACTCTCCACTCTTCTCAATTGCTCGCAGAGGGCATTGCAAAAATGACTGACATCGTCACCGACTCGGGCGTCAGCCAGTCCGCCGGCCTCAATGGCCATGGGGACGAGCCCGTCGGGCGGGACCAAATTCACCAGCGCCTCAGGGCCAACAGCACAATCATGCACGTGAACAAACTTCTAGGTAAGCCTCTCCAGCTCCTTGACTATTTTTAATCATCTTCCGGCATCAATTGAGCCGTCCATTCCATTTTGAAACCTCCGTAAATACACCCCCGCAATGCTAATACCCTGCCTCCCTCATAGTTGCCAACCGCGGCGAGATCCCGATCCGTATCTTCCGTACCGCACACGAACTATCACTGCAGACTGTTGCCGTCTTCAGCTATGAGGACAGACTGGGCATGCACAGGCAGAAGGCCGACGAGGCGTATGTCATCGGCAAGAGGGGTCAGTATACGCCTGTGGGAGCATATCTGGCAGGGGACGAGATCGTCAAGATTGCACTCGAGCATGACGTAAACATGATCCATCCGGGCTATGGCTTTCTCAGTGAGAATGCAGAGTTTGCGAGGAAGGTGGAGAAGGCTGGCATAATTGTGAGTACGGCTCTTCTTGACGGACGCATGGCAAGCTACACAACGATTGGGATGGAACACTGCGGATGTCACATGTCATCATTCTCAAAGAACCTCAATTTGGAGAGAATGCCGACAATACATCTCTTTCATCTTGTGGGAGGTCCATATAACTAATCTGGACATTAGTTCGTTGGTCCCACGCCAGAAACCATCGACGCCCTTGGAGACAAGGTCTCTGCTCGCCATTTAGCGCAGAAGTGCGACGTGCCATGCGTCCCCGGTACACCAGGCCCAGTCGAGAGGTATGAGGAAGTCAAAGAATTCACAGACCAGTACGGATTTCCCATAATAATCAAAGCTGCCTTCGGCGGAGGAGGCCGTGGTATGAGAGTCGTCCGCGAGCAGTCAACCCTGAAAGATTCGTTCGAGCGAGCCACCTCCGAAGCCAAATCGGCATTCGGGAACGGCACAGTCTTCGTCGAGCGTTTCTTGGACAGGCCAAAGCACATTGAAGTTCAGCTGTTGGGTGACAGCCATGGAAATGTGGTCCACTTGTACGAGCGTGACTGCAGTGTCCAGCGCCGTCACCAAAAGGTTGTCGAATTGGCGCCCGCGAAGGATCTGCCTGCAGAGACTCGCGACGCCATTCTAGCTGATGCAGTGAAGCTGGCCAAGTCTGTCAACTACAGAAACGCGGGTACGGCTGAGTTCCTGGTGGACCAGCAGAACAGATACTACTTCATTGAGATCAACCCCCGCATGTGAGTGTCCGCATCCTGCAACAACGCATTGAGTCTGATACATGAGCAGTCAAGTCGAACACACAATCACCGAAGAAATCACCGGCATCGATATCGTGGCAGCCCAAATCCAGATCGCGGCAGGCGCTTCCCTGGCACAGTTGGGTCTTACCCAAGACCGCATTTCCACTCGTGGATTCGCTGTTCAGTGCCGTATCACCACGGAAGACCCAGCCAAAGGCTTCCAGCCTGATACCGGCAAGATTGAGGTCTACCGATCTGCGGGTGGTAATGGAGTACGTCTCGATGGAGGTAAGAGAACTACTGGGGCAAACATGAATTCTGGGCTTGTGCTAATTTGTTCCACGTAATCTAGGTAATGGATTCGCAGGCGCTGTCATCACGCGTATGTACCTCTTTCCTTTTCTTCATTGAACGCCCGTTGAACATTCACTAACGATAATAATAAAAAAGCCCACTACGATAGCATGTTAGTCAAGTGCACATGCCATGGCTCAACGTATGAGATTGCACGTAGAAAGATGCTTCGTGCATTGGTCGAATTCAGAATCCGAGGTGTCAAGACCAACATTCCTTTCCTTACAAGCTTGCTCACACATCCGACGTTCGTTGAGGGCAACTGCTGGACTACTTTCATTGACGACACTCCAGAGCTGTTCTCGCTCATTGGCAGTCAGAATCGTGCTCAGAAGCTTCTCGCTTACCTTGGCGACCTCGCCGTCAACGGAAGTCAGATCAAGGGCCAAATCGGCGAGCCGAAGTACAAGGGTGAGATCCCCGTACCGAAGTTGATGAACCATGAAGGCAATGAAGTCGATATCTCCAAGCCATGCGAAAAAGGCTGGCGTAACATCTTCGTCAAGGAAGGACCGGCTGCGTTCGCCAAAGCCGTCCGAGCAAACAAAGGCTGCCTTATCATGGACACAACATGGCGTGATGCCCATCAGTCTCTTCTCGCAACGAGAGTGCGTACCGTGGATCTGTTGAACATTGCCAAGGAGACGAGCCATGCGCTCAGCAATGCCTGGGCTCTGGAGTGCTGGGGTGGCGCTACCTTCGATGTGGCGATGAGATTCTTGTACGAGGATCCTTGGGACAGGCTGAGGAAGATGAGGAAGCTGGTGCCGAATATTCCTTTCCAGATGCTCCTTCGTGGCGCCAATGGAGTAGCCTACTCCTCTCTTCCCGACAACGCTATCTACCACTTCTGCGACCAGGCTAAGAAGGCCGGTGTCGATATCTTCCGTGTGTTCGATGCTCTCAACGATCTCGATCAACTTGAAGTCGGTATCAAGGCAGTGATCAAGGCCGGTGGTATTGCTGAAGGGGCTCTGTGCTATTCAGGAGATAGTGGGTCTTCCTGATTCTTGATTTGCTCACTTGATTTAATATTCTGACCCCGGTCTCAGTGCTGAACCCGAAGAAGAAGTACAACTTCGAGTATTACATGAACCTCGTCGACAAGATGGTCGACATGGGCATTCATATACTGGGAATTAAGGACATGGCTGGTGTGCTGAAGCCTCAAGCGGCCACGAAGCTTGTGGGCGCTATCAGGAAGAAGCACCCCGACCTGCCGATCCACGTCCACACACACGACTCTGCCGGTACCGGTGTGGCTTCAATGGTGGCCTGCGCTCAGGCTGGTGCAGATGCGGTCGACGCTGCGACGGATAGCATGTCGGGCATGACCTCTCAGCCCAGCATCGGTGCTATCGTTGCTTCCCTGGAAGGCACTGAATGTGACACTGGTCTTGATGCCAATGAACTTCGTGCCATCGATAGCTACTGGGCACAGCTCCGCCTGCTCTACTCTCCCTTCGAGGCTGGTCTCACCGGACCCGACCCAGAAGTCTACGAGCACGAGATCCCAGGTGGTCAGCTCACCAATCTCATTTTCCAGGCTTCGCAGCAAGGCCTCGGGGAGCAGTGGGCACAGACTAAGAAGGCTTACGAGCATGCGAACGACCTTCTCGGAGACATCGTCAAGGTCACACCCACATCCAAGGTCGTCGGTGACCTTGCGCAGTTCATGGTCGCGAACAACCTCACCGAAGACGAAACCCGCAAGAAGGCCGAGCACCTTGACTTCCCCTCATCCGTGCTTGAATTCTTCGAAGGCCTCATGGGCCAGCCGTACGGCGGCTTCCCCGAGCCTCTGCGCACCCACGCCCTGCGTGGCCGCAGAAAGATGGACAAGAGGCCTGGTCTGTATCTCGACCCCATCGACATCGACAAGGTGCGCCAGGAGCTCAAGGATAAGTGGCGCCACATCTCGGAGACGGACGTGTCGAGTTACATGATGTACCCGAAGGTCTTCGAGGACTACCGCAAGTTCATCGACAAGTATGGCGACCTGTCGGTTCTGCCGACGCGCTACTTCCTCGCGCGGCCGGAGATCGGCGAGGAGTTCCACGTCGAGCTAGAGAAGGGCAAGGTACTGATCCTGAAGATGCTGGCGATCGGCCCGCTGAGCGAGCAGACGGGCCAGAGGGAGGTGTTCTATGAGATGAACGGCGAAGTCAGACAGGTTACTGTCGACGACACGAAGGCTGCTGTGGAGAATAAGAGCAGGCCGAAGGCCGATCCGACGGACACGAGCCAGGTTGGTGCGCCGATGAGCGGTGTGGTTGTTGAGATCAGAGTGCATGATGGCAGTGAGGTCAACAAGGGAGATCCTATCGCGGTGCTGAGTGCGATGAAGATGGTGAGTTCCTCCCCGTGGTACGACCGCTGCGCAGAGTGATCAGAAGCTAACTTGCGTGATAGGAAATGGTGATCAGCGCAACGCATTCGGGCAAGGTGGCTTCGCTCGGAGTCAAGGAGGGCGATTCGGTCGACTCGCAGGATTTGATTTGCAAGATTACGAAGAAGTAGACTGCTTTCTTGGGCGCGCGGTGTGGTGAATGTTCCTTCACCTCAGGCTTCGAGAATAGCTTGTAGTCTCGGCTGGACGGTTATCGTACTCCTTGGGCAAATACTAAAATGGCGAATGGTAAATTGAAGTACTCATGAAAATATGATATTGCGTTTTATCTCCGGCTTGAACGTTTGTCGACGCGCTTTTTTGACTTGATTTTAATACACTTCAACGTAACATATGTGATTGGTCACAGGAAGCTGTGTAGGTGCTCAATATAGGTACTTCGATACTGAACAGTATTACATGTCCCCGCTTTAGTTAATATAGGTTGTGCTCGAGAAAGCTGTACGTCCTTGATATATACGGTCCGAAGTATATCAAACTGTCGTTTCAGCGATGCTCTCGCTTCTGTCGAAGAGAACTGCTTGTTGAACTTGTCAAGCTCAACTGGGTGTCACACTCGAGCATCTCAGACACACTATTAAAGGCTGCCTACTTTGATACCTTGATACGAGCATGACGGCCCACTCCGGTATAGCGTGGGCGGCGACTTGGGCAAATGCTCGCTCGCGCGCCAATCAACGGGCGCGTTGGCGGTGAAAGCAAAACACCGAGCGGGCATGAATCGCAAGTGACAGCACAGCGACGACCAGGATGCTTTGTTTACCACTCGTTGCGCTCTGCTCATGTACCTTGCATACTGAGCAGCCAGTCAGCAAAAGTGTGTCGATAGCTTAATCGCACTGCATCCTCTCTCCCATCAGCAGTGCTATTTATTTAATGTTGCCTTCGCAACGGGGTGCATGGTACATCTCGCCCGTCCCGCGCGCTCATCTGCATCCCGCATTCGCGCCTTCCTTGCTCGTGCGACTCGACGTCGTCGCCCACCTCCAACTCGCCGTCAGCTCGAATGCTGCCGACAACACCTTTGGAGAGCCCCTACACTTCGCCAGTACCTGTCCACCGCGAGAAGCGACTGCTCTCGTGCTCCGACGTCGAGAATCCCCCCGCTCTGCGAAGTGGATAATCTCCGGTAATTGCGAGCTCGAAGCGCGACGTAAGGGACGACGACCAGACATCCCCACAGCTCGAGAGGCGTAAAAAAGCACTGGCAACTTGCAGCACTCTCGCCTTGCACCTGTGAGTTCCCCTTCCGCAATTGGCTCCCTATCAACTCGCAAAAGCCCGGGCTCGCTGCGGTGGAAATCCTTCAAGACTCAAGCTAATATCAAGACCGCAGGAATTCTCGAACTTGTCATAATTTGGCCTCACCGCTCTTTGCTTTTGCTTCTCGCCTTGTACTTAGTTCCGACCAACGAATAGCAATTATCCCGCCTCCGAAACTTCAATTTCGACATTACTTCGAGCATTGGCAACCACACCATTTATACACCTCGCTTGCGTAGACGTTTGGTTCCTTTGGGGAAGGTATTTTCTTCGAAGAATCCAGCACCATGGCTGGCCACGCTGGGAGCATGAATGGCTCCATTGACCCAGATACAATATACACGAGGCAAGCTGTGATAGGTAGCGGTAGCTTTGGGAGAGTCTACAAAGGGTATATGACCTACATGTCCCCTTCAATCATAGTTGACTCACGTCTCTAGTGTGGACAAACGTACGGGCCAAGCTGTTGCTATCAAGATTATCGACGTCGAGGCTCAGGACGACGAAGTCGAAGATGTTATCCAAGAGATCGCTATCCTGTCTGAATTGAACTCGCCATATGTCACAAAGTACCATGGATCATACCTGAAAGGCTCAGAGCTGTGGATTGTAATGGAATACTGTGCCGGTGGTAGCTGTAGTGATTTGTTGAGGCCTGGTCTTATCCCGGAGGACTACATAACGATCATCGTACGCGAGCTTCTCATGGGATTGGACTATCTCCACGGTGACCACAAGCTCCATAGGGATATAAAGGCTGCGAACATCCTCCTCAGCGCCAATGGCCAAGTCAAGTTAGCCGACTTTGGCGTCTCTGGTCAGCTCTCCGCAACGATGACCAAGAAGAATACTTTCGTCGGCACGCCGTTCTGGATGGCACCAGAGGTCATCAAGCAGTCTGGGTACGACCATAAGGCCGATATATGGTCTGTCGGCATTACTGCGCTTGAACTAGCCATGGGCGAACCTCCTCACAGCGACATCCATCCCATGAAAGTTTTGTTCCTGATCCCGAAGAACCCTCCTCCACAGCTACAAGGCGACTTCAGTAAAGAGTTCAAGCATTTCATAGAGTGTTGCTTGCGGAAGGAGGCAAAGGAGAGGCCATCGGCGAAAGAGCTGCTGAAACATCCTTTTGTTCGAAAAGCGAAGAAGACCACATACCTAACCGAGCTGATCGAGCGCCATGAAAGATTTATGGCACAGTACCATCCCAACAAGCAGGAACGAGACGAAGAAGAAGCAGAGCAATCAAGGAGCATCCCACAGTCGCCAGAGAATGAGGATCTTTGGGACTTTGGAACCGTGAGACCTACTCACGCAGGCAGACCGCCTGCTCTGCAAGTGATGAATGATGCGGGTACAAATGCTCGCAGCCGCACGTTTTCTGGTGGCGAAAAGCTCCTTTCAAAAGATAGTCTTGCTTCAAAATCTTCACGGTGGAACCGCTCGCAAGAAAACAGCAATGGCCCGTCACCGCCGCGCACTGCTCGCCTCAGGCCTACGGCGCAGTCAATGCCTGTGACACCGCCAAGGAGGCCGGTGCAGCCGTCACCTACGAAGGTTCCTCTTCCACCGTCACCTGAGAAAGGACATGACCCAAGTCACGTGTTACAAAGCCCAGTGCCCGGCGCGTCTCCTGGGAAACAGCTTCTAAATGAACAGCAACAAGAAGGGGTCAACGCCGTCGAATTTTCAGACGACTTTGATGCGTATCTTCAGAAGAGCATCGCCGATGATATGGCTGCGTTGCAGATAGGCTCACCCTCGTTTTCTGCACCAGAATCGGCGCCACGTCCAGCGGCGCAGGCATCAAAGTCCGCAGCACCGCAACTGGGCACCCCCATCCACCTGCCGCCTGCCCAGCCATTCTTTGGCCAAAGGAAGGATTCGAAAATACTAGAACGGCCAGTGACGCCTCCACAGCAGCGGTATCCGCAAGAGAGGCGGCTGCCGTCAATGGAGGAGCAGCGTCCGCTTCCTCCGTTCATACCGCCGACGGCGCAACTTCAAGCTTCGAGAGATACATCGACTCAACGTCAAGTCTCCCCCACACGGGCGCAGGAGCCATCGAAGTCGCGTGACGCGCAACAGCCCTTCGCGCCAGCAACACCGAGTGCCCAGCTCATGGCCAACTGTGATTCCCCGTTCACCGCCTCGCAGAAGAAGACCGCGCTACAAGTCCCTCCGAAGGGCCAAGCGCCACAGCAACAGCAGTCTTCTGACATCACCGCACTCTCCAACGTCCTTCTCCCCGCCCTCGAAGCCGCACTGAACCGTCGCTCCGAGAACTTCTTCCAGTTGCAGAAAGCCGCAGCATCATCGACCTCCTCTGGCCCCTCAAACTCGCTCTTCTCCTTCTCCTCCGGCTCGCCATCCAAATCCGCGTCATCGACCGCATCCTCCTCACCAACAAAGTCGGCCTCAACGCACAGCTCGACAACGCCCTCGTCCGCATCGTCGACGAACTCCGCGACCGCAAGTGCTCTCCAGCCGCAGAACCTCTCCAAGTCGGACCTGAAGGCGCTCAAGGACTCGCACGACCAGATCCGCAAGCTGGTCAACAAGATGGCGCACTATCTCAACGAGATCGACAAGCTGGACGCCAGGGCGCCCGGCCCCGTGGGCATGGGCCAGAATGTAGGCCCATTCCTGGACGGGTTCCTGGAGGAGGTGCTTGTGAGGGTTGATGCGCAGCCTCGTGAGTGATGATTAATGCCTGCTCTGCTTTTAAGAGCCATGTGCAAAAGTGTTGGTTCTGGGGATGACGAGAGGAAGAAGATTAATGATTTTTGGGTTTTCACGATACCACAATTGGTTTTTTGGTTTTTTCATTTGTTTCTATAGATTTCTACTACCCGACTAGTGCAGTCGGATGAGAAACGGCTAGTATATCTTATTAGGGCCTTCGAAGGCCAGTGAAGAATTTTTGTAGTTGGGAATTCAGACTACATTGTAAAAGCATTTGAATGGATTATGGATTTATCCGTACCACGCTCTACCCGTATCCCATGTGATGCTTCGGTAATGCTTGGGTCTGCTGGATTGCCGCAGACTTTAGCCAGGTATCAGGAGGCTTCCACTCTTGCGAGATTACGCCGACGCTACACCTGCCTAAACTGGTACAGCCAGGCACAGAGTAATGGAAGCTTCAGCACATTCTTCCAACTACATGCAGTGGATCCTAGGTTGAACGGAAGCGGTGTTCGCTCAATAGTCTGGATCTGCTTCGCCGCAGTCAACTCCTCGCGTTACGCACATGTATTTAATTTTTTGGGGAGGGGAAGTCTGAAACCGAAACTTCACAAGGTTCTGAAGCTCTACAAAATGAGTTTCAGGAGGAATCAACTTGCCGTCAGATGAATGCTTTCGATATCTGTCCTTCGGATTTGCCGAGTGCGCGTATCAGAATCTTACGGAGTTGGCGTCCGCGAGACTTGCGGGATTCCGAAGCCGTCAAACTCAGTTCAAACGGTCCGCCGTAAACTCGGGCCCCGGCAGGCGGCGATCGCCACGAGTGCGCCTGCGGTGAAGCAAACGAGCGTTCACACTCCCAAGCTCCGGGCGACGTTTTTCGGCGTCCTGGCGTGTCCCAAGGCCGGTGTGGCTTGACTGGCCCGACGTCTGACAGGGGAAGAGACCCCTGGCGCGCTCCGGGATCGCGCTGGTAACGGTTCTCCTCAGCACAGCCGTTGACACACGTGCGCAGCGCCCAAGCGCGCTTGCTGTTCTGGCTCGTGGTTTGACGTTGCAGTCGCATTCTCGCAGACGTGGGTAAGAAAGTGGGAAAAAAGGAGTGAGAAAAAAGGGCGGCCGACGATACGAGCGCACGCATGAAACTGGACACTTTTACGGAGAATTACTTAGCAGTTGGAAGGGATGGAGCTGTCATCTCGCGGATCCCGCATTCTGAGCTTTTACGTGCAGCTTGCTGTGCCACTTGCTGCAGATGTGGCAGTTGAGCGGCTGGCTTTTCCTGAAGCTATGACCTCTCTGATGTTGATGCCAGTTGGAGTCGCAAGAGGCTACGGTAGCGCAGGACGAGCTCCGCGTCATCCCTCAGCCTCGGCTCGTTCCTGATCGCGCCACACATCCTACGCATCGGAAGATGACATAATGGTCCCGTATGATATGAGCGGGCGTGGCCGGGCAGAGCAGGTTCATTGTCGCGCGTCTTGGAATCATGGCGAAGGGAACGAGCATTTATTAAGATTGTCTGTTAATGCTCAGGTTCAGCTTGATTGGCACAGCTGATTCTGATCGCTGGGATAGCGATCAGCGCGCTCGCTGCAGTTCCCAGCCTTATGCATCCCGGCATGCCTCGGGAAACGTGGGCAGCCTGTTTTTAGGATTCTAGCGTACCATACTAACGAATGAGATCGCAGGAACAGGGCAAAGTTGCCAGGAGCTGCTGACAGTGTGGAAACATAAGAGGTGAGACGCCATTCGAGGCTGATGACGTCGGGCGAGGCGCGACATTCGGCAGCGACAGAATACTCTACCTGCAAGGCGAGACAAGAAAAAGGTACCGCTCCGCTTATGAGATGCTATTAGTGTCACGAGCACTGCGTAGCGCCCTGAGGAGAGCGGTCGGCATGCCGGTGCGGAGCGCTTCGGCTGTCTGAAATGCTGATTTGATGAGCAAAGTTGGGTGGGCTCGAGAGGATTGCACACCGGCGACAAGACGTGCAGGGTGGAGGTGCTGCGCCACCCTTGGGACATGTACGATCGCACGGTGATTTGTGGTACGCGAGAGCTGCGTCAAGAGTCGTTTAGTAGTGCACTTGTTGGTGGAGTGATGACGCTTTAGTATGAATGGAGGAGCTGGAGCCGCCGACTGCTGTTTGGGGAATCTTAGCAATCGCATTTGCTGTGTGTTCGTGAACACAAGAGGCTCTGCAATGCTGCATCGCGATTAGTGACAGTTTGTGAGATGGCTCGAGCACTCGTAGTGGCGGTTCTTGTTTCTTAATCGGCGTGGCAGCTCTGATCTCATGCGGCGAGTGAGTCGGAATCTGCAGCCACCGCGGTGATGCTACTCCGAGCTCTCTCGTCTCTCTTCGAAGGCGTCTAAGGGCGTGTCGCAGAGTGCTACCCCTGCGGCAGCTACCTCGATAAAATGCCATTGGTAAGCTGGAAAGAGTGCCGGGCTGGGAAGACCATGCTCAGCTATTCGTGCAGAGGCCCCCGCAAGTGGTAACGCCATGTTCGCTTGCAGGAGCGACTTGTGGTGAGGCTTACGGCTGGACATGGAAGAGGGCAGAAAAACCAAACGGCAGCCACATTTTGCGGAGACCGGCGCAGCGAGCCCAAACATCATCGTCTCTGAGCCGTCCCGCGCAGCTCTCTCCTCCTCGCATCTCGAGACTCGATCGCGGAACACTTCGCAGGGCGACGCGTTCCGGCCGTCTGCAGTGATCCTCGCCCGAACGACGCTTGGGGTGTGGCAGTTGCCGTCCTCGCCCCGCCCGCCCATCCAGCGCTTGCTGTTCGTCGATCGGCATCGCCCTCAAGTCCAGCCACAGCCTTCGTCATACCGCGAACTGAGCAGCCATCCATCGCCGTGCTGTCGCTCTCCATCATCGCAGCTCCAACTTCTTCGACTCCTCTCCTCTTCCATGCTGCGCGATTCGAATCGCTGATTCCGCTGCCAAACGCGCACTCTGTCGCCGACTCAGGCACACCACGCCGTAGCAAGTGCGGAAAAGCCTGACTCCAGTTCAGCCGGCCCAGCCCAGCGCCTCTTGCTTTTGCCTGCCTTTGCTTGCCTTGAGAGCTTGCCTTGAGAGCTTGCCTTCCACTCACCCCGCCGATCGTCGTGAGCTCTGTTGCACGCGCTTGCAGTGTGTCGTTGTCGCGCGCGTCTTTGCGGCTCTCTGTGCCTGAATATCTCGACGTTGTTGATATCCATTCAGCGTTCGCCACCGCGCCAGGACTCCGTCGCCACCATTGGCATCGCCATCGCAACGGTAGCGCGTCGTCCTGTCGTGTGAGTACACTGCAAGAGCTGAAGCGCGGTGGAGTCTGTCGGGCCGTTCAATCATTTCAAGGTGGTGGATGGATATCATGTACACGCAAGGTTCGTTGTCGTCCCATTTCGCCTCTCGCTTCATTGCTCGGCCGGCATCGCGCCTTCCCTTCACCAGCATGCGCCACACCACACCTCCCCTCGCTCCATCTCACATCAACTCGTCCTCGAGCTCTACTCACCTCTTTCGCCGTGCAGTTGTCGAATCGCATTGGCAAATGTTCTAGATTAGCTGCGCGCCACGTTCATGGCAGCATCTACTCGAGCAGTAACTCCCACGCACACAGGCATCTTTGCCCCCAATACTGTCGCTCCCGATACTCCTACGTCCATCTCGTCGAATCCACAAGCTCTAGCTGCCCAGTATACCGAAGAACGTCCGCAAACGCAGCTGACTCCCATAGTCGCAAGTACCACGCTGCGCGACTCCGCATCCCCCAAATCGCCCCGCACTGTGTTGTCTTCTGTACGCGCTCCTCCGCTCACTGGGGCGGCTGCGATGGCAGAGCAGCGACAGCTCCGTGAGAAGCAACAGAGAGATAACGCGCGCATCACAAGTCCAAATCCCGCCACTGCAGCGATGCAGACGCTGCTTGACCGAGGGATGAGTGCCTCGAGCGATACACCGGCTGCGGTGACAAAGTTGAGCGAGCCGCTTGCTAAAATAGCTAAAAATATCTCAATCCCAAAGGAAACATCCAATGATCCTACTCAAACTAGTCCAATAAGCATGTCGAGCTTCGGTAGCCTTGACACTACGACCGCGCCCACTGCGACAGCCATGGAGACTACAGCCAGTCCTCTTATTCCAGGTACTGCACCACCAAGCGATGGACCAACTCCGAAAGCTTCGGCTCAAGATGCCAAGTCGACAGCTGCGCCGAATGAGTCTGCTAATCGAGCTTTCACTTTCCCTCCACCTTTAGATCAAGATCCACGATCAACGCCACAGCGGGGCATGTCTCTTCCGATGCCCTACAGCCATCAACAGCAGCAGGGTACACCTCAAACTCGCTCTCCGAGCATATCGACAGGGTCTGGATCCGGTTCTACAAAGCGACATAAATGTCCTTACTGCAGCACCGACTTTACGCGCCACCATAACCTCAAATCTCATCTCCTTACACATAGTCAAGAGAAACCATACGAATGTCCGACGTGCAACGCTCGTTTCCGTCGCCTTCATGATCTGAAGCGTCATACTAAATTGCACACTGGCGAACGACCACATACGTGTCCGAAGTGCGGAAGACGGTTTGCACGTGGCGACGCCTTGGCGCGACACGGAAAGGGTGTTGGTGGATGCGCTGGACGGCGAAGCAGCTTTGGCGCTCCAGGGAGCGGTGGTGATGACGGAGATGAAGGCATGGATGGTCTGGAGTACAGCGCACACCAGACGGAAGAGCCGGATCGCATGGATGAAGATGAGTCTGTAGAAGGCGATAGGCGAAGAAGTGAGCCTTCAAGAGAGGTACAACATCCTGGCAACACGAGCGCGAGTACTTATCCCCCGATTCAAAGCAACAGGGCGCTCGGGAACAGCGTTAGGGCCATGTACCCACCTCCGCAAACTTCCACGAACACTACAAATACGACATCGAGCTCAGGGCGAGAGCAAAGTGGCCCAAGTCTACCGCCTGGACAAAGCGGCGCCGGTGCCGGTCCAGGTAGTATTCATTTCCCGCCCCAACAACCACCGGTCTTTGGACAACCTGGCATGACTGAGTCCCCGAAACCACTTTCACCTGGCCAAGAAGGCCAAAGAGGAAGTCTGTCAGAGGCGAGCATGCCAGGCAGTCGAAGTTTGACTGGCTATACGAGATCACGCGGTTCAAGCTCCGTCAGTCTTCATCCAAACGCGAATCCTCCTCAGCTGCCAAGCCTTCCTGGACTTACTCCTACACATGGACCGAGCATGCTTCATCAGAGTATGCCTGCACCTGGTCCACCAGGTCCAGGTAGCGGGTCAAATCCTGGCAGCCATTCGAGTCACGGCCAGAGCAGTGGAGGCAGCATGAGGGAGGTTCTGGGTGGCGGACCGAGTCAACCCCCAGACGTTTGGGCCGTCGTGCGAGATCTGGAAGGCAGAATGGCACGCATGTCCGACGACTACGAAAGAAAGATGATGCAGATGAACGACGAAATTGGGTTCCTGAAGGCGCAGCTTAGAGATGCTTTGGGCACTGGTGGAAGGGAGCCACCACCGCCCCAGGCGCGATGACCCCGAAACAATCGAAAGCAACAACGAACGGACGGAAATGTAAACAGGTCGAATACGGACAAATAATGTCTCGAATGTATTTTTGATACGACTTGTTCCCAATCGGGATCGATTGGCACAGCATCGGCGCTAATTTCAGAGAATGGGATGGCATGGCACTGCTTAGCTCGCAACTGGCATTTATTTTGTCGGGAACAAAGGGGTCCAGTACACGATAGAGACTTCCCTCAGAAAAGCAACAAGGGTCCCATGGAGTCTATGGGGGATTGTGCGGCTATGTATGTGACGGATGAAAAAGGATTTTCTATCTATATGAGCGCAAGGGTATTTTGGGAGTTTCGGTTACGTTTTCATCTCTTCGATCCCCACGGCCTTTCATTTTGAGATGCAAGGATATGGGATCAATGTCAATGGTGTATTTCCTACGCTTATCTAGCTTTCTTGATCTTCGGTCTTATATGTCGCGATCGGACATTCAACAGCTCACAACAAGCTTCGTCAACCACGCGACGGTGTTGTATGGATTTTTGGGTTGCCTAGTCGCGCATTGCTGTGTACCATACCATTTCATATCCTCAGTGTTGAAGATCAAAAAAATTCCGAGACGTCGGTTTCTCTTTTTGCAACAGCTGTTGTCCAGTGGCTGGTCCTTTGCATTCCTTGCGTAATTGTCCGGTTGTCTATCAGCATTCCTCATGCACGCCTGTTGCCCAGGCCGCAACCGAAGATTCGTCACATGCGAATGCGTCACCAGAATCGCAGACGGACGTTTTCGTCGCATCTATGGATCAAGTCGATATATTCTTATTCATGATAGCTTAGCAACTTGACCACTGTTGCTGTGCTTCTAACGCATATATCAGACTTCGCAGACTAGCATCGCTCTCAGAATTGATTCCACCAGCTATTCGCGACGCCGTATTTCAGATTCACGCTCTTGGTAGCATTTGCTAAACATGACGTCGACCACCTGGCGCCCGTTCTCCATCCTGCGCTCAGGACCTGTCCCTGTTCCGCAGTGGACACTCGGCCTCCGCGCCTTACAAGCGCTTTTCGCAATCATCATCATCGGCCTTTTGGGGTACAGTCTACACTATCATGGCGGCGCTGCAGTACGTCCACTCCCAGTCCCCAAAGTTGCTCGAGTACTCTACTGACGTTTGAAACCCCGCCCACAGCTCCAAGCACCATGCATCACGCAGATATTCATCGCCATCATAACGCTCCTGATCATCCTTCCGCTCACCACGGCAATCGCGCCTTTCCAGCAGAGGTTCTACGATCCCCGTACGGCGCTTGTGTTGGATTGGTTTGCGTGCTTGTTCTGGCTCGCGAGCACCGCAGCGCTGGCGAGCTATCTGGATATAACCAGCGCCTCGTTCGGCGTGGTCAATGACTTTGGCATCCAGGGAATAAACGCCAATTTCCTTTCGGGATGGAAGACTGCGTGGGACTGCGGCGTCGCTGCTGCCGTGTTCGGCGCGATTGAGTTGTAAGTCCGGCCGTTCCACAATCACTCCGTTCAAATGAGCTCACAGCGCTACAGCCTCCTCTTCGCAATCCAGACCCTGGTCTTCGCGTACCACTACCACCTCTTCCTCACCAACACAATCCCCATGTCCAGCACCACCGTCCCTTACGGCGTTCCCCCGCCGCGCAGAAACAAAGTCACCGTCAGTGCCCCACAGGCCACCGACCCCGCAGCCCTCGAAGCCGGCGTGGCTGCCCCTGCCTACGCTCCTAACGGGATGATGCACGAAGTCCATCCCGCTCATCGAGATGTGATCGCACCGGTCCCGCCGCCCCCACCACCGCAGGGTAGCGTGCTTGCGGGCGCCGGCGGAGGAGCGGGCGGAGTGGAGAAGCCAGTTTCGCACTTGCCGGCTGGTGGGAATGCTGCGGGCGGAATGCCCGTTACTGGGGCGCCGTTTGCTAGGGATGCGGAGAAGGAGGCCGCGCCGTATCCGGTTGAGGGGGGAGTTCTTTAAGAGGAATCGGATGAGAGGGTAATTGGGGGGAAGCGGGAGTTTAGTATGAGTTTGAGGGTGTAATACGCAGTGTGGACAATTCTTAGTGAGAGGAGATTTCCTCACATGGTTTCTTGCTTGTTCGTGGCGTTACAGTTTAGGGGTCCTCACACGTCACACCACATTGGATCCTACATATTGCGTTCTACAGCGCAAGGCGGGATCTTTCTAGAAGAAATGGGATTCGGAATAGAAACGTCTCTATCGAGACCACCACAATTGAAGTCCGAGGGATGCGACTATATAAGATAGTCTTAATCCCGTTCCAGCTCAGTTCCAAAGTCTCCAACGTATCCAATCTACACAGGGAGCTTTAGGTGCTGTCTCGAGAACCGTCGGCCGTCGAAGGGTGCATGGTCCGCTCAAACAATGTGAACTGTTTCAAAGACCTTGCTCCTTGGGTAGCCAAATCCCGTGCTGTATCCCAACAACTGGTAGAAGGGGAAATTGTGACTCTCCGAAAATCGAGGCTGTACACGCTTTAAAATGAAGGGCGCGAATTCAGACGTTAGGCTTGCGGTGAATACATCACAGTCTTGCTCAGATACACTTGATGGGACCCAAAAAATCGTGCATTGCTGACGGCCTGTTGGATAGCGCACGAGACACAACTTGCGATTTAACAAGTTCTCTTGAATAAGCTCTGCAACTTGTAACTGTGAATCAGAAAGTGTGACATCCATAGGAGGGTGTTGGAGCATTTGGTCCACCCAATGCACGTGATCCCAGGTCAAATCTGTATATTCAGTGATAAAGCAATGGTCTTCTGCAGGAGAGTGTTCCTCGGGATTGGGAATCTTGGACGGAATGGCCAGAAAGGAGACGAATTCGGATTTCTTGGCGTTGTCATATGTCTTCGTAATATGCGAATATATTAACACCAATTGGTTGAGCATAACCCAAGGGAGTGATGCCTCCAAAGTGCGAGCTTGCGAGCGTTGTACTGCGGATGCGACGCACGACAGCAATGTGCGTTGTATCTGCAAAGGTGAAGTTTCCTTTGTGAACGTGCTAGTCGCCCAGCTGATGTTGCCCACTCGGACTACCTCCCATTTTAACAGCATTTGGCCTTCTAATTGTGGTTGAGAGAACTCTCCAGGCTTGAGCTCTACCCACGCCAGTGTTCGACCGGCACCTGACTCAGGTCGTTTGGTGGCCTAGGAACGCACCAATCCGGCGCCCATAATGGCCATTGGTTCGCATACCTCGTAGAGTCTCGTCTATAGATGGTCGCATAATGTAAAAGCTCAAGTCCAATACCGTTCCGTATGCAGCTGCGCGAGAATTGTAGAAAAAGCTCTTGAGTAGGCAGAGTATAATCGAGGTTGAGAGAATGTTTTTCTTTGGCTATCCCAAGTAATGCAAAGATTCGATCGCGGTCATCGGAGCACTTAGCTTGATGGAACTTGTGCAGAAGATCCAGTATCGAATATGGATGTGGCCGCAGGTCGCAAATGAAGCGGGCTCAGCCAAGGACTCCTCGTTTCTGAGGATCCAAAGAGAGATCCTTGATATGGTTCAAGCCAGCGCCGAAGATAGTCCATTTCATCTTCAGCTGACCGCAATGTATGATGATATCGTGGCCAAGCGCAACTTCTTGTAGAATCCACCTTCTTTCGAACCAGGGGACGCTGAGAAGTCGACCAGTCTCGCTGACTATTGCGGTATGTGCGCTGCCGTTCAAAATATATTGCTTCATCGACTTGTCCATGCCATACCGCTCCAGCGCTTCAAGAGCCATAAAGAAGGTCGAGGTATGTTGGCTTGATTCCCCCAGCCAAATATGAACCTTCCTTGAGTGGCAGAATATGCCGCCCATGTTAAGCACCTGGATGCTTTTCTCCTTCTCATCAGATTGATTTATGCTGACAGAATCGATCCATAGTGCTCGCTTAGTATATTGTTTTCGCAGATACCGCAGAAAGAGATCGACTGGAGGCGTAATGTTCATACACGCACTACCGTCACAAAAGAGCGCCTTTGAAAACTCTGGTTGTCCCCAAGCATACGAGACGGCTTCGTAACGCTCATGATGTAGATTCATATCATTACGTCGTCGATGTACGATTTCACAATGGAGAGGCTCCGAGAAGTCGAGTGCTGGTGCAAGGAGGAGCAGCCTGATATCGTCGTAGTTCTCCAGTTTGCGGTACTGGTAAGGGGGCACGGTCGGCAGAAGCTCGATGTCTGGCGAAAGAACACTTTTCGGCCCTGGACGCGTTTCCGCGAAAACTTCTTAGACATTGTTTGGCGGGATGCGCTGGAAGCGAGGTGGTGAGGATCTCAGCCTTGCGTTTGGCTGCATTTCGATGGTGCATGTTCGATTCTACTGGTCAAGTCAGTCGGAATGGGGTCCTTAGGGCATGCTACACCTTTCGCTATAAACATGGGCTCAAATGTGTGGTGAGGCGTTAGTGTGCAGTCGTGAACACTATCAATGAAGCTTTCTTCATGAGGGAGTAGGCGAGCAAGAGCGCAATTTGCCGATGTTCAGAGCGATGGCGTTCGTATGACGAGAACATTACGATACATCTACATAAAATGGTTTCATGCCTTGGATTGCTTCGAGCTTTCCGGAGTTACTTCCGCCGAGCCGCTATATGAGATCTCGCGCGCGCGTTCTTCTGCTTGCATATTATAATCTACTGCAGCTTCCTTATGCGTGTATGCGGTTCTGCACCAAAAATACCTGGAGCATCCATCCAACACCGTGGTGGCCATTACAGCAAATGCCTTCAGAACGAACGAAATTCACCAACACCAGACTTGTATTATCAAGGAGCCAGTTTGTGGCGAGCGAACAGTCTACAAAGTCACTCTATTGAGTTGCTTTTCAACGCCTCAGAAGCTTCCCCGTCGTTAGGGAGTAGCTTGCCAGGCCTGCCTTAGAAGATCTGGTCCTCGTTGTCACGAAAAGAGATGGTGCTGCGGTCTCATATGCTCATGAGAAACTAGCTTCTTCATGCTCCTTCGCACTCCTTCGTATTCCTTCACACTCTTTCACACTTCTTCGTGCGTCTGTCTCCCTTCATCGGCACCCTGAGCTCATCGCTATCACTGAAGATAACCCAACGAGAGAAGAGTTTCCTAAATTCCAGGAGTTTCAATCTGGAGAGCGCAGGTCGTTTCCAACCCTGGCAACTATGCAGCATGAATGAGGCTCGATAGCTGTGGCTGCTCTCGTATTTTTTTGATCTAAAGAGGAGAAAGAAGAGTTGAGGCCTTCCGCGGCGAGAAAACTTCGTGTGCCAAGCCACGGCACGTGCAGAAGCATTAGGTAAGCGCCCCAACCAGCACCCCAGCCAGCACCCCAACCTGCTACCTAGGTTTGTCGACAGAGATCAACGCCGCAACGAATGCTGAATTTTTGCTTTCCCATCTCTCCAGTCTCAGAGAAGCAGGTTGGAGAGCGATCGAGAACACCGCCAAGGATTTTCAGGGCTCCTGGGATCTTCGATCTGCACTTGACAAGGTCCGCTCTATTACCGTAGCATGGCATTCCAATGCACTTAACGCCCGGACTGCCTTCCGGACGCCCACATGCGCAAAGTTGATTGGACAGGTGGCAAAATGCTCAAGCTTCCTGTTCCAAAGGGATACCCCGAGCGATGCACGTACGATGATCCAGATATTGTCGGCCGCAAGTTATCAGCTTTTTCTGCAACACTACCAGGGTTCTTCCTCGTGCATATGCACTGCCGTTCGCTATGAGAACAATTCTAGAACTTTTGATGGGCGCAGGTACTACAGCGACGTCACACTACGGCGACAGGCCCGATCGTTATGAAATCGTCGATCAGCTTTCCTTGGGATGATGTGCATGGCTAGCACCCTACCTTGAAACACGAGAGGCCGACTAGGCGCGCTTTCGCATACATAGGGAAAGTTACAATATCAAACGACGTCATATAGACGCGCTCTCCACCACACACCCTTCAAACCAACGGAACCGAGGATCGACACACAATGGCTCTAACAAGTGCGATTGACACATCGAACTTCATTTTTCCCGCTGACAAGCTTCGGTACATGCCCCGATATGTAGTGGGAAATGTTGAAATATCTTTAACATTCTCATACTTTACACTGACCATACCCGCTGGTCGCAAGTTAGGCCAGGAGCGATAGGCAGGATGAGTCGGCCAATTCTACCAGTGCCATCTCTGAACAAGAGTCCAAGAAGTGGTTCCGGCTCTCCATTGCCACCGAACGCGCCAGGAGGAGATCAACAAAAGCGACAATACACCAAGCGAGGAGCCATTTCGAAGATAGCTTGTCGCAGTTGTAGGAGACGGAAGACCAAATGCAACTCGCAACGGCCGACTTGCTCGAACTGCGCTGGGAGGGCGGAGCATTGTATCTACGATTACGACGAGTCTGACCGCAGCCTCACCTTCCTTCGAGAAAATGTGGAAAACCTCGCGGAGGAACGCACTGCCCTCGAGTCTATGCTCAGAACCCTTCAAACGGACTCGGAAGATGCAGCTTCTGAGATATTCCGCCGATTGCGGACCGGAACAGACCTTTACACATTAGCCCACCAGGTCCATGCGAGTAAAGCTCTAACAGAGGTAGGAGCTGCTGCCAGCTCTGGAAGTCCGAGTAGTATGTGCTTCGACCAGCATGTTGTAACTTGCTGGTCCAATTGCCCCAAATTCTAGACTAGACTAAACTAGGCCAGGTACCCTCTCTAGGTTGGACCAATACGAGCAGCTAGTTCGTGCTATCACGTTTAGCACACCCACCGAGCTGGAGGAAATAGTACGTCGTCTTCGGACCAAGCCCGATCCTGAGCCTATTCTTTCAGCAATTCGGACGAAATCGCTGTTAACTCCACTTCGGCCCGCTGACTCTACGTCAAGTCTCGAAGGGGAGTACTCTGATCGTACGCAGGCCTTTCGCCTCGTCAAAAGCACCGGTTCCCATAATGCGTTGCCGCCATCAGCGGATCCAGAGCGATCCGAGACTCCAAGACTTCACACGTACCAGCGTTGGACTTCTATTACCCATGATGAGGGCTTCATTGAGCACCTATTTCTCATTTACTTTTCCTGGCAACACACCTTTTTCCAAAACTTTCCCGAGGAGCTGTTTCGAGCGGATTATGCCAGTGGACAGACGGCATATTGTTCAAGTCTCCTAGTTAACTCGATATGCGCTGCTGGGTGCTTGCTGTCAAGAAAGCCAGAGGCTCGACAAAATCCAGAGGACTTCAGTACCGCGGGAGTACATTTCTATTCCGCTGCGCTGGCAGAGCTTGGAGAATTTCGAAGGCCGTCAATATGTAGAGTTGCTGCATTGGCACTATTAGCCCACTTTGAAGGTGCTCGTGGTCATCTTAGGACCATGTGGGACTTTACTGGGCGCAGTGGACGAATGGCACTCGATCTCTCACTTCATCTAAGAGAAAGCAAGCTTGACGGCGCCGATGATGGGGGAGAAACGACGTATGAAGAGGCAAACATGCATACGTTTTGGGGTTGTTTCATAGCTGATCAGTAAGATCAAATCACTG
The DNA here is from genome assembly GCA_010015805.1 of Rhizodiscina lignyota. Lineage (NCBI taxonomy): Eukaryota > Fungi > Ascomycota > Dothideomycetes > Aulographales > Rhizodiscinaceae > Rhizodiscina > Rhizodiscina lignyota. The sequence goes on from ML978126.1 coordinate 490,081, forward strand.
CCGTTTGGTTACTGTTAAACTAACGCACTGCCAGAGTCACGAGTTTTACATTCGGCCGGTTACCGCAGATTCCGATCAATTCAGTCACTACTCGACGTCCCTCGATCGATCGAGAAGTCGATGCGAGAACATGGATTGCGTACTATGACAGTTCTGAAGGTGTCTCCCCAGGTGGCTGTTCGACGACATTCAAGGAAGTGATTTCCCTTTGTGTTATCGTCAATTCAACCTTAACAATGTTCTTCAACCCGGCACGAACAATCAGCGGTACCCTGCTCCTAACGGAGTACAACAAATATCTAAAGTGGAAATACGCTCTTCCAAAAATCCTCACACCCACTGGCCGCGCACCTCCACATATCCTATGCGCACATCTTCTGTGGCATGCTGCTGTCTTACTTCTCTTCCGACCGTTTCTGAAGGCCAAAGTCATCGAATCTGAGGTTGTCCCTCAGGACATTTGTCGCCAATCCGCAAATGCTATATCGGAACTCTTCGCGAATCATCGGTCATATTACGATCTTACAGGCATCTATGCATTTCAGATTCAATGTCTGCTCACGGCCTGTACAATCCATATCATTCACATACCCGCCATTGCTTCAACAGAGCACTTCATAGACGCATGCAATAACCTACACGACATGGTAGATCGCAGCAAGTGGGCGAAGTCAAGTCTGGACGAAATCAAACGGCTAGTCAGGAAATGGAACCGTGTCCTTCCTGGTGATGCTGAGGTAGCATTATATCGCGACGAGCAGAGATCACCAAGCCTAGACACACTCCCCTCGATCATCGGAAACTTACAAGCGCCCTCCAAAGGAATAGCAACATCAAGCACCCCAATGGATGTTCCAGAGCTACCCGAGAAGCGAGCCGCTTCTACTCTGCCAGCCCAGGCGATACAGATGACAAAGCGTCCTCGTGTGGCAGAAGCGCGAACGCCTCAGCTATTTGCCCCCAGCGAAAGTCAGCCAGCTCCTTTACCAGGCCCTATGCCAGACGGGCTGGACCCGGATTTTGACGATGAAGACATGACGCTTGAATTTCCCGGGCTCGATTTCTCCAAGGACGACATGTTTAATCCGTTCATGGGCTTTGAAGGTGGTTTCACGGAACCAGGTTAGGGTGCGTGATGGAAGCTGCACTCCCGGATGCCTACTTTATCAGGCAGCTCGATCGATGATACCCTCCTCGTAAAGGTTTGAGGTGCAACGGTTTGTCAGAGTGAGCATGAGCGCAGGTTGTCATTGGGTTTTGAGAATTGTGATCAAGGACTATTCTTTCCTTCATAGCCGCCTCTGAAGGTTCATTCGAGTGGGCGCTGAATTGAGTTGTGAGATGCGTTTTGCATTCCAAACACATTCGCATATTTTTCATTGGCCTGACGGCTCCGTCCTTGATACTAGAACCTCGTCTCCCATGTAATATGCATTGAATCCAACCCTTGATGGCAATGTAATTCTCGTCTGGTGCAAAACCTTTGGGTGGATCCCGCAGGTAATCCAACGCGCACTTCATACGCAGCTTAACTTGTCTGATTGTACCATGCGCCCATCATTCACGAACTAGCCTTTGGTTACGGGGCATACGATTGATTTGCTCAACAGTGATTTGGATTGCATCATATCCACAAGCAACCGGTTCGAGTCCGTATGAGTATCTATTCACCATGAACGCCGCAGCTGTATGCAGAACCCTTAGTTTTGACCGGTAACCCAAGGCCTATGCGGGCAACACTTGTTTGTCATCCACCCAATCTTCTTCCCTTATGCCATCTTTCGTGATGATCTTGACCGCGAGCTAGCCATGAGTCAGCATTTACTCATAAACCTATGCGTAAAATCAACTTACCCCCTTGAAGTCTATCGGCAGCCTTCTCTTCAGCTCGTCCGAGCACATTCTAAGTATCTTCAAGCCCTTCTCAAGATCTATGTCCGGATGATGATGCTTGTCCAGCGTTGAGAGACAGTAATATTGTGCATAACCGTGTGCAGCATACGGTAGTTGCGCCAGCGACGCCAGGTAGTCGCACCAATACAGGGTCGGCTTCTGCGTTATGGGATCGAAGCCGCCGAGCAGCAGGTTGACCGTATATGGGCTCCGCGATCGTAGAGCCTTTGCAAGCTCCCCTCTGACGAAGGATGCTACCGCGGCAGGACCAAGTTCGCTGTTATTGCGCATGCTGTAGAGTTGCACGTTGGCTTGGACGTACTCTGCGAATTGCACTATGGTTTTGAAAAGATTAGCCCTGCTCCATGAGAGAGATGTCATGATAAAGATTGTGTAATGATGAAGGCTATACCTGTATCACCAGCTTCGCCAGAGAATGCCATCAGGTTGTACTTGTTGAGCTCGCGTGTCTTGTCGTCGGTGGCCTTGAGGATGGTGACGCCGCGCATGGCCGCTTTTGAGGAAGCGACAAGCGTAAAGTCTTTGCCCGTAAGACCTAGTAAGACCTCCATGTTGAGATGTATTTAGTGTTGAAGAAGAGGGTGGAGGTCAGAGGGGTTGGTATGTTCGATTTGAACCTTGAAGCTCGCGGTGAAAGCTCTCGCTCGACGCGAAGCTCCAGATGCCTGGGCATAGCCGCGCGCTTATTATCGGTGAAATAAGCGCCGAACTTTTCGTCACTCCTCATAAATTTTTTGGGTCAAAAATCATGGAAGTCCATTGTATCCATCTACAATGGCCACACTCATGTTAGTGATTTTCTAGGACATTCTGCGAATTCGAGCCTCAAACCTACCATGATGGCACAGCACACGTCCGTCAAGACAACATTCGAACCGTCGCAAACAATACAACCTTTCTACACTGGAGGAAGTGTTGCGCTGAGCCAGGATGGACAGATATTCGCTGGCTGCATGGGAGAAGATGCAATTCTCACCGATTTGAATACCGGAAAGGAGCTTGGAAGGGTAGAAGGGGTGCGTTGCGCATACTATCTTCAGTCTTCTATGAAGTCTAACATGTTGAATGCAGGATGGGGAACCAATAACTAGCATTTCATGTAGGGATAGATCCGACCTCATATTTAATACTCTCTAATCTTGCTACAGTGACGCCTTCCGCCTCGCACCTGATAATCTGTTCCCGCTCGCTGTCAATGCGCATATATAACTTGCAACCTTCGCTGTCCGGAGACAGTATAGACATCGAGCATGTTCGGACCCTGAAACCCCATGCTGCACCTGTTGTTGTATCTGCGGTCGATTCGACAGGGACACTTCTGGCAACAGGAGGAGCAGACGGAGTCATAAAAGTATGGGACATCCGAGGGGGGTACACGACACATACGTTTCATGGACACAGCGGTGTCATCTCTGCGTTGCACTTTTTCCAAGTTGCCGCTGCGTCCCTCCCATCTGAATTTACTCCGAAGAAGCGACGCAGAAGCAAAGGAAAACAGGACGGTGACGAGGTTGAGCATGTGGGCTCCGACTCGACCGTTGGATTCAGGCTCGCTTCTGGCGGAGAAGATTGCAAGGTTCGCATTTGGAACCTGCACAAGCGTTCCTCTGCAGGTATCTTGGAATCGCACAGCTCTGTCATCCGTTGCTTGGACTACTCACCTGAAGAGAATGCCTTGGTATCTTCCAGCAGAGACAAGACAGTAACAGTCTGGGATGCCAGAACGTGGAAGATCAGACGTACCGTCCTGGCATCAGAAGAGGTTGAGAGCTGTGGATTCGTGAATGATGGCAAGATTGTCTTCACTGGCGGAGAGACAGGCTGCGTAAGACTATGGTCAACATCTACCAGCCAAGAAATCACCCAAGAGCAGCAGCCGAAGTCAGAGACCGAAGCAATCTTGGAAATCTTACATTTCGACACACTTCCATACCTTCTGTCCATCCAGGCTGACCAAACTCTGATCTATCATTCACTCGATCCCGTGGCAGATATCGTATCAGATTCACAGATCCCTCCATTACCAATATTGCAGCGGATATCTGGAACGCATGATGAGGTGATTGACCTTGCTTATGTTGGCAAGGATCGATCGTATCTTGCACTCGCCACCAACATTGACGATGTCCGAATCATCTCTCTATCGTCAAGCTCAGGAAACTCCACTAACGGGGAGAGCTTACAATCTGGCGCACGACATTTCGGTGCAGACGTGGCCTCATTAAAAGGCCACGAAGATATCATCATATGCATGGATGTCGACTGGTCCGGCCAATGGCTTGCTACTGGTGCGAAAGACAATACCGCACGGCTTTGGCGCATTGATCCGGATTCGAATTCATATTCTTGCTATACTACGTTTACTGGTCATGCAGAATCGATAGGCGCGATCTCACTTGCTCATTCAGAGCCTCCTTCCGAGAGCGCCGCGCATCAGAATCCTCTTGAACACCCTCCGTCTTATCTTGTAACTGGCTCGCAGGACAAAACTGTAAAACGCTGGGAGGTCCCAACTCCTAAAGCGCACGGGGACGTCAATAAGCCTGCTCGTGCAACATATACACGCAAGGCACATGACAAAGACATCAATGCCATAGACACGAACGACCGTGGTACATTATTCGCGTCAGCGTCGCAAGATCGCACAGTCAAAATCTGGAGCCTTCAAGAGGGTGAAGTACAGGGAGTACTCCGAGGACACAAACGAGGTGTATGGACAGTTCGATTTGCTCCGCATCGCACACCTGGTACCATCAGTGGTGCAGGTCAGACCGGTGTGGGCCGCGGCCTTGTCCTTACTGGAAGTGGAGATAAAAGTGTGCGGGTATGGAGTCTCGCAGACTACAGCTGTCTACTCACTCTTGAGGGACACACGAATAGCGTGCTCAAGGTGGTTTGGCTTCCCTCCACCTTAAACAAAGACGAGCACGCTCGGCAGAAAGCAGCACAAGTTGCCTCGGCTGGCGGCGATGGGCTTGTTAAAGTCTGGGATCTGGGTACTGGAGAAGCGGAGTGTACGCTGGACAACCATACTGACAGGGTATGGGCATTGGCTGTGCAACCAAAAACTGGTACTCCACAGTCCCCTGAGACGGGGATTGAGCCCGTGGACGAGGACAGTTCTGAGATGGATGTCGACGAACAAAAGCCACGGCAGACACCAACGACTCTTGTGTCGGGGGGTGGAGATGGAGTTCTCACCTTCTGGACGGATACGACGCGTACCACTCTCCTTCAGACTCGACAACGCGAAACAGAACGGATCGAGCAAGATCAGCAACTCTCCAATTTGATCCACGCAAAGGACTACCGGGCCGCGATCACGTTGGCCCTGCAACTCGACCAGCCTGGCCGTTTGCTCTCTCTGTTCACTGCTGTTGGCGACGGCCAGGAAGGAGAAAAGGACATCGACAGTTACACCGGGAAGAAGGAGGTTGACGATGTCCTTGCGTCCCTGGCGGACGAGCAGATCTATAGACTGCTCCTCAGAATTCGAGACTGGAACACAAACGCTCGCACCGCGGACGTGGCGCAGAGGATCTTGCACACTCTAATCAGACGATACCGTGCGGATAAGCTTGCAAGTATCAGGATTCCAGATTGGGCAGGGAGAGGAGGGAAGGGAAGAGCTGTTGGATTGACGGAGCTATATGATGGCATCCGAGCGTATACGGAGAGGCATCTGCGGAGAGTGGAGGATCTCGTGGAGCAAAGTTACTTATTAGATTTTACGCTCAGGGAGATGGATGAGCTTGCGGGTGCCGATGCGTTGATATTAGGAGAGGGACGTAATGGTCTTGTTGAAGACGGAGCGAACGTTCTCATGGTTGAAGATTAGAGTTCTCTCGAGTTCATAGCTCGGGATGTAGATACCCCTAGCCAGAATCAAGTCTTCCTCAGTGCCCTCAAGATCGCCGCGATGGAGTGGTGGAAGGTATGATCCCTTTTGAGCAACCCGATGTTTAGTATCCACTCTACTGCAATATGAAGAATGTTCCACAACTCAGCATCTACATAACATTTTGGACTTGAGACTAGAGAGCACTCGTCTATCGCTCTGATTGCAATCATACCATTTGTTGCACGGCACTGATATAATAAGGTGTGAATGAAAGTCGCATCGGTCTCAATAGTAGTAATTTGGTACTTCCACCCACCGACTTTTACTACTAAAAAGTGCAACGTCGTTAGATATGGGAGCTCTCCTCACGGGCATCATTACCGACTTCAAATTCAATGTAAATGACTTCCAGACTCCTCAGGAACTTGCATCTTCAGAAATACATCACAATAAACGTTATTTGCAGGCTCCTAAACCTTCTCAACATCCTACTCAGTAATGCTAAATATAGAGTCAACTTGGGGTAACACAAGACCCTAACCCTCGTTGATACAGTCAAATTAACGCTCGAGCATTGAAATATTTCGCTATAAAGACATGTCAGTAGTAAATACAAATTTCTAAATCCAATCAAAACCTCCTCGTTCCTCTTGAGGGTGGTTCAATCGGCGTCTGCACATCCAACTGACTCCGAAGCTTATTGTTCCTCCTCTTCGCATCATCTAGCGCAGCCTTCACCCTCCTCTCATGCTCGGCCTGGCCTTCCTTGCCTCGGAATGCTTTCTCGACGGTTTCCTCCGCCGTCTTGAGTGCGGTCTGAATCTCCGCGAGCCGCGCCTCGTGCTCCTCCTTCAACCGCACGTCCTCTGCGCCTTTCTCGTCCGCAAGCCGCGTGACGACGTGGCGTGGCGCGTTGTCGAAGGTTGCGCGGGCAACAGCAGAGTTGAATTCGGCGAGGTTGAGGTTAGTATCGATAGCGTAGAAGCTGCCGGTCAAAGACTTGGAGCTAGCTGCTAGCGTTTCTAGGGCTTGCGTTATGCTAGCTTTGAGGTGTTGATTCTCTGGGTTTGCGAGCTGCTCGCTAGCTGCCTCGGTCTCTTTGGTGATCTCTTCGACCGTTGCTTTATTCTCGCGTGCACCTCTGACAGTCAACGGTCGTACCAGCTGCCACAGCGGCTGGAGTCTTGATTTGCACTCCTCGCATTTCGTGACCGTAGCGTTCTTCTCTACCATGTCGAGTCGTTTACGGAACTCGACTTGATTGAGCTTATCCGCGCCGGCAACCGAGACCTCATCGATAGCCCTCCTACGGCGGTCGCGTTTGACAATGCAGTCCACCAGCTGCTCGTGCCTCTCCTCAAGCTTCTGATGCAGCTCTACAACGAGTCTTAGTACCTCTGCAAGGTCAACCTTGTCGGCGGCCCCGTTACCGCTGTTACTGTTGGACAACATCAACAGTTCTTTGCCTGCAACGCCGTCTTCCCTCGCCATCGTCTCTGCGTCCCTCAGAAGCCCAGTCACTACGCTAATCTCCTCCTGCAGCCGTTTGTATAACGGATCAAAAACATCAGTCAGGTAGCTCTCGTACTCCTTCTCATTCTGTTCGCTCTTGATCTCCGCCTCTTGTTTCTTGAATGAGTCTTCCAGCATGGCAATATCTGAATATGCAATCTGATTCTCGTTGAAGAGATCGTCGATCTGTTGCTGGGACTCGAGTCCTCGCTGACGTGACTCCACCTCGGCTCGTGCGCGATTGGACGCTGCCTTTGTCTTCCATTTGTCGAAAGCGACGGTCACGAAGTCAAAATTGGAAGGATAAAGCATCAGAGATGTTTTGAGATTCTCCAGACGAGGGTTGAGGATAGGGCTGGCGTTTGGTTTGGGCAGAAGCTCTTTCAACCTCTCGAGAGAAGGAGGTTGAACAGGCAGTGGAGGTACAACATTGTCCAATGGTGGTTCTTTTGGTGCTGGCTGTCTTACTTCTGGCTTTACTTCTGGCGGCTCTGGCGACTTGTCCGCAGCCTTCGTCTTTTCAGGCAGTGGTGCAGCTGGTTGTGGTGCGGGTGGCGGGATTTCTTGAACTGTTCTTGTCGTTTCTGCTGTGCTACTTGGGATCGAGGGCTTCCGCGTCCCTGTCGCAGCGGCGCTTGGCTGAAAACCTGCCGTTAAGGGGACGTATGGTTTATAGACTGATTGATATGCCGGTTGTGTCCCTGGATTTGGAGGAAGCTGCGATGCGCCGGCAGATGCGTCAGGAATGTTATTCCCTCTGTCGAGGTTTCCACCTGCTCTGAACGGCGTGTAGACAGGTTGAAGAGGTCTCCCAGGAGCGCTTTCGCGTCTCTCGCTTCCTGCAGCAGCTTGGGACTCAACTGCCTTGGCAGGTGGTGAAGCAGCATTCGAAGCTCCAAGCGCGGGCTTTGGGCTCGGGGTTCGTGATCGATTTGCGTCCGGTCTGGTAAGTGTTGTTTGTCTCGGTCGCCCTACGATTGGTCTACCGCCTGGACTGTACTGCGGTTCCTGATGATCCTCCTGCGCAGGCACGATGACGATGTTCGTGTCCACCTTTGCAGGTACTGCATCTCCCTTCTCTTTTTGTTCCTTATTCGCCTCAGTCTTCTCCAGAACACTGTCCTTAGGTTTCTCTGCTCCTGCACTGTGTAGATACTCCAAAACTGGGGTATAACCGCTTACACTTCCTGCCCTCAATGGGATGTTGATTCCTCTAATACTGGCTTCCTCCATCATGAATTCCGTGAAGATCTTGTGCTTCTCTTCGACCTGGGCGGCACCCGCTTCCTTGTAGAGCATGGCAATATACCGCATAAGCGAGTTTTTGTACCACGGGTCTAGTGCAGGGGCAATATCAAGTGGCTGAGACGACGGAGGATGATGGGCAGGCGGTTGAGTACTTGGCTGGGCTTTCGATTCTGTGTCTTGCTTTGCCGCTATTCTCAGAGGCTGCTCCATCGGCTCCGGACTCTCTGTCCTCTTAATAACTTGCATGTCAGGAATCGGTGCTGGAGGTGGAGGCAGCGTCCCCACCGGCCGTCCACCTTCAGTGCTCTGCTGCCTTGGGGGAGCAGAGCCGGATCTTTGAGGCGGCGGAATCGGCGTGCTGTCCAGCTCCATGATCTCAATCTCTTGCTCGTGCCGCTTGATCGCGTCTTTTCGGGCATACAGCTCAGTATCGTCGATCGAATCCTGTGACGTAGGCCCAAAATGCTCCCAATCTGACGGCCCGCCACCCCCAGCAAATACGGAGAATCTATGCTTGCCACTATCGCCGCTGTCAGCCTTAGCTGGGCCCCGGAATTTTTGTGGCGGCTGCTGCGGCCCCACCGGGGGATGCGGCAGTTGTGGCATTGCTACAGCAGCATTCACGACAGGTCCAGAGGACTCCGAATTTTCACGTGACACAAGTGGATACGGAGCTGGTGCTTTCTGTCCTCTGCCATGGCCTTTTGGTGGAGGAGGTTCATAGAGTGAGCTCATGCTATCGCGGTGTTCCATGGGCGAAACAGGAACATCTTCGTTGGGAGGTGGTGATGATACTTTGGTTGGAGTTGCAGATGGTCTAGGAGGCATGGGAGGAGGCGGAGTAGATGTCACTGGAGGTGTACCTGGCGGTTTGGCCTGCACGGGAGGCTGGTAGACTGGAAACATTGAATTGAACCCGGAAGGCTGGAACTGATGATGAGATGGAGGTGATTGCGGGCCCTGTGTCTGCTGCGGTGCGTATGGTTTCGGAGCATACGGTGGCCTCGATGGTGGCGGCGAGGCAGAGCTTGGACGCTGGGAAGTATTTGCTGGCATATTATTCTGTTGGGCACTGCTACTTGTCCCAGAAGGACTGTACCCTGGTGTCTGACCGGGTGGGTGGAAGGGAGGAGATTGCGGATCAGGAGAGTGCTGCTGGAGATATGCCTGATTCTGCAAGAACGCTTGTCTTTGTGGACTCATGGGAGCGGGAGGTGGAGCATGACTGCTTCCAGGTCTCGGAGGAAGACTAGGAGGTGTGTACCGGCCAGAAGCGGTGCTTTGCTGCTGACTTCCCGTTGCTGGTGCATGCTCATACCGTCCAGCTGCCTCATTCCAAACCAGAGGAGAGTTACTCTGCTGCCAAGAGGGCCCAGTTGGAGTAAAGTTGTATCTGTTGCTTCCGGACACAGAAGGCTTGTGGGCGAGGTTCGTCCGTGGGGGCAGCGCAGGAGGACGTGCCTGCCCAACTGGACTACCAGGTATTGCGCCATACGCTTGGGGGTTATAGTTCATATAATTTGGCCCAGGCTGGGTTTGCGAAGGAGGTGGTGCTGCAGGAGGGACGTGAAATTGGTACGGGTTTTGGTTATTCGTCTGCAACGTAGGTTGAGGCGGAGGAGGATTAGGCCACTGAGGGTTTGCAGGATATGCTGGGTTTCCATAAGGCGCTGGAGGTGTAGGCGTCGAAGATGCTGGCTCTGTTGGCTGTCTGTTAGCACCTGCGGCGCATTCGGTGAACAGAAAAGACTGACGTTGTGCACCATATCCTCCAGCTGCAGGTACGCCCTGCTGATATGATGCCGGACCTCCATAGCCGTAGCTTTGATTATATGCCATCTTGATCGGCTTGCTCGGGGGTCTTGCGTCCAACCTCTCGTGTCTTCGCTGTTTTGCTCCGCGAATGACTCTAGAAAACGAGCTCCATCGACGCTGCTTCAAAGAAGGGTGGAGAGAATCTCAAGACGCTAGAAAAAGACTGATCATGGCAATACTATGAAGAATACTTCGAGAGGCATAAAGAGACGTAGCAAGAACTCTCAGAACTTGCCCTCACCAAGCTGCAGAGTGCTAAGGTAGGGGTCGGTAAAGCCACAGTGCCGCCAGCCCCGAATGAGGCTGAAGCTGCCACGCTGCCCAGGTACAAGTGATCATCATGTGCCCTTCCATCGTAGGAAAAAGTGATTACTTGGCCGAATGTCGCAAAGTCACAACAGAGTTCTTGTATACCTTCGTGGAGTTGATGCTCGTGGTTGTAGCGAGCAGCAGGGCCACTCGGGCGTTTGACCATTCGTCACAGATGCATGTTGACCTCTGCTGGAATATGTATTCTGGCACATGCATGCCGAGCACGCCCAGAATCGAAAAAATGCTTGGTTCCAGATGGTGGGCATTGGTTTCGAGACAAAGTGTTGAAATTAAAAGTGATATATTGCTCTCTACCATGACAGCAGACTATTCACATCCGTCACTTCCCATAACCCCCACACTGCTCATGGTATACCAACCAGACAAAGGAGAATTGTTAAACGCCGCCCAATAGGTATCGAACATGTCCAAAATCAGACCAAAAAAGTAGAAGAAATCTGTTAATGATAGTAAGAAAATTCGTATCCCAGATACCCGCTCCAAAAACGCTGTACAAACATCAATTTTGTCATCTCTGCTGTCCATTATTCAACCCGAAATCAAACCCAGGGTGAGGCCCCGATTGCATTGTTGCAGGTGGGAAACTCGGGCTGATCGGACTTGCATAGCTCCCCGGAATTGGCACTGCTTCGTATTGTTGCTCACCAGGTGCCGCACCCATGTGTTCGCGTTGTGTCTCTTGTGGCAATGGGGGGCTAACAGAGTCTGCTCTCATTGGGACCGATTCCCAGCCTTCCTGTTCTTGCCTGGGTGTTGCATTCTGCACCCTAATCGGAGGAGCCTGGAGTGCAAACGGCTTTGGCGCAGCAAAAGTCTTTGGCGACGCGACGGCGTACTGGATACCTTGTGACTCGCCTTCCTCAGCAGCACCGTAGGGGTCTTTGTACTCTGAGTGACCTTGTGGTGCTTGCCAACCACCCTCGCGAGGAGAGAGAGGGCCATAGCGAGGTGTGTTCGGGGCAGACTGCGAGCGGAGCTGAGCCAGATAGAGGTCGGATCGAGCGCGGTCGCGGTTAGCCATGGACTTTCGCAGCTTGCGTTTCGAATAGAAGCGGTAGAAGACGATGCCGTAGATGATGATGGTGAACACTTCAACGACAATCTCGATGATGGCACAAACAAGTGACCAATTCTATTATCCATGTCAGCTGATGATATCGGAGATAGTGAGTGGTTAAGCTTACCTGAAGGCGGCAAACAAGCGCATAGGAGACGTCGTCCTGGAAAAGTTGCTTTCTCGTATTGTCTTTGCAGCTCCAGCCCCAAATATCGTTTCCGTTGTTATTCTGCTTACTCTGATTCAGAATAGCCGCGCCGACACCCCACATGACAATGCTGAAGATGAAGAAGGCGATCGCGAACGTTGTGTAGTACACTGCCGCCTTCTCTGCTCTCTTGTGGCCTCCTCGGAAGTACGCAATAAAGATAAAGATCGACATGGCGAGCGAGACGGAGGCGATCGAGATAAGTGTAACTTGTGGCCAGACAGGCCCCTGCGGCGCCCATGCTGGTAGGCCGTTGCGCGATGGTAGAGATTTTGTTGCGTTGAAGATGGAGAATGTCGCGGAAAGCATGGAAAGAACAATAAGACTACAGCTGAAGTTGACTCCACGAAGAAACATCTTTGCAACTCGTACTCGGAATTTTGCTTTCTGTATGATATGTCAGGTCATGGCCACTTAGATGATCGAATGAAACTCACCAAATCTCTTCTTTGCTCCTTGTCTGTCTTCTCCTCCTCTTTCTCTAGTACTGTTTCTTCTCTGAAAGTCGGGCTGAGAGGGTTTTCGATCTTTCGCGGTGGGGCACCAGGTGATTTGAGGGCGCTCTTAAGAGGGCTCCTTAGTGGTGACGCCGGTGTAGCTGGCGGGTAGCTTGTGTCTGTGTCCTCCATCTCGACTCCTTGTTGTGATGATGATGCATGGTTGGCCGACAGATAGCCGAAGCCAACATCGGAGGGTTGTGGTTGAGCCATGAAGTGGTTCGTCGGTGGGTCCGCAAATGGATTGCGGCCAGCCTTTGAGGGTTCGATGGGAGAGTTAACGGCGGTCGCCTCGGCGAAGCGAGGAGCGCGAGGGGAACGTAGCGATGGTAGGGAGGATGCGGTGGAACTTCGTGATGGTCTGGATAATTGCACAGTCGGTATACTTTGATCGTTGGCTGCCATTTGGCAAGAGTCCAAGGAAATGACGTGAGGTCACAAAGGTGCCTCAGCTGGAACGATGATGCGAGCTGGTGGACGAGGTAGGGAAGTGGGAAAGTAGAAGAAGACGACGTCCAGCCCAGCTATGACAAGTCGCCCAGCTTTGAAGGCAAAGAGGATAGTGTAAGAAAGACGCACGTATTACTGTGGAGAGGCCTGCTGACAGAAAAGAAGAAGCAGAAGAGTTCCTGAGGTGGTGGGAGGTAGGTGAGGGTTTTGACCGTGCGAGCGCTTCAGCACGCGCGGAACATAATTAGACTGGCGTCGAAGTGCAGGAGGACGAGGATGGGGTTGAGTGACGAGAAGAGGCAGGCTAGAAGACGGGAACTTACAAGAGGCTTTCCACGGGCGCCAACTGAGGTGTGCAGCGTGCGAGTGAGAGGCAAAAGCGGAGTAGAGGTTTGTGATAGGTTGCGCAGGTGGTGGGTGAAAGGATATGGGTGGTGGACTTGCAGCTACCGAGTAATATTTAGACGCCCGGCCTTCTGCAAGCGATTAGCAAGGTCGTTGCGTCTGGAACGTTTAGAGGAGAAGCCGTGCTGACACGCGGATGCTTCGAAATTCCGCACACGCCGCCTAAAATGGACAGTTGCGCTGCTGAACCCCGGTAATAGGGCTGTCCATCAAATAGATGCTGTATTCCTTCGATATGTTGCGTTTCCGCAAGCCTATTCTGCTCCGCTAGACTGCAGAAGACTTCAGACGAAGATTCAAGATGCAGCGCACAACTGCCCGGCACATCAGGCACATGCGAGATGGGAGTCGAAAGCAGCACTGTGCCCGACAGCCAAGCGCCCGTAGAGCTCTTCCGGGAGTGAGAATTTGTCGTGACGATGCAGCGTGAGCCAATTGCGGGCGGAGGCTTCGCGCCCATGCTTGCGACTGGAACTGACGTTCCTTGGTCACACACGTCTCCAAGCATGGTCCCTGACGTGACCTTCAGAAGGGCGCAGTGCGATTGGTGTGCTCGTCGGCCGATCCAATGGGCGCCACGATTTGACCCTGTCGCCGTGAGAGGAGGACGTCGAATGAGCAGCTGTATCGTTCCACATGATTCCGCCGGCGCCTACCGGCCGCTAAGGACTCTTAATTTCTGACCCAGGGACCGGAACGAGAGCCTCAAGTGCCTCAGTGGACGACCTTCAGAAATTTCTTGCTAGAGCCTCAGTTCAAGCAGCTACTTGAAATCCATCTCTTTCCCATTTCTTTGCGATCCAGGTGAAACACAACGACGGAAGGGATCTAATGCGCTTACGGAGATCCATCACCGTGCAGCAGTAAGCACTTGCCAGGAGGCCGCATCTGCATATACTGTTAATAGAAGCCATTTAGGTTACTCAAGGGATTTAGACTTACCTTTCCTGGCGGCCGCTCCCCGCGGCTGATCCTTTGTGTAGCATTTAGCCTCCGAAGAATGTGTGCAATATTCTCGAAGAGGTCTAATTAAGGGCTAGTGCCGCTTCTAATCTTGGTTCGCCACGTTATTTGAGTTTCCCCGGCCCCTTGCCAAGCTACAACGTGATCTGCTTTCCATTCCTTCCCGTCGCCTGCTGCTCAGGATTAGGAACGCCTCCAGTCCATATCAGATCATATCTAAAAGACCCTGGAGCCCCTCTGAGCATGCCGAGTGCCGAAAGAATCTGGAATGACGCGAGGCATGTGGTTGTTGATGCCCTGCAACTGAGGCAGGGATAAGGAGGGCAATATCTCACGTCCAACACCACCATCTCAGACACGGAGCCGTCTGTTCTATTGTTTCACCTCACTGCAGCTTATAGTGTCTTGGGCATACACTTATAGCAACACCAGCGAATATTTGTGAATGTAGTCGACAGCTATGCGGGCGCACACAGCGAGTCTTGAAAGAGCTTCAGCACTAACAGCGAGGATAATCCGCTCAGCCTCTGTACCAGTCCGTCAACGTCTACCATGTTGGCTCCCGTGGTTTGAGCAGAGTCAGCTCAACCTCGAACCCGCTGGAATCTATCGGTTTGCTTCTGCAGGAGCTGTAGGAAGTTGCTAAATAAACTGGTTCGCAACGCACGGCTCGATTGTACGGGAAGTGTACGTACCGACGAGTCTCCTTACGGCTTTCACCGCATCCAGCACGGCCTGACAGTCTCGCTCGCCGACAGGCTGTAGCAATTGGGTACATCCGATGCTGCGGCTTGAGCATAGTCAATCGGACCCAGAACTCACCGGAATCTAACCGTTAATAAAGCAGAAATCGTACGTGGTAGCAGGTTGAACCTGCTGGAATTCATCAGCCCGATTGAACCGGGAGCGTAGCTGGCGGAATGTCTCGCTCGTTCACACATGGCTGATGCCAGACACCTAGTGCTTTTCCTCGGCCCGTACTCTGCTCGGCATTGTGTGTTATCTAATCCAGTAATGGTGATAGTACCAAGGCCCGCGAGCTTGGACGGCCGTCACAGCCTGGATTCCGCCGGACCACACATAACCCGAGTATCTTCTAAGCTCCACGACGCTCGGAGAGGATCTATTCCTGCTAAAACTGTCAACGAGCCGTGAGTAGAACATGGTTAGGAGCCAGCTGAGCCTTCTCTTCCGTCTCAAACGAGCTCGTGACATGGAGGCTCTTGTGCCTGGGTAACAGACTTCACCTAAATCCGTCTCTGACATCGTAATAGAGAGACCCAGATACCGTCAAATGATACATAACCTCATTTCAGCTATCTCATGAGTCTTGAAATGTACGAGGAAGGTCGATTCCTGCTTAAGTTGTCGTCGAGCTATGGGCTAGATGTAGTTAGAAGCTAGCCTCCCGTCCGTTCGATCTTTGAACGAAGCCACTGACCTGCAGACTGCTGCACACGGGCGTTGAATTCTCTCAAGTGCATCACTGACGTTATATCCAGGGCTTTCATCTGTTCACGCGAAGCAGGGCTGCTCAGCGAGCTTCAATTCGATTTAACTGGGAGTCTGAACGAAAGAGCCAGGCCAACACTTTGAATTCTCGTCGTCTATCTACTCGACTACGAGAGGTAGTTCCTCTCCGCCTCGCGGAGGATGTCCTCTCCCTCCGCCGCACCTTCAGCATCTAGTATTCACATTAGAGTAGTAACTGCTTCCAACATATAGGACTGCTTGTGCAAAGGAGTTTAGTGAACTCACCCAGACCCGCAGAGGTCGGCTCTCGAGCCATAGTGATGACTCCCAACGGCACACAGAGGTCGGCGATCGATGGGTCTGGCTGCGACCCAGCAAGCGGCTTCGAGATACTCCGCTTCAGCCGTTGCTGAGCGGCAGCCGCCCCCTCTGCCTCCTTCCTCGCCTTCTCCGCCTCGTGCCTCCTGATTGCGGAGTCGATCTTCTGGCCCAAGGCCGCCTTCTTCGAGCTCCACCACGATGCTCCTCTGGGTCTCGGCGTCGGCTTCGTGCGCGGCGCCGGTGTCGTCTGCTGGTGGAGCGCCTGCTCCTCCTCGTCTGCTGCGGGCGCGGCCGCGAACGTTGGCCATTGGCTGAAGGCAGAGACCCTCTCGCCGCGGAACGTTGATCCAGCCGCCGACGACTTCTTGCGTGGGCGGGTCTCCCCCGCGTATGGTGGCTGTGCGATGGACGCGCTGGGGCGGTCCAAGAAGGAGAGATTGGCCGGCAAGTGGCCCGTTCGGCTGCGCTGCTTGTCGGAAGAGCGAGGAGAGCCACGGCCGACCTCCTCCTCTTCCTCTTCATCAAGCTCCTCCAGCCTCTCTGCCTCCCTCCTCTCTTCCTTATGCAGCGCTTTCAGGCGCTCCGCGGCCTCCCTGAACTTCTTCACGCCTGCCTCCGCCATCTGCTTCATCGCCTCGCCTTCACTCTGCGCTGCCATGCGATACACGTCTTTGGCAGTACGCAGCTCATCGTCAAGGCTGAGCTGTGCCTTGTTGTTGCTCGCAGCGGAGCCGTCCTGGATCTTCGAGATCGTGGACTTGGCGAGCTGCTTGAGGGTGTCGCCTTCGCTGACAGGCCCGGCCTGGTAGATGTTTTGCACGTCGCGAGACGCGTCTTTGATCGGGCTTTTGCTGACGCCAGCTTTCGATGGCGCCGCCACAC
This sequence comes from Rhizodiscina lignyota, assembly GCA_010015805.1. NCBI lineage: Eukaryota > Fungi > Ascomycota > Dothideomycetes > Aulographales > Rhizodiscinaceae > Rhizodiscina > Rhizodiscina lignyota. Next base: position 507,000 of record ML978126.1, read on the forward strand.
CGTGATGCCGTGCGAGGCCCTGCGGTCCGAGATCTATTTCGTACGCCGTTCTGGCCGCGTCTGCCGGGAGGATGTTTTGGTGGCGTTGGTCGTACCCGTGTGAAGGGTTGTTGTTGTGTGAGGAGTGCTCCTCCATGGAAGGATCACGATACGCCGACTCGCTAGAAGACGACGAGCTTGCCTTGTTTTGAGACAAGTTCAAAGGAGCTGGCCGCTTTTTTCTCATTGTTTCGCGCATGTTGGGCGATGAAAGTGTGGTCTTGTTTGGGTGAAGAGGTGGAGGAAGAGAAGTTCAAAGTGCTGGAGCGCCGGGGTGAAAAGTTTGTGGCTTGCGGTTGACCGAGCCTGCTCGGTTTGTGAAGGCTCAATAGCATTTGGTGTTGTGTTGTGTTGCTGGAGCCTGGCCGCAAAGCGGAGATGGGGAAATGAAGTATATCTGGGGCAACAGAGCAGAGGAAGAGGAAAGACAAGAGCACAATGGCATTGTGACATTTACTGCGATGATACTTATTCCTTTGTCTCTATTTGTGAGGTTCTTTTGTTGTCTCATCACCACCATTGGTGAATGGCGATGGTGCACAAAGAGCGTGGCAGCAACAGGCGGCAATGGGTCGATCACAAGCACAGCGACACCGGAGTAAGTGTTAACAGGATTGCATTTGATTCAAACCGCAAGTTACAGACAACAAGTTACAAACAGCAAGAGCAGAATGGTACATGATTCAAAAATTACATCGCGTCATGAGCATAAGAGTGCTCTATATGTGAATGAAATGAATATGCTCGCCACCCCTGGGAACGCCGCAACATGAACTACTACACCAGTCAGCTAAGCTCAAAACGGATCTGAATTAAACATTACCTATTAGATTAATCTCTGCCGCACCACCATTAAACTCTTAGTGTTACAGGAACAGAGCACCGCCACCGATGATACCAATGACAGAGAGCAGCGCAGCACCCCATGCCATCGACGTCGGGGTAACAGAGGCAGCCGCATTTGGACCGGGAGTGTATTCCGCAGGGGCACTCTCCGTTGGGCAGTCATGGCAGGCCTCCGTCGACGTAGCCGTCTCCTCACACTCATCGCAAGACTCTGTAGCCGTCGCCGTCTCCTCGCATTCATCACAAGACTCTGTGCTCGTCGGCATTGGAGTCGTCTTCTCGCATTCATCACAGGACTCCGTAGCCGTCGCCGTGGACGTCTCCTCGCATTCGTCACAATGCTCTGTAGTCGTCGGCATCGAAGTCGTCTTCTCGCACTCGTGGCACGTCTCAGTGATGGTGTTCGTGTCGGTCTCGGTGGGCGGTCCAGGCTTCCAAGTAGGGGCAGTGGAAGTGCACGGGACGGTGAGCGTTTCTGAAGTTGGCGAGCTATGGTGGCACACGGTGCAGACCGTGACGGTCGTCGTGAAGCCAGGCGGGATGTAGTTCGAGGTATGGCTCCAGGTTGGCGTTGCGCCGGTGCAGCTCTCGGTGACGGTGTACGTCTTCGAGGTGTAGCCGGTGGAGCAGATGTCGACAAAGACGGTCGTGTACACTGTGGTGTGGACCGCTGTAGGACCCCAGCCGCCGCCATTGGAATGGGGTGGTGGTGGTGGGCGTCGAGAATTCGGCGCTACGCTCGTCTGCATGCCAGTGCACGCTGGGCATGTCGTGATGGTAACTGCTGCCGTCACCGTATCAGTGACTGGTTCCATATCTGAACACGATGTGTAGATATCCATCGTGGTCGTGCTGGGGGGCGGACCTGGTGGTGGTGGGCCTGGCGGGCCCGGCGGACCTCCCGGCGGGCCTGGAGGACCTGGAGGACCAGGCGGGCCTGGAAAGCCTGGGGGGCCTGGATAACCCGGCTGGCCTGGCAGACCTGACGCACCTGGCGGGCCTGGTGGTCCTCCTGGACCTGGCGGGCCCGGATAACCTGGCTGGCCTGGCAGACCTGATGCACCTGGCGGGCCCGGTGGTCCTCCTGGACCTGTCGGTCCTGGGGGGCCGGGGGGACCATCAGGTCCTGGAGGACCCGGGGGGCCTGGTGGCGGCGGCGGGTTGCCCCCCGGTGGTGGGGGAGGCGGACCTCCTGGCGGTGGGTTACCTGGGGGCGGCGGTGGAGGGCCAACAGCTATCTGTGCCATTGCTCCACCAGCCAGCGCAAGAAGCGCCACAAAGGAGGCTCCGGTACGCATTTTGAGAGAACAAGAACGAGAGTATTATGATTAATTGATTAGATGGTGTAGTCAGAGATAGAAAAAAAAGCGAGTGAATAACTCCTCGAACTTGACTGCCAAAAGAGTGAGGCGATCAGTTGCGAAACACAGCTTGGTTTGCAAACGCACATATATGGGCGTGCGAAAGCTTTAAGGCCGATTTTTGTAGTCCAAATTAAAAATGCTGCGTTGTTTTGTTCTTGACGTTTAGGGATATAGGAATGCGTTCGGGTAATTTGTTGTCATTCCACGCTTGTAAACACCAGAACAAAACAAACGAAATAGGCAATTCATTGCCGAAATGGAACATGACCTGACGGATGCAGAGAAATATAAAGAAAGCAAAAAAAAAAACTCCGCTTCGAGCGCGATTTCGAAATCTCAGGTAGATGAGTAGCGGTCGCGTGGATTGAGCTTTCTGATACTGGAAACGTAGACCAGAGTGTGCGTTTGCTACGCTCTAGCCGTGATGCACGCGCATTAAACAGATCACTCCTGAATGCTTGGCAGCGACGGTGATGATTTTGCTACGATTAGTCGGATCTCGACCCACAACTTCATTCCCGGCGATCAATGGAAACCTCTAGCCCGAGCAACGGCAGTCCCCTTTGTGTCTCACTGGAGAACGTGCTTGCCATTCATTCGTCCATGCTGGCAAACACGATACGTCAAGATGATGAAGTTTTCTTTTGCAAATCCAACCCTATCTACCCTTTTTCGAGTCAGCTCAAAGGTTGAAGACGTTACCGATATATCATTTTGTCCCAGTGAGGTTCGTGAATTCATAAGAAGCACCCTGAGAGATTATGGCCTTATTAACCACTGGCGGTCAATCCCACGCCATGTTTACATGTTGACAGCACTCCTGAATTTAGTGCCCGCATAGACGGCATTGTCACCGAGCTCCTCCTCGATGCGAAGGATCTGGTTGAGCTTGGCGAGACGCTCAGAGCGGCAAGGAGCACCGGTTTTCTGCCCAAGTCAGTATGTGATCTACCTCCCGTGGACGAACAGCTTACGATCTGGCCGGCGCGAAGACCGACGACGATGTCAGAGATGGTGACATCTTCCGTCTCACCAGAGCGGTGGGAGACCATCACGCCCCAGCCAGCGCCGAACGCATCCTTCGCAGCCTGAATCGCCTCCGATACGGTACCAATCTGGTTAACCTTCAACAGCAGGGCATTGCACGCCTTGAGCTCAATCGCCTTCTTGATGAACGTTGGGTTCGTGACGGTTAAGTCATCACTACAATTGTTAGCGGCAGTTCACCCCACAGCCTTCATCACAATCATACCCAACGATTTGGAAGTCCGAAGTCTTGTAGAAGTAGCTCCATGCCTCCCAGTCGTCCTCGGCGAACGGATCCTCGATGCTCACAATCGGATATTTGCTGGCAAGCTTCTTGTATTGGTCGGCGAGCTCTTCATAAGTGACCCACTTGGACTTGTCGCTATCGGGGTTCTTGAAGTCAAGGTCGTACTTCTTCTCCTCAGTCTTGTAGAATTCGCTCGATGCAACGTCCATGGCAATCTTCATCTGGCCAGTGTAGCCAGCCTGCTCGATGGATTCGGCGATGAGGTCGAGAGCCTCCTCAGCCGTCTGGATATCTGGAGCAACACCACCCTCGTCACCAACGTTGCCAGCAGACTGTCCGTACTTCTTCTTCGCTAGAGACTTGAGCTTCTGGTAGACCTCTGCGCCTTGGCGCATGGCCTCGCTGAAAGTCGGAGCCTCGCTGTTCAAGGTCAGTAAAACAGCTTTCAATATCAAAGTCTCTGCATAACATACGAAGGAACAATCATGAACTCCTGGAATGCAAGACGACCACCCGCGTGGGATCCGCCGTTGAGCACGTTCATGAATGGGACGGGGAGGACGTAGGGCTTCTTGGTACCAGCCAGGTCGGAGATGTGAACGTAGAGAGGGACACCCTAGGAACATTTAGTAACAGCAACTGATAGCTTTCTCTCGAGTCCACGAACCTTCTCAGCGGCTGCTGCCTTGGCCACGGCCATACTGACACCAAGGATAGCATTGGCACCGAGCTTGGTCTTGTTCGTAGTTCCGTCGAGCTTGTTCATGAAGTCATCCACGGCCTTCTGATCCTTGACATCAAGACCAGCCTTGATCAACTCCGGTGCAATGGTGTTGTTGACGTTGCCAACGGCCTTGGTGACACCTAAATGCTCTATCAGCACATTTTCTTCCAACACACTTTTCAGTATTGCTCACCCTTGCCTCCCCACTTCGACTTGTCGCCATCGCGCAGTTCGCAGGCCTCGTGAGAGCCTAATCAAATGTTAGTTACGAGTACACAGCAGCCTTGGCTTCCTGGAGCCGCAATTGCGCACCTGTCGAGGCACCAGAGGGAACAATGGCGCGGTGAAGACCAGTCTCGGTGACAATGTCGACTTCGACCGTCGGGTTTCCGCGAGAGTCGTAGACAGAGCGGGCGTGGATTTTGGAGATAGTCATGGTTGCTTCGGGGTTTCGTCTGGAGTCGGTGAGAGGATGTAGAGCTAAATCTTCGAAGTTGTAGAGCCTGCTGCTCAGTTTTATGTCAGTCAATTGACGAAATTTGGACGAAATCCGGTGATCTAGCAAAGAAAAAGCAGCGCTGGGCAGGAAAAATTTGGTCGTTCAGGTGAAAAAGGCGGGAAGAGCTTTTGTTTTCCCAACAGCCCTCAGCCCTTTTCGGGCCCTTCGGACTACGGACAATTCGTACACGTACCCGTAGAGATCAATTGGGAGTGAAAATCATGAGGTGCTGGGGCGAACGTGCAATTTATGACTTACCTGCTTGACTCGAGACCCGGTCGGCGAAGATGCAAACAAACAGATGCTTCCCGTCTCCGTCAAATTTTCGTTGCGTCAGAAGCTCTGGTGTGAGCTGAGCTCTGAGCTGGTGGGATGCGAGGGGAGGCTAGCGCTAGTCGCGGGGTCCCTTGGTCGATTCGGCAGAGCCTGGGCAAAACTCCGGCCATATCGGCGCCATCTCGGCTGCTCTGTATGCTAAGGCTCTCAGGCGCTCTCGTATGGCGCGTTTTGTGGAGCTTCCACGCTCTTCGACGTGTGATAGCTTCAATACTGCACATCTGCGCAACTCCACTCCTGTGTCTCCCAATACCTCTTGACGCCTTTGCCGACACTACGCAAGGCTCTTCTCCCACCAACCATACCGAATAACCCATAACCATCCTTTCCGAACACCGCAGACATGAGTGGCACTGCCGACCCGGAGCGAGACAACGCGCTTGAGGAGTTCAAGAACAAGCTCCTGGAGTCAAGAGAATGGGAGAGCAAGCTCAAGGCTCTCCGACTGGACATAAAGGAGCTTCAGCATGAGTTTGATGTTTCAGAAGACAACATCAAGGCGTTACAAAGTGTCGGACAGATCATCGGTGAAGTGCTAAAACAGCTTGACGACGAGAGATGTAAGTTTTGCAGTCACCTTCATTATCTATAGCTTAAGCAGTGCTGACTTGCGCATAGTTATTGTCAAGGCTTCATCTGGACCGAGATATGTCGTAGGATGCAGATCCAAAGTCGACAAAGCGAAGCTCAAGCAGGGGACAAGAGTGGCACTGGATATGACGACCCTCACGATAATGCGCATGCTCCCTCGAGAAGTCGATCCCCTTGTCTACAACATGTCCCTTGAGGACCCCGGTCAGGTCAGCTTTGGAGGTATCGGTGGTCTGAACGAACAGATAAGAGAGTTGCGAGAGGTTATCGAGTTGCCGCTGAAGAACCCAGAGCTCTTCCTGCGGGTTGGCATCAAGCCGCCCAAGGGCGTATTGCTCTACGGACCACCAGGCACAGGAAAAACACTTCTGGCAAGAGCGGTGGCGAGCAGTCTCGAAACGAATTTCCTCAAGGTTGTCTCCTCCGCCATCGTCGATAAGTACATCGGCGAGTCTGCGCGCTTGATTCGAGAGATGTTCGGATACGCGAAGGAACACGAGCCTTGTATCATCTTCATGGACGAAATCGACGCCATCGGCGGTAGGAGGTTTTCAGAGGGCACATCGGCGGATAGAGAAATTCAGCGGACACTCATGGAACTTCTCAACCAACTCGACGGCTTCGACTACCTAGGTAAGACAAAGATCATCATGGCGACAAATCGACCAGACACGTTAGATCCTGCGCTTCTTCGAGCGGGTAGATTGGACCGAAAGATCGAGATTCCTCTCCCGAACGAAGTTGGCCGGATGGAGGTTCTCAAGATCCATACTGCTGGCGTGGCAACTGACGGCGAAATCGACTTCGAGAGCATTGTCAAGATGAGCGACCAGTTTAATGGTGCTGATCTGCGTAACGTTGTCACAGAAGCGTAAGTTATTTCCTATCCCAGTTTGTCATATTGAGATGCTAACTCGGTATTAGTGGTCTATTCGCGATCAAGGACTACAGGGACGCTATCACACAGGATGACTTCAACAAAGCTGTGAGGAAGATGGCAGAGTCGAAGAAGCTGGAAGGCAAGCTGGAATACCAGAAGCTGTAAATCGCAACACCTGATATTCACAACATTGCATCGGCGTTGACTATGGCATTGGCATCTATTCAATTCCGATAGATGCACGGCGGCTGTAATATAACATTGAATCGGTCGTGGGATCTCTACCACCGTATTATCCGTGTTCTTCTGGGCAATACTTCCTCAGGTCGAGGATGCCCACCTGACTGTTAACCTTCTCCATCATTTTTGCAATCTGCTCATCACCAGACTGCCACTGAAGCTCCCACTCTCCGAAATAATTAGGCGCATCGGCAATCTTGTGGAATCCCAGCGTCTCAAACAGTCGGATGCTCTTCTCGTTGCTCGACCCAATCCTGACTCTCAGCATCTTGAACGCCAGTGATGCAGTTTCGTTCGTTTGATTGCTTTTGAACTCTTGGAGAATGCCGTGCGTGTAGATCAGCACATACCAGAGGAATGTCAGAAGGATAGTTCGCCCATAGCCTTTTGCATGGAGGTCCTTTCGGGCGACCATGATCTCTAATTCTCCGATGATGTGCGATGGATCGGACCCTTCAGTGTCGTCGTACGAGAGGAAGAGGTTAACGTCCCCTATCATGTTCTCATGGTCGACTTGTCCAATGTGTCTATCGGTGGAATTCGAGTTTGACGAAGGTAGACAAGCAATGAATGTTAGCTTATCCTTGTCTTCTCGCCAACTCCGCTGCATCGCATATTCTTCTTCCAGAGTAAGAGGCTCAGAAGCAGTTGCTTCTCGTAATTCCTGGACATGATAAGTAGATATATTACTTTATGGACTTGACCGCGATAAAATAGTTGGCTTCCAGACAAGTTGTAGCGCCTGAAGGCGAGGATCTCTTGTACCTTGTGATAATTGAGATCATCGCCGGAAGCTTCGTTGTATGCGACTTGGACGCTGTACACCATACATGGAGCTGTTCAGGGTCTGAAGGCTGCAGCCAACTACATATATACGATATTTTGCCAACCCTTGCCATGGAATATGCACGAACCTCATCTTGCATCCACTCATGGTATTTAGGCACATGATGCGTTTCATACGGTACCAAAAGAACTTTCTTCGTAATGATTGCTACACGCCGAGTTAGCGAATTGGTGGGAAGAATGGAAGGCGACAAAGAAAATACCCGTATGCTCATTGATCCTCATGGTTGCTTCGATGCCTCAAAGATCCGGGACCCCTACCGACGAGCACTCTTTCGTTTCTGCTCCAGAAAGTCGCTTGGAATGCGAGATGTTATGCTTTGTTAGAAGTGTAAGAATTGCAGGGGACCGGATGCAAAATCCAGCCACTCACACCTCGGAAACCGCTCGCGTTTCGCAATCGATCCGAATCATGCGACATGGAACTGGAGACATCCGGGACTCCGGCCTCGAGTCTCTTCACTGTTCGTCTACAACTATGCAAGCTTCTCAAATGTCATTTCGTCGTTCAATTCAATTCGTAGATATGTCAATGCTCCCTGTCGTTCTGCTGCTTAACTTGAAGATTCTCGCTTCGCGCCATTACACTCTCTAAAGCGATCCTTGCGCTAAAGCGCCTCAATCTCTCAGTCTCTTAGTTCCAGCTGGCGCGTACTCGTAATGCAATGGCGGAAGAACATATTCTGGTAACAGGAGGAACAGGTTTCGTTGGCGGCCACATCCTCAATTCTCTCATTGAGCTACATCCAGAGTACAAAATCACTGTTTTCGACCTACCAGCCAGTGGAACCTGGGTACCTCCCCGTGAAGACATAGCATACGTTCAAGGAGATATTAGGGAAATCAAAGATGTAACAAGAGCTGTCCGAGAGGCCCGGCCCACCGCAGTCATCCACGTAGCGGGCATTGTGCCTACTGGCAATGATCGCTACTCGCAGCGAAAGTACCTCAAAGAATGGGTCTTCAAGGTCAACGTTGAAGGGACCAAGAATATGCTCGAGGCAGCACGAAATGGAGGCGTAAGAGCGTTTGTGTTTACGGCTAGCATCACGATGGTTACAGACGATAATGGCCACGATTATCCGAATTTCGATGAGACAATTGTTCCAACCCCAAGTTTGATATACGGCCAGTCGAAGGTCAGTTGCTACTGAGCTATTGGAGAAACAATCTCTGACCGAAGTTGCAAGGTCGCGGCTGAAGCACTGGTGCTTGAAGCCAATAGTCTGGAAATGGCAACCTGTTCTATCCGCCCCTCTGTCATCTGTGGCCCTGGAGACTACCAACTCGTGAGCACCATCCAAAGGTGCATCGCCAAGTTCGAGACTCCCTGGATCATCGGTGATGGAGATGGACTCTACGACTTCACGTACGTGACCAACGTTGCCGACGCGCACGTCTTGGCCGTGCACAATCTGCTCACCACGAAGACGGCCGCTGGTGAAGCATTCTTTATCACGAACGGCCAGCCGATTCCATTCCGTGCATTCTGTCTCCAGATATGGGCGCACTTCGGTCATACCCCGCCGTTTGAGGTGCATATACCCAAGCCGATTGCATGGGTCGCCGCGTACTGTGCAGAGTGGGTGACTTACTTCAACGGTACCGAGGCGACGCTGAGTAGAGGGAGCGTTAAGGATTATTGTCAGCTGGCATATGCGAACATTGACAAGGCGCGAAGAATTTTGGGATATGAACCGAGGGTCAGTCTCGATGTGGGACTGAAGACTAGTTGCGATGTAAGTGGCCTGCTGTAGATCAAACAGTGATAGATTTCCACTAATATCCTCAAGGAATTACGAGAACGACTAAAAGCAAAGATGAAGGGGTTATGAGGAGGTATATTTTCCTAACATCTTCGAGAATCGAAAGATGGGTAACGGGTTTTGGTGTATATGAGTGTTAATAGGGTTAGGGTTAGGGCTATAATTCGGAGCTTCTTAAGCTTCTGTAGATAACTCAGGACCGTGAAATAATTCATGCTACAGAGTATAATACTTTAAATTATTATAAATCTTACCGGAACGAGAGAAATGGATTCCCGCCCTCTCCAAAGTGGAGACGCAAGTTGTGGCTACTCCAGCAAGCATCCCATGTCTGCTTTGATGATCACCAAGTTTCGTCTCATCTGTCACTTCGACAAAGCGCACTATGACAGATGTGACATTGTCCCCTGGCTTCTCACCGTAAATGAAGAGACCAGGCTGATGGAAGGCTCTTTCATTCACACAATAGATAGTGGGCTGGCACGCGGCTGATAAAATGGTTGGTCGCCAGCCAGGCTGTAGGTAACACCCAAGACCGAATAGCTCTTACACCTCACGGCAATCGATACTATCTCTGAGAGCTTAGTTGTATATTCTCCAGAGTGTCCTGAAAAATAGTAAGCCATTGAAAACCTTGTGCCTTGTGTTTTCCGTAGAGGCTATACACTAACGTCGTTCAGTGTGTTGCAAGGTGCGGCCAGCTTTTTTGTCACCCTCTTGGTTGGTCGCAAAGGGCGCATTGATAGAGTTTATGTACCTGATCTAACTTCTTTCGTTCGATCTAGCTACGCATGCAACGCGGGCGCAGCAGGAGACCCCTGCCGCTGCTCCGTAAATCCTGCTCGCTTTATTTCACACCTCGCGGCAAGAATCAGACCATCCACCTTTTCGCCTCTTTGCCTTCTACTCGAGCACCATTGACCTCACAGGTCGCGCTGACGATGTCGCCTATGCGCTGAGCCAGTGTCCCCAGCAAATCATGACGCATCACTTGACCGCGTCACTCACAGCCCCTTCAAGTTCACAGCTCAATGGCAATATCGTGACGAACGGCCAACGACGATTTTCCAACACCAGCAAGGCATCCAGCGATGGGACTGACTTGTTGACACCTGCAACGTCAGTATCCGGAGAAACAGAGCATCATACCTATAGAGGCGACAACACACCGCGACAAAGGATGGACGGCGCACCCGTGTCCCCAGCAACGGCTGTTACTCGCGCCTGGAGCCCCCTTATGCCACCATTCATGGTTTCAGCGCCCGGAAAGGTCATCGTGTACGGCGAACATGCCGTAGTTCATGGGAAGGTGATGATTATGAGCTCACGGAATTAAGGCCTGTCTCTAACTATCTACCAGGCAGCGATAGCAGCGTCAGTCAACTTGCGCTCATACCTTCACGTAACCTTCCTTCACAAAACCGACCGCACCGTCAGCCTTCGTTTCCCTGATATATCCCTCGAACACACATGGAACATTGACGATCTCCCGTGGGCAGCTTTTGCCGCTCCAGCAAAGAAGAAGTATTACTACGACTTGGTCACCTCCCTCGATCCCGATCTCGTCGATGCGATAGAACCTCACGTCCTCTCTGTATCTCCGAAAGTCCCAGAACACGTTCGTAAGATACACCAGTCGTCTGCGAAGGCTTTTCTCTATCTATTCCTATCACTCGGGTCACAGAGATCACCACCTTGTGTGTACACATTGCGCAGCACGATTCCAATTGGCGCAGGTCTAGGGTCTAGCGCAAGTATATCAACATGTCTGGCGTGCGCATTACTTCTTCAAATACGTGCGCTAAGCGGGCCGCATGACGATCAGCCATCTGAAGAATGCGCTCTCCAGGTTGAGCGCATCAATCGCTGGGCATTTGTTGGGGAATTGTGTATACATGGCAATCCGTCTGGGGTGGATAATACCGTCTCATGTGGAGGCAAAGCAGCGCTGTTCCAGAGAAAGGACTACAGCAAGCCACCGTCTGTTCAACGACTAGGCGATTTTCCTCAATTACCGTTGTTGCTGGTCAACACAAAGCAGTCGCGAAGTACGGCAGTCGAAGTCGCGAAGGTGGGCACTCTCAAGAAGGCACATCCAAAAATTGCGGATCATATTCTCAGCGCCATCAACGATATTACCGAAAGCGTCCATGCGCTCATCTCGCAAGAAGGCTTCGATAAGGATGACCCGGAAAATTTGAGACAGCTGGGCGAGTTGGCGGCCATCAATCATGGGTTGCTTGTCAGCCTTGGAGTATCGCACCCAAAATTGGAACGCATCCGAGCACTGATAGACCATGCTGGACTGGGATGGACGAAACTCACCGGAGCTGGAGGAGGCGGGTGCGCAATTGTTATCCTGAAACCGCTCGAGGATATCAGAAACGGGCATCACGGACCCGATGTCAAGGAACAAAACATCAAGTCCGCGGCCAAGAATCCAGCCCTCGTACAACTGGAAAGGCAGCTGGAGGCTGAAGGATTCGAGAAGTTTGAGACGACCCTGGCTGGCGACGGAGTTGGAGTCCTGTGGCCTGCTGTCCTGCACAACGCTAGCGGTGAAGAAGGAGGGGAAGAGATTGACCAGGAGAAGTTCTTGAAGGCGGTCGGCAACGATGGCATCGAGAAGCTGGTGGGAGTAAACGCAAAGAGCGCCACCTCAAACATGAACGGTCTCAGCAACGGACACACCGAGTCTAGGGAAGGTTGGAAGTTCTGGAGGTTTTAGGACGTGAGGTGCTGGTGAGGAGAGCCATGTAAAACCAATATCGGTATGTTTTTTCAGCGAAGATGTGCTAGTCGCATCTTTGCAGTGGGCCTTCTTTTTGGTTGTATTATAGTGATGCATCTGAGCGAGCGTTTCGTTCCAGCTGCGGATTCCAGCGCAACATCTGGAATATTTAATACTTAATACTGGACATTGTGCTGCATTCCAGATCCAGGTTAGCTGCATGCCGATCAGTTGTGATTCCTCTGGTGAAGTGGCATATGAGAACCACAGACGCTGCTTTAATGGCTCCTTGCCAACAGTCGATATTGCTCTTAGACATCGAATGGTGTGTATGGCTGCTTCAAGCAAAACGACGTAGTGGATGGATCGGTGTAGTGCCCGGCTCGTGTTTGCCGGAATTGGCTCCATTATCCCTCTGACGTCTGGTCTCCACTTGGAAAAAGGCACTCCGCACCCTTTGACGTGCTCATCCTTATCCATAATGCCGTTGCACTCTTCAAAGATGCAATTCAACTTCCTTTCTCACAGTCATATCCCCAGAGTGACCCTTTTGCGGTTCCATCGCTGCTTCTGTCCCAAACATCAACGAGTCGCACCAGAGAGCCCAACATTGTAAGTAAGCCATAATGGCGGCTGAAAGCAATACGGCAACAGAGCTGGGAACGAGGGAGAATGGTGTCTGGGAAGAAGCTTTCCCTCAGGCTGGCCAGGACTTCTCACTGCCTCCTGCGGATCGTGGAAGACAGGCATGGTCTTTCTTAGCAGTCTGCTTCATCTTAGAGGCCATGGTTTGGGGTGTGTATTAATATTTTCTGTGGACGGGCTATCTCTTATTTCCTCTTCCATCGTTTGAGCTGCTTCTGCTTCGTCTTCTTATGCTCCTTAGACAATTATCCTTATGTATCGATTGCACAAGTCTTACTTTGAACCAGGCTTCCCGTTCTCCTTTGGCGTGTTTGAAAAATACTACGCCAGCCATGAGCCTTTCTCATCCTCGACCTCCAGCATCGCCACTATTGGTACAACAGCAACTGGCATCATGTATTTTTCAGCGCCTCTTGTCTTCTATGTCATGGACATATACCCTCATTGGGTTCGTAAGTTAAGCATGATTGGACTCGCAACCATCATCCTCGCCCTCGTGACGTCGTCTTTCGCAAACCAGGTCTGGCAACTCATTCTCACCCAAGGCGCGCTGTACGGCATAGGAGGAGCGCTGCACTATTTTCCGGCCATTATCTACGTCGACGAGTGGTTCATTCAGCGCAAAGCTCTTGCGTTCGGAATAATGTGGGCGGGCACGGGGAGCGCCGGCATCGTTGTACCTCTCATGATGGAATTGCTATTGTCAAAATGGGGATTTAGAAGTGCACTACGAACTTGGGCGATCTGCGTGGTAAGCCTTCGGACTACGCAGGAGCTAGTTTCCAGCGAGCGAGCAGTCTACGGAGCCGCCCTGTTAAGTCGCCTTTCAGCACTCCCAGGAAGCTTCCGCGTATGGCCGAGTGCACATTAAAGGCTATCAGGGAGTAGCTTGCCAGGCTTGACTTGGAAGGTTTGCTTCTCGTTGTACTGGAAAAGAGACACTGTTACAGGCCTCATACGCTCACGAGAAACTGGCTCTTCGTATTACTGTCTGCTAATAACTGTCGTAGGCTGTACTGTCGATACCGTCAATGCTTTACTTGAGAGGCCGACTCCCCGTCCAGCGACCTGGTACCGGCATGCGTCGAAAGCAAAACTACAGCTACTTCAAGACCAGCAGTTTCTGGTGTTTGCAAATTGGAAATATTTTTCAAGGCTTGGGGTATTTCATTCCAGGCATTTACTTACCAAGTATGACATGTGGTTCCTCCCTTACGTCTAGCAACTGACAAGCCAATCCAGCATACGCACGCGCCATTGGATTATCCAACCTTTCCGGAACTGTATCACTTTCCCTTCTCAACGCTGCGGCCGTAATAGGCACGATCGCATTGGGATGGTTCGTTGATAAATTTGGCGCCACAACAGGAATGCTGGTATCCGCCGGCGGAGCGTCTTGCGCCATCTTGTTGGTCTGGGGTCTCTCGCTGTATGTCAAAAGTATCGCTGGATTACTGCATGCTAATACACGACAGATCCTCTCCTCCTTTATACATCTTTGCGATTCTGTTTGGAGCCTTTGCCGGCGGGTTCTCAGCGACTTGGGCGGGTTGCGTTTCTCTCCTTCGTCAGAGAGTTGTTGAGACCGAAGGAGTTACTAGGATCGAGACGGGGATGGTGATGGCCTTCTTCGCCGCTGGAAAAGGAATTGGAGCGGTATTGAGTGGCCCTCTCAGCGAGAAACTGTTAGCGATCGACGAGTGGAAAGGCCGTCTTGGCGCAGCCTACGGAACGGGTTATGGTGGTCTCATTGTTTGGAGTGGGGTGACGATGTTTTTGGGGTGTACAGGCTGGTTCGGTAGAAGAATAGGCATAGTGTGAAGTGTGATGGGGCCTAAGCGTGCCCTAATCGTGGAGTATTAATGGTCGATCATTGTAAGGGTCGACTTGTTGCATAATAGTCGTTTGATTTGGGGGGCGGCGCTTCTCACGCCAGATTCTCGCCATATCGCCTCCTTAGTTATTGCTCCTGAAAGGCAAAGCATAACGACTATCGCTCTACCTTTTCGGAAGATCTACAAAATTAAAGTTGCATGTGATCAACAATGCGGCTGAGCCTTGCATGGACTTTAATGATCGCGGGGAATGTTTGTCGGATGGTACGAGGAATGTGGAAGCAGCTCCACCAATACAGACGTAGGAGAGGAATAGTCCATTTGAATGAATCTCGCGTCAGCAACCTTGGCAGACTAGGCTCAAGTGAAGCCTATAACGAATGATATCTAATAGCTACGAACGTTGTCCCTGTTTAAGCTTAACGGCCGTGCCACGCCAGGTACCCGAAGGCCGACGACCCCGGATCGTATCTTATTTTTGGATCCTTAGATGTTCATACCTCTGCAACTGCACAACATCGTGGACATACATCTCTGCGCGGAAATCAATGGTGTCCCTGCAATCTTGGCCTTGACTTGAGGCCGCAGTGAAAGTACGGCTGTACATCAGCGCTAAGAGGCACACTCTCCAACGACGGGCTGTGATGAGCTCTGCAGTCCCCTCCGTGACAGGGCTGAAAGAACTCTTGAGTCGTACAAGCCCATGCCATCTGCCCCAGGACACGAGAAAATCGAGCGATATGTCTGCTCTGGGAGAGGTACAAGCCCCAAGAGACAATGTACTGTGACTCTGTCATCTCCGTCGGAAGTACAATGTAGCCTTCACATTTAACACAGCCTCAACTGGATCGAATCAACATGTCTTCGCCTCGATGTAGAAATGGATAGAAAGTATATAATCCTCACATCTCCAGCGTCTTGTCTCTAGTTCTAGCTTCAGCAGCAACAGCAGTACCATCTTCACTTCACCTTCACGACTCTGTTTCATCTCCTCTAGTCAAAATGATCTCCAAGTCAGCTTCTTTCATCACGCTCCTGGCGTCGACTGTGCTCGCCAATAACCCCATTGACGGCAGTTTGTTTACCGACAATAATGGTATTGCTGCTGCTCAAGCAGCGGCCCCTTTATGGTACGGCCAGAATCTCTTACAATCTCTCATGAATACGAAGGAGCTAGTTTCCGACGAGCGAACGAGACCTGCCACGGCATTCCCTTTCTATGATATCTAGAAGTAAATCTTCTAAGACAGGCTGGGCAAGCTACTCCCCGATAATCTCGAATGCAACTTTACCGACGCGAGTAAGCTTGATAGAAGTGTCGGGTGCAAGTTTGGCAGCTTGGCTCCGCGGACTGTTCGCTCGCTGACACTAGCTCCTTCGTAAGAATTGACTTCGGTTGGACCGATACAACTGATTAGTCTTTGGCACTTGCGGGTTCCTGCTTTGTATTCTAACTAACCTCTACTGCAGGTACATGGCGACTAGTTCCTGCTTGCCAAGCGCTGCCGAAGATGGAAATGGACACCAGACCGACGGGGTTGATGTTGATGTAGTGCTCTGCGCAGTAAACCAAAAACAAGATGGTGGTTGCCCTCCTGCTCCTGCTTGGACTGGGGCGAATACTGGATATTACAACATTCCTGGGGAACCCTTTCCGAACATACCCACCTATTTTCAGATTGGCTACTGCGATGCCGACCAGTCTTGGAGAATCTATTACGGCGTCTACTTCAAACATGTAAGTCTCCATTTCTGAATGGAAGGAAGGACAGTTGGACTGACTGCATCTCTTCTCCAGGACGTCTCCCACAAAAGCGATTGGGAGTGGGCGATCGTGAAGTTCACGAACCAGGGCAACAACCAGTGGTCGAGATATGGTGTAAGAGATCCTGTGGCGCAAATATGAACTCCACAGCTGTGCTAATTTGCTCCAGGTACTCATGGAGACGGATGGAAGCTACGGCGTAGGATACTGGGGCGATATCCCTAATACGTTCGACGGCACCGACGACTGGGAGCAAGACGGTAACCAGAATCGCGACCATCCCAAGCTCTTCTTCAGCAAGCGCCACCACTCCGTCCACTACGATCCAAACGGCTCGAACAAGGACACATGCGTCGCTCCTGACTTCCGTGCCAATGATTATCAATTCTGGGCTTACTGGAACTTGCGCCGTGCTCAGGATGTCATTGACCCGAACTGGACTTACGGGCAGGCAACGTCCCCCGTCCATCTCGATATTTGCGACAACAGAGGCCAGAGCTTCTAAGACGGAGGGAGTCAGTTCCCGTCATGTTTCACATACTCGGTGGGTTGCTTCTGGAGTTGTTAATGGAGACTGTAAATAAGTTGGGTGGATGTTTGGATCTGTAAATTGGAATGGGGGCACGAATCATTCATTCATTTATCCTCTGTATCTTGTGAATACGAACTTTATCCGTACCTCTCATGCCGGTGCCTTAATCATAAAAATCTCCTTCAGGGCTTGCGGATCAAGCGAGGCCATCTTCTTCTGACGGATGTACCTCTGTCGCACCGCATGTCGTCCAGAGGCAAAATTCACTGTTGTCGTTGCCGACGAAGCCGAATCCGACGGCGTTTTGACCTTCACTTCCGTTGCCTCGACTACAATTTGCACCTTTGAAGGGTTGTCTTGGATGTCTTGGGTGTCTTGGGTGTCTTCGTCTTTTGGTTCAGATTGTTGCGCCCGACGTTCCCTTTTTAGTCTCTTCGCCTCCCTCTTCATCCTCCTCTCTTCTTTGCGTTTCTTCCGCTCGGCTTTACGAGTAGCGTCTGTATCAGTGTTTCGATCTTCTGCAAGGCCTTCTTCAGCTCCATCAACGTTATCATCTTCGGACACTTCCCTCGAGTCCTTAGCCTTCTTTTTCTTCCTTTTGGACTTCGACATGTTGGTTTCAGCACTGTGGAAGCTCCTTGTGGAGGGCACTTTTGTGTTTCCAGAAGCATTGCACTCTTGTTCTGATGATTCTTCGCCGGTTTGAGCATTCACGGGATGTACTGCGTGCTTCTGCTTCTGCTTGCGCTTCTTCGTCTTTGTTGTACGAGAAGCCTCATCCGTGGCTGCTGGCTCATCGACCTCTGATCGTTTCCTTTTCTTCGCGCCAACTCCTTCCATGCTGGCGTCAGACCAGCCAGACTGTTCCATTTTGATAGGAACATCCTCCTGCGACTCCACCTTTTCCTTCTTGATCTTCTTCTCGATCTTCTTCTCCATTACGTCCCCAACGAGGAAGCCTCCACTTACGAAATGCATACGGCCCCATCGCTGAGCGTGAAATGATGCCAATTGCACATCCTGCCGCGACTTCTCCTCCTTCTTCAGTTCACCCTCACTCTTGCCATTCAACCTCCCGAGCAGCCCTTGAAGCGCACTGAGGCCAAAGTTTTCTGCGGTCTCACCAGGTCTCCTGGCCCCAAGCCCCAAATTGTCTTCCTTCAAAAGGACGCGAATATGCGACGCATTGGCAACAGTGTAATGATCTGAATGAGATGCGTTCTTCGCGCCAAGGTACGATCCTGGTGTCCAGCCATGGGCGGTGAGGATTTTGTGGCCGAAGCGATCGGTGTTCCGGCTCCATGCGTTGTTGTTCGGGTCATTAGATATCTTGGTTTTTCTTTACAAGAGTCAGTTTTGTATAGATAGTAAGAACGAATGGTCTACCTTTTGGGACCGCTGAGTCCCATGATTGCTGGGCTGCACTTGTTTGTGCTTGATTTTCAAGAATTTGAGATGCGAAACTTTTGCCGACGTCGGCGGTCGGCGTTGGGTAAGATACGGATAAAATATTTTGCCGGGCGTGCTCTGTGCCACCCCTTGCGTGGCGTGGGCCGTGGCTTGCACTTGCCTTGCGTGGCGTAGCGTGTGGCGCGAAAGGTCCGATGATCCGATCCCTGGATGTCGTCACTTCCTTTCCTTACCTCAGGTACCCATTTCCACCAACCACTGGCTATTCACACCAGTAGAACAGAAAGTCGCACTGGCAACGAGACGAGAACGTCTGGACGTCCTTGTGGCCCCGCGTTGACGGGATGGCTGCTAAGCAAAGGGCGGCTAATCGAAATTCGACAACAGCATGTTCCAGGGATACTCCAGAGGACAGAGCTCCACCAAACTCACAAAGCTCGGACGATCTGAGTGTCCAGAGTATAACGGCGAAGATGCTTAACTCTGTGAGTGACCATGCGATAGCGATAAGATGCAATTATTTTTGGTTTCTCATCAACTTTCCTCTATGTCTTCGCTTTAACTTCCATCACGATCTTCTGGGTGAATATTCTCGATTCTACCACTACGTTTCTATTTCTTGGATCCCCTAATATAGATGGTAGTCGCGCCGTCGCCGTGAAACAAGAAGAAATGCTCTTGAGACCGAGTACAACAAGAAAGTCAAGGAACTCCTGGAGAAGATTAACAGGCGCTTTGAGAAACATCAAGCGAAGATGTACAGGTTCCTGGAATCACGACGCCTTTTGCCCATCTTACATTCATAGGGATAATCGTCGTCGAAGCCGAGTTCAAAGACTTCTCGAACTCCTACGAAAGAAGCAAGACATCGAAACTCGAATCGCCGCGAAAATCCGCAAACTCGAGGTTGCGTACAGCGAGCGAGCCCAGGAGTTGCGAGCAGTACTCAAGGCTCGAGCTGAGGAGTTAAAGGCGGCTGCTGATTGAACTTATGTGCGCTGTGAACCATTGCAAACCGACAAGCGAAAATGATCTGGGGGAGAGTGAGCTTGACTGGCTGCGCCATTTCATGTCAATGTTTTGCAATTGTTCAGGACATCTTTCGTCCAACACATGCTTCAGATCTGATTGATCATTGCTATATTGCCGATTTTCAGGGGAGACTTTTCTACACAATAAAGGTTGCGAATTAGCTGTATGATGAGTTGCAATATTTAGTAATACCCTCCGCATCTCATGCCTTCATTGCCTTCATTCTCAGTTCATATTGTGTTAACAGTCGAGCCTTCATTACACATTGATTGAAATTCTATCGTCTCGTATCGACAAGTATTAGGAGTATACTCCGTATGTGGACTAGAAAGCTTCGACTCTCATGTTAGAACTGCCACGTGGACCATTTACGTTACTTATTTCCGTTGAGACGGTCGTATCACCTCAACTAGTGTTCCCAAATCCTACCTGGCGCTAAGGAGTTTAGGAGGGTTTGTCGACTGGTCCACTAACTTACTCGCGCCGGTTCCAAACGCTCGGAACCGGGGTCGTCTGTGCGTTTCCAAGGCCGAACGTATGAAGTGATCTTGCGCAAGTTGGTATTTGGAAGCCTATCAGGTTGCAACCCACGGCGGTGAGTTTGTCAGAAAGATTGAGGGAACAGCTGACACACTTATTTGTCGAACATTCTGGTCATGACTCGGGCAAGTTGGACTTGTGGCTGTCAAGATCGGGGCCGTGGCCCGTCATCTTGGAAAGTTGGAATGTAGCCACAGAGAGCATTTGGCTTCAGAACCACTCCCACCATCACTGCAACACTGAATAACTGGGGAAACGTAGAAGTCATAGATACTGTCGCGTGGGATGATTAACTGCTCACTTTGAACTCGAGTATGCTGTTGCCGGCCAATGCTGTATGCATCTATGCTTGACGTGAGGCACATATAGTCTGCGGTGTATGCAGGTCATTCCAAGGCATGCCAACATTTAACCCTTACTCACCGTCGGCTCTCATTTGTTGGACACGCCGAGCCCGGGACCCCTGGCATTTGCATACACGCGGTGGAACCCCGTCTATCTGGGGTCGCACCGTAGAATAGCAGGGCTACAGAATCTGCCGTTGAGGAGATAGGACCCTGCCCAGAAGTCCGGGTACTGATGTACCTGCCGCTTCTGTGTTGTGATTTGGGCAACCAACGCGGCAAATTCTGGATCTCACGATCGGAAATGGTAATGACTCTCGCTCACGTGTGGCGGTGCAAATATAGGATCAGCAGGCGAAAAACATCATTTCGGCAATGATGCTCAGGAACCGTCTCCAGATTTGCAAGGGGCTAGTTTCACGGAAGCAAGCGCTTGGGTGGCCAATCCGAAGGGGACGTTCACTTGTGAGGAAATGATTCTTTCATTGGGTTAGGAGTCTCGGAGCTTGCTCCCTTTGACTATGTTACTATTATTGTACACTCTATCCATTCCGTCCATGACAACATTCCATCATCGTACAGGGGACGTGTTTTCCCTCGTCGCGGCCATGTAATCGTTGCTTCGTGAGTTAGAAGGTAACTATGGGTGCAACCATTATCCTGACCTGCAGGTTGAAACGTAGAAAATGCTTTGTGGTCGATCGACCGCTTCCCTATGCGTTTGTGCATCTTATGGTGAATGGCTGCAGATTGCTCGTTAGTATTGTCGCATATGTGGTGGGCCTCCCATTTGAGGCGGTGGCATCTGAGGCATTGCTGGCAATTGTCCTGTGGGACCACTAGGTTGGCCCATTCTGTGGAACATCTGGACGAGGCGGTTGCCTACGCTGGGTTCCAGCTCAGTTCCGTCCCTCGCGATCTTAACTTCTCTGTTCGCGTTCCATGGGTTCCTCAGACCTCGGGTGCGGTAAAATGGAAGTCGGTTTGTCGATAGCCATTCAATCTTGAAAGGCTTGCCCCAGACTTGCTGCCCACCGCTGCCTTCAGCGTCTATGTGCTGTTCCACGCTCTCCTTGGGCTCCTCAACCTCTTCCTCGTCAGAATGATCTGCTTCCCAGAATATCGTTCCACGCGCAGAATCGTCAATGATATGACCCTTGGGGGCAAATTCGGTTGCTGGTGTAGGAATCGTCCGAGGCGCATCTAGCGCTTCGGCGGGCTCGTGTCGTTGAATCGTACCAAAAACTTGCGTTGCATCTTCGCTGATTGGTGAAGTCATGCGAGCATAGCCAAAATACTCGCCAGACTTATTTGCAGAGAATATTAGGTAGACGTTGTCAGCAGACTAAATTGAGGTTAGCAAGCTCCTGTGGCTAGGGGGAAATCAGAAACTGGTGGGCGAACCTGATAGGCTTTGTTTAAAGTCTCCTCGTTATGAGCTTGTGTCGCCCAAATTCCATTTCGAACACTTAGCTCCAGGTCTTGGAGAGTCAGACTTTTGACAATAAAGTACTTGTCTGCGACTCTCTCCGTGGTCGTAGGTTGCTCCATCGGCTGCTGAACTTCCTCATGGTCAACAACCGTCTCCTTGACAGGTTCTTCTGGAGCCTGGGTAGTGGGAGTTTGAGGGACAGCCGAGGAGGGTCCAGCCATGGAGGCTGGGCCAGATGGGACACCCGGCGGTGCTGCGGATCCTCTTCTGAGTCTGCACACTAGTCGTACGCCGTGAAAACGAGAATCGTGAAATCGTTGCATCGCGGCCGTGCACGATGCTTCTGTGCGGTAATTTACAAATGCGCAGTTGCTCTTGGATATCAAGAAAAGACTCTCAATATCTTTGGTTGCATCTCGCGAGAAATGGTCCTTGAGGTCCAAGACGGTTGTTCCTGGTGGAAGATTGCCAACCCAGAGCGCATGGCCGGATTGTTTTGGCTTGCGCGGTGGTCCTCTTGGTACTGATCCCATGCTGCTCCCCGAAGCTGGTCGCGGAATGGCTGCTGCTGTTACTGACGTGAGTTCATGGTCAAAGAATCGGTTTCAAACAATACTTTACCTTCTGCCGTGTTTATAGTCGCCGAAGCGCCATACAGGTCACCATAGGCGGCCATACCTTGCATTTGACGAGGACCACCTTGTGCCTGTAAGGTACTGCCGATAAAAGCGCCCTGGGGACTTTGCAGAGAACCTAGACTCGTACGTCTGTCAAAACCCTGCATTGCTTGTCCAGCTCCAGGAAAGAAAGTTTGTTGTGCGCCCTGAGGAGTGAAAGGTGAGGTTGGATAGAAATATTGGGGAACCTGCTGTCCATAAGGAGAAAACTGTTGTTGCATAGCAGGTACACCAGCGGATCTTTGAGTTTGTTGGCCCATAGGCCCGTGGCTACCATCGTCGTGTGCCATTGCGCCTTGAAACTGCCCGACTCCATATGATGCGCCGTAAGGAGGATTGGAAGGAAATTGTGGCATTTGCTGGCCTCGGAATTGCGCCTGTTGGGCTGAAGCGCTCGCTGGCTGTCCACGTTGGGTTTGTTGAGGGTTCTGGAAATCTGGCAATGCGCTCGCCATCGAGCCCATGTTGAAGGAAGCTCCACCTTGTCCTGGGTTTGCAGACATGTTGTAGGAGCCCAATCCAGTTTGGATTCTTGAAAGATCTACTCTTGGTTGGGGTGGGAGGGCGGTAAATTGCGAGTAGAAGGGTGTGTTGTCGACTGTGCTTGGTCCGGCCTGCTGAGTTACGTTCGACTTGGTGTTGTGTTGCGATTCTTCATTCGGATATGTGCCATGTGTATACTCAGAAGGACGAGCACCACCATGGTCTGAAGGTGCGTCGCCCATTGGCTCCTCTACAATCACTGGCAGAGCAACCCACTGCTGAACCCAAACAAAATTCATTGTTAGTCAAAGAGCCCATGATAGAATCAAACGAATGGATGCCCTTAGCGCCATTGAAAGCGCGAGCGAAGCTGGGCTCAACCTCGAGGAACGTACCTGCTATAGTAATATCAGAGAATTGAAGCTCCTGTGGCGAGATTGCAGATGGAGAGTGCCGGAAATTCTCAAGATAGCTCCAAGGATGCCCTGGGTTTGCCAATCAGGATCTGACGAAGGACCAAAGTAGAACGAAGGCAGGAGGCGCTATTTGGGCACGCGCCAATGTGGAAGGCAAACGAACAGCTGTCAAAGAAGATCTCCCAGGATGGTCAAATCGCTTCAAGCGGGACGACGTCGATCAAACAATTGTGGCTAATAGCAAGACCAATTCGTGCCTGTTCGTCGGATAGGGATGTTGGCGAACGGTATGGCTGACGAGAAGAGTTAGTATTTGGTGGAGTGACACGCGAGCCGGGTAGCTTGCTCCCGCCTTTGACAGGCCAACGACAACCACTGAACAGAAAGGAGAAGCCTGAGGGGGCTGACGTGCAGAAATTCAATTGAGACAACAGTCCACTTACATTTCTTTGCTTTGCTTCGGTTGCCTCCCAATTCGTGGCGATTAGGCAGGCTGATTGGTCGAAGCCGGCTGCAGTCCGAAGGGGTAGCGGGAAGGATAAGTGCCTGAGGCGGTGCAAGTGGATTCTTGGTTAAAAGTTGGGTGGAGAATTGAACGCGGCGGCAAAATGATGTGCTCGGAGAGCAGCAATTCCGAAAAATTAAATCGCTGAGGCGTGCAGGTACTGTATAGGAAGTATTGTAGGCCCGTAGGTAAACGAGGTCGGGTAGTCGGGGGCTCAGCAGGTGGCGAAAAGTCCCCAGGTTGTTCGAGACTCGAATACCGCAACGAAGACCCTGCACGAAGGAGGGAATGCGATGCTGAATGACGCACAATGCAGTGAGAGAAGATGCTGCTGCAGAGGGGAAGAAGGCGCAGAGAAGATATGGGTCAAAAAGAAAGCCATACGTTCGGGCTGCGTCAGACGCCCGGGAGCTTAAATGGGTGAGGTCAGTAGGGAAAGGAGCGATGTTGCATGCCGGAATGGCAACGTGACAGACGGCCAGAGTTTGGGTTATCAAGGCTACGGAATACAGTGCAGGGCTGGGGAAAAGACAGTGTGCGAGCAGGTAGTGCTATCCGCCGAAAAGTTTGGGCCTCGACATCCGCTTCTCCACTGCTGGCAGCAGCGTCGTAGCCTTGCATTTGGCGGGTCAGTCCACGGAGACCCTGACGGCCCATGCTACCTGGTCCGGTAGGTAGTGATTGGTGGGCTGTTGGAATGTTCGACAGAAGAGCAAAAGCCAGGCTCAGTCATGACGATATTCATGCGAAGTGGGCAGTCGGCCAACCCTGTGACCCTGCGGCGGGCGCCTGTTCAGCGGGAAGGGCTGCTTCTCATGCGAATGCCGTCTCCCACTTGCATGTCCTACGCTCTCTCCGTTGGTGCCTCCAGCAACGGCCGTCTGCGGTCCAGGGAGCATGCAACCCAGCTTCGCACCGCGCTGTGTGGCTCGGGGGAAGACTCCGGCCGCGACCCAATGGAGGCGAGGCGACTAGCCGGCCAAGTGTAGATTCATGGGACAGTCATGGTGACGATCTGGCGGATGATGGGATGCAGACAATGCTTGCAGTGGTTGCAAAGGGAGAGCGCCACAGCGCCGCGTCCAACACAGGACCCTGATTCCCGTCCCACTGCTTTCTCACGTGGCCCTAGCGCTAGCGTAGCTGCCCTGTTTGCTCGGGTCGGTCGGTGGCGCCGAACCTCATGCTATTTGCGACTTTCCCATCCGGCTGGCAGAGCTTCGAATCTCAAACGGCCCCTGAAATGTCAGATTTTTCCTATGGCGCTTTTGCGAGCGACACGCCTGCCACCGCTCCGCGAGCATGGGCCGCAAAGGGCAGCCACACCGCGCATGCCGATCTCCACTATCGAATCGAAAAATAGAAATGCCATGCCCACGATCGACGCCCATCTTGCCTGTTAAGAAGGCCGCTGCGCAGCCACTGTTGTGCCGTCCTCTCGCGTTCGAGACTGCCATGGACATGTGGCGAAGAACGCTTGTAAGCCCAACATGCTGGGAAGATGGCGTTTCACAGACAGCAGCGTGCAGTATCGTTCGGGACTTCCGCTGACGAAAACGGTCCGGCGGGGAAGATCGTCAATCTCCAACACCCTTTCCATCATGACGGCCCTGCGCGTTGGCGAAGAAAGGGCTTTCGTTCGAGCCGGGCCCACGCCAGCCGAGGCGAGTCAAAAGCTCCTCGCGCGCCTCACCTGCTGATACGCTGCGGAGTTCACTGCGAGGCCACCCAGGTTCTCGGTAGCATCGCCACATCTCGAATCTCATGTGCGTTCGTCATCGTTGCCGATCTCTATTGCTTGCGTTGCCATGGCGGACTGACTCATGAAACGCTAACCTCACCTCTATCCCTTTAGGACCGCATCGAAATTCCAGGTCCCATTCTAGGTCATCAGGAACGTCAAAGTATGTGCTATGACGCAAAGTCGGGACCGGTGCACTCGTCGTGCATTTCGCTTGTGGCATACGACGTAGATGCATCTGCCGACGCCACAGGGCACGGCCACTGAAGCTATTGAAGCTGCACGTGAGTATTGGTCTAGCCAATTCGAAAGGGAAGCGACCACAAGGATAGTTACCCTTTTTCGAACGCCACACTCGGCCCGTTTTTGTGATACGGGGAAATAGAGTTTGAGGTGGAGTTAATCGCCTACATCGCTTCCAATAGGACGAAATTCGCCTAAAAAATTCTGCGAACAGTCACGTTCGTGATTCCGGAAGATCGGCTCTGTAATCGGGTTCGGATGCAACGTAGATGTGCATCTCGACGCAAGTCGAAGCAAAATTTAAGGTTAATCGAACAGCAAGCATCATTCCCGCGGTATAATAGCACATCTTAAGATCAACCTTCAACGCAGGAGAGCATATAGGTGAAACGGTCGTCTTGTAGCTTGTAAGGTGATGGGTATTTAGTATCATTAGAAGACCGGCCGTGCTGTGTATACTACTGGATATTCCCACGTTGTGCTGGTCTTGTGTGTGCAATTCGAAATTACGCTCGCGAATGTTTACTAACAGGGTCATATTATGAAAAGTCGTCCACAGACTTCGCGTGATTGCAGCCAGTCCGGACTTTCCCATGAATCGCTCTGGTACTAGGCATTGAACGATTTCTCGCTGCCTACTGACCGCTCCCATCAACGCGGCCAGGTTCACGGCCTAACTCATTCGTCTTTCCCACTCTCCGGCAAAATTAGACGGGGCCATGTACTCGCCACTCGAGCGCCTTCGGCTCTTCCGTCGAAACAATCGCTCCCTGCAACGGAGTTCAGCGTGATCCAACCAGAGCCTTGATGCAGCTCACCAGGTGGGGATGTAAGAGCGAGGTATACGATCCGAGCGCAGGGGGAGTGGACTTCTTAGCATTTTGCTCGTTTCTTTAAGATTGGTCATCAGCGCAAGAAAATTTCGAGAATCCTTTCAAGCTGGCCATCTCCTGCCTTTGGTTGGGCAGACATATGTGCGCAGGAAATCGTCGACGGCTTGGAAGTAGCCCGGCTCGGCAACTGTATCGTTGTGTGTGCCCTCAGGCAGCTCATGCCAGACTTTCGGTTCACTTCGACAGATCTCGTAAAGCGTTCGCATGTGTGACGGCCTGAGAGAATTAGCCTGCCAGCCATAATGAAACTGGGATGAGCAAACGGAACATACGGAACAATCTCATCCTTCAGGCCGCTCAAGAACAAGATCGGGATATCTGTGATTTTAGGGAGCATCTCCTCAGTCGGCCAAATCTGGTGGCATAGCGGTGCTAGGTATCGTGCTGGAGGAAAGGCACTAGAAGTAGTTATGAGTATAATTTTCTCTGCATTCAAAAAAGGGAATACGCACCTGGGTATCATTTTCTTAATGCTCAAGAACGTGTTCTCGAGGATCATGCCAGCAATTTGCCCCTTCCATTTCTCATTTTCCCTTGCCTCTTTCTGAGCTCTTACTACTAGGCCGGTTCCAACCGCGCCACCTAGGCTCTGTCCATACACGACCACCTTCGTGTCTCGCAATTCTTGACTGTTACGGATCCAGTCTAGCCCTGCTTGCGCGTCGATGTTTAAACCTTTCTCATTTGGTGTGCCGGAGCTCAGTCCATATCCGCGATACTGGACCATCAGGACTGAGCACGCGAGCTCATCGTGAAGGACTCGGGCGATCGGCAACCTATATCCAATATTGCCCGCATTCCCATGAAACATCAAGATCGTGACGTTTCTCGCTCGCGCCGGATTTGCAGGCCGTATATGGAATGCGTGTAACTTCTCTCCATCAGGCGTGTCAATGTATACCTCGTCGGCGCAATGTGAGGGGATGTGGAACTCTTCAGGCTGCGGGACGAGGCTGCGCGCATTTGCAGGGACGTTGCGCGGATAGATGATTTCGTTCTGTTTGAAGTATAGGAGGCCGGAAAGTAAGACAGCGATGCCGGACGAACCGATCAGAGAGACGCGCAACGCGTTAACGACGTTGTTCATGTAATATGACATTGTGGTGGAGCTGGGCGCAATGTGATGCTCGCGCCGTTCAGGGTTTTGAAATTGACTATGTTGCAGTGTATGCCCAGGGATATCTAGGACATGCGATCGCAGTGATGCATATGTAGGAGAGACAGGAGATGAGGATATGGGGGAGGCGAGATTTAAAGCGAAGATCGTTTGGACAGGAGGCGGTGCCAGCCTGCTTTCCCAAAAGAAGGTGCAGCGCAGGGAGCGGCGGGGTTGTTTCGAGGCCAATGGGCGATGTTGCAATTAGAGTATGGGATTAGAAGCTGTGTCTTTGCGCAATAATCATCCTCGTGGGAAAGAGTTGAATTGACAGAGAAGCACGGGGGAAGTGCTGCGCTTGTGAGCCGTTCCCGCATCGGGGCGCGGTGGAGCAACTTCAGCCAACTTGGAGTTCATCACTGGCATGCGGGATGGCCCGTGCGCCTCGCTTTCGGGAGCTCAAAGTTGAAGCGCGCGTCAACCTTGACTGCCTGTTGAGCTTCAGAGCTTCTGCACGGCAACGAAGTCGTTTCTCACACAGCTCAACAACAACCTCTTCAACCAGTTGCCTCTATAGCTCCCCCCAGGACCAAGTCAAAAGAGTTCTGAGAACGCTTTTAGAAGCTAGATTTGCAACTAAGCAGTCAATCATGCAGCGAACGGGGATGCTGAGGGAAGGTACATGATTCCAGAAGTCCGTCAAAAGCTTTCTGAAGCTCACAACGAAGCAGATGGGATCCACGTGGATATGGATCACCTAAAGAAGGGCGAGGTCAAGTGAGTTTGAGTTAATCCGGCATCTGTTGATCCACTGCTAATCCATCTCTTCCAGCCTGGGCACATCTATGTATGTCATCGAACAGCCTCTGCGACACAAGCAGTCCCTTCGTCTTATGATACGCGGGTCTCCTATATCTAACGGTGTATAGCATGGCCATCAACTTCCGAGACGGTGTGATATTAGGTGCGGACAGTCGGACAACCACAGGCGCATACATTGCGAACCGCGTCACGGACAAGCTCACACAGGTGCACGATACGATATGGTGCTGCCGATCAGGTTCAGCAGCAGATACACAGGCTGTGGCGGATATTGTGCAGTACTACCTGGGCATGTACGGCACTACCAACAATGAGGCTCCAACTACTCAAACGGCCGCCGCACTCTTCCAGGAGATCTGCTACGAGAACAAGGACCAACTGAGGTAGGCGATATCAGCATATTCTCCAATATGCAAATGGATGCTGACTCGGTGATAGCGCTGGTATGATCATCGCCGGCTACGATCATCGACATGGAGGCCAAGTCTACTCCATTCCTCTGGGCGGTTCGCTCCACAAGCAGTCGTATGCCATCGGTGGCTCTGGATCGACGTACATCTATGGTTACTGCGACGCCAACTGGAGGGAGGAGATGACTCAGGAAGAGGGCATAGACTTTGTCAAAGGCTCCTTGCAGGAGGCAATCAAATGGGATGGCAGCTCCGGTGGAGTCATTCGTATGGTTGTGCTGACGGCGAAGGGTGCTCAGAGGCACCTGTATCTTCCGGATACTGGCTACAAGGGCCCTGGCGAGCAATGAGAGGTGCATTGAACTGGATTGCATACGTGCATGGCGTCACAGGTTTTACAGCAGGCTACCTCCAGCAAAGAGAGTCTTGTGATTGACTTCGCTTCCGAGAAATCAACCCGTTTTCAGTTTCACATTTCAAAGTGTATGCGATTCTAGACATCGAAAACTGTGCGGAAGTCTTGAAAAGACTTTTTTATGCCAGGCATTCCCTCTGATAGTGCTATCGAGCACTCATAAAGAGTGCAATCATTGCGTAGCCGCGCTTCAGATGTAAAAATCCAGCCACATGTATAAATCTCTCGTCGAGAGATGCCATTAAGTTGACCTCTCGTTCGCAAAGAACTGTTCCGCAGCATCTGGTTAACATGCAGCTGGAGTCACCTCAATGGTGCCGCTAGGGTCTCATTTTGAGTAATGCTGTCTACATTATCGTAGAGTCTATCGGCGGAAAACCGTTAACGCCGTTGACGTCGAGCTTATTCACTCAAGTAATCTTCAGATGAAGAAGTTGTGAAAATTTCAGGATCCCAACGCAATTTGTAACGGGCAGACTGATTACCTACAAAGGAAGTCCTGCACAACCTTTGAAATCTATCCCTCAGTTTCTGATTGGTTGTTGCGTTTCACTGCCTGCTGCTTACTCTATTTGACATGGAGAGATCCAGAAGCTAAATCTTCACTTCAAGGAAGTAAAAACTTGAGCTCCTTTGCAGAGTCGTTGTCAATAAATAAGTCTCCTTCGAACTCCCTCACCAGAATTGTCTTCAAAAACTCTCTACACAAATCTCAAAAAGCAAGTTCAAGACAAATGGCACCCTCAGTTCTCCTCATTGGTGCGTCAGGCGCCTTTGGTCGCCCTCTAGTCGAAGAATTCATAAATCAGCTATCCAAGTTTGACAAAGTCGGTATCCTCGCCAACCCTTCCAAGGTGTCCAAGTTTGCAAATGTTGCGTCGCGCGGTATCCACGTCGTCCCAGGCTCATTTGTCGACCCAAAGTCGTATGCCGGGTACGACGCGGTGGTTTCACTCGCTGGCAATGCCATTATGCGCTTGCAGCCTGCTATGATTGACGCTGCCATTGCCGGGGGCGTCACTCACTTCTATCCGTCCGAGTATGGGTCGGACGTCGCACAGGAAGCGCTGAAGGAGTTTCGGTACTTCCGCGACAAGCGTGTCGTGCGTAACCACCTGGTTGCCGCGGCACGAGCCCATCCAGACTTCCGATATACACTCATGCTTACCGGCCCGTTTACGGAGTGGACGATTGACAAGGTCTACAGCGTCTACCAGGACGACAAGAAGGTGGTGACATACGGCAGACCAGATGCTCCCATTGATGTGACGAGCATTCCAGAGTAAGTGGCCCGGATGCCAGCAGATAACCTATCACATGCTAAATCTCGCAGCATTTCGAGGTACACTGTTCTTTCTATTCTGCTTCCCTTTGTATCGGGGCAGCAAAAGCGCGAAATACGCGTCGTGGGCGAGAGTACCACATTTCAAGGTCTCATCGACGTTCTTGGCGAAGTCGAAGGGAAAGCGTACCAGACGACGTATCTGCCGGCAGATGAAGCGCTCGCAGAGCAAGAAAAGGCTCGAAAAGCTGAAGACGAAGAAGCCGAACTGGCTTGGAGTTTGAGAACACTTGGTGCAGGTGGCTTTGCGATTGTGCCCGGGCCTTTGGACAATGCACGCTTCGATTTTCCACCAGAGTCAGTGAGAGAGACATTTGAGAGGGTCTTTCCCCGAGAGCAATGAACCTGAGAATTGAAAGATGTGGTATGTCTAGCCATGGCGTCTAAGGATACGGTGTAGGGGTTGTTGATAGTACTAGGCGTTTTGGGAGATGAATGTCTATGGCAGCCAGGCTTAATTGAACACGCTGAGTTAAGAGAATGCTTTAGGAGCATGAATATGATAGCAATTTGATCAGGATTTGCGTCTGAAGAATCTGAACTTGCCGAGAAGCGAACTCGACGAAGCATCGCCAAGTTATCCCGCCCGCCCCCGGAGCGGAACCCCCCACTCCAACCTCACTCCTCTCTTGGCGCTTCTGTCCTCAATGAAGTTTCCTCTCTCAAAATGATTCCAGAAAAAAGGTCGACTATACTCGTATATATTGCTTACAAGAAGGAAAATAGAACGGGCTGCTTGGGAGCTAGAATTGGGCGAGATGATGATCACGCGGGGAGTGGAGGCGGAACCCGCCCGCGGGAGCGGGGCCCGGAGTTAATGCACTGGAAGTGCTTATCGATAACAGGCGCGCTAGCGCGACTGCCTTTTAGGATCTCGCGAGATCCATCCTTCTACATCCCCTTCACTGCTCCCAAGCAACCAGTCGCATCCGCTTCCACGCCATTTCGAACATGGCGACGTTGGTTGCCGAAGCTTCCGTTTTAGATGGCGCTGTTAGCCTGGGCATACTTCGAGGATCGTTTACTTCGCATCCGAATGCGCTTCGCAACGAGTCTGGACCGCCCCAGAAGAAGCAGCGCTTGAGCCTGAGCAAGGGCGGCAGCGCACTATCGCAGGAGGAGGAAGATGGGACGTTCCCAGATGATGTGGTGCTGGCGCAGTTCCTAATCTCGCTGGTACGTCTTCGTGTGGAGTAGATCAAATTGTACTCGCTAATTTCATTTCCCAGCAATATGACCACGCGAGCCGACCACCACATCGATCTGTAGCCAACGGAACCGTACCTATATTCTTGAATGAGATAAAAGAAGTTGAAGGGGATGCATATGTCGTTTGCATCTCTCCGCGGACAAACAGGTCTATATCGTATGAAGTGGTCCTGCAGTCCAAGGCCGACACGTTGGAGCCGGTTGTGGCACACCTGGAAAGAGTTTGCCGCCTGTTTCAGACGCCTTCAAAGGGGCGCAGTGTACCTGCTTGGGCACCATGCCGGCTTATCTTCCGTGGCGACGACGTGCGATTGGAGATTTCCATACTCTGGCGCAAAGGAGTTGCCTCGGTGAACGTGCCAAATACCCCGAAGCAGTGCCTTGAATTACTCTCGGCATATGTTCCGGATGTAAAACATGGATCGGATGTGGCGTGGTCACTGTCCGACTTCTACGATAATGTCCACGTGCCGCCCAGAGATATGACTGTCCCTCAGAGAATCCGCGAAGTGGACTTGGAATGTGATCTGTATCCATTCCAACAGAGAGCAGTTGACTGGATGCTGAAACGCGAATGGAAGACCAATGCTCTTCCGTCTTGTTTTCGAGTCGTTGAAGACTGCCTTAGCCGCAAGTATCACTTCAGCAACGTTCACGGCTTGTTCTTGGACGAAGAGCCATCCTTTCTGGAAGTGCAAGGCGGTATACTTTGTGAGGAGATGGGTCTGGGTAAAACCGTTGAGCTCCTCGCTCTCATATCGCTCAATCGTCGCGACCCAACCAAGGAGCAGCGGATCGATCCAAATCTCACAATATCTTCCGCGACCCTGATCATCACACCTCCGCATATACTTCAACAATGGCAGGGAGAAATCTCGCGCCATGCTCCGCACCTGAAGGTTTTGAACTATACCGGCCTCCAAGCCGAGCATAGGAACACAAAGCATCAGTCCGAAGTCGAGGATTTGCTACAGTACGACATTGTCTTAACGACATACAACGTACTTTCACGGGAGATACACTATGCCGAACGCCCTCCAGAGCGTAACTTGCGCCACGCGAAGCAGTACGAGGCTCGTCGAAGTCCACTTGTGCAAATCTCGTGGTGGAGGGTGTGCCTCGACGAAGCGCAGATGATCGAGAGCGGAGTAACCAAAGCTGCCATTGTCGCAAGACTCATTCCACGGTGTAATGCGTGGGCAATTACTGGAACACCGTTGAAGAAGAACATCGAGGATTTATTTGGTCTGATTCTCTTTCTAGGACTCGAGCCCTTCTGCGCCTCTAAGAAGGTCTGGAGTCGGGTTGACAAACCGTTGTTCAAAGAAATCTGCTCTACTATCGCCCTCCGCCATACGAAGGACTTGATCCGACAAGAACTTCGTCTTCCACCGCAGAAACGCGTGGTGATCACCATGCCATTTACAGCCATCGAAGAGCAGAACTACTCCCGTCTTGTCCAAGAGATGTGCGACGAGTGTGGCCTGACTCCAGATGGTGCCCCGGCCGTGGATGACTTGGATCTTGAGTCTCCAGGTCTAGTAGAAAAGATGCGTGGCTGGCTCCGCCGACTTCGACAAACATGTTTGCACCCACAGGTTGGAGGCCGGAACAGGCGGGCTCTTGGCCGAGGCAATGGACCTTTGAAGAGCGTCAATGAGGTACTCGAGATCATGATCGATCAGAATGAGACCAACCTTAAGGCTGAGCAACGACAAGTCGTACTCTCTCAGGTCCGCCACGCTCACATTATTGCCAACAATAACAGCGAAAGCATTACAGATAGGTGGAGCACGGCCCTCGATATGTACACGGCTGCCTTAAAGCAAGCTAGCGGCTTTGTGGACGTCATCAGGACCGAGTTGGCTGCAGAGAAGGAGAAAGAGTCTGCTGCAACAGTTTTGAAGGACCCAGAGAGCTCGAAAGACGGCTCCAGCTCTGAGACAGAAGCTGAGGAAGAGAAGCAGGATAAGAACAGTCGGCTAGCTGTTCTCCAGAAGACGCTTCGAGCTGCACTTGAAGTGCTCCATGTTTGCGCTTTTTTCGTGGGTACTGCTTACTTCCAGCTGAAGAGCGATGAGAACAAGATAAAGCCAGAGTCTGAAGATTTCCATCGCCTCGAAAAGCTCGAGATGGAGTTCTACGATGAGGCAAAGAGCATGAGGAAAGAAATGCTTCGAGAGTGGCACGACGCTGCACAACGTCTGATGCGCAAAGTCTCCTCACGACGCAATTCCAGGAGCATTCCAAAGATACCATCGCTCAAGGACTTCGGAGGCATCGAGAGCCGCAAGTTTCTCGAAAAGTTTGATGATCTTAGTGAGATGCTCGATAGGCAGACTCTGCAGGTCGAGAAATTGCGCTCGAAAGCGACAGAG
Source organism: Rhizodiscina lignyota (assembly GCA_010015805.1). Lineage (NCBI taxonomy): Eukaryota > Fungi > Ascomycota > Dothideomycetes > Aulographales > Rhizodiscinaceae > Rhizodiscina > Rhizodiscina lignyota. Next base: position 541,300 of record ML978126.1, read on the forward strand.
TATCTATTGCTCAACCTTGTGGATGAGGATGAAGGTGTCGAAACGACTGGCGACGAGTACGAGGATTCTACAAAGAAGCAGGATGAGCTGTACGCCTACATTACCGCACTTCGAGCAGCTGTCAGTGATCGCCATCGCCTCCTGACTGGACAGTCCAACTTCCTCATTGATAGTGAAATCAAGGAGGCACTGAAACTAGCGAAAGAGGGAGAAGGACACGCCCCTGAGCTCTTTTTGCAACTCATGGACGAACGTCAGAAGCTCCTGCCGAAGACCGATGAAGATTCCTTAAGGGCCATCATTTCGCAGATCCGGGGAACAGTGACCACGTTGCAATGGCAGAGCGACGGCGGATCTTCCCGCGCGGGCTCTGAACTTAGCATCGTAGAAGCACAGCTGAAAGAAACGCAGCAGATCTCTTCGACACAGGTCAGACTTGTCGGTGAGCTGGAGAAGGACCTTGAACTTTTTACCAAGACAATGAACCAGCGACTGGAGTTTTACAGACAGCTACAGATCATCTCCGACACAGTTGCGCCGTACAAAGAAGACCTGGATGATACGCTGGACCTCCGGGCATTGCAGAAGCAACAAGAGGAGCAAAACAAGAGCGACCAGAAACTGGCAACTCTTACCACCAAGCGGAGGTTTCTGATGCATCTGCAGAACGAATCGACGAGTCAAGAGGCACGCATGTGCGTCATCTGCCAGAGTACTTTCGAACTTGGAGTTCTTACGGTTTGCGGTCATCAATACTGCAAGGAATGCATTAGACTCTGGTGGCGCGAGCATCGAAATTGTCCGGTTTGTAAGCGCAACTTGCATCTTGTGGACTTCCACGACATCACCTACAGACCCGACGAGCTTCGCGCCGAAGAGGAGAATAACCCCTCTCCATCGCCCTCAAAGTCTGACTCGGGTTCACCCCGAACTTCGGCGACATCGATTTACTCTGACATGAACGCCAATACGCTCATAGAGATCAAGTCTGTCGATCTGAATGGCTCGTACGGAACCAAAATCGACACTATCGCGAAACATCTTCTCTGGATACGAGAACACGATCCAGGCTCAAAGTCGCTCATCTTCTCCCAATACCCTGATTTCTTGCAAGTGCTCGGAGGTGCTCTTCGACATTTCAAGATTGGGTATAGTAGCTTCAGCGACAAGTTGGGAGTGGAGAAATTCAAGAAAGACGCATCTGTTGAGACCATCTTGTTGGATGCAAAGTCGGATTCATCGGGCTTGAATTTGGTCAACGCTACGCACGTCTTCCTATGCGAGCCCTTGATTAACACAACGATCGAGCTGCAGGCCATTAATCGCGTGCATCGAATTGGGCAGCAGCGCCCGACTGCGGTGTAAGTGATCTTTTTATCGTTTGGTTTTCGCCCAAAAAATTTGTGATGTTGATCTTTCTTGATGCGACAAACATCAAGTTTGTTCTCATTGTCCGCAGCTGTGCTTTCAGTGGTTACAAGCACCAAGTTTTGCTAACTCCTCACAGATACATGTACCTCATTTCAGACACTGTCGAGGAGAGTATCTATGACATCTCCGTATCACGACGTTTGGCCCACATGGGTGGTAAAGGATCCACACAGGTGTCACGCTCTGGCACACCTTTTCCACAGCTGCAGGAAACAGCACTGGATGCCGCAAACACGCTTGAGCTCCAGCAAGCTCCGATATCGACGCTGTTGGTCAAAGGCAGAAGTGGTGGGGAAGTCGTGGAACAGGAGGACCTCTGGGGTTGCCTGTTCGGCAAGGTTAAAGGTCGTAGAGAAAAGGTGAGTGGGGAAATGGCTAGGGAGGTTGACCGGTTCCTTCGTGCAGAAGCTGCAGAGTCTAGACGCGCTCAGAACGCAGCTCAGGGCATGCTCGATGGAGCTTGAGCTGGCACTATTCCGTTTTATGGCATCGTACGCGCTCACGCGACGCGATCTGGCAGGCAAATTTGGAGAGCCTGCAGTTTTTTCTTTCAGAGTCTAACTAGCTACTCACGAGGACGCTTCGTCTCCTATGCATATAGCTTTCACCTCCAATGAAGGTGCAGCCTGCATCTATCCAGGGCTAATCTCAACGCTCTGTCAATGACATTGCTGCACTTCATCTGAGCAAGTTTGCGAGCTCCCGCATGATTTTCAGATTCCCCACAGTTAATCATCAGAAGCTCCAGGTCACAGCGTATCCGCCTTTCAACTCCGTTGGAAACACAAGAATGAATCGCCAAGGGTGGTGTACAGCTGGAATTGCAAGGGACATGATGCCATCCCGCCGGCACATGCATGAAGCCCGACACAGACACTTGGCCGAATTTGAGAGATGGAAGCACACCCTTTCGCTCGCCTCGTTTGCCCGAATATGACACTGTACTTTGCACCATAATCACTGCACATGCTGACAATGGATGATTTATCGTGCTTGAGGGGCAGAGCAAGTGAACAAGCTTTTGCCAGCGAAAGCTTGTCTGAGGATCCGACCCGTCGGAGGCCCCCAAGGAACACCGTTACTCGCCTTGGACCCAATCGCAAGGCATCGGGACGATGAGGCAGACGTGTATACCATGCGCGCACGTTTGCAAAGGCATTCCTTTCGATCCTTGTGCAACTCCAGGCGGCCTTCGTTTTCCACCACGGAAAATCGCTTGGCCTGGGAATATGGTGCGGACTGGAGACAGCATCGCCGGCCATGCCCGCCTGGGAGGGCTCGCATGGTTAGGAGGCGCGTCAAGGGCGTCGCAGCCAATGGGTCGGCGGAGCGCAGGCCACTATTTAGGACGACGCCCGACCGAAGTCAACTCGCTGAGCTGGGGCTCAGAGACGCGAGACAAGCTTTCCCACGCCGGCTGTAGGTTAGATCCAAGCTTTAACTGTACGGAGGGCCAGACCACTTTGCTCCCACCTTCCAGCCTCTCACGCACGCCTCGTCCTCGTTGCTGTGATCGTCTGGTTGTTTTCTCTCGGCGCCCGCGCCCCACCTGCGAACAGCCCCTCGCTGTATGTACGGTTACATACTCGGAACTCCAAAAAAGCAACAGCCCGTGCCTACGCTGCTTGGCAACGACCTCATCTGCCAAGCGTTTATGCATTGAGCACTGTGCCATCAGAGACCTCAGATATCGCATCCAAAGTACGTCCAAAGTCCCCTTCGCTCGCCCCATTCCCCGGTCGCGTTCAGTCCCCCCTTGTGGCAGAGCAGGCGCGCTTGCTTCTAGAAGCCATCGTTAGAAGCGTCGCGCCGTCGCATCACACCGCCGCAGCGAAACGCGCGTACCCCGTTAGAGCCTCTTCGTTTCCAGTCGGAAACAAAATGGCCTTCATCAGCGCTTCCCCACAGACCTGCGCCCAAGACACGTCTCTGTCCAAAAGCTAACGACCAAGAAGACTCTCGCGCCTTCACTGATCTCCCCGACAAAGTTGCTCTGAGTCTCCCGCAGACGCCGTGGGCCGAGTTAAGGAACCCTCGTGAATCTCACGCTTTGCCGACAGTCGCCTACGGAACACTCAGGACCTCGACTCTTAACATTCTTAGCGCTGTCGATTCGTTCAGTGCAAACAGACCTACGTTCCACAAGTTTCCAAGCGAAAGGCACTACCTACCTATCCCCTCGGCAACGTGACGATACTTGCACCCTCATCCACACCTTGATCCCTCGGAACCCAACACACGATCCTGTAGAGGAGGCGGCTTTCATTGAGCGGGCGATAGTTACAACCACGGACCTGCTGCGGTACGCCGCATAATGTCGGCAGTTTTGACGACAGCATGCCTTCCACCGCAGCCGGCAGATCACCTTCACCGCAACCACCGCCATCAGGACGAAGCACATCCTTCCTTTCGAGGATCAAAGCGCCTTTTGGATCGAAGACGAGAAACATTGCGGAGTTCTATATCCAGCCAGACGATCCGCACAGGCAGTATTCGCCGGGAGATCATATTACAGGGAGCGTTATCTTGAAGGTGGTGAAACCGCTGAGGGTCACGCATGTGGTGGTGTGCTTGCATGGCTTTGTGCAGGTCTACAAGACGCCGAACAATCCGGGGGAAAGCTACCGCGCGTATACTGGCACGTCTGTACCAGGGAAGACCGCTCGCACAGGCTACTTTGGCAATGGTTTCGTTTCTCTCTTCCAAGATGAGCACATATTATGTGGGGAAGGGAGGCTCGGTGAGGGGGTATATCAATTTGGTTATGAATTGGTCTTCCCACGCGATCGATTGCCCAGCAGCATTGACGTATGTATATGCATTGCTTCTCCCGCAGTAATGGCTTCATTAACTCCGAATGCAGTTCGAACGGGGCACGGTTTCGTATATGATCACTTCGACTATCACGAAACCCACCACAATATCGCCGACTACGATATGCGACCGTAAAGTTCAACTGACCGAGGATTTCGACATAGCAACATTACGCCCACCAAGGCCGAGAGTAATCACGTTAGAGCCATTGACGAAACGAGGGAGAGCAAAGCATTTGGCCAAGAAACGAGCATTGACTGGTGATTCTGATTCAAGTCCACAAGGATCAACACCACCGGAAGCGTCAACGGGTCAACGGAATCAAAATACATCTGGCTCGCAAGCAGATGGCGAGCTCCCGATGAGTCCTGCGCCCAGTGAGACAAGTTTCGACAGCTGCATAAGCAGCTGTGGCACTGGGTCGGCGGCAATGGAGTCCGTTTCTCATTCGGCGATTACCAACGGAAGCAACAAAACCGGACATAAATACTCTACAGAAGAAGCGCAGCGTCCAATATCAGCGACAATAGAGCTGCAGCGGCAAGGATTCCTAAGGGGTGATGCTATCCAGCTGCGCATCCTTGTGCAGCACAGGAAGCTTGTTAAGAGCTTGCATGGAGTGATCATCACTTTGTATAGGCAAGCTCGTGTGGACATGCACCCTGCTCTACCTGTGGTTGGGAAGGAAGGCCAGGAGAAAACGGAAGATTACTATCCAAAGTCAAGAACGGGACTCGGAGGACTCTCCCTGTCTTCTGCGGGTTCCAGTCACGTTTTCCGCAAGGACCTGTCACAATCCTTCGCTTCCCTCATTATCAACCCTGACAGTCTCACTGCGGATATCAAAGCCGCCGTTCGCGTGCCAGAGGAAGCTTTCCCGTCGATATCATCTGTTCCAGGAGGAATGATTAGCTTCAAATACTATGTGGAGGTTGTTCTTGATCTACATGGGAAATTGTCGGGTCTGGATAGACTATTTCCGAGCTCAGGAATGTCGACTGGATACGGGCCACAAGCTGCCAACTCCACGGTTGATACCGCAAATGGACCCATGTTTTCTGCATGGGGCGGGCATTTGATCGACACTCAGGAGATCCGACGAGAGAAGGGCATCATATCATGTGTGTTCGAGGTCGTCATTGGCACGCGCGACAGTCAACGTACAGCGGCCCAAAAAGCAGCGACGCGATTCCAGCACTCAGAACAAGAGGCCACAGCGAGAGCGACTCGGCCAAACGACCAGAACGCAGGGCCCCAGTCAACGAATCCACATGAATTACCTCCAGCAACGGATGACCTTGCCGAATATTCCTACGACCCGAATATCCCGTATGACGAGGGCTATCATTATGAAGATTACGCTTACGATCACGAGTATGGAGGCATCCGCCCCTATCAACCCGACTCACAATCGACCTTACACGCACCGCCTCCCATGCATGCCATTCCACTTCCTGACATGACCGAGGAAGAAAATCTACCCGAGAAAGAGCGACTTCGACGTGCCGAAGCTCGACTATTACCGAGCCAACCTCCAGAGATGGATGAACCTGAAAGCTCCACGACGGCTCGCAATGTAGCTCCTTCGGCACCGCTACTTCCAGAGCATTCTGGCACTGTGTCTCATCCACCATCCGCACCACCCCAGCATGAGAACTCCTTCCAATTCAACGTTCCATCCGCACCGCCACCAATTGACACTCCAGCGGAGAGAGATAGGCGCTTATCCGCAGCACCGGAGTACTCGGGGCCAAGCAATGCACAACCGGCTCCTACGGACGACAAGCAAGAGCTACATCTTCGTCGACTCGAGATGGAGCGAAGCGCGCCAGACGATGCACCAGGTCAGTCGGGAGCGAGTGGGCCAAGTGCTCCCCCACAAGAAGCGCAAGAGGCGGACGCTGGAGCCGAAGACGATGCGCCTAGTGCTCCGGCTTTTGTTGAGGATGATGCTCATGGAATTGGCACGGGAAGCGCTGGCGGAGATTTCTCCCAGCTTCCGAGGTACGAGCGCTAGGCGCATGAACAGGCGTATATGTTGATGCTTTCGAGAGGATATGTGACGGGGAAAGTCACTGGTCACGATTGTATGCTAGGCGTTTTCAACGATACCATGCAGGCGATGTATTCATCCGCCATGCGCTGTGTTATGCTTTGATTTACGGGCTGATCTTGCAGCCCTACTACGATAGGTGAACTTGCGCTGGAATCAATACTGAATGTCGATGTCGAAGCAGTGCAACCCTGCTCGATACCAGCGAAAGCACATTGAATTAAGCTTTCGGAAATGCTCCTGTTCGTTTGGAAGAGCGAGGATTGCTTCCCTTGAAATATTTTATCAAACTCGTGTGTTGTGATCAAATCCACTCCAAGGTATACGCAACCAGGCTTTCACAAACACTCCAGCTCGTTTTGAACACCAAGGCTACTTTGCCTTGAGTCACCTCATGAAGCGTGCGTGATAGTTTAAACAAGCTCCAAGACATGCACAATGGAGTTTTCAGAGACGCGCTTTGTCGTCGCGATGTTTAAGACTAGCTCATCGCAAAACAATTACAATTCGTTTCGCGCTCCACTGTTTATCCTGTTTGTCACCCCCTGGGCCCTCGGCCACTTTGACACCGAAGATCCAACCCAACCTCTCCTTTAACGTAACATTCTTGGGCGCTTCATTCCTCTTGTAGTTTGGTAGGAGTTATGACCATGTCGTGTGCGGGGTGATCTGCGATAGGACCTGCTACTTCGTGCTACTTCAAAGATCTACATCGTATAGAGGTATTCTTAGCTGCCGAGTACTCCGCCACGACGAACCTCATGGCGTAGGACAAGAGCGATGGTCACGATATAGTCATTATGGCTATATAGGATCGATGGTGGCTGTAGGCTAGGTAAGTCTCACAGGCACCTCTTCAAGTCAAAATGCACATCCTGATCATATTCCTCACGGTAACATTAGCGTCTCTTGCCGTCTCAGGTTCAATCGACTCCTGTCCAGGATATGTCGCAGGCATTACTGGAAAGTCGGCGACCTCCCTCACGGCAAACCTAACACTCGCGGGGGATGCATGTAATGTGTATGGCGACGATATCCGCGATCTACAGCTGTTGGTAGAGTACCAGTCCGGTATGTAACAGAAGTCAACAGCAAGTTGGGTGAGGATCCTAACCTGCTAGAAGGTAATCGACTCCATGTCAAGATTTACGATGCTGCGGAGCAAGTCTATCAAATCCCAGAGACATTCTTGTCGCTGCCGTCTGGTGCAGATGCTCCAAGCGACTTCCCGTTGGTATTTTCCTACGTCGCAAGACCATTCTCTTTTGCTATCCAACGGAGGGACACCAGAGAGACCATCTTCAATACGACGGGCACGAACCTCGTCTTTGAGTCACAGTACATTCGACTACGTACCTCTCTTCCCGAGGATCCGTATATCTATGGACTTGGAGAGGACTCGGACCCTTTGCGGCGACCCACGCAGAACTATTCCCGTACCTTTTGGAACGTGGGAGACTCATTCCTGCCAGAAGGCTCGAATCTCTATGGAGCCCATCCGATCTACATTGAAATGCGGGATGGCAAAGCGCACGGAGTCTTTCTCGGGAACAGCGATGGTATGGACGTGAAGATCAATAACACAGAAGACGACGGGCAGTATCTCGAATACAATGCCATTGGAGGGGTTTTCGATATGTATTTCCTTGCCGGGCCGACTCCTAGCGAAGTTTCGCAGCAGTACGCTGGCATTGTGGGACTTGTGAGTTCGTTCCACTCGACGGATACATCAAATCGGAAGTGCTGATCGTGCGGAAAACAGCCTGCGGAGGTGGCGTACTGGACTTATGGCTTCCACCAATGCAAGTACGGCTGGCAGGATGCGATGGAGTTGGCCGAAGTTGTGCTCAATTACTCTCGAGCGAATATCCCGCTGGAGACGCTTTGGACCGATATCGACTACAGTATGATCAAAGAGCTATGGGTACATTGAAGGGGTGCTGATTCTTGACAGTGGACCGACGGCGCACATGGACTCTCGACCCAGAGCGGTTTCCTTTACACAAAATCCAGGAATTGGTGACATATCTCCACGATCATAATCAGTCGTACATTATGATGGTTGACCCCCCCGTTTCGCTGAACGACAGCAAATCGTACGACAATGGCTTGAAGTACGACGTCTTTATCAAGCATGCCAACGGAACCATTTTCGTTGCTGCGATGTGGCCGGGTGCAAGCTCATGGGTGGATTGGCTGCACCCTAATGCTCAGAGATTCTGGACCGGCGAAGTGATGTCCTTCTTCAACCCCAAGAGTGGTATTGACTTGGATGGAATTTGGATTGATATGAACGACGTAAAACAAACCCGCAGCAGTCTTCTACAGGATGTCACTGATATTTGTACAGCCCGCGAATTTCTGTCCTTATCCGTGTGCTGATCCTGTTGGGTGGTCTGCTGCGAATGGGGATCCTCCGGCAGCACCACCAGTGCGGACGATTTGGCCTCCCCTGCCGGGTTTCCCAGAAGATTTCCAGCCTCCAGACTCATCCACAACAGTAGAATTGAGCAAGCGAGAGATTACTGGGAATAAAACAGGCCTTACGGGCCGGAACTTGTTGAACCCTCCGTATCATATCAACAACACCGATGGACCACTCTATGCAAACACCATATGGCCGGATCTATCACTACACGGGGGGTACTCCGAATATGATATGCACAACCTATTTGCATCAGGTATGATCACAGCCACACGATCCGCACTTGTTACCCGCCGGCCTGGTGTACGCCCATTTATCATCTCGCGTAGCACGTTCGCCGGCTCTGGGAACAAGACGGGGCACTGGACAGGCGACAATGCCTCCCTGTGGGAGCACTACAGGATTTCAATCAAGCAGAATATGGAGTTCGCGTCGTTCTACCAGATACCGACCGTTGGGGCTGATGTGTGCGGCTTCAATCTCAATACAACGGAGACGCTGTGCGCTCGGTGGGCGGTGCTCGGTGCCTTCTATCCATTTTATCGAAATCATGCGGATATTACTGCAAATCAGCAGGAATTCTATCTGTGGCCGTAAGTAATCCTGCATGCACACTCCTGTTAATAGCACACTCATAAACACATTTCAGTGTGGTCGCCGCTGCAGCACGGAGCGCCATTCAGACGCGAATGCAGCTGATGGATTACTTCTACACCGAATTTCACTATCAGACCGTAGACGGAATACCAAGGACCATACTCCCGCTGTTTTACGTCTATCCTTTAGACAACAAAACGCTTGAGATCTCGCTACAGTTCTTCTACGGCCAATCTTTGATGGTATCGCCGGTGACGGAAGAGAATGCCACGAGTGTGACCTTCTACCTACCCAAGGATACATTCTACGACTTGTTCACGGGCGAGAAGGTCGAGGGCGAGGGCGAATTCATCACACGCGACAATGTCAGCTACGCGGAGATCCCAGTCCACGTCCGCGGCGGTTCCATAGTCCCAATGCGCGTCGACGGCGCCAATAACACGAAGCTCCTGCGAGAGCTGGACTTTGCACTCCTCATTGCCCCGGATGCCCATGGAAATGCAACTGGGCGTTTGTATCTTGATGACGGAGAGAGCTTGAATCCGACAGAGACGAGCGAGATTAGCTTCACGTACAGCACCGCTACTGGCAAACTGGTCATAGGAGGAAGCTTTGGGTATACGACCTCCTCAAAGATTGTCGGCGCTACTGTGCTTGGGGAGTCGGCTGGCAAATCCTCCTCCTCGAAAGAAAGAAGGAGCGGCAATGTTGTTAAACTGGATAGGCCGCTGTCAGAGGCTTTCACAGCTACGCTGTAAATATTAAGCCATTCCAGCTAATTCGCTAAGAACACCTTAGGCAGCTATATACTGGAAAGATTCCTAAGTTGGCTTAGCTGTTGATCTCGCATGACTTGACCAAAGTCGGCATGTCCTTGAACCATCCTTGAGTTTCCAACGAACCCAGAGACGGGGTCACCTTGTTCGGTAGCCTAGCACAGACTACTCGTCTATTCCTGCGTATTGGGTGGACTTGAATCACTTTGACATTATGACTGTTGCCATATGAAATCGCTGAGCATGCATAAATTCTTCAATGCAAATAGGCCCTGTTCACAGAAGCTGTCGATTCTGAACGAACAGCATCCAAAGCACATTAGACCAAGCTTCCAGTGACAATCTCGCTTCCACCGAAGACCAACACATTCAAGCCATGTCCTGACCGCCGCCAAACTCAGCAATGCTATCACCGACGGTCGCATAAGGAGTACATGTGACTGAACTGAGCATTTCCCGGTGGGCAAGCAACATCCCGACGGCTGCATCCAATATCACAACCACATCTCCCACACCCCACCGACCTTCCCTTTCCATCGCCGGTCAAACAATCAGCTGGTCCGATCGCCGCGAACGGCTCTTCCCCGCTACAAAGCCAAAATTTTCTTCCTCTTCGCCAGTCTCACTTTCCGATCTTCAGAACCGCACCTGATCCACCGCCCGCCCCCCATGCATCCTGCGTCCGCGCGGCGTGATTGGCCAAGCTCCGGCGCTTAACTCCAGCCCAGCACATCGAGTGGCTTCCCGCTCGCCGGCTCCTTCCCGCGTGCCAGGCGCCATTGGATTTTGTCTGAGGAAGCCTGTTCGAGGCCCGAGACGCGTGGGCGACGGGCTTGCGGGACGGGCTGGCATGGCTTGCGTGTGGCGGTTTGGGACGCTGTTGGTCACGTTTGAGGCCCGCCGTCTGGCGTGGTTGGCGGCGTTTTCGAAGCGTTCGCTGAGGTTGAGAAGGCTCTACATGTTGGTGACTGTGGGAGTTTGGGAATGGCGGACAGGGTAGGGCCCATGGAGTTTGGGATTTGGATGACGGAAGCGATTCGTTTTATCCCAATGGGCCTCGAAGGCTTACGGGAAGCTGCACGTCACTGCACACGGGCAATTTGGATATGCGGGTATGGAAATGCACCGAAATGAGGACTCAGAGATGCTCAATTGAGGCAGACATGCATACATTCGTGCATTCATGTATTGATTTACGCTTGGTAAATTGCCTGTCTATACAGGCTTGTGGTGGGCATCTCCACCAGTCCAAAAAATCGTCTGAAAGTGCCCACCGTCCATAGGAGCTTCATGCTCGTCCGTTATTTCCTTTTTGAAATGCTCGAGCATAAATCCATCCGTAGATGTGTACCATAAATGTGCCCAAGACACATTCGTGCTAGATACGCCAGGAAACTCCATGCCAACCGCGAATAAAATTGAATTCCTGAACGCCTGGATCTACCAGGCCGTGTCATAAGGGAACGCCATGCAGATGCAAGCTTTCCTGATGTGTGCTTGATAAGGCTCGACAGGAAGCTAGTGAATATGGACAGGTTCATCGGAAGATATCGAAGAGTTGCCGCAGCGGTTTGAACTTTGCGAGGTGCAGGTCGAAAGCTTTGTTGCGGAATTAATGAGATATCGAAAGAAGGCAAATGGGTATAAAATTTCCGATTCTTGAGCGCTCGGTAAATGAGTGTCTTGACAGGCAGCGCTGCCATGCCAATTTGAGAGTCTGCGGCGTGGGCCTATTCGATCTTGCGCTTCTTGCTCGGAGGAACTGGTTCGACCACAGGTGTCGGGTTCGTGGGCCTGGCAGCGGAGTACATCACCGTGCGCGTAACAACCTGCCTAACGCTCACGTTGACCGGTTTCGACGGACCAGTAGTGTATGGACTCTTCAGCTCGCCCTCCAGAGGCGACATTGTCGCACTATAGGGCGAGTACATTCCCGTCACACTGTGTGCGCTCATCGGGCTCCTCACCCCGGCCGAGCGTGGCGATGGCGGAATGTGAAGACGACGGGGTGTGCGAGCAGACGGGGGACGCTGAAATGGCGAAGGCGGTGGGATGGCAATCTTCATGTTTGGCTCTGTTTTCGTTGATGAAGGAGGGTTCGCGTTTGAGGCTTCTTGAGCAGAGTCGCGGCGGGAGGAGCAACTGCTGGAACGTGAGGACGATTTGCTCTCCTTCGCTGAGCCAGGAACTGATGGAGCAGTTTCTGCTGTATTCACCCGTGATAGAGGAGGTGTAGGAGCGGCGTCTGATGCGTCTGATGCGAGAGTGTGGACTGTCTCGGAAGATCCTTTCGAAGTGAGTGTGGTAGGCCTCTGAGGGAAGTCCATCCGAGTCGCGGACTGAGGGCTCATGAGAGCAGGCGAAAGGGTCTTCAGGAAGTCGAGATAGGCGGCCGGCGGCGTGATGGGAGTCTTCTGACTGCCATCTTCCAACTTGATGAAAGTTGGGGTGCCCGCCATGGGACTCCGCAGCTCAGAGGGATATGTCGCGGAGACAGGAGTCCCAAGAGGCAGCGGGTGCGGCTTCTCTGCTGCTGAAGTCGCCATGACTGTAGGCTTTTCTTCGCTCGAGGTATTCGAAGCCACGATTGCAGAGGTATACCACAGTCAAGTCGAAGCAGAGAAGCGCTGGCAGGCTTGGATAGGCTGCACAAGCGAGGGGGAGAGGAGGAGGCCGACTTGCAGGCAGTCTGAAAGAAACAGCAGCCTGGGGGGGTTATTTGCCTGCAGCTCTGCGAATCTCGAGGGCGTCGGCAGTACTTGTCGCAAGCTCTTGTTATTGACAGCGCCTAATTGCAGCACCCAGGGTGGGCGGCGCGTAGAGGTCGCAGCAAGGTCGAATTGACGCTGAACTTTTATTTAGAGACGTGCGTCAGAGCGTAGCTGCGTTGGGCCTAGCGCTCTTTGTATCGGCGGCTGGCACCCTTCCAATTGGGTGTCACAGCGGGCCTGCTCCGGCGGAGTGGAGGGTGCGTTGCAGGTGCCAGATGCACCCAAGCGTCAGTCGCAAAGCTGATGCTCCTGATTCGTGGCCCGCAGCGCTGCTCAAAGACAGAGTCCAGGGGAGGGAGCGCTCGCGATTGGGACGTTAGCCTCCGTGCTCCAACGCCTACGACCAATATTTCCGACGTGGCACAGCGCGCACTGTTGGTGATTAAGCGGGAGGGATGCAGTGGTCGGCGATCCGGTCGCGACCTTATGGATGGAGTAATACGCAATACTGGGGCGAACCACAAGGTGCCAGTGATCCGGTAAGAGCACTAAGAGCGATGTTGCTTGCAACAGCCAATGTGTGTGGGGCGCTAGTAGCTGTAGAGGGCGATGGAGAAGCTCAGTTGACAATCAGGGTACGTAAGAGGCAATTGAAGGGAAAAGTGTATAGTGAAGTGCAATGTGAATGGTCTGGTTTCCAGGAAGAAAATGCGAGACTTTAAAGTCTTCTGCCCAACTAGGGCAGCCCAATTGTCTGCGCGACACGAGTAGGCAGGCTCCAGCTCTGATTCTATTCTGAGATCTCGGCCATTTCTTTCTGCAAATTTTGGTAGGCTCTCCCGTGACCACAGCGGCTCAACGTCGAACGCAGCGCTTCGTCAGACGGCGTTTCGCTGGCTGCAGCCCTATTCTAGCACCGAAAGCCACGTCGAACCCGATTGTTAGACCGATATTCGCAACATCTCGCTATGTGGAAGCGCTCTGCTATTGGCGCTGTGTTGTAGAAGCGTTGTCGTCTCTTGAGTGGTTGGCTACAACGGTCTCGGGACTCCCATCACTTAGGTATGGATGAGGAACACGCCATTCGCTCACACGGCGATATTATCTATAACGTAGGCGCCCACCACAAGAGTCTAGTCATGGGAGCAGAAAGTGAGAGCGCAAGACTCAGCCTTGTTTGGTTGGATCTGGAGGCCAACCTGTTGCCCTATGTCCTCAAAATTGGAGCAGATATTGTACAAAAGAGCCGCCGGCCTCATGGCCGCATGGCCGCGCTCCTATTCCACGGCCCAAGGCGCTCTCAACGAAGTGATTCATCTTTCTCTCGCAGCTACGGCGTTACGGCTCCTCGTCGACTCCCTTCCAGAAGGCACTAACTTTATCGCCAACCATGATTGTGGGATCCTGATCGGCGGGTGTGGCGTTCATCTTAACTGGCACATGGCAGGCATGCTGTCCAAAGAAGACTCTGCCATTGAAACGGCGCGTCTTAGCGAGCGTTGCAAAGGGCTCCTCATTCTTGACGGCAGTCTCCTGGTCCACGCATACCATTTGGCATCGTCGACAAGCTCCAAGCATCTGGAAGTGTTGCTCGCCTATCTGGAGCGCGCGCCACTCATCCTCGACATAGGGCTGCTCCAGGCCGGGGGGTGCTGCAAGATTTTCGGCTATCACAATGTTGGCCCGGAACACCTCCGCATGAGCGGCTTTGCCGCCATTGGACTTGATGTGCTCGTTTAGACGATTGAGACTGGACCTTGTTATGACAAGGATGGGGCTCTCGTTCGACAGCAATATTGGTCGTGCAACCCTCACTTCGTCGGTACGAGCCTTAGGGTATGCCCCAGGGATCGTAACGTCATCCATCTCCCGTTGGTGGGGTTGCAGGTGCGCCTTGGTGTGTCTCCCAAAGGATGACGAGCTAGCCGCTGGAAAGCGTGCCAGTTGGCAAGGAGCTCCAACTGCTCTTGTGAAAAAAGTCGCCAATTCGTCCGAGGCATATACTTGAGCGTTGATAAGATCTCCACAGACTTTAGCGTTGCGGAGGTTGTAGTGTTCGTTGTTGGCCAGAACAGTTGGATCTCCCGAAAGAGGAACTGCGACCTCTTCCGATGAGCCGACAACAAAGACTCTCAAAACGCCATTGGCAAGATCTATTGTTGGTCTGATCAGCGCCATGCGAGGATGTTGCTTTTGGCTCAATGCAGCGCCGGTGCTGCGGTTTACCAGACACCATTCGCGGTCCCATGCAAGCCCTTCCTGCCGGACTCTCCAAGCCCAACCTTGCGGTACCCTCCAACCCGCACAGCTCTTGATGGGAAACACTGTAAGGCTCTCCACCGCCATGGACAGACCCGCTTGTGGAATCAAGCTGCAACTTCCGGGAGATGTCCTCTCTGCCTCGTGCTCCACGAAGAATTCTTTCATAAACCCAATGAATCTTTGTACGTCATTGATGGTGCTCATGGCACCTAGGCTGAGTCTCACCATTCCTGTAGGCTTTCCGTCCAATATCTCGTCGTCGACACCGCAGCGCTGACCAGCAGAAAAGTTTCTCCTCATCTCCCACGGCTCAAGCTTGAGGTGCGATGCAATACCTCCGGGGTTGCAAAGGCCGCCCGTTCGAAGCTGTATATTTTTAACAGCCGCCAGTTTCTCCACTTCGGCATTGCTGATCCACGTCTCGCGACTACTCCGGATATTGAATGCTACAATGGGGCCTTGAGTGGTTCGGTCCTGGTACGGCGATTTCGAATCTTTGTAGATTTCGCAGACCGGGACGCCATTGCTATGTCTTAGAAGAATAAGTTCATTGAACAGCTTCTCAGCTAAGAACGCAGTGTGTCTTGAGACACGTTCAAGTGAACCAAAGAGCTCCTGGTGAGTGTCAAGCGCATGTCGGACAGCTAGGATGTTATGGATTGGCAAGGTACCATCCTCAAGATGCTCGTGAACTGTCCCTGACTTTTTAGCATGCCACCTCTCCCGTAGGCAAAGAACCATGTCGACCGTGCCACCACCGAAATATTTTCGGTGTGACAAAATCCCTCCAGATGCCTTTCGAACGAGGAGAACTCCAAGATCCGGAAAACCAAAGATCTTGTATAAGCTCAGCACTGTAAAGTCGGGCGCTTCATCCGCGTTACTGAAGTCGAGAGGGGACGTTGAAGCAAATGCTGCAGCGTCAAGCAAGGTGAATAAAGAGACCCCGGCAGATGTAGCGGACTCTCGTAGTCGACCACACCACCCCAGCGGTAAACGTCGACCATTCAAATTCGATTGCGCCGGATATGCAAAGAGTCCGGGTACCTCTAAGTCATCCGTTGACATTGGATTCGAGATCAAATGTTCGACATCCTCGTCTGTTTCAAAGCATGTGTGCTTCGCTGCTGCTTCTCGAACCCCGACAATGCTGGTGTGTGCATCTTTATGATAGCCATACCAGAAGTTGCCACTATCTCGGAAAGCATCCATGACCAGCTTAATGCCGGCAGTAGCATTAGCTACAAAGACGACATCAAAATCGTCCGGATCAGCCTGGAACAGTTGTAGCAAGCTAAGTCGAACATCATCGATGCACTCGGAAGTTGTTTGGGATGCTGTTGATGCTGAATGGGGATTGCCATAGAGATTGCCAATTAGGTCCTGCGAGTATCGTTCGATTAAAGACTTTGGATATAGCGTAGTCCCGGCATGATCGAGATATAATGCATCTGTCACATGTGTCAGTGAAATTTGATACCCTGTTCCTCCCAAGTCTCGAACCTTTCAGCATGGGATACTCAATCTCTCTGAACGCCTCCACCGAAGGGTTGTAATCCGAATCCACGCCCATGGCCATGCTGAAAGAGATAAACGACAGAGTGCCACCCTTGGTCCATCTATCCGGTTGCCAGAACCGGAGGAGACTTGCAAACAGAGAATAAAATTGGACGTGAAGTTCAAGCTTGAAAGATATACAACAATCGTCAGCGATTCATATTAGAAGACGGCCAAAGCCCTATCGGACTCCTCCGATAGCCGGCTTCGGCATGTAGAGATGACAGGTTTTACTCGCGCTGACAATCAATGATGAGAGAGTGGCCGCTTGATTGGAGGATGCGTTGCTACGATTATCCAGCTTTGCTATGGTGAACAGCAGATGTTGACCAGGGTCGAAGGTGGAGCAAAATATCGACACAGTTCGGTGTGGTATCGCGTGCCACCGACATTGAATTTGAGAGTGACGCCACCTCATTGGCGCCACAATCGCGGAGGCTTGGCATCAGCAACGTCAAAGCTTCCCGCAACCAGCTAGCTGATAGATGTTTTCTTCGCATGCCCATCCTCGTGTAACTGTGTATTCTTGAATCTGTACATACAGCGTCCTCCCACCTCTCCTCCTTCTCACCTCTGATCTCAGCATCGCCCCAAAGTTTCCGCCGTAATCCTCGCCGATCCGAAAGCATCCTAACACTGCGTCCGGACCATCACGAGCTCATCTTGATAAGAACTTTGACGAAGCAAAACTCACCTGCGAAGCACATAATAACCCTTAAACCTCCTTCTGTCGCCTCCCTGCGTACACGGTGCGCTCGCGACGTCCCAACCCCAAGCTCTCAGCTCAATCGCATCGTCCGAGCTCGGAGCTTAGCCATCATGGCCAAGTCGAATTCGTTTGCGACTTTCCTGATCATCGGCCGTAAGTCAAGCTCTATCTGTGAATTCCAATCTATATTGTCACTTGGGGATTCCGAGAGCCTTGCGCGTAGCACATTGTTGTCTGGTCGAAAGCGGCGCACCAGCTAATATATCAACAGCGACTTGCTTCTTCCTCGGCGTGCTCTTCATCCTCCTTCCCTACGATTACCATATCCTCTGGGCACCTCCATCACCGAATGCGCCTCCAGGGAAGACGATGGAAGACTATTTCTTGCTGCAGGAGACTCATCTAAAGTTCCTACACGCCTCACCACCGCTCGTACCGCGGATACAGAACCTCATTGTCGGGGTTGGATTGCTCGGCTTCATCATCAAACTCTACAAGCCTAGCGAGGCGAACCTGCTCTTTGATGGCGCGAGTCTGGTTCTCTACATGGTTGGAATAACCGTGTACATCGCAAACATTGTAAAGGGTCTACGCATGGTCACAGCGGGGGAGTATGGATCGATGGAGCTTGTTGAAGCCGAGGCAGTTGCTGGGAGTGGCCAAGTTGAGTTGGAAGGGACAGGTATAGGACGGGAGGACAGCTTGAGGGTACTCGCGGCGTCTAACACGATTCTGGCTCTCGTGCTGGTTGGTGTGTTGGTGCTACAGGCTGGCCAGTGGTACGCCGAACGAAAAGAGGAAGACGAAATGGCGGAGATGGATCAGAAGGCGGCGGAGAAGAAGAGGACCGCAAGTTCAAGTGGATCGAGTAAGAAAAACAAGTGAAAGGTCTAGCATAAGCGTTAGGAATCGATGCTTTGAGCATGGCTGGAGTTTGGAGATTTCCTTTTTGGGGACTGAGTTCTGCTTGTTGCCTCCTTAATTGTCCTTTCTGGACCAGTACGGATTCGCGGCACTTGGAATTGCATTTCAACTATGCGTAACGTAACTATTCTGCCGATGTCAGCTGCGGACCTTGCAGGACGCGGTAGTTATGAGCTTGGTTCGATAGGCACTTTGTAATATCAAGGTGCACCAAACTCCACCAAGCTATTTCGAGGGGAAGATGGTGGTTGCGTAGGACAGGGGTTGAGGAAGCTCCTGCTCAATTCGAACTCCACGTTGTGGAACGGTTCGATTGGGAGAACCCTCTCCTTAAACTTAATGAAACTATGCAACAAATTTCCCTACTACGTGCATCAGTCTGCGCACATTTCTGGGCTACCCGTGGTGAAGCTTGCGAAAGAAACTCTGTGAGCTTTCTGGTGTGGCCGTGAGAGAGGCTGGGGTTGGTGCGTCAAACATCATGTTTGCAGATCACCACCAGCACAGCCTCAACTTCCACAGGACAGCGTCAAAGCTCTGCCGCCTTGAAACAAAAGCAGCAAAGGATCCGTAGCCAAGTCAGCTTCGGCCACTGCCGCCTCGCAACACGACGTGCTGTACTGGGGGCCGCTTTGAATCCTGCAGCCAGGCTGCACTTCAGGTCTGAAGCTGTCCCATTGAATTTCGAATGACATCTCAGAACTATTCCTCGTGTCTTCTCAGCTCATCTAATCATTGAATCAATCTCTCGTATTCTACCTAGAGAGGTATCTGCGCCGCCAAAAAGTTGGCAAAATCCAATTACATCATGTCTGCTTCAGCGGAGCCTTTCACGATCGTGTCGGAGAGTGGACATAGTGGGCCTCAACTGTTTGAGAAGTTCCACGACAGCACATCTGCAAAGATTGCAGACATTGATGTCCAGCTGGTCACATCTCTCCGGGCCCAGTATCCGGATCTGATAGTCACGTACATGATCCCAGCCTCATGCTGGCCTATTCATACCGGTCAGAAAGCTAATGACCTGCAGGACTATACCCACCACCAATGTAAACCTGCTTCAATTTGCTGCGGCTGGATATGCCACTGCCGAACTTGAAGTCACGGAAGATGATCCAATCATTAGATGGCGCGGCTTCGTTGTGAGTCTACACATCGAGGCTCCGAACCGAAAGGAGGCAACTAACGTAGAGAAACCAAGCCTTCAGTTCATAGGGGTCGCGAGGGATCCCTCGGAGAAAATCGGTTCTTCAGCAAATACCGCTATACTTGGAACAACGAGAAGTTCATCATGTACTGTGTCATTGTTGGCTACAATCAGCTCCAGTACGTGCTTAAAGAGCCGAGGGATGGAGAGAGCACGTTGTCAAACTCGGTCGTAACTGACGCGCTGATCGCAACAATCGGCAAGTGGATGGTCTCAGACGAAGATGTCATTTTTGTTTTCGACAACTTTTGGACTGCGTCCAAGGAGCTTTGGAAGCAGGTGCAAAAAGCGAATTGGGATGATGTGATTCTCGACCCGAGCATGAAGAAGGCGCTGACGTCGGTGAGCGGCAAGTTCTTCGACAGCGAAGACGTGTACAAAGAATATGGAGTCCCCTGGAAGCGCGGGCTCATCTTTCACGGTCCGGTTGGAAACGGCAAAACCATCTCGATCAAGGCGTTGATGCACACGCTGTATCAGCGGAGCCCGAAGATTCCCTCTTTATACGTAAAGAGTGCTCCTTATACCTACCACATCCGTGCTGTGTTTGAGTTTGCCAGGAGGATGACTCCATGTCTTCTTATACTGGAGGACATCGAAACCATTGTCACCCCGGCCAATCGATCGTACTTCTTCAACGAGGTTGATGGGCTGGAGAATAACGACGGCATGTTAACGATAGCAACGACCAATTACCGTAAGTCCGACACCGTGTATCTGGGACAGGCTGCAAGGACTGACATGTTCGGTGACTCAGTGGATCGCTTGGATCCGGGGCTGTCGAAGCGCCCAAGCAGGTTTGACCGGAAATATTTGTTTCCCTTACCATCATTCGTACGTGATCCCCGAGACAGTGGCACCCGTCTTCCGGCTGCATTCCGGCTGCATGTATGCTAATTTGGTATCAGGAAGAACGAGTGCTCTACTGCGACTACTGGCGCAGGAAGCTGCAGAAGAAGCCTTCGATTGAGTTCCCGAAGGTCCTGTGCCGCCCTATGGCGAAGATCACGGACGACTTCTCATTTGCCTATTTGCAGGAGGCGTTTGTGGCCACGCTCCTGGTCTTGGCTCGTGGGGAAGAGCCCGGCTCGCACGAGGAATATGCGGAGGATGGTGGGGACGGGGACCTTGAAAGTTACGAATTGTATCGGGCCTTCCGAGCTCAAGTCAAGCTGCTTCGGGAGGATATGGGCAGTTCAGGGTCTGCAGGCTCTACCACGTGTACAGCTGCAGATAGGCTTGACGTATTTCGAGACGTAGATGATGTGCTGTCCGGGAACATGGGAGTACTCAGCCTTGGAGTCGAAGGACAGGCGCGCGGGTGGCCGGCTGGGATAGTGACAGCTCGAGGTGACAGCAACCTCCCAGCTCATGCTTTCGTCGGAGGTGACCGACTCACGGCTGATAATGCCATGAGAGGGCTCGGAAAAGGCAGCCGCTTCTCTGATACAGCGTTTGAGTGGGGTACTAATCCTTAGTCTCGCTCACCGGCCGGCTAGCACTTCTCCACTTGAGGCTCTGCGTGCTGACAGCAGCGCACTCGGTACTTGTCTAGAAATTTAGAACGAGGCTGTTCACTGCAAACCCAAGGGTTCCCATGCATGCGTGGTGCAAGGCAAGCAACGTGTGTCGTGTGGGGTGGCCGGCTTGTGGCGGCTTTACTGGAGGAGCATCATCGTTTCGAACGACAGATGGTGACGCTGTGCATTTCAAAGCGAATCACACCGGCGCGTTTGAGAGCTGGATTATCTGATTCCAAAACGCAACAATGTGCCATCCCACATCCGATAAGAACGTATGGCGCAATCACGTTTCCGGTTCGCACGCCAGGCTGTCCGTTTGCCTTGATGCCTACGCCCGCCTCGGTGTTATGGCATGCGGAGACGGGGATCGTTCCAATGAGTCGGCCTTGGGCAAAGGGCGTCGTCCAGTGTTCTGATTCTGCCTTACACCCTTCGGACATACTAGGACTGAGGGCTGTCTCATCTGTGCAACCCATCTCTATATCTAAGTGGCGAGCCCTCTTGCTCACTCGGCCAAATTTGCACTCTTTTGCAGAACCCATCCCCACTCCAAACAAACCCTGACCTTGATCCCATCCGGTGGCTTTCTTGACTGTAATCTATTCGTCCATTGTTCTGAACACGCCATTGAGGTACCATAGTACCCTCAACTTTATTAGAACATCAGAAGACTTTGTTTGATTCATTTGAGGTGCGTCTCCATTTCGTCAGCCCCAGCTTTATTCAGTCATTAGCTCCCTGGTGTACTGGTAGTCGTTCACTGCTTGCTCCACCAGGGTCTATAGCAAATAAAAAGAAAAGACCAGGCTACTGCCTTGTGTTGATTGAATATGTCTTGCCCGCTTTGATGCCCAATCGCAAGCCAGCAGGCCAAGTATGACTCTCACTAACTTCTTCACAGCTCCTTGCTTGAATGGACCCTTGGCAGACTTATGCTTTGAACCACCCTTCTGTTTCGAATCGCGAAGAGAATGAACTGTTATTTAATCAATACTTCCACAATGACCCAAATCTTCAAGTGCCGATGGGAGACCAGGCGAATGCGAGCTTCGGCAGCTTCAGCGGCAGCTTCAGCAGCAGCTATGGGAGCTACGGCTCCATCAACCAATTTCTCAGCAACCACAGTGCTCCCAGTGCACCCAGTGGTTTCCCTGGCTCCTTCCCCGGCAGCCAACAAATGGCTCGCCTGGAATCAAGACATTCGCTAGACTACGCTCTGAGCGTAGGCAGTACTAGCCCATTCCAGGACCCGTTCAACCCGCCGTCTGCGGACCCATCGCCATTGCTCATGCCGCAGGCCGCCAACAACATGCTTTTCCCAGAGTTGGATCTCTCCAACACCAACGCCGTGCCGAACAACTCGTTCGAGGACGAGACCTCTCCGCTGTCTGCTAGTTCCGCTGGCTCTGCCAACTGGAACTATGCACCCCCGTTCCCCGCGAACATGGCAACGCACCATTCGAATGTCAACTACTTTAACAGCATGAGTCAGCAAGAGCTCAACGACTTCTTCGGAAGCGAGATGTTCCTGGACTCTCTGCAGAGCACGTCGCAGCAGACGTCGCCGAACACAAGCCCTGCCATCCAGCCCCAGGGCCGCTCCGCACCCATGCCGATCAGCAATATCCCAGATCTCAGGCTCGGAGAGCGTGGCATGCAGCTTAGCCCACACAGCAATTCCCCAGCTCTCGGCATCATCGAAGTGGGGATGAACAGGGATACGGGCACGATGGGGCCTCAGAGAAACTCTTCGGGAGCTGGAAGACGGGCTCCTGGGAGGAGGGGTCCATTAGATCCTATCACGAGACGGAAAGCAGCCGCTATGCGTGGGCATGCTTGCGAGAGTTGCCGCAGGAGGAAGGCTAGCGTGAGTAATCCATTTTCACCGCAACAACTGACAATGACTGACGTGTCTTGCAGTGCGACAGAGGCATCCCATGCCGCTCGTGCATTCGTCACTACGGCGTCCGCCTCTTGCAGAGCCCCTGCCGCGGCAAGTTGCTAAACAGCCTTGCAGATGGCTTCCTCAAGGGGCCCATCTTCCCCGGTTCTCGCGGCCTCGAAAGCTTCCTTGGCAGCGCCCCTGGCTCGTACAGTTTCTCAGGCAAAGACTGCAGCATCAAGCTCAAGTTTGGGTTCGGTGACTCGCTGGCGTTCCCGATGAAGATCGTCATGCCCGCCGATCGCAAGAACAAGCTCGTCCACAATCACATCGTTTACCAGTGGCCACCGCAGGCGAACGAAGTGACCGCTAAATGCCGCTGCCAGCACCATGTCTTCCCGGCCGTCATTGCGGACACCAGCAACCTCAAGGCTGTGCTGGACCACCATCTGGGCGTGCTGGTTGACAATCATTTCGACGAGTTTCCGGCGTACGAGTCTGTTCTCAGGGTCTTGCGACCGATTTACACCTTCTACCGCAGGCTTCCCGAAGGCGAGCCACAACAGCTGCTTCGACAAGCTCTGAAGTTGCTGACACTCGTCCACATTGGTGGAGACACACAAGTCTGCCCTCGGGATCCAATGGGCAGACTGATTGCCACAAAGGCATTTGGCCGCTCGGCCCTTGGAGAACGCCCACTCTTCCCAACCTGCCCTTCAAATCTTGGCTCTCTTCCGACGCCGTGCTTTATCCGCGGGCAGCTCGGCGAGTTTATGCCCTTGCTTGCGCAAGACCTCATGACGGATGTGCTCTCAAGACTGGAGTTTATCAGCTTGGGTCGAGAGTGCAACATGTGGGCCCCGGTGCTGGCCACATTCGCCGTCTTCGTCATGGCCGTCGAAAGTATCGAATATCACACTGAGAAGGTTGCTTTCCATGCCGCTGAAGCCACGCCAACTCCGACCCAGCCCAGGGCGTTTGGACCATCTGTTCCGGCCGAAAGGTCGGTGCAGACGACCATCTCCACTCCCAGTCCCATGGAACAGGGCCTTCAGCACATGATCTCCTTCTACAAGGCCTGCTTCTCCGGCTGTCACCTGCGCCTGACCGACGAGCCGAGCGGCCGTCAGCGCAGCAGCAGCGGAGGCAGCGGCACTCTTTCAAGCAGCCAGCGCGACGCGCAGGACTCGCTCGTCGCTGAGCTGAAGAAGGTGCTCGCCAACGCGCAGACGTACTTGCTTGAGAAGAGCAAGGCGCCATTCAAGTCCGGCGACGACTTGAGCTGCTACTTTGACAGGAACTTGGCGAAGTTTTTCTTGCTCAACTGAGCCCATTAATTTTTCTGGATGAAAAAAGATTGTATGACTAACGAATGTGACGGCCAATGAGGATTTTGCGGAGCGATCCCCTGGATGGACAGTTCTTTTTCGTCTTGATTACTCCGTACGCGTAGGTCGGTGGAGGCTGGCGTGCTTATCGCAGCTTTTCATATATCTGGGTGGCCCTTTATATTCTTTCTTAGAAGGGCTTATATTCTTTGGGGTCTGCTATTGCGCTTTTGATTTTGTTAAATGGGACTTTCATGTGACGATGACACGGCCGTGCGAACTTGAGCTCAGGGATGGCGAGTTTGAGGCATTTTGCGAGATCGACTCGGCTCGGGCCGCCTTATATTCCAATGTTTGCGCACTGATTCTTTTCTCATCGCAAGGCGCTGTCGGCAGCTCTCCGCGGTGAGAATTATATTCTTTCCGGCTTACAGGTTACCCCTTCGCTTGGATGTCTGCATATTGGCGGCATCTTTCTTATCTTTTGTTGGGGTCTACTTGGGTGTATTATTTCTATTCTCGGTTTTCGGCCAGGGGCTTTCTTCTTCTGATGGCGTGCGCTCACAAGATATGCACCTCTAAATCCAACTGTGTCTCTCGTTGCAGATTGTGTTGGGCGCGCTGCATTTAGTGTACCTGAAAAGTCCGAACCGATATCAGAGACACTGGACCAGGTACACAGATTGAGGTTCGTTGTCGGCTGCAGTGCGCTGTGTAAGAGCAGCGTGCAGTCATGGCATCCCACATGCATAAAGGATTGCGAACGTGACACAGGTGATCTTTTTCTGCGCGCAAGTAACGATGTCGGAAGTGTGGAAGAAGTGGAGCCAGCAGCGACAGTGAGGCTGTTTCAGCGGTCTAAAGTTTGTTAGGACGTCACCGTGTACGTAAATTCTCCTGCCCTTTCCACCTTCCTGGTTGGGGAGAGAGCTTGGAGCCACACAAGGTGGCCCTTGAATTGCATATCCCACGTGCTGCGATCTCTTCGAGCCAGTAGCCCCTTGGAAGAGGCGATTGAGCCTCAGCAGTGAGACAGATGCAAAAGAAACGTGGCGCTCGAGGTTGACATAAGGAGAAAACACACAATCAGCCTCGAGAAGCGTGCTGCGTGGGTCCGGGCCTTCCTTAGCCCAAGGCGCTCGCCGACAATTTCGAGGAGGTTTGAACGTCATATCCCGTAAGGACCCGCATGAGCCCTTCCAATCAGCCGCGGGCATGCGAGCATGTGTGGGCAGGTAATGCGCTGCAGGTGGCAGCAGCAGCAGGACATACGAGACGGCGACAGCAGCACAGCGTCGCACGAGGAGCGCGATTGCAATTAGGAGAAGGAAACTCGCGTGCGAGCGCTCATATCGTAGGTAGGGGACGAGCGAGCGTGATAAAGGCCATCTTGCGGGAGGCCAGATGAGAGAGGCGCACGATGTCATAGCCGCTAGGCCGCGTTGAGCAGCGAGGGCTAGGTACTTGGGTAAGCATCAAGCCTCCCAGACACTCGAACCCCCGCGGGCCTCCTTCGCGATTTCTTGTTGGGGTAGCATACTTCGCTCTCCATCTCCTATTCCACGCTCCCGCCGCTGGAAGAAGAACGTGTCGACGTGGGCGAGAGTTGTCCAGTGGCGCGCAAGGCCAATGTTCTGAATGTTGATGTGCACGCTCCAATGCACACTTGTCCACTTTGCTGAGAGGTAGGCGCGATCTTTCCTTCAACACCTGCACACATACCACGCTCGCCCGAGGAGGCAAGCCTTGCTTATCATCGCACCCTCACTCTGCTTCAACGGCCTCACCAACACCACCCTCGACACTGCGTCCATCTGCGCTGCATTCGATTTCACCCTATCTGACGCTCGTCGGGCCGTGTTGTGAGACCGCCCTATCGTGCCCGGCACGCACTTTATCCTCTATCTGCTCTCTCGCGCCGCCGATCCACCACCAACCTCACCTCTTGACCGCCTCCTCTGCTCGCTCTCTTCCACCTCAATCGCGCTTTCCTACGCACATTTCACTGATATCTCCTACCGCAGCACACTAGCCTGACCGTATCGGACTTTCTAATTGGCTGTGATGGGATCGGTAGTGGTGTCCGACGTGGTTAACCACTTCTCTTACAACATGTTTGGTGCCGGCGCGCACCATGCTCCTCAAGAGTCACAGTCCGCGCAGATGCAGCAACGTTCTGCTTCCATCAGGTCTTCACATGCTGATGCCTCTGCCTTTCCGCCCCGCAGCAGTCAGCCGCAGGCACCGGTCGACACCCCGATGACCGACGCCATATCTCGCTCCTCAAGCGGCAGCGGATTCTCGTCACACTCACAGCAGTACGCGACGTCAGTCAGGTCGTCGACGAGCAATGCCGTACCGCCCGCTCTGCAGCACCTCCAGGGCTCAATATCTCGACCGCCACCCAGCCCTCGCTTCCGAGGCCACCCTTCTTCTCAACACCAAACACCTACATCAGGACCGAATCAACCACACTTCCCCTATCCTCCTTCTGCAGTATCCTCGGCTTCATCCGCACACCCGTCACCTTCTCAGTCCGTTCAGTCACTAGTACCCCCTGCCCCACCGTCTCCGAATCGGATAAAGGTTCGCAGCCTCTCGCATATTCAAAGTTTTGCAAACGATGAATCCTCGCCACTCTCGCAGGCAAGATCAGGACGGGCGCGAAATCGACGAGATGCGAATGAGGTTGGCCCACAGTACGAGATCAGCGAGATGCCCGTCACAGACATCATCGAGATGGTGGCAGGGCTGTTAACAAAAATCACGAGCACAAACGATAGGCAGCATGAACATATCCATCGACAGATACCGCCTCCGGAAGGAACCGCGGGACTCAGCCAGCAGACCAACAGCGTGCTTGCATTCCACGGCAAGAATGTGCCTCAAATATCGATCCTGAGCTATCTCAGCCGCATCCACAAATACTGCCCGACAACTTACGAGGTGTTCTTAAGTCTGCTCGTATATTTTGATAGAATGACAGAGATGGTCAACTCTGGACCCATGCAGAACATGCGCCATCACTCGGCGCAGACGAGTCACAGCAGGGACAGAGCGGGATCAGAGACAACATTGGTGGAAGATACCAACATGGGCGCGCATAGTCAGCCACCAACGCCCACGCCACCGCCTTCGGGATCGCTCGGTAAGCCTGCGGAAACTGGAAAGTCGGCAGGACAAGAGCCTCCGTCTCCACCAGAAGCCACACCCATGGACGTGGATAGTTATAACCTCTCACATTTCTTTGTAGTGGACAGCTACAATATCCATCGACTGGTAATCGCAGGAGTGACGTGCGCCAGCAAGTTCTTCTCCGATATCTTCTACACGAATTCCAGATATGCAAAGGTACGGAATTTTCATCTTTTCATTGTTCATATCAAATGAATTTGAGCTAACATGTGTGCTTTTGTTAGGTTGGCGGTCTTCCACTGCCAGAGCTGAACCACCTGGAACTCCAATTCCTCCTGCTGAACGATTTCCGATTGTCCATCCCTCTCGAGGAAATACAAGCTTATGGGACGATGCTTGTCGAATTCTACGCGCGAGAGGTCGTGGCGCAGCAAGAGTCGGTCCGCAGATAACAATCAATGTGTGCAAAATACCACATCGGTTTTGATTTTGGCCCGGAACGTTCAATTCCTGGAGGGATTGGTGCATACAAGCAGCAGCTGAGGAGTGCTTCTGTTGCAGACGATCCGCTCATAGTTTTTTTGTGAACTTTGAAGTGCGAGGAGTGTCAGTTCTCTGACCTGTCTCGAATTCAGCAAGCTCCGTCGTAGACTGGCTTTTTACCTTCTTCACGCTAGACTTCACTTCTTTCTGGCCGACCACTCTAGGGTTCTGGTAGACTTATTTCCTATTAATGACTCCTGTTTTGCTTTTGGCTCGGCTCGCCTTTTCGAGTTCGAGTTGCGAAGAGGTCTTTCACACGGTTCTGTTTCCCTGCATCTGTTAGCATGTGTTCGTTAGGCTTTGGCTTGCAAGATGGCTAGCACGGCAGCGTTCGTTTCGTCGCATGAGGCCGGAGAATGGCGGATATACCCTCTTACCTGTCCTGCGATTTGCGTCTTCACACTCGCTCTCTCCTCACGGCGCTGCGGAGAGAGGGGGAAATTTGTTTCCGTGTGGTTTGCTGTACGGTGGAGTAGCACCTAGATGGGTTTTTGGCGGGCGTCTCGACGGGCGTTAGATAGGCATTGAATGCACACAGCCGGTACTACTCTTTAATGGCTTTGTACTTGAAGTGTCATATATTGACTGCACCTGTGATCCCACAAGACTTACGGCATGCATGAATCCCGTTGAACTGTCCTGCATTGACGCGTTTGCACGTAGTGGGATCCACCTCAAGCACTTCTCCACCACGTACAATTTGCGTGAGTAATGGATGATGGGCGTATTTGGATCAGAGCCGACTTTTAAGTACTGCCGCTTTTGAAACGGCCCTTGCAGTTCACGAGGAGGTCAGTGCGATTTGCCCTGTCACAGTATAGAGGGTGCGATCACGGGCGCTGATTGGATGGCCACACTCCCATGAGCATTAAGCGCTGTGTACCATTCGCACGGGAAATAGCTGGGTATTGGACTAGCCTCGAAGCTCGTAGCCGCATATGCTCCGTTTCGTCAGGCAGAGCAAACGTCACCGCTCGCCAAGCGCCCTTATGAAGCTCGACAATCAACTGCTGCCCGGCGGCTAACCGCCCAGCGTCAGCACAAGACACGCCTCCCCCTACAAGTACGAGCTGCCCAAAAGGAGCTTCGATCCTGCTTGCAACCCACACCTGAAACGACAACTCGCCGTCGAAACGCATCTCGCTCTCACTTCAAATCCTCATCACCTCCCCTCCTCTCCTTTCCGCCCGCATACTCGACCGCAAAAGAGGCCCGCGCGCGCGCCTTCCGCACCTTGGCCTACCCCACGATCGACGAGCACGCCGAAAATAGACACCAACAATTTCTCGAAGCGTGACAACTCCCATTCGCAAGGCCACAGCTGCACGTCTGAGCCATGGACGGCCCTAGACGTCAAGGCCGTCCGGACGAGGAGATGTTCCTCAGCAGACCGCACGACGAGCCAGAAACTCCCACCGTGGGACCTTTGCGAATCAACAAAGTCGCGAGTCCGAGTTTAGACCCGCAGAGAACGGGCTCTGCTGGAAATGCAGCGCAGGCATTTCCTCCGCCGTTCTCCAAACCTCCGAATGCGCCGCTGCCATATCCAGACGACCGTCCCCTCGCAAAGCCCAGTGGGCGCGTCTACACTCCTCCCTCAGAAACCGAGAGCAGGTCCAAGAACTCGACGCCACAGGATGGACGAGGGCGAGTTGCGAGTACTGGAGGAGTGTCTGGCTCTCCGCGCACAAAATTCACTGCAGGTGATCCAAACCGTCCAACAATAAGTGGATATGGACATGCACCATATCCCACAACCAACGATAAGGCGCCAAAGCCTTTGCCTGATTCTCCAGGCCCGGAGACGCCGGACAAGGACAGCGACCTATTTCAGATGCCTGTGCAGCGTCCCCCGAAGACTGACGATCGACGGCCGTCTGCAACAGATGCGGTGAATCCATATCCAGAGTATCATCAGCAATACTGGCCACCCCCAAGTGCCAGCAGCCCAACTCCGCCTGCAAACTCCAGGTTGAATATACCAAACCCTGCAGGAGTCAACCGTCTGAGCTCTACGGCATCGACCTCGACAACGAGGGCACAGCGAGGTTCGCCGCCTCCACCTGAGACCCCAGCGGTGGATGTTCCTGGCGGAGGGATAGAAGCTAGATATGCCGCAGCCGGCATCGCGGGGACGGGCACTTTGACTGGGATGCAGAGTGCTGCTGCTTCTCAGCGGGCAGCACAATATCCACAGCCAAATCTTCGCCAGCAGACTGTTTCTGCTTCACCTCCCCAGCAACAGCAGCAACCTCCGCGAAGACCATGGACTCCGACAGAGGCACC
Organism: Rhizodiscina lignyota; assembly: GCA_010015805.1. Taxonomy (NCBI): domain Eukaryota; kingdom Fungi; phylum Ascomycota; class Dothideomycetes; order Aulographales; family Rhizodiscinaceae; genus Rhizodiscina; species Rhizodiscina lignyota. The sequence goes on from ML978126.1 coordinate 571,463, forward strand.
GGGGAGTGCGCCTCATGGCCCTACAGCAGTGTATCAGGGGATGAACGAGATTACACCTGGACGTCAATCCGAGTCGCCACAAAGCATGCCTTCTTCCAGAGCGCAGCAAGTCGCAGCTGCGGAAGCGCCGCTTGACCATGATATGTCCAGACTCAATGTGCACGAGGAAGCTCCTCCAGCGTACTCCACACTCCATCCGACAGGGCCGGGCGGGGCGCATGCTGGAGCGGGATATCCAAATGAGAAAGCAGCGGCAGCAGCAGCAATGGCGGCGGCGGGTGGGGGTGCTGCTGGAGCCGCATCTGCACCTGCGCCTGCTCCCGCGCAATATGCAGTTCCTGGAGCTCTTCCTGGAGCTCTTCCTGGAGCGCACCAGGACTTTGCGAATCAAGGGCATCCGGCGTTCGCCAACGACCCAAGACAAAACGGCGTCCAGCAACCGACGCCAAGCTCATCATCGCAACAGCAGGTACCTGCGCCAATTCAAATAACCCAGCCAAGTGCGTCGCCTGCACCGAGCCAACCTCCTGCCTCACCTCCACCATTGCCAGAGGGGTGGATCGCACATCTCGACCCGAACTCAGGACAGTACTATTACATCCATCTGCCGACGCAATCAACTCAATGGGAGTTCCCGAAAGGACCAACTCCACTGAATCTCAACGAGCCGCTCTCTCCTACAGGCACTTTCGTGAATCCATTGACTTCGCCAGTCGCAGGCTCCTTTTCTAAGCCACTCGCGTCTCCTGGCCTTCCAATCCAGCAGCATGCGACGTTCCGTCCGGACAGCATGATGAGCATGGCGACTTTGGCGACTCCGACTGCTGCTGGATTCACAGGTCCTCCGCCCTCGGCTGGCATTGATGTGTACAAAGTTGCGCCAACAAATGGCGTGTACTTTGGTCCTTATTTGAGATATACGAATATGGACCTTGAGAGGGGTATCTGGCTAGGCTCGATATTGCTCGTGACTGAAGCTCCGCAACCTCCAACCATACATATTCATCAGAGCATTGATCTCTCTCCAAACCGTAGGTGCTATCACGAGTTATTCGATGAATAAAGCTAAATGGTGTCCAGCTCGCCAACTGAAGCCAAACCCGATATACAGCCACCAGCGGTGGATGTTCTACCGTTACGATATCGACTTGCAAATGGACGAGGCCCAGAGCCAGAAGTGGACATACGCGATTACATCGCACCTCGGCTGCACGCGCTACGAGTTCATCGTCGCCGGCCGCCACGAGACGTCGTGGCGCTTCGTCGCGCACAGCGGCAACGACTTCGCGCTCAACGTGTCGCCGAACGAGCGCAACAAGCTCGGCGGCATCGGCTACATGTGGAAGGACATCCTGCAGAAGCACATCGAGTGCAACGGCTTCCACGCGCAGCTCGGCCTGGGCGACCAGATCTTCGCGGACAGGCTGTGGAAGGAGATTCCGCTGCTAAAGCAGTGGACTGCGATGAGCGGGAAGGAGAATAGGAAGAACGCGCAGTGGACGGCGAGGCATGAGGAGGAAGTCACGCATGCATATTTCCATTATTACACGAGTCATTTTGACCAGCCGCACTTAAGGGAGGCGTTTGCGCAGATTCCGCATATTTTGACGGTGAATGACCATGATATGTGAGTCCCGTCTTGTTGCCCGCAATTTTACTCCAAGGACGAAAAGGAAGGATGGAACGGGACTCGGCTGACAGTATTGTCGCAGATTCGATGGATTCGGTTCTTACCCAGAGTACATGCAATTCTCCAACATGTTCAAGAACATGGGCCGGGTAGGTATCGAAATGTACCTCCTCTTCCAGCACCACACCACCCTCGAAATCCTCCGCAACGTCAGCAACGACATCGACCTGTTCACCATCACCGGCACCGGCTGGCACTTTGTCAAATACCTCGGCCCTGCAGTGGTAGTCGTCGGCCCCGACTGCAGAAGTGAACGCAACCCGCACCAGGTCATGGCTGGGCCAACGTACCAAGGCCTGTTCCCCAAAGTGGCGACGCTCCCGCCATCCGTGCAGCACTGTATCTGGATGGTCCCGGTGCCGATCGTGTACCCGAGACTGGAGAGCGTTGAGCATCTTGCTAGCACAGTGGCGACGGGGAAGAAGGCTGTCACGGGCACGTTTAATATGCTGGGCAAGGTCACCAGTTCAGTTGCAGGCGTTGTCGGCGCAAAGGGTGTCGTGGGAGAGGGTTTCACTAGCATCAAGAAGGCGGTTGGCAAGTCGGGCCTGATGAGCGGTGTCTTGAGTCCATTCGGCGATATTGACATGCTTGATGAGTTACGTGACATGTGGACGCATGAGTCCAAGGTAAGCTCCCGCCAGAATTTAATTCTTACTACTCTGTGAAGGACGACGGATTGCTGATATAACCCCTAGGACCTCGAGCGAACCTATTTCATCCGTACACTCCAAGGCATCGCGCACAACAAGTCCCTCCGCATGACCATCTTCTCTGGCTCAGTGTCAGCATGCGGTGCCGGTCTTCTGCACGATCCTAGTCACCCGCAGGACCACAAGTCCATGTACCAAATCATCTCATCGTCGGTAGTCAACGCCCCGCCGAACAGCTACGTCCTGCGTCTGCTGCACAACAACAAGCCGCTCTATGTCCCTGCAAACGGCCATCGCAGCACCAACACGCCCTCCGACACGAAGGAGGATATGATGGAGATCTTCGCACAGGATGTGAACGGCCAGCCGCGTGAGTTGAAGAGGCTGATGGGCAGGCGGAATTATGTCGCGTGCGTGGCGTTCGATCCCGAAGTCGTGCAGGGTGCGTTTGGACAGACGGTCGTGGGAGGGGCCCATGGGAGCGGCAGGCTGAGTCTCGCGGTGGACTTTTTGGTGCAGAATGAGGGCGGCTTCGGCGTGCCGATGAAGTATGGCCCGGTTGTTATTCCGCATCTGGAGTATGGGCGATGATGAGGTTTGGATGACCTTTGTTCGATCTCCTGGGACTCAAGGCGGCTATTTACGATTACGACCGCAAAGCATTTTGGAGTCTTTCTTCTCCCTTCTCGTCTGTTGTTGAGCGTTTAGGGCGATGAGACTGTGACGGCTATGCGGCTTTTCTTTCTTCTTCTCGTGGTTGGCGAGCACATAGAGATGCGCAATACCAAACGAATCAGCAAAGTTCATGTACTTGCGTCGTATTCTAGTCATGTCTCCTCTGATATACTTAGCGAGCTTATGTCTGGTACCGCGCTCTTCACGGCATCTGGGAATAGCGATTGGCCTGGCTTGCGGAAGCACGCCTGAATCCAGCACCGGTACATCTTCAACTTCCTCTGCCGATTGACAAGCAGCCGTCTGTCCGTCCCAATTCTCACAAGCTCAAACGTCGGCTTCGGCGCGTCCTCCGCGTCCTGTCCCCCAACCCAGATGTCGCGCAGCTCGTCCTCCTCGAAGAAATACACGCGCGTGCCATCGCCTCTGACGTAGAAGTTCTCCTCCATCCACCGGCCTTTCTTGAAGCGCACCTGCGCTAGATCGCCGCGGCCGTAGTCGCGGAACAGCACCAGCCCTCCTGGCTTGAGGACGCGGTGGATATTTTTGAGCGCTTGTTGCCATTGGGCCGGCGAGAGCGCAGAGAAGATGAATATCATGAGCACGATGTCTACCGATCCGGGTTGCACGCCCGGAGGCAGTGATGGGCCCGGCGTCTCGTCCGATTGTGCCTCATCGTCTGGTGGTGCACCGGCCACATCCCATACGTCCGCGCTGATGTACTTCTCGTCGTACGCCTCGTTCTTCCGTATGAGCTCCACAGCTTTCTTACTGAAATCACACGCATGTATCCTCAATCCCGCATTCTTATTCTGCGCCAGTATCGGAAACGCCGTATTCCCCGCGCCCGCACCCACCTCGAGTAGCGTGCACGCCGGCGCATCCTCCTCCGTGATCTGATTCAGGATCGGAAACTCCTGCGCCAGCCATTTGCGGTTCTTAAAGAAGTTCGCCGTGTTATGGCTGTAGAACGTATTCCAGAACCGCTCGGGGTGCAGGTTGAACCTCCGACGGTCAAAGTCCGACACCGGCGCCTCGCGCTGCTTCACGAACTGCGATTCGGCAAAGTCCCTGTAGCTGTCGTCCGTCTCGACGTTGTCCCACGCGTTGAACTCGAAGATGTTGTCGCCCTCTTCGAGATAGCGCGAGCCGAAGGCGAAGGGGTCGGTGCGCTTCTCCGTGTTGGCAGGGTCGCGGGGGCGTGTCGGAGGACGGCGCTGGGGCTCGAGGGAGGTGGGGATGCCGTAGTCGTCTGTTTCGGAGGGTGTGGGCGGAGATGGTGAGGTGGGTTTGTGGTAGATTGGGTCGGCGGTGACGGCGTAGCGCACGTGTTCCATGCTAGGACCTAGTTGGCGCTTCTTGCGGAGGGGGATTGAGGGTTCCTCCGCCTCTTCCATGGTTGGGGAGGGATTTGTTAGTAGATGATGTGAACGGTGAAGCGGAAATGGCGTTGGTGGGACTTGAAGAGCCTCCAAAATTAAGCTAAGCTTGGCGATCGATCTAATCTTGATCAGATCGATTAGATATAGCACATGCTTTCGGATCTTCCCGAGATTTCAACGTGTAATGCAATCATCAGCATTATCACTGGAGAGCTCGCATTGGGTGCATCGGATGCGACGAGCTCTCAGCTCTTTTCCTTCTGAGCTTGTCCTTCGCTGAACGCCTGCTTTCCTTCAAACTCTCACAGCTAGACCGTCTGTACATTCAATTGACCTCGCAGTCCATCATGAATGCGGTGTGGACTCGACCGTCTCGTCTCGCGTACCTGAAACAACACCCACTCCATCCAATACCGCTCTCTCAATCCAAGCGCCGGACATTCGTTCCCAACCCTTTCGCTAGCAATTCGTCACCTTCTCTCCAGACTCTCACAGCTTCAAGAACATTGCCGTATCCCAGTGCTGCAATCTACGCAATCATCGCCGATGTCTCGAGCTACTCATCATTCCTCCCGTTCTGCCTTTCGAGCGAGGTGACGCGCTGGTCTGCGCCCGATGTTGACGGCAAGAAGTGGCCCAGTGAGGCGTCGCTACAAGTCGGCTGGGGCAGTATCACAGAGACGTTCCGGAGCAGAATATACTGCGTTCCAGAGAAGATTGTGGAGGCAGTAGGAGGGCAAAGCGAGACTACACTACAGAGCGAGGACATCAAGCATCATAATAACAGCGATGGGAGGTCGACGTCAAGAGAGAGTGGAATTTGGAATGGACAGGGGCAGCAAATATTGACCCATCTGCAATCGCGCTGGACGCTAAATCCCTTCCCATACCAGCCTCCTCCGGTGGGCAATGGAAAGAGAACGGACCCCGCTGCTCCCACGGATACGTCAGCGAGACATCAGACGGAAGTGCAGCTTTCCCTTTCCTTTGCATTCGCGAACCCGATATACAGCGCAATGAGCTCCGCAGTCACGCCGAAGGTGGCAGGGATGATGATCGAGGCATTCGAGAAAAGAGTCGCGACGCTGCTAGACGCGCCGAGTGTGGGTGGGAAGAAGCTGGATAGCATCAATGGGCTGGCAGCCCGATCATAGAGGAGCATGGAATCTGTTGGGGATGCAGAAGACCTGTTTACCAGCATAGCGCCGGCGTTCAGCCTGATCTACATCGCGAGATCACGTCGAGGACCCAACCTCCATCATCATATAATACTTATAGCACTACGTCTTTTTTAAGTACGCTTATCTCAAGCATCACTGCCCAACCGGGCGTCAACTTTTCGAAGTGCGCATTCCGAAGTGACAAACTTATCGCCGGCCGGGCAAGCTGTTACGCCTAAGAGCGACCAGCTCTTGCACTTCAAGCTAAGCGAGACCATTTCTAAAAGCTCAGTCTTACGTTCTCTGGAGTCTATACAACAATCGCACTTTGTTGAAATATTCCACACTTTATTTGCAACAGAGGGTTTACATCGTAGCTGCCCAGTGTCTTGAAAGTTGCCACTGACATTTTTCGTCATCCTCGATGCACTCTCCTTTGCATACTCTTCTTCTCTCCTTCAATCTATATCTACTATCCTCTACTCACTCGCGATCGAGCCATGACATAGGTGCAGTTGGAACGCCAGCTCAGGGCACTCATACTTACTGTGCCAGAGGATTTACACTATCCACCTGCATCGAAGCGCTCCTTCCACGAGCCGTGTCATCAGTACTGGCAGCAGCAGGAGATCAGTTGAAGCCCGAGGAGCTTGCACCGCCAGCAGGGGCAGTCATTGGCACGTTCTTGCTGCTATTAGTAGTAGCACCGGCCTCCCCTGCCCAGCGCCTTCTCGTAGAAGCTGCTACTCTTGCGCGCGCCTTCGTCGTACGTGTGCGGAGGGCGAGCTCGACGGCCGTGAGACCTTCGTTCTTCTAGACGATGACCGAGCGACAGCGTAACCGACTGGAACCCTAAAGTCCATCGACGGCGAAGGACTCCTTTCATGAATCATATTTGTTATAGAGAACGCTGGTGCTTATGAATAGTCTCTCACTCTTACTTTCTCCGACTACATTCTATGGCACGACATCAACATTAGAAGGCAATAGTCTCAGGCGACATTGCCAGAATTGCTAAAGGCGATCAGCCAAAATGGGTATAAATTGACCTATCGGGACAGTTCGAGACATCATCGCACACAAGGCTTCCGAGAATCGTGCGGAGATACAATTGCAGTGCTACTGCGAAACCTTTTACTGGACTTTCTGCAGAGAATGTATTTTTCTCTGACTCACATTTCATATTTTGACAATAGAGTAGACATCTTCGCGAACATCTTAACCTGGGTCAAGCTACGGATGGACTGGGAGAAGGATCCATCTTTACCTCGGAACCGAATTTGGAGAAGACGCTGTGCTGGCGTTCTACGATACTATGACTACCTTAGATGGATACGACTCGATTTAACAGTCGCTCGTCTATACAGTCAACTTAGACTTTGTGGCTAAGCCATCGAAGCGTAAACGGAAGCTAGAGCCTGTCCACCGGCCGATAATCCACTACATCATACTAAGGAAGTTTCAAGTGCCCAGGCCCGCGACAGAGGACAGCACCATTGATCCCAGCCTGCGCCAATAGTAATCACTTCGACGGACGATTTTCTTCATTGTCTACGCTACTCCAGCGCTGTGTAGCGAAGCTAAGATACGCACGCTCTGCATGCATGTTAGTAAAGGGCTTTGATAGATTAATTTTAATATAGCGTGTACCTCTAATATAGTATGGCTCTCATCGAAGGGGTCGAGATAGCTAAATAAGCTTGTGTCTACCCATAGTGAGAGCATACTCGAAGAGGATGAAGAAGCTGAACTCTCAGGTGTTTACAAGTCCGTGCAACAGGCTCGACCAGGCTCCCAACATAATCAAACGCATCATCAGCCAGCGCGCCCAGTAGGGGCTCCGACATAGAGCTTCACACATACTACGTGTTTCCAATGTAGTACGAAGCTCGTCGAAGATGGCGAAGCGGCTACATACTGCGTTTTCATCCACAGTGCGAGGGGATGTGTAAATGCGCGGGCGCTGAAGTTTTGCCGCTATCACGGACGTCTCCTACGACAACTGCAAAATAGCATTACAAAGCAATATAGCGCTACAAAACAACCTAGTTAGCCAAGCCTACCGAGATCGTGTCGCTAGTATCGAAAAGCCTACACTATCTCGTGACTCGTAGTGCTATCGCTGTCGCTACATAGCGTGCCCTCGCCAAAGCCAATAATAGAGTACTTCCGGGTAACCACAATCGTTTTAAGGACTCTACGGAGTGGAGTACTCCGTGACCCCCTTTTCAATTTCGATGCTCTAACGCCACTTCACAGAGCAATCGAATGTACATGACTCCAAGATCTTTCGACATGTTCCCGGCCTTACGAGAGGTGGCGCTCTCACGTTTCACCGTCGTTGTGGCCTATTCACTTTGTAGTGATAAGGATGAGCGTAGCTAGTGGGTATTCGGGAAATTGGCATATTACGCTGGAGCAGTTGCGACACTGTTGGAGTGGCCATTGGCAAATCCCTCGTCGACATTCGTAAAACCGTTCAGCAGAAAGGCAAAATCATGAAATTGATCTTCCGAACGAGTTTGATTTTCCGACAGACTAGTGCCTTAAGCTCCAGTCTCCAATGGGTGGCAGATTGATCTGTAGAATGCTTAGAGCAGATCGAAGGTCATGTCCTCTCGCATAGAGAGTGGCATGTTGGGTGTGCATCGGAACCCCGTACGCGCTGCTCGCGTGATTGAGCAAGCAGCTGCTGCACAAGCCGGCGAATTTTCGCAAGTCGGCTGGAAGTGTATGGGTGGATCCCGTGCAAACTCGAATACATCCTCTAGATGAAGGGTAGCCGGGCTCACACGAACTTTGCTTTTCATCTTGTTCACTTTCAAGGCACAGACTTTATAAAAGCGGACGGAAATTTGTGAATGAAGTCTCAGCCTCTTGCATTCCACAACATATTTATAGCGGCATTTAGAAGAGCGATGATTACCGGGAATATCTCGCGAATTTCCTAACCGGGTCTTCAAAATCTTTGCGTAGCTCCTCCGCATTGTTTGCCTCGGTTTATTAATATACGTATCCTAAATGTCTCAGCAACGGCAAGTCAAATGCAAAGATCGTGTCACTTACGGAAGTTAGGGTTCTCCCTGTCCGTCATATCTGCGAACGCAGTCTCGTCCAGATTCTGCTGCACACCGGCTTCGGCCTGTGCCTTGTCCCTTCTGTGGTTCTCCCAGGATAAAAGCGTGCGCAGTACGAGGGCTGTCGTAATCTGAAGCAAATGCGACACGATCATGGACCAAATTCCCAGGTTATACGTGGGGGCTTGGGACGACTTGTAGAAGAAAGGACCCGCGAGGTTACCTGTATCACCGCATTAGTGTAAAGGCAATGTCGCAATTGGGAAATGATGCCGGACCTGTGCAATACCCAAGGAACAATATAGCGTTCGTTACGACTTTCTTGGTGTGTCCGGCAGTATTTGCAGTAGCCAAACTCAAGATCAGCACAAACGCGGCGTTGTAAGGGCCCGTCAGGTAGTATCCCCAAAGCCGAGCCACGTGGAGGTGGCTAGGGACGAATCGCAGCATAAATGCACCACAGACGTTCGGCAAGACAAATAGCACAATCATCAAACATCGAGTGTTCCTTTGGAGTCTCTCTGCGAGCCAGTCGTTCAAATAGACACAGCCTAGGATGCAGAAGGTCGTAAGGAATCCGTAAGGCACCTGCAGAAGTGTAGTGACAAGCGTAGAGAAGCCGAAACCTTTGATGATAAGTGTACCGAAGTTCGTGATTCCACCTGACTGTGTTAGTAACAGGTGACAAAGAGTGAGATGAGCCCTCGAGATTACCGTTCGGAATAGTAGCAACGATGCCCAAGAAAAAGAGGATGAAGGTCTTGGGATCTGTCAATGCTTCCCTGAGCTGATACCACTTGAAGTGCTTGTTCTCGACACCTGTTTGGTTGCCCTTAATCCGCTCGATTGCAATACGGCGTTCGCGATCGGTGAGCCTAGGAGCTGTGACGGGATTGTCCGGGAGGAAAATGAACATGACGACGCCCCAGATGCAGCACAACGCTCCAATGATGAGGAACTCGTATCTCCACGATGCGAGGGAGCCTCCAATGTGACCAATGCCGTAACCCAAGAGCCCACCGAAAGCCGTGCCCAAGCCTAGGAAATGAAAAGTTATTTAAAGCAACTTCTAGTTAGTTAGAGGACATTTACCATTTGCGGTGTACCATAAACCCATGCGGACTGGCTGCTGTCTCCTGGTATACCACATACTTGTGATAATCATGAACTAGAGATGCTCATCAGTTTAGTTGATCGGACAATGTAGAGTTGCCGTTGGACGTACAGCCGGGTCAGAGCAAGATTCAGCAGCACCTGAAATGGCACGGAGAACTGCAAGATCGGTGAAATTCTATCAGGCGTTAGTGGAATGTTCTCGTTGTGTCAGAGCAAATAAGACGGGGAATTACCCTTGACACGGCTTGCAGCATCAAGAAGACACCCCAAAGGAAGATGTTGACACCAAGATACTTCGCGACAGGCATTCGTTGGAGTAGAAGATTTGTAGGCAAAGCCCATGCCAGGAAACCGAAGTAAAAGATCGAGCTCAGCCATGAGTACTGGGTCCCGTGAAGATGGAGATCCTCCTGGAGGCCGAAGAGAGCAGCGTACGAAAGAGTAGTCTTGTCGATGTAGAAGAATGCATAACAGACGGTCAGATAAGGCAAGATGCCCAGATCAATCTTCCAGACAAGCTTGCGCTCTTCCTCGGGGTCAATAGGTTCTGAAAGTTCGGCAGGCGAAGCGAACAATGCCATGGCGGCATCGCCATCTCCTGTACGAGAGACCAGCCATTTCTCATGTCCTGGCGTAAACTCGCTATGTGCTGCTGTCACTGACACCTGCTCGGGGTCGGATTTTGAATCCATGTTTGGAGCTCCTTCGGGGGACGCCATAATGAATGAACACTACGAAAATTGAACTGAGCAGAACCAGAAAGCTGGGACGAGCAGGAAGAGAGGTTAAAGCAGATCAAAATAAGATTTACATCGGGTAGTTCGCCGAATGCGATTCAGTGCATTGAGATATTCAACACCCCCGGCCATTGGAATGGAAGCAGCCACAAATGTGCTCGCGGCCTGTCCTGCGCCGCTCGACGTCTTAGGGCGATTGTATGCTTCCTCTCGCTTGCACATGGGTTTCCCCGGGAACTCGGGCGAGTGTGGAGGTGGTGTGCTCGAGCTTCAAGGTGATCATGCGGGGAGAACGGGCAAAAGACCGTTCAGGGGCACGGCAGCTAAGAGAGACACGGAGAGTCTTGATGCGCGCATCTCGACCGCATGTTCGCGCATTCCTCACGCATCTGAAGGATTCGGGAGGCTCTCGGTTGAAAAATAGCTAATGGACCGTCTCTGCGGCTAGACGAGAAAGACAAGCCTGGAACAGAAAATTGGTACCGAGGGTGAAGATAACGCCCTAGATAATACGCGTTTCGGGCGCTTCCGATTCGACAGAACGTGGTTCCGTTTCGCTGGAACACACTCCCTGCAGGAACCAAACAGTCCGCCAGCTCCAGCTGAGCCTCTGGAGATCATTGGATTGTCGGGTTCGACTCATGGAAAGCTCGGAGACGCTGTGGGCACGAAAAAGCAAATACATTCCATGTTGCTGAAAAACATCTTTTTGTAATGTAGCGACATTGGAGGAGGCTCTTATCTGCCCGTCTCTCTCTGCACGCCTTTTATATCCACCAAGAACCTCGCTAACATCCAGCTCTAAACGCTTGAATATCAAGGGAGCTGAGCTCACGAATGACCCATGATCGCCCTCGGCTGGTACGGTTCCTCAAGATACTTGATCTCCTCGTCAGTCAGAGTCTTGCCTTTCACTGCAGCAGCTTCATCTAGGCGCGCCAGGCTGCTGAAGCCCACGATCGGGATTGTGTTCTTCTGAATGATCCAAGCCAATGAGACCTGGCTCATCTTCCAGCCCTTCTTCTCCGCCAATTCTTGCACACGTGCGATGATCTTCTCGTCGCTCTCGGCGAGTCTACCCAAAGGATGGTTCTTCATAGAGGCCGCGCGAGCAGTGTCATCTGCGTTCGGAGGTCGAGCGAGGCGGCCGCGGTACAATGGAGCCCAGGGGATCAAACCAACACCGGTCTCATGGCAGAATCTGTAGTTGTAAATTAGACGTTGTAATAGAAGTTCTTAGATATTTTAACATACTTATTCATCTCGCGTTCTTCTTCTCGGTAGCACTGCCAGATGTCAGTGAGAGTCATGAGCATTATCAGAAAACCAAGGATACCCACCAAGCTGTACTGATTTTGCATAGAGACAAACTTAGTCCACCCATTCTTCTCTGCAACAAACTGCATCTGGGCAAATTGATATGCCCACATGCTGCTCGCACCGATGTACCTCACCTTTCCACTCTTAACCAGATCATGGAGTGCCTCCATAGTCTCCTCAACTGGTACGGTGTAGTCGAATCGGTGAATCTGCAGCAGGTCGATGTAGTCCATCTGAAGGCGCTTCAAGCTTGCGTTGACGGCGTTGAAGATGGCGGAACGCGACAGGCCACCCAGATTGACATAGTCCTTTGTCTCCTTCATCTCGGGATATTGGATGTGTCTGATGGCGGGAGTCTCGCCAACAGTACCGTAGCACTTGGTAAGAAGGACTAACTTCTCGCGTGGAATCGAGAATTTGCGGACGGCCCTGCCAATCATCTCTTCGCTGACTAGAATGCGAATTGTCAACCTCGCAACTCCCATTGAGAAAAAGAAATGGCCTTGAAGGCACAGTTGAAAGGAGTGACCTACCGCCATTGGAGTAGACATTGGCAGTATCCCAAGTGTTCAATCCGCGGTCATATGCACCCTTGAGAAGGTCCATGACGGCCTCCTCGTCATCGACGACCCAATCCGCCCAATCTTTGTGGCCAAACGACATGGCTCCGAGAATGGGGACCGATACTCTCAAACCAGCATTTCCGAGCTTCACATAGCTAACTTTCGTCTCGTCAATGCTCTGCTGCAACGCCTTTGGTCTTTCTGAGGTCGCCATGATGTCAAGATGTTACTTCGAGATGCTTGGAACGATTCAATGGGATGTGGAGGCTTCGGAAAAGAGCATCAACTAGACGGAGAAGTACGAAGGGGCCTTATCTTCCTTATATATGTCGTGACGACGCACACCGACGCGGGACATTACATTCTTCAAATACCGAAGATCTCCAGCTGCCCACACGGAAATACAAGCACCGAGCTGCCAGATTGCGACATTGCAGCTTTCTGTAACCAGCTCCTGGCGTTAAACAGCGGAACTACCAATGAGATCATGAGCGCTTTGCATGGAATTGTCGTGGCGTCACGGTCTTAGCGGGGTTAAATAGGAGATTGGAGCTGTGGAGGTGTCGAAAAGTCAAAGCTCGTTGAAGCTCCCCGCTTTTTGAGGAGCTTCGGGAAGTTGCCGAAAATGTCTGCATTCTTTAAGGCCATCGCGCTCGCCCCACCACCGCGGTCGAGTTGGGGTGCGTCTCGCACGAAACATGTCAGATTCCTATTCTGCAGTTTAACAAGTGTGGTGAGCCTTTTCATCTGCTTGAACCGTGCCACAACTGCGTGTGCAAATAACGTAGAACGTCTACATCGAGCCCGCAATATGTGAACGAGAGGTCTTTCGGTGCTCTCCACTGTCTCTATCAGCCATTTACCGGTGTGTACGGAAACTAGCATCTACTTGGTCAAGTTTGTAAGTCTATTGCTTAGGAGCTGTTGTCGAGCATGTTTTCGAGTCTCTCAGGAGCCACAGCGTCGAGTGCCACTGTTTGAATATGTCCCTTGAGTCTCCACCTTGCTGAATAACGTCCTCCTCGTCTCTTGAGATACTCTCGGAGATTAGCTACAGAGCTGCCGGTATACCCTTAAAATCCTCTGCCCACTCTAAGGTCGAATCCATTTCTTTTCACCCCTTCTATGGCTCCACCCGTTATCAATGTCACAACGTTATCGCGAAAATCGGGGCTCGAGGGTCGCTTCACAAGATCAGCTGCTATAACCTTACCCATCAAAGAAAAGCAGAAAGAGGAGAGATCTAAACGAGAAAATGTCTATTGCTTTAAATGATATCAAATCCATTTCCAAAGCGAGTGTACTTGCTAACAGGACATAGCCCTGTCGCACTTAGACAGTGTACCGGAAGAAGCTTGCATAATCGCCCAAGTCACGCTCCTGTATCTTCTCCGCAGCAGTGTACTCCTCCGGCTTCTTCGCGTTACGCTCGCCCCGACTCTTGTTCTCGATGCGCAAGTAGACGGCCATGCCGAAGCTGAGAAGGGCAGCGAAAGCGCACATGCCAGCAAGCATCCCATAGCCAGGAATATAGCGTGGCTCATCCTTTGGCAAGAAGCTGTAGCCGGAGATGACGCCACCCAGGTTACCAAGGAGCACCTGCATGGCAATTCCAACGCTGCGCTTGGTGCTGCCGCCGATGTTGTTGCTATTCCAGGCGACGCAGGCGGGGACGTTGGGGTAGATCCCCGCGGCAGCGAGAAATGTTCCGGCGTATTTGACGTGGCTAGACTCGGAGGCCAGTAGCATGATGAAGCCGACCATTCTGACTCGTATTAGCTAAGAGCGCTTGTTGTCTGGGAGTTAGTATTGATAAACTCACGCGACCAGGCAGAAACCAATCTGATAGATACCACGCTGGCGATGGCGGTCCTCGATGAAGCCTGCACTGATGCACAAGAAGCAGGCAACGACGTATGGAGGCACACTCATCAACTGAGCGGAATTATTCGTATAACCCAAGCTCTTGATGATTGTGGGAAGGAACAGCGAGAAAGAGTACAAGCAAGTGAAGATGCAGAGGGTGATGGCCATGTGGACCCAGATCTTCCAGTCCTTGAAGGCATCGAAGATGAAGCTCCAGGAAAATTCATCGGCAAGGCCATTACAGTCATCTTCCAAGCGGCGCTTGACTTCGGTCCTCTCCTCCTTGTTAAGGAACTTTGCCGTATCGGCATAGTCAAACATGAAGTAAAATGCGCTAACCCCTACAAAAGAACTCTGTTAGTCGCATGTACCCAGGCGGTTGATGCATGAGCCCGTGATCGGAGATCCTCAAAGGTGACAAAATAGGTGAGCCCAGAGAGGCCGAAGAGCATAGTACGAGCGAGCTTTGATCTCTAATTCAAGCAAGAGCATCCCTGAAAGCTTGATTCAATATTCCTTGGGAAGTATTTGGCACGTGTGCACAGCTTCCATGCCCACATCACTGAAGGAGTTTACGCATCCTAACAGTTCGACGTCTCGCAGCCGCAGCTCAACTATTCGTCACCCTCAAGGGTGTGGAGGTTGACAACTTACCAACAACGAAAGTTACCATCCCCTCAAGGATGAAGATCCACTGCCACGATTTGAGACCGGCCGTACTATCCATCTGCATGATGCCGCGGGCGATCAGGCCTCCGAATGCGCCTGCGACGGTAGCAGCGGAAAAGAAGATCGCCAGACGAAGGCCACATTCGTAGCGGCGATACCACATTGTTAGAAAAAAGGCAATACCGGGGAAAAGGCCACCCTCAGCAAGGCCCAATGCGGCACGAATCGCCAACAAACCCGCATAGTTCTTCACTAGGCCCATAAGGATGCACATCAATCCCCAGGCAACCATGAGAGTCGGAATCCAGACGGAAGGCCGCGATGCCTTCATGACGATATTCGAGGGTATCTCGGCGAGGACGTAGAAGGGGAAGAAGATCGCGAGCACATTGTTGTAGTCAAGGCCGGTCATTCCCAAGCTCTTCTCAAGACCCGCAAGACGAGCATTCCCAATGTTTGAGCGGTCGAGGAAACTTAGCCTGTAACACTTCTCAGCATAAAATTGGTTCAAAAGAGAGTGTTCGGAGGGCTTACAGGTATAAGAGCGAGAGAAAGGGAATCAAGGTCCAGTCGATCTTCCTCAGAAGCCGCGCGGTCGCCTTCTCATCGAACGGGCTGGCGAAAATGCTGGAGCCGGCCTCGATGGTACTGTCGGACTCCTTCTTAGTTTCCTTGACATGGCGGGACTTAACGCTATGCATGCCCTTCTCGGGCTGCAACGCATCGTCGCTGATGAGCGGAGCATCGCTGTTCTTCTCCGGGTCTGTAGCGAAGGTAGGAGCAGCGGCAAGATCCATTGCAAGATGGTTGAATAGATCGAGAAAGCTAAGTATTCTTGCCTGGGGAGACAGGCGTTGGGTGCTATTGCGTTGTCCGAGAGAGGGAGAAAGAGCAACGCTTCAATGATATGCACGTTAACTAGTGGGTCCAATTGCTGTGCTCCTGCCAAAAATGAGGCGTTGTTCAGGCTCAGGTGCTGAATTTGCCGCAGAAGGCACTCCACAAGGTGAAGGAGCCACGAGGGACCGTCGGGCAGTTTTTAACGATTAGGGCCCAGCAGCTCTTGCTCTTCAAAGTATGGCGAGACTACCTCTGAAAGCTCAGTGTTACCGTTCCTTGAAGTATATACCGCAATAGCATAGCATTGAAAGCCTTGCATGCCTGACTGTTTGGTGAGGCCCTAAATAATAGTCAGGAAGTATCTTGAACACTGCGAGAAGCCTTTTGTGCCACCCCTGACGGAGTGTTCTAGGCGTAGCTCATGCATCTACACACTCCTTGGTGCACTTTCAGGTATCCTTTGGGGGTCGTGATGGGAGCACGCGCTACATGGTGGAGTGTTGACGGAGAGCAATGTGTAACATCAAGATCACCCAGGACGCCCACAGATGCAGTTCCAGATCGTACAGTTCATAGAATGCAGGGCACTGTCCTGAGAACTGATAAGAAGGTTGTAACTTGTTAACGGTGTGTTCCACAGAGTACATGGAATGCTCACCTGCACAGTCTCGATAGGGCAGTACCTTGGGCCCGCCACTTAATTTCCCAGAGGAAACAGAGTCAGATTCATGGCTTCTGGGCCGAGGGAGGCACCTGAGGCTCAGTCAGAATAAGCCGGCTTGTTGGACCATCTTTTCGAGCGCCACTCGAGAACGCGTGCTTGACGGGTACCCAATACAGCCAAGCCACGCTGACGTGGTAGCACCCGACAGGTGCTCAGTCCAACTATCCTCGAGTTTGTTCGGGTCCCAGCAGCTGAAGACATTATCTCGATTTGTTTTATCGGAAAGTGGGGGCTGATATGCTGTGAAACAGAGCCTCACGATCTCCACCAATATGGACTTGGCTGTTCCCACCGCGGGAAATTTAGGAGCAGAGGGCTTCGGCAGTACAACGATAACGCTTCCAATCAGATGGAGGGAAAGGACAATATGTCCGAAGGATCTGGATCAAGAGTTACGAGAGGGTGTATGTGGTTCCAGCGTAGTAGAAATAATTCCGGCGGATGAGAAACTCGCTACAATGGACAGGAAATGAGTGCAATCAGCTGCTATAACGTCTTTAAACAAGAGAGTCAATTGATTAAACAGGCGGACTTCTTCGAAGAGGCCAATGCAATTATGGGAAGGAAGTAATAGTAATAGAACAGTAAATAAGAACTCTCGATGTTTCACCTGCAAACGTGGCAGATATAGCTGAAGCAATATACCTGTTACGAGATATTTGCCGGTGCGATACTTTCCACGTGGCGTGGATTGAGAAGCACACGCACACCTAGCTTGGTTACATCCACTCTTCAGTAGCAGCCTCCGGCATGCGGCTCGCCGTAGCGATCGTCTTTCCTCTCGTCCGTCATGTCCAAGTAATTGATCCACTTCTTCTCGTGCCATTCTTTCAAGTCGAAGCCTTCCTGTCCTGGCTCGATAGTCGCAGCATTGACACTCAAGTATGCGTTCTTGCCCTCTTTCCATTCAACAGAACCTTCACGCCAATTCTCCGCACGCGGCCTCCAGACCTTTGTTGTTTTACCCTCTGATGGTTTTCCTAGCCAGGATTCGAGGTCAATGTCAGAAACCTCTCCGTGGCCCCTGAGGGCAAAGCACCTGACCCCGCAATTGCCACAGAAGTACCAATTGATGATCTTGTCAAAGCATTGGTAGTTGCTTAGCCCGCCTTCCTGAGGGTTTAGCGGGGAGAGGAGAACGAAGTCATTTGGCGAGTCCTTTAGGCGGAGATGGAAGAATCCCATCTTGTGGCAAGTCGAGCAGTTGCACTTGCGAATGCGGATGGTAGTGGATGCCGGTGGGTGGGCACTCTCAGCGTCCTCGACCGGGAGAGTCATGTACGCGACATACTTCGTTTCGCCGCAGTGACATGACCCAAAGTAAGGGCGGCGTGTTGGCTTAGAAGACATTGTGGCACCAATAGCACCTTCCGGAGAGAGCTGCCGAAAAAAGTTCCCGAGTTAGCTATGTGTCTGATTTTGTGAAGTCTGGCCAAGGTTTACTTCTCTTTGACCTGCTCGCGAGCTGCAAGTGAACTTAGAGTTGGAGTCTCCTTAATCGGAAGCCTAGTACGAATGGGTTGGCAGTGTCTCGTCGTCGGCCTATTCAAAACACTCTCGACACAGGCCCACCGTTCATATAGCACCTTCCGGTGCCAGAAGACGGCCGCGGGATGGACATTCTGAGGCAGCTTTGAGTCATCCTGCGGGGATACGAACGTCATTTCCTGCCTAGCGGGTGGTTGCTATCACGTCAAAGTCCAAACCGGTCAAGGGTGTGCATGGGAACGAAAGGGCGTGCGCTGGAACGAGGACGGCACGCGTCGATCTATCGCGAGAATAACGCGTGCATCACGTGATACCTGCGGGGCAAAAGACCTGGAAGGGAAGGGGCCCGGGTCGACGTCGCTGTACGCTTACGCAATTGAAATGAAGTGTGAACAGGAGAGAGAGCGGCACTGCTCGATGATGAGGGAAGATGGCCTGCCGCCAGCCGTTTCTGCGGCCGGGCGTATATCTGTCAGCTTGCTTGGCGCTTGCCTGCACATCTGAAGTCGACACGTCCGAGCGGCACGACAGATATCCGCCGACAAATATAAGCATTCTGACACCTTTTCCCATCTCTCGCCCCCTATGCATTGCCGGAAGCAGCGAACCCGGCGCATTCTGCGATGCTTGACGATGACGATGAGGCTCCTGGGTCTGTGAAGAGGTTGGTATGCTTGCTGCGCGGAGAACTTCCCTGCATGTTGGTGGTTGCTTCCCCGGCCAACCACGCGCCGCGACCTCGACCTCCCGCCTCCTATTCGAAACGCAGAGCCGCCTACGCGCCCGACGTCCTGTAAACGCTCGATGAACGGGCAAACTTGCTTCAAGGAGGTCACCCCGTCCTCTTGCATGCCAGCATAGCCACCGAGTGCGTCAGGCCAAACTGATCATGCAGCTCCCTCAGCGACGCATACGAGCCAGCGCTGGCAAGACACGCGAGACCTCCCGAACCACACTGCTCCTGCTACTCGGACTCAGATGCTATTCTCAGGCCCAACGAAGCGCCTCACATGTCACCACAAGGGAAACGTGGGGCAAAGTGCTCCGTCACTCATAAACTCGCGGTGCCCGGCGCGCGGCGCTTGCTAGAACATGTACAGTAGCGTCTATAATTGTTTTCTCAATGCCTTCAGGCTGTGCCGTTGTCTTCTGTTTGCTTGACGCCGATTACGAACCATGATCTTGTCCTTTAATTTCTAGAATTTCCTTCACTCTGCTGTTTCTGTTTTGCATGCATACCGCCATCTGAACGCTGTGCCGCAGCGGCTAGGCCCGCTCGAGCACCATGGGGAGAAGGCCACGCCTCTGGAAGGTTGCCCACGCCTGTCTAACATTATGTCTTCTTCGGTACACATCTGCGATAGCTGTACGACCTTCACTCGCTTACGAAACTTCGATTCACCTGTTTGCTCGAGACACTACCTGCGGGGG
Organism: Rhizodiscina lignyota; assembly: GCA_010015805.1. Classification (NCBI taxonomy): domain Eukaryota; kingdom Fungi; phylum Ascomycota; class Dothideomycetes; order Aulographales; family Rhizodiscinaceae; genus Rhizodiscina; species Rhizodiscina lignyota. The sequence goes on from ML978126.1 coordinate 590,854, forward strand.
AGACTCCAATTATCGCACTTGTGGTGGGGATCTCCCATCGAACTGGTGCTGCTCGACCGGCAGCACTTGCATTCCACTCAATAATACCGGGACCGAAGCGGTAATATGCTGTCCACAGTCAGATAGCGGCAAATGCACGACAATCCAGCCCATCTCCTGCGACATTAGCAAACAAAACGCATCGGTCAACCCTCATTCGGAGTTGTTTACACAAGACCTCAGTCAGAAGTTGGGAACGTGTGGGCAGGGCACATGCTGTCCATTGGGATACTCGTGCAAGGACGACACGTGTGTCATGGATGAGGAAACGAAACAGAGTCCAGGGGTAAGAGCCTATTTGAACGCGATTTCCCCATCTCCAAGTCTATCAACTGTTGTCATGGTGTATGCGCCTGCTCCATCTGTTTTTGGTATATTATCGACGATCAGCTTCCAATCTACCCAAACAATTCCAAGCGCTTCAGATCTGCGGGTCCAAAAAGGGAACAGCGATTGCAGTGATCTTTATAAATGCCAAGACATGCTAACGTGAGCCATATGAACACAGGCAAAGGCTCCTGCAGAGTCATCACAATCTCTCCCCCCGTCCACAGTATCTCCACCTCTTTCGACTTCGAGCACACCATCAGCCGTATCCTCTACACCATCATCCCTCATTTCTGATACGACTCCACCAAATGCGACGCCCACTCCACAGAATACCTCCGACTACCCTGCTCGCGCGGTACTGGCGGGCCTTTTCCCGGGAATTATTCTTGGGGCACTTTTGGGTGCGGCGATATTCTTCTATGTTCGCCACCGCAGCAATAAGCGGCTTGAGGCGTCGGAACGGAACAGTCAACGCAGCTCCTTTGGCGACAGAGGCTTCCAACAACAACGTCCACGACCACCGCCGCCGCCACCAGTGCAACAACGCGACACACATGTGCATTGGTACTCACGGTACTCAAATCATCTACACCCGCAACAGTATGGGCGAAACATCTCAGATCCAATATTTTACGCTCAGACGCCCAACCGTACAGACTTCTTGAAGCAGTCTCGCGGAAGCGACCATACGAGCAGCAGCGATAGCGCAAACAAGACGCTCGGACCAGTCACCCCAGAGCAGAATCAGAGATGGTATCGGCGCTCGCCCAGATTGTCGCCCAGGTTGCCCATGGGGACTTGGAGTTCCACAGTCACAGTGCCAACACTCTCTACTCCCAACCCGCAAAAGCATAGAGAAAACAGAGCCGCCTTAAATGAGCTGACTCCGACACCACAGGGGCGCGGTGTACTGAACCCTGCTCCCTACGCGCCCGGCTTAGCCATCACGACACCTTCCAGCAATCCTGTACGGGATTTCCTGAGACCGATATCACCATCTATGCAGTCCATCAAATCGTTCCACGCGCGGACAAAATCAGCAGAACGTGCCGCGATCGCAAACGGCTCGCCCCAACCAGCACGCAACGCCAGCGGGAAGAGCACCACCACAACCATAGCGTCGCGCTCAACGTCGGGCAGGAACCTGTCCCGCAGAGAAACGGCCACGAGCGGCGAGACCATAAATTTCCTCCTCGCCCCAAGCGCGATGAGCACCGTGCCGTTGCGGCTGGGGAACGAGGTCAGATTCCAAGACGATGGTCCGCCGCCACGGCCGCCGAGCAAAATCAGCGAAGAGGGGCCTAGCGCAACATTAGCAGCGCCTTGGATAGAGCCAGCATTTTCCATTCCAGGGAGCCCGATTGATCGGGGCGGGGACAGGGAGACATTGCAGCGGCCGGAGAGAATGACAAGATTTACGACACTCATGCTCGATGCGGGATTTGCGCACGGGAGCCCTGGGAAGGCTATTGCGAGGACCTAGGCTTTTTACGAATTCTATGCACGGCGCGGCGGGCATTTTTTGTTCTTGATAGCGTTCTACCTTTCGTGTAAATACGGACGAGAGTATATACCCTTAGATTAACTCTCACAGAAGACTATTTTGGCAAATGTCACATGTCTTGGTGTATTCTACAGTGAACAACGCCCTTCTGCAGATTCATCTCTCTTCCGTCGGTCTTCTATAATGTGTGAAGATTTAAATATTTACTTAGTTGCATTTCGACTTCGAGCTTGCGCATGCAGCTCGAGCCTCGATTCTATTATATGCGGGCGCTCGACTTGCTGCTTGGACTCATAGAGCGAGCATTGCTTCAGTTTAGTGCACTCGCTCAGCTTGCGGTCTGCGCATGGAGGTCGAGCTTCAATTCGATTATGCGCCGGCGCCCGTCTTGCAGCTTGCATACATGGGTCAAGCGTGAAGCTCTCGCAGTTTGGTCCACAGTCGACCCCGTCGCCCTTAGACCATTGCTGGCGTTCGAGCGCCGTTTGAAAGAGTGGGATCAAAGCACCGAAGCGCAACAACCAGTTGCGTTTCGTATCCAGGTTTTTGCCGTTGCAATGGTCGCATGGGACGCCTGATAGATCTTCTGGGAGGTACTCCGCCTTAATATACTGCTGGGCCGAGAGGCCCTGCTTCGGCAGTGTCGTCAGGAGAGCAGTAATCTCTAGGAGTATGTGTCGTGATTATAAGGATAGAACATTCTCGAGACAGTCAATAACTTAGAAAATGAATTTCCGTATTCGCTGTGGGTGTATTAGACAGACGCAGATGGGAGTGCAGAAATACTGCTACGAGAGATTAAAACTTTCGCTATAGAACAACAGACGTATAACCCGCTTAGAAACCAGCGTTCTATTGATATCTCAACCTGCAAAAAGCCTCCGCGATGCCGGGCTTCACATATCTCTCCGCCGCGAGGTCTAAATCTGTCGCACCAAGTCTCCTACCCAACCCACACCTTCTGGCCTGTTGATTTCCATCACAGGACGATGTTCTCTCAACCACTTCTTGTCTTCCAGCGTCCCGGCCTTGATGAAGCGCATGGCCTTCATGTTCTCCGCCTCGGTCTGCGAGAAGACGGTCGTCCCACAATTCGAGCAGAAGCTGTTCGTGCACGTTGCCCCAGAGCTTCCGGGCCGCTGCCATTTCTTGATTGCGCTCGTTGATGAAGGAGAGAGATGCAGCTCGCTTGCAGGGACCATGAGGTTGGTGCCAAAGACGGTTCCGGACATCGCCTGGCATTGGACGCAGTGGCAGAGTGCCTAAATTCGGTCAGTAAGTATTATGAGTGCCGATATGTACCAGGGATTGGATTGAGCGGCGATTACACACCACGACGGGTTCCGGAGATGTTATTTCATACTGGACAGCCTGGCAAGAGCAACCGCCTTTCAACGTCATTGTGAGAGCTGCGAGAGATGAATACAGTAGTTGTGAAGTCCCGGAATTTCCAAGAGAGCAGTTTCACAATGTGCTTGAACGCTAACCGTCAGTGTGTTCGCGGATCATCAACTCTGCGACGTGTCGTGGTAGCCGGCGCAAGTTTTATATTTGCAGCCACATAAGCCCTTAAGCTTGAGGGGTGATGAATTCCGCTGACAAAGTCGACCGAACCCTAGGCCAAAAAGCAATTGCGGTGGATAGTGCCAAAGCCGTCATTTCTGCCCAAGGATCGGAAGACCAGATGCATCTACCAGTGATCATGCTAATTCCTAGTAGCATCAGAGCTATCAAGGAGCACGCTACATGGATCCGGGGTGTGGATTTAAGAGCAATAAGCGGGCTTTCCGAGCTCGGCTCTCTGCGCTAAAGCGGCCCGCGCGACCCAGAACCTTTGCACCGGGTCCTTAGGCATGCCGAATTCCCTGGAAAACTCGCAAGCTGCAAGGCCGAGATAGATCTGCCTGAACAGCTCTGAGTCCGGATGTTGTACTGATCCCCGCTGAGTATGCCGCTTACGTGACCCTGGAACCTAGCGCGCCGCTGCAAGTCACCGAGCGAGGTACCAGAATTCGAAGTATCGGAGCATGGCATCATCAAGCACGGACGTCTGATCCATGGCAAAGCCTGAACATTAGGCGGAAATACTCTGGACATGTCGAGACTGGTATACATTAAAAACATAGTAGCACCAACGTGCTTTGATTGGTCGTTAATCGGCGACACGTGACCATCCAGTGGCCAATGGCGGCGGAAAAATATTTCCACGATTAATACGAGAGCAGAGAACCATCCCGTAAAGATGATATAAACAACATCAACGACTCAGCGAGATATGACAGAATAGGAAATATATACAGCGAAGTTAAAGCACCTGACTTCGGAGATACCTGATAACGCTACAGCCGGTCACCGTATTTTCGCCGGCCGCTCGCATGGTCGCCAAAGAGGGAATATGGTATTTCTGAACAGTGACGTATTCGCGACTCCATCGTATTTGTTTTATGCGGCACCTGTTGAAGTCGAAGGACCACCTGTGGCATCATCAGTAGCGGTGACGGTCGCTCCGCCACCTGCGTCTGGCTGATCTCGACCTTTCGCCATGCCCTTGAATTTCTCTTTCTTTAAATCTTTCCTCGCACTAGCATCTCTCTTGACGGTCTTCAGAAGGCCATTATTTTGTTCTCCCTCGGCTTCCAGATCATCCAAGGCTTCTTCCTCACTACTGCTGATGCTTGAATCGCTTTGGTTCGCTTGCGTAAAGACAATGTGGTCACCCTCCTTCTTCTTACGCTCACGTTGCTCATCCTTCATCTTGCCCATCTTCTCTGCATCCGCTTGACAGTCGAGCGTCACAATCTTCAGACCCGGAAAATTCGCTGACATGAACTCCTTGAGAAGTGGAAGAAGCTTGGCATTAGGCCTGTAGGTGCCACTGTCATTGTCAATGACAAGTTCGAAGTATCGCGGATCATTTGGCGGTTCGTCTCCCGGTGGTCCATTGGGAATGTCTTCTGGTGGATGTGTTGGTACTTCATCATCGTCCACATCTTGCGAGGTGGCGTGCTTGTGTTTGAGACGTCGGATGAAGAATTCTCCACTGAACGCAATATAGATGCTCACATCACTATGCATAGTGTGCTTGCTCAACAAGTCAATGCCAAACTCCTTTCCGGTCTCGGTGAAACGGAAGAGGGCATCGAGTGTAAGGACGTAGGTGAATATTCGTCCGCCTTTATCATAGTGTACGAGGTCCAGGAACTGGCGGGTCATGTCCAATGAGTGTGAAGGGAGGACTCCGTAGATAGAGTTTCTGTCGTACGTGTACACACGCGCGTGTTGATGGTGCAGAGTTTTGCTGAGAAGGAAGCCTCTAATGCCCTTCGCGGTGAACATCCCTTTGACGAATGGCTTGAACTCAACATATCGATGGTACATTTGCCACGGTATTGGGCCGGTCAACTGCATCTGATTGGCTTGGAAGCTGGAGAGTAGATATCAGCATATGAGCCGGGGTGGTTTCCTGAATGTTAATCTTACTTGTATTTCTGGACCCTCTTCTGCTCTGTGGCAGAATCAGGGGTTTGCTCATTGTCCGCGTCCCTCATACCGACGAAGCGGCCCAGCATAGGCGAGTAATGTCGGACAAACCAATTTGGTCCAGCGGTGTACACCCTTCCACCTTGATCGTCCTGTGTTCTTCCCAGAAGTTTGATGGACACATAGAGAAATCCATTCATGTGCTTCGCCGTACCAATGCACGCTGCGAATATCCTCACGAAATATGCTCTCTTGCTTCCAGACCGCTTCTTGACTTTGTATCCCTCGTTCTCCAATCCTCTCCAATTCTCGCTCAATGAAGGAACAACAATATGCGCATTCCCTAATCGGTCATCGTGAGTCGCTGGGTCCTCGTCGTATATCCGTGCCTTCAGCTTGAAACCGCTCGCCGGGACATTCGCAATTATCCAATCGGTATTCCACTCAGGGTCCGTACTCTTTCGTATTGTAGGAGTTCGCAATTGCAGAGGCGGGTCTTCTTTATGTCTGGTCGGAAGATCCGTATACAATTGCGCAATTATATAAGGGTCGGAGGAGAGCGAATTGACGTCCGCCATGGGCAGGTTCGTCGCTCTGTGGAAGGTAATCTGGATCGTGTAACCTGGCGGAGCCCTTGGAAGCGGCGTCTGGTCGAAGCCGCCAGCTGGCTGGTCGTCCTTTGGCTTCTCATCCTGCGGTGGAGAATTTGGCGGTTCCTCGCGTGTCGTCCCCTCCATGTCGCGTTTCTCCGCATTACCGTTTGTTTGGGGCTCTTCAGCTGGTGGGCCACTCGGGGCTGGAACAGCGTCGGCGTTTTCTGACTCCGACGCCATAGTTACAAGTAAGGGTGCTGTTTGATAAGGCGTTCGGAGGGAGTAAATGGTTAATTAAAGGGAGACGGAACATAGAAGGAACATAGGATGACGGCAAAGGGGCAATTGAATGGCTGGAAGCTCTATCGAGGCGATGCAGGTCTGCGCGTGCGACAGTTGGAAAGTTGGCTAAGGCGACGTTAGTGGCGTTAGTGACGATCTTGGCAAGCTTGTTTCGATGCAGCCAATCAGGCCCAAAGCTGACGTGGTCTACGGGTCTCTTAGTGGCACAAACTGCGCTCTCCCCAGCTCGAGTTGTTGTGAGATTGCATCATAGTTAATCTATTTACGAGTGCAGCTACCCCAGAAACGTGCAGCGCTATGCCAAACCAAGGTAGCCAAAATGGGAAATGCGAAAATCAAGACCTCCTAACCCTTTCCGTTCCTTTTGCGAAATTGTTGTTCTTCAATTGAAAAGCAGAAACAGAACGCTCACACCCAAACTCAGCTGACGGCTCCAAAGTGCTGGTGAGTAAAGCCAAGAACTAGCCAAGCAACAGTAAGATTACGATACCGGCAGGGGACCCCAGATGTTGCCCTTAAAACTATCGATAGCTCTTTCAAGTACTAAGGCTCTGTCATTGCCTCCACGACTTGAGAGATGCATCAGCGCTCCTTACGCGGAGTTTCCAACCGGTGAGGCTCTCCAAGGTCTTCCATCATCACTTGTCCCGCCTCTTCACCACCTCGTCTCTTCTTGTGCAGGAGTTCGGCAATCTCGCTTGGGTATTTCCAAATATACACGAGCATTACAGCGAGCATGAGCACTGCGTCGAAGACATAAAGGAACACCTCGTTCCTCAGCAAATATCCGTTGTTGCCCATGGCATATTCGATGACCCTGAATACGGAGCGGATCATGATGAGCGTGTTCGTAGCGTAGAGCACATACATGTGGCTCCGCCAGGGCATGGACTGCGAAGCCGCCGTCGGCATTTTACTTAATCGAAGATGGAATATTATTCCGGTGACGATGAAGAGGGCGAATACGATGACTTGGACCAGAAGGCCCCCAAGGATAACGTCCTCTCCGAGCTTCACATTGGACGGATTGGTCTTGCCGGTGGATTGAATGCCGCCTCCTGCTCAGATGTCAGCAAATTGCAACGGGATCTCGTTTGGATATTCAGTGATTTCCAGGGCACGCTGGGAAAGGATATGCTCCTTCTGATGTGCATGGTGAAACATTTGGTTGCATAGTTCCACTAAGTTTGAACAGACATCTCTCCCACTCGAACTGTTGGACAGCTGGGCGTTTTGATAGAGGGGAAGCCATCTCAATCACGCCGTAACAATGGAGGATTTTCATGAAGTGGTGCACTCACCCGCGCCCTGGAGCAAGAAACAAGTAACGTCGCCGCTGACGAAAATTTTCGTGAGGAATCTTCTCTTGATGATGGAATGGGAGTCCCCATCGACCAAGAGGATGATCCGACCAAGCATCATGTACCTGTTCCGTCTGGTTAGTGCATACTGCGTGCCCCTGTTTTGCACTGAAGACGAACATAGATGCGGCGAACAACGCAGGCGCGAGAAGCAAGAGAAGCGACTGAATGATGTACGGCCCAAGAGTCCAATTCGGTGATTGAGTCGAGTTTATAACACGGCCGATATATCCAATCCACTCGACTAGTTTAACATCTCGGTTAGCCATTGATTTGGGGCAAACTCCACGTTGGATGTGTAAAGGAGAAATCAGCGTACAACAGCCGCCTATCACGAAGGCAATGAAGAACCAAGTCCTCGTCCTAAACATCTTGTATACGTGGAAACCCGTGGCCAATGCAAACAGGACAATGAAGAGTACAGCAGCACCCTTATTGGGGTAATAGCGGTACTCTGACCAAGATGCCGTCTTGTAGTCTGTACCCATAATGAAAGATCTCTCGATTGGAAGTTTTCGATTTGGAATCTCAGAGTGACAAGGTGTAAATGCCAAATGGCACGCGAGGAGATGCAATAGTGAAGTATCCAATTGGTGAGATCATGAAAAGAGAGGCCTGTGAGACAGGAGTATCCTTATACCACGGCTTCTACCCAGCATTGTTGACATACTGCCGCTCTTTATGACACGCAATTCCGCCGGCCTTAGGCCCGTTGCTCGTACCTGAAGTACGAGCGGGTGGGGAACGAATGCGACATACATGGAGAGTGCCGCCAAGGCGTAAAGCTCGTTTCATTTACCTAGATCGGGGTTTAGGCGCCTGCAGTGACAAATTATGTGCAGCGCGACAAATGAGCTGCATGTATTGAAAACAAGCTATTCCTTACTAGTATGCTGCCAAATTACCCTACTTCGTACTCGCTTTCGTACGTACACGCACCCAGTGGGCGGAATTCGAGGCTCAGCCCCAGTACCAGATCGCGAACAGGAGAGGCAGGTAGCCGTTAAGCCGACTTTCTTAACTACTGCCAATCACATACGTCTGTCGCTGGCTCAATGGCGCCTCGTCTCGGTCACAAGAAGTCCAGGAATGGTTGCGTTTCATGCAAGAGACGGAGAGTGAAGGTACAGTCTACCACTTCCTTCTATCAACCCCTTTAGTTTGGCCGCGTGTATTCGTCCTTTCGCACTCTCTTTCGCATTATGAACTACTTCTGGAAAATGTTCGGCATGTTGTTGATCGTACCCCTTGGTTGATGCACTGTCAGAGTGCAGAGACATGGTTTCTATGCCGCCTTGATAGAGTTTCATATTCACCACATGCTCAACACACCACAATCGCAACATACATGAGACTCCCAGCTGATTTTCTTTGCATTGCGACGAGAACATCCCATGCGGAGCATGTACGAGGTAAGATAGATATTCCGTGATGCAAACTTGAAACTTAGAACTGTGCTAATTTGCTCCCCATTATTATCTTAGATATGGCTGGGAATGCTCTCTCATCCTTCGTCGTAGCCCAGCAGCGGCTACTCCTATGGCAGAAGGAAGCAGCAATGAAGTCTCAATAAGCCAACCGACTCCTCCGACGGAGCCAAAGGACTCTCCAGACGATTCACACATCTCATCACACCGAGATGAGACTCCGCAAATCGCGCCAGACCACTGGCTTCAAGATCTGGAACTACTGCATCAATATTGCACCAGCACTTACCGCACCTTGAGCGGCAGAAACGACGTACACGATATGTGGCAGATCATCATACCTCGGATCGCCTTCTCCTGCGACTTTCTCATGCATGGCTTACTCGCTCTATCCGCTTTACACCTCGCTCACCTCCAGCAATACAAACGACGACGGTACTATATCATCTCTACGTACCACCAGAATCTAGCGATAGGCGGATTCCGCTCCGCTTTACCAAATGTGACGCAGCAGAGTGCCGATAGCGTGATGGTCTCTGCAATCATCATTGCACTCTTTGCATTTGCATCGTCAGCGATGAAGTCCACCGACCCCAATGAGAGCTTCACCCTGAACGAAGTTGCGGAGCTGCTTGTGCTCGTACGCGGCATTGAAGATACACTGGCCGCTGGCAACACTCGAAGATGGGTCTACGAAGGCCCACTGGCGTCTATGCTTATGGTGCCGGGAGGGGACCGCGCGAATCCAACCACCTCTGCGAAAGACAGGGAGATCTTTTCCACACACTTTGCCGAGGTCCAGAAGCTTATCGACCGAAGGAAAGATGATTTTCCACCAGAAGTAGTCGCGTCACTGAACGAGGGCCTCGTCGAGCTAGAGAGAACGTACGAAGTCATGCTAAAGTCGAATCCGGTCATGAATTCGGGATATATCATGCGGTGGCCGAACGTCATTTCGATGGACTTCCTGTTCCTTATCCAACAACGGAACCCAATTGCTCTGATCATCTTGTCCTTATTCTGCGCCATGCTCCATTACCACGAGGACCGCTGGATCTGGTATCAATGGCCAGCGAGAGTGATAGATCTGTCGAGACAATCGCTGGATCCGGAGTGGCATAAGTGGATAGAATGGCCGAAGGATGTCGCCGCGAAGAACATGAAGTATATTAATAACGAGCACTATGGATCATGAGAGGGCTTGGGTGGTGCTCGGAGTTGGAGGGAAATCGGGTTGCACATATCCGGCATGAGACACGAGTTTTATTCGACCAAGGTGGATAGCAGGCGCTGGATATTTTCATTTTGAGCGATCAAATGTTGATCTACCGAGGGTATCGAAGCCCTAAATGATCCCCAACTCCAAGCTGTATACTCTGTGGATACGAAATGCGTCAACTGAAACTCACGCCTGCTTCTCCAAAGCCTGTTTCACGACAGGCGACTTCTCTTCTTGCACATCCTGAGCAATTAGTTTCAGGAGCTTTTCCTTAAGTTCTGGTTTCCAGGTCACGCCTGCCACAGCTTGCACCGCCTGAGCTCTCTTCAAGCGAAATGCTTCAGGGGCAGATGCGTATCTCTCGAGACTTAGAAGCTCCCAAAGCTTGCTCTGCAAGGCTTCTTCATTCAGGGTCGACGTGGCGAGCTTATCAAGCACCTCTCGCGTTAGCTTCGGAGCAAACTTCTTGACAGAGTCGAAAGTCGCCGACGCTATTGTTCGAGAGTGAATTGCATTCGCCTTGGCAGCTGTTTTGAGGAAGCTCGATACTGTTTCCGAGGCATCTGCTACAGGTTAGACTGGAAGTGGCTGAAATAGTGGAGACATCCGACGTACCCTTTTCTGTCAACAGCGCCGGGCGCATGCAGTCTTCAACGGCTTCCACGGCAACCGCAAGGGTCTTTTCACGCCTGAGGATTCGTCAGTGTGTGGCTTGTCATAGATTCCAGACTGTACTTACAAATTTGCGGTCATCTTCTTTTCAGTAGTGTCGTCGACATCCATAGCATCCTCTTCGGTAGTTGAAAGGTCTTCAACAACCGGCGTCACAATGTCGAAGACGGTGTTGATCATTGAGACATCGGCCCGAGCAGCCGCAACTCGACCAAGGCCTTGGAGGGCGAATGGTCGGTATGTAATGTTCTGACGTTTCGCTTCTCGAACGATAATCTATCAAGAATGTGTTAGCTGCCGCCGAAATTCTTCAATCTGAGTGATTTAAAGTTTACCTTGTTGATCTCAGAGGCTACTGTAGTCTGAGCTTGCCACAATTTGGAACCCTTCTCTACAAACTTCACAAAGGCTTCAAGCACCACCTCCTTTCCTTCCCACGTCTTCCCGCTCATTGCCTTTACCAAGGCAGGCCAGATAATCTCTGCACTCGCTAAACTCATTGGCTCTGCAGATGAAGCAACAGAGTCTATAGCATCAGCAATAGATCGCGCCGACGCGTGCTTAAGAACCCAACGGGGCGAGTCGAGGTGCGCTTGCGAAAGAGCCACAATTTCCTTTAAGTAGAGCAGAACAGCTCTCGAGCCGCCGACGCCCTCATCCCAAGCCTTTTGGAAGAGCTCCTTCACTTGGTCACTGCTATCATGCTTCGCAATAAAGACGAAAGGCAATATGTCGGCTCCAAGAGCTGCAAACCTATCGGTAGCATGTTTCGCAACAGCATGAAGGAGATCACCCGCGGCAATCCGATGCTTTTCGTCTTCGGCGTCGAAGTAGAAGCGTTTAGCGGTGTCTGCTAGCTGGAGGATTTGTTCATCCGACGCGACTCTTGAGACGTAGCCAGCTGCTTCGGCATAGGACACAGCAACTGTATCATTGCGGTCGGTCAGGTGCCGCTCTGTCAACTTCAGGAATCGGTCTGCGTAAGGCCGGAATAATTGGTTATGTCTTGTGCTCATCGATACCAGGACACGAGTGCATGCAACCTGACTGGGTAGACCGAGGGCCGTCTTGATCGCGTTCTCTAATTTGGGTGCCAGCTGCTCCATCGTTGGGTCATCGAGTAGGTCCAGGCACCGCTCCGTGGCTTCCATGAGAGGGCTTTGCCGAACAGCCATGAGTCGCATATCATCGATCTTTTGCTCTGTTACCTTGTACTTGGAGGCATTGAGGCGCAAGTAATTCACGATTTGATTCTCCAAGGAACTGAAGAGGGTAAGAAGTTGTTCCACAAGACCAGGGATGTAAGGTCGCAATATCTTTCCGCTGCTCTTCTTGATGATCTGGAGCAATGTCTCGAGCGCAAAGAATTGGACTTCTTCAGCACTGTTCTCAAGACCTGAAGATGACAGCAGGAAGGGCAAAACATGCTTAAGCATGCCATCCGCCTTCTTCGCAGCTCCCTCTCCAGCTTCAAGGGCTCGGATGAGGATCCCTGTTAAGGTGCGGGCCAAACCTGCTGCTGCCTCTCGTACTGAGCCTTTGATGTCATCTAGGACTTTGAAGCACTGGGTCCAGATTCTTCCAACGTAGGGCTCAACCTGTTCGAAAGGGCGGCCTTGGACAAGATCGGCAATTGCATCGCACGATGCTTGACGCACTCTCCATTCCTTTCCAAGGATGTTCTGAAGAAGATCTTCCATGATAGAATCAAAATTGCGCTCAATAGTTTTAGAGCTGTCCTTTACCAGTGCGTTCCATATGTCTTGCATAGACCGTCGCACATTCGAGTTTGGGTCAAATCGGTATCGATACAGCTTCGGATAAAGCTTTGGGTTCTCTGACAAGTAGCCATCCACACTGGAGTCGGAGAAAATGCTGCTTAACCCGAACCTTCCGAATGCTGCGCGACTGGACCAAATGGAGTTGTTCGCCGCTAGTGACATGAATCGATACACTAAACTTGGGTTTCCGACTTCTGCCGCAAGGCTCAGGATGTCTTTGTATGTCGTAATAGAACCATCACCAGTTGGCAATGCTCCGGCGTCGAACAATTGCGTGTCTTCCGTTACATTTCCGGACAGTTGCGCTTTGTTATCGGTGAAAGATCCAACCAGATCTCGGACCAAGTCATCCTTCAGTTCACGGTCACCTTTTTCATACACAAGTCCCAATCCTCTTGAAGCTGCCTCTTGTACAAGCTCTTCGCGATCGGATAGGCAGTTCTTAAACGCTGCCTGACATGCCCTGAGCTGAGTTTTAATTTCCGGGCGATGACCGCAGAACTGTACTAGACATAGAAGCCAAATGACAGCGGCCCTCCGAAGAGATGGTTTTGATGCCTTACAGTCTGAGATGACACGATCAAAGACGCGTGCTAGAATTGGTGTGCGATCGGGGGTCGTGGGAAGAGGCCCATCGATGTCGTGCTTCGGCGCCAGGGCACTTGAGTCCCAACCGCAAACCAAATAGCTCAGTGCTTCACCGACTGAAAATTGCGTTTCGGTCTCCCGAACCTCATGCAGAGCATAGAGCGCATTTTCGATACGATCAAGGTTGGCATCATCTTGCCCGTCTCGTTCGGCAAAGATCAGAGAAAATTTGCCCAGCGCCAGAATGGCTCTCTCATTTCCTTTACGTGCAGCCTCAGATAACTTCGTAATAACGGTTGGAATAGGTGCGACTTTTGTGACTGAAGGCATGGTGATGGCGTTATACGCCGAGAGTTGACCGAGCGCGGTGTAGCTGGCGTCTTTAAGCGTGTTATCGTGCGAGTCTTGAAGCACCTGAAGCACCAGTGCAAGATTCTTGGTGAGGCTATCTTTAACTTCGTTCCCAAGTCCACGGTATGTCATTCTGCTGATAGCGTAGCTTGTGGCTACTATGGACCCATGGATCTCATTAACTGTAGCGCCAACAGCATCTCGCCAGTGCTCTGCTTGTCTGAGATGTTGGTTGAGATCATCCAATACCTTGGCCGTCGAGAGGGTCTTCGTTTTCCGGAGTAGCGAAATGATAAGCCCAAAGGCATGCGCGGCGCTGGTCCTGCGGAGTCGGTCATTTGAATGGATCAATTGGCTCAAATGAGGTAGATCGTCCTGCAGATTCAATTGTTCGAGAATCGCGTCTGGAGCAATGGTAAGGAGCTCAGTAAAGGTACTGGCCAACTCCGCTGTTGCCTCTCCTGCCTTTGAAAAAGCAACTTCGGAAGCTAATTTGAACAAGACTCGAATTGCATACTGGGACTCTGGGCCGTGGATCCAAGCTGTCCTCAAGTAGGCTCTAACACCTTCTCGTGCGTTCAAAGAACCCTCCAAAGCAGAATCCAGTTTCTTGGCCCAGTCTGCTCCCTTTAAATCAGGTAGCAAGTCAGCGTCCCTCAATGCCTCGGCTAGCATTAATTGACGCAGGTATCTCAATAGTGGACCCATTGCGGGTCCGCAATGAGTCTTCAGTTGATGTATAACTTTATGTGTTGACGCAAGGTCGGCTGTGACGTCTGTGTCGAGGTCCATGTCCGTCGTACTCTTTGAGTATTTACGAAGTTCGTCGCGCTTAGAAATCTCCCGTAGACGTTTTGTAACCGTCTGCACAAACGCTTCATATCTGGGAAGGAACTCTTCAGTGGCTTCTGTGCGTCCTTCTAGCGCTGATATGGCTATTGAATCAGCATTCATTGATCGAAACCAATAAGGATCAAGGCCCTTCTGGGCTTCATCTAGCACTTCTGGCGCTGCGCCTGCGCCAAGCGCCAGAATGTCGATCCAGCGAGCGTCCAAATTGTGATAAGGTAGGCATCTGTTCGCATACCGGAGCGCAATGTACCGGCCAGATCTAATTTTAGCAGCTTCCAGCGGTTCAGAATCCTCGTCCAAGTCCATGTCTTGCTCAAGCAGAAAATCAACGTTCTTCGATAGTTCGGTGATCCTGGCGGCGATTGAAGTAATAGTGAAAGTATTAGCTTCATCTGGTTGACTATGCTGTATCAAGAGATCTACGAGGCGCTCTTGGGTCTCTTTATTGGTCTTATCCACCTCGAAATACCGCATCATTATGAGTAAGGCTTCTTGAATGCCTAGTGCAGTTTCGGCACCGGAGGTATCTGTAACAAGAGAGTCCAGTAGGAAGTTGAGCACGACAAAGGCTGACTCCGATGTCACGGATACAGCCGCTGCAGATCCAATAACTTCGTAGGCTTGCCGTCGGAGGTTCACGTCAGCGTTGTCATCGGGTCTTGGCCAGGCTTGGTGTTTCAGGACCATCATGAAATAATAGATGACTCTGTCAGGGTTGAATGTCGATTTCCGAGCCTGTGCGCTTCGAATGGAAGATGTGGCAAACTTCACAGTCGCCAAGCGTAATTTGGTTAATTCTCGCTGTGGTTGAGAACCAGTGCTTTTGTCGCCAAGCTCGTGTTGGCCATCGGGATAGAGCCCTTCGGCAATTATGACCTCTACCATTTCAGGATCATCAACGATTGCGGATGACCTCGTAAGGTATGATAAGGCCCTGAGCTTAAGGGGGACCGATGGTATCCCGACAGGTGCACCGGGCCGTCTATGCGCACAATTAGTGATTTGACTTGGCAGTACATGAAAGACATGAGCTTCTACGCACCTGAAGCTGTAGAGCAGGTAGAGTTGATGTAAGATCTTGGGGTCTTCGAAGGACACTGCGGCTGAGGCTCTCTTCAGTATGTCTTCTGCAACGGATGTGATATCGGAATTGGCGTTGGAGGAAGCGCAAATTGCTGGGATGAAGCGTTCTTCATCACGGAACAGTCCACTCGCTAGCAATTTGACAGCCTTGATTTTCGATGCGGTTAGATTCAGTCCGTTTGGCGTACTTGGATCGAAAGCATCCCTCTTTCCGTAAAGCGAGAGAAACTTGAACTCTTCAGTTGTCAAACCAGGGCAAGGTGGACTGCTTTCCGTAACGTTCTCATTATGTCGCAGTGGTCGGAGCAGCATGAATTTTCCAATCCAGGAAGCGACGAACCCAGCATCTTCATCTGATAAGCCAAGAGTAGACCTGAGCGTGTCATCTTGACTAGATCCTCTTGCCGGAATTGGGTAGTCTTGGAGAAGATGCAAAAAGAGATTGAATAGCTCCGATGCGTAATCGAAAGAAGTATTGAAATCTTGACTGATTTCGTGAAGGATAACTGGAAGGGCCTCCGCTTTGGCTGCCGCATCCAAACGAGGTACGCCTTTCTGGATGAACGTGAGGTCGAAATTGCGGACCAGCGGACTGTTGCGATGTTCTTTGACTTGCTTCAACAGCGCTGAGACGGGAAGTTTGATCGATCTATACACTTATCAGTAGATATTCATGCGCCTTTGGCTGGGACTGACTGACTGTGACTGGAGGCGAACATTGATATGTTTGCACACGCCGATGACCTTCTCCCGGACACTGGAACTCTCCGACTCTAGCTTCAGCAGAAGTGGCGCTAGATATGTGCCCAGGAGGGTTTCAAGCTTGGTCTCACTCTCAGCAAGAGCAATGCGCAGTTCGACTTTCTTGAGCAGTTCAAGCTCACGTGCTTCCGTGGAGGGTTGGCGTGGCGCCGCCATGTTGAGATTACGAAGCACAAGGGGAGGAGATTTTATTTTTCAGTTCAAGGCTCTATCATGGTGTCGGAGGCGTTTTTCCAATCTACGTGATGTAGAGGCAGCACCAGGCTTAAGAATCAAGTGTGACCCAGGCAGTCGCTGTCGTACGCGCCTGTGGCAACGAGGGTGGGTGTCCGTTACGGATGAACTGTGGTTGACGTGATCATGGGTGCGCTTCGAGGCGGCAAAGTGATTGCGACTCTCGGCGGAGTCCAGATCGGGAAGGCCAGCGCCCATAATCTGGTTGATCTAGGCACCCCTGCAGCGGGGAGCCGCACCCACGTTCTGGGTGGCTTCTAGGTGCTTCGGCATGTTCCGTCAACGTTTGACTTCTACTCAGACTTTCACCTTCGCTGTTCTGCACCTTCTTCACCACCAACAATGAACGGACACTCAGGCAATATGGCGATACCGCCTCCACCGTCATCAAGGTACATACCACCACCTCCTACTGACGATTTCCCTCCCGGCCCCCCGCCTCCGCCAAGTTCACACGCGGTTGCGCATCCTCCACCTCCTCCGCCAGACGTTGACAGCCTTGCGCCACCCGTAAAGAAGAAGAAGGGATGGGGAGCGGCACCGAAGAAAGAACCTCTGAGTATTGAGGAGATACTCCAGAAGAAGAGGGAAGCAGATGCAGCAGCGGCTAAGGTAAGTTCTCATCGCCACCACCGTTTCGCTTGTAATGTCTCGTTCACACACGATGCAGTCACGGTACAGAGTGGACTAACCAATCATTTCGCGCAGCCCAAATTCCTCTCAAAGGCTGAGCGCGAGAAGCTCGCCCTTGAAAAGCGGCAGAAGGAGGCCGAGGAGCAGAAGCGCAAGCTAGAGGCGCAAGCGGCCAGTCGCAACGGCAATGGCACGTCGAACGGTATCATGTCAAATGGTCATATGTCAAACATCACGTCCAGATACCCGGACGAAGGAGCAAATGGCTCTGGGAAGCATGCTATACCAACCGGTCCTCGAGCCTTGCGACCTGGCGAAATTCCCACCGGCCCCGCAGCGATGCGCAATTCCCAGCACAACCGAGATTATGACATGATGCCTCCTCCTCCACCTAAATCTACCGCGATCGTAGATCGCAAAGGCGAAAAGAGGCCAGCGTCTTCACCTGAGGACACTGAAGCTTCGATAGTACGCCAACGGTACATGGGCGCTGAGCAGAACACGTCCAACTTTTCCGCGAAGAAAAAGCGGAGGCGCACTACGGAAAAGAAGTTCAATTTTGAGTGGAACGCAGAAGAAGATACAAGCCCCGATTATAATCCGCTCTATCAAGATCGCGCGAAAGCGAGCTTTTTCGGACGCGGCCATCTCGCCGGCCTCGCAGACGATACCGATGAGGGTGCGCGTAGATACGCGAGAGCATTAGAGGAGCATGATCACGAAGCCGGAAGATCACGAGCGCAGGAAATGTTAGAGATGGAGCGGCGGAGGAAAGAAGAAGGAAGCCGCAATGGACTGGAGAAACATTGGAGCGAGAAGAGGCTGGATCAGATGCGCGAGCGCGACTGGCGTATCTTCAAAGAGGACTTCAACATCAGTACAAAGGGCGGAAGTATTCCGAACCCGATGCGCTCGTGGGAGGAGTCTGGATTGCCCAAGAAGCTGCTCGACGTTGTCGACAAAGTCGGATACGTGGACCCGTCTCCAGTGCAGAGAGCAGCCATCCCGATTGCACTCCAATCTCGCGATCTCATTGGTGTGGCTGTCACTGGATCTGGTAAGACTGCTGCGTTCTTGCTACCGCTACTAGTCTACATTTCGGAGCTACCCCCGCTCAACGAATCCACGACAAACGATGGACCATACGCTATTATCCTCGCACCCACCCGTGAGCTGGCGCAACAGATTGAACTCGAAGCCAAAAAGTTTGCCGAACCTCTCAACTTCACCTGCGTGTCCATTGTCGGAGGTCACAGCATTGAAGAGCAAGCTTACCAACTCCGCAACGGAGCAGAAATCGTCATCGCTACTCCTGGTCGTCTTGTCGACTGTATCGAGCGCCGCGTCTTAGTCCTAGGCCAGTGCTGCTACGTCATCATGGATGAGGCGGATCGCATGATCGATCTCGGCTTTGAAGAGCCTGTCAACCGCATCCTCGACGCGCTACCAGTGCAAAACGAGAAGCCTGACTCAGATGACGCGGAGGACGCGGCCGCGATGAGCAGGCATCTCGGTGGCAAAGATAGATACCGCCAGACGATGATGTACACGGCGACGATGCCGTCAGCGGTCGAGCGCATCGCGAGAAAGTACCTACGTCGTCCGGCTATCGTGACGATCGGTAATGTCGGCGAGGCAGTTGAGACGGTCGAGCAGCGCGTCGAGTTTGTATCGGGCGAAGACAAGCGCAAGAAGCGCCTGCAAGAGATCCTGCAGAGTGGGGAGTTTCGCGCTCCGATCATCGTGTTCGTCAATATCAAACGGAACTGCGACGCTGTGGCGAGGGATATCAAGCACATGGGCTTCAGCAGCGTCACGCTGCACGGCAGCAAGACTCAAGATCAACGTGAAGCAGCACTGGCGGCACTGCGGCAAGGCAACGCGGAAGTGTTGGTCGCCACGGATCTCGCGGGCAGAGGTATCGATGTCCCGGATGTCAGTTTGGTGGTCAACTTCAACATGGCGACGAACATTGAAAGTTACACGCATCGTGTCGGTCGTACGGGTCGTGCGGGCAAGAGCGGTGTGGCCATCACATTCTTGGGCAATGAGGACACAGATGTCATGTACGATCTCAAGCAGATGCTGCAGAAGTCCAGCATTTCGCGTGTGCCGGAGGAGCTGAGAAAGCACGAGGCTGCGCAACAGAAGTCGACGAGGGGTGGAGGA
Source organism: Rhizodiscina lignyota (assembly GCA_010015805.1). Lineage (NCBI taxonomy): Eukaryota > Fungi > Ascomycota > Dothideomycetes > Aulographales > Rhizodiscinaceae > Rhizodiscina > Rhizodiscina lignyota. Next base: position 610,235 of record ML978126.1, read on the forward strand.
AAGAAAATGGAAGAGAGTGGTGCGTTTGGCGGGAAAGGTGGATGGTAGTCCTTTCATGAGAGCGTGCGGAAGCACAAGCGTGGGCAAATTGGTGCTGAGATGTATTCTACCAACTTCTCCGAAGAGATACCAGAATTTACGACTGAACTTTACTAAAGTGCTTGCATGTTCCATTTCCCGGTAGAGCGATGGGTTCGTCATGGATAGTCGACCACCGCGCTACTGGGTCGAAGTACACATCCGCGAAGCACTGTCTTGGGAAGCTGTTGATGAAGTCCAAAATTACAGCCAGAGGCACATTTCTTGGATGTTTCATCCTGTTGAGCAGTTTCCCATCGGAGTGCCTACTAACTAAGCCAGACACCATGAAGGATACTGAGATATATCTTGAGAAGAATAATATAGACACATAGTCAAACAACACCGTTTGTCTCAAGATCTCCAATGGAAGCTCCCGATTCTCTGTACATGAATTGGCCTCATCTCGTACAGCGTTGATGGCTGTGCTTAGGTAAGTGTTTCTGCTCGGAGGTATTCAGAGAGTGGTTAGAGGGTGTTTAGCTCAGAGACGTGGTCAGAACGTGTTTAGAAAGTGTTCAGCTCGAAGAGGTATTTAGAAAGTGTTCAGAAAGTGTTCAGAAAGTATTCAGAAAGTGTTCAGAAAGTATTCAAAAAGTGTTCAGAAAGTATTCAGAAAATACTTAGAGCGGAGACGTGTTTAGAGTGTGTTTAGAGTATGTTCAAAGTATATTCAGAGTATATTTAGAGTGTGTTTAAAGTATATTTAAAGTATATTCAAAGTGTATTTAGAATATATTTAAAGTGTATTTAGGGTGTGTTTAAAGTGTATTCAGAGTGTGTTTAGGGTGTTTTTAGTTCGGGGAGGTATTCAGAGAGTGTTTATGCACTTGAGAGGTTGAATTCGTGAGAGGGGAAGAAAATTTCCAATTTTAAACCCATTCCTTGTGTACGGTCTTGAGCACGGCAGAAGTCACAGAATACATGGCAGACGCTGACACTGGTATCGTTCGAAGTTGGTCAACTGAATGCATCAAATTGGGATCAAACCAAGTGCGCCATCCGCTCTAGTGGTATCTCTAAATTTTGCGCAGTGCCGTCGCGTCTCACACAATCTGTACAAGTACATTAATCTTCGTCATATTTATTGCTCAGGTCTCCAAGCAGGACATCGTCTGGTGCTGGTCCACGGTTGTTCCGGACTATTGGTGCACTATTAGCTTTCGTCTTCTGGCTCTAAATAAGAGCTGCTACTTACCCCACTCTGCCTCTACGCGGAAGAATATCCAGATCCACCGCCTAAAGACTTCCAGAAGTTCCATGAGAAAGATGCCACCCTCAAGGTCATTGAAGTGATCCAAATGCGGCGAAAGCTTGAAACTCCAAGTACACCTCAACAGCAAATCCAACACAATAACGCCATAATAGATGTTGTTGTCACTGAAATAACGATGCCGCCGTAGCGCCCAAGGATGCTCTGGATCGTTCCGCTCCGCAGCAGATGAGAACAGTGTGAGGTCCCAATCCTTAGCAACGTCCCAATAGAATGAGTAAAACGAATTCAAAAATACGAAGAACATCCACAGGCGGAACAGGCCAGCCTCAGTCATTCCCATCTTGGCCGGATCGTACCCGCGCTGCAGGGCGCTGAGAATGATAACAGGAAAGGCGGTTGAATATTTGAGCGCGTTCGCAAGATGCTGGCCTCCCCAGCCCTGAGACACATTACCGCCCATTGCACCTTTTCTGTTTGCCTTCCGCACTCGCCCATACTCGATGAGACATTGCCGCAGCCGAATCATGCTTGGGATGCTGATGATCAGCGGCACCATGATCATTCCGCCGCAGTGTCGGTCTGGCCGTGCAGTGGAGCTCTTCCCTCGGGAAAAAAACATGCAGAGCGTGACGAAGAGGTCTCCAAGCACTTTTGCATATGATGTGAGCGCATCAGCGAGGAGGACGTCTCCGAATTTGCCATCTTGCGCTTCTGCAATGCCGCCAATACTGATGCGCTTAAGGGTTGTAAGAGTACGCCATCGCCCGCCGCCAGAGAATATGTGGAAAGGAAGGAGGAAGCAGACGAGGAGGACGAGGAGGTAGAGATTGGGAAGCAGTTCCCAGGAGAGGACTGCAGAGGAGTTGCCACGCGTAACTATCCAGAAGAGGAGAAGCGAAGACGCAAAGGGAATTGTGAGCAGGGTCGCCAAGCGGTATGTGGATAGGTGGTGAGAGGGTAAAGTAGGTGACGGTCGAGACGGGTAACGGATCAGCGTCGGTACGTCCTGATGCCATTAGTGACTGTTAATCCTCCGAATTACGATATAGCCAAGCGTACAATTCTAAGAAGGGATAGATAGTGGAGATTCGCTCCCCAAGCCCACACGCCTGTACTCCATTGTCAGCCGTCTGTTGGATCCTCGTGGGACAGGAAATTGTATACCGAGGACTATGATCAGCGCAACGCGGTATGGAAGAGGCAGGAATAGACTGAACGAGTCGAGTTCTGGCTCGACTGCAGGGTCACCGTCCATTATGGAGCAACATTCGGGCCCCTACGAGATGTTCCGTGCAGAAGGGAGATCACCGAAAGCTGAGGATCATTAAGCTTAAAATGAGTGACTGAGGTGAGAGGTGTGAGGCGTGAAGAATTGAGACTTGAAAGGGCGCAAGGAAGGAGATTGTATATGGAAGCCTGGGGGAGGAGAGTACAAGCTGTCTCCTTGCAGTGGCCGTTGGGAATTACGACGTGCAACTGTGGCGTTGTGGCTTGGCTGCGTCATTCGCGTGGCCCGAATTTCTGGGCAGTTGCGCATGTGCTGCCGCTACCTACCTATGTCACTGCTGCTAACGCCGCTCCATCCAAGTTTTTGGTCACTCCACCGTTATGTATTGCTGGAGCCTGCGGCGGACACTCGAACAATTCGCCTCCTGTGCCTAGTACCTATATTCGCACACTCTCCCCACGTTGCATTGTTTGCGAGGATGCTCTCCTGCCCCAATCGCATTCTTATATCGCGGAGGATACACCTGCCATGAGGCACCCGGCGACCCCCTCGGGCGCTTGCCACGAGCGAACGCCATACCATCGCAAACGAAAATTCTCCGCTCGGCCTTTCTACCTCGCTCTCCTCGCCATCAGTGCGCTGTGCGCTTATAATCTAGTGACGGGAAGATCTGGAACGCTATCAAACGGCGGAGAGACATTGGTCACGCGAGACATCAGCGATGTCTTCGGACAAGACGTGAAAGACGTACGCCACACCCAGTTTCACCATTCTGCAATCTACTGACGATGCGATGCAGTGCCATCTGGTCCATCGTGCCCCCGATAAATGCGCCTTCGTCAAAGCCCATTGTCCGGATGAAGAGGCGGGCCTCTTCTCCTACCTCACCCTGTATTATTGTAACCTGCCACAAGTACAACCGTTCGCTTTCATAGTCATAGCACTATGGCTCTGCCTGCTCTTCAGCACAATCGGAATAGCAGCGAGCGACTTCTTCTGCGTCAATCTCAGCACAATAGCAAGTCTACTGGGCATGAGCGAAAGCTTGGCTGGCGTCACGTTCTTGGCATTTGGAAATGGCAGTCCGGATGTCTTCTCGACATTTGCTGCCATGGGCACAAACAGCGGAAGTCTTGCCGTTGGAGAGCTTATCGGCGCCGCTAGTTTCATCACAGCCGTCGTTGCAGGATCAATGGCCATTGTGAGACCTTTCAAGGTCGCAAGAAAGAGCTTCGTCCGAGATGTTGGCTTCTTCATTGTAGCCGCGGCTTTCAGCATCGTCTTCCTTCGCGACTCGAAACTGTATCTTTGGGAGAGTGCGGCAATGGTCGGGTTCTATCTCTTCTACGTCGCCTTTGTGATCTTCTGGCACTGGTGGCAGGGGAAATCGAGGAAGCGGCGTCATACGGAAGCGCTTGCAAGGGATCATTTCGTTGGTCCCGGCAGTGATGTTGAACCTGTCGAGCCGTACCATGATGACGAGGACCTTCCTACTAATGGACGGCCTACACCCTCACGAACGACTACAATGACTGATTTTATCGCTCTTGAGCGCGGGGCAACCGATTGGTCCGAAGAAATCGATGCCGATGATCAGGAGGAAGCCCGTGAACGCTGGCTTGGCGAAATTAGCAGTAACATGCGAGTCAACCGACCCCGCGTAGGTGCAAGACGAGGTACCTTAAATCCAATTAGGCCGAGTTTGGTCGGTGCTTTGGAGTTTCGAGCCGTTTTGGCGGGCCTGGAAAAGTCAAGAAACATCCAATCAATTCCTATCAACCTTCGGCGCTACTCGGATGACCCGACATTCACTTCGGCACAGCAACATGACCAACTCTCGACAATCTCCGACCCACCTGTACGGCCGTCGTATGAAGTGATTGCTGAGTATGGAGCGCAACATAATCCCAACAACCAGTATCTCGATGTAAAGGGAGCAACTGGACATCGAGCACGTGCAGTGTCTGCAAATGATATTGATAGACTAGATCCAGCTATGGTTGCGCACTTCGATCATTTGGGCCCAGTGAATGAGGAGGACAGGAGTCGGCAGACTTCTCACGACCACGGGACTGACGGCGCAGGCCCATCTACCCCGTCCGTTCAGGTCTCGTTGACGCCGCCACCTTCAGAGCCAAGTTCATCGAGAGCTCCGAGCATCCATCCCCCTCAGCGGAGCGAAGGCCCTCAGTTCCTTGTACCGCCCTCTAATGAGTTCTACGGTCCGCCTTCCCGGCCCCGACCTTTGAATGACCGCTCCTTAAGTCCTGGTTCCATTCCGCAACTACAACCTGAAAGCAACCAACGTCCAGATCCGCCGAAGCTTCAAATACCTCAACCTCCCCACCGTCAAGAAAGTGGGGCATCGTCGCCCCTCTCACCATTCCCATTGTTCGTGGATGATCCAAACACATCGACGCGTTCAAGAGCTTCAAGCCTTCGACTCCCTCCACCTGGTGAGTCACACGAGGCTCTACACGCCAATGGTCATCTCCAACACTACGAGGTTTCTCGCAAGCGTTTACGGTGGTGGCCGTACCGCATATTGCCACCTCCAGAAGTGTTGTTCTCCACACTATTTCCCACGCTGTGCAATTGGCGCGAGAAAAATATCTGGGAGCGATCTTTGGGTATCGTTGCAGCCCCAAGTATTTTCTGCCTCACGATCACACTTCCGATTGTGGAAATCGAGCAAAAGCTTGAAAGAGAGAGCCGTATTCCGACATTGACTCTTCCATCAGGTGGGTCCCTTGTCGCTAACGGTCATCCGGATAATCGGAAGAGCACAATCACCATCCTCGAGCCGGACAGTTCTACAATCATAGATACCACAGATCCAGGCTCTACTGTGAAAAGCATTGGGGCCCATGGAACAACTGCGACTGTCGCAGTGTCTGCTGAGAACCTGCATCAGCACGCAGAGCACCCGGAGACTCTTCCGTTGCTGTCGCCCAGCCAGCCTCGTCTTCTCGATTCACCAGAACAACTTCCTTCAGCTTCCTCCGTCAACGACCCCGCTGGGCCTAAAGAGTGGAACCGCTGGCTCCTCATGATCCAATGCTTCACCTCCCCAGTCTTCACTATGCTCATCTTCTACGCCAACTTCCTGTCCGACGACCACGGCCCGTTACTGCTCCTCAAAATGTGCCTATACTCCCTAATTGTGGGCTGCGCCCTTCTCGCGCTCGTCCTCACCACCTCGACTCCCACACGACCTCCCAAATGGCGCACCTCTCTCTGCTTTGTCGGCTTCATCGTCAGCATAGCGTGGATCTCGACAATCGCAAACGAAGTCGTCGGCGTCCTCAAGTGGCTCGGCGTCGTGCTCAACATGTCCGATGCCATCCTCGGCCTGACCGTCTTTGCGGTTGGTAACTCGCTCGGGGACTTTGTTGCCGACGTGACGGTGGCGCGTCTCGGCTTCCCTGTCATGGCGCTATCCGCGTGCTTCGGCGGCCCGATGCTGAATATCCTGCTGGGCATTGGGCTCAGCGGGATGTACATGACCATTACAAGGGCACAGAAGAAGGGCGAGAAGCACCCGGATCAGCCGTTGCGACTTAAGCCGTTCCATGTTGATGTCTCGGGGACGCTGTTGATCAGTGGCGCGACGCTGCTCATCACGCTGGTCTGCTTGCTTATCGCGGTGCCGTTAAGGAAGTGGAGAATGGATAGAGTGATTGGCATGCTCTTGATTATTCTGTGGGTGGCGAGTACGGCGACGAATGTCGTGGTTGAGCTGCTGGGTTTGAGCGATGATATTGGATGAGGGTACGTGAATTCGATGTCGATTCTTTATTGTTGATCAGTTTAAAGGCGTTTTTGGGTTAAAGGAATTGCGATACCCGCATACGTTGGCTCTGTGGATAGTTGGGGATGCATGGAATTGGAGCATTCACCTGACATCATTCACTGTGAATACACCTCTTTATGTTATACCGTGTTTACCTTGTGTTCAAGCGAGAAACACGTCATCGTAGCCGCGCGCTTGTGGAGGAGTATATATATTCTCCTTTCAATTCCTTTTCTCAACCAAACTTTCTCAACATCTTCTCATTATGGCGACGCAACGTCGCTACCACACTCGATCTCGCTCGATCTTCCCTTTCTTCCGCCTTCCAGCCGAGCTTCGCGATGCAGTCTACGATGCCTACCATCCCTCTCCAGATATCAAGGTCGTCAAAAGTACAAAGATGACCGTCGCGCCAGGCATTCTCAGAGTTAGTGGCCTAGGAGGAGATGAGCTGGGCCCTATTCTCAAGCTGTGTCACATCAACCGTCAAATCCGCCAGGAAGTGTTGCAGCGTCTGCTCGCCCGTAAGACCGCTGTGGTTAGAGCCGCCGATCTTAAGCAACTCATCAATCTCATTTCGAGCGAGGTTCGCAACAGACTCAGCAGCATGTACTTGCAAGGGTTTTCGATGACCCCCTTGGACAGTTCTTGGTACCAAGGTTTTGCAGAAGAGTCTGTCCTGGAACGGCGTGGAGTCCTCGCCTTCGACCGCGACGCTGTGTTCGACCTCTCTGTTAACCTGAAAGTCGAATTCCCTGCGTTGAGACAACTTCAAGTACGCTTGCACGGTCTCGACTGCTCGAACCCGGATTTCGTTGAAAGCATTAATACAATCCTCCATTCAACCAACGGACCGCATCTGGCTCTGTTGCAGTCTCTCAAAGGAGTGATGTGGCTGTGCAATCTACGTGGGCTTGAAGCGTTCTACTTGGACAAGGACCACTGGTGTGAAGCATGTGATAAGCTGCACAATATCGAAGTACAGGCGATAGAGCGTTATATTCGAGAGCAAGTCGTCGGAACTGTCTAGCGCGGCCTCCTTGAGCGTGGCGTTCATGGGAACATGGAGCGCTGGATTTCTCGGGCAGACTAAAAGGCATTGGCTCAGACAGGCTTGATGGTGACGGAAGGTTCAAGCGTGACTATAATTCAAGTTACAATACACTGACGTTCAAGTATGTCTATACTCTTCAATCAATACAGGTTACACCCTACCTGGGATGCAAGGAATGGGAGCATTCACTTGGTCTCATTCACTGTCAATACATCTCTTTGCATCATGCCGAGTCTAGCCGTTCACTTCAAGTGAAATGTGATATCACAGCCGCGCAAGCACAGACTTGTGTTCACTCTGCGGTTTCGGAGCGAAGCCTTTCGACAGCGGCTGCCTTCACAACAACCCGCACCAGCGGAAGAGCGTGTATAAATATCTTCTTTCTTCCCTGTATCTCTCAACTTCCTCAACACCTCCAAGATGGGTTGGTCAGAGTCCAGCCTGACTTCCTTGGCGGCTTTAATCAAGAGTCTCACCACGGCGACGCTAGATCCTCACGAGGACAGTCCTCACGATGGCAATTCACGCGCTGCCTCTCCCTTCCTCAGTCTTCCCGCCGAGCTCCGCATCGCCATCTACGACGCGTACCATCCGTCGTCGATCATTGCTGCGAGGTCTATCATCGGCATCATGACGGATGTCACCAAGACGCAGGGCTTCCTACCTTCTTTCAGCGCCGGAAATGACAGCCTCGGCGCGATTTTCAAACTGTGTCATATCAACCGCCAAATCCGCAATGAGGTGCTGCACCATTTCTTCGCGAGCAAGACCGTCGCCGTCAAGCCTGACAACCTCCCGAGACTTATTAAGGTCCTCCCGCATCAAGCTCGCAACATCCTAAGCAGCATCTTCTTGGTCGCATTTCCGATCTATTCAAGGCCGGATGATCCGAACCATTTTCACACGCGGTGGGAAACATACTATAATGCCGACCCCCGGCACTGCTTTCGGTATCAGCTGAAGACGGAATTCCCAGCGCTGAAAAGACTTCGAGTGCGCCTACATCATCGTGCGTGCCTGCGCTGCGACTGGGTATGGGGCTGGCATGGTGTGGAACCGGATATGGGCAAGTTGCTGGCGGGCCAGGGACCGGCGTGGCTGTCCAAGCAGTATGGAGTCGAGGAGTTCGCGTTGGACAAGAACGGCGTCTACTGCAAGTTCTGCCGTGAAGGGGGCGATACCGCGGCACAGTTGGAGAAGCTCGAGGGCCGCATCCAAGAGCGGATTGCTGGATGCCCGCCTCCAAGAGTAGATATTTGGAGACTAGCGGGCCGGTGGTGAAGAGGTATTAGGCGGAACAAAACTACGATACACAGGCATTTGAGGAGGCCTACACTATTCCAGTCAATCCATATTATTCCCGCCAATACTGTGCACTTCTGATAAATACCTTCGTGAGATGATCAAATATGCACTCGCTAGCGCCGGAGAAGCAGACTCGTTTCTGCTGCGTGCATTCAAACTTCACATGGAACCTCGATGGAGTGGACCGGTACCTGTTGGCGAAGATGTTACCCCACGGACGGTCAGCAGTTTTGCAGGACTTGAGTACAGGGAAAGAGATTTGGCCGGCACGCGATCAATAATTTGAAAGTCCACTGTGTTCGTGAACGCCATCTGCATGGACCAAATTGAAGGCCAATCCAAGAAGTAAATCCCGACGTATGGGGAAATCTCGCGAGCGAAGAATCATCAGACCATCGCGACCCGCAATTTGTTCCAGAATGGATCCAGGGGTAGGGCGGGGCTCGTATTAGAAAGGGCAGTTGGATGCTTGGCCATACACTGGTTGATTGACTAGATATCAGAGAATTAGCAGTCACTAGTGTCTCTAATAACGAGGTCAACCAATAAGGGAAGTGTGCTGGCAAGTGAGTGACAAAAGAATCGAGTCGTAGCTACAATATATCGAACCGCGAGGCTGCACATCCTCGTCGGTCAATAGATTATATATAGTAAAGCTGCGTATTTAGGACGAATACTGACTGGTGGATATCAAATCAAAGTTTCAGAGATGGTCTTCTTTGTGCTGAAGAATGAAACTCGGGCTTACTGTAGCCGTTTAGTTAATCGACCTGTGAGGATGTAGTTCTTCTCCAGTCAATACAGATCATATACACTGAAGCTACTTATTTTGGGCAGAGACTGATTGGTGGATATTCAATGGAGCTTTCAGAGATCCTCTCCTGCGCGCAGAAGAATAAAACTTGACCTTGCCAGAGATATACAGTTAATTAGGCTCAGCAATTGTGTCACACCGGTAGCTAGCAAGATTCGAGGATGTGCGAGCGTAAGAGGCCTACAACGACGTTTCCTTTCCACGACAACAAGAAGCAAACCCTCTAAGGTAGACTTAGCAAGCTGCTCCTTAATCACCTCGAATGCGAACTTACGAATGCGCGGAAGCTTCTTGGAGTGCTGAAGACAATTATAATAGAGCAGCGCTGTACGCCGTTTGCTCGCTGAAAACCAGCTCCGTCGTAGACGCGAATGACAGGCGCTCGCTAGATATGTCGTGCCGCTGACGTCGCCGCACACTGCAGTAGCTCGAGGTGTCCCTTGGTTGGCCTGTCCCATGAAGTCGGACCGTAAATCGTACCTAAGGCAGATACCCGCGTCACACGGTCACAGTCGTCCCATGCCACGATACATATATTGAGCAACAACAAACATCCCAGCTCCAGCGCTGCGTCTCATATCTCGGGACGCGCTGCAGTCTGTAAGCAATCAGCCGCGACCATAGAACAACGCGCGAGGCTAAGAATGCAGCAGGCTTGCATTGCTGGGTGCTCGCTGCCCAAGCAAGGCGTGTGCTGCGGACGTGACGGAGACGACAGAAGGAAAGAGTCAGAAGAATGAGATAAATGTCGTGGAACGTCACTTAGCCGGGCTCTTAAGACAGTCAGCCAACTCTCAGCGCCACGGTGCGTGCGTGTGTAATTGAAAGACGAGCTTGAGAGGCATGAGACGGCGGCTTTCCATCTTGACGATGGTTGGACTTACACGTGGCATTGCATATCACGCCTGCCCGAGAGATGCCCAACGCCGAGCAAAAGCGCACGCTGATGGGACGAAACGGCGGCGCATGCTGGACTAAGCTGCCATACATGCACACGTTGGGCCTCGATTGAAAAAATAGAAAAGTGGTGATTACATGGGTGAGCGTGAAAAATGAGGCTCCAGAATTTTCGCCGGGTAAGGCGTGCAGTGGGAAAGGCATTGACCGCCCTCGAGACGAATGACTGTTCGCACAGTGGAATAAATAGCACACGAGTCCTCGAAATTGCGTCTGTAGACTTCAATTCAAACTTACCACTCAATTGCTGCTGCGTCCTGCACCGTCCGCTAGCACTCCGTCCAGCAGCTGGCTAGCGATTGCACGACGTCTGTTCCGGATGTATTTGCCCAAAGCTTCATATCGACTTCGCAGATACAGATACCGGCGGGCCATCGAGCGAATAACGTGAACTGGCGGGGCTGATTGGACTGGCGCACAGTGTCCTCTGGAGCGCTGTCCCTGTCACTGCTGGGGTTGGCACTCAGGCGTTGTGGCGAGCGCTGCCCGAAGCCGACTCGAAAACGACTCGAACACTTCCTCTTGCGGAGCCTCTGCCACCCTGAGCGGCTTCAGGAGGCCTATATCAAGCCTCCATTTGGATTAGGGCGTGGTGGTGTCCGGGCTGGATCGAGAAGCTTCTCTCCAATCTCCGGCACTGCGCTCCACGTCTCCTTGCCGGTACGTATCCAATGCCCATCAGTATCGCGAGGCGCATCTCGTGCAGCAAGAGTCGTCATCTTACGCTGACCCTGCCAGCAGCGCCCTATCCCCATCCTATCCCAGGCCTTGCGGCAGAGCAGGATCCGCAGGCATTCACAGTGCTCAGTCGCGGCACGCAAGGGCAGCGCGAAGCTTGAGTATATCATTGTCGCTAGCGCCGCCTCCCGAGCCAAGGAGCGAGAGCGAGTGGAATTCGGGGCCCCTTATTTGCGCGCAGTTAGTTGTGGCCTGGTATTGTTAAGCCAGCCGCCGCCTCATTTCGTCTCGCGCGCCCGACGCTCGTCGCTGCAGAGGCCCACTCGACTTCCCCACCAGCAAACCTCTCTCAATCCCCCTCCTGACGCACTTCTTCGCACGTCCATCCATTGACTCCTTCACCTTCACTCCTCCTGTCGCCGCCACCCCAAACAGCAGCGTGCCTCCAGGTCTGGCAGCGCATCCTTGCCTTGCTTCGGCCTGTTTCTCGCGCAGACGAGGGGCCGCTCACCGTCCACTCACACCACGCGCCCGCGCCCTCTGAGACACGCCTCTGCCATCAGCCAACACAGCAGAAACACCTCCCCTGAGCACTGGCCAAAGCCGACGAGCAGCGAAATCCGCCTGCGCCATCTCAACCACTTCTCGTTGTTGACGCTCTCCTCGCCCGTTTATAAACAAATCAGCGGGCACACCCGGCGACGGGCATTGGACGCATCGAAGCGCGCTACAACAACGTGCAGCGATCGAGCCCGTACTGGCCGAGCTTCGTGGGGCTAATTGCGCATTGGGCTGTCACGACAACCATCTGACATTCTCGCTCCACGCTACGCACTCTACTTGACCGGTGACCCGACACAACACTCGAGTGACTTTATCCCGCTCTTGCCCTTTCTCTGGCAGAAACGGGCAAGGGTGAGATAGGTGCTCTTTAACTGCCTGCTTCCATGCCGTAAGTCTGCCCCTCGCCCGCTGCTTGCTCACCCTCTGCGCAAATCCCACTGTCGCTTTTGTGCTTCACCCAATGTCACCGCCCGTCGCTCGCAGCGTCCCACTGTCGTCGCCTCACTGCACAGCACTCCAGCAAAAAGTCGCATCCTCTTTCGCGCACTCTGCTAACGCAACACCGCGTCTATAGGCTGACGATTAGAGTTAGTGAACACTCGCAATCCACTGGCTCGGCCTCAGACGAGCATACTGACGACGAGGACTACGCCGGTGTGCGAGGCTTCTCCGACGTCCACCGCTACCACCACGCTGGTGTCCCGCTTGAAGACGACTCGCTTTCAACAGGGAGCCAGCTGGACGCCTCCGAAGACGACGACATAGCCGACTCGTACGTCCACGTCCACCGAGGACCCCGCCGAGGCAGCTATCGTCACGTACGAAGGCCACCCACACATGAACTAGACGACATAGACCCGTCCGACTCTGCATCGCGACCCGCAACAAGCCGTCAGTCTTCACAACAGCGAAGCTCGGAAGGTGTGCCTGGCCGGGGACACTCTCGTCTCCGCAACCCAGCGCCAGACCCTCCGCCTCACCCGCGGCCCGGCGCACGGGGCCCGTCACCGAGGATAGCTAGGGATCCTCGAGGGCCAGGACCGAGACCAGAGTCCTTCCACTCCGACAGCCTGGATCAAGACGATTACCCATACCCACCGGGGGGCGTGCCGTTTGGTCGACCCCCCACCGGGTGGGGCCATGTGCCGCGCTACAATGGCTACCCCGACCCTGGGGCTTACGGCGACCCGAGCATCTTATCTGCGCCAGATCCCTTTGCCAGACAAGACATGCAGCCATACAGAGATCCAATGTATGACGCCAATCCGTTCGCTCCCCAGACACCCGCGTTCGATGATTTCTACGACGGCCCGCCTCCACAACAACGACAGCAGCGACCACGTCCGGCATGGCGACACTCAATGTCAATGGCACCTCCACGAGAGTTTGCGCTCATGCCGTATGGTGGCCGGGATCCATATGGGTACGATGCATATAGGGACCCCTATAGAGACCCATACGCCTATGGCAGGCGACCACTATTGCCGCCAGAGTTGCGTCCAATCTCGCCAGAAAAGCCTGTCGCGCCAGCAGACCCTTCCAAGCCGCCGACTCCAGCTGCCCCACCTCCTGCTCCAGCAGCACCGCCGTCCGCACCACCTTCGGCGCCACCATCAGCGCCACCTCCCGGGCCCTCTCCCGCGGAAGAACGTTTGATCGCGCTCGAAAAGCTTATACTGGCACAGACGGAGGAGAGCAGACAGCGCCAAGCAGCAAAACAGGCGCTGAAAGATGAAGAGGAGCGAAAGAAGAAGGAAGCCGATGAGAAGACGCAGGCGGAGAAACTGATCGCACTGGAGAAGCTGCTCCTGAAGCAGAACGAGGCGGCTATCGCGCGTGAGAAAGCCATGGAAAAGAAGCGGGAGGAGGCGGAGCTCTCTGCTGCTGCGAAATTCGCCAAGGAGGCAGCAGAGAGGTCGGCGACCGAGAAGATCCAAAAGGAACTGGACGAGGCTGCTGCCAAGGCAAAGAAGGCTGCCGAGGATAAGGCTGCAGCGGAAGCGGCTGCGATAAAAGAGGCTGCTGAAAAGGCTGCAGCTGACGCAAAAGAGGCTGCGGACAAGGCCACGGCTGAAGCAAAGGAAGCTGCAGAGAAAGCTGCAGCTGAACTAAAAGAAGCTACAGAAAAGGCTGCCAAGGAGGCTAAAGAGGCATCAGAGAAGGAGCTGGCGGCTTTGAAAGAGAAACATGAAGCAGAAGAGGCTGCTCGAAAGAAGTTTGAGGCCGAAGCCGAAGCGCTGAGGCCAAAGGGCGTACCACCGCCTATCAAATTCAAGGATGCGGTGGGAAGGAAGTTCCAGTTTCCCTTTGACATTTGCAAGACTTGGAAGGTATGTGAAGAATTCCTGCCCATTATCTCCTCTTGAGTGGAACGATGGAGCTGACCTCGTGACTTTTACAGGGAATGGAAGGCCTTATCAAGCAAGCCTTCCTCCATGTCGACCTCCTTGGTCCACATGTGCTGGAAGGCCACTACGACCTCATCGGCCCAGACGGCGAGATCATTCTCCCGCAAATCTGGGAGACTATGATCAAGCCCGATTACACCATCGAGATGCAAATGTGGCCCATCCCCGAGCTAGAGAAGGGCAAAGAGAAGGCCCCGCCGCCGATGCCCATGCCGCCGGGAGGCCCACCTGGCGGTATGCCCTTCTTCGACGACCTATTGAAAGGTCTTGGCCCCATGCCCGGGAAACACATGAAATCGGGAAAATCGGGCAAAGGCAAGAAGGGCGCAGCAGTGGAACTCCCTCCAATGCACCACCGTCCGCCACCTGGTATCCTTCCTCTTCCCCCCGGTGGACCAATGCCACCCATGGGTATGCCGGGCGGCATGCCGCCAATGCCTGGTGGGATTCCTCCGCCGCCTATGGGACCCATGGGACACATGGGTGGCGGACCTCCAGGCCAGCCGCCGATTATCGACATGTCTGCGCTGAGCATAAACGGCGACAAGCCCGGCAAGAAGAAGAAGAGCAGCAGCAAGGGGGAGGTGCCGGCGCTCATGCGGTGGGCCGCCGGCGGGAACAGATCGTCGGGAAAAGGAAGTAAAAAACTGGAGCTCGGGGTTGGGACGGTGCCGTCGAAGAAGAGCCGCAGGAACAGCATGTGGTAATTGGGAGTCCCAACTTTCTCCCCCGAGTCTTCCTGAGGCATGGTTTTCCTCCCGTTGCGAGCGGGTCTTTCGTGTCCTCAAACTATGGAAATGGAAACGGAGTTGTGCAAAAAAAGGGAAAAGAGGGATCTGGCTGTTATTTCTGGATTTTTATTCGCAAAGCTATACGGGATCTTTCCTTTCGCATTTCTATCGCGGTGTTCTCGAGCTCTTTTTTGAGACTTAGTCTTCGCACACTGGCTTTCTTCGATGGGCGTTGTGAAAAAAATCATCGGAGTCCAGCATCGCTCGTCCACTGCGGATTCTCAGCTTTTTCTTTCCGTCCTTTCCCTTTCGCTGTGATATCCATTTGTTTATTGCTGCGAATGCGGGTTCGGCGCCTTGGAGCGTCTTTTTCTTTTTCACTTTCTCACTGGGCTTACCGAAGGTGGTCATTCTCTGCTCTGTGGATGCGGTGGGGACGCAATGTTTCTCGCTAGGAAGAGGTGCGGTGGTGGGGAGGTGCAGACGGGAGGGTATGATGATGACGACGACGACGATGGCTGATGGTTTGATGAAGAAGTTCCAACTCGACTCGATTTAATGCAACGCAAGGTGTCTGGTGTGTGCTGCTGCGATCTTAGCGAATTGATATCAGATACATCTCCAGCAATGAAAAGTATGCAAATCAGCTCCCGTGTTCGTTCTCGTCGCTGTCATGTCTCGAGTGCGGAGTGGGCCATTTCAGCCACGAGCACTTCTGCCAGCTCCAATTTCCCGTGGTGCTCTTATCAAGACTTTCTCATTGCGTGCAAGCTAGCAAGCTCTCTCTTGTGCAGGGAAGTATGCTTTTTATGTCGAAGTCCCGCTGGCTTTGAAGAGCGGCATTTCTGGCGCGAACCGTTCCACGACGACAGCTCTGGGCAGAACAGGAGACACCTTCACCAGTTGGGTAACTTGATTTCGTCTAACAGCGGTTGCAGCGTGCTTTTGCTCGCACAAATTACCAGCACGTTCCAGACACAATGTCGCTACCTTTGTGGAATACCGGTTTGCCCTCGAGCGCGCGGGCGGCAAACGTGTTGGAGCAGAGCAGGAGACACGGTCAGCAGTGCGATGCTTGGGTCTAATATGACAGTGTTGATAGCCGCGGTCTTGCTCATCCAAGCTGTCTGCATCTTTTCAAAGCGCCATCTCTATGCCTGTGGAACATCTGCTTGCTGGCGAACTCTCGCCCCAGCGACCTCATGCGTTCTCCGAGAGTGGCAGGCTCCTCCGTGCTTAGTACGAAAGTCCGGACTCCGATGGCCTTGCAAGAACGTAAGCTACCCACGGCGCGGCCTCAGCATGACAATTTCCAGCAGAGAGAGTCTGCTTTGGCATCGGCAACTTTATCGAATGTCCTGGTCCGCTGACACGGTCGTGCAGAAATGCGTTTGAATTGAGGACATGGAAGATGCGACGCTGTGAGAGCGTTGTGACTGGAGCTCAGGAACGGAGTACAGCCAGCGGCATAATAGGAAATCATGTCGCTAGCATAAGGCATGTGATTGGTGGCATAGTACCTGGCCCTACCCCGTGTATGAATTCAAAATAGCACAGATTGGGAGGCCCGATGGAATGGCTGTCGATTAACGGTGCATCTGCGGCTCTGGAAGTGAGGTTTAGAGATACTCCATCGTATTAAGACTCCAGCGACGTCGCGCTGTCGTCTTTGTTGCATGTGGGAAGGGGCATCTGCGCTAGCGGACTGGACCTTTCTTACTAACATTCGACTTGCTTCACTCTGCTAGTCAGCTGAGAGCCTGAGCCATCTCGTCTTTCTGTCAACCTGCTTAAATCTCTGTTTCCAGCTTGTAGAGGATCAGAAGAGGCTGTCTGCGATCGAGGCTCCACCAGCGATCTCGTCGCTGTCGGGTTTGTCGGCGTTGGTGATAGAGCCAACCACCTCATATTCAGACCCCCCACTCCGCAGTCCCCCAAGCACTTCAAGCATCTCCACACTCGCATCCTGCATATTCACTCTCTTCCCCGTCCTGGAGCGTACCGCGCTGCGCATACCTTCCCCCCTTCTTCGCAGCTTCGCTCTGCACTCTTTCCATCTTAGACGCTTGTCTCGGACACAGCGCCACGCTCGCTTGCTTCTGGACATCGCCGCATTCCTTGTTGGTGCCGCCAATTGCCGCTCTTTGCTTGTTGGCCAACATCACCGCATCACTCGCACCTCTCCCGCGGACCCCCTACGATAGCCTTCCTTAATCCGCGCATCAGTCTTGCCCAATTACTCCTGCTTCGAGAGGACCGCGCTCTGTCCCCACCGCCGGCAAGATGTCTCGTAAGTCGTTTCCCCGGTCACGGTCCGATCCGCTTCATCCCCACAGGTAGTCCTGACCAACATGTCACCACCAGTACCTCCAGAAGTAGAGGCATCTTACTCCGCCATCATTGACTCCATCCTCGCCGCCAGCGACCTCAGCACCATCTCCGCCAAGCGCATCCGCAAGGGTCTGCAAGCGGCCGTCGACTACGACATCACCCCTCAGAAAGTGAGCGCGTACACCCATCTGCTCCCATGCCCAGTAGAAACTGACACGTACACTCCCACAGGATGCCATCACGCAGCTGATCCTCGCGCGCTTCGACAAGGCGAACGAGCAGAACAGCAATGGTGCCGCATCCGTGCCCGAGCCTGCTCCCACCGCAGTTCCCGCCGCTGGCCCCCCGTCCTCTGCGCCCATGAGCAATGGCATCTCGAGCAAGCCGCACACCCAGGCAATGCATGCAGATTCCGCCTCCCCCCAAAAGCGCCCTGCCTCGTCCGACCCGCAAAGCGCCAGCCCCTCCAATGCCTCCTCCCCGCTCTCCTCCGCCGCCCCTGGCTCGCCAGACCCCACACCTCCGAAGAAGAAGCACAAGAAGACGAACAGCATGGTAGACGAGGACGCAGAGTTTGCGCGGAGGCTGCAGGCGGAGGAGAACAGCCGCGCGGCGAGGGCGACGAGGGGCGGCGGCGCCAACAAGAAGAAACCACCCGTGAAGCGGGAAAAGACGAAAAAGAAGAAGAGCGCCAAGAAGGTGGACGGCGAGGACGACAGCGAACTGGACGAGGGCAGCGGGAAGGAGGTGAAGAGGACAGGCGGATTTCACGTAAGTCAACGATTGGATCAGACGCCCCATTCGCAAGTGCTGATACGCAAGCCCGTCAACAGAAGCCGATGAACCTCTCCCCACCGCTCGCCGAGCTGCTCGGCGAGACACAGCTCTCGCGGCCGCAGTGCGTGAAGAAGATATGGGACTACGTCAAGCAGCGCGACCTGCAGGACCCCAACGACAAGCGGCAGATCCGCTGCGACGAGCCGATGCGCGCCGTGTTCAAGTCGGATCGCGTGCACATGTTCACCATGAACAAGATCCTCAACCAGAATCTGTATGCGCCCGACGAATAAAAATCGCGTGGGAATGATACCATTGGGGGCAGCTCGGCGTTGAATGTCAAACGCGATTAGAGGATCCCGGGAGAGGTAAAACGGGGAAGTTCGATACATGCGCAATATGGGATGGCGGACCGGTCAAAAATGATTTTTGATACTTTAGCCAGGCGCTTTTTGGCATTGGACTTCTCCTTCAGGGCTAAGACGCGGACGGAGTCTTGCACGGGACAAAGGGTCAATTGCATAATGGGGTCGCTTTTTGCTGACACAATCTTGTCGTTGAACTTAGTCCACCAAATGAAACCTTCACCATAAACACGCGATTGTGATTCTTGAGCAATTTATTTCTCATTTTGGCCGGAGTGGCTTTCATACGACTACAATGCCGGAGATCCTGCGTAACGCCGACCCAATGCCCCCTTCTTCATATCTAGTTATGAATACATGTCTACACACACCCATGCATACGCTCATCAGTCACTCTTCACGCGCCCATTGGCGCTCGCGCTCCCATTCCCCACCAGCTTCGCCTTCTTGCCCTCCTCGCCCGGCCTCGTGACGACCCAGTTGCGCTCGACAAACTTGAGCACCTCGTCGATCAGGATGATGGGCGCGGAGATGTACAGCACGGCCTGCCACTCGGTCCAGTTGAGCGGGACGATGCTGAACAGGCCCTGCAGGAAGGGTATGTACAGCAGGGCGAAGTGCAGCGCCATGGACAGGCAGATGGCGTAGACGAGCATCATGTTCTCCCACAGCGGCAGCGTGAGCAGCGACTCGGAGGAGGAGAGGGCGTTCATGGCGTTGAGCATTTCGATGACGACGAGGCTGGGATTATCGTGTCAGCACCAGCTGTATAAAAGAGGTTCAAGTGGGGGTGGGGAACTTACATGGACAGCGAAACGGTGGAAGCGCTCTTCGCCATGTCGTTGCTGAACATCTCGCAGCCAATCTCGCCGAACTCGGCCTTGCAGCGGTGGAAGTGGCTCAGCTGCCAGAAGGTGATCTTCGGGCCCTCGCTGTACCACATGAACCACCACGCGTATCCACCGACCGTTGCAATGCCAACGTACGTGCCGATGACCATATACCGGAAGAACAGCCATCCGCCCACGAGAGCCTCATCCCTCTTCCTCGGCGGGCGCCTCATTACATCGTGGTCAGGCGGGTTAAACGACAGCGCCGTGGCGGGAAGGCCGTCGGTGACGAGGTTGACCCAGAGCAGCTGCACTGGGATCAGCGCCTCGGGCATGCCCGCCGCTGCGGTCAGGAAGATGGACACCACCTCCCCGATGTTCGAGCTGATGAGGTATCTGATAAACTGCTGCGTATTGCTGTAGATAGACCGACCCTCTTCCACAGCAGCCTCGATGGTGGCGAAGTTGTCGTCCGCGAGCACCATATCAGCCGCGAGCTTCGCCACATCCGTGCCCGAGCCCATGGCGACACCAATGTCCGCCTTCTTCAGCGCGGGCGCGTCGTTGACGCCGTCACCGGTCATGGCGACGACCTCGCCCGCCGACTGGAGGAGGTCAACGAGCTTGCTCTTGTGCGTGGGCTCGGTACGGGAGAAAAGCGACGCGCTCTTCGCCGCCTCGAGTTTCTCTGCTTCGCTGAGGTTGTCGAATTCGCGGCCAGTATAGCTCTTGCCGCGGAGGTCTTCATGCTGGCCGAAGACGCCAATCTGTCGGCAGATGGACTCTGCTGTGTTGCGATTGTCGCCGGTGATGACGACCACGCGGATGCCGGCTTCACGGCACTGGCGGATCGAGGCTGCGACTTCTGGGCGAGGGGGATCGAGCATGCCGACAAGACCGATCAGTGTCATGCCCTGCTCGAGTTGCGTGTACTCCTTTGTCGTCTTGGCCGTCTTCGTCAATGGTGAGTCGACATTGTCGACGGAAGCGATGGCAATGACACGAAGGCCACGGTTGCCATAGTCAATGACCTCTTTAGAAATGAGAGGGGTGAGTTTGCCGTTCAGAGGAGCTCTAGTGCCGTTCTTTCCAACCAGTGCGTGAGTGCATCTGTCAAGGATAGATTCGGGTGCGCCCTTGACGAGGAGCTTCTGTGAGTCGCCCTGTTTTACGAGAACAGACATGCTCTTCCTATCACGAGAGAACTCGTACGTCGCCAATACATTGGCGCGTTCCTCGTAATATTTGCTGTGGTAGTGGACGCACTGTTCCGGCGAGCTGCTCTTAGCAGCGTTGTACTTTGGGTCAGGGGTGCCCATCTTCTCGACCAGCACTCGTAGAGCACCTTCCGTAGGTTCGCCCACGAGGTTGTACGTGCGAGTCTTCGCATCGAACGACAGCATAGCTTCGTTGCAGAGCGCCAGCGCTTCTGACATTTGCGCCAGGGTTGTGCAGGAAGCGACTGGATTCTCGAGCTTCTTGCCGTTGGCGTATAGAGAGCCCTCCGGCGCGAAGTTTGTGCCCTCGACGTCAATCTCTTCAAGACCAGCGCCATCTTCGCTGATGTAGACGACTTTGTTGACGCTCATTTGGTTGGTCGTAAGGGTGCCAGTCTTGTCTGAGCAGATGACACTGCAGCTTCCCAAAGTCTCGACAGATGGCAAGCTTCTGACGACGGCATTCTTTGCCGCCATTTTCCGCGTACCCAAAGCCAGGCAAGTGGTGATGACGACCGCAAGACCTTCCGGAATTGCAGCAACGCCAAGGGACACTGCAATCTTGAGGTAGTAGATCGCTCCTTTTGTCCATCCGCCATGCGAGGGATCATTGAAATGCTGGATGTTGATAAGCCACACCAGCACACAAATGACAGTAATAACCTTTGCAAGCATATCACCAAAGTCATTCAGCTTCTCCTTCAACGGTGTCGGCTGGCTGATCTGCGCCGTTATGCTCTCGTGGATGTCACCGATAGCCGTTGAGGAGCCGGTCAGAACTACCAAAGCGTTCGCGTGGCCCGTTGAGACTGTTGTACCTGAGAACAGCATGTTGATCTGATCTTGTTTGACGGCATCCTTGTCCTCGATCGCATATGTCTCTTTGCCCACGCTCTCGCTCTCGCCAGTGAGGATGGATTGGTCTACGGCGAAGCTGTTACTCTGGATCGAGAGGACGCGGCAGTCGGCTGGGATACGGTCTCCCACGGCGACGGTGATAATGTCACCGGGCACGAGCTCGTCTGCCTTGACACGCTTGACACTGCCATTCCGAATTACTTTGGCTTCGTTGGCGGAGTATTCTTGTAGAGCCGCGATGGCCTTCTCTGCACTGCTTTCTTGCGACACGCCCACGACGGCATTGAGGATGAGAATCGTTAGGATCTAGCCGGTAATTAGTACCCTGGGGTTCCTTTCAACAGACTTTTATGTATACTTACAACAGCCGGGTCCACAAACGCACTCCAACCATCTCCTCCCTCAAACAGCGCCAGCACAAACGAGACTGCGGCAGACCCCAAAAGGATTATCACAAGCTGGTCTTTGAATTGTTCGAGGATCAGCTCCCACAGCGGCGTCGGAGGGTCTTCAGGCAGAGCTACACGAATAAATCAGCCACGCATCCAAGCCATTGACGTGCACTGTCCTTTGCGCTTACCGTTGCGCCCATACTTCGACCTCAGATCCCGAACCTGATCATCTGAAAGTCCACTTTCCTCCGTGACCTTGAAACGCGCAAGCGTATCCTTCACGCTCTGGACGTATGCGTCATCCATGTTGTCACCACGTGAGCCTTTCTTAAGTGCCCGGCGGGGCGTTGTGCGGTTGGTGGGAGTCTATCAGAAGTAGTATGGCAGACGTTGAATGTCCCAAAAACGGCTATCGGGGAGTTTGCTGTTGGGGAGAAAGCTGGCTCTGGCGCAGCAAGGCGAATGTCAGTGAGAAAATGACGGAGGAAGGTAGTGCAAAGAGCGACTAGGGGAGTGAAAGGCTTTGTATGCGAAAGTTAGCTCCGAGTGGTGGTGCTGCCCCGCCACTGCTTTTCTCCAGGTGGCCTCTTTTCATGGCTTGCGGCTCTGTCTGGCCCTGCAGATCTCCCTTCAACCTTTCGGCTCTGCCTCCCGCACCCGCTAAACTGCCTTGGGAAGCACGTTCCTGAGATACCGTCGTACTTGTCACGGGGGTGACAAACTGTTCGAATCTCCTGAAGTTTGAATACGTGCAACAGAAACGAGATCTCCTCTTCAACGGTTGCGAGAGCATCTCTGAAAGCTCGATTAAATCTATACTAAACTGTACTTATCCAGGATGCGCGGCTTTATGGTGTATGATTGGTACGGACTGACGAGGGTAGGCGTCCTCGCGGTTCCGCATATTACAATCACGACTCAACTATTTTATCACCCACTTGCTTGTGTATCTCGGGCTCAACTGTTGTGCTATTAATCATCATGGCTATGAGCAACTTCAAGGCTTCCCAAGGGGCGTGACTAGGTATAGAGTATACGAAGGAGCTAGTTTCCCGCGAGCGAACGGTCTCAGAGCTACTTTACTACAATTGCTTTCAGCACTTCTAAGAAGATTCCGTATAGCATGAGTTTATATTCCAGGTTATTAGGGAGTAGTTTACTAGGCCTGCCTTAGAAGATTTACTTCTCGTTATCGCGGAAAGGAGACGTCGAATACAGGTCTCATACGCTCACGAGAAACTGGCTCCTCCGTACTTGTGCATCTCAGACGCAGCTTTTGTACTATCAATCATTATACTACGTAGGCGTGAACAATCTCAGGCCCTCCCAAGGGGCGTGACCACGTATACACACCTGCTGCAGCTCGAGGGTGTGACAACATAACTGGCGCCCTGCAAGCTGTAACGCCGAAGAGCTGTTCGCTCTTAGACTCCAAGCACACGAGACTATCCTCTAAAGCTCAGTTATACATTCTTCAGAGTATACTAATCAATAGCGCACTGTTGAAAAACTTACACGCTTTATTTATTATTGAGGCTATACTCCATTGCTGTTCAGTATCCTGAAAGCTGTGGCCAACTTTCATATCACCCTTGAGAGCAGCACCACGATGGGAAGAGCACCCTATAGAGCAGAAAGGCTGCATAGTTGTAGGCCATATAAATTTTTATAGGGCTCGGAAACGGAAAAACTCAAAATACTAGCAAATTCCGTTCCTCACTATGCAGTCTTTCTGCTCCATACTCTGCCATCTCCTTCATCAGGGCTTAAAGATGATAGAATGGTTCACCCTAATAGAGATCGAAAAGATGCATCACAAACGAGTCTTACTCTTCAACCAAGGCAACAGTATCGCCGAGGGGATAGGACGATATACTTCAGGCAGTGTATACGGAGTTTGCACGTGTTTGATAAATATACTTTGTCATTGTTGGTGTGCTTATGCACACTCAATCGTCCACGCCTCCTACCTACAGCACCAATTTTGTTTGGGCCAACCTGCCCCCTCGCTCACGCCGTCTGGCCATCCCAACCCACCTCCTCCATCAGCTCCTCCTCATCGCCAAGCTCACCGCCATTCCCACCCTCCGCCCCCTCCTCACCCCCCTCCGAAAAGTGCGTCTGCGCGGCACCGGCCATGGTGTCCGCCTCTGGCATGTCGACATCCATCATGTCGGTGATGGTGTCGCTGAGCTCCGAGAAGTCGAAGGGCTCCTCCTTGACAAGAAGGCGACTCGGCGCCTGCCAAGCAACGTCCTCCTCAGCTCCAGACTCGGCGTCGGGTTTCGGTACCGCGATGCCGGCGGCTCCGCCGCTCATGCCGTATGCCAGTGGGTATTCCATCTGGCCTGTCGAGACGACCTCATGTCCAGCCTTGATGGCAATCTTGCGATCACCTGGTCCATCGGCCGGAGGTTCAAGCGTCGTGCAGTTCATCACGCCGGCTGCTTCCCACAACCTCACATTCACTGCGCCGTGACCCTCGCTTTTGCTCGCAGTCCGCACAACGCTCATGAACGGGTACAGGGTGCCCAGCCAAATGTCGTCCTGGCTCTTCTCACCAGGCTCCCAACCTTCTCCCAACTTTTCGCGATCCTCCGTCTTTCCGCATGTCTGTGACGTCAACTCGCATTCGCTGTTGAAGTCCTTCCTCACTCTCATATGCTCCGTCACCACCATATTCTTCTGCACCTTGGCCATGATTGTGTTCAACATCCAGCCATCATATCTCTTGACGTCCATCATCACGGCGGAACCCAGACTCTCCTCCATGTCACTCTCGCCAAAAGTGAAAAGGTAGTGCAGAAGTCTGACGACGTTGTTATCGTAGGCCCAAGGCATCGTGTCGTCCTGGTTGTCGCAGAAGATGCTCTTAAGGGACGGTGCGTCGTCGCTCCACACGCCATTCCAGAGGTGGGTATACGATATCGGATCGAAAGACGGTTCGGCCATATCACCATCCATAATTTTGCACCAATCCTCGGCAAGCATGGTCTTTTCCTTGTCCGCGGAGAACGCCAACAAGCGAAGAAGTATCAGCAGTGTCAGTTTCTGGTGTTGCGGGATGGGTATGCCATCTTGTATACCAACGACACCTTCCGAGTGGGTGATGGCAGTCTGGGACCGCCAATTCTGCTCTATCACTCCCTGCAATGTAAGCTGCTCAAGCCCAGCTTGACATAGCATAGTGTGTGCTGCACACGAGGCGCTCTCGCGACACTGCGGACTGCAATACGAAACTTCGCTGCAGTCATGACAGAGCTGGAATCCTCCTGGCCAAGCCGTGTATGGACGTTGGTCTCCACTAGCCTCCATGCCTGTAGAGTTGCCCGGGATATGGGAAGGGGAAGCAAGAGAAGGCTCGGATATAGTTCGACCATCAGCGCCGAGGTCTTGCACATCTGGTGAAGTTGCGGATGGTGCTGCTTCATTCTCGCCATATCCAGGCGCACCTTCGCCCGAAGCGCCCGCTCTACCGGTATCGTCCGAATTCGGCGGTGTGATGGTAGTGGAACTGGCCCGCCTCATCCTCTCATCTTCTCTGATTCTTTCGTCAGCATCTTCGTCGGTTCTTGGAGGCTGTGCCGCGCGAGTAAGATTTTGCATCCTTTGCATCCTCTCACGCTTTTCAATCGCAAGCATCGCCTCTGTAACGTTTTCCTCTGCCTTCTCCCAGGTCTTCTTGGATATCTTAAGGGCGGAGGCGCAGTGATCGCAGAAGATGAACTTTTCACCGTTCATGGCCGAGGTGACGTTGAAACAGCCGTGTTCAGCGAACAAGAGAGATCGGTCCTCAATGTCTGCAAGAGCATGGAGATGGAAGGATGGGGTTCGGCCGTCTCGAAGCTGTGCCTTGAGAATGAAGCCGCGTGCAGCGTTCTTCACAGCGAGGTTTAGGCATTTCAGCTTTTGCGTGGTCGCCTGGTTAGGTCCTCTTGGCACGTCGGCTGTGGTGAGAGTGTGGTCGTCCCAAGGATAGACCTCTCTCTTGATGCGAGTGAAGCGGCTGTTCAAGATATCCCAGACCTTGAGACCGCCTTCGGGCGATCCAGTTGCCTTCTCTTGCTTCTGAGCCTCTCGGATAAAATCCCAGATCTTGGTTTCCAACTTGTCAAACTGTGGCGTGTCACCGTCAGCGCTATTTGCAGCAATGTAGCCACGCGCAGTGCCGATGATATCTATGGCGCTTCTTATCGCGCCACCGCCGCACTTCCAAAGTGCTAGAGCGAGTCTGTACAACGCCTTCATCATAGCATCTTCCGCAATTGATCTGTTCGTCTCGGTCATTTTGAACGATTGAGGCTCATTCTTTCCTGTCAAAGGTAACTCTGGTCCGAAGAGAGGCTTCGAGGGCAATTGAATAATAGTACCTGTACCGTCCTTTGTGGCGCGCAATTTCAGTCGTTTCGACAATGTAAGGCTCGCGAGCTCTTGTCCAAGTAAAGTCGACTTGTCAGCTAGCACGCAGGTCGGCTCCGTCGCCCATTTTTCTCCTCGCTCAGCAGCATCTCTTGAGAGAGTGGCGTAGTAGATCAGCCAGTTGATCAGCTTATGTCCAACGCTTGACATCGTATCCTCTGCCCACTGTGCGGTGATGTAGGCACGATAAGCATCATTCGCTGCAAGGGAAGGATGTCCGAGCACGAGATAGCAGAGCGACCGGTTGAGAAAGGCTGCTGTATGTCCTGGTGCTATCTCAAGAACGTAGGTGTAATGCTTGATCGCGCCGTAAACCTCTCGCGCGGCCAGTAGCTCATTTCCTCGTACGAGGTGTGGCTCTAATTCTGTTACTCCGTAAAGTCGGCGTGTTCTTCGCCTTGGGGGAGGACTGATGGGATACGAACGCGGCTGGCTGGCTGGTTGAGAATATTCCTCACGCCGCAAACGAGGTCGAGCTCGAGATGGTGCGGGTGGAGGCTGTTCAGGAGCTGGCTCATCCATTTCGATATCGAACGCAAGCTTGAAAGATTGCACAGAAAGTTATGGAAGGAGAGAGTGTGTGTGAGGTTGAGAAGATGCAGGAGAAAGAACGAGATCTGATGAAGGCAGAAGTTCATGTTGAGAATAACAACACCAGAAGGGCGCTAAGAAAAATTCTCGCGTGTTAAATTAGCGGGTGTTGGAGTGTGTCCAAAACAGGCAGTGACGATTGAGGTTGTTCTTCCCGTTTGGTGTTATACGCCGCCTCCACTGAAGCCTTTCATACCAAAACAACCACAACCACGACGCAGCTAAGGCAGACCGGCAATCCATCAAACAAACTTCCAAGCTTTTGTTCTGCGTTTGCTCCTTTGTCTGTTCTTGGATTTCATATATCGTCGCGAAAATGATTCAGGGGCTCCAATGACTGACTGACAGTACTCATGAACAGCGTGCAAGACGTTCTACTCCATCCAGCACCTGCCTTACCGTTAGGAGAGAAGGGCTTTCCCTTTATTTTCAGAGTCCATTCTCATGATCGCTTTCGTTTTCTTATTGCGCCGGTGACGAATGATTCCCATAAAGTCTTCTCAATTTCCTCAGGCCTTCGAATATCTCTTCTCCATACGGAACTCCCCATCTCCTGCGAACGAACCTGCATCAGCATCGCTCTATCAGTTACGATCGGTGCCTTCCACTTTACACTCTTAGTAGAATGTGGTTGATTGCAATAGAAGGATGTTAAAAGCTATCCGGTCTGTGAGACGACAGGAAGACCGTCACAGGAATGCGCTGCGTTGCAAGGGTACTTGTCACCTGCATATCGATCACCGGAAAGCGAAAAGCTTGACTGAAACAGACCCCTGCGGGACCCATCTATAGCCTGGGGTAATAAGTAGCATCACGGTCAACCAGACAGTCTGTTCGATGGAAAGAAATCAGAAGACGAGACATCTGCACCCCACGAGCACACAAGTCGACGTCGAGGAATGGACGGACGCGTGATTCATTCGGCCCGTCCTCGTCTGATTGGAGCAGCAGATAAGCTACAAAGCGGACAGTGCGATGACATAGCGGGCGGCTGGTTTACCAGGCTCCCCGGCGAAACCGTGGACAATGTTTTGGAAACTATCTCGCCGACTTCACGACGGCTGCGGAGAATGGGGTATCATTGAGGGACTTGGACATGTATATACCACATCTCGGAGGCCTCTATGTGCCGCATAACAGCCTCTAGAAGCGACTGATAGGCGCAAGTCCGGAAGAGTCACATTCCCTGCGAGCAAAATCTTCTTCAGCATCATGGCAGCGGATCCCCGCGCCATGTCTGCAAGCGGCATAGCTTCCTTTGCTCACCTGCAGCTCTTCCCTCGCCCGCCGAAGCTCAATCGCTTTTCAACTGAGCTGCTGCCCGCCCACTCGCCTGCACCCAGAAGCAAACCCACCACCACTTCCCGCCTTCACAGCTCCTCCAGCCTCCACCACCTCACCTCGAGTGCCCATCGCTCTTTCGACGCGCCAATCCAGCATTGTGAGTGTCCACTCTCTTTATTTCACCTCAATCGTGCCGTACGGGCGCCGCTGAGGCTCATGCCGGGCTGTCCCGCGTGCCTCGCGCTGCGTTCGTCGTTGGTGGGACTCGTCCAACCAGCTCTGCCGCGGTGCTTTGCTTTCTCAGCACCACAACACAGCTCCACGCTCCCCATCGTTGCGACCACGAAAAGCACTCAATTGCACCCTGCAGCACTTTCAATCCCCTCAATTATCTCATTGGCATCTGTATCGACGTTCTGAGCTTTTCAAAGCCATCGATATCGCTGTTTTGCCAGAGCCCAACACGCGCTAACAGCCTGAACGCCGCAGCATAAGCCCGCAGAGGTCTTTTCCGTCGAACGCTCGAGCAGTTCAATTTCGGAAGACATCGGACAAGCCTGTCGATTGTTGTGTTTGCAAGGTACGCACTGTCTCGCAAAGCGGCGTTTCAAGCGCAACAAAATCGCGCATCTTACCACGCCAATTCCATTTTTCTAGCTGCGTTATCCTTGTCGCTTTCCTCGCACCTCGCTGCTTCATCAACGCTTTACCCGCGTCCACATCAACACATCAAACTTCGTCGCATCCCGGCCTTCGTTTCGCGTCGTCTTCTTCCCTCAATTGCCTGTACTGACGCGCCTGTCGAGCAGCCCCAATTCCACACATCTCCGAACATCTCCGCTCAACGCACGACGTAAACAATGGCCGCGATCGATCAGTCCCTCATCTCCCGCGAACTGCACGAGCTCGTGAAGCGCAAGAAGAACTGGGCCGCCAGGGAGCCGGGTGTCATTCTCGTGTTCTGCATCGTCTTCGTCGTCGCCTCGCTCCTCATTGGCCTTTTCCTGTGGAAAAAGTTCCAGGCACGACGCGCGGCCAAGGCGGACATCTAAATGGCGTTTTGATAGCAGGGGAGGTTGGACGGAGTGGATGATGGTGGTGGGATCCATGTGGGTGTTGACAAGAGAGACACGTGAAGGCGAGGGAAGGCGGAAGGGACGGAGCGATGATGTTCGGACGCAGCTGGCCTTAATGCTACTCACGACTCTGTGGGAGGTGCGAGGGGATTCTCTGGGCTGGACAAATACGAGGCGGGAAACTTAGGACGCGCATGTTGCACATCGTCGGTCTTATCCTCAGATACCAGAATCCTCGTACTCGCTCGGCTGGATCCATTGGATCGGCTGGCCTGTTCATATCACTCATTTTCTCATCATATCTGTATACCACGGCTTGGCTCGTAGCAGCCATCACTGTCAGCTAGATCAATGTGCAATTGAGGTTAATTGAATCCTTTCAGTGCGACTCATAATAAGGAATCAGATTGAGTTGACGGGGCGATTGGAGCTTTGGAAACCCTTACGATCCTTCTGATGCTTGTATGCACGCTTATATTTCCGCCATAACTTTGACAATCCTCGTCGCCGTAGCTTCCGCATTGATGAATCATGTCGACAGCATCTCAGCATCACAATGCACAGAAAATTCTGCTTTCAAGGCCAATCAATCTAGTTCGCCAATATGTTACATGCTTTATGTACGTTGCAAGACTAAAAGCATGACCTTGTGAGAATTGAAAGAACTTCCCCCACACGATCAATGCATCTTTTGCAGCACCCGTAATTCATCAACATCTTGAATCCCCCACGCACTTCCATCCCAACATTTATGAAAAAGCCATGCTCTTCTTAATCTCCGCAATTGCCAGCGCCGGATTCAGGCCCTTCGGACACGTCCTGCTGCAGTTCAAGATGGTGTGGCACCTGTACAAGCTCATGCCGTTGTTCAGCGCATCCTTCCGCTCTTCCGTCTTCTCGTCGCGAGAATCAGCGATCCAGCGGTACGACTGCAGCAGGACGGCCGGCCCCAGGTACTCCTCGGTGTTCCACCAGTACGACGGGCACGAGGTTGAACAGCACGCGCAGAGGATGCATTCGTAGAGGCCATCGAGCTTGCGGCGCTCGGCTTGGGATTGGCGGTTCTCGCGGCCCTAGAGAGTTGTTAGTTTGCTTGTGAAGGAAGGCGGAAACGCAGCTGAAACGCACGTCTGGTGGGGGTGTGTCGCGCTGGAGGTACGGCTTGATAGAACGGTATTGCTTATAGAAGAGAGTCATGTCCGGAACGAGGTCCTTGACAACGTATGTGTGAGGAAGAGGGTAGATGCGGGTTTCTTTGGCTGTATCGGTGGGAATGCGGCCTGTTTTGAAGACATTGTCAGCTGAGTTCTTGACTCCCAGTCGCTACTACCTTCGAGCATTGAAGCTCCGCCACATGTAGGCTATAGAATGGAGATGTTGCAGGGCACATACAAAGACAAGCCAGCGTATTCACACCATCAATGTTCATGGCACAACTCCCACAGATACCCTCTCTGCAACTCCTCCTGAACGTCAGCGTCGGATCGACCTCATTCTTGATCCTGATCAGCGCATCCAGGACCATCGGCCCGGTCTTGTTCAAATCGAGAGTATATGTTTGCATTCGCGGCTTGGACGTTGGTTCGTCAGGATTCCACCGGTAGATGTGGAAGGACTTGATCTTCGCATCTTTGTCCACCACCGGCTCTTTGACCGTCGAGGTCTTGGATTCGGGGACCACGGGTCGATTTGCGGTAGTCGTAGTTTGTCCTGCAGCACCCACAGGCTCCACGGAGGCGAATGCGCGCCTCCAGATGGGCTGCGATACTGGTGGCGTGAAGGTTAGCGGGGTGTATGGCGGGGCCATTGCGAAGATTGGGGAGACATACCTCGTGTTGCCTGGAGCAGGCGAGTAGTAGAAGTGCGCAGCGCAGCCATTGTTAGGAGCGGAGAGTGGTGGCACTGTTGTGTGGTGAAGAAGAGGTCAAGAGCGAGTGGTGTCGTCGACGATACTCAGGCTCGTGCCTCGGAAAGACGGTACGGCGGTTTTAGGGAGTTATTACCGGCCAATCAGCGCGAAGCGGATACTCATCACCATCGACTTACACTTTGGAAAGAGTATAGTCCTTCTCTCGACAATTTCCAAGGAGAAAGGAATATACAGAGAACTCCTGCAGCTTCGAATGCACAGCTCTACTGCAGTTCAATTCTGTTTGCACCCTCCTTGATGACTGAGCGAGCTTCGAGCGTCTTGCAAGACTGGCATTTCAAGAATGACTGTCTGGTAGCCTGCGGCATGGAAACATCTATTTTGCAAACGTCACCAGAGCATGTTGGTCTGTTTGTCTACAAAGTGTTGAAGCCTTGGTCCCAGCTATGGTGGTATGGTCGAACTTCCGGCCCCGCCAGGCAAAGGCCCCATTCACTAAGTTGTACACCTAGGATTACTATTTTGCACCTCGCTTCTCAGCTTGTATGTGATTAAGAATGGAAGCTGTGTAATCCTTTGCAGCTTGTAGTGCTAGAATCTAATCTGTTCTATATAGACTGAGCAGAGCAAATTCTCCACAGTATATAGAGGCCGTATTCCCTGCGTCACAGAGTAAACAGTTATATTTCTCCTCTCAGTGTCAAGCTTCGATTCGATTATATACGGGCGCTCAACTTGCAGTTTGTACATTTAGATCGAGCGCCGCCTCAGTTAAATGCCGTTACTTAACTCCCAACTTGTACATAAAGATCGAGCTCTCGATTGAGTTGGAGTGGAGGCTACACGAGACTTTCAATATTTGTGCATAGCCTAAGATGCTCGAATTATCACAGCATCTCGAAACAAGCGGTAACATAAAGTTGACGGGTGGATGGATGTCTCAAGAGATTCTGCCAAACATTTCGTTGACCTGCCAATTCGTTCTGCTCTACACATCTGTTAGCCTCCACAAGATGCAAGACATCGCAGTCGTATAGCTAGCTATTTACGTAACTCTTGCAATAGGCTCAGAGCGGGAATTCTCTTCTGCTACGCTATATACATCAGGTAGGAGAGAACATACATGAAGATCTTCGTCGTACGACGAGTCTTCTTGTTGGTCCTAAACGACACCCACCCCATTATATATAAGGCATGAGAGAACAAGAATGCCGAACTCAGGGAGTCGGAGAGCGCCACACGATCAACTCCGCTGGCAATTGAATGTAAAATTCAGAGATAGTGCGAAACCTGAACAGCTCTGCTCGAGCGGGCTGTCCTGTCTATTGGAAGATCGAATACTTTCTGTGGCGGGTATGTGCAACACCATTGGCACTCAAACATTATCATTTCTTTTGTGAAAATTAGCAAAGGAATTTGCCGCCCTCGGGCAACAAGGCAAGTGTCTCTCGCGCCTGGGTCGAACGCCGGCCCAATGAGTAAATTACATGTTTTTTTATCCTCCCTTCCCCCTTTTCCCTTCCCCCCAAACTCCCTCCGCACCTTCCTCCCCTACACCACCCTCCTCGATCGCCCCTTCCTCATCGCACCCCAGTCATCACCCTCCACCTCCGCGTCGTACTCCTCATCCTCCGCCCCGTCGAACCCACCCACGCGCTTGTCGCGCTTGTCGCCAACGCGGCGCAGCAGGCCCATGATGCTCTTCTTCTTCTCCTCCTTCAACTCGCCCTGTGCGGCAGGAGCGGCCGGTGCCGGTGCCGGCGATGGGGCAGGCGCGATCGATGCCGTGTCACCGACGACAGTGACAGGCCGATATCGGCCTGGGATTCCGATGTTCGAGCGCTCGGAAGGCGCGAGGGACGGTGCGTAGCCCATAGGAAGGCCAGGAGGACCAGGGACTGCGAGACCTTGGTTTGGGGAGCCGGCGATCGAGGGGAGCTGCTTGCTGCGGGCCTCTGCTGCGGCGCTCTTGTACTGCTTCTGGGCCATCGGTCTGCCCATGCCGTTGTTCATGCCCATCTGATTCGGCATCATGCCCATACCGTTGCCGCCGGCCATCGTGTTCGGGTTCATGTTCATGCCCATCTGGTTCGGGTTCATGTTCATACCCATCTGGTTTGGCATCATGCCCATACCCATCTGATTCTGCATCATGCCCATGCCCATCTGATTTGGCATCATTCCCATATTCATTTGGGGGTGCATTTGGGGGTGCATTTGGGGGTGCATCTGGTTGTGCATCATACCCATGCCCATCTGGTTCTGCATCATACCCATGGCCATTGGGTTCTGCTGCATCATTCCCATGCCCATGCCCATTCCTTGCATCTGTTGCTGTGGCATTCCCATGTAACCCATATTCATCTGCGGGTCGAACATCGGAGGGGCCATGTTGGGCAGAGTCATGGTGCGTCCTTGATGGCTCTGCTTGCGCCACTTCTTCATTTTGTCCTCCTGCTGCAGCGTATCCAACAGAGTGGGAGCGCCGACTGTGCCGCGAGGAGCCTGACCAACATAACCTCCACCGAAGTTGCTCTGGTAGGAGACTTGGGGCTGCTGGCCGCCGTATTGCTGTGCGTATGGATTTGGAGCGCCGGGAGCGAGCATGCCACCTTGAGAGGCATACATGAGCGGCAGATCGTCTGGGAACGGAAGTCGTTGAGCGAATGGCGGCAGTTTCTTCGAGGCACGACTGGTTGGTCTCGAGGCTTGCGATTGGCCGGAATCTGGCCTATTCTGAGTGCCAGTCGGCATGCCATACACACTTGGAGCGATAGACGCATGGCCACGAGCGAGAGAACCGGCCATGGAGAGGCGACGCATTGATTCAGGATCCTGGCCGAGCGTCTTCGCTTGCATCAGAACGCCGAGCGGCGTGTCATCGTCTTCATCGCTGCTTGCCTTGAGCTTGCCGCCCGTAAGGCTTGGGGTGCTCTGGTGAGCAGGCGTCTTGCGGTAGTCGGCAAGGGATGGAGGTTTCATGTCTGGCATGTTATGTGCGTATT
Source organism: Rhizodiscina lignyota (assembly GCA_010015805.1). NCBI lineage: Eukaryota > Fungi > Ascomycota > Dothideomycetes > Aulographales > Rhizodiscinaceae > Rhizodiscina > Rhizodiscina lignyota. The sequence goes on from ML978126.1 coordinate 644,076, forward strand.
GAAGGAGGTGGACGTCCTTCTTCGTCATGATTTCCGGGCTTGTTGACGCTCGGTTGTTTGGAGGGGGACTGGCTCCTGCTGCAGTGGAAGTTGATGAATCAAAATTGATAGACGAAGCAAATGTGTCTGAGACATCACGACCAACGGATTTAGCCACAGACTGTCTGTGCACTTGCAACAGGGCTTGCTGACGCTCCCTCTGCTTTCGTATCTTCTTCTGCTCTTCCTCGTCATCTAGATCATCGTACTCGGTAATGTCCTCGTCCTCGTCCAGAGTCTCGCCGCGGCGGATTCGAATCTTTTCATCGTACTGCTCCTGCTGCTTTGCAGCTTCGAAGTCCTTCTGCGTCATTTTGCGAGTGCCCATCTGGGGGGAAGATTGCGTGTATGTGAGAGCGGAGGTATTGAAGGATTCAGCGCTGCTAAGACGAGAATGGCCGAAGCCTTTGTTGGCCGGCGCATCACGTGATGGGAGATCACGCTGAATTACGGTAGAATGAGTAGAGACCTTGCTGGGAGTGTCTGTTGGCTTAGGGAAGATGATTTCATTCTCGCTCGTAGAACCGAAAGTCTGGCGGCTGGATTCGTTGCGGATAGAGGGGGATTGCTCCATATGAGCTGGAACTGGTGGTGGGGATTCGGGCGACGATGGCCCACTTGTAGAGGAGTACATGAGTTGATCCGTAGACTTGCGGTTGAAGAGATCTGGAGATGCAGCTGGTTTTCCAGCAGAGAGCGATGTATCGACGCGCATGGGGTTTGGCATGTGAGAAACGTCGGATCGAATTCCTCCGATAGGCTTGCGCGTTGTCAATGTAGGTTCAGTGTCCTAATGTTAAAACTGTCAGTATGGGAGGTGGAGCTGAATCTGTGCCAGCAGACGAAACATACCGCTCTGAGGAAGGCGCGTGCCGGTGGCTGCGTCAATGGCTGGGGAGTCGCGTTGTTGCTCTTGCGTTCTCCAAGACCGGCAAACATATTGTCAAAATCGCTCTCGAAAGAAGTCTGGCCGACAGGAATCGACGTCTCAAGCTTTGGTGCAACTGCTGTGCTCGCGTAGCTAGATGTAGTCAAGGCCCGCTCGCGCGACAATTGGCTTCGCTGATGCTGCTTCGTACTGCTGTCGAGTTCGAGCTTTGGTTCTGGAGAACTGTGAGGCGAACTGCGACTAGCGGCACCATTCATGTTAGTTTGACCTGCGGAAAGATGTTAGCTATTCAGTCTCACCAGATGTGTTAAGTGAGATCGGAGCATCTACTTACGCGAATGAGGCAATGTATCGTCAATCTCGAACGATGACGGTACAGTGGATGCACTACTGTACCTGGGAGAAGAAGACGTTGCAGTGTCGCCACCGACGCGAGTGAAGGCACTGCTGGCATGAGAGCCACTGAAAACTATCAGCGCGTTGTAAACAGTTTATATCAACCCAACTTACCGCATTCGAGAATCAGGCTTGTCGTCGAACGAGATCACCGGCCGGCCTTTCTGGGGCAGGACGCGAAAGGAGGATTCTGCGGGCAGTGCGGTAGTGGAGGGAGATGTGGTAGATGGAGAAGTCGAAGCCTCGTCGAGCACGTTGCTGGCCGACTTGCGTCTGAAAGCTCCTGCGAGCTTCTTGCCCACGCCGGGAGCCATCTCGGCCACGAGAGGGATTTATCGAATGTGAGAAGATTGTCCAACGAATGTCAAAGAAGTGTGTGTGCTATTTGTTGCGGGTGTGTTGTTGGTTGAAGGTTGGTAGGCCGCGGGGGAAAAGCGGTAGGAAATAGGCGCACGGGTGCGGTTGAAAGGGGCGACGCGATTGCGCTACCGCTTCGTTGTAGACATAACAACGTATTAGACTCTATGAATACCGAAGTGATTGTTGGAGATGCAATCGTCGTCTGCGTCGTCGTTCCTCTTCGTGTCGTTAAAGAGCGGAATCCAAATTGTTATTAAAAAGTACAATATCTGCGAGCGTGGACGAGCCAATGTCAGCCTATTGATCTGAGCAATATCAACGCTACGGGTATGGCCCAAGCCAACATCCTATGAAGTTCTCAACAGGACCATGGTGGGACGTCGTCGTTGGAGAAAAGATGTGACCGAACAGGATCTGCAGGCCACCGTTGGGGCGGAAGTATAGATGGCGGTGCTGCTTATGTTGGAGAGACGACATCGTGACTCCCTCGCGTCTAGTCGATGCCCAGGCTGGCCGCCACGATTCCAGCTATTATCGTCGCCGTGGCGCGTCCGTCTGGTCCGTTGTCGTTCTGTTGTCCTTCTCTTCGACGGCCGTCGTCCGAGCTTGGCGGTGATGGATGCACAGGGGAAGGAAAGACGGACTCACCGAATGGAAAAGAGGGCAATGGCAATCCAAATGAAGCTCCCAAAACGTCCGCAGTAAAGAAGGACGGCACGCCTGTAACGAAGGAAGAGGGAAGAGTGGTGAGTGATGAGGTTGGAGACCAGACGACGACGACACTTCTGTCCCGTCAGGAGCGCACGCCAGCCCACGTCCTTGAGCACAGGCTTTTTCTCGGCTCCAAAGAACCCTTACACCTCCGTCATCCGCATCAGGAACCAGAACAACAACAGACTGGCTGGGACCGAGCGCAATTGCAATTGCTGAGATCGTCAATCTCCGCGAGGCTGGGGACTTTCATTATTATAATTGAGGATTCATCATCGCTGGCTTGGGGGCGGCTGCGCGCGACAGCCATGGCTCTGGAGACCGTCCTGCCACACTGCAGAAGGAGAAGCACGTTTACGCCACATCCTCCGCTAGGACCGTCTGGTGCAATAACAGCCTGGAAATAGACTGCTTGCGCCGGCTGGGGATGCTGCACGATCGCCGCCATGGGAACAGCGGAACCCTACAAACTTTGCGTCCACACTTCTTCAGCGGCATATGGTGACCGCTTCACAGCCGCAAAGCCGTCGTATGCTTCAGCAGCATTATTCTTCTCATCGTCTTGCCGTGCAGACTGCGCGCAGCTGGCTCCCAGGTCACTGGTCAGCCTGCGGAACACGATGGCGTGTCCCGGGATGCAGCCTGCATGTGAGAAGAGGCGTTCCACATCCAGCGATCCATGGCCGATCCCTGGTCAAACTCCACCCCATTTTGGGACAGGGTCGTTAGCCGCCTCGTCCACGCCACGATGAGCTGAGAGCCGCTGCAGCTGCTTGTCGACTGTCTTGCTTGACACCAGACGAGTTTCATAAGAACCGTCTTCTTCTTCTTCGCCTCTGCATCTTCCGGGCGCTCTGGATGTGATTGTTTCAAGTCACGAAGGGGACGACACAAGCGGCCGCGGTGGTCCGAATGGCTGTAAGCCAGCTGGCCATTCGAAAAACATTGAACAGTGCGCAATACGACCTAGCATCGGCACTCTCACGATCCCGATGCAGTCGCCATACTAATTTCCTGTCGACCGCACGCGTTCCTGGCGGATCCTTGACATCTGACTGCCGGAACTGGCATCTTTCAAGAAGGTGACTGGAAACAAGGCAGAAGGTATAATATCCTGGCGTCCCCGCCTCTTCCAGTTCCAGAATGACAAAGCGGCCGCTGCAACCATTCGGAGACTCGACGTTATGGCCGGACAGATCGCGACTTGCGAAAGGGGTTCGCAACGGCGTGGCAATGCGTACCACGACACCGGTATCCCAACGAATGAACGCACTTTTAGTTCTCATCCCATCCTGATTTTCCGTTTTCCATTTTTTGCCGGTCCCAGTCTTTCCAAGCTCTTGTCGAGTTGTCATGCAAGTATCGTAAATCCCGATGTATTTTTCCAGATTTCGTCATGTTCCCTGAATTTTCCCATCACCCCCTCCTATGCATGGAGATTTTGCTGCTTATCGCAGTATATTCCGGAGCATATACAGATGGTCATGGGTACTTTGCGTGGCCCTTGAACCCCATCTGCAGAGACAACGCACGCGATGTCAGGAAGACTCGGAGCGACGGCCGCTGGATAGACATTGGCTTGGACCCCTTCAACGCCCAGGTCTCTACTCCGTACTGTTTGCAGGACTTGCGATGGCATCCATGTAAATGTCGAATCTCGCCTCTGCAGATTGCCCTAGTCTGTGCGCGGATGTTGCGCGATTCAGTGGAGCAGAAAGTGACATGCTTCTAGACTGAGGAAACTGAGGAAAGCGAAGAAATTGGAGTAGCCCTCGTTCTACTTCGTGCTTGCTGGGCGGCGCGAAGTTTGAAGTCTAGGGGATCAAACCAAACATACCTATTGGCGCGTGGCTTTACCCTTTGGTAGGTTGGATTTGTCCATAGGTTTACTGCTAGCTGTGGAAGACGTGTCGGCAACCAAGGCGCATATCATCTCTCGTACTTCCAGTCGAGGCAATGTAAGGCACATTGGAGTGGGACTCCAGAGCGGTTAGGCGCATCTAACGTAGTGGTAAGACGTAAATGGATACTTCATCACTACGGCAACGCGCTATGGTTTCCTCCACTGGGGGCAGTCATATATCTCACCAATATGTATATTGCAAATGGCGTATCCGATTGCGAAGATCAGTGGTAGATGTTGCGGATTACAGCCCTCGCAAGAGTTATCACCGAGTGGCCACTCTGAATACCAGCGACTACGACTCCGTCTCGAGTGCGACCATGACGAGCTGGCTCTACGAAGGGGAGCACAGGGTTGTGATGCTCTTGTTCCATTCAATAACGTTATGGGGAAGATTGTTGGTTGATGTGGTTGTCTCTTTGTGTCGCCGGATTTGGTAACTACCTCGAGTCGGGGTGTGGACGAGACAAGAAGTCGCGTCGAGTAGGACAATTGTCAAGATTCTCGATGATGAAGAGGAAGAGCAGGCAGAACGAATCTCTGCGGGCGTGTCGTCGCTGGTTCTCTAGTGTTGTCGGGAGGAAAGGCGAGGGTGCTTCATCGGCTGCTAACTGCATTAACGCCTGGCCAAAGTGTCGACGGGACTTGAGACTCGATAATGAAAGAGGGAGAGAGGATAAATCGGGTCTCTGCTGTGAGCGAGCTGTTGTTTGTTCTCTGCTGGTGTGAGGAGGAAAGAGGAGGATGCTTTGCCAACTAGTAATGGCATCAGAGCGCAGTCAAAAGTCGGCGGCACTCAAGGATAGAGAAATGCACACGTTATCTGCCTCAGCCAGGAATAGATACGGACGGTCTCCTGGAAACGTGTCATGTAGCGCGATATTCGAAGACTTTGGTAGAGTGTCAAGTTGTTGACTCGGCCTTTGATTCACGACCAACATCCACGTTCACCGAAGCACCGATTGTGTTATGGATCAAGCGGAACGCTACTATTCTCCAGGAACCTCATTGTCTTGGATCTGGCCAAGTCTGCGATGGTATCTACATACATTTGTAGCGGCTCCATCAAGCCCAGCAATCATTACAGAATCAAGAGTGGTCTCTCTTCTGTTACCCTGCTGCTTGGTGCGCGTGCGGTCGTGTATGATGTTGTCAGAGGTTTCCTGTGACACTAGATTTACAACATGCTACACCACCGCGCACCCACCAAGATTCCAGGCCGAAAGCATCTCGTCTGCCGTCGGTGCAACGAGAGCCAGCTGCAGTTCTAATTCTCCTTTGTGTAAAAGAGCTCAGCTTACTCCTTTTACATTTGACGGAGCACCAACAGAGCACTATCAATCCTCAGACCAAGCCAGAGACAAGCTGCACAAGTCCACAGTGGGGTATACGTCGCTTCTACCCAGTCGAATCGGTCGCAATCGAAAGTTTCCACTGGTCTAGGGCTTATAATACCAACTGTTCCCTTCGAAGCAACTGCGGCTTGTTTGGACGAGCAACCAAAGTCAATCCCGTTGGTAACTCTGCTCCAACTTACGTGTGGCTCATACGTTCAGTAGCTGTCAGACTATGAAAACATTACTAGGTACTACCAGCGGCGAATATACACCCTACCCGAACCCCTCCCTGCTCCTGCTCCGACGAAGCGCATCGGGTGGTCTTTGTACCACTGCAGTTGCACCCTAAAGGCGTCATGCTTCCGCTTCTCCTCCGTCAACTCCTCCTCCGACTTTACTTCGAGCTCCGTGGACTCTTGTCGTTCGTCGCAAGGTTTCATCCAGACATCCTGTATCCCCATCTGCCGCCGAGTCTGTTCGTTGAAATAGCGCGTAAAGCGTTCTTCTCGCCACTCTGTAGCTGGTAATAAGCATATCGAGGAATGACGAGGATGAGCTACCTACTGTCACCGAAGAAGAACACAGCAAGGGACATCCACCATTGGTGCCTCATCCCGGCCAGCAGCTCCTCGTTCGTCATGTCCTCCACTGGCTTGGCCTTGAAGATGTTGACCATTGTGTTGGCTTGTTCAATGTCAATAGTATTTGAGAATCTCAATTTCGTCAAGGTGGTTGCCGACAGTATTGATGATGTTGGCAGTACGACATTGGTTGCTGAAGGGAGTCAGGAGCTACATTATCCTCTTATTTTCTATGGGGGTAGCTCTTTGGACACGTGTGATGCGTGAAGTGTTCGGGGTTCCACAGGCAGCTCATGTGGCCGAGCACGGTCTTTACAACATCATCATCCACTAGATTCAGCGGGCTCACGAAAGGGGAGAGCTTCCAAGGAGGCACTAAACCCCCAAGATACCTGCAGTGCCTGTCCATCATCGAACAAATGGCACCGGCTTACTGACACGAATACCGGAGATGGTTTCAGAATGTACAAGCTCTTCAACATTTGTACTTCGCTTCAGGAATAGTATACGTATCGGTTGAAATGTGATATAGCATTACAGAACGGTAACATCACGTTGAGAGCATAGGGTTAGGGGCTACAATGTTGGAAATTCAATATTCATTTTTATTTTGTTGTTTTTGGCTTAATTACTCCAATACTTCCAGTCATGTTCCATGCTGAAGTGCTTGCCATGATCCGTAATCCAGAAACGCCGCGCCATGCCTCGGAATAGAATCAAGCAGAGCCTTCTCTCCCAGAGCCTGCTACGCAAGCGACTGCGGCGGCTAAGAAATCAAGGATCTGCCGAAATGTACATCACTGAGCAAGTTAGCCTAGCCATCAGTGACGAGATTTCTCAGACAAACCATTGTTCCCTCGAACGAAAGCATCGCCATAGTTTCGATGCAGTTTGCCGTTCACAAACTCCTTCGTCTGCTCGAGGGCAATGTTCATGTAGCCATCGACTGATTGGAGTTCTCCTATTCTCAGTATTAATATGGAAATGAAGAGGTATGTATACGTTTTGAAGTTGGTCATCACCTTTGTAAACGATGCCCGAGTTCAATTTGACGGTAACCGGTGCACCTATGATCTCGGCGAGAAAGCTTGAGGGATCTTTTGTATCGCTGTTTCCGTTCTCCATTGTCGTACCGATTTTCAAATCCTCTTGGCTTGTGAATATTTCCACAACCGGCTGTCAACTTTTGCCAATCCGAATAGTGCGGTGGTGTTGTCGGCGCTTTTCGATGGCGAAACTTCGGCAATGTTGCGGCAATGGACCCATTTTTCTCCGATCTTCGCCTGGGGCTAAACGCGTTCACGGACTTTAATTCGCGACTTTTTAGCGGAACCCCGCGACATTCACTTCATCGCATTGTCGCGTTCAGCATGTCCTTTCACGGACTGATGGTATAGGACATACACAAATCTGACGTTCTCACCCGACTATGAAGCGATCCTTCTTCTCCAAACCCGCCGCCGCCCCCTCGCAGAGTGTCCAGAAAACGGAAGAAGACGCTACGGACCTCTTCCGCCAATCCAGCAATGTCTACAGCAGCATTGTTGCCGAGAGAGAGCGTAAACTGAAGGAGAGGAAAGAGAGAAAAGCGAAAGCAAAGGCAAAAGTAGAAGAGAACAGTGACGAAGATTGGGAAGGCTCAGGCGCAAAGAAAAAGAGGCGAATCAGCTTGGAGGATGAGGATGAGGATGAGGATGCGCATGATGTCAAGCCTCAGACGACGCCAACGAAGCGGACACGATCTCAGACAAATACGCCGGCGAAAGTGAAGCAGTCGCCTACGGACCTGTCTGCGAGATACAATGATGCGATGGCCGCGGCGAAGGACGCGTCCAAGCAAACCGATATTGTCGATCTGGGTGGATCTTCTCCGGAGCCTGAGCCTGACGACGACGATTTGTATGTGCCACCGAAGCCGAGGTTGACACCACAGAAAGACAAAAGCAACAAAGTCATCGAGCTTGACGAGGTGGGGACAGATAACATGGATCCAGAAGAGAGGGAATACCTTGAGCTCATTGAGAGAGCCAAAGAACGTATGCGCCTCGAAGAATTAAAACAAGCCAAAGGCAAGCCTGCTTCCTCATCCTCCACTATTCAACAAATAGTGCCTGTTGCACCGAATCCTACAGATCCTCCAGTGAGCATAATGGTTACTTCCGACATAGAAGGCGTCAAACCGCTTGTCGTACGAATTCTTCTGTCCAAGAGAATCAAGGACGTACGAGTGGCTTGGTGTGGCTATAACCAGCTTCCCGGGGATCAGAGCGCGGCAGTGTTCATGACATGGCGCGGCTTGAAGCAGTGGGACATCACGACATTGAAACGCATGATGGACAGCGTCGTGGATATATCTGTCAGCGAAGACGGCACATTTAGTTGTGTTGGACGTGGAGACGGCATCACGGAAGACTACTCGAAGATACACCTCGTCGCGACTACACAAGAGCTATTCGACGAAGCGAAGAGGAACGAGGAGAAGAAGTTGCAGGAGCCAACCGAAGAAGACGTTGATGCCAATGTCCTTGAAAGCCTTGACGATATTCCGAAAACGAATGACCTCATCCCCATTCTGCTGAAGGAGAATGGAGATTACGGAGAGCTCAAGATCAAGGTCAAGCCACATACAACTTTTGAGCGCCTTATTGCTGCATTTGTGAGGGCAAAAGGTGTTCCACCGGGGAAGAACGTCTTCTTGATGTATGAAGGCGAAAAGCTTAACCCCGACGACGAGATGAAGGACTCGGAGATTGAAGAAAGGGATGTCGTTGAGGTATATGTCCGGTAATTCGTAAGGGCAAGGGTTTTGGAGTAAGGCTCTCGCATGGGGGTATGGTCCATTTTAAGCTGGATATGATACCCAAAACTTTTGCAAGTAGGCGGGTGTTGGCTGTTCAAAAGGTTTACTTCATTCTATGTTAAACGAACCATTGGCAATGCATCCTCTATTCACTCGTCACTGTCGTCACTTTCGCTACTTGATACGTCTTCTGCGCCTTCTTCCTCATCATCTCCGTTCACAGTGGCATTACCCTTGCCAATCATCAGGAATGCCTTCATACATGTGATTCGATTCGTCGTCTCGTATGTGCCCAGCAACCTCCCCACCTGCTTAACTGTTGGTAGTGGAGTCGTAACGCTCTTTGCCTCCGGTTGCTCCTCTGAGCCCAACTCCTGGATGTCAACTGTCCAGAGATTAACAGCCCCGTCGCTACAGGCTGTGACGACAATGTAGGTGATTTGATCATCGCCATCATTAACAGAACGCATAGGCAACAGATCAAAATCCTTGATGCGTGATAGGATACCAGCGTCGCGCCCACCGAGTTGCGCAAGCAGTTCGCAATCCGGGATTGTATCATCTTTCGGCGCGCTTGCATCCGCTATATCTGACTCTGTTTGCGGCTCAGGCCTGTAGAACAGTATCCGGCCATCCTCGGTGGACACTGCTAGTATGTTCTGCTTGGTGCTGGGCAGATATTGCATCTGATGCACCTTCGTCAATGGCCGTGGCAGTAATTTCGCCTTCGGTTTCGAGTCCATCCCGAATACGACGGCACCGCGCTCAAACCCAACGACGTACTCTTCGCCATCGTTCGGCTCCCACACTACTTTTCGGCCCTCACCGCTTCCGAATCTTCCTTCTCCGACCTGCGCCAATAGACTCTTGCTAAACTGTAGCACTCCGGCCTTCTTTCCTGTCACAAGATTCCACAACCTCATGCAGCGCTCTCCTCTTCCAACAGAGACCATGAGCTTCAGACTCGGGTGAACAGCCAGGTCATTGACGCCGGCCGGGACCTCTCCTGGTGCAGCAGTATCTCCGCTCGGTCTTCCCGCGGGTTTCGGTATTGGCGCACGCAGACTGGACAGGACAGACCAGTCCCGCGTGCGGAGGATGGCGATGGAGTTGTCTGCGGCGGAGGAAAGCAGCTTTGTGCGCGTAGGGAAGGTGAGCGTTGTGACGGTGCTGGCGTGGTGATTGAGCGTGCCGAGTTCCTTGTTAGTTGGGTTTGTGGAGGTTGGTTTGATGATGCTGGTGAGGGCGGAAGGCTTTCGCGTGCCATTTTTGGGAGCGTCTTTCGATGGAGGTGGTGGAACGGTGGAGAGCGAATACAGGTTGATTCGCTCGTCGGTACTGCCAGTCGCCAGGATGACTTTCTGAGAGTCTGATTGTGGTGATATGGCTAAACAGCGGATGGCAGAGGTATGAGCATTGAAGAGGAAGGAGTCGGAGAACGACACAGAGGCTTCCGTGTCGTCATTTTTGCCTTGAAAGGAGTCTAAGGGTATCGTCGCTATGATGCCATGCAAAACGCGTTCGTAGGAGCCGGTGATTATTTGAATTGATACTGGAGCTTTAGTGTGTGGTGCGTCTTCATGTGAGGCCGAGGACGTCAAATCCTGCTTTGTGGCCTTTCCATTTGGCGCACCGCCCTCATTTTCACTCTGGTCGCGCTTGCGCTTCCCCATCGTAATTGTGTCTTCAGAGCAAGGCGCAACAGGAGTGTTGTCGTGTTCCCGAGGTTGATATAAAAAATTGGACGAACCGCGAACACGGCTTTCACAATCCCCAAAAAATCCAAAGCGTGAAAAGCACGGGCCGCTTTCGCCCAAGTCCGCTCCTCTTCCGCCTCCCTCACGGCGAACGGTCGCACCTCAGTGGCATTCGTCCAGCACATCAACAACTCACCCAAACCATCAAGACTCTCGATTTCCATCAAAATTCCATCTCGATGCGGGCGACGTATGTCTTCGCATCGATCATCTCCCTTCTATGTCCGTGAACCTCGTCCGCGATGCCGTCCTCGACGAGAGAAAACAGCAGATTAAGTGAGTGTCCCGTGACCTACGCGTTTTTTAACCTTAATATCGGTACCGACTGAAAGCTTGCACCATGCGACAAGCGCCTGTCGAGTTTTTAACGTTTGTTTTCGCGGCGTTGGCGCGTTCTAACGTGTTATATCCAGTGCTGCTACGGTCGCGCGCAAACGGGGGCTTCTCGCCTTGCTACGCGCCAGCCGGCACCCCCCAAACTTCGGTGCACCTCCGCTGAGTCCAATCAGCCCCGACGAAGAGCGTTTTCTCGAGGACAACGATATCGAAGCGTGCGTATTTTCTCGTTGTTTCCCTGAAGATTTGCGCTCTCACAATGATTTGTAAATTTTCTTATCGCTGTTATACTTCGCTAACACTATTGTTCCTACTGTAGAGGCCGATACTTCGATGAGGCTTCCCTTCCTACTCACAATGTTAACACACCACAGCCTTCAAAAGAAGGCACGTCCGCCCACGATGCATCGATTGCACCTTCTTCGCCGGTTTCTCCTGGTGCAACACCGTCTCAACACGCTGCGCTTCCCTCTACTAAACTTCCGCTTCCCAAAAGCCCAGCGTCGATCTCAATTCCTGAACCAAACAAGACCGACATACTTATGACCGATGCCCCGCCAACACATCTACGCGGCGATACAGATCACAGCCTAACTGTCAAAGAGAAGAGTGCAGAACCAGCTGGACAACTGGCGGGATCAGGCAAGGAAGCATCTGCGCGACCACAGGACATTCAACATCCTACTTTAGATGATGCGATACAATTACCTGATCCAAGCGCTACAAGTCAAGGAGATTCGGCCGCTCGTCAACCAAAGACTGTCAAACTTCCGCCCAAGGATAGTCAAGAAAAGCATGTGAAAGAGATCGAGTCTGCGCAAGAGGACGCAAGGCGAAGGGAGCGCAAAGAAGACGAGGCTCTGAATACGCTTGCTGTCGCTCACCCTGCAGACGTGGCTTCGTCTCCTTCCTCAACAATCGGCGCATACTCGAATTCATTTACCCCCAAGGCGACAAATATCTCGCCGGATACAAGCCCCGACGTCGAGTCAAGAAGAGAGAGGAACGTCGAAGGAACTACTTCTGGCACCAACGGCGCTGCATTGAAAGAGCAACGGGACAAGGCTCTCAGGTTGCAGATGGATGCTGCACGAGACGCAGTGCAAGATTCAAGCTTAGCTGGTCCAGATGCTCAATTGCGTCTTGAGGAACAGGAGGCTGCGCGTCTTGCACAGAGCTCTGTTTCGGGTCGAAAGCCTCCAAAGGACTCCGAACTCACCCAAGATGCGGAGGATTTCGTCGAGGAGGCCAAAGAAGCCGCCAAGGAAGCTGCCAAGAATGGTCTAGCAAGCGCAAATGGCCAGGATGGCCCAGCCGGTCAACCCTTAAGCTCAACAGCACCTCTCACGAATGGAAAAGAGAAATCAGACGATACGATCGTTGTGAGGCGTCGAATGGAGGGTGGGCCTGAACAACCCAGCCAACAGGATACAGAAATGGCAGACGCCGGCCCAAGCACTTCCACAGACGAACAAACAGCGGCAGCAGTAGCGAGCGCTACGACTCAAAGACCAACCTTGGAAAAAATGGCCACTCGTGTCTCGTCTGGTGCCATGCGCCAGAAGTCTGTATCCGAGATTATTGGCGAAACTCGACCGTCGAGTCAACATCAGAGCATAAGTGGAAGTACTGGTGCGTCTTCGAGACAGCTAGCCATGCCTGCCCAGATACGAACGTCAAGGCCATCTGCTTCTTCTGCACTCATAACTCACGCCGACAGCACGAGATCAACACAATGGATCCGTCATTTTTCCGATGATTACCTTGCCCTTAGAGGAGCTTCACAAGACGAAGACAAGGACTATCTTGGACCCCTGTTTGTGTACCAGGCCCATCAGGCACCCCGCACACAGCCACTTCAAGATCTTATCCAACAAGCAAACAAAACTCTCAGTACGCTCAACATGCAGGCTGCCGCTCGAGAGCAGCAAGATTATCGGATACTAAAGCGCATTTACCAGTTGCAGAATGCCAATCGTTGGTCCTTCCGACAGATGGAAATGTGTGCAGAACCAGCCCGACCTGCTTCCCATCTTGATCATTTACTGGGGGAAATGAAATGGATGCGGACCGACTTCCGTGAAGAACGCAAGTTAAAAGCCGTCGCTTCGAGGAAGCTTGCCGTTTGGTGTGCCGAATGGGTTGCTTCGCCATATGACGAACGAGAAGCACTTCAAATCTCAGATACGAGGGAAGAAGCCAGGGACAGACGAAATGAGTCAAGTGGTATCGCAACCCAGACACCCGACGCTATGGATCAAGTGCCCGACCTTGTTCCCTCAAAGGCGAATGAGACCGATAGCGAAGGTTCTCTAGAGGAGCCGCTCGTTACTGGTCTACCGCCTTCTGCGATTGGGTCACTTGCTTTCGACGATTTCATGTTCGAGCTGGATGACTCAGCACTTGCTGAGAGCTTTCTCCGCGAGTTACCCTTGTACAAGCCAAAGATGCTCCCAACAGAGCACTCTACCAAGGCCACGCTACCAGTCGCAAAACTACTGAGCGCCAAGCTTGTTTCGCAGTCACAGGGGCCTCCCCGGAAGCGAAGTCGGTTTGAGTATGAAGAGGAAGACTCTGATCCTGCCACGGTGAGGAACAAGCCAAGAGAGTCGGAGGGGCCTTTCTCAGGGACGCCTACACGACGCTCTCCCAAACTTGAATTGCCACCTGATGAAGATGACTTAGCTCTGTTCATGCCAGAAAACAAGCATGTTCGTGATCGCCTGCACGCAAGCCATGCGTTTAGGCCGCCATCTGAGTTCGGCATGCCATCTACAAGCTTCTTTGAATCACGATCTTCATCACAGTGGACATGGAATGAAGACCAAAAGTTGCGCTCTCTCGTCAAGGAGTTCTCTTACAACTGGTCGCTCATATCCGCGGAATTGGCAAGTCCTTCCCTATTCACTGCGCAATCGGAGCGTCGTACTCCATGGGAATGCTTTGAAAGATGGGTGCAGCTGGAGGGTCTTCCAGCGGAAATGTCAAAGACTCAATATTTCAGGACATACCAAGCTCGGCTAGAAGCAGCTGCTCGGACTGTTGCTGCGCAACACGCACAACAACAACAGGCGGCCCAGCAGGCGGCAGCACAAACACCAGGTCAAGGAATCCTCGGCCCGAGAAGGAGGACAACACAACCGTTCAGAGTTGAACGTCGCAAACAAGTGAGGTACCTTGCTATCATCGACGGCATGCGCAAGTTAGCACGGAGGCGAGAGTCCAACATGCACAAGCAACAAGAAAGTTCGTACTTCCCATTCCCCCAAATAATTCCGCAACGGTCGATTGTTAACTTTCAGAAGACGCTAAAGCGGCACAAATGCGCAAAGCACAGGAAGTGCCGCAACCAAAGGGTGCTGTGCAAACACCAGCGGAATTCAGTCGCCTCAGATACGAACGAGACGTGAAACTACAAGAGAGAGCCGAGCAAGCTCGGGCGCAGTGGATTCAGCAACAGCAAAGGGTACAGAACTCTTCAATACCCGCGCCCAATTCATCACTGACAAACTTGTCTAGAACGCCGCAATGCAGCGTCAACTCGCTGCAGGTGGTCAACCACAGGCCGCACAAGCCGGAGCAATGCAAGCCAACGCACAGCAGCAACGTAATGGTGTTCCTAACGGCCAGCAAGGCCAGGCTCAGAGCGCTGCAATGGCTACCGCGCAGAACGGTCAACTCCAACCCAACAACAACATGCAAGCTCGTATGCAAGCACAGAATGCGACAATGCAAAACAATGTGCAGAACGGCACTGGCATGGCTACTGCTAACATGCAGATGGCAGGCATGCAAGGAGTGCCTCAAGCGCAGATGCAAGCTGCGATGATGGGCCAGCAGAGGGTCAGCTCTCCGGAGAATATGCGTATTGCCATGCAGCAACGCCAAATGAATGTTGCTGCTGCTCACGCGCAGGCTATGCAACTACAGCACTTAAGCCAGCCTGGAAACCTCGCAAGTGCACACCTCGCCGGCAGTACCGGGCTCGGAAACGTTCAAAATGCAGCCATGTATGCTGCTTTGCAAAAACAGATGGCACAGAATGGAATGAATGGCATGTCATCTGCCTCACCCAGAATGAATCAAATGGGTGGTGGTGGTGGTGGTGGTGGTGGTGGTGGTGGTGCTCCACAACAATTATCCAGTGGTCACGTTCCTGCCATCAACCAGCTTGCATCCCATATTCAATCGCAGAATCCACAATACAGCCCCGAAACTATCAATCGAATGGCTGCTAAACAACTACAAGGCCAGATGGTTCGTCAGAACGCTCTCAACGCCGCCGCCGGTGCCTCAGCGACTGGAATGGGAGGAAACATGGGCATGAACATGAACATGAACATGAACATGACAAACATGAACATGGGCATGGGGATGAATGGTAACTTCGCGCAGATGGGTTATGGTCAAAATGGCAGTCCCAACATGGCTAACATGAACATGATGGCCAGTCAGCCAGGAAGCGTTTCTCCAGTTCAGCATTACAGTCAGGCAGTGAGGATGCAGCAACAGCAGCAGGGTGGGAGGCAGATGGCTGGAAGCCCAGTGATGGGAATGAGCATGAATATGGGAAGTGGTGGGAGCCGTAGCGCGACTCCTCAACAAGGTCAACAGGGCCATCAAAGGATTGGAAGTGGCAGTGCCATGGAAGCCAGTCTCAGCCCTGGTGGTCAGGGACGGCCTGGATCGATGAATGGGCCTGGTAGCGCACCAGGCAGCAGATGAAGCCGTATGATTTTCCTGTAAATACTATTGGGTGAAGCGCTTCGACCTCACCCTCCATCTTTCGTTTCAGCACGAGTAGATTCGATACCCCAGTGGTCGGCGGGGTTGGCAATCTGATTATGAGCAGCAGGCAGGGCAGGTCGTTCAGGATATCTGAGGCTCAGAAACGTCTCGACTGCATTGGGAATTAGAAAAATTAAGCTGTTGTAATCCTTCTGACTTTGCCACTACTCATTGAAATTATATTGTGTTAAAGAGTTTTTCAAACTCTAGCACAAACCGCTCACGAATCGAAACCTCATCGAATTGATATCACGTGATGTGAGTCTATCTCGACCGCATGAGTCGCGATCGCTCACGGCAGGGCTCAAAGAATCAACGTTTCATCCTCGAGATTCACGATGGCACTTCCAACCGCATCTATGGCCATCTCACGCTCCCTCGTACCGCGCGTTGGCCTCTATAGCTCCCATTTCCGTCCAGCAGCATCGGTATTCAACCTCACTCAGCATGAGAGACATCAGCGACTCAGTGGGCGACGTCCATTCTCCGCAACGGCGAAACCGCAGAGAGACCACCACTTCGACACTCTCAAGTTCGTCGAGAGGTTACAGAGCGAGGGTTTCACAGAAGAGCAGAGTGTGGCGATGATGAAAGTACTGAGCGATGTCATCGAGGAGAGGTATGCTACACTATCACACATATTTAGAAGCATTTAGATTGGAAAACCCCATACGGAAAGCTAACAACTCCATCTCCCAGCATCCAAAACCTCACCCGTACAATGGTCCTCCGTGAAGACCAGGAACGCGCAACCTACACCCAAAAAGTCGACTTTGCCAAGCTGCGCTCCGAACTTCTCACCGCCGACTCGACAGAGTCCTCGCTAACCCGAGCGTCGCATGAACGACTTACGAACGAGCTGGCGAAGCTGAATTCCCGCCTGCGAGATGAGATATCACGAACCCAAGCATCTGTCAGATTGGATCTGAACTTAGAGAAGGGACGGATCAGGGAAGAGGCGAATGTGCAGGAGCTGAAGATTAAGGAGACAGAGACGAGGATCGAGCAGGAGACAGCGGTGCTGAGGGAGAGGTTGGAGGCTGTAAAGTTCAGTACGCTGCAGTGGTTGATGGGCGTGTGTACAGGAACGGCGGCGTTGATCCTGGGTGCTTGGAGGTTGTTGATGTGATTGATTGCAGTTGGATTGAGATCTCCTCTTAGTGGGTATTTGTCTCACCACTAGACATGAGTTGAGCGCGGAGTTAGGACGAACGTTACGTTAACCTGGTATTGGTATACCGAGATGGACCAGCGGTTGGGTGAATTCTTTGCCCAGGGCACCATATCACCTCCGTCTTCTTTCCAAATGGCTGATTATCTCAAGAAGATAGGACTTCATATATCAGAGCTTCAGTTTATGTGTTGTGTTGTTGTTCAGCACACTCTTCGCGTCTCGTTCCACAGCCTATACATGTTTGGGTTAACGGAGTTCTCTCTTATACATTTTGGTGAAGCGAGCTCTTTGCGTAGTGCCGCAGGTAGCCGATAGCGTACTGGACCCTGACGCATATCTGCGGGTTTGCTGCCTGGCGGCTAGGTAGATGAGCTCGTTGGAGCTTGGACATCAATTTCTTCTCTTTCAAACTATGCCACCGACAACTACAACCACCACTTCCTCTTAGAAATTCCTCCCTCCTCTACCTATCTCTGCAATCACCTCTACACATCACATCCACCATGTCGACCTTCAGCGAATTCCTTCAAAACGAGACCATTCGTTACCTATCCGGGCAACCACCTCTGGACACCCCTCAGACGTTCATAATAGAATCCATCCCTGAGCCAGAAGCAGTCCCTGTTCTCAAAGGCAAAGATCTTCGATATGTCCCAGCGAGGGATGAACAGCTCCGCGGCGGAGCACCCGTCGAAGCAGCAGAGCTGGAATGGCCCCCGGCGGCCGCAGACCCAGGAATTCTCACCACGTACGACTGCAATCAGTGCGGCCTGACATGGCTCTGCGGTAATGCGGGTGAAGACGCGGGCGAGAAGCACCCACAACACGCCGCCCTGTCGACTTCGCATGACGATACCCGCGCAACTCGATCTATACTTGTATACGTCAGCGGCGCGGCGCGCCAGAGGGGCAATGCGGCCGGCAAGATGGCGGTGGGCGCGTTCTTCGCGCAGACCTCACATTTCAACGTCGCGGAGAGCTTCTCGGGCGTTGATGGCCCTGCTGGCGGCGTGACGAACCACAAGGCGGAGGTTATGGCCGTCGGGAGGGTGCTGGAGGATGTCAGGAAGAGGGTCCTGCCGCAGTATCGCGGCATGCTGGATTACACGCCCGGCTTGGGTGAGGTACGTACCAGGCTCCAGATGAAGTACCTACGTGTTATTATTGCCACAGAGTCGGAGTACCTAGTGGAGAGCATGGAGAAGCTGGGCGGCGTGTGGAGGGTTGCAGGAGGGGACCGGGTAGTGCTGGATAGGAAAGGCAAGGAGGTTGATGTCAAGAACGCGGCGCAGTTCTTGACGATCAAGCAAGAGGCGGAGATGCTGGCGGCGGCGGGGGTACAGGTAGTATACTACCTTGTACAAAAGAAGTTTAACAAGACGGCGGCGGGCGGCGCGAAGGCTGCTCTGGGATGAAGTAGGGGGCTCTGTGGGTGTGGGAGGGGACTTGTTGCACAGTGGTTTGGAGTGGGAGACGAGGCCGTCAGTATAGATACCCAATGAATGCAAAGAACATCGGCCAGGAGTGAATTCGAATACTCATTGCAAGTACAGCAGGCTCTGAAGAAGGCCTCTCATCTGATTTATGTGCATTCATGCATCGTGCACGGTTGATCGGAAGATACGTTTCATCAATTACTTGTATCCTTTCACGTGCTGTCGAACGAATCTCACATTAAACCGTTGAAATTAGTGAGCATTCTCGAAAAGGCTTAGAAAGCTTGTGAATTAAAGGATTGAGAGGGCTAAGGGAGGAGAGGGCTCCCTGACCGATTATATACACTAAAATAAGGAGAAAGGCATCGGAAATTAGGCCTCCGAAGCCCACGGCGACTCCGAGCCGTGCCAGTTGACTGACTCGTTCAATACGTGCAGTGTCAGGTCAGAAGAATGGACGGTATTATATACCATGTTATTCGCATATCTCGAGAGGCCATGAGGCCTTTAACACCTGTATACTCCCTTGCAGAAGAACAGATACCGACCTGGAGTTACAGTTCTTCACTCCAATTACGAAGAGCCAGGTTCTCATGAGCGAATGAGACCTGCAACTGCGTGTCCTTTCCGGCACACCGAGAAGCAAAGGCAGGCCTAGCAAGCTACTCCATAAAAGCTTTCAATACACATTCAAGAACATATAGAAGCTTCCTGGAAGTGCTGAAAGGCGACCTAGTAGAGTGGTTCTGTGGACTGTTCACTCGGTGGAAAATAGCTCCTTCGTACCAGGAATAAATCAGTTAACCTGCGCTCAGAGATCTTAGAGTCTGCGTGGCGGCTCCATTGCTCTCTTCTTCAACTTCAAACTCTATAGGCAGGTTGTAGAGTTCCCGAAGAATCTTGATTTCCATTGCACCGAAGCCACTGAGAACCATCTCCTCTATCACCCATGCGCTTCCTTCAATAACATGGAGCTGACCACATCCTCCTTCTTCGGCAGTAAAAGTTTGCCAAGCTTTTTGGTGTTAACCGCTGTCATGAAGATGTAGCCAACTATAAACGGAAGTTGGTTTTCGGTTTCCATGTAGCCAGGGCCATATATTCGCTTCACTTCGCTGTCAATATGCTTCTTGATGGTACGAAGCAGTAACCAGCAACTACGGTGAAGGCGGAAGTGGTCAAAGGTCAATGCGACCTCTTCGGATATGAGTGATTCACAAATCAACATGGGCGCGTCTGGTGTCGTGTTTGTTTTCTGCTTCTGGGTCCTTTCCCGTAAGGCATTTGGGTCGGTATTGGCAGTATCGAAGTCGTCATTCTCCTTTAGGCACTTCTCTAGGACCCGTTTAATGTCCGGAACGCTCCTCCCGATATCTTCGAAGGAGGTATATCCGAACCGCAATTCATTTGCGACTGGGCTTATAGTCGTTCCCTCGATCCCTCCGCGTGGGCCTTGCTGTGACTCAATCGGACGAGAGTGTGGCCGCCTGCCACCGCGGGCAAAATTTTGTGCCGAGTAGCCCATAGACAGACAGAAGCGTTTGAAGTATTCTTCTACGTCATTTGGCTTACTGCCAGCAAACATTGCGGTGTCGCCGTAGAAAGCCAGAGCAAGATTCATATCTTGCCACCCCTTCTCTAAAAACTTCTCTTTAAGGGCAGCATTATAGAGTTGCGCAGTGTATTTAGCGGAGCCCCAAGCGTTAAGGAAACCAGTACCGGTATATTGCATGTCGAGCTTCATGCCGAAGAGGAGCGAACCGCAGAGCCAAGGATGACCGATGAGGAAGGAATGTGGTATTGTGGGTGGGTGGAGCGGCTGTGTAATATTAGTGGTGGGTCTGGAGATTCACTAATGGTGGCTTACCAGGTCATTTTCGGGCATCTATTTCCAAGTCAGTTAGCTGGAGCTAAACGTCAAGAACGAGACTTACTAGTTTCGCCTTTTCCCTTTGCATTGTGTCTACTTCAACCAACCGCCCAACCTTGCTCAAGATGACTCTCAGAGCCTCATCATTCTGTCGCGGCCAGTTCTCAATTCTGAGTTTTTCATGGAGTTCGAAGTTTTGTTCCAAAGAGGCCTTGGCATTGCGAGCATACTGTCGAAAATCAACCCAGGCCTGACCAGATTCGCCGCGGAAGATATGTCGGATATCTAAATAGATTTGAGCAGCAAAATCTAGTGCCAGCGTATGACGGCCTTGGTTCTTGAATCTGCCAACAGCCACTGTGAACTCGTCAGTAGCCGATATACCAATTTTCCTATTGATGTAGTAAAAGAGGAGTATGTCTGATAGTGTTTCCATAAGGATGGCTCTGTCCTCGTCCCACTTTTCTGGGCCAGACATCTTTGCTCGATCTTTTGTTAGGTCGTATACCCCGAAGTATCCTGATTTATACAGTGGAAGGGGATAGTCAAAGAGCGAAGAAGGATATGGGTGCTACGAAGAGAGGGTTCCACGAGCCCATAGAGGCTAAAATTGGTGGGATCAGATCCTCGCACAGGTTCCTTCGGGTCCTGTCCTTGTGATAAGCATTGCGCTGCAAAGAATACATCTCTGGCGTGCATTGTGCTCGGCTGTGATGGATAATCCTTCAGAAATTGCTCTTCTAACTATTGTGCTAGTTGAATTGCAACATTGGTGGTAGCAGCAACTGAAATGAGGGTAGCTGCCCCCTGGGAATACATATGCCAGATTTGTTTGATGGTACTTCGAATTTTCGAATAGTCCTGTAAGAGAGCGGCAATTCCGAGATAGAGCTCATACATGTCGTCAATGTGCTCCACTTCGTAGACAGCATCAGCTGGCTCAACCTTTGCGGCACCGGGTGTGGCATCCGGGGCGTTCAGGAACTCTTCGGACGGCTCTTCAACTGTCAGGGCAGCAAACATATTCTCCAGGCGAGCTTCAGTAGCTTTATCCTGATCCGGTATCGCAGTAGAAGCGTCCTTGGGCTGAACAAGGCCAGCTGGTAGGCGCGGTCTGAGAACTTCTCTTACTTTCTCCAAGATTCCCAGAAAATAAGAGTGACCCTCCTCAGAGCTCGAATTTTCAATGACATCCGCTTGTTCGACAGCGTGATAATCGTTGTGCACCGTCCGCAGGCGTATTGCCCTTTCCATCGAGGCCCAGAACTGGACGGGAATCTCGAGGTCAGGCTTGGGTGCCAAATACTCCGCCAACATCACAAAATCCTTGACGCCAATGGTGTATTTTGGTAGGGAATTCGCATGTTGCTTAGTCCCATTCGCGGAACTGCTTTTGGCTGTTGCTTTCGCTGAGTTCCGAGCCTTTCCTTTGAGGCGTTGGCTCTTCTGGACTTTGCTTTGTGCATTACCAGTGAGGCGATCTGCGGAGAATCCAAATTTCTTTGCGGTTGTCGCAAGCCATATTGCAATATCGTCGGTATCCTGTTTGTACCGACGGTATGTGTCGGCCAAGAGTGATGGAAGCATGATGATGGACAAGGAGATTTGACTGATGGACCATGAACATATGCCTCGCACACTTAAATAGGGATGTTGAGCACGGAAGAAAGCATCTCAGAGGTGTTCTGAGCTTGTTGATGAATTAGGAGAGAAAGCCAGGAGAGAAAGGCTAGTTATACGCCTGGTGCGGTAGGGCAGGAGGGGTGGGTACTGTCGGTGCGGCACGGGAGCTAAGTAGTGTAAAACATCTCGAGTGTCCCTGGTGTGACAAAATAGTCGAGACAGATGAACTGAAACGCTTAAGTAAGAATGAGTTTTGTTCTTTAACATGAATGAGAGCATTCCTGAATGCTTAATTGAATATATAATAAGTAGCACTTATGCGAAATACGTAGCTCTGGCGTGTATAATCTGTATTGATTAATGAGGATATGCATCCTCGCTGTTCGACATATCGCAGCCACGATTCAACTTTTTTGGTCGCCCACTTGCACCCTTCGACAAGGGCTTATTCTCTCGGCATTGTGAGAAAAGGCCTCGGAAAACTGCGCCAGAAGCGTTCATTTTCGGAGACAGATTTGCCAGGAACCTACGCTGAGGTGCAGTATCTGCAGTCAGACTTACCAAGCTTAATGGTAACAAAATAGTTGAGCCCGATTAGCTGAATGCCTGTAGTAAGGAGTTTTATTCTTCCACACAGACGAGGATATCTCTGAAAGCTCAGTTAGAATGGCAGGAAGCACCCTCTAGCAAAATCAATACATTCAGAAGTACCCAAATGCTTTTGAAGTGACCCTAAGGGACCGAAAACCCCTTGCTCCTTGTCTCTTGCGAAAGACGATCATTGCACCATAAACGCCCGAACACCAGGACTGCAATATGCGATTTTCAAATGCATGTATTCTCCTCCACGCTGAAATGTCTAAGGTTGGGCCGTTGACATCGTCCTACGCCTCGTTCGTTTCGACTCCTGAGGTCCTCAGAAGTTGAAGAACAGCTTCAGGACCTCGAAGAGCACACCACCGCAGAGTACGAACGCCAATAATACTAGAACACGATACGTTAGCTCCAGTGCTACCCAAGAGCATCCATCGAAGGAATCCAATGCATACTTATCCATGTCATCGATATTGGCGACTTCTGATCATCCTTCTTCTTCGACAAGCTCTCTGGCTTCCCTCGCTTCGCCTCCTCTGCGCGCGCGAATTTCATGTTTGCGCGACGTTGTTGCGGTGTTTGTGCCTATACGAAGGAGCATAATGATTAGCTTCTGCTTCTATACACATTGCAGCATTGGAGCGCGCGAAGAAATACCATTTTGAACCAATTGAGTCGAGCTGAACGCTGTTGTGAGACTTGGAAAACCGCAGTGTTGAGAGTTGCTCCTGTATATATATTCAACTCGTAGATGACTCGGTCGTAGAGGACAAGTGGTGGCAGGCAGCAAGTTTAGTTTCGACTCAGGAGCTGAAGATGGGATGCAAGATGGGGAATTTCCAAAGCGAATTACAGGTGACGTTGCATTTCTGTGGTTCCGCGCGCTGCAGCTGGTCCTGGCTCGCGAATCGCGTGGCGCGAATTCAGCACCGCCCGAGCCAGTTCTTCACCCATGCTCCGCAAAGCTTCTTCCCCCGTCGACCTCTTTCCAACTTGCTATTTCCGGAAGCTGCTCTGTCGTTTGACTTGCCCGTTCGATACGCCGGAGTCACACGAGAGACAATTGATCTTAGAAACCTCCGAAGCTTACCGCAGTCATGTTGCGACGCATTCATGCCAACGTGTCTCCTCCGCAGCTCCTCCGCACCTCTATGCAGTTCCCAACGTACAGGCAAGCGCGACTAAATTCAACGCCCTCGTACCAACCGCCAAATCCACCACAGAAAGCTGCCACTCCGAACTCGTCGGAAGAATCAGACCCACGGGGGAGTGCCGCGAAGCCGCATGTATGTTCCACCCCATACATCTAACGCATTGCAAAACTGATTCGACATTTCACAGCGCGCGTTCTACTCCAACTTCGGAAAACCGCTCTTCAAGACCTTTCTCATGGCGTTGTTCACATACCAAGTACTGTACTGGGGGTGGCTGAAGCTCGAGAGCATCGAGATGAAAAGGGATAAGGATGCGGAGGTTAAGAGCCTGGAGGACGAAGTGAAAGGGCTGCTCAAGAGCAAGACAGAGAAGAGCTAGGAATGGCCAGTCAGATTGGATTCATCACCAGGGGGCCATCTGAGCTTTTGGACGCTGTCGCATGCTCGGCTCCGCAAGGACCCCATCGTCGGGTGCGAGATATTTAGAAGGTGGCATATTATTCTCCTGAAGACTATGGCTGCACCCTGAGGACGCCAAAAGACCATTGAGAGCTTCAATGTTGGATATTGGCCGCTTCGTCTCTCAAACCCATCCTCGCTCGAGAACATCTAGAGCAAGAGTTGTGCACTCGAAGATGGACAATCATTGAACGCGAGAGCGCTGTAGCACTATGCGGCAAGCTAGTGTTGCTCTTCGACACATACGAGAGCATCTCTGAAAGCTTGATGGAATATGCTTGGACGGCGTCTATCAACATCGCCGAGCAAGGCCGTAGTGCTTCGCAGCGAGCCGTTGTTGCTCTTCGATGCAGGCGAGCGCATCTCTGAAGGGTCGAGTAGATATACTATAGACAGTATTAACGAAGAATACCCGACTCGTTAGAACGATTCAACGCAAGCCAGCATGACTCTACGAGGTCGACGAGAGCGCGTCTCAAAACCCGATTGCATTTGCTTTGGACACTGTCTATCAGGTTCACCAGGCAGTGCTGTAATACTTCGTGGAAATCCGGTGTTGCTCTTCGGGACAAGTGAGAGCATCGCTGAAAGTATGATTTAACATGCTTTGGAGCGTATTCGTGTGAGTTACACCGCTGCGACATCCATTGTTTGTCTTAGCGAAAAAGCATATTTGCTTTGGCCTTTCAATACCTCGCACTGCGACGTAACTTTCTGCGCGCCTCCCGACTGTATGGTCCCGTCGCTGCGTTCCATCGGGTGTCGTCCGATGACGTGTACTTGAAGGCCGGCACGGGCATGTAAAGAACCATGCATTTGTTGGATGACAGTCGTCAGGATCGTTGCTTCTAGCGTAGTGTACTTGCAGCCAGTAAAACATAACGACGTCTTGTTGTCTTCTTTTGAACGTATCCTGTGACCTCTGAAATTGGAGAATTGAAAGCTTCTTGTAAGATACAACAGCAGCGACTTCGGGGAGTGTTATTTATATTCACCATAGAAGCCGGAAATGACTTGGTCTACTGCTTTTCAATTGCTTAAGCAGATGTCATTCAACTCGTCGGATATGATTTCAACCCAACCACATGCCATGGAGTAGTCACCGTAATCGATCAATCTCATTATCCGATTTCCTGAAGCCGTTTTGAGGTCTAAGTACATCATTGCTTCTCCTGTGAGTGGATAGAGTACCGATGCAGTACCAAAATTTTCAAGAGAGGCGTAGCATAGCCACCAGTAGTCCCAGCACTAGAGATTCAACAATGCCATTCAGTAATTAATATCCATTGAATTCAGCACAGGGCTGTGTTAATGTTCAGAGCGTGGTATTTCGCCTCAGATACTCTCTGTGAGATGCGTTCCAAGGGCCTCTCCGGCCATACCCGCTATTATGTACAATATTCCATCCAATTGACTCCAAGACCGGTCATAATATCATCTCAGGACTTTGCATATAAGTCCATTACGTGCTGCAGCGTGTAAACAAGCTGCTCAAATCATTGCTTTCCAATTTCCACAGCCCGATCACCAGAGATCGATTTGCTGCGGAGTATGATGTCGTTCAAGGCTCTTTCTTCTCGGATGCAAATTCAGACGTATTTGCTCCGTGGGCGATTGGGGTTCAAGTTGCAGTGAATGTTTCCGACAGTGGCACCGCTGATGCTTCTTTTGCGGTGTCTTTGGTATCGTGATGCTGAGAGGACTTGACGGGGTATCTTGAACCCACCCATCGCCTGCGCAGTATTCTGCTAGTGCCGGTTCATCACAGTTGCAGACTGATAAGATAAGTTAGTCAAATGTTGTCCGAGGCTAATCGCTATGCACACATACTTGGCTTGGATGTCTTTACATTTTGTGGAATTGGGGAGGGACTTCGTTCCTCGTTTGGGGTGGTGATGCTCTGATTTTCTGTCGTCTCCGATTTGCTGTCCTCTTGAAGTAGAGGGACAACAGTGATTGAGAAGCCTTTTTGCTCTTCCGTGGACTCAATGGGATAGGCGTTTTCCAATGCCTTCGCGCATTGTGCGTCAATGTAGGCGAGTTCGTCTCTCTCAGCCTGCAGAATTGCTTCTGCTGCCGAGGAGTCGCAATTCAGATAGTCATTCCAAAGCAAGCCGTTCCAACCATCGAACCGTTTTGGCGTAGGTCCGTAGTTGGGAATGTTCGGTTGAGTTGCAGTAGAAATCATGTGGAAGGTTGTTTGAAGGTTATTTGATGAGATTGATGCTCGATTGAATTGATTGTGCTTTGTGATCTGTGGAGTCCAGAATGTGGCAATTACCTTCTCGTTTAAATATGTAGCACTGTATAATTGTTTCGATTGAAACCATCACTGGTCATGCTCTCATGACACTTACTGAATAGGAAAGATATCTTGTTTGGGGTTCACGAGGTGACAATCGGACCATGCCAAAGCGGCCTCTCCCGCCGAGTGGTTCGAGACTCATCGTGGCGTGACTGATGAGTGTGTTGGTCATTGGTCCATTTCCGATCACACCACGTTGGCGGCCGGCGCCTAGCGCCGCAATCATTGGCGCTAGACAATGCCATGCTCTTGGTCCATCACGGGAATCGACAAACGGCATTTTCATATCGCTGATTGCAAATCTGTGCAAGCTGAAGATAGGTAATGTCGAGGAGAAATCTTGCAAGAAGAAAAGAAAAGGCGGGAGACTCGGGGATTCTCCCATAATCTAACCATTTTGGGACTAGATGATTTTGACACTCCGTAGTCTCAGACAAACTCAACTTCAATTTCGTTCGGACACATTCCATGAGCTCTTTTACCTGTTCCGTTCCTCGGAATCATTCAACTGATATTCGTTAAACCATTTTGCGTTCGCTAGAGTTTTCTACTCAACCTCCCACCTATTCAAACGAGGCACAAGACCTACCTACCTCCGGCCGTCACCCAGCCATGATAATGATCCGATGTGGTCGATAGCATCAAGAGTAGCATTTTCGTACGACCCCAAAGCTTATTCGTCCGATCAAGAGTAAATAAGAGATTCAGCTTATGCTCAGAGCGATGCTTGGGCGATAGTAGAGAGGCAATGAAAGAACGACCAAGTGGTGAATGACGCCGGCCATAGAAGCATGCTCATGCACAAGTGAATCGATGCCTGAGCAACCGTGGGCCAAGCGAGGACGAACGACTAACGCAATCAAGGGTGAAGTCTAGGAATCTATACTTTACTGTGGAAGAACAGCCGTTCCAGTTCAAGGAAATGACCGCTGCCACGTGAGCGAAAAGCGGCCATCTGCTATGAAAGTGATGTTACAGCTGTTGAGTCAGCTCTGCAGAAGAAAGCCTAGCTCGTTCAGGTTGACAGTTAAGTATTGTGCGAATCAAAACCAAGAGGCGCCGTCTCCCTTCGAACCGGGCTGCAACGCTCGCGTGGAAGCAGTGGAAGAACAGCAACTCCAGTTCACAATTATGATGAAGCGGCCGCTGTGATGCAATCACCGAATGACCATCCACGCTGAGATGTTCCGAATTTCGCTCGAGTGAGGCGTAACGACCACCCCAGCTGACATCTAGTAGCAAGGATTTGTTTACACGGAAAGTAATTAGAGGGCTCGGATATCGCGAAGTGCATCTAGTCTCGATGAATTCTGGCATTTGAAGTGTTACATTCCGCAGCCCGCGGGTATATCCTGATCTACTGGGATGTCATTGGTGTGCACTGCAGTGCTTTTGCGCTCACACACAGCGGCCGCCATCAACCTCAAGGTTCACACCGGTCACGAACTCTGCCTCATCACTGGATAGGTAGCAGCAAGCATTTGCGATATCACTTGGCTTCGAGTCTCTTCCGAGCGGGACCGTGGCGATGAAACCCTTCCGATTCTCTGGCGTATCTGCCTTCCCGAGGAAGAGGTGACTCCTTTGGAAATGTTAGCGAGCTAAGATACGTCAATGGAGAAAATGGGTACTGACAATCCCGTGCTGCCAGCGAATACCGGGCAGACAGCGTTGAAGCGAATTCCCTTTGGACCATACTCCACTGCCATTGCCTTCGTGGCATTGCTGACTGCCGCCTTCGATGCGTTGTACCAGGCCAGACCGGGACGAGGCCTGATACCTGCGGTGGAAGCGATGTTAATGAACACACCCGGTCTCTTGTTGTCCAGGAAGTACGGGAGCAGGACGCTCGTTGAGAGGTATATCGACCTCACATTGACATTGAAGACGAGATCGAAGTCTTTATCAGTCACTGTCTCGGTGGGCTTGTTGGCGTACGTCGCTCCAGCATTGTTGATGACAATGTCAAGCTGGCCGAATTTATCAAGAGTTGTTTTCAGGACTGCGTGCCAGTCGTCTCTGTTCGTCACATCACCCTTCGTAAATTCGCATCCAATCTCTTTCGCAGCTGCACTGCCGCCGTCTGCGGACAGATCGGTGATGATCACTTTGGCTCCCTCCTTTGTGAACTTCTCCGCAATTCCTTTGCCGAAACCGGAAGCTCCTCCAGTGACGATAGCTACTTTGCCTTCGAGACGACCACCCATGGCTGCTGATTTTGGTTACTGGAAGAGAGGTAGAACTTGTTTGGTATCAGATGAGAGCTCCTGGAGGACGTTTCAAGTAGATGACGATAATAGTGGGCGGATGTTGCAATTCCATTTAATCGAGCTTTTATGCGGTCCTTTTTCGGGCCAAGGTTACCTTCCCGAGCATATGAGAGTGTTGTCATGAGGGGCAAGAGCGGCCTAAGGGCCCCATCAGGGCGGTATCGCGGGGTATCTCCACGATGGACACAAACGGACAGAAGTGCGAGGCTCGTGATCACAAGCTCTCCATTATATCTCCAAATGTAAACATATGCATGTCTCTGCCGGTATTGCGCACCTTTTTCAAACAATTGATAGTGGTTATTAGTTCAGAGGGCATAGTTATCTCCCCACGGTTCGGTACAACAGCTGTATATTGCCCCGCAGTAAGCCAGGTACGCGGAAGTACTTACTTCTTTTGATCCTAGAACTGCGCTTGTTATCACATTTTATATTTCAAGCTTCTCCTTTTGGCCTTGAACCAATATCTTGGGGCATTCAATCGTCTGAAGAATCAAGCGTTGCTTTGCCGAGTTACAAGCCACCATGTCAATACCAAACGATCTTCCGCCGGTAAACCGATACATCACGACTCATGACTCCGAGGGCAAAGCAGTCTTCTCCACTGAACTCTCCGAACAACCGCCGCGTGTTCACATGGGCGAGCGCGCTAGCTTCGCCTTGGCCTATACGACATCGGGATCTCCAGTCAAGCTCAACGACGATGCCGACATAGAAGGCTACAAACCATACCTGGCTTCTCCTCCTGGCCTGACGGTATCGAACGGGACTGTATGCCGCATGGTTGACTTCGCCCCAGCACGTCCAAAGGGGGCCATGCATCGGACCGTGAGCATTGACTACGGCGTCGTCATTGAGGGGGAAATAGAATGCCTGCTGGATTCCGGGGAGAAGAGGATTATGAAGAGAGGGGATATTTGCGTGCAACGGGCAACAGCGCACGCGTGGAAAAATCTGAGCCAGGACAAGTGGGCGAGGATGATGTTTGTGTTGATGACCAGCGACAAGCCCACGGTCAATGGAAAAGAGTTGGGTGAAGACGTGCATACCGTTGAAGGAGTAAAGAAGTCGGGTTGATAGTTTTAGACTAACATAGAGGCAGTCATTATCGTTGAATACCTCCGCCGGGTTGTTTAATGACTTCGATCTTCTCAATTCTCACTTTGCCTTTCAAGCCAGTAGGTTACAGTTGAGTTGGCGCCGGTGGGAGTCAGTTCGAAATGCGTTACGCTGCTACACTTCGCATACTGTTGCTCTCGCAGTCTGCCTGCTACTATTCCGCCAATCCAGTAAATTGCGTTGGAATGGAGATTGAACGAAATCTGCTTCATAATTTTTGCACCTATCCTGGATCAATCAATCAACCTGTACTAACTTTGGCTCCTCTATCTCACTGTTTTCAGTAAAATCAAAGTGTTTAAGCTTCCTGGCTTCGTGCGCTACCACGTTTATTCGCACAGAGAGCAGCTGCGCCACAAGGAACGACGGATGAATTGAGAAGGACAAGTATCCCATCCGTCAAAAATTTCCGCCAGTCGCATTCTGGCTATCGCTTGTCGGTTTCATATTCAAATGGAATCTGTATACGAAATCAATAACGCGGTTGCTGCTCAGTAGCCCTGCCGATAGAGAAAATATGCTGCGAATTTGTTAGTGACGATGGGAGAACGTCCGAAGTAACTCTTACAACTCCGTCCAATTTAACGTGGTCACTCCCACAGCCCTGCTGTCGAATCGAATATTTCCCGGACGATGCGATATTATGCCCTCGCAGGTGACTGCGATGGACGTAGCTAGCCAAAGAGCAGCCACGACGCCTTGAGCATAGCAACACCATCGAGGGACGCCAGGAGTCCTACTCCAGCGAGACTCAACAAACATAAGCGTCAAGCTCCCGAATATAGCAAGAATGGACTAGCGTGCGTCAGCATCTAATCGTAGGACAAGCAAGAAACGAATCATACCATCGTCACGGTGACACTCCAGGCCCATACATGAAATGCAAAATTCCCTGAACAAGCGAGGGCGAATAATACGATCCCAAATATGACCTGCCACACCCGAAATTTGAAGTACCAATCATCGACATACTTCACACTATCATCGCACGTGCCGCAAAGATTTCCATCGTCGTCGGCGGAGAACGATTCCGCGTTTGAAAGCCTGTCACAGCGAGGGCAAAGAACCATACACGCGGTACCTCCCCCTACCATAAACCGCTGGCCATGGTTAAATTCGCCCCATTTTCGCTGGCACACAATGCATGAGCGGTTGCCTTCGTGTCCAGGTAGCTGCCCGTCTCGAAACCATTCCTTCTGCCTGATGTGTTCGCAGGACCAGCACACTCGCTGATCACTCGTAGAGATTTGCTGCTCTTCTTCTCGCAAGACGGACTTGTGCAAATCGCGTCTCTCCTGCAGTGTCGATCCAGATACGAGATAGTTGTAGAAATTGCATGTCATGCCTAACCTGCGTACGTCGTGAAAATCAAGAAAGCTGACAATTATCAGCTGGAGTTCATTTGGTAGCATTAGCAGCGATGCTGATTGCTCCTTCCGATAACCGCATCCGAGCTGTTGCAGGTAGAGGCTCCATTGACTCCTCTGGCTCTTTGAAATTTTGGTTGTGACTTGCTTCTTCTCCTTCGGCTTCTCCCTTGTAGCTGAAGAACCACGGACGATGCGATGCCGGCGATCTAAACCATGTTTCTTGCTATGGTAACTCCACCAATAGATGAATATAATGAGGATGACAGGGAAGACGAGGACTACCAAGAGGATCATTATTTCCACAAATGGATATTGAGCTGTAAGAACTGCTGATATCCGAGCCGAATCTTGGGAGGAGATATTCTGATGGTCTCCAGTGCGAATGTCCAGCCACCCTCGGTAGATTCCCGCATCATAGACTTTCAGAGTCCTCTGCCACCCGCACCAAGGGACAGCATCGCTTTCCCAGTCGAGCATTTTAAAACCGGCGCCCGCAAGAGCATGATCGAGTTGATCGAAATAGTGAATGCCCCATACAGTTCCGAGGTGATAGATAGCGCCCCCGGTCTCGTTGGATGAAACGTCCTCGAAGTACATGTGAGAGCAGTAGATACAGCCGCACCAGCAGCTTTGAGGACATGACTGATCAATGCAGTTATTAGAATCTCGTGCAGATAATGGTATGAAAGGTTAGTTGAGAGATTCAACACGAGAAAATAAACGCTTACAGATCCTGCCATACTATCAGGAGTCGTGAAGGCGTCAATCTTCGCTCCACTAATGACTGTGTATACATCTGCAGCGTTGCCAAAGATTGCTGTCATTTCCCCTCCGTTGTTTGTGTTGGTTTTTAGAGAAGGTTGGAAATATGGTTCTGAAGAAAAGACAACCCCATTGAAAATCAGAATAAAATTTCAGAGTGAGGGTAAGAACGTTGATAGGCGCGAGGAGCCAGTAATGTTCCTCGTGAATGCGACCCGCGATGCCTTGTGGGATGCAGCATCCCCGCAAGGCTGAATGTGGAACAGAGAGAAAGAAGCCTCGTCCACGTGTAAATACATGTTATCGTGCTGTAAAAGCTCTGGATAAGAGATACAAGGCTGAATATGCATCGTGAAGAAAGAGTTCGAGAATGATTCGTGCTATTCTCTCGTACGGTGTTCTCAGCCACCCGGCTTGTCGGAGTGCTACATCCTGCGGACCTGATTGATAAATTGACCAGCCGGTCAGTCCTTCGCGTGGGGATAGTGGCTGATTAGCCTCTAATATCAGAGTTTTGCGAGGGGAGTCGGTATTGGTGAGACACATTGGTGATGTTGGACATGATTCAGGGCTGCCGACGGCTATTGAAGTGAAGATTGAGGAACAAAAAGGGATTAGTCGGATGCGCAGTTTCAAACCTCACAAACTGAGCCAGGGCTTGGTAATAAGTGCTCTCGGTCTGCCTTTGCACTAGTACTGCGATAGCATGCAGGCATGAAATACGTCGCGTCGTGGTCGTGTCACTCTCTCGCAATCGCACGGCAAGTGACCCCACTTTTCGGCAATTCCGAAGATGCCCCCTTTTCATCGCCTTCGCATCCCAAGCAGTGGAGTCTTCCTTTCGTAGAGTGACGATAATGGCGAACGACATAGCCTTTGAAGGTCAGTATACTCGCAGCTAGGCTCAAGCAAATCTTGAAAGTGTTTAGAATGGCGCGAGCTGAGCCACATCACGTTCGAATGGGCAGATAGCTATGATTCCAAGGCTCGGTAAAGAAGACGCCTGATCGGTCCGTTTTGAAGGCTGATGGACGCAGTGCTATCCATACCTCCAATTGGACACCTTACTGAACAGAAGAAGGACTTCAGCCGCCTTGAGGCTATCATTGCCCCTCGTATCACGGTGAGCACGGGAGCACCAAGGGCATGACCACGCGGCGTAGCCACCAGTACTGAAGATTAATAGCTAGACTATTCCGATGCCTTCGGCACGAAGTATGAGAATATATCAGCATCCGCTTTTTTAAAAATGTCGAGTCATCCCAAGCGGCTCGGAGGCTTAGTAGACTGTATTCATCTCATCGGGAGTTCAAAGTTTAAGCGAACTGGTCCCAATTCAGTTACTGGGTATCATCAGATCAGGACAGAATACAAACGATGGAAGACTATGGACAAGAAAGAGGTAGAGGCCACTGGCCAGGGGTTGGCTATGATGCTGCACTTCTACGAAAAGATTGATGGGAAGTGGAAGCTTGCAGGGACAAAGCCGACAGGGAGGATGAGCGAGTTCAACTTTGAGAACATCTTCAAAGACAGCGACGTTGCGAAACTGTAATGAGAAGAATGAAATTTAATAGGAGACATCCTATTACCCTTGTACTGTACATAGGTACATTCAATATTCCACTATTGGAAGAGGAGCCCAGGTATGACCGCCGGGCGGGGAAAACCCATGGCAAGGATTGTCCACTTCCCAATACGGTGCTGTTGCGACACGGCTATAAGCGAGGATTATATGAAATTAAGCTTCTGACCTTGAAAGATACTACTATATAAGATGAGTGCTGTGCTAAGATTTGCGGTGAAGACTCGTAGACGGAATCAACTCTTTTCGCGGCGCGATCACCCCCCTTGGTACCCCCGATAACCCAGCCCAAGTTAGAGAGTAAATGGCAAATATGGCGACAAACACAAGAATAGTGATAGCAGCTACAAAGGACAAGGGTAACGTACACGCGCAAAATGTACTGCAGGTGACCGCGGACAAGGTGTCTGAGCTGTTGATGAAGAACCACGAGCAATTCCACACCTATTTCTTTGCCAGCGCGCTGCATAGTATGTACCATGCTACCTAGCAATTCATGAAATGGGGATGTAATTGACAGAAATCAGATCATATCGTGCATCATCTACTAGCTCTGTACGCCCTTGGAGCAACTCCTGATGAAGTCCAAAAGGGCTACGATGTCAACAGCACATATCAAACCCCGGCTATCGTACGTAGCGCTCAAGTATCTCAAAAGCTGAACGACCCCGAGCAATTCAAGAACCGCATGGGACAGGGAGAGTTCTATGACGACTTCATGAAGTTCTTCAGCGAAGAGTTAGCTGCAAATGGAGTCCAAGACACAGTAAATAAGTTCATTTTCAGAGGGGACGACCTGGCCGATGATATGCTTGCGCGCCTCTTTGGTGGTAAAGTAGAAGACTCCTCATTGAACGTAACACATCCCTGATAAGAACATCACAGGCTTCCTGCACCCCATAATCCACCTTGGATACGCTCTTGAGTTTGACCAACCGGTCTTGGTCGCGGAAGCGCTTGCCTCGACTGCAGTCCACGACTCCTGGCCCTCAGTCGTCTTTCTTCCAGCCGAAAAGTTGGCTCATCAGAGAGAACGACAGCCGGGTATCACACTCGTTTCTCTTCTGGGCAGGCTACGAGAAGACCCAGTCGTTTCAACAGCGGTTCGATCGGACGACCCGCCAAACAAAGTTACGGGCGGACTCCTCCCTCGTGCCGGCGACAGATTGGCAGAGTATCTCTCAGCATTCACCGTTGCGCCAGACGAGCTGCAGCGAAAGACGGCAGAGATGATCAACGCTGCCATCTACACGGCAGCCTGCGCTCAACGCCCTGGCAAGATGGAGATGTTCGACTTCTTCCTCATGCATTCTGTCAACACCTCCATATTCGTTCCAGTTATCAACCAGCAAGAATGGATTTCGGCTGCGAATAAATGTCGACTGCTAGAGCGGAAAGCGCGCCTCGATCTGGCACTCTATGCAGCGTGTCGCACGCCCAAGCTATATCCTGAACGGGTTTTCCAGTATCAGGCAAAGACACCAGGAGACTGGGAAAGCATCTTTCGAAGGGCTACGAGCTACCAGGATGATGGACACACCTCGAAGCTCATCCGCGCATTGAAGAACGGTGAGGAAGTCACACGGCCATACGCGGGGGCACCAGGCTTCCAAATACCGCCAGAAGCATTCCTGACTATTGCTCATATGGTCATGGATTCAGTCGAGCGCATGGATGAGCCAGATTACAAGTTTCCAAAGGCCCTGTCATATTTCAGGGATATGAACGAGCAAGTCATTCGAGTGACCCTTCGTTGGATACGATGGTGTGGACTGGATGAGGCATGGGATGATGTGCCAGCTTTGCCAGGAAATGCGATGCTTTGAGTAGTGCTTCCAATGGCGCGGGTGTGACAAAACATTTGGCAGCCGGGCAAGCTGTAATGCCTAAGGGCGAGCAGCTCTTGCTCTTCAAGGTAATCGTCACTATGTCTGAAATTTTAGTTCAACGTTTTTCGGAATGTATTGAATATCAGTGTACCTTTGAAAGACTCGTAATTTGTATTAATTGTGGACGCTATACGTCGTAGCTGTTCGATGGCTTTAAAGCCGCGGCCGATTTTTCGGTTGCCCTCCACTGCGGTTGGGATCAGAGTCGATTCTTCATGTCGAATTGTGAAGCTTTCAGCATATCAACCAAACGCTCTCCTTTTCGTCAGTTCTTGATACACGTCTTCTAGTACTTGTCTCTTCCTCTTCCGTTCGTCTTCCCTTTCTCGTTGTTCTTCATTCTCCCATTCTTCGAACATTGCATCTTCTGACGTTCTTGGCTTCCACGCTCGAATCATGCCGTCTCCATGGGCAGAGTACAGCTCAATCTCATGTGCGCGCCATGCTAGCGCCATCGTGCGGTTCTTCACAACTCGACCGGTTTTCGCTGGCGCGTCGTTTGGCATGTCTTGTCCAGTTCGCGGCGTTCTCAGCCGCTTCATCAACCGCCCTTCAAACACTTCGTACATAAGGACCTCTTTCTCGCTCGGAAAGAACAACACATCCTTGCCAGGTGCCGTCGTAGACATTGGTGCCATGAGCGGAAGGAGCGTCGATAAGCCGGAGTTCTTAATGATCGGCCCAAAATTCGCAAGCGTATTTGCGCCTCGTATGACATCCCATACACGAATCTTTTCATCGTGTCCAACTGTCACAACATGTCTCCCGTCTTCAGTCCAGACCACGCCATTAACGGGGCCATTGTGAGCCTTTCCGCGCTGACGACCACGAGCACCTCTTCCATGTCCATCATAGCCGAGTATGCCCACCGAGTCCTCCTTGTCTAAGACCCCAAGTGAGCTGTTGCTCTTTCGAACATCCCAGAATCGCGCCGTGCCATCTGTACCTGCACTGCAGAGTACATGCTCTTCTACGGGGCTCCAAGCGACACTGAGAACTGCACCATTATGGCCTGCGAGGGAATGTGTGCTGGAGCCGGAACGCAGGTCTACCAGGCGTACAGAGGGATGTTGGATGGCGCATGCAACAAGGAGATGTGAGGCAATCGGGGAGAGGGCATGCGAGTAGACGATTGCATCAAGTGAGAATGATGCTGATGGTTGCAGCGTCTCTGATGACCATATCTTCACGGTATGGTCGTATGAGCTGCTGAGGAAGGCCAGCGAGTCGAAGGGGTAGAAGGAAAGGTGGGTTACGCCATACGTGTGGTTCGCTTCGGACTTTGGTATCGTTCCTAATGGCCTGTGTGATGGGGGTGAAGTTTCTGCTGGCTGTTCGAGGTCCCAAATCGCGATGGTTGCATCTGCGCCGCCAGATAGAAGGCTGGTCGTTGTTAGCTTGATCCAGAAAGGATCTTTGCATGGCACGTACTATTTGCCCTCGAATTTATCAATGACTATTGTGTTTGTGCCTCCATTATGGGCAACTTCGTCTTTACTGTCGTCAAGAGTCGTTACCAACCTATCGAACTTGATTTGGGTGGGTTGAATCGCGTGAAGTAGACGCGCATGTTCGTTGTTTTGCAATTCTCGAGGGCTCAGTGAGCCCAAAGAGCGGTTGAGCAGAGAGGTATTCATCCATCTGGTGCTTTCTCAGAAGGTTGGTAGTTGAGTAGACTTAAACGCAGACCCCTCTCCATGACTCGATGTGAAGTCGCGACGTTAAGAACCACTCACTTAGTGGGGGGTGACAAAATAGCAGTCCCTGATGGAGGTTGACAAGATGCGACGCGAACGAGTTTTACTCTTCAACACAAGTGAACGCATGCATGAAAGTTGAATTTCAATATTGTTTTGTTAACATTTATTGAAATTTCGCCACTTTAATAAAGATGGGTTAATTCCTGGAAACGATTGCACAGGTTAAGAATTCGACATTGCAGTTATCGTACGGTGCAACTTTTTTGTCTCATCACTAGTCGTATTGTTAAGGAGCCGCCGAATCTAAACTTAACTTTCACGCGCTTCCCCGTGACTTTGCATATCCCTTTCAATACACGAACGTCATGCTTTCGTTCTGATTTACCTCTCAATCTGACCACCATGGAGACGGATGAGCCAGCAAAGAAAAGACCTCGCCGAGAAGTAACAGTGTACGATGCTGTTGCCGGTATGCCATTCTCGAATACCGCAAAACAGATGCTAATCATTCATGTACAGGAAGAGCATCAACTCGTGGTTTTCTTCCTAGCGAAATCTACACGTCTTCAACTAGAGACACGGCGACAGTATCAAATGCGCCAATACGACCAGAGGAAGTTCTGTTTAAACGAAAGCACGCTCCCGCAAGGTACGAGGAAGACGACATCTACTTTCAAGAGCGCCATCTGCCTCCAAATGTGAAATTGCCCGACTCGGATCTTATGAAAGCGATTCACACATATGCTTCTGATTTCTACGGAAGTGAGGCCGTACTCAGGGGTAAGACTCGGGCGAAGAGCAAGGATTGGGAAAGCATGGACGAGACTGCTCTGATGGCAATGGGCATCTTGCTTGAAGAGGCAGCGGCAGAAGCGCTCGGCGACTCCGGTTATCTCGCGTTTCTTGAAGAGGATGGCACGAAAGAAGATGATGCACCGCTAGTATGGAACGGTAGACGCTGGGTGAAGAGTGTGATTCGTAGTAGACGTGAGCATCGTGGCATTGGGGTCGAACCTGATGGTAGCGAAGATGATGAGCTTCGGGCACAGGATGATGGTGGGGAGATGGAAGACGAAGCGACATCTTCAGATCAAGAAGAGACAGGGGCAGAACAAAAGGGAGACAAGAAACGTAGAGCCCTCCCAATCCTTCGGGCAAAAGCTGGAGGTATGTGGACAGCAATCAATGATTGAAGGAGGGAACCATCAGTCCACTGCTCTTGATGCGTGTTCTCTTCAGTTAATGCAGGCGGCGTGCGTTGGAGCCGTGGATTTTCAACAAATACTCTCCGAAGCATATTGAACCATGCTATTAAAGATGTTCTCGATTGTGTTGAAGAGCAGTGCTCGGTCACACGTTAAGGTACCGTCTCGTCTGGATTAGACGTGTCTTGGCACGGCTTTGGTCCTTAAAGAAGATGGATGCACGGCGCGTCCAGTGCTGTCCATCAAAGAACGACCAAGTGAACCGGAAATTTCATCCACATTCGGTTCCATTACGTATATTGAGAATACAATGGTAAACTCCCAAAGAAATATTGATGAAATTGCCTATGTTGCTGACGTTTGAGACCAACAGGCACCCAAGTCCTTACCATCTGCTGCGAAGCAGGCCATCATCCACAACTACTTCCTCAAATCTGGTGTCGCACACAGTATTAAAGACCTCGAGAAGGCTCTTCCATCCGTTGCGTCCATCAATGGCATGCAAGTTAAGGACTTTCTGCAAGCACTTACCGACGACAACAAAATTAATGTCGAGAAGATTGGCAGCGGAAACTGGTACTGGGCATTCCTTAGCGAGGCGAAGAAGGACAAAGAAAATCTGCACGCAAAAGCCACTGATGAACGGGAAAAGGCTGCTGTTGTTGTGTCAGACCTTCAGGCGAAGGTCGATGAAGCTGGCGTGGCCCGTGAAGAAGACGAAGACATGCTGCTAGAGTCTGGCAATGATAGGAAGTGCTTGACGACAAAGCACGCTGGTCTGACGAAAGAGCTGGAGCCGCTGAAGGTGGAGCTTGCCGGATACAGCGAGAATGATCCGATTGAGGTGGAAAAGAAGCGACAGCGAACAGAAGCTTCGAAAAGGGATGCGGAAAAGTGGACAGAGCAGATCCAGTGTATGGAAGGTTATATTAAGGGTCTGATAGGGGGTGATCGGGAACAGCTATTGAACATGAAGAGGAACTGGTACGGCGACCAGTTCGATGAGGAAGAGCAGGGTCTGAAGGAGCTCTGAACTCATTCAACAGGCACAGTCTTCCCCGGAACAGCAGATGCTTGGAAACGATGTGATTCGTCTCTTAAGGGACGAAGTTTCCCACGTCATCAATGACTGACTGGGCAGAGGAGAGTTGCAGGCTACCTCTTTTGCTGTCTCGTTTTCAGATTCGAGTCATACATGTACGAGATAGGTTATTAGAAGTGCGCACCTTCTTGTTCAGGCGTCTGCGGTGAGGTTCTATGACTCTGATCAAACGCCGAATATGGCCTGCGCCACAGTGTGCCTGGGTGTATCAAGCTGAGTGACAAATCACACGGCGAAGCTCCAGACATTTCCACGGAAGCTCTAGCTGCCCCATTACTTGCCAAAGCGCTTGACTCAGCATTCATATTGATTGTCCTTATGATAGAGTTTGCCACGGCCCAAAGCTGAAATTTGTACCTGTCAATCTTGCACGTTGTGCCACAAACGAAAATCCCCCACTTCGCGCACAAACCCCACGATCTCTCATCTAACGAACTTCAACACTTACTGCATATCTCCTTTGCGCCATTGTGACAGCTATATCGCTGCTTCCTTTGCCCTTCGAAGAAATTCCCACCTTGCCTCCATCCAATTGCTCCCGCCAACGCTCACCTACGATGGCGTCCACATCCGAAGTTTCAATACCGCCTGGCGCACCCGTAGACCCAGTCCACCCAAATCCATCACGCGGTCGAGGAAGAGGTGGACACGGTGCTGGTAGAGGAGCAGAATCGTCTGGCAATAACTCTGGGCAAGGCGAAAGAGGCAGAAGCAGGGGAGGTAGAGGACGCGGTGGGGGCAGAAGTCGTGGAGGGTTCGAACACGACTATCGTGGCCGCGAAGCCGCACACACTCGGCCATCTGGAGGTCCTGGAAGACAATTTGGAGGCCAATTGACGGAGCAGAGTGCCAATACCAATGGGAGGGGGCTTCTTAAGGGGCAAGGGGTCAGTGGAGAGGCGCCCGCAGAGGAGGACGTAGATGCAGAAGTGTGCTTTATCTGCGCATCTCCGGTGGTTCATAACGCCATTTCGCCCTGCAATCATAGGACGTGCCATATCTGTGCACTAAGGCTGAGAGCCTTGTACAAGACCAAGGCTTGTGCGCACTGCAGGGTAAGTGTCTTCCCCCTCACAAATGAGAATGAGATTTACTAACAGCATTGAAGACGAATGCCGACTATGTCATTTTCACCGATTCGCCAGATAAACGCTACGAAGATTTTACAAACGATGACTTTACGAATACTGATGACAATCTTGGCATCAGATACGAGAAGACCGACATATTCGAAGATACGGTCCTGTTGTTACGGTACAACTGTCCGGACCCTAGTTGCGATGTTGCTTGCCTCGGGTGGCCCGATCTTCATAGACACGTCAAAAGTGTGCACCACAAGGTCATGTGCGATCTGTGTACGAGAAATAAGAAAGTATTCACACATGAGCATGAGCTTTTCACTCAGAATGAGCTAAGGAAGCATGAGAGGTTCGGCGACGACAATCCCGGCGCAGAAGACCAGACGGGGTTCAAAGGCCACCCTGAGTGCGGGTTCTGTCGAGAACGTTTTTATGGAGATGACGAGCTTTATGCACACTGTCGAGACAAGCATGAGCGATGTCACATTTGCGACCGTCGAGATGGTGGCAGATCTCAGCAATATTATGTTGATTACAATTCGTTGGAGGTTCATTTCCGAAAAGACCACTTCCTCTGCCCCGATCAGGAGTGTCTGGAAAAGAAGTTTGTCGTTTTCGAGAACGAGGTGGACCTTAAGGCACATCAATTAGAAGCACACCCGAACGGTCTCACCAAAGATGCAAGGCGGGATGCGCGACGTGTCGATATGTCAGGATTCCAATTTCGTGAGCAGTATCAGCAAGACAATCGCCGTGGAGGTCGCGGTGGTGGAGGCCGTGGTGGTAGAGGCCGCGGACGTCATCCTGACTCTGAACCGCTACCTCAATCAACTGCTCAACCCATGCGACGCGATGAACTTGCATACCAGCGTACAATGGCGATTCAGAGCGCCCAGTCGGTCTCAAATCGGTCCTTCGGTGGGCAACTTACACCTGCGGAGACTTATGCTGCTCGGCCTCCTGCGCAAGCTGGCAGCCCACCTACTGTCACTGCAACTAGAAGCACTGCTACGGCGAATGAGGACGGGTTTCCGTCCCTCAGTTCACTCAACATCTCCAACAGTACGTCCGCACCTTCATCACCACCCCAACAAGCAGCGACTCTCACCCCAGCCGAACAAGCCCGTCGTCTTCGTCATAATGCAGTGACCGAGCGCGCTTCACAACTCCTTCGCGGCGACTCTGCCAAACTGAATCAGTTCCGGACACGCATCTCAGATTACAAATCTTCCAAAATTACCCCGTCTCAGCTGATCGATGCATTCTTCACCCTCTTCGATACCGGTTCTACGGAGCTCGGTAAGTTGGTGAAAGAGCTTGCCGACATATTCGAGTTACCAAAGAAGAAAGAAGATCTCCTGAATGCATGGAACAATTGGAAAGCTATTAATGAAGACTATCCAAGTCTACCAGGTCCGACTGGTGTACCTGCGGGCTCGTCTGCAAACCCAAGCTCATTGGGAAGCGGGGGTATGCGCGTCCTGAAGCTGAAGAGCTCAACAGCTCAATCGGGTCGCTCTGGCCTTGGTCGACAGCAGAGCTGGGGTTCGGCTGCGAGCAGTGGGAGCG
Organism: Rhizodiscina lignyota; assembly: GCA_010015805.1. Taxonomy (NCBI): domain Eukaryota; kingdom Fungi; phylum Ascomycota; class Dothideomycetes; order Aulographales; family Rhizodiscinaceae; genus Rhizodiscina; species Rhizodiscina lignyota. Next base: position 686,238 of record ML978126.1, read on the forward strand.
GCGGTGGAACGTTAAACTTTCCGCCCCTTGGGGCTCCCATTGGGGCTCCAGCCCAACCTGTAACTGCCAGCAGAGCTCGTCCGGCATGGTGGGCCAACGCAACAAGCGGGTCTTCGAATACTGCGGATACCAAAGTCGTGGTATCGTCGCGTAACTCGCCCGCGACTTCGGGGGCTCCCAGTAGGACCGCGACACCGAGGATGAATAGCAGCGAGGCTTTCCCGGCGCTTCCAGCGGCCGCGAAGCCGACCAGCACATACTTCAGCCCTGGGTATGCAGGAGGTGCCGTGAGGCGAGATGTCGGCTTTGGCGGGGCACCGAGGCCAAATACAGGGAACGTATGGGGAGCCAGTGGTGCTACTGCAAACGGTAGTAATGCGACTACGGGAGTTGAGGACGCGGTGGAAGAGAGCGTGGGAGGAAAGAAGAAAGGTAAACAGGGAAAAAAGCAGACGCTCATGAAATTCGGCTGAGATGGCGGCGATTCCTATGTGCCGATCCATCGTGTTCGGTTTGGAGTTATCAATATCAACGACAGGGAGCACCAGTGGAGCACTGCCTTCAAACTTGCCGTCGATGTCGTTCGGCGTACTCATAATATGTGCAAGCAGAAACAATATGAGGAAGGCATTTGCTAAAAGGCTCACTGTGCTACCAGAGTGTCTCAAGACATCTTGTCAATTAGATAGTAGTATGGTATGTATCAGAATATCCAATGCCACTGATGGCCTTGGCCGAACCAAACAAAGCTCCTCTGTACAACTCACCGCTCTGGAAAACTTCTACCGCAATCCTCAGGCTTCACTACTGCGTCCTCCACGTGGGGCGAATATCTCACGTTCCCCTTGTGACGATCTCGGAGTATGAAGTGTGCCCGTCAGTATGCACAAAACCACGATCATCACCATCCTGCATCCGTAGTAACCTCCACCACCAGACGCCCACTGGACGCCTTAGAAAACTTTAAAATGGAGATACGCCACGATAATGCATGCATGCTCGGATCTCGGACAGAGGCCGTCTTGAGGCTCGTGGAGTGTCTCACATTGCGCAATCGACGATTTACGGCCGTCCATTTGACATGTTTTCGTACAAGTCCATGGATGTCAGCATGACTCGAGCACGAGGCGTTCGCGAGACTCGAGTTCCAGGCGTGCGGCGACCCACGAGCTTGCAGAATTCCAGTGACCTGGCAAGCCACAAGACCCAGAAGAGACGCGTTCGCTGCTCCACCGCACTACGTCGGCTCGCTCTTGATATCACAAATCCTCCACTCCAAGAGTTCCACTTTTGTTGCGTACATGCCCTAAGTCGAATGATTTCCGGCCGCTGATCTTACGGGATATTCTTGACCGTGGATGGACCAACGTGCGGACAAGGCGCTAAGGAAAAGGATCATAAGGTTCTGCATGGGGGAAAGACGGAAGCCCGTTTTAGCCAGTCCTTGGGAGAGGTTGGAGGCACGGAAGAGTTGCTACAACCGAATCCGGCATGCGGGATTTCTGAACGACGGAATCGGCAAGTAGTTATAATGTCAAGCCAGATTACCTTTTCAGCATCGCGGGGATTTAAGATTCGTTCGATCTCGTGCGAGTGGGAGTTGTCTTGGGAGCATAATCTCGCTAAGGTCGAGGAGGCTTTTCTGTCGCTCAACCTGTCGAACGGTGGTGTACCCACGCATTCAGATGCGAGAGAAGCCACTTCACAGCTGCCGCTGAGATTGAACGACCTTTCATTCTTGTTAGCACTCAGCTGCATTTCATCGACCCCATCCTGACATTATATCGACTGCCGCGAAATGGCGGTGCGTAACCCAACTGAATGGATCGCATATGCGGCGGAACGGCTCCAACTGCGCTGATTCGCTGTCCAGCCAGATTTACCCCGAGCTCTACTCCAGGCTATGCCCTGATAGGAGGCTCAGAAGAGATGATTGGCCTGTGGCAGAAAAGCAGCTCGGCATTTTTCTCTGTCGTCACCGCGTCCGCGTAGAGCGGGAGGCCAAAAGCCAGGCACGGGAAGTGGAGTCTTGTCTTTTTCCATGAGGTTGTTTTTCTGTGGCTTGAGAAACCTAAAAAGCCGCCGTTGATAGTGGCAAGGGTAAGCTGGCATCGTTCGGCGGACGTGGAGCTTGCTTTTGCCAGGCCCTGCTGCAGGAGCTGCGCGATTGGGAAGGCTCTTGTGTGAGTATACATATACGTGGGACCTCCTGTGAGATTCGTCCCATCTTTCGTCTTCATCCGCCCAAGCTACGAAGCGGTCCTAGAGAGCTTGTGTCGCACCTTTCAAGCGGGTCTGCTGTCTTGTCCCGCGCCAAGGAAGAGGCACGAGTGAGCTCCTGCTGGGGAACCTGGAGCTGTGAGCACCGCATCCCTCCATTGCTACTCCTCTGCATCTTCCCATATCCACTTCCACGCCGTCTTCACTGCTCTGCAACGTTCCCGGGCATCAGTGCCTAAGTGCTCTCTCTCAATTGACGCCATCTAGCGCCACTGCGATCCGCTCGCCGACCTAGCGCATACCGTTTCCGGTAGATTCGGCGCGTTTGCGACTACATCCAAAGCCGCACCATCAACCTTCTGCGCCTGTCACGACATCTTTTGGTCCCTTGCAACTCTCTGCCTGCTCAGAAACCTGGGTAATTCTCCGCCTCACGAATTCGCCATCTTGGGTTGCACGACACCGCTGCTAAGGACTTGGTTCGTCCCAACGCCGCAGTTCGAGACCTACTTGTACCACCTCTCATCCCGAGTCTGCAGCTCTCCAACCTCGTCCAATAGCAATTATTGCACCATAAGCTTCGCGCGGGGATATAACAAAGTGAAGTGGGAGAGGAATTAGGCCTCGATTACTCCACGTATTGCCCATTGCGCTGCTTTGGCGTCAAGAGGGTTGCAGTCGGAGTCGAGCAATTGAGCTGCTGCGTGCAGGATTGCAATTGGTGAATATTCCAATTGGGATATATACAAGAGCAGAGCTTGAAGTTTCTTCATTTGGAATCGCTCACGCGCGATTCGTGCTTTCCCTGCCGTTTCTGCCGCTGCGCAGCGAGACCGTTTGGAGGAGCGCATCCACACTTTCGCCTATAAATCCACCGTTTCTCTCTTACCATGTACCCTCGACGCGATCAACCACAGCCGATACCAAACTTGGCCCAAAATCCATCTCAATCATCGCCGTCAAGGGGCGACCCATCACAATCTCAACACATGAATATGCATCCATCGAATAGCGGCGCTCCATATGGCGCGCAACCTCACCACGCGAACGGTTCGTCGACTATGGCGCTGCCGGAGGGTACAGTGTGGCAGAACGACCAAGCAAGGAGAATGGGGACGGTAGACCATCCGTTGTCAGTGCACAAAGATGGAAGGCGATACACGTAAGCTTTCTTGATTCGACTGTAGACTTGACTTTTTATGCGACGATGATTCTAATCGCAATTGCAGTTTATCCGTCGAGCAACAGCCCGTTCGCGCACGCATGTGCGGCTTCGGTGACAAGGACCGACGTCCCATCACCCCTCCGCCATGCATTCGACTTATCATCAGAGACATGGCCACCGGCCAAGAAATCGATCCTGCCGAAATCGATAGCACGTATTTCGTCCTGACCGTCGACCTATGGAACGACCAAGGCGATCAAGAAGTCAACCTCGTCCGATCCTCAAGTCATGCATCTGCCGTCTCAATATCCGCCACAGCGACCACACCATATCCTCCTCCTCCAGAGAGACATCTTGTCCGCGTTGACATGGCCGTCCCCAGTCAGGGCTATACGCCGCAGCCAATCCCTGGTGCACAATACCCAATGGCACCATTGCCTGGATATCCTGGCGGTCCACATACGCTATCTCCACATCATCATCCCGCAGATCCGCACCAACAACACTACCAGACGCATCCACAAGCTCCAACTCATGCGAACCCTTATGGCCAACCACCTCCTCCACCTGGCCATCCCGCATCCATGATACCTCCGATGATGCAGACTGGTCCACCACAACCCGTGCCGCAAGCACCCCCTGGCTACATGGTGCAGGTCCAGAGTGTCGCGTCCCATGCACCTGCCAGCGGTATGTTTACTCGCAACCTGATCGGCAGCTTGAGCGTAAACGCATTTAAGCTCGTAGACACAGAGGGCAAGACAGGCTTCTGGTTCGTGCTGCAGGATCTCAGCGTCCGAACAGAAGGCTTCTTCAGGTAAGCCATTACTACGTCAAGCACTATCTATTTGCGTGCGCTATACTGATACATCTCAGACTCAAGATGAACTTTGTCGACGTCGGCACTAACGACGGCAGTAATCGTCTCACGACTGGCAAAGCGCCCGTCTTGGCTAGCTGCTTTAGCAATGTCTTCCAGGTGTACAGCGCCAAGAAGTTCCCAGGCGTGATTGAAAGTACCCCCTTGAGCAAGGCGTTTGCCAGCCAGGGAATTAAGATACCGATTCGCAAGGATGGACCGAAGACAGCCAATGCGGAGGAGTATGAAAATGATGATTAGGCAAGAGTAGACCCCGCGCACGGTGCACGCAGCGCCACAGCATAGAGATAGTCGATATTGAACACAGTTCTCATGCAGCGCACTTGCATTTCATACGCCATGAGGAGACATGTGGAAGAATGCTGCGAATGTAGATGTGCGTGTTGCAGGCAAGAGAGACGGAGAAGCCATGGAAACTACACTGGGCAGAGGCGTAAGAGCCAATGTCCTGTGTGGAGGAAGAACATCTCGAGGATGGGGAAGTACGACGCATGCGACGAGGAGGTGGACCCTACTGAAGGAACTGCGATTGGCTGTCAGGCGAAATTGGCGCCACTGTGTGTGGGGAATAGAAGTACGGCCGTACGCAATCAAGGCGGTCGTGGAGGAAGCGCACTCCGCAAGAAAAGAAGGGTTATTGTTGATTGAGGCGATGTTGCAACAACAAGTCAGAAGGTCAGAAGAACGAACATCCATGATTGAAGTAATGTTAGATTTACTATGAGCTTTCAGTAGAGAAATGTCAGTCTGTGCTTAAAGCAATGCTAAAGCAACCATGCTCGGAGATCTGAAGAATGGTTTTCGATAATCGAATCAATGCTCCAGTAATATTACTCTCCAGTGTTTACGGAAAGGCCTGTTTTCACCAATCCCCGACTTTATTTGCCAATGGACCCCCTCGAACTTGGATGGAAAAACCTTTCGCTTAGGAGGAGAACATGCTTGAGGGGGATTAAGTGTGAGTAATTCCGCATCGTCCAGAACTGTTTCCGCTACTTCCATTGATTGCTTATTTGTAGGCAAAATGGCATATCCCTAAGAACTACGACAACGAACGCAAGCGCCGCGGCGCGCCTCAAATGATTACGACCACGAGCGTTCGGAACATGTACCGGGGACCAATTCTGGGCAGGAAGAAGCAGAAGCAGAAGAAATGGTAGATGCAGTGAGTCAAATTACTATATCAATTATGGACTGCATTGAAATCAGCTGTTTGGTATTAAGCGGAATCCACAGTGAAAATGGAACTTCAAGCAGTAGCATGGTCAACCTCGACGTCCTTGTGCTCTACCTTCGCCTCTTCAGCCTTTGGAACCACGAGGGACAACAGGCCAGATGAGAGCTTCGCCTTCAACTTTTCCCGATCCACTGCCACGGGAAACTCGAAGGCCCTGACCAGAGTCCCTATCTCCCTCTCGCGAACAAGCTGATGAACGGCAGTCTCAGGCTCCCCTTCCTTCGGAGCTTCCGCGCCAGCTTCTGGCGCCTCTTTGATCTCGCTGCGTTCCTTCGTTGCTTCCACAATCAAGGTGCTGCCGCTTAGCCACTTGACTTTGAGATGCTCTTGCGACTGTACGCCGGGCAGCTCGACGTCGACGTAGTAGTTGTGGAGAGTTTCGCGGATGTCGGCGCGAGGCGCCGGTATCTGGTTTGGAGGAGTGAAGGCATTATGGATGCCATGCGCAAGGCTGTGCCGAGCGTGCTCTAAAGCATGATGGTGCTCCGGAAAGCTCTTGTGTACAGATGTGATGGTGTATGGAGGAGGAGCGTAGTAGACCGGATACCAATTCATGTTGTCCATGTAGACCATAGATGTTTTGGTTGTTTTCGATTGTTTTCGAAACTCAATTGATTGATGAGACGGATTGAAAGTTGCTTGCGATTTTTGTGAGCTCCAGCGCGTATTACGCCATTATGTACTTTTTTTCGCGCGTTCTCGCGTCAAGCGGACGCGAACGTCACGAGAGTAGTATGTCCCCGCAGCTTCAGGAAGGTTCCCTTGAAGCCGTACTGTGAAATGGTTAGAGATAATGCATTCATCTGCTGATACTGGGCTGAGTAATTGCGAATCAGGAGTTGTCACTCCACCAGAAGTGGATCAGGCGATGGGCCAGCCCACTCAGCGGCTGCGACGGAAGTCAGACCCCTGCAGGCTGCTCGCGCAGCTTGCTGGCCTGCCAGTAGCAATGCATCCATTTCTCATATACGCACCTAGAGTCCAATGGCCATCGAGTACCAATTGCAAGTCCGTCACTCTCTCAAACTCGAAATTTCATTGTGGTTAAACATTTATTACACGCTATGTGGGATTTTCGAAGCCTACTCCATGAAGTCCGCTCCAAGACAATTGCAAACGCTTGAAGTACGCGATGACTCTTTCCTTTTCCTCCCTCAGTATCGCGCAGACGCGAGCGTGCCCATCCGGGCAGGATGTTACCAAGCGTTGTATTCGAGGCCAAGCCTTGTCATATATGACGACGTGCCGGTCGCACATGATATTCAGATACTCCCCAATTTGCCACTTGCAGAGTCCCGAACACATTCCATCCACCTCCGGCTCCGCCCACCTTAACCTTCTTTACAATTCTGGACTGCTGACTCGACCACTTTACATGGGTAGGTCTGTCAACACGGGCTGAGAGGAGTAGTAGGATAGTTTCTGGAGATGCTGGTGGCTCGGATCCAATGTCGTCTGTACGACAGAGTACATTAGGTCCTCTACCATTGTGCCTTTGGTCATGAGAGGCCGATGATTGTTCTCTTTCATGTTAAATAATAACGAGTTGAAGAAGAAATATCCAACGATCGAAGTCATTGAGGTGGGGGTCGTTTATATTCAATCTCATCCCTCAGAGCCCCTTGTCGCGGGAAGTTGCGCATCTTCTTTGGAGTGTATACTATCACAGCAACAATTTTGGAAAACTTGAGGCTATATTAGAAATGGAGGCCATACACTCAAGCTGCCGGGTAAAGTTGTAACGAATAAGGGCAAGTAGATCTTGCTCTTTGAGCCAAGCGAGAGCCTATCTGAAAGTTCGGTTCTGCATCCTTTGGAGCGTCACGCCGTAGCTGTTCAGTGTTTTGAAAGTTGCAGCTGCTCATATTCCACTTCACTTTCTGCTGATCCTGCTTGTGTTCTCACTCCTACCTGACTTGAGGGGACTGATTGCATCTCCGGACCGACCGCTGTAGGTGTCATTGGTAGAATCGCCGGCGTTGGGCGGTTCAGGAGTTCAGTGTTCTTAGCGAATATCTGGCGTTCATGGTGGAATTTTTCATACGAGTATTGATGTGAGGCTATATGTAAAGGAATGAAAGCGATGGCGATGAGGATGGGGAAGGAGTTGAGAAAGAAAGGTTCCAAGAGCCGGAACAAACTGAAGCGGAGGGGCCTTTATCTACTGGTAGAGCAACTCTGGAACTCGACTCTTGGAGAGAGATGCCTGAGGAAACTGACGATTGATTGTAAATGGGCGTTCTCGTACGAGTGAAGCACCTCTTAAAATCAAATCTTGGAGATGGATTGTGAATGGGTGTTCTTGTGTGAGTGAAGCCGCCTTCAAAGTCAAATCCTCACGCGGTGGAGTGATGCCTGATGGAGCCTACGACCGATTGTGAATACCGTGTTAAATGAAACCCAAAATATTACCGAGTTTCCGGAGCCTGAAAACCTTATCTCTACAGCGGTGATACTATCGATAGGGCTTTTGGTGGGCCTTAGCATACCGAATCTGAAAGCACGGTTAGTGTTGACTTCGCCGCGTTTGAGCTGAGCGCACTTGATCAGGACTGCGGCACTCGTTAGGATTAGATGAAGGCAACCTCTTCTAACCCACCTTCTCGTCTTTGTCTGAGTGCAGCTAAGCACCTTAAAACAAGAACCTCTTGAATACTCGGGAACCACAGTAAAGGACCAGTACGGGCTAGAAAATGCAGCAGAGCAGCCTCAGCTCGGCACCAGCTCGCACCAGTGCTTCAACCGCGCCACACACAGCACAACAAACCCCAAAAAAAATTAAAAATTGAGATTCGTCGATATACAACCGTAAAGGGATTAAATGAACACCAAAAAAAATTGTTATGAACACGCCAGGGGTCGAACCTGGAATCTCCTGATTATCGGAATCGTAGTCAGGCGCCTTGCCATCTATTAAATTGTTAGTCAAACTCTTATTGGTCGTGTAGGGTATGGAGAGACAAACTGGGCCACGTGTCCGAAAATCTGTGGTTCGGAAACATAATTTTTGAATATAATAGCACGTCATCAAATTGCGTAATGCAGACAAATCCCCGCTCCGCCCCATCCCGAGCAGTGTCTCAGCACCTCCGCGAGAAACTCCGACGTCAAAATGCTATGTTTCTTAGCCTTTCATACTTTATGTTATGCGTATGCATATATCGTTTCAAGCTTTCTTTATCTCGGCCAGCCAGTCCGACTAGCTTTATGAACATATTACCATGCTCGAAATGGCGCTTAATCCTAAGTGCTAGCAGATGTGCCTGATGATAAGCCTACTGGCTCGTAACACTATTCTTCGCACCGCTATAATTAAGACTAAACGTGCCGCAGAGCTTTTGCCAAAGACCTTCAGGCCCATCCGCTACCCGAAGCGAGAGCTTTGCGTGAAAGCCATGATATAAATCATATATCCTTCGTCATGCCAGGTAGTACTATCTCCGAAGGTTCATATGTCTATGCTCCGGACTAGATTCGAACAATAAACACTTAGGCGGTGAGTATATTCCATTACTGTAGAAGATCCTTAGCACGCGACCAGCGCGGTCTTGCTAAGGTTCGGTAGGGCGCTGACGAACCCGAAGAATAAGTGAGGAATGCCAAAAGCTAGGTCGTATGTGCCTAATATCGAGGACATAGAGATAGCTAAGGATCTCTCAGCCCACGTACCGAAAAGCAATACAATCTATACCTACGATTATCAAGGACTCAGCGATGTTGATATGACGGCACTCCGTTTAGAGCATACGGGCCGAATGCGCGGTCAGCTCAGGACGATGTTCAATCACATGAATTTGACGCAATTCGATACCGATAGTCATGGGAACAGCTTAACGACTTGCTCGATGAATAACTATGCGCTTACAAAAAGACGGGAAATACATTACTATTGAGTGCAAGTTGTGGAGAATTTTAACTGATATATCAGACCGTCTTATTATCGACGACATACGATTCAGTCATGGCATCATTGACAAGCTCCACATTGCCCTGAAAGATCGTACAGATGAGGTTGCCGTCTCTTGCTCTCTAAGCTCGACCATATCGTGGACGAGCGCAAGAATATCCGCCGTAACTTATGGTCGCGAGTCTGGCTCCAGTGCCGTGGCTTTTCCAAATAAGGGGGATGGGGTCGGGGGCAAAGTCAAGCGAATTTGCAAGCCTTTTGCAGCAGAATTGGCATTTTGAGGGCTGAGAGACTGCTTATGGAAACTGAAGAAACTCAAGACATAAAGAGCTACACTCGGTAGTCAAGGCTATAGATAAACTAGGTCTGGCTAAGAGAGTGCATCACCTCTGCAGAACCCTCACATACGGGCCGTCAAGGCTGCTGCACTTCGTGCGACGCTATACTTAAAGCGGGGCAGAGGACATTTTGTATAATAATAAGTTAAACTTGAGGTTAAGTTGAGATGAGGCGCCAGAGGAGGCACGTACACCTCATCTTCACAGTACTATACTACTATATATATACTCCTTCCCTTCGAGCAAGAACTATCTTTCTTATAATAATCTAATCTCTTCAACTTAATTATAATTCTTTCCTTCTTCTGTCTTCTATTTCTATAAGAGCACTATCATCATATACCGTCAGCACATCCACATCAGTCACACCGGGAGTCAACTCAAGTCACTCGGTACCAACGAAGGTGTGGTAACTTATGGCGCAACTATATGAAGGAGTTCAGGCAGGAACTCCTTAGGCAACACTGGGCTTCCGTCAAGCAAGGCAAGCAGAAGTCTACCACGAGTTGATATGAAGGAGTTGGTTTCCAGTGAGCGAATGAGAGCTGCAACGGTATCTCTGTTCCGTGCTATCAAGAGGCACATCTTCTAAGGCAGGCTGGGTAAGCTACTACTTCATCAATGCGAGGAAGTTCCTTAGAAGTGCCGGGGCCAACTCTGACGGCGTCGCTCTATAGACTGCGCACTCGCTGGAAACCAGCTCCTCCGTAACGGCACTCCGCCTTAAGCATACTCGTCTGACGCGCGATCAACTCCGGCGATGTCAAATCAAGTCTGTTCATACTATACAATTGAAGGTAGGACAGAAACAACACTATGTAAATTGGAAGGTCCACATTTGCGGCGTGCAACCCGGGTCCTTTACAGTGGCTCCTGGGTACGCGAAGGGTGACTCTCTTGGTGAACCTGGTTGCTACCGAGAGCAGGATGAGACATTGAGGTGGGAAGACGTTGAGTTCGTCCGAAATCCCACGGGCATCGGTGTGGATATCAAGTAGGTCTTCAGAATTTCCAACAGACTGAACACTAATCATTCCTTTAGGTTCCGCTTAATGAAAGGCCACCGCAATCCGTACGCACGGAACCATCGCGATGGGACGAAGCAGTTCCGCTTGCCGCCGTCAAAATCGTTGTATGAATTCGACTTTTCCTTTGTCTTCTTCGCAATTGCTTTTGAACGAGGCCTCTTCGGCTCGGATCTACAAACGCTCTATTCAGGGGATGGGCTCTTCCTGCGAAAGAATGTAGAAGTAAACCACCAGGCGATCTTTCTCACGCCTGGGGCCAACGAGAAGCTGGATTCCAACGTCCCGATGCTTAGCTCTGCAGTTAATGCCAAGCTAGGGCAAATGTGTGAGTTGGTTGGGATAATGGGTCGCAACACGATCTATTCTTTCCGCCGCACCGCGATAGTAGAGCCCAGGCGCTTCCACGGTACAGAGTTGGCGAAGCAAGTCACCGGTAACTCTGCTCAGAGTCACAGAATTGGCGACTACGACCATTAGGTAAATAATACAACTTTCTAAGTAGTTTCACCCTGTTCACACGAACCGGCCTACCGTGGACGTCGACATTTCCGCGGCCCGTCTCCAGACTCCAGGCATGCCCCACGCGGCGATGAGAAAGATCTTCGCACAAGCCAATACCAGAGTGCAGCCCAACGATGGTTCTAGAGTGCTGGACTTTCTGAGGTCAAGAGCAAAGCAGAGGATGGAGTCTGAGTTTGAAAGCAGCGAAAGGCCTACGATGCTCGAGGGCGCGAAATACGTGGCAAACGCCCCCGCAACACTTTCCAAGCTTCACCCGAAGTATAAGGAACTTCAGTGCACAGAATGCAATGAGGAACTCGAGACTAAGGCTTAGCTGAAAAGCCCAAGACTTCCAAGTTCGCCCACGACACACGAATAGATTCCGTTGATATTTACATTAAGGCTCACCAAATACCTGAGGTTTAGTCTTTAAGGCTTCTAAGCTGATTGAATTGATACTCTACGTATGAGCAAGATTTAGCGTTTGACAATGGGAGACAATGGCAATTACGTATGTGACTTACTTCGCGAGAGTCTCACCGACAACCTTGTCTAGGAGTAATCATAATTCTTTAAGTCTGTGTACATAGTACGAGTGGATCCCATGATTAAGCATATTAGTCCTCGCCAAATATGGAAGAATTAGGGTTTGAAGCTTCTAACTGTGGCAAATTGATGCTCGATTTTACGGCAGCGTATCATCCTCATTCTCAGACTGCTGCCACTGCCATACTGCATTCTAAGAAATGTCCACGCAAAAATGATCATGTTGAATAGCAAGCTCATGCCATCGCACGTTGACTAGTGATCCAAAGAAGAAAAATTGTGAACTCCTTTTGTTGTATGCATACTCCGTACCTAAAGTGCATTTCAACCCAAGACATCCCAAAAAGCAGCACTCTCGCTCCCACGCCGGCGAGCCTAACCAGGCATCAGCATTTCAAATCCCACCACACCCCTCTTCAGCACTATGAATCATGAATTACACTCCTCTTAGCTGCCTTCCGGTGCAGTCGTCTCCTTTTCGCTGTCTTCCAGTACAGGCGTCTCCTCTTCAGCGTCTCTGGGTGCAGGCGTTGTTGTCAAGTTGAGGGAGCTTGGGACATCTGTGAATGTGATTTCGCCGAGAAGGTATTTCTTCAGACGAGTAAGCATAACAACCTCACCCGAAAATATGATCTAAATAAGAGCCATCAGTAAGTAAGGACTAGAGAATATAGGAGGACACGGCGTACCTGCGCCTTCCAATTGGACATGAAGTCCATCGCAGCCTCTTTGTCCAAAGGTCTTCCAAAGAGATCGTCGATATCCATTAGGCCGCAATGCTTTTGCCGATCTCTTATGATTGCGATGGCCATATCGATGTTGCCTATCGTGGTTTCTGAATCAGAAGGCATAAGCTCCTTGAACTTGATCCATTCAGTAATGGTAGCCATTTCAGGGTTGAGAAACGAGAACGCGCCCATGGTTATTGGTAGCCTGTTTTTCACAGACTCTCTTTTGATGCGAACAAGGTGTACGAGCACTCGGCGTCCGGGGACAGGGCCATATGACATTCCCAACTCTTGGAGGACTGAATCAACAGCCGTGTACCAAGTCCACTCTGGATAGTGGAGGTTGAGCTCATGTGCATCCAGATAATCAAACCACTTGGATGTGGTGTTGATATCTGGGGACTCTATTTTTCGTAAGTCTCGCTTAGGGTCCCATCCGTAGTCCAAGAGTCCATCTAGAAGATTGGCGCGCCTCAGGTCGGCCTTGAGGTTTCCACGGCGAGTCCGTCCTGGGTACTTGCTGATGATGTGATTCATCATTTCTACGATAGTGTCATACCGGAATTGGAGCACGGTAAGATGCTGTTGTAGGAGTGATCGTGCCTCCTTGATTAATGGCAATTCTGCGTGTGTATTAGCAAGATTGTAAGCGAATTGGCTTTGTTTGCTTACCTTCTGCTTGTACTGCCTTCTCCGATATACTGGAACCGTCATCACTCATATCTGCATCATCTCCATCTATGTCACTATTACTGGTGCACTTCATGATATCGTCTTCGTCGTCGTCCTTTCTTCCCACGGCCATTTCCCCACCGGGGACGAATCGCGTTTCGTCGAGCACCTTGGCAGGAAGACCAGCTTCAAGGTTGGAGAGAAGCTGATTTTGGTCTAACTTCTCATGGTACGATGTGCTTTCACTTAGGGTCGCAGCCATCGTGGCGAGAATTGTGCGGTGTTGTTGGAAAGAAATAGCTTTGTGTAGTCTTTTTTTGTGCCTGGTAGCAAAACGTGAATTCGTCGACTAACAGTCAAAGGAGGTATTTCAGAATTCCCCGGGTTGTGCTATGTGTGGTAGCAGGTGATGGTCTTGTTTCCAGGGTGTTATTATGGCTGAAAGTTCGTGGATTGCAAAATGAGGTTGACTAAATAATTGTTAGTGAGTTGGAACAGCGCTATTCGTGACGTGATACGAAAACTTGCCCAATATCAAGTCCTGTTGAACGCAGCAATGCGCTTCCGAAATGTCGATCAGAATCATCTCAGTTTTGTGCTCGGTAGTTGCAAATTGGTCATCAGATTGTTGATTGTTGATTGGTGATCGACGTATTTGCAACCATAAAGGTAGTGTGCCTCAGCTATTTGGGTTGTATCAGATCATCAATTGATCGACCAATTGTCAATCCTAGTTGACGGTGTTATCGTGGCTCCTAAAAATTAGCATTATATAAGTACTAAAAGCGGTGTTTAGGCTGGTCGCGAATCTGAACTGGTCGACTAACTTGTGCTGTGTGATCCACCCGTGCAATGCCGGCCGCCGGAGGATGCTCAAAGGTGGAGTTGGTAGACGAATTGTTGGATTCTCTGGTTGTGTAAAGTGGGAAGAATCGCTTGTGGGGTTAATGTTATATAAAGATTCGAGTGTCCCGCCCGACAGTGAAGCAAACACTCCTCTAGCTATGATAAATTCCTTGTTATACTACATGATATGGAGGCAAAGTTCAGCAAATGTTGTAAGATATTGTGGATCCTCTCAGAGATTCATCTGTGGATGGCGTTTCCTGAAAAGCCTGTCTCGGCGTTGATAATGGCTTTCGAATGCAGGCTAAGGGCTCGTAAGGTCCATCCTTCTTCATGACATGCCTCAGTGCTCGGGTGACTTGTGATTAATAGTCGTAGAAAGTGCTCCTTAAGTACCGATCGAGGTCGGCCACGTCCCATGTACGGTCCTTTTCGACCTGTGTGGTGCAGCCGCCTTGAGCCCCTAACCTCATCTGCGCTGAGGCGGAATTCCATCGCAGCATATGCAACTCGAGGCTTTCCACTCACGAGGCGAGAAAGGGCGCGGTAAAACTATGCCTTGCTCCTCAATAGAAACTAGAGCATCGCTGGAGGTTTAATGATCTATACTTTGGACTGTGGCTGTCAATCTTGTACACCTTCAGTGAACTTAGGCAATCTTAATTGAAGAGGCTATACGTACTAGCAGTCCGGAATGTCGAAGTTGACCCTTGAATGCCGGATGTGCTAACATTAGTGCCAAAGCCTGTGGCGATTGCCAACGCCTTGCTCGCCGGCTAAGAGGGTGCCCTTTGCCACCGTTGATTGCTCTCTTTGGATGATTTGGGCAAGGCCTTCCTCTTGGTACCAAAGTAATGGCACAGGTTTGGTGAGTTTTATAGAAAGTATGATTCTATTTTTAACATGGTCCTTGATCAGTACTGGCGCCTCCAACAGCCTTCGGAGGTTCAACTTGAGGTTTTCGACTCGAATTGCGGTCAATTCTCGACCATTCCACATTCAGATTGGTAGTCTGTTGCGTTTCACTTATAAGAGAGGTGTAAGGTTTAACTAGCTTACTGGTCCCTGTGCATAAAATCACTCTGATTCGTAGAACTCGTTGACTAATTCCGCTTCTCGACTCCCGATGCGAGGCTATGGCCGGCGTATATGGTAGCTTCATCGAAACCTACGAATGAATCCCCTACTCCTTAGCAACTTCTTTTGAATTAGTCAACCGATCCCACATCTCGACTCATGCGAGGCTGCAGCTGGCGCATATGATCACATTCATCGAACCCCACGAATGAATCTCCTTACTCCTTAGCAACGTCTCTTGAATTGGCCAACCAATTCGGTATCTCGACTCATGCGAGGCTGCAACCAGCTCCCCTATTTAAACCACACTCATCGATTCCTACGAAGCACTTCTACTCCTTTGCTGAATCTTTAAATCGGCCAGCCAATTCAACGCATACGAAGCAGGTATCTGAGTCATCCGATCAAATCTCCTCCTTCATACCACAGCCAGAGACCCGTTGATCATTCTCTACAATTTCACAACTCCAACGTACAATCAATTGCCTAACCAGCTTTGGCCGCATTGGTCTACATCGACTGCTCGACATCTACCCGTCTTCCAACTCGACGAGTACTTTTCGTTGTATGTTCCAAGACAGCGTGGCGAAGTTGAATAAACAGCGAAAGCGGAAGATGCAAGATCCAGAAGCTGAGTATTCGGCCAGCGGGGAGGATATCGAAAGACTTAGCAAGGTGGCCAGACTTGCAAAGGAGCAGCTTGATACTTCTGTACAGCTGGCGAATGAGCAGTCGAACGAATTGAGAACGGAGATAGAAAATCTTGAGCGCACGGTAGAGGAGAAAGACGCGGCTGTGATCGAGAAGACAAAGGAGGTGGAACAACTCAAGGAGAAAGTGAAACTTACAGAGAATGACCGAGATGAGTGTCTTCAAGAGAATAATAGGTACCGGGAGGACCATCAGCGCTTGCGCACGCTCGTGTGCGCAATACGCGACCGCAGAGTCAGCACGGCCGTCGATGTCGGGGGCTTCTATGACTTGGTGTGTGGTATGATGAGTAAAGATGAGATCGCTGCTCTCCTTTAGCTCCTAATTGTACTAGCGGGGTATCGGGAAACAAGCTCATCAGCGTTGAAAATCGGATTGTTTTGAGAGGGGTTGATGAAGAAAGGTACTTCACTGGGCATTTTGGCTCTTTCATTTTCAGCGTAAAAGCTTCTTACAGCGTTAAAAGATAACTTATTATGCGGCCCTGTATCAAGAGCTGGATAATCACGGCTGGTGGATGGCGTTTGACTTGTTCGGGGGCATTACTGATTTTAATACAGAGGACCACGCTTTGTGCATTTCATTCCAGAGATATGAAAGCACTACGGAGCAACGATCTCCACAATCTCTTCAAATTCAAGTGGTATTGGTTGAACTTGCACTGATCTGGACTCTTTCGCGGTCGGCTATTGCAACGGAACTCCTGCGCTGAAGGTATTGTTTCATTTTGAAATATAGAACAGGACAAGGGGCAAATAGTTTAGCCGTACGATCATTAAATACGTACCAGTGTAGTGGTGCTCTTACTGAAATAAATGCGATTCACGATACTGCGTTCGCAAACAGTATATCCTCTCTGTACTCGTACAGGAGTGTTTTGGTGTGAGAGAAGATTCACGTCAATAATGCGTTAGACTACGGACGGGAGTAGTGAGGGCAACATGAATTCTCGTATTGCCTTGCTATCGTATATCCGTCTACGAGTCAGTGTAGCCACAGTACGGAGTAGACTATCGGATATTTCTCCCGAGTCCCTGAAGTTATCTAGCCAGATAGAAAAAGCGCATTGCATAATAGGGTATATTCTCGGCCGACAATGTGCCCCTCAAATCATGAATGAAACCCACACTCCATGTGCACGAACTCTCGTTGCTTTCTCACCAGCCACACAACAGCATCGAGGATGGCTCCCTACGATCGGCGTAAACGTCTTTTGGGTCGCACAGGAATGTCATCGTCATCGTCGGAAGGAATTATCTGAGTCCTTCGCCTTTTTCCTGCACCATCGGGCGACTTGGGGGCGCTGTCGGAGGCTACACGGACTGTGGCTCTTTTGTCATTCTGCGCATTCTCGACGACCTTCTTCCTCCCCTTTTCGTTCCTTTTTCTTTTCTTCGTCGGCTCCGCGACGTCATTTGGCTCGAGCTTCTCACCAACGCAAACAGTTGCGATGAGACCATCACACTCTCTGTGCCACTGTGTTGCAATAGCATTGAAAGTATGTAGAAATCTCTTAGCCCACCAAGAGATATCATCCTTCAGATTCCAAAGGACGTTGGGACGGACTTTATCGCCAATATCCCCCTCGCGCCCTTCAGTGTAAGTGGAGATAAAGAGCTTCGTGTTTGAGAGGATGGTGTCAGCACTCCATATATCCTCAGTGCGCATGGATTCAGCTCCTGTCCTGTGTAAGTGAAGTGTTGGCCTTCATGAGTGAAACAACGGATCGCATACCTTGACGCATCTGCACGAACAGTTCGAATTTGGCGCGCGCATTGTCACGTCGGGTTCTCACTTGGAGAGGCGCGCCGTCGAAGAATTCCGCACTCTCAGAATACTCCGCATGTTTCTCGAGTTTCGTCGGATCCGCAAACAGTGCCTGGAGGCGTGCCTTTTCCCGACTCGACACTTCCACAACAGGCGGCGCAACTTTGACACGTGCAGCGATGCTCTTGGGCTCCATGCTGGTTGTCGCCCCACAGGATGGTAGAAACAGACGATGAGAGACAATAGGGCGACGCGTTTACAACACGGTGCGACAGACCTTTGTTGAAGGATTGACGATGAGAGAAAATAGGACGACGCGTTTACAACACAGTACAACAGACCTTTGTTGAAAGATTGACGATTCGGGCGCATTTAAATGCAGGCACCGAGGTGGCAGCGCGACTTCCTCATTTGCGGCTTCCTCGCTTGGAATTGCCGCGCCGATGTGAGTCGCGTTCTCGCCAAGGCCTCGAGCGCAGCTGACGGTCTGAAGTAGGCATCCTACTTAGGACGACAGCGTGACTTCCTCGCGAGCGACTTCCTCATGGTCGACTTCCTCATAGGCGACCTCCTCGCATAGGGTTTCCACGCTGGCGTGGGCCTTGCCATGGCCATGAGGACAGCCTGACCATATATAAGACGGGTATCCTACTTACCAGAGAGGCCTACCTCTCCTATTCGAAACCTCGCTGCTCTTTACAATCCGTCTACTAATTGTTCGCTTGACCTTTCTATTCACTGTACGAGATCTTTTGAATGGCATGGAGTCGTCAATCGTCATGGACTCCACGACTTTGAAGGCGTGTCGCAAGCCAGCACTGGTGCAACTCGCGAAGGCTCTGAAGCTCCGCCGACCCGAAACTAAATGGCCGTTAATTCTGTGCTGCAAGAGATAGGTAAAGCATATGTGGTGCCGCTAGGAAGTACTGCCTCGACCATATTAATTAGAACCTCCGTTAATGCTCGGACTACTGCAGAAGAGCAAAGCTCGATGCAAGTACGCCCTTCAATCTTTACTGGAGTTTGTCTCTCACTATCTCTGCTACAAAGTTAAGTTAAACTCATCGAATCCGTGCAAGGGGGTTAAGCACTCACCAGTATACTGCATTGAGCTTTCAGCAACGCTCTCGATTAAGCCGAAGAGTGAAACTTGTTCGCGCATCCACGCTCCACACTCCGTCGGGCTAGGTTGTTTGTCACTCTCGAGATGGGCCTCACTGAGATGAACAGCTACAACTGAAATCATCACATAGCTGAAAGATGGGAGTTTCTTGCCTTTGAACACCGTGTCCGTACATGTCCCTTGCATGCACTTTTCACTACCTTACTCCAACCCAGGGGTATATGAAATCTATTCTACTTTGCCTTCTCCTCTCGAGTAGCGCCGACATTATCATCGCCTCCGGTAGCGACTTCCACGCCTCCCACAAAAACCTCGCCAACCCCCTCCAACCCTGCCACAAACACGCCCAACATACTCGCAATGACAAACTTCGTGATACTCTCCCCAATATCCAACCAACTGCCCTCGTCCTTAACCAGCCAGAAGAACCTGACCGTGAGCCAATCGCCCATCACCACGCCCACCATGCCCAGCACGCCCTGCCCGAGCCCCAGCAGCCTATTCAGGATGCCCAAGTTGGCGGAGATGACCACGAAGGGGACCATGATCTTGAGCAGCAACAAAGCGCCCTGGCTGAAGGGGTCGAAGACGGGTATAAGGCGGTACACGGCATCGAGGGAGAAGGATGAGATGCTCGCGATATTGCCGGTTGAGAAGAAGGCCGAGTTGAGGAGGAAGAGGAAAAACAGCGAGATGCGAGCGTCTGCGAGCGTCACGGTCCGGAAGGCGCCGGAGATTTCTTTCTCCTTCTGCTGGGTAGATGTCGCGGCTCCGTTGGACTTGAGCGCATGCCCATTCGAGGGTGGTGCGGCAGAGCCATTCGCCGCTCTCACCGTCGCGACAGCAGTGGCCAGACGGTGCCGGTAGACGTGGTGCTCGAGGCGGACCCACGTCAGTACCAAGGTGCAGAAGGCGAAGTAGAAGAGGCCTTCGTAGGAGATTGTGAGGATGATGAACATGGGTGCGAAGGTTAGGAAGATTACGGTGAGGCGGTGAAGGTAATGGTTATTGGGTCGCAGGCCATGGAGGAATGGAACGGTGAGCGATGCGACGAGGACTATCCATCCGACGACTTGCGTGCCTAGCGGCAGGCCTTGACGCGCTTGAATGGATGTGACGCTAGATCGTGTAACGAGCATTGAAAGTGCGATGAGGCCAACCTTTAGTATGTTAGCCTGAGCTCGACTGCCACTTAGTAAGCTCAAATTACCTGAACTCCCAGGATCGTCCTCGACAGAGAATCCGGCTTCGTCTCCGCCAATTCTCCCTTCGCACTCTTCGAGTCCAGAAGGATGCTCTTCTCCAGCAAAAGGTACAAAGCACCGACTGCAAACATCAAAAAGCCGCCCACCAATCTATCAGTTTGTCAGAACAGCATTCGGTGAAAACATCCAACACCATTAACGCACATAAGATTAATGCTCTCCGTCTTGATCGCCGGTAGAAGAGTAAATGTGCTCATCATGGCGCAGCTGAGCGCCCACGTGGCAATCAGGACGACATGTTGTTTCATAAATTCAAACCCATACGATGCCGGCCATGCCATTCCAAGGAGATAGCAAATCGTATACATCTCTCTGTGAAAATAGCTCTGTGCCTGTAAAAACTGTCAGCTACTCCTGGTCGTATTAAATTTTGAATGGAGAGAGCATACCAGAGCTTCCAAAACGCCAGCAAATAACAGAACCGCAGCAAAGAACCCGAGATATGCTTTGGTGCCATCTAAATGCCCAAGCAGGATCTTCCGACCTTCTACCCATACGTTGCGACGTGCAAAAACGTCCTCCCAGAAAAAGACGGGAAAGAACGCATAGGCATAATACGTTGGTCTCGAGTGCTGAATGAACAAGAACGAATATAGTGCTACAAGGATCGAAGAGAACGCGACTGTCGAAGCCGTAGTGCGAAGCATAGGAGTCCCGCTGTGAAGAACGTAGATGTCGATGATGGTCGTAAAGGCGAATGCTACAAATCCAATATAGCCCAAAGTGACGAGAGTGCGAAGAAAGAGCCAGTCGTAAGTTTGTAAGTAGCGGATGGCTTGGAGCGTGGTCTGGACCAGAGCGGTGCAATCGGTAATGGCTTTGTCGTAATCGCCAGAGTCGATAGTCGCTTGGATACCCTTGATCCTGTTCTCTGGAGAGTTGACATCGCCAGCAAAATCAGGGAACGCTTTGTAGCCCACTTCCGTGGCCATCTTTTCTTGCTCTTTCACTTGGTACATCTCCAATATACCTCGCGCATTGACAAGAAGCGCTTCCGCCTTGGCCTTTGGTTCAGCATCGAGGTAAGAGAGTGGCAGCTCTCCGACTGAATTGACAGGAAATTCCAGTCCCGCCAAATATGCCATCAGTGCGGCCACATCTGCTTGCGCAACATCATGTCGCTGAACATGGCTCAGTCCCCAGTCAGACGAGAACTCATCTTCATGTCCAGGGGCGATTCCTTTCTTGACAGTGACAGGTTTCGCGACTCCAGAGCCCCAGGCAATAAGTGGTGTGCGTGTATTGTCCGGATGTCCGTCGCCGTGACTACCCCAATCGCTCATGCCATGATCTGCGGTGAAGACAAACGCAGTCTTTCCGTCGCCGTAAAAGCGCTCAATGAGCTCTGTAATCTCTTGCACGCCTTGGTCCACAATCTTGATGTTGTGTAAATATTCCTTTGAATACGGGCGGAATGCGTGGCCGGTGGTATCGAGTCCCAGCAGATGCAAAAAGAACACAACTTTGTCATCCTGCAGAGCTGCATGCAACGTCTCATTTTTCTTCGCCTCCTCAAACATCGCCTTCACCTTGTCAAAGACCCATGTGTCTAGTTTCGTCGCTTCTGCGGTAAAGTCCTCTTCTTCTGCGCCATAGCAGTCCGCATCGATTCGTCCAGGTACCGCTCCTTCTTTGAACATTGGCAGAATATCCGGACTACCCCAGCTCCATGTGTGGCGACTGCGGTTGAAGACACTATCGAAATTGACCGGATTCAACTTCCATCCGGTCATGACGGCAGAGACATCCTCGTACAGTCCCGCAATGAGCGCGACATGACCGGGACGAGACTCGGTCGGAACGCGAGTATGCGAGACACCAAACGTGCCATGTGAAAGCACTCGTGAGCGAAGAAATGGGGCGAGTGGACGTGGAGTCTCCGCGTCGTAGGAGGGATCGTCTGGTGGGGAAGGATCTGGGAAGGACTGGAAAGCCTTGTCTGCGCGAAGACCATCTCCTGCGAAATTCGGTAAATATTCATGTACGACAAAAGAGTTTCAGACATTCGCATCTCCCGACTTACCCACGAAAAGCACCAGTCGCCTTGCCGGTGGTTCTGGCGCATCCACGCCAAATGGGCGCATTCCAGAAACGATGGGACTGACAAAGTATATATCGAAGATGGACCACGCGTAGATGAGGTGGAATATGACCGCGACGGCCAGAAAGCCGCGGCGACCCAGTCGCGCCATGGTACAAAAGGAGCGGCACGTCTCTGAGAGACTGGCGGGTTCGAAGACGCGTTGATTGACGTGGGTGAAAGTTCACTGCTCGCAATTGCGGACACTTTGGCCCTTGATGGCCTTTTGACAGGGGTGGAGGCGGCACGCCCGACGCCTCCTTTTTCTGGCGTCGCCTTGTCGAACTTAAAGTTGACCTCACTAAAGACATATCTGCCCTTGAGAAATGCGTTTCCATTGCCTGGCCTTGGTGTACGTGAAGTTCGTGTCCAATGTCAACATTACTAGCAAAGGGTACCTTCCAATCTCAAGATACTATTTATATCGAGGGTTAGGGTAAACAAGCACATTCTTGGTGCAGAGAAAAGAGCCTCCGTATCCTTTGGAGGGCTGAAATAAAGTCAAAATGAGGTAGCCTGGGGCTCCTCAGATGCCCCCATCAGTTTTCTATGCGTTCTTTCATCTGTGCGTTGACTAATTCCCATGTTCATGTAAATGATGCATTTTAGGATCCACGACAACATAAAAAGTATGCGGACATATCCCGTCTCCAAGGCGGAGACCACACCATTGACATACCCCAAATCTAAGATTTACGAAACGGTTTACGCACCGCACCGCAACATCTCAATGGCATGCACAAAAAGACAAGTCAAATGTTCTCTTCAATACGGGCGAGAGTAAAGCATCACTCGCAGCCACATGCTCTAGCTAGGGGGTATTAAGCGTACACAGCCTCGTTGAACGTAACCAATCTTGACCAAATATACTGTGTATCCCAGGGTTCTCCAAGTTGCGGCGCAATCTTTTGTCATTCACGAGGTAACCGGCGCCACCACCCATCCACGAGGGAACTGTTCGCCTTGCGATCCCATCCAAACAGTCTTATCGCCAATTTAGTTCCTATGCAATACTTTCCACGTCCTCTTCTGGCCAACTTTCATTCCGGTGTCCCTATTCACGCCATCAAAGGACCTGAAGCAGGCGACGAGGCCTGCATTATCTACGTCCTCTTCGTCTTCTTTATCGTCTTCTTCGCCATCAACTTGTTGTAGTAATCCTCCGTAAACGTCCTAACCGCGATAATGTCCGCAGAAACGTTAGCAGGCGTTTTCCACCACTTGAAGGTGACCTTCTCAAAGCCGGTCAGTCGCGCGAGAGGCCTCACGTGGACGTCGTTGACGCAGTGGTTAGGCGTGTACTTTCTAATGTTCCAGGGAAGAGTAGGAAACATGAAGAATGGTGGGGCCGAGGAAATGATGAGGTGCTTGAAGCTCTGCCTGTTCGGGCTTGGATGGATGTACTTCTCGAGCGCCTCCAGCGCGTGCAAGGTGTGCTTGCCACGGCATTCGACCGTGTGGCCGCACTCTTCCAGATCGTACACACACCTCCAGGCAAACCAGGCTAACTCTAGGTTGATGACCGCCTGGCGGCCCTGCTTGCCGATGACTTCGATAAACTTGGGCACGAACTCCACGTTGACGATGAACACCGGTTTCAAGCGGCGCATCACGGCGAAGGCTTCCGCTCGCATGCGGCGGTTGATGCTAAGCACAGAATTGACGCCCTGGCGGATTTCGTGCGTTCGAGTGCCATTTTTGCGCCGGAGCTGATGGTTTGCTGCAACTCGGATCTGGTTGGGGATGAATTGCGCGTAGATCATCTCTCGGATCTCTAGAGGCAATGTGGTGAAGAGATTGTATAGAGTCGGGGCATTGCGTCTGACGCGGTTGCCTTTGGGCGGCATGTCTAGATCGGATGTTGTTTGTGTCGCTGGAGCATCGACATTTCACTTCTACGGAGTGAGGTCAGAGAAAGATGGAATATTTATACACAGCAAAGTTCGGTTGCAAAAAAAGGTCTTGGCAAGTTATACAGAGTAATATCTTACCTGTAATGTTGCTCTTAAGTGAAGTGGCAAAGTGAGCCGAAGTGGTTGATTGAGGATGAAAGCTTCAGTGCAGAGTGCGGCTTTATATACACGACCACGGCTAGGCAACAACGCGCCTCTGCGAGCGGGATACGAGGCCTCGAATGTGGGCGTGCCTCGACTCGAATGTACGGGTGTGAAAAAAATCGAGGGCCATGGAGAGGTTTATATACACACTAAGACTGACCAATAAGAAGTCCCCTTGACCAGAGTGCGCATCCTGGCATCCAACGGTACGCGAGGAGTGCAAGGCACGCGCTCAGTCGAGAGATGTAAGCTCTTATCTTATCTTATCGATAAGCCTAAAGCGGCTTAGTAGGCCTTACCAAAGGGGATATATTCGACCTTGAATAGGCTTAGAGAGTGCTCGAAAGGGTTCGATATGGTTATACACTCGACATCCACACCAATCTAAGGAGGCGAGGCAGGATCCAGTCCATTGAGACTACTGGTCGTGAATTGCCTACGGCACCAAAAACTCGGCCGGAAGCGTACGTCCCAGAGGGACAGTCATGAATATCACGCCACAGTCGCAGTCTTGCAAAGTGCCATGTAGCACAATACAACCGGGTGTCATATAGTTACACAACAGTCCGGCGCTCTGCGAAGCCATTGCAAAGGACAAAAGCTCTTGAAAGGCACGGAAACTTTCGACCCGCACTCACCCATTGGAGGAATAGCACCTTGGTCAACCCGCTCCATTGAGAGTGCATGAGAGAGCATGCAGAACAGACGAAGCCGCATACATACATGCTCCGAAGAAATGGAAATGAAAATGAAAAGTGGTGTAGTGCATCGACGATCTACACATCAGGCCAGAATCCGGTCTCAAGCTCCAGCACCTTCTTCCACACTGCCACACACTTCTCTTCATCTGCCTTGGTTTCTGCGTACAATTCATCCACTAGCTCGCCAAGAGTCTCGACAAACTGCACAAACTCGTCGTTCGTCCAGTTCGGGATGAATTTCTCCCTTACCGCTTTCGAAGCTGCATCTCCGCTCCCACTGCTCTCCTCCGCCTTCGATCCTGCGAACTGCCACGCTCGCAGGTACACCGTCTCCGTAGCCCACAGGAGCGTCATGCCTTCGAGCAGCGAGCCGTTCCTGCCGGTGCTGTCGAACAGGTCGATATAAGGTTGCGTCGCGGAGTTCGGGGGCGCCTCGTGTGCGTGCTCCGACAGACCGTAGTCTTTAATCACTTCCGAATAGAACGACTCCTCGCGGCGCAGATTCGCTGCGGCGCCGATCAGGACGTCGAGTATGCGGTGCGGGAGGCTGTTGTTCTGGCCACCGATTTTGATGGATGAGGGGAGCGTGAGCTTGACCATCAGGTGGCCGATAAATGGAACGTAGGCATGCTGATAGTGCTCATCTTGGACAAGCCAGGCGATTAGAGTATCGGCCGAGAGAGTGCCTTCGCCTGCTTTGATGAGGAAGTTGTGTTGAGTTGCGGATTGAAAGAGGTCGCTGTGCTGGGACAAGAGACGGTTGGTGAGAGATGCCATTTTTGAGAGGACGGATGACTGTTCAGTGTTGAGGCGTATAGGGTTCAAAGTTGTGGAGATTCGGAATTTATGTAGTTCAAGAGGGTAGGGTAGATGCTGATGACGCAGCTATTCTTTTCCGCCGAAGAAAAGAATGTTCGTAACACGAGGCCAGAGGAGGTGGCTTGATTAAGATCGATAGTCTTACTTCACGGCATGTGACATGGTGGGAACGTTGGCATGGAAGTGTGAATCAGATGGAGAACTGAAGTTGAAGCTTTGAAAGAAGTGAAAGCGGAAGCGTGAAGGGACGATATCGGAGCTCGGAGTAATGCAACTCTGGTGTCACTTGACTTGGAGACGAGTGGTCGAATGTCAAACTCGAATGGCGCACACAATGCGCATGTAGAAAGGTACCATTTGTCCAAATTAACCTACCCATGGCTATAGCACCATCCATAAGGCTGGTGGCAGGTGGTGGCTTCGTTCGGTACGGCCCGCTCACGCGATCTCGGCCGGTGACGTGGTTACAGCGTGAGGCAGTTCGCGAACGCTTTCCCAACGCCAAGTGAAGGCTAGAAGTCTGTTGGCTTCAACGAGTTCAAAGGACCGCTCAGAATGCCATGATTGGAATCGCGTCTACACTGCAAAGAACAGAATAATCCCCGGCGCTGCGGAGTACCGAATGTTGGGGAAGATGCCACGTTTGCTGCAGAATTGTCCGAGAAGCTGCGCGACGATCGACCAGATGAAGAGACGCTTGGAGAGAAAACCTGCCATTTCCAAGGAGAAGATGGCGGAGAGCCGGTGAACTGGATGCTGACTCGGGCGGCGTTCGCATTTCCTTGGTCGTGGAGCCTGATGCCCGACAGGGGGGTGTCGATAGTTGTGGGGAGCGACTTGGCCCAGCAACGCCTCATTTGCCCAGCAGCTGCGGTGGCACGACCAAGTGAAACAAGACGGCCGGGTGCAAGACAATTGGACGGCGTGGCAGCGCAATCCGGCCTCGTGCAGCGGGCAATACATACAGGATGATTGCTGCTGCAGAGGATTGCAGAGAATTGCAGGGCGGGCATGCGGGCGCACGGCCCCATCATCTACCGCCACGCCTAAAAAAGAGTTGGACTCGTCACTCAAGACCTGCTCCATCACCGCCGCGACCAGCTCTTTTCCTCCAATTCGTCGACACTCGTTCTTCAATTGACCAACATTGTTGCTTCTGCACTTTGTCGTCTCACCCTTACCCCACGGAACAGTGAAGAAACTCGTGGTCGACGTTCTGCCGCCCAACCAGCCATCGCGCTTTGCCAACCACCATCACCAGCCTCTCCCGCCGTATTTCTGAGCGCCGCCTCACGAGCTAATCTCGACCCCTAATCCTACCCACGCCTTTACCACGCGCTCTTAAAACAGCTCCCCTGCACGCCCTCCCTCTGATTCCTCTTTTCTCTCTTCATCATGGTGTTCTTCAAGCGACTTTCGCGTTCCAGCCGCTCAAATTCTTACGTCGACGACGGCTACGATTCCCCGCACTCGCCCTCTGCCAACGCAAAGTTCGACCGTTACGACGCGGGCGCACAGCGGCCAGATAGTCAACGCCAGAGCCAGAGCCAGCACAACGTGCACTCTAACCCAACGCTGAGCAAAGAGTTCACACACGTCAGCCCGCCTGGCAGCTCCGGCAACGACATGTATCGCGCACAACACCCAGATATGTTTGTGCACCAGGGTGCAATGCCTGGCTCGCGAGGAGTGTCTGGCACGCAGATGGTCAATGGCAATGGGATGGGCCACAATGCTTTGCCCATGGATGCCCCTGCTGCTATGCCGCCAAGCTTGCAATCAAAATCCCTCGAGCCCACGCCGGACTTGCTCACAAGAGCGTTCAACGAAGCCCTGCGACCGCACCAGGAAAAGCTTGACCAGCTGGAAGCTGACAATCAAGATATGAGAGCGTACATCGAGTCACTCGAGCAAGAGAGGGCAGAGCTGCACAATTGGATCGATAAGCGCGGACTGAGACCTGGTACGTACCCACCCACGAACTTTATATTTCCTACGTAGCGCTGGAATATTATTCTAACACGCTGAAACAGACGTCCCCCCCTCAATCGCCAAATCAATGGACGCCCCCAACCCCAACGCCGCCCAATCCCTTTCCAACCAACTCGACCGCAAAATCACAATCGTAAACTTCGACCTCCACCGCCTGCAAGACGATCTCAACGACTCCATCTCAACCCGCCACTTCGCCGACTCGATGCTCAAGTTCCTGCCCGACCTCAGCCGTCTCTCCGCCCTACCCACCGGCCCCAAATATGCCTTTGACCTGCTGCTCAAGCTTGGCGGCAACCTCAACAGCCACGGCGGCCTGGACAGCCAGGACGAGGAGGACAAGCTGGTGCGCAAGGACTTCTTTGATCGCGTGGACAATCTTATGGTGGATATTGTGAGCAGACGCTTTGAGGAGGGCGAGGAGTGGCCTGTCCAGCGCGAGATTCGCAGACTAGAAAAGACGGCGACGTACCTGAGGAACTTTGGCGTCGAGTCATACTTCCCGCGCGCCCTGGATTTGATGAAGTCAGAGTCCGGTGGTGCTGGGTATGGAAGCGACGGGCAGCATTCCGGTAGCGCAGGTGTGAATGGTGTCGGTGGTGGCGTTCCGAACGAGAATCCACCCAAATACTAAGGCTTGAGTACCTGCATGGGAAAGAGCTGGATACGGCCGATAGTGTACTGGCATGGACTGGGGAGTTAAGCGTGGCGTTTTGCGTTTTGGATGCTCACACGATACACAAAAGCGGGCATTGGGTATGATTGCGAGGCTGGTGTACCGGTCTCTAACTTGGATGGCCGACCTACATACAGCAATGTCTTCTCCTGTCGATAATACTTTTTCCATTTTGCCGACTTCGATGCGGCACGATCACGAGCTTTCGAGACCTGTCTTTGCTAGTTTTGCCACAAAATTCACTATTAGTATTCTAATGCACACATATGACTACTCTGTTCTCTGTTCTTTTCTTTGTTCTTGGTCATGAATTGACACGATCTCCCAGTGGATTGGGCAAGGTGGACTCGAGCACCTGCTACTTCTTCTTTGCTTTCGCCAAGTTCGACCAGGCCTTTTTTCAGTTTGCGCTGTTCCGCAATTAAGTGTTTGAGCATGACAGGAGTCAGCTTGTCACTCGCCCGAGCATTGAACCACTTTGAATTTGCGTAGCCGCGTAGTGTACTGCTATTCAGGCCGAATATTGAATGGCTTTGCATTGTGTAAAGCGCGCATTGTATTGCCGATCCCGACTCATTGAAAGCTATCAAAGCAGAAATAACATCATGACTTTGTTTGAAAGGATGCATCTTAGAGAAAACAGTTCAACTGCTCCCTCTATCGCCTTGGCTGCGCAGTTGGTGAACTTCATCTTCAGTATGGGAAGCCATACTAATCCTAATCCGACCAGGAAGACACGCCGCGGCCGTACATCTTCTTTCAGAGTGGGACCATTTTCGCACTTCCCTTCAGAAGTACCACCGCGTCCTTGATCGACTTCTCTAATGCGTCCTTCCCGCTCAACTACTTTCCGCTCTTCAATATAGTAACTGCGGTTTCCACCGTCCGCAATCTTAAAGTTTTCTAGATCGCGGTGCTGGAGCCACTTTACATTCGACACCTCTAGCAGCTCCCCGTAACTGTGCGCGGGGACTCCATTGATCGAAGGTTCGAAGCCGAACAGATACGAAGGAAAGACATTTTGTAGAAGTGTTGAGTTGAGCTCGCTGATTTGCAGATCTGGTGGTTGGAACGAAGATGTGAGAGCTGCTGAGAAGTTGAGAATTGGAGGGAAGGAAAAGTAGAGAATCGAAGGAGAGAGGCCGAGAAATGAAAGGAATAAGTAGGTCTTCACTAACACCTAAGAATATGATGTTTACTAAACTCGCACAAGTGTTGCTAGGTATAGAAGAATCTCCCGGTTAGTACAAGGTGTTTGTCGGCTGCAGTTTGGGAGATCACAATGCAGGGAATGCCTCTGTGAAGTACGGGAGATGATTGCGCCTGCATTTGAATGTTGGCGCAGGTATACCAAAAGCACATGGTAGACTTGTTGATGTTAGAGCTCCGCTGGAGAGCTCCGCTGTGTTAGTTTGAATGTAATTTTGATATATATACGTAGTATCGATATATATAATGTGGTCTCTCTTGAGGAGTGACCTTCAATTTGGATGTCGCGCTTTTGAGCATAGTGCCATGTACGCCGAAGAACAGGTTTTGACTTGTACGTCGTCCCAGACTGGGCTCTCCCGCACGCCTGCTACACATCCAATTTCATTCCTATAGATCTTCCTTGATCTCTTTGGTATCCTCAACCTGCTCCGTGACAGGTGCTTGTGGCTTGCCCTCGACGTCTTCACGCACAAAGTCGGCCAAGTGCTTATGCGGGAGACGCTTCGCCACCTTGACCGGGTCGAAGATGTTCCTGGATTGAGTGAAGATCTCGTCAATCTCTTCGAGGGAACGTCCTGTTGAGGCATTAGTGTAAAGTGGACAACCAAGAGCCGAGGAGCTTTATACCTTTGGTCTCCGGGAAGAAGAAGTATATGCAAGGCACGAACGCGGCGTTCAGTGCGCAGTAGACAATGAAGTACCTCCACTTGATATCTGTGAACCCGACCGGAGTCACCTCCGCAACCAGGAAGTTGAACAGCCACGAGACCGCGGTGGAAACACCACAAATGGCTGCTCGTTGCTTCGCAGGAGCAATCTCGCTTGCGTACAGGAATGGTATACCGAGAAAGCCGATGCAGTACACCAAGTAGTACAAGTAGAGAACGAAGACCGCGGCTTTGAGAGCGGAATGGTTGTTCGGATTCGAGACGAGCCCAGTCATGGCAGCGAAGCAGAGGCACATTGCTGTAGCGCTGAAGAGCATCAGGGTACGACGACCGAATCGATCAACGGTGACAGAGCAGATGACCGATCCGAGGATAATAACGAGTTGGGAAGCCGCAGCAAGAATTTCTGCGGTTTTCGCCGGGAAGTCGAGATCAGACTCGTAAATAGACGACGCATAGTAAGTGATGGAGTTTACACCTAGAAGTAGCAATGAGCCTTGCGAAAAGGCACTAGTAGTAGGAAGACTTACCTGTCATCTGCAAAAACATCTGAACTGTTGACGCAATGAGGACTCTGTGGAACGTTCGCTGGGGGCCCATTTCAAGCAACGACTTCAGGGAAACGTTGCCTGATAGATCGAGAGATGCTTGGATGTCCGCAATTTCCTTCTCCACAGTCTCAGGATCCTCGTGAAGGATTTGCATAATCTCTCGGGCCTCTTCGGTTCGGCCGACCTTCATCAGCCAGCGAGGTGATTCCGGCATGGACATGATGGTTGACATTACAATTGCCGATAGGACAATTGGGAAAGTCAGGGGGAATCTCCAAGACGCCGATGATTTCACATAAGACATGCCGAAGTCGACCCACAAGGCCAGGGAAAGTCCACTGCCACAGAAGATGCCGAAAGCAGAGACATGAGATCCTCGACTTTCAGCCTTCGACAATTCAGATTGCCATACGGAGACAGTCGCGATGATACCTCCTGTCCCAAATCCAAGGACGAGACGAGAGACGATGAATTGCGCAAAAGAGAACGACGTGCCCTGGAGAAGACCTCCAATGGCGTTGAAGATGCACGCGAGGAAAATGGTCCATCTTCGGCCAATCTTGTCGCCAAGGACTGTGCAGGTGAGAGCACCAAATGTACCCATCAATGTATACATTGCGATCACAGTGCCTAAGAGTATTAGCTTGTGACTGGATTCTGAACAGTCTTTGGCGCGTACCTTGAATCGTAGAATTGTGTTTTTGTTGTGCTCCAGTAGTGTCAAGGACATCCATCTTTGGGAATTGTCTGGCAAATGAGGCTGTTGTCAATACACCTCCAGCGGCCGCTTGATTGTAGCCAAAGATCATCACAGAGAAAAAAGCCTCTGCCCAGATGGCCGTGTGCAGCTTGGAGCCGCGCAGGCCAAAGTAAGGCGCCATATTGCAGTATGAGACCACGCTCTCGTCCTGACCTTGGTGAAAGGAGAAGAAATTCAATGATATAGCCAAGTGAAGCAAAAAGGGGAGCGGCTCCAGGATCTCCGCGAAGCTTTGGCGAAGCTTTTGTAGGTGCAAATGATATACATAGCGCTAAGGAAACAAACATCCGCTTGCCTCTCCTGCTGCGACAAAACCGACGACGTTTACTCCACACGTCATGTTTCGTGCCGCCGATGATTGCCTGTTTCGTTTGACCTGCGTCAGCGGCCATGTGGTTGATCCTGGCGGACGTCAGGTGGGGAGTATGACCGAATGGTTCATTCTGGGGCAAGATGCCATCCCAACGGATCCCGCGGAGCTCTAGTGTCCGTTACATCACTACGGTAGCGCGGGGAAATGAGGGCGTCAATCAAAGCGTGATGAAAATGGCCCACAAGAACGAGTCGTGGCTCTGGAGAAATGTGGAGCGTCACAGTAGAAAACAACTCGTGGCGAAACGTGCTCGCGAAAATCCTTGCAGTAGTCGGGCTGTCGGAGATACGTAGACAGTTGCCGAAAACCGCCGACAAGCGAGCGTTCCTGACATTGATTACTCCATGCGAACCAACGGGGTATTTTCCTCCTAGGCAAGACTAGTAAGGAATTTCCCAGATACGCCCTGCTGCTATGTAAGAATTGAAGAGTCGCATTTGCGCATTCATGAAGCAAAAGCTCGCCTACAATAGTCCAGCGGCACGCTTGCTGTGAAATTGAGGCTTATTGCGTACAGGCAGGGCATAAGCCGGGAACAACATTCCAAGTCATGAATTGTAAGCTGTCGTCGACTCGTCGAAGGATGGCCTCGTGAGTCGTACGCCTCATCGCGGATTAGCTTGTACGAAGTGCGGAGTAGTGGTGAGCGCTAAGAAGCCGTCTGAGAAGATTTCCGGCGGCGCTGGCGGGCGAATTTGACACATTGTCGTTGTTGACGATTAGTTACGGCGATTTGCAGAAAACGGCGATATGTCAAGTGACCAAAAGAATGTGGATACAGCAGTGGGCATGATCTGATTCACGCAGACGAAAGTTCGGACAAGAACGCAGCCAGTTGACGAAATCGGGATTCTGTCCCCAGAAAAACCAAAATTGGGGCCCCACATCGCTTTTCTTAGTGTGATGTGAGCGCTCAAGCCATGAGAAGATAAGGCCCCACGGGTTTGAATCATCAGAATACATTTATGAGCAAAGTGAGAGATGCAAAGGAGAGTTGATATTCAGTCTGAAGACAGAGAAGTTCAGATAAGCTCCAGCTTGGCGCGCTTGGCGTGGGAAGGCCTTCTGCCGGGAACAGGCGCCACAACCGCAGATTATCATCACTGACTATTTGGGGAAAGCGTCGGTTCCGGGCGGCCTGGAACGGTCTTTGGCAGGCTCGAAACAAACGGACGGGAACAACATTCGCGCAGCGTGCTATGTAGATGATCTACGAGAAAATTGACAATGGATTTCATCTGCAAATACTAAATAAAGAATTAAGCTCTAATGTTGGTCAGTTTGATCAGCAGGGGCGACTTCTCCCACGTGTTATACGCCCGGAGCCCAGCGTGTTCGTTCGCAGGATTCCATAATGGTGCTCCATCCACGAACTCAAGATCAAAGTTCCACAGCAGTGCACCAAGAATCAGCCGAAGCTCAACATAGGTCAGATTGCGTCCAATACAGCCTCTCGGGCCGAGTGAGAAGGGTTGCGACGCCTTCTTTTGGTCGCTGTCGTACTCGGACGAAAGCCACCGTTCTGGAATGAAGGTATCCGGGTGTGCAAAGTTATTAGGGCTGTGAGAAGCTGCCCAAGAACTCACACAAACCGATGTCTGCGAAGATAAGCACGAATCTCAATCTATCAACCCGTGGATCAACTTACTCCGCCGGGTATCATGTGTCCATCGATGTCTGAACCGCCCTCCGGTACCGTTCTTAGCAAGCCAATCGGCACTGGCGGAAAGATGCGAAGACCCTCTTCGATACACGCGTTCATGAACGGCAAATTGATCAAGTTGGCAATTACGAGATCCTGTTCCGTTTTGATAGCCCCTCTGATCTCAGCCTTAAGCCGGTCGAAGATTTCCGGATTTCGCAGCAAGTGGTTTGTCAACCCACAAAGGAGTGTTGCTGTCGTCTCTGATCCGGCAACTCTTTAGTCTGCGAGTCAGTATATTCCAAGTACCAGGAAAGCGGGTTCATACATGAACAGCGCAGCATTCATCAGGACCTCCTCATCGGAGACTTCGTTCTTCTTTTCTCGCTGCTTCAATATATAGTAGATGAAGTCCCTATGTTCAGTCTTCCGTGCCATGCGTCGGGTTGTCTTTTCCGTTGAGTTTTGCAGGTGCATTCTTCGCCTCTCACGAACGACACTTGGGATGCACCACATCAGGAACTTCTGCATCAAGGTGCCATAAGCGGCGAACCGTCGAGTGGCTTGCTCGATCGCTCCAGACTTGATACTTTCGTAGATTAGCACGACCCATCTTGCGGACTCACTGCCCTCTCCTGTACTTCGCTTAATAACAGCACATCATTGGACATTAATATTTTACGCACCTTCCTCAAGACATCCGAACGGCTCTCCGAAGGACAGATCTCCAATAATGTCGAATGTGCAGAAGTTGTACCAGCTGACCATATTGGCCGGGGTACCCTCACGTGCAAGGCGGCGCAAATTGTCGATGAACTTATTCACGTAGCCTGCAAGGATGTGCTCTTGTTCCATCAATGCCTTTTGGGAAAAGGCATGGGCTAATGCTCGTCGTTGGCGTGGATGATCGGCTTCGTCCGCCATGGTCAAGTTCGTCGCGCCAGGAATCGCCTCGACAGCGCCAACGTGAATAGGGTCCTTGTTCATGTTGACCCGTCCGATACGGTGTCCATAAATGTCATCAAATGCGCGAGGAGTGTTGAAGGCAAGCTCGCTAGTGGTCTGTCAGGCTCTCCGCTAATGAAATTCTGGCTCTGTTACCAGGCACACGCACTTGGGCATCACGCGGACGACTGGTCCGTACTTGTCATGCCATATCTTGTATTGAAAGGATATGCGTCCTATCAGAAGGTAGTAGATACTCGGGACCTTTGAAGTATTAGCCAACGCAGCTGGTTGAAGGAGTGAGAGGATGCCGCACTGGACTAATCGCACACAATATTGGACCCGGATATTTCGCAAGAGGATGAAGTGTGAGTCTATACACTATTATTGCGACCCAATATAGCAGAATCTACAGATCATTAGCCTTTTGATTAGAAACGTGCATAATAAGCTAACAGAGGACATACTGCAGCAACCGAGCCCAGGGCTGCGACCTTAATCGTGTCATAATCTAAAAGCCCCATGATGACTCTATACGAAACGAAAGACAGAAGATGTAAACTGATGTCGAGTTTAAAAGATATTTGAAGAATTGTGTGATATTTGTTCCTACTTAGCCTTTAGGTGCGAGAGCTCAATGCTGGAAAACGATTTCCTTGCGGAAGTTCACCAGCCAGCGTGTCCCGCGTTTCCAGGACCTACCCCTCGAGGTTCACACAAGTTCTTCTTCATATACCGTAACACATGAAATAATAGGAGGGAGGACAAGTGGAAGAAGAGAAGCTGCACTTCAGAGTTGTAGGTTCCGAGTGGGAGTGGGCTCGGCGTCGCGGCGATGAGCGTGAGAAAACCTGAGCGAAGGCCTTGCGCGTTACAGTTGTCCATACCGGCTCGAATACATCCTATGAGCATCAGGGTTGTCATTCTGAGCTGTCCGAAGTGTTGGACGAAGAGCTTTGGACGTATTTGTGTGACATTGTCAATATTCTCCTTTCTCAAAGTCAAGGCCTTTCAGACTAGTCCTAATTCGGTAAGTAGGCGCCTTACTCCGCTACTCCGAACATCAACCAGATAACAAGACAAGATATTTCACGTGTCTAGGTACTTTGCAAAAATTTCTTCTGAGTCTATCTACCTCTTCTTTAGTACATAACCAGTTTCACTCTTCGTTGAGGTGGTTGCATTCATATTACATTAAAAGAACACAAGGATGCTGAGCTCCGTCTGAGCTCCGTCCTCCGCACTCCGTAAAGCACTGTGGATACCACGATTTCCATGCTGTTGTAAGCCTACAAGCAAATGCCAAGCACGGTCAACAGCGGAATTCCGTTCATCAGTTTTATATGGGATGTCGACCATTTTGGCAATGACGACTGCGAACTATACCGCTCAGCGGTCTACGAAGAGTGGATACTGGCTTTGTAATAGCATTCAGACGGGGATCAAAGCGGAATAAATCCACCCTCGCGGGTTATAACCGTTTATGAATTCACATTCTCTCCTGAAGCCATGCAAATTGCAGGTGTCTATGCTTGGCGTAGATGTTCGGACATCGGGGTGGAGGTGGAATTCCTGTGGCAAGGACAAGAGTCAACCAATCAGCACAATTATAACCCGGGATGGTATGTTCCTTGATAGGAAAATGCAAGTTCAACATCCATCATTCAAGCAAAATGGATCGGCAAAGACATGTATGAAGCATCAAAAAGAGACCTTGAACATAGGCCCCAGCATGGCACTCGGACATTGGGCCCGCCGCTATACCCGCCATCGATATATAAATCGTCCAGCTGAAATGAACAGGTCGAAAGATACAGCAAGTTCAACTCGACTTCAGCAAGGACAAAGAGAAAATTTATCCTGCATCATTTCAATATGGCCGAGACCGTAAAGGTGGATATTCTCATATGCGGCGCGGGACCTGTTGGACTGCTCTTAGCATATCAATTGAAACGAATGGGACACTCCATATACATCATCGGTCAGCAAACTCTTGCCCATATTAGTATCAAGTTTACAGTTAACCATGAACAGATAGACACGATGCGGAAAAGCAGTCAATGTTTGGACGTGCGACCTCATTGTTTCCTCGCACGCTGGAAATGTTGGACCAACTAGATCTGTTGGAGGAGATGAACCAAATTGGTGTAATTGGGCGGAGCAGCGTAACATTCAAGGATGGGAAAAGGCTGGCATCCCGCGGGTGGCATTCAATGTTTACAGAAATGGGAGAAACATACCTCGACTATATTTTGAACATTAGGCAAAAGTTCTCAATGGATGTCTTTCGCCGCAGGTACCAGAAGCTGGGAGGGTTGGTTGGGACTGAATGGACACTGAAAGAGATGGAAATTCACGAAAAAGATGCAGAGCATTACAGAGTCACCAGCATGCTCCATGGTGGCTCTGGTGGTACCAAGGTTGTGAAAAGGTGAGTGTGACTTGCAGTACTCCGTGATTCTTGCTCAAATTTCCAACAGCAAATATATCATCGGAGCAGATGGCGGGAGGTCAACTGTGCGCCAGCTCGCAGGAATCGACTTTAACGGAGAAGAGAGAACCTACCGATGGGTTCGTATTGATGGTATATTCAAGACGAACATGCCTGATGCTGAGATCGGCTTTAATGCGATTGAATCCAAAAAGCACGGAAATGTGCTTTGGGTCCAGCTTGAACATGGAGTGCAAAGGATTGGCTTCGCTCTGAATTCGGAGATGTACGCAAAGTACGGCGATACGATGACCATCGAACAAGCAAGCGCGGAAGCGAAAGAAGCCATGGCACCATTCACTTTCGAAATCGAACGTGTCGAGTGGTGGACACTGTACAAGTCAGTATTGATGTCAAGCAGTCAACTTACAAGATCAGTGATTATTTCTCAGGATCCAACAAAAGATTGCGATGCACTTCGTCTCCGGGCCCGTTTTACTGGCTGGCGATTCCTGCCACACTCATTCGTCCGGCGCTGCACAAGGCATGAACACTGGAATGCACGATGCCACCAACCTTGGGTGGAAGCTTGGCGGAGTGCTCGGTGGATGGCTCAAAGAAGAGATCCTGAAGACATACGAATCAGAGCGACGCACAGCTGCGCAAACTTTGATCGATCTCGATGAAGACTTCTCGACCTGCCTCAGTGGACACGTCCCTGAACGCCATGCGGCAATGGGTGCAGACCCGAACGAGGTATTCTTCCATCTCTTCCAACAATCCATTCAGTTCAACATTGGAATTGGCATCGAATTTGCCGCCAATATCCTAAATGTCGACCCGCATGCAGGGATGGTCACTGCTGGCAAGAGAGGTCCTGATTGCCTGTTGCGTGCTCCAGGATCCCATATTCCAACGAGACTTTTCCAGGTCACGAAGAACACTGGCATATTCTCGGTTATTGTATTTGCTGGGCAGCCACATCTAACAGCGTCGGCTGTGCGAAGTCTGAGAAGAGTCATGGATAGCAAGACTACTCCTCTAGAGATGATGCCGAGAGGCTCATTCCGATTGCTAACGATCATCGCGGGCTATGCGATGAATGCTGATACCGCCCTGGGCGTAGAGAAATTCGGCGATGCGTATTACGATGTTGACCATACTGCGCACGCGAAATATCACATCTCAACCAGCCGCGGCGCAATCGTCATTCTCCGGCCTGATGGTATCTTGGGCACAGCCGTGGACTTGGATGAGCCCGGGATAATTGCCCAGTACTTTTCGGCATTCACCCGAACTTAGGTGAGAGCGCGTGAAATACTCGCCGCATTCCAAAGGGAACAGTGGAGTTGGTCATCAGTCTTATCATGATTTGGATGGATGTGACGTGTGAGGTGTATATTGAAATGGACTCTTGATTTGTCCACGTCTATAAGCCAATGGATGGGAGTTCTTTTTTACTGCCTGGAGTTTGAAGACGTGAAATTAAGGCTCGGACCCTAAGGCGGATAACTCGGAACAGGAGTCTCCAAACAAAGCTTAGGCTGAGGTCACCTCACATGCAATGCGCGATTTGAATGCTTACCTAACCAACTACAACCTCCAAAGATCGAGACAGAAAGCTGGTGGATATCTCGAAACGGCGGTTTCAGTATATGTGTAGCCTTCGACATCTGAGCGTATGGACGGCTTTTCAGAGCAGCTTCTTTCGACTGCTCAAAGCTCGGAATTCGCTCCTCAGCCGGGATCACAGTCGGCTTTCCCGAATCACGACGCCAGTCAGCAGCAAAAAGACGGTAAAGACCTCAAATACACCTGTCCACAATGCAACAAGAAATTCAGCAGATCGTATGTCCTTCTACATGCATCACTCGATCGTAAGGCATGAAAGCTAAATAATCGGACATGTAGGGATTCTTTAAATCGCCACCTTCGAAACCGCTGCACCGGCGGTCTTGACAGACGTCGGCGTAGAAAATCTTGCAAATCATGCGCATGGTATTAATTCGCCGCTCTTTGTTTTAGGTCTACTTACTGACGAACCCTAATAAGGGACAAAATACGCTGTTCTGCAGAGCGACCTTCATGTGCGGCATGTAGGCGAAAAGGGCGATTGTGTCAGTATGAGGGTCCCACATGGCCGAAAGAATCCTCGCCCGAACCGAGCCCTCAGGCTTCTGGCTTTCCCGATCCCTACTCCAGTGCACCTCAAATCGGGGATCTAGCTGCTTTTGACGGCAGTAATGGACTAGATTTTCTACCCGCCGTCTCCGCCGGATTTGGCGAGCAGCCGCTGTGGGGTTATGAGACGATTCCGTTCGCAGGACTCCTCGATCTTCCAGACTGGACTTCATCTCAGGACTTTTCTAACACAGCCGCTCTCGCTAATGGCCTTAGCTGGTACTGGCCGCTTGACAGTCCGGAGGTTTTCACAGCACAAACAGACTCGACTACCCAAACTCCAGTCATCTCAAATGATTTGCAGAGCTATGAGCACAACATTTCAATGCCGCGCCCTCCAGATACCGTCTCTTCTCATGGATCTGGATACGAGAGCCCCGTTACAGCTGTTTGGTCTGGCGTAGAGACAGTTCCGCCAAGTCCCAAGAAAGCCAAGAAAACACACAAGACTGACAGTGCGAATAAGGAGGACAGTTTCATGCGAAAAATTTGCGAATCGCTGAAAGGATCTCCTTGGGAAAAGATACCCTTGTCACAGCTTCCGACGAAACAGGGCGTTGAGCGATACGTCAACCTGTATTTCACTCGATTCCACCCTGTACGTCTTCCTGCTTAACTGATACATATTATCTTACTGACATACCTTAGTACCATCCCATGCTTCACAGGCCATCGTTCAATCTTGGTGAAGAACATGTCTGCTTGGTAATTACTATGGCAGCCTTCGGAGCGTATCTCAACGGGCCGGAGAGCAATCGAGTTCATGCAGAGAACTTATTTGAGCTCGGTAGGAGGGTCCTCGTTTATCTGGTTCGCTAGTCCTCCAGCAGTTCTTATGCTGTAACCTTTGCTGACGAGCGAAAAAGGGCGAATCTGATCACAAATATAAGAAACAAAAATTCTTCGTAACCACTCAGCTTCTGCAGCTCATTTTCGCACGTTTGAGCGGAAATTCCAGGCTTTTCGACATCATGGAATCAGTGCGAGGCGCACTCGTCATCAACGCATGCGATTTTGGCCTTGTATCACCAGAGCGCAACAACGATTACGGCAATGGCTCTATTGAAGAACAATGGCGGACATGGATCGATCAGGAGAAGGACTGCCGACTTTCTTGGGGCGTATTTGAGACCGACTCATCTGCTACCTTCTTGTACAATGCAAGGCCTTATATACGACTGGCCAGGATGCATGTCAACATGACCTGTTCCGAGGAGCTCTGGGAGGCTGAAACGGCAGAGGAGTGGGCCGCTTTAAAATCTTCACCGGGACTACAACTCCAAGGCCCATTTTTTCCAGACCTCCTTGACGAGCTCATTGGAAGCTGGGAAAATGGTGGGCTCGCAAGCCGTATCACGAACATGAGGCATCAGCGCGTCTTGATGCTTGCCACCGCCAGAATGCAGTGGACGCTGAAAGACATAAATACTTCAACGCCAATATATTACAAGAGTCGTGGAAAGTCTCTATTCAGAGAGGAAGCCAATGATATTTCTAAAGTTATGACCTCCTTCCAAGATGCCATTCGATCGTCTCTGAAGTCAGCGGTGCTGACCTCCGCGGACTATCAGCATGCTGCACGCAATCTTCCAATCGCTCACATATCGCATCTGTATGCGGCAGGCGATCTTATGGACTGGCTGTATATGTTCCTCCAAACCGAGAAGAGTGAACTCCAGCGTGGGCGGATGCTCCGGGCGCGGTGGGCCTCGGAACGCCTGGACCGGGTCAGACAAGCCGCCTTTCACTGCGGCCAGCTTCTGGGCATTGCAAGGCACTATCCAAAGGCATTTCCGCAGCTTCCGTTCATGATATTTCATGCTGGCGCAGCGTTATGGTGCATCGCACCGTTCCTCAACGGCAATCCCAGCAAAGCTCCAAGTATGGCGAGCATAAGTACGAGAGCGAGTACACCAGCGAACGAAGCCACTTCGGTGGACCGAGTGCGTATAGATTACTTACCAGAATTCGGAAACCTTGAGGCACTAGCAGATCCAGCCAAGGCAAGCGAATTATCCAGGTGCCGAACGGACCTGGACGTATGGTTAGCAGCAGGTGTGAATGTGGCGGGCGTGTCTCGACCGATGATTGTAGGGATCGAAGGCATAAGGGACGTGAGCACAGAGTCTGGTCGCCTGCAAGTTTTGAGGACCGCGGCCGATCTTCTGGCACAGCAATCTGCATGTGGCATTTCGGAAAAGTTCCGGGCGGTCTTTGAACTCCTTACGCAAAATCGCGAAAACTGGAAATGAGCTTCCAGGACCTGTAAATCTCGAATTACCTTGAAGATTTATCTCAGACGGAGCGCGGTTGGTGGCGCGCGACGGCATGCATAAGTGCCGGGTGGGATATAATCACAGGACACTGCTACATGGTTACCGGTAATCGAACTATTGGGCAACTCCGATGGTATCCTGCTACAGCCAGCTCGCTGGCGGGATTTATTCTTTGCCCCAAAGTTGCTTCAAGCCGCAATGTACAGCGTGTGGAGGATATCGGAAGGTCGCAAAGAAACCTCGGTCTGATACTAAGATCTGGTTCTGCGCAAGACGAGATCAACAGTATATTGATGCCGGTAAGTCTCCAAGATGTTACGCATCCTTTGTAGTGCGTGATGAGACTGATTTGGGATGACAGGATAGTGGGCCGCCGAGGAAGCTGTAACGAGTAAGGTTGTAGCATCGCTTGCACTTAAAAGGAGGCGAAAGGGTGTCTGGAAGTTTAGTTGTACATTAGAGTATATGCACAAATAGCAGTCCTATTAAGAGACTTGTACGCCTTATTACTTACAGAAACTACAAGTCATTACTATTCAGTGTCTCGAAAGCTGCAGCAAGTCGTTGTCATCCTTAAGTTTATCGTTCAGGCTCACCGTGAGAAATCGCAAGCTAACAGGAGGTGACACGAGGGTGACAAAATACGAATAGCCGGTCGCCGAAGGAGTTGTAACATCTAAGAGCGAAGAGATATTGCACTGCAAGGCAAGTCAGACCATCTATGAAAGCTCTTGTTCTACTTTCTTCAGAGTGTATATGTAAATAACAATGCCAATGAAGACCTGTACGCTGTATCAGCCATAGAAGACTCCAACCGCGGCCGGGCAAGCTGTAACGCCTATGGGCGAGCAGCTCTTACTCGTCGAAGTAAGCGTGAGCACCTCTGAAAGTTTAATTCTGCGTGCTTTAGAGTATTTCCGCCCTGACTGCCCAATGCCTTAAAAGTTAAGGACAGCTTATTTATCACCGTCAAGACGGGCTGTCTTCTGTCCGATGTAAATAGTCTCTCTACAATCACAAGACAGAAAATGCAACATGCACAGTATGGAGCAAGCTTAAGATATGCTAGATACTTAGACACTTATCTGTCTATTCATTCATGAATCCAAGAAAAAAAATGCCGACACATTAATGTGCCAATGAGACAGAGTACATCCTGTCTGCCTCCCCATCACGCTTTTAGCCACCAAAACGCCGCGCTGGTTATGCAATCAATCTCTATCATACATTTTGCTCCTCCTCTTCTGCCCCGTCCACATTACCTCAATGCTCCTTCGATCCTCGCTCTCAACAGTCTCGACTCCTCAGTAGTGACCGGGGTCAAGACATTAGCACCCTCGACATTCTTCAGCGTCTGCAGCACCCCCATCGCATTCTCCTCGCCGCCAAAGACCAGCTCACCAGCAGCGCCATTCGCCAGACTGTCCGAGAACCAGCGCTGCACAACGTACACGATCCACGCGCCCACAATGCCGCGGTTCCTCCTATCATTCCATGGCGCCTCGTTGCCGTAGAACAGGCCCTCGAGCACAACGACCATCGTCTCAAACGGCACCGAGAGATCTGCAAAAAGCGCCGGGACCCACTCCTGCGGCGGCATTCTGGCCTGGCGATTGTGGCCCAGGACACCGTCACCCTTGAGCACCTGGTCGACGTAGTACTTGGCAGCGAGTGGTAGGACGACCTGGATTGCGAACGCCACCTCGCTGAGCTGCAGCTTTGCGCCCATGGTGCGGATTCTTTCGCCGACGCGCTCCCACGGCTGCGCTATTTGGACAGAGTCTGCAGCCTGCTCGTTGTAGATTTGGACCTGTTCGAATTGGTCCCGCTCGATCAGGCTTTCCCACGTCGCTGCGACATGTGGGAGGTTGCGGTAGTCGCCGATTTGGTAGATGACAAGGGCGAGGTCTTCGTAGGATGCTTGATCAACGTATTGGTGGTATAGCTTAGCGCAGGATGTTAGCATTAGTCCAATCAAAGTACCGAAAGTGAATACTCACCTCATCAAGAGTCT
Source organism: Rhizodiscina lignyota (assembly GCA_010015805.1). Classification (NCBI taxonomy): domain Eukaryota; kingdom Fungi; phylum Ascomycota; class Dothideomycetes; order Aulographales; family Rhizodiscinaceae; genus Rhizodiscina; species Rhizodiscina lignyota. Next base: position 729,627 of record ML978126.1, read on the forward strand.
TGATCGGTCCATTCAAATCCTTCATAATCTCTGGCCTCTTATCTTTTGTCAGCCTGCGATCGCGGAGCAAACGAGATAGCAGGTCTTCCTGCAAATTTGCCAGTTCAAGCAGATCGTTGATCTCCCTGATAATCTCTTGTCGGCCCTGCCTGCTTCTACCCATGGAACTGCTCAACCCATTCAGGCCTCTGAAGCTGTCTGCTCCGGTTTTTGTGCCGGCATTCGCCTTCGCTCTTGCAAGATACTCGATGCGCGCGTTGAGGCCGAGATTGAAGCCAGACTTTGCGAGTTGAAGCTGCACAGTTGCAGCCTCGAAGTAGCGAGCGTAATGGGTATAGTACTTCCACAGCAAATCTGCATGCAGGACGTCTTCTAGGCTCTTGTGCTGCAGGTAGCTAACCACGAAGGGTGACTTGATCTCAAGCAACCGGTCTGGCCAGCCTTGTGCGAGGTACCAGTCGTAAAGGTTCATCTGGAACAGCTCGTCTGATGAATTGTCGATGATTGAATACGCCTCGCTTCGGCGACGCTGCGCGATCGAAAGCTGTGTGTCGGGTATGTTTTGCGCGCTCGTGGCCTTGTCCACTTCGGTGATGATGTTATGGATGAGGTCGTAGCATGCCTTCCTCTGTTCGTAGAGTTCTTTCCTGGGATCATCGGTTGGCGATCCATCTTTCACCCAGCTGCCAGCTCGGTTCGCACGATCAACCTGCTTCGCAACCTCAAGAACGAGTTCGATCGACCCAGCCCAGAACTGCATTTTAACATACGCTTCGATCCCTTGTCGGAGAACTTCCATCCTAAGCGATCCAGCGACTTTCTCGAACAGACGTAGTGACTCGTTCAGTAGCCTACGCCCAGTCTCTGTGTCCTTGCCCGCCTCTTCTGCCTTCTTCAACATCTCTTGAGCCTTGAAGACGACAACGTCGTCCGCACTGCAGAAAGTGCCGCACTTCCGTCTCAGTGCCTCTGCTACCGTCTCGACATTACTTCCCGCAGCGATGTTCCTGTTGACAATAGCCTTGACCAGCTCTTTCGCCAATTCCTTGCCTTGGGTGCTGGTGAAGAGGGTCTCGAAGGTGAGCTGCCTCACCGCTTGCCGAGCTTGATCTGAGAGCGACAGGATAATCTCGTCGACTCTGTTGTCGAACAATACCAGCACAAAAGCCATGCCTTCGATCACGTCCGCAATCAATTTCACCAATGAGCTCAAAGCCTGATGTTCGCCTTGCAGAGCCATCTCCTCTTGCTTGCTTCCAACGCGGCCCAACGCCTCTGGTCCTGCCAAGCCCTCGATGAAGCTTTTGTTCTGATCCAGAAACTCTTGCAGATTTGTCAGATCTCTCTGAACATCTCTCAGCTTCTCAAGCGGCACGGTGGGGTTGACCGTCAGTCCTCCAGTTGGGGTCGCGGTCTCCTGCAATATCGGCGCCTTCCACACGGATCGCACAAGCCTGCCGATGTAAAGCGCCATGCCTTCATGCCGTGGAGACGGTCGAACGGTATCGACGGCGGATTCGCCACGATTCAGAGCGTAATTCTCATTGACGATGGCTTTCCCACCCTGTGTAATGAAGACTTTTCTCGCTGCAGCAACAACCTCTGGGTCAGTCAGGCTCCCTACTCTCGCACCATCAGTGCTGACATCCAAAGCCTGGCCACATGTCACAGCGAGTGTAGTTGCGATGGTCTCGGCACGACCATAGAAGCGGACGAATGAGTTGACTGCGGATTCCAGCGACTCATCATTGATTTTGTGTTGCTTAAGGAGTGTAGCAAAGATGTCAACCATGCGCCTTCTTCTGATCGTATGAACGCCTGTGTGTGTAAGCACTGCAATCTCAGTTGTAGGCTTGTCGAATTGAACCGCGAGTTCATTGCCAAATCCTTGCGGGGTAGATGCCGCAGAGAACTCAGCAGTAACGAGACCGATGTCTTGCGCGATACCGCTGATTGAAAGCGTCATGCCGGTTTCAATGAACTTGGCGCCTTGTAATGTGTCCGAGCGTCCTGCTATCCGTCCCGTATCGGGAGCTGAGATGAAGAGATTGTCCATGGTGTTGTTGCCTTGGTTAAAGAGGTCGAAGAAGAAGCCCGGAGCGAAGCGAGCACTGCTCTGTGTGCCGGTGAGATAGCGAGAGTTCGTGTCGACAAGTTGATTCTGTCCATAAATACGGTTTGGAGATGGAGTTCGCTTGGGGGAGCCTGCTCTGGATTTGTGCTCTGATGGCGGAAATTTGACGTGGTGCACTTGCATGCTTGAGGGTGCACTGGTGGAATCGGTGGAGAAGTAGGTGCCAGACGTAGCGCTGAGGAATATCCGACACCCTGTATTTGTCGTGGCCATCAGATTCAGTCTCGATGCTTCCCGTGCAGAGATGGGACTGATCGAAACAATCCCAACGCCCGGCCTGAAGAGCTCCGAGTTTCGAACCATGTGCATGACATTCGAGATCACGTTTGAGAGCGTCCTCGTAATCACCAGGTTCAGTGTCGAGCTGGTTGCCATGTGGAACACTCTGATGGTGCTTTGATTTGACAGCGTATATACCAGATTGCGTGTATCGTCCACAATTATCTGTGTAACCGCTTCTGGAGGCCCTCTTGTTCCGAATGTGATGGTGGGCATAACAGAGGTCAAGCCTTTGCTTGTATGGTTCACTCTTCCACAGCGATTTGCGAACCATTTCTCCTCTTGCTGGTACGTGAGCTCGTAGACGTCGTTCGATGATCGGCCGGCAAAGAATATGCGCCCGGTCTTGTCGCTTCCAGCGACACAGGTTGCGTCAATGCCCTTGATTGATGCCTGCATCTTTGTTTGATACAGCCTGACAGTGACTACACCACTGGCCGCCTTTTCTGTCGCCAAGCCAATGAGCAAGATATCGCTCGTCGTCGCGACAACGATCATATGTGTGATTTCCTTTATGAACACGCCCTCCCGCGGCTTCACCAGCTTCACGCTCATTATGCTGTTCGGCTGCTCTTCGAAACCAATGAGCTGTGGGTCTGGCGCTGTGTAGTCCCACAGATAGAGAGCATTGTCGATGCTTAACCACGCATGGTGTAGCTCTGCGAAAAGGCCCATCATTGTGTGAACCTGCGCTTGATTGTATTGCTCGAAGATTTTGTCCGGAAGAGCGTACGTTTTCATGCGCTGGAAAGGTGCCATTGCACCTGAAGGCGATGTGGAGATGTCGTAGTCAGAAGATATGCCCTCTGTTGATGTATTAGATCACTGCAAATAATTTTCACGCGTAAGACTTACGAATTATGTAGGTATCGAGATCTGGATATCGAGCATCCACCGCGAGCATCTCATTCACCGTCCTTGCTGCTCTTGATGCCAAAGTTGCCGAAGAGCTTCCACCTACTCCATTGACTTGCGACTGCGACTGTGATGGCGCTGGCCCCACCGGTCCGCCATTTTGCTGTATTGCGCTTCCAGAAGCGCCGAAAACTGGAGGCTGGGAAGCTGTCGCGCGACTCGGAGCAGGCGTCTGAATGAAATTCCCTGGAAGAGGTCGCTGTGGTGTGACTGGCGGTAGCGACATTGTTGCGCTTCGCAGAAGCGCCTGTGGCGAGGAAGAGAGGAGAGAGGTTGAGGAGGGGATTGTGGTGTTGAAGCTTTCGAGATCCAAAAGTCGCGATGGTCGCGTTTGGAGGTCGGAGGGTGTGGCCCGTGCGCTATTCAAGCTTAAACTTTTTGGGGACACCAGCCTCCCAATCGCATTCTCTATTCACAGTGATTTCCTCAATTGAGACACAATAGGAATGCGCTGAGTGTCCTTTGACTACTCCTATTTCCTCATTTAGTAGCTACAAGTTCCTTTCCTTCCGAGTCTACAGCGCACTCTTGATCAATCAAAGCTCCTTAAGCTGCTCACCTTCATCATGGCAACAACTCTACGATTCGCTGCTTGCGCTCTCCGCGTTTCTTCAAGTCGTTCAATCACACCCCGTGCAAGCAATCCTTCCTCGATATGCCAGAAGTGCCTCCGTGCATTTTCCTCATCGCAAAGACGGTCGTCAACTGCACCGTCTCCAGCATCACCAATACTAGTCAAGCTCCGTGGTGACCTCAAGTCCGCAATGCGGGCAAAGGACACAGCCCGGCTGTCAGTTCTTCGTGCTCTGCTTGCCGACATCACTAATGCGTCGAAAACATCCTCTCCAATAACGACAAACCCACAATTCCTCTCATTACTTCGCAAAAGACTGGCAGCAGCGGAAACAGCTGTGGAGGAATTCAAATCTGTCAGCCGACAGGATCTCGTTGACAAGGAGGAGGGACAAATGGAAGTGCTGCAAGGCTATGTAAAGGACGTTGGAGGGGATACGATGAATCCGGAGGAGTTAAAGAGCGCCATAGAGGAGGTGGTAGAAGAGATGAAAGCACAAGGCAAAGTCGTAATGGGAGAAGCATTGAAGAAGCTCTTAGGCCCAGGTGGAAAGTTGGAAGGAAAGGGTGCGGATGGGAAGGAGGTAGCGAAGGTTGTCAGGTCGATGATATTGTAAGGGATATGTAACAAGTCATTTGCATTTGGCCATAACATCCAAAATCTATCAAGCTGGACATTTTCACCCATAGAGGATGAGACTTGTATAATAGAATCACATGCGCAGCGTATGCCACTCTGTACAAATAAATGTATCAAGGGCTGTCTGGTCATGACTCTGACGCTGAGCTTCAGAGACTTGATCGAGGCAAGCCAGGGAGATCCAAGAAAGATTTGAAAATGCATTTAAGACTTTTCTCTGGCAGACTAATGTATAGGGGTATCGCATGGTGTGTGTATTTTATGCTGGATGGCATCTCTGCCAGGGTTGAGGTGGTCTACTGACGCGGTTGTTCGAGCATCAACCGTACTTTCGAAGGCATTTCTTCCAGCGCGTCCGGACTCTGCGTGCAGCATTACTTCAATCGTGCGCCGGCTCTCAGCAAACAGCACGAACATCTTGTTTGAATCTCAATTTAGACCCCGTCCGTCCAACTATCTATGCGGAAATAGAGCGCTGGATTTCACGTGCAATCCCGTGACCGGCCGATTTTACGCGTCTTAGCAACGAGGCACTTCACTTCAAGTTTCCACCGCGAGCTCTCTCGCGCAACTCTATCTCGCTCCCCCTTCCTATTCTACTTCTATCCGTCGCTCTAATCATGGGTTTGGGACCATATTGCCCGTACATATAACGATACCAACCTAACCGTAATTATATCGCATCTTCATAGCTGTCTACTGCTACCAACTTTACCATTACCTTCCTAGCCGAAAGTTTGACCAAATCAAGCAATGGGGAATGGGACAAGATACCTCCCTTTCATCTAGCATCCTCGGGCCTGGCCTGACCGTCATTCCTCAGCGAAGTGCGGCCTCCTTTACAAGAGAACTTCCCACTAGGATGCCTCTTTAGCTACGAGAACTGACGGTACCGATGCCAAATCTCGATAACTATAAACAGAAGGCTAATGAGAATGGCTACGTGGCAGAGTAGTGATGATAGTCGATTAACTTACGGATGTGTAAAGAGAGCATCTGCCTACACCTGCTCCTCAACTTGCGACACTCTATGTTGCCCTGTTTCTGGCTCGCAATGGTTCGGTCCTCTGGTCCGCTCATGACCTCCATGGTCGGTATAGCTGATGTTAACACGGTCGTTCCAGCTACTAATCCCATCAGTGACGCGGTCGATCCCGGTAGCAGTATAGTGGTCCTAAACGAGTCTTAGTGTTCAGAGAATCTATAGGATCATTACGACGTGACCAGAGGGCATGAGAGCTCGAGTACTGAGGAAGGATGCTTCGGCGAAGAGCGTTTAGTAGTCTCTTAGAAGAGTGACATCTGACCGCCTCAGGTTGGGATCTTGCATAAACGGACGTATGGAAGCAACCTGGATCGGCAAAAGACGCCTTGGGAAATGGGCCGTACGTAACGGTCAAAAATAGCGAAATTCATATCTTCTCTAATAATCTCTACGTAGGCTGAGTTGTCCGTCCAAGGAACGTATCAAAAGACGTCGGCTACACGCCCACGGGCCACCTCCACTGACCTTGGGCTTCCTTAGGGTAAGGAGGCCATTATTCAGCCGTGCCGATGTTATACCATACCGCATGATCGTCCCGAGCAGGATTCAAGATTCTGCTACCTTCCGTATTCCGTTCTAGCCTGTCTCGGCGTCACACCAGCCTCATAGAACAGCCGGTTACAGCCTCAGTTGTTTCGGCACGGTGGCCTGAGTTGTAGGAAGTAAATCAGCCTCCCCGTGTGTAATCAGCTTTGATCGACACGCGTCTTCCCTTCCGCGTCCACACTAAATATCCGTTGCAGATCTAAAAATTAGCAGTTTTCGGTGATGGTAGAAATTGACCATAGAACACGGGACGATCATACTAGTGCTTTTGGTCTAAGTACAGGTTCGCATGTCTACTAGTTAAAAGCTATCTACTTGACCTGTTCAGCACAATTTGGCTTGGAGAATTCACCCTAAATTACTTTGTTTGGGTAAAGCGTGTGGCTTTAAGCTAGTAGGCATACGAACTGACGCGTCCATGCTCTGTATAAACGACAGCGGCTGTGACTACCTTTGGCAGTTTTCTCGCGTTCACGCTAGATAATTAAAGAGGAAACTACTACAAGTCAATATCATTAGCCGCGGCATTTTCGAAGAGTGAAAGCGTGCACAAACCGCACAAAATCAGATCACTGTTGTTGGATTGGGTCGATTGGCTGACGCCCCTCACGAGCCACGCTCGTCCGCCAACACTAAATATGCCGGGTAACATAGTAGGCTGAATCGCTCATCCGTATCATTTTACTGTGTTTCACCTTAACAAATCTAGTATAGAATTGAAGCTGCACTTGAGCTACATCCACACTAAACCGAATATGTCATGAGGCGCACCCGATATAGAAACAACCAACGCGAGAAGGATCTACGTGACGTCATACCCAACTTCATCGGAGATTAACATATATGTCTTGGCGCTTCCTTTTTGGCGGTTAACGCTACATACTACTACGAAGATACCTTGCATAGTTGGTGTTGGAGGCGGAAATACGGGGTCGTCTCCTTGCGGAACGCAAGACGGTCAAATCAGCCTTGCGATCCTACTCGTATCTAGGCTCCGTAGTCTAATGACGGGTCGATCCTAACATGAATTATGCTGGGTACCGTTGTTGGCTTCATAGAGAGGAACATAGTAGGATTTGCACCGTCGCCTTTGGGAATCCGTTCTTTCAGTGCAGTAGTAACACAATGTTCGAGCAGTGCTTTGAAGGGGTATAAGTATGTAGCAAGATTCCTGTGTTATCGACCATTCCACACCTTCAACCATCGTCCCTTTGATATCTGGAGATTACTTGTCTTGATCTCCAACTTCCTTCATCTCAGACAAAAAGAACAAAAAAGGAACGAAACGATCGTAATGGTTTCCCCAACAAGGCTCGCTCTGTCGATTGCGTTATCCCTGATCAGCACAACTCAAGGATACGTGATTAAAGTCGACAACCACCAAGGAAATCTCCACAACTACGAGGTCCGATCCAGTAATCTGACGGCGGAGGAATTCCTGAGAACAAGGGAACCAGTTACTTTCCGCCGTGATATCGAAGAACGGAATCTCGGGGAACGACAATGCTTCGCCAGCACCACCTACAGCTATAAAATCATTGGGAATGGCAATCCTCACCAGAACTACAAGATCGGGCAGGTTGCGAATACCTTGATCTCCTGCCCTGGTACTGTAGCGACAGGAGAATCGCACACATTTGGGTGGAGTATTGGTGGAGGGTTTAACCCCGGCTCTGAGGCGTACGACTTTGCCAGCGTCGGCTTCTCAGTAGGTGAGAGCGATACGAAGACAGTCACAGACTCTTTCGAATGCGCCGGCAGTATGACAGAGATATGTGCGATGCATTATACAGCCGTTACGGCCGTCACTGTGGACTTCTACTCAGTAACAGAAAATTGTGGTGTGCAGAGCACGCAAGACGAAGGCACTGGGGTGGTTTATCTACCTAACAGTAACGGCATAGGCAGCACAGTCTCTCGCGGTACCAACTTTGGCGATCGAAATATCATCCAGTGCCGTGGGCAGGCCGCACGCGAAGTCGACTTCTATTGTGGACCCGCGGGTGGGCCAGAATGGTTCGACACCAACGAATATGGTCCCTGGTCCGATGCATACATGGCTGCGCTTGACCCAGCTGGCTGCGCGGTCCCTATTGAGGCTCTGAAATTCGACAGCTGATTGCACCTAGAGCTGAGGAAACGTTTGAGAGACGCAGTTCGGTAACGATGAGGCAGGACGGTGGTGGTTGAACAGACGTTTACTGCTCGGCTACGATAACCAGTTGTGGGAAGTGTTCGCTTCAAACACTTAGCGGTGCCAGGGAGAAAGAGTCTGAGAGGCGAGACGGCTTTTTGTACTCTGCAAATTTCTTTTGCCTATGTCTTGCGTTATCGATTCATGTACATATGCAAGATCGCGTTCTCTTGGCGCTGCCACTCGCCTTTCCATTCCTCCGTGCAATCCAACGCGGCACTTCGGGCCTTTTTCCAGCGAAGCTTCACCTCCGACGTCAACTCCTCTCTCTGCAACTGCAGTGTACTCCGCAACCCCAAAACCCAAATGCAAGGACTCTATGTAGATCTCAACGTGGAGCTTGAGAGTACAATAGGCTAAGTGATATATTTCTCGTTTCATTATCTCCAATATCGAGTACAAACGTATCTCTCTCGAACCTTGAGTCTCTTTAGTCAGTGTAATCCTTCGGAATAAAGTGATTGTCACCGCAATTAAATGTTCCGTCAAGTTTCATGGCCTCCAGAGCTACCGCCGAAAGCCAAGTTTCCTCGAATGATCACCATGCTTTCGTTGTAGATCTCTTCCTGTTCCTGGGAGCAAATTGACAGTAGAAGGTACGTATATAGACAGACGATGGAGGTCAGACAATTGAACGCTTGACTTTCTCCATACGGTTGATGCTCCGGTAGAGGTCGAAATGCGGTCGCCGTTACTTTTTTCGGTCTCTCTATCCTTACTCCCGTATCTTGTTGACGGTTCACCGACACATCGTGGAGGCCCATTGACATGGAGAGATATACGCCATTTGTAAGATTACATTTCTGACCTATCATGAAATTCGTATAACTGACTAAACCAGAGTAACTTTCGGTGACTCGTACACATACGTCCAAGGAACGCGAGGTCATGTCAACTCAACCTTCATCGGCGACCTCCAGAATCTTGCATTCACTCCGGAGCAACTGTTAACAGACTACATTGTACAGAATCAGGTATGTGAGAATCATTGGTACCGGTTTCGAAAGCTGTATACTCACCTATTGCAGACAGGGACAGCAGAAGGTGGCCCAAACTGGGTGGAGTACCTTACTGGCTGCGGACTGAAGCCCGGGCACACACTCCCACGAACCTGTGACTTGCAGCTCTGGGATTTCGCATTTGGTGGATCTGACGTCTCCGAAGAATTGTAAGTCTGCCAAAGGTCTTCTCTAACGGAGCTAACGACAAGCTTCAGTGAGCCATTGCATCATCCGTACACTGTATCGTATGTGAACCAAGTGAAGCAGTACATCGATTACGGCCATGATAAAATTTCTTATCATGGAAACCGCGAATTTTTGGATTCGACATTGGTGGCCGTCTGGATAGGCATCAACGACAGCGGCGATTCTGGAAAGTACAACGTATCGTTCCCAGCTTGGTACGCCAATCTCACTTCGACCATCTTCGATAGCCTGTCGGACATGTATGCACTTGGTTACACTCAATATATGGTCTTGACTCTCCCACCAATGAACCGCCGACCCGGTCTCTGGAACTCAAGTGATCCAGTTCCAAGTGCCCTCCAAATCGAAGAGTGGGACACTGCGCTCAACAATTCGGCCAAGAACTTCGCCGCACAGCACGAAAAGGCTGAAGTGCGAGTATATGATGCAGGGGCGTTTCTCAGCGGTCTCCTGGATGAGCCAGACAAGTATGGCTTCAAGATTACAACGGACTTCTGTCAGGCCTATGATCAGCCTGATATCGATACCAACTACGCTTCGTATGGATGTCTTCCATTGTGGGAGTATTTCTGGTATAATTCTGGGCACATGACAACTCATGTACACAAGCTGTTGGCTGCGGATATTAAGAGCTTCTTGCAGAAGCCAACATTGTACGGGTCGTAGCAGAATTCTGCCCGAAGCGATTTGGAGGCTGGAAGCACAACGGAGAACACTGTTCACGCATATAGGGAAGCCAGTGAATTGAAATGGTGAGAGACCAGACACCAAAAGTAGTGAAATATGATGTTCATTGCATTCGGTGAAGTGAGTTCTTCTCTCGGAAACATCCAGATCTTCATCCAAGACTTCGATTCTCGTTTCCCTTCACCGGCGGAGGGATTAGCACTCGCGTGCTTCCATGGTTTTGGCCGGCTTCATCCCTGACCTGTTCCCCTGAGTCAAACTAATCTAAAGTCAGGCCCTCATTAGATTCCATTAGCATCCCCGTCTATTCCTTGGTTATGAGGCCCCAAGGCTTTCAAGCCCATACTCCTACCGAAAGTCGAACTTGAACGCCGCCGACGTCATCGGATCATGGCGAAAAGTGCACCGAGCGGGAGCAACCGAGAACACACGGCTAGCATGTTCCATGCACAAGCCACTGTGAGCGAGCCAATTGCCTTGGCTATCCAGGTTATGACAGGGAAATATGCTTCATCTGTGCTGATTAGAGGCCGGTGGATATTGTGAGGCTGGGCCTCCAAAGCGAAAATCAAGATCGTCGCTGCCCAAAAGTCGCCTCGGTGACGGCGGAATGGGCGATGCTTTGAGACATGGCCAGCCACAGAAAATCCCTTAAAGACCCATTGCAGAACTCTCCCGCCTCGCTGAGACCCTTCAACTCATTTTCCCTCTCTGCCTGTCGTGCGAGTCGCACAATATCTGCCGCTACTGCAAGGTGCAGTTTACGAGACGTTGACGTCGCCCGCGACTCGGCTGGTGGTGGTGGATGACGTTGCCGTTGCAGCAAGCTCCCCACACCACTTCACGCACCTCACCTCACACCCTGTGAAAGCAGGCTTCGAGCTCAGTCACGCCCGGATTACCCTATCGCACGTGCATACCAACCACCCTTTTCTATCCGGCGAGCCTTTCTCCTTCACGCAGCTTCTCTCACCTCAATTCTAAAGACCCCTCGATTTCGCAAGAAGCAAACATCTTCCTTCTCCACCGACATTTGATCATAGCACTGTATCCGCCACCACAGCAGATATCCAACAATGTCGCGTCGGGAGTCTCACGTCTCCGAACGTGACGTCGCTTTCTTCGACGAGCGGGACGCTCCTGCGCGCAATCGCTGGGACCGCGAGCGCTTCGACCTGCACACTCGTGGCCGCGGCGGCGGCGAACGTGATATCGACATCCGCATCAACGAACGACGAGGCTCTGGGCCCCCCGAACCCGCTCCTGCCCCTCCACCGCCAGCGCCCGCGCGCCGTTCAGTCGTTGAAGAACGAGAGCGATTCTACGAGCGAGACACCTACTCCCCACCCGGCCGTCGTCGCGACCCCTACTGGGACGATCCCACGCCGTCAGAAGTGGCGAGGACGGCCTTAGCACCATATCGTGCGAAGGAGGTTATTCGCGAATATGAGCGCCCTGAGAGGCCACGATTTGTTCGCCGACAGTCGTCCCTCGATACATTTGACAGGAAGCCCGTACGATACGAGCGTGAAGAATGGCGTCCGCCATCATACGTCCCAATACCCTTGCCGATCCGCCGCGATCCTCGCCGCTACGAGGATTTTGAAGAGGTGCGCTGGCGGGAACGCGAGCGCGAGCGCGAGCGCGACCTCTCCCCAGGCTGGGAGGAAGAATACCGTGACGTCCGAGTCCATAGGCGCAGTGCGTCTCGCCGTCGTCGCGGGAAGAGTGTTAGGTCTGCCAGCTCTTCGTCATCGAGCAGCTCTGGAGACCTCGTGAGCGTGAAGAGCTCCAAAACATCGAAGACTGTAGTGGCGCCGCTTCTGGGGAAGAAGGGGAAGACGAGGATGCCAAAGCGTCTGGTACATAAGCAGGCGGTTATTGACATGGGACTGCCCTTCGTCGAGGAGGAACACTTTATCCTTGTGCAGAGGGCATTAGAGAAGGAACACATCGACGAAATCATCAAGAAGAGTGAGGGTTACAAGGACAGTATGTTCCAACCGCCCCATCTGCAATTCCAGGTACAAATAGCTAACCTACCAAACAGCAAAAGTAACATACAAATATGAAGAAGTAAAAGAAAGGGGCGGGGAGGTCAAGGAGGAAGAAAAGATCGTCGAAAAGATCATTGAGGCTCCCCCTCCACTTCCACCACCGCCAATGTTCATGCCGCCTCCAATGCCCCCTCCACCACCAGAGTCGATGCACCATTCTCATTACCCCCATCAATCTCACGCGGGCTCAGTGACTGAGCTCATCGAGGAAAAGAGGATCTACGACAATATTCAGGAACGGGCACCCCGCAGCGAAATAGATCTTTCCGAGCGCTCCGAGCGCATTGAGCGCGTCGACCGTCGCAGCAACCGATCCATCCGCGATGAGATCCGCGCACTCGAGGCGGAGCGTGAAGCCCTGCGCTTTGAACGTCGTGCGGACAAGAAGCTACTCGAGGCGGGTAGACTGAGGGAGGGAGAATACGACGTCAGAGACGTCGAATTGGTCGAGCGGAGACGGCCGGTCGAGGAGGTCATCCGCGTAGAGAAGGATCGACGAGGTCGGTTAGCCCTGGTGAAATCTAATCACTGAGCTCTCATGTGAGTGCGGTGGGGTCATGTGAGAATCCAATCTAATATTGATGTTTTATACAGGGCGACGTGCTCCAGACCCGAAGGCGATAGCATTTGCCATGTCCACCCTCACTTAGGGGGCTAGTGGCGGCATTTGGTTCTTCGACTGCCGGTGCCTTTTACAACTTCGTCGCAACTCCCAGTGAGGGAGCTCAAGATTGCTATTTTACTGCTTCTGTGCTATAAATATGGATTCGGCTTGGAAGAACGATTTTTGGTTCTGGTCGAGATATCACGGATGGCATACTGGTGGCTGCATCTATGGAGAATTTCGGAACGTTTCTAACGGTCGATGATTTGGATTCCTTTCACTCTGTACGATTTAACGGCGGCTATGATGACCCAATTTGATACCTTCAAAATATGGAAAATAGATTCTATGCTATCCGCCCCCACTGTGGTGAAAAAACCCAATCTCCGTTCTAAATTTGCCTATCACATAATCGTAACTCGAGATGTAGGAGCTCTTATTTTGGATCTAAGTTTAATGGAGTATGCTCTCGCAAACTTTGAGGAAGGTCTCCCGCAGCCTGAACTGTGCTTGACCGCTGCGTTCAATCATTGGAGAAGGCTACCCGAAAGCGGCGCACATATATCAGAACTTTGACCATAACTAGATCTGTCTTGACACTCTATCTGCTGCCAGAGCCCTTGATGCGCGATAATGAAATGTTTTTGATAAATGGACGTCTCCACTCACGTGACATCGCGTTTTGCTTCAGATTCGTGTTCACTGGAGCTCGCTCAAGAAACAAACTTGAAACATTTCAGTTTCCGGAATCGTTCTATCAAAGAGGAATCTGCGGGTCTGAGAACGAACACTTTGTCCGGAGATCGAGCAGCCTTGACTGAGAATTGGCTTCCATGACCAGGGGATCCCTTGAGTGGAAACATGCCTATGTGCATTGAGTGTCGGTACGTATCCATTCAAATAGTGTATATTCCATGTCTCTACGTACTATAAGAAAGCTTTTGATCACCACTTTAACTACTTGACGCGTTTGGTCTTTAGTCTTCTTCTGTTTCGCAAGCTTGAGTCCCCATAATGTCATTCTCGCTTGTTATTACCAACTCGGAAGCGCCACGAAGTCCTATTCTCGTGGGGAATATCGTGCTCACTTACATCTTAGATATCCTGTGAAATCATTATACACAACATACAGCAAAGCCGACGATCGCTCTCTCGGAAAGGGTGTCCGGCTCACCCAATGTCCGAGGTGCAAGCGCTTCGCAGACAAATATGTTGAGCATGACTTTGTCGTGCTATTCATTGATCTTGTCCTGATCAAGCCACAAGTACGTCACATTCCATCCGTTTTGGTATTTTTTGAGTGATCGTGGCTCACGTTTTTGCTCCCGTCCTGACGATTCAGCTCACTTCATGCATATATCTTGCCCTTGTGCTGATGAAATTCTCAGGTATACAGACATCTATTATTTAATCGTCTCGGCCGCGAAGATGATCGATTCGACGTACGCATCTTAAGACCCTATCTATATTCCAAAAATTCACTCATCAAATGCTACAGGATTCAATAATCCGTCTCGCCGTCCTCCTTCTCCTCTTCGACGTCTACCTAACCTGGGCACGCATCGAGAAATCCTCGCACCCCGCCCACACCGACAACCCGCTTCCCCCATCCCCGCTCTCATCCCAACCTCTCGTCCTGCAGTATCTCTTCTTTCTCGCGCTCTGCGCCATCTCCACACTCGCATTCCACCTCCCCATCCGCCTCCTCTGCAAATACCCACCGCACTACCTCTCCACCGAGACTCAAGGCGGATTCGGAATCTTCCCGTACTATCCGCACCCGAACCCGTTGTCGACGGCGCTGCTGGTGTCCAGCTGCACGAAGCTCTTCCCACTGCTGCTGATCGTGTGGGAGTACGATCTGCCGAGCTCGGCGAGCGCGGTCAGCTGGGCGGTCATTGTGAACAATATCGCAGCGCTGGAGATCCTGATGGACTGTGGGTATGTGAGGGCAGCGCTGCTGGTGGCAATTGGGGCCGGGTGTAGGGCAACGCTGAGTTGGGCGGTTCTGAGGGCTGTGGGGATGGAGGGGAGGTTGGGGTGGAGTTGGCAAGATGTGCCAGGGAGCTCGTTGGTGGAGTGGGCTGTGGGTTGGTGATTACGATTCTGTATGATAGTAACTGGAGTTTATGTGATTCGTGCTGGCTCGTCGCGGGTACATAGTGACAGCCCGCAACTTTCAAAGAAGGAAGTGAACTTGCTGGTATCCATTATGATTCGCGCGGAAATGTACAAAGATGATATCCACGTATTCAGCGCCGTGAAACTCCGTCCAGTGCTCAATATACAGGGACGCTTGAGATCCTCTCCGGCCTCGACTGTAGATGTGATCTCCTTCCTCCCAAATGCACGCTAATCTCATCCGGCATGTGCCCTCAAATCATTCCGTCTCGGCTCGATGAGTGGATGCCATTGCGCAAGGAAGGTAATCGCCCACATGATGAAGCAGGACCACGCGGAGAGGATGAGGGAGGATCGCCAGACTCTGTTTCCGAGAAGCGCATCAGTAAGTCTCTTACTCACAGAATACCTCTAAACCCTAAGAGTACAATGTTGAAGGCAGGTTCGAGGCTAGACACATACGTTTGATTTTCGCCCTTTGGCGACACGAACCAGGCGACGGCGCTGAAGACGATGATGAAAACAAGGCCAATGATTAGGGACCAGCTGGGGACAATGTCAGCTCTCTGCATACGAGGGTTAAGGGAGGAGAGCATACCCGTTCGCCATTTTGACTGCACGGTTGTTCAGGATGATATCGGTTGATCTGAAGAGCTCCAGAGCTGCCTGCTCTCTTTCGATGTGATGTTCGGAGGTCGGAGTTTGAGATCACGTGACTTTAGATGATGCCACGGCAGAGTCTTATCTCCAATGAGAGCGTGCGAATTGCTCCTTCTTTCTTTTCTTTCCTTCTTTCTCTTCTTTTAGAATATTTTCAAGATATCTTTTTAATGATTCTTTCCATCAGCTGTCACGATTGTCCATTCTCGCCGAGCAATTGGTTAGAGGGACGGTTGAGCAAACCGCTGTTGAAATAAAAATTTACACGCTGTGCGACGGGCAAGCTTTTCAACTTCACATCACGCGAGACGAGTTAAGACTTGGAATCTTCCGTGCTCTACTTTTGGGTTCTCTTCATAGGTCTAGACAGCTTCAGCAACTATTCACTTCG
The DNA here is from genome assembly GCA_010015805.1 of Rhizodiscina lignyota. NCBI lineage: Eukaryota > Fungi > Ascomycota > Dothideomycetes > Aulographales > Rhizodiscinaceae > Rhizodiscina > Rhizodiscina lignyota. The sequence goes on from ML978126.1 coordinate 745,681, forward strand.
CCAGCTAACTAGGACACCCATCTCATCTTGAGAATTCCACTATGGCAAACGGAGAATCCCCTTCTCTCGCTTCATACAAATCAAAGTTTCTATCAGACTGCGTGTCTGCCGAAGCGCTGAAGTTCGGCACGTTCACACTCAAATCGAAACGTATATCGCCATACTTCTTCAATGCTGGTCTTTTCCATTCAGCAAAGCTCGCCAGGTCAATCTCGGCTGCATATGCCTCTACTCTAGCATCCGCAAACATTGAGTTCGACGTACTGTTTGGGCCCGCATACAAAGGCATCCCGCTCGCCGCTCTCACTGTCGACAAGCTTGGCGGGATTGACCCGAAGTATGAGAACATCAGCTACAGCTTCAACCGCAAGGAGGCAAAAGATCACGGCGAGGGCGGGAACATCGTCGGCGCCAGCCTCACGGGGAAACGAATTGTTATCATCGACGACGTGATTACGGCGGGCACGGCGATTCGTGAGGCCATTGAGATCATCAAGAGGGAAGGCGGCACGCTTGTTGGGATCCTTGTAGCTTTCGATCGGTTGGAAAAGACGCCGAGTGCCAACGATGATGACGGACAGCCGAGACCGAGCGCGATTGGGGAGGTCAGGAGACAGTATGGGATCCCTGTGATGGCTATTCTGACGCTAGATGATGTCGTGGAGTACTTGCGAGGCATTGGTACCGAGGACGACATCAAGAGGCTTGAGGAGTATCGGACGAAATATAAGGCGAGTGACTGAGAGGGAGTGAATAGCTGGCTGCCTTTGTTTGCTGGTACGCAAAGAAATAGAATGCAAATTTCGGAGCATCTGCCTGACTCATTGAAAAAGATCCCGGACATTCTCTAACTGAGACTTATTCAATAGTCTCACTCGGGTGGCCAACTGACAGCAGCTGAGACAGTCATCCACGTGGCTTAGCTGCGGGAAGGGTTGACTTGTCCTTCTGCTAGCCCACACACATTATTGAGAACAGGTTCGAGCAGAGGAAGCATGTTTCTGTTCTAGCGATATGTACACTCAGTCTCTTGGACTGAGCCCATCAATCTCCGTTTCCCCTTTCGAACCTGTCCTTTGAATGGTTTAACTGACATGCGACCCGCCACCTGATGCAGCCCTAAGCTACGCTGAGCTCCTTAGCAGGCTTCCTCCGGTTTCCGGTTCCGCATATGAGGAAATCAAATGGCTGCTGACTGCCATCCAATAGGGGGACTCCGCGAAACCAACCATAGGGGTGGTAGCGAGGACCGCCGTGAAATCCTCCCTCCCACGCCTCACTCCTCGCAAAAGAAGTTGAAGCACGCGTTGCTTGTAGGACGAAAAACTCCGCCGCTTTCCCGAATGCCCACACACGGAGCAAATGCGGTTGGCCTCCGAGAGACTAACTCGAGGTCCTCCCGTGGATCGTAGTATCCTCGAATCCTTAACAAAAAACGTCGAACATCAGCGTCGCTAAAAAGATGCTCACCGATTCCTGAAGGTGGATGCGTGTCGTACGACATTCTTATGAGATTCGAACACTTTGCGGTCTTCGGAAGGTGTGAATCCTTTTTATTCATCGATTCATTGCAAGAAAACCGCATCCACCAAATGCAAAGCGAAACGAACAGTCACAAATACGTTCAGGTCATCTGTACATCGCCATCACCATCCTGCCATTCATAGAACGCTGCAAGTAAAGCATCCGAGTCGGATAGGTCCGGATCGAGCTCCCTGATAGACCCAAATTCGCGCTCAACAATTTGAGCAGCATTTCGCTCTGCTGTCCGTCCAAAGCCTGATTATCTGGTCGCGACGAGCTCGATTCAAGCGTTTCGACAGATGGAGACTTGTCCTGAGTGACTTCGGCGTCACTCTCGTCCCATTCGTCGAAGCTCTTGTCCCATTCGTCGAATGCCTCAGAAGAGCTCAATTCGGAATCTTCGACAGATTCAATCTCATCCTCGAAAATATGGCTTTCTGTGCTAGTGGCCATGGAAACGCCATTCGGCTGCCCAGAAAATGTAGCAGGTGAGCTCTGAGCCTTGTGCTCCTGGAGAAGTGAAGCGACGGCAAAGTGGCCATTTAGCCTTGCTCTTTTAAAAGCTCGATCATACTGACCAGCCCCACTCTTACCAATGTCAGCACCACAATCCAGCAAAAACTTGACGATATCGATTCGGCCATGCTCTGCTGCACCTTCAAGGGCCGTTCTCCCGTCTGTTTCTGCCGGTGGAGCGTTCACGTCGGCGTCGCGCTCCACGAATAACACGACCAATCCGAGGTAGCCCTGCATTGCTGCATATTGAAGCGCTGTTGCCCCCTTATCTGGCGCTGCAGGTGCGTTTACGTCTGCTCCATTCTCCAGTAGAACATCGATTATTGGCTTCGAGCCCTCCTGGGTGGCCATTTGTAGAGGGGTGGAAGGCCATGACCATGAGGTAGTACTGTCTACTTTTGCGCCGTGGTGTAACAATAGTTTTACAGTGTCTCTATACCCAACATTCACTGCGAGCTGCAGAGGAGTCGGCAAATACTTCGAATCAAGCAATTTAAGATCGGGCCACTGCACACCACGGAGGAAGAACCACCAGCGTTCATAGGGTTCATCATTATTCTGCTTATCGGGATCCAGTCTCACGATGTTCGCGGTGATGAGGATCGTGGCCATCTCTAATCGGTGCTCCAGTATAGCTGTCAACAATGCCCAGCTACCGATGTTATCACAGTCGAAACCTGCAGGATCTTGGGGGAGCGATTTGATGCGTTCAACGAGAATTCGCAGGATCCCTTCATTTCCTCCGATCACGGGCCTCGGCAATGCCCAGCGATCCATTGGATTCGCACCTTCCTGCAAGAGCAGTTCAACGAAGTATGGGTCTCCACCCCAAGCAGCAACCTCCAGGGGAGATTCAACTGATTGTGATCTATTTGTGTTAGCCCCCAGCTGAAGGAGTTGGTGGACCAGATCTTGATTTCTGCACCATATCGCCATTGTGAGCGGAAATTGAACATTGTACAGCCTAGCATCCCGCCCTCGAGCGTTTATGTCAGCTGTCGATTCAAGAACTTTTTGAATCACGACTGGGTTGCCCCATTCGATGGCGTGAACAAGAGTATCTGTTCTGTTCCTGCATGCGTAAGAGTCGTTGCAGCATTGGCAACCTCCAGACTTAATGGAGCCTCGATTGACATCGGCTCCTGCATCGAGCAACTTCAGGACCATTTCCTCATTCCGATGCGATATAGCGAGCATGAGAGCGGTCTCACCACGCAATGCCGATTTGCGATAAGAGGTTTCGGTTCCAGACACGTTAACATCAGCGCCTATTGAAATCAGATAATACACCATATCGAAGTGAGATTCCTTCAAGGCGTAACATATAGAACTTCCAAGCGAATTCAATATGGCAGTACGATGCAAGCCCCCGAGGATGAGAACCTGTTTTAGGGCGCTGCCACCTCGTTCGCAGCATGACTCAATTGCGTTCCGGAGACCCGGAGAGTCGACAATGGCCATGCTGGGTGTAATCCATTTCGTGCCAAAGAGGTCGTCGATGAGCGAGGACATATTATACCTAATTCCGGATAAGAGCAAGTTGTTTCGAGCTAGCGTACAACACTCTGAGAAATGAAGTACTCTGACTTTGGTCTGCGCGCAAAATCTGCTCCAGAAAAGCGAGATAACGTTCGTTGCTTCCAATGGCAATGGAGAACCGATATTACACAGTGCATTGTCGAATGCATTGGCCAGAAGATATTCGACGATTTCGACATCAGAATTTTCGTCTACATCTGCCCAGACCTCCGTGGTTATAAGCGCTCCATATTCTAAGAGCAGTTCGACTGTATCTCTTCCACTAACAAGGGCAAATGCCAAGGGACGGCCGAAGGTCACTTTCGGGCAGCCACAGTTTGCGTTCACGTCCGCACCTGCATCTAGTAGACTCCGGATGACACTAAACTCTTCCATTGATCCGTAATCAAAGCAGCAGGTACTGGCTGGATCTGAGGGCAAGTCATTAAAACGCTCGGGATGGAAGACTTCGTGCAGTGCCGTGGTTTTCTGTCTGGTCTTGTAATCAACCCTGGCTCCTTTGGCGAGAAAAAGGTCGACGAGTTGTTTATCCGTGTAATACGCGGCGACTGTAAGAGGGGACTGGCTATAACGCAGTCTACTAAGACAACCGTCAAGGGGATTTGCCATAATCATATCGTACGACTTATCATGTATGGTTTCAGTTTCCGTTGGGTTAAGCTTGGCGCCTTTCGTCAAAAGGGCGTCGATTAGAGTCAAGAAATCGCTCCGAGTGTCATTGCCAGCAACAGGGTAGCGATGAAATCCAAAAATAGCAAGAACAAGAATGCTCATATCCCAACCTCTTTCACTTTCGTCAATATATGCCCCAAATTCCAGCAGATCCAGAGCCATATCTGGACGTCTAGATAAACATGCATACTGCAAAGGTGTGCAGGTGCCGTAGCTGGCGATGTGTCTACACTGATTACCATTTGGATTCACACCTGCCCGCAGCAAATGTCTCACAGTGTAGAGATCCCCAGCTTCGACTGTTAAACGAAACAGTTGCTCTCTGAGCGCTTGCGCCGTTGGTGTTCGCATATCGCAAAGAGCGTCAAGGTATCGTAAAACGCCGTGATTTTTCAGGCTTTTGAGCACCTCTTTACTCTGTGATCCGGCAGGAAAATTGTTTGACGCGAGAGAAATCGCTATGTTAAGAAAGTCACCAGAGTCAATGCAATTGTATCTTTCGATGGTAAGCCCCTGACCAAAGACTATGTTTGGAAGAATAGCATTCAGCTTTCGTGCAGTCAAACTGATCTTCGAACATTCGGAAACCTTTGGAAGGAGAAATGAGAGTGCCTGAAGGTCTGGTTTGAGAGTGACGATAGTTTCTGGTGGTGATTTCATCAGCACTAAAGGTAGGGTAGTGGGTGGATACGCTCCAATTACATACGGAGAAAAGGTCCCGCCTCGGCTTGAAACTTTAGTATTGGCAGGCTTTGAAGAGCCTGAAAAATATATTCGGTTGGATTCTGGTTTGGATAGGTCAGAGTACAATAATCGAAGCTGACAGGTGTTCGGGGCGTTGGACCTTTGTATTTCTCAGCTTTAACTTTAGATCAAGGGGAGAGCATACCCACCATCAACAGCGTAAATCCGATCCACACTAGTTGTATGAGTACTCTGGCGTCTACTCTCCGTTTCGACTTTCTTTTGAGACAGAAATTGGCCCTGGTAGTAAATGATGGTCTGTTTGCCCATCATTTTCCGTTTTGATATTATCACGTCGATTTCGGTCCAACTCTTGCAATTTGTGTTCTTGCGAAAGCCCCATTCTTTGATTTTTCGCTCGAACTGTTTTGGCCTAGATATACCAATGTCAATATTTCTCAGTGGAGTGCATCTTGGAACAGCATTGGCTCATCAAGCTGCAGTCAACGCTATCGCTGATCGCTGGCTGACGGCAGTCTCAATACTAACGGGGCAGAAAAGTTGCTACATACGTTGCAATAAAGTCAAAACGATCTTTCATGATCTCGACCAACCCTCTCTCTCTTCCATGACCTTTACGTGCTCTGCTCGTTTGAAGTGGATGGGTTTGGTAGAGCCCTTGAATAGTGTCCTTGAATTCCTCCCACTTTTCAGAGGGGATAGGCTTTGCCATGATGGATGAAGAGAACTATGGGCATAATGGTAGAATAGAGCTTGCGGTGCACTATGGCTATGCAGCGATCATTTCGGTCCGGGGGAGTGTTGGTTTATTGAGGGAATTCAAGAGCGTAGTTTGGCAAAGCCATATGTTCATGAGGCTGGCCGGTGAAGATGCGGAGCCTTGCCCTGGACTGGCTTTTTGATTGGCTCAGAACAAAATCCCTTCGACTCCCCCCTGCCTCTGACGCACAGTGAATGTGACAAGTTCAGTAAGGTGTGGGGCGAGGGCGTCCGCTCCACAGCTCGTGACGCGTTCTCGCCTGTTCCGATCCTAACGAAATTTCCACAGTCGATTGGCAGAGAGCAGAATCCGCTCCCCACGGGCCACGATCCTTGTTCCAACTTCTTGATGCGAAACTCTTTCGACTCGGAGCACAGAAAATAGCAACTCGCTACTTATTGGACGGCATCAAAACCCGCATAGAGTGCCTCAAGGCAAACTCAATATCCACGGCTGTCGAGGTGGCTGCCCGGCATTCTCGTGGCCTTGGGCCCCTTCGTCATGTCCACAAAAGCATGCGACCAGTTTTCACTTCGGCTCGGATTGGCTGAAACCAAAATCCTCAGTTTTGATGGCCGAGACTGCCATATTCAGATTCTAGTGTGCCTATATTCATGATATGAGAACTGGTAGTATAAGTTTTAAATATCTCGCAATATTCGATGTGAAAGCGCAAGTTCTAAATACATATGAGAATAGCTCAAACTTAGGCATCTAGGTCTTTTCCACTCGCATCTCCATATCCTTTTTATCGAAATATACTGCATAATGCAGCCACAGATTATCATTGCTCTCGTAACCCTTCTGGTTGTTTCACCGCCAACAATTCTTCTCCTCTGGACATTGCTTCGTCGTCACGTAAACTCGAACGGTGATTATTTCTCTGCTCTGTTAGGAAATAAACTCTTGTTCTGAGAGTAACATGACTTAGGGAATGAGAATGGAACTCCAAGCATTGGCATCGACGATGAGCTTAACGAGACTCGTGGAGCATCCCACATCGACCAACCCGGTAGGTAGAGAGCTTGCATATGACCTCGAATACGAGCGGGAAAATGCTGATGAGAGGGCCAGGAAACACTGGAACTGCTTCTAAGCCCCTAGGAACAAGTACAATTAGTGTCCTCACCGCAGACCCTCGTGCCGACAGCGAGTCCAATATCCCCCTCACGGCCAGGAATGCTGCAGGCTGACTAAGCCCTCCCAAGCAGGGGCTTAGCACCCATAAACAATATTGTAAACAAGCGAATTCTAGGTGCATCAAGCACCGATTCAAGCCAGAAAATGCCTATTAGATCTCTAATTGATGAGGACCAGGTCCCCCCAGAGCCTCCAGCTAAAAAGCCTCGAAAAACCCCTCCGAAACAGTGGCCAGCGCCTTAATTCACCCCTCTCGAAATCGGCACACAAGCACCGAATATTGGGACTCCAGCACCTAAAGTACAGCACTTTCAGCACCCATATGAGGTCTTTAAAGCCTTCTTCAATGATCAGTGGATACAGTACCTTCATATTGCGACAAACAGAAGGGCAGGCACCGAGAGAGAGGGTACACAAGCACCGAATGCAAGAGCCTGGAAGCCAACACAATCTGAAGAGATAGAGGCTTATCTAGGAGTGCTGCTCTGGGTGGGTTTGCACCCAGCTGGGCCTCTAGAAGACTACTGGAATACTAGCAGCCAGAAGCCGATCCACAGGCCGATTCAGGACTCGCTTTCAAGGCAGAGGTGGCAGCAAATCCACCGCTACTTTCAGTTGCCAGGCACCCAGGAAACAGGTGCTGCTGTGCCTAGTACTCCTTTCAAGGCTTATTCAAAGGTATGGGTACTTAGTACTCATCTACAGGAGCAATCAAAGCTGCTCTAGGTGCCTGGCAAGCACCTAGCTATTGATGAAACAATCACCCGATTCCAAGGCCGTGCTAAGGAGACTGTGAATATCCCAAGCAAACCAGAGCCTGAGGGCTTCAAGATCTGGGTCCTAGGTGACTCTGGGTACGTGTTACAGTGGCTATTCCACTCAAAAGGCACCCTAAAAGGCCAGGGGCCACAGGGGCTTGATGGCACCTAGAATGGTATTTCAAAAACAGAGCAGGTAGTACTCCAGCTAGTACATAACCTCCTAGTACCCCCAAACCAGCATGTAATCTGGCTTGACAATCTCTTTAGCTCTGAAGGCCTTTTCAGTACCTTAAGAGCCCAGGGCATCGGTGCTGCGGGTACTGTACGCACCTAGAACACAGAAAGAGAGCAACAGGAGGAGGATTCAAGCACCCAGCAGCCTCAAAGCACCTAGAACAGCACCCAGCTCAGTACCCAGCCGCCCTAGGGCACTCAAAACAGCACTCAGGCGCCTCAGGGCACCCAGAGCACCCAGGGCACCCAGGGCACCTGGAGCACCCGCGCGAGGGCCCAGAAGGCCGCCCCAAACAGAGGCCTTACCAAGCGAATTGCAGCAATCAAGCCGGCTGGCTTAGGCATCCCCTGGGGCACTGAGTACCTGGACTGCAGCCAGGGGGGCCAGGTGCTGCAAATGGCTATCAAGGACCAAGTGCCAGTACTGTTTATGAGTACTGTGCACTCACTTGATATAGAAGGCCACCTGGAGCGAGTCCTGAGGCACCGGAAGCGGCCTATGAATGGCAACAGCTTAGCAAAGGCGCCCTTCGGGGGCTTACCAACCAAAACCCTCCCGTTTCCAGTACCTTTAGATGACTACAATCATCATATGGGTGCAGTCGACCGAGCAGATCAACTATCTAGGTGCTTTGAGCCTCAGTTTCGGCTACAGAAGACCTGGATGCCTCTATTTAGGTGGCTACTCATGACAGCTGTCACTAACTCCTGGGTGCTCTGGAGCAGGCGAAGCACCCAGAACAGCACCTACCAGGCTTATTCACACAGGGACTTTATCAGGGAGGTAGCACTAAAGCTGCTTACACGGGTACAGAGGGCCCCAGAGTTTCGAAAGCATCTCCGGCTTCTGGGGGCTATTAGCAAGGCTACAAGCACCCAGCACCACCTGGGAAGGCTCCTGAAAAGGGGCTATTGTATTATTTGTTCAAATATAAGGCAACAGAGCCGTCAGGTGCTTGCGCCTATTATAAACAGTAGTTCTGGGAGGGTGAAAAGGCCTTCACAGTCCTCATTTGGGTGCCTCATATGCGATAAACCTATTTGTAAGGGGGGCAATTGCTTTAGTATACACTTAGAAGTAGTACTATCTAATTAGAATTAAGTTTGAACCGAAAGTTGTTGTATAAATCTAATTTCTAGGTGCTTGATGCACCTGTTTTCCAGGGGGCTTAGTCAGCCTGCAGCATTCCTGGCCGTGAGGGGGATAGGGCCAAGCGAGATAGCTCCATTGAGCGATGCTACTCACGAGACGTATCCGACCTGCAGCATTGCAATAGATAGCCCAGAGGCTGCCGTAAACAATCGAGAAACTATTCGAAAGGGTCCCACTTGGCCAGGAGGGCACCAAGACAAGAAATAACAGAGGGCTGGCTAGACACCAAGTCCATTTAGACTAGTCAGAGAGACGGAAAGGCTTAGAAAATAGGAATCAAAAGATTAACGAAGAGACACTACATGTGGGAAATGTCTGTACAGGGACGGCAAGGCTTTTCGGAGACGTGACATATCAACGTCGTAACAAGAAGCTCTCGGACATGCCAGCTACGCAGTTCAACTATTCCAGAAGATGTTAAAATACGGGTGATTATTATGTGCGCCGAATCGTGCATTTTGCACAGACCATACCGCCCATTTGTTGCTCCCATCAGGGCCAAGCCTCTTTCCCTTAAGACATAACAACCTGTGGCTCTTGTGGCACCAGTACTTCATTAACCTCAACCATGGCCATCTTCGTGTGGTGCATCTCGACCTTCCGCAGAATATCCGCCAGCGCCTTCTGCAGTTCCTTGGGTCCTGCCGACGCTGCGGTAACCAGCCCCTCGACGTCAACAGGCTCATTGCACTCGACGGCCATCAACTGCACCTTCATCCACTGATCCAGTATCTCGATCAGGCCATCGACTTGCGCCTCGGTGTTGTGGGCGTGGAATCGCAGGCGGACGCGCTGCTTGCCGCGCGGCACGACGGGGTACTGGTGCGGCCACGCGACGTAGTCCATGAAGTGCATAAGGGCAACAAGGGACATGGTGTCCGGCGCGATCAAGGGTACAATTTGAGAGAGGTAGGTTTGGGACTCGAAGTCTTCGCCCGTGGGGACTGAGAGGATGCCGGCGGCTTTGGAGGCCGGCCAAGACGGAAGAGCGTGAAGCTTGCTGTAGAAGCGACGGACCAGCGCTTCAATCTTTGCTTGGAGCTTTGTGAAGAATTAGCAGGGGAGCTACTAGCATGGGGGAAGAATACTCACAGGTGCTGTAGACCCATCCTCGAGGAGATCGTACGCACATTTGATTGCTGCTAGGAACGGAAACGAGGGGGATGTGGTGTAGATAATTCCAGGAGCATAGTTGATCAGGTAGTCCCTCACAGTATCGGGACAGAGGACGGCGGCTACGGCTAATTAGAACACAAACTTTCGAGGCTTCTATGGCAAAACCTACCCCCATTTGAACTTAATCCTTTCCCATATGTGTGGAGCCGGATGGCCATCTTGCTCTCGAGCCCTGTCGCAGAGATGTATCCAGCTCCCTTTTCTCCGATCACGCCAGTGGCTTGGGCCTCGTCGACAACAAATATAGCATTTCCGCGCGGGAAGATCTCCGTGGCAATATCTGAGAGCTCTCGAAGCGGAGCAATATCACCGTCCATGGAATACACAGTCTCGACAGCGATCAAGACAGTACGCAGGCCGAGCTTGAAGACGGGGTCGGATTCCCTGACGCGGGTAAGAACCCTGCGGAAATCATCGAGGTTGTTGTGAAGGAAGGACATTTTTGTCGCTGCCCGTGTGACTTTCATGCCAACATGGACGCTCGCATGAATGAATTCATCGTAGATAATGACATCGGTTGGCGAAGGAAGAGATCCAAAGATTGCAATGTTTGCTTCGTAGCCAGAATTGAAGATCAGCGCCGACTCCGCCTTGTGGAAAGCAGCAATCCTCTTTTCCAGCTGGTTGATGTATGGGTTGCTTCCATCAAGCAGGCGGGAGCCTCCACTGCCAAGGGTGAATCCCTTGTTATTCTCCAGCTCTTGCAGAAACCGCTCCCGGAGAATTCCATCCATAGAGAGACCAAGGAAGTCGTTGGAAGCAAAGTCCACCGTGCCTGCTGGCCGCTCTCGGAGGGAGACCATGGCCTTCTTTCTTCTACGGCCATCGAGTGTGGCTTCGAGCATTTGATAGAAATGCGGCTGCCCCTCCATCTGATCGGCCTTCAGTTTCTGGCCGGCGTACCAGCTCTGAAGCATATCGACGACCATTTTGAAAAGAATGAATTTCCGTTCTGTTTTCGGATTTGATAGAGAAACTTCAGAGCTGACACCAAGAAGGAAACTCGGCGTTCTCCACACTGAGCTCCAGACATACACCTAAAAGTACTCTAATATACATTTGGGTCACTGGGTGTAGGGCGCCGGCAAGGCTCCGGTTCCGCGCACGGGCATTCGGCACCCGGTGTGCGAAGTCCATTCCTGTAAGACCGGCGAAGCCGGACTCTGAAGTCTGTACACGGCTCTGGGCGGAGAGCTCGCTGTTGAAGGACGAGTTGTGGGTGGTGAAGATGGACCGGAGGTTCGGCGTTCATTGAGGCGGGTATCATATCACGAGATCTCCATCAACTACACAATAGTGTATATGATAGAGTCAAATTCGTACGAAACAGTCAACTAGGGAGTTCGAAAGGAGTTTTTATATTTCTTTTATCATCGGTAAGCGAAAGCAATTTTTTACTGCATTTTAACCATTATTTGTTTTGAGGTTGGCATAAAGTACGCGCAATGGCAATTAAACGAATCAACGATGCTTCACGAGAACCTCTGTCACGGAATGCAAAGAAACACTTTTGCTCTAGCCACGATCATCGGAAGTTCCTGGTTGAATACTTTGGTCTATCTTGAGCTATCCATGCTGTACAGGAGTTTCGAATAATGCAATGTCCCAGAGCACCTATCGCCAACCCAGTTGAGCATTTCGGACAGTCCAACCTCTAGGATAGCGCCTCGACAAGAGCACCACAACACATGCTCTCAATGTAAATCCAAACCATCGCCCGTGAACGCCAAAGCTCTCCCCAGGTCCTGGTCGGAGTCGAAAAGTGTGAATTGGTCCTTGTCCAACATGTCTTGTCTCGACCGTTTCTTTGGTCTTGAGATTTCATCCCCGCCTAGCCAATCCGACAGCAAAGTGTCGCTAAAGTTAGGTGTGCGGGGACGAATGGCTGAATTGCCGGTAGATACAGAGCCAGAAGGCATGTAATGGCTGAGTAGATCTGGAGGTGTGGAGCCATCTGAGGTCGTCCAGAGAGCGGTGCTGTCCATTCTAGTTCCTTGCGCATGGTTAGGAGATGAAGGTACGGATTTCTGACGGTCTTTGGCGAGATATTGGACGATCTGTGTAAGAGAGCGTAGGAGATCGGACAAGTGAGATTGATAAGTGCCTGTCTGTGATTCGAAAACATGATTGCGCTCGAGCAGGGCGGATGCAAACTCCAAGAGATGCGAGTCGTCGATATCGTATCCACGTGCGACATTATTGAGAGTGTGATGAAAGAGCATTGCGAAATTCAGAGGCGGACAACTGAGAAGGATTCTGGGAGGCGAGATTAGCAAAGAAAGGCAAAATCATCCGGGTAAAGAATTATCAGAAGGCAAACCTTAATATTGTTCCGATAGGAACCAGGCTAAAATCAGCATCTGCTTCCTCCTTCAAGATCTGTATACTCGTTCTTGCGCAAGATAATGCTTCAATGCATGGCTGGACTGGAGCCGGAATGTTACAGACTAAACTCAGGCGTGCCATACATGCGAGATATTTGAGCTCAAGAAGATATGTTGCTACTTCAGCGGAGGCTGGCTGACGACTGATGACGGACGTGAGAGACCTCTCCCATTCGCCGAGTTCAAGACTGAGGTCCTTCGTCGCTTTTATTAGATTGCGATTAGCACGATCCCTAGGACGTCTGATATGAACGCCACGATATATGCGCTCTTCAATTATGGATAATCGAATTCGGAGTGGAAAGCATGCTGAAAAAGGGTCATCTGACTTTTCCGTCGGAACAGGCAGCCAACAGTCATCTATGGAAATACAGCAAGATTTGCCGAAAAGTTGGCTATGAGTTTTGTCGAGCTGGTATAAAGTCCAGAACAATTGGGTGCGTTCTTCGGAGCTATTGAGCAATTCTTCGTTTGGCTGTTGGCTTTGGCTTTGGCTTTGTCGATGCAGTCCGATACTTTTGGCAAGACTGCAGGAATGATATAAGATCAGTTCTGCTGTGCTGGGGTCAAAGTGATCTATTGCTGTCATATACTAGATTTTGAAGAGTGAGCAGAGCCACGTGAAGAGCATAAGTTGATGATGTGCTATGCACTCGCTTACCAGCAATATCAGAGCCTGGACGTTGAGGAGTCGTGGCTGAAAAACAAGGTCCGAATTGTCAAGGCCGGACCGTGCATGCTCAAGAAACTCTTTAACAAACTCGACATCCATACCGAGACCATTGGAATGTCCGGAGTCACCGCTTGTCAGAAGACTATCCTCAATGCGGATGGTCAGAGATCGGACGACAATGCAATTACAGATGACGGCCATCGCATTCCGGCTTGGATCGGACGGGTTGTCGTAAATGAGGTCCACGCGTTCCCTCAACTTGTTCTCGTCAAAAATTGGCGCTCGCCAATGATATCTCGAGAAGTAAAGAGCCAGAGATGCTTTGAGAAGCCCCTTCGGAGGAATTTGCATATAGGCATCGTTTGATTGCTTGGTTGGCCTTCCAAAACAACTCTTCTCGACCAGATTGGCCTTCAATTTGGCGAATATGTCGAGGCAGTGTTGTAGCTGGTCGTCGGCAATGCTGTCTGACTTCTGCAATTCCAGGAGACTCTTCTCAGCTTTACATTGGATGGAAAAGAGACTCAGTGGACCATAGTACAGCTCTTTATTGGCCCCTGAAGACAGCACGTGGTGAGATGTTTCCAGTTGGCTGTCACCGCAGAACCGTGCCTCGGTCTCCACATCTTGCGAAGAGAGAACCTCAGCATCGTTAATTTTGCTGGCGCCGAAATAGTCCATTGCTGCGGGGTTCAGGGAGCCTAGAGCCGGGCTGGAGTTCGGCGGGAGATTGTGCTGCATCATATCCATTAATTTAACTAGCGAATTATCGATGCTTTCTAGTCTTTCGTGCAATCCACCGAGGTTCTCAATGCTGCGGGAAACGTCATCTAAGCTACATGAAATACTATCGTGGCTTGTTGCACGTACACCTTCTGGTTCTGATTCGGGCGCTTCCCTCTATCGGAAAATGTGCATTGCAACCTGTTGCGCTTACAATTCAAGCATAGCGGGCGCTCTCGTCCGCAGCGGATCTTCTTTACTCGGCATGAATCACACGCTGGATTATGCGTTGAGAAAATGGTAGCCTGTCACGAGAACCAGTCAATTGTAGAAGAGACAGGGTAAAGTGATTTGCCGTACACTTGATTCCTTTGTCCCTTCGGATGCTCCCGTGGCATCCCCATCTTCATGCTGCTGTCGATCGACGTCGCTACTTGAACATGAACGACGCATTCTCACGAAAACAGATGTGGAAGAAGTGGCTAAAAAAGGGTTTCGTTCCCTTTGGGTGGAGCGAATTCGAAGTGGAAGTGCTCTCTGGAAGCTGCGGATCTTCAATGCTCATAGAAATCGGCCCGCGCCGCTTGGCTAACCACCAATGCGGACCTGTCAGATCAACTGCGAAAGCAAGGGCGTGCACGATTGCGGTCGGCCAGCGGCAAAGGCTTATAGCCGGCGAACGGAGGCCGTTGAGGTGTACATGTAGCTTGATATAGAATCAATGGATCGTACCGCTTCCTAAATAAGTCTCGGGCGTTAAATATCAGAACTCCCCACATTCAGACCCACAATCGGGCTGACGGTGAAGGGTACACCGCAGAAATCCGATGACCAGGCACACTGGCACAGCGCCCTACAAATTTAGTTAGTATCCGTAGGCTTACGCCGTAGCGCCGCTTAGATCCTCGACTTTCCTGTCCACCCTCCCCCTTTCTAAGCTAACAGCGGTTAGGCTGTCATAAATACTAACTAAATTGAATAGAGCGCTGACATCGTGAGCGCCACGGCGGTTCTCAGCGCAGTGCCTGCTCATCCGTTTTCCACGGTTTGCGGCGTTGCGCGAAAATGGAAAGCCAGGTGCTGCGGTATCTTTTGGCTTAGTCGCTCACAACGAGGCAAGAATCAGAGGCTTTGCCAATTGAAATTAGCATATACATACTCACTTACCTATCTCCTCTCGTCAACATGCTCTCGTTCTAGAGCTATAAGGGAGTAGCTTAAATAGGCTCCCCTCTTTATTATTTTAGGCTCTTTAATAGAGACTAGGGATTTCCGTCTGTTCCCGCTTCGTAAAATGTTGGCTACGTGGCTGTTTAGGATCTACGCAGGATTTTCGATTCTTATGCGTACTAGGCATATTAAGGAGAAAAATAGCAAAAAAAGGCGTGATAGTTGATGAAGAAGACGCATGGTAACTAATAAAGGTGAGATGACAGGGGCTACTCTATCTGCCTGCGATCCTGCTAATTTTCAGCGTCTCCACCTCGCATCCTCCTCGCAAAACCGCGATCCGCTTTGTAGCCAGAAGGTTCCTAGCGGCGTTGGAGTGCTGATAAACACCGCCATTGAACGACGCTGTCCCATCCATGCCGATCTGTGATACGATCATAGGTAAGCCACCAGGGTGCTCTTGAACAAAATCCGAGACATCGTGGATGACGCCTTCGATAGCAATCAGCTTGGTGCCACTCTTCACCCTCGCTTGGTACTCGTCCCATTCCATCACAGGAAGATCACAGATCGCTGGGCCCCAATCGAGCTTCTCACCCTCTCTGTCAAGTCGTTTGCGCGATTGCTGGTTGCGCCCCTTCTCAATCTCATTCCATCGGAAAGTCTTCAAGTCGCTTGCAAGACCTACCCACTTCCATGCCCAAATCATCCACTTGGTGGTGTCATACTGGTACCATTCAATGCCATTGCGGTAATCCGACGGGAACTCGTGGTGGAAGTTGTGGTATCCTTCTCCCATTGTCAGCAGAGCCGTGAGAAGGTGGTCTCGCGCGGTCCGCCGATCATCGAAAGGCTGATCCCCCAAGTAGTGGGCCAGCGAGTTGACGCAGAAGGTGGCCTGATTCACGACAAAGGTGCGTAGAACTGCGGCGTACACGAAGCCTCCGTACCAATCGTTCCACCCAAAACCACACACCAGCGTCGGCAATACCCACCCCATGAAGAGAGCGATCGGGATGTAGTGTTCGTGCTGAAATGCAACGACAGAATCGTTTGTCAAATCCTGGATCTCAACTCGGCATTTTCGTCTCGGCTGTTTCAGTATCAACCAGAGGATGTGCGCGTGGAAAATCCCCTTGTGCACGCCGTAGGGGTCATTGTCGGTATCGGTCCAGCGATGGTGGCAGCGATGATCTGTTGCGAAATACTTGATCGAGCCTTGAATTGCTCCAGCGCCAAAGGCCGCCAGATATACTTTGAGCGGGAAAGTGGCTCTGAAGGCTCGATGTGACCATAGACGATGATATCCTGTATTCTTTCAGCCTCGCCGACTTACAACTGGGAGCAGCACAAGTACCGGAGGTTATGGCTGATCCTGTTATGTAGTAGTAAACTGCTGAGAATATTGCCGTGTTCCTTTGGAGAGGTACGCGAAAGGCAAATATGAATGCTGCTAAAGGAATAAACACTAATTGTATCATGTAAGGCCAGTGGAAATGTTGATGCCAGTTAGTCCAGGTGAATGGCTGCTCGGAAATGTGCTTTGGCTTGGGAGCCTTCTCACTATTTTCTTGAGCTTCCCCGGTCAATTCAATGATTTGAATTCTGGGCATCCGTTTCTCCTGGCCCTTTTCAGTCACTTCTGCCGCTATAACAATCGACATGTTCTCCTCTTGATTTTGATTAGCGGCCATTATTGTCTCTATCGCGAATGGGAAAATAAATTAAACGAAGCGACTATCCAACCATGAATGGAAGCTCTCCGGAGTCAGCTATGCCATACCATCTGCTGTGGGCCTTCAGTATGGATAGACCTACAACCGGCAGATCTGCAACCGGCATACGCAGGGACACAAACCGGAGAGGAATACCATCCTGGCCACCGGACTCGGCCTTCGGCTGCCGCAGATTGCTCGTGTGTTCAGCGGGCGGACCGGTCCGCATCGGGATAGTAATCACGAGAGTCATGGCCAGGGGAGACGGGCTTCGCTGCTTCGCTGCTTCGGCTTCCGAGCACGTTCAGATCTTATTTTAGAATTGAAGCTTTGAGATGGTTGGTTCTGACTTGATGCTCCGGGACTATACCCCCTGACCTCCTCAAACCTGGAGTTTTTCATGTGATGGCTACGAGTCAGAATGGCTTCTCCGTACACTGCGGGAATTAAACTGGAGATGGCTTCTAACTAATCCATCGCGTGGTGCATTCATCAGCTATCTATTCCGGCCATAACTACTTGATGATACATTCCCCGCTTGGCAGAGAGCTCTTTGGGGGTCCCAGATTCGACAATTACGCCTCGATCTAGCACATAGACGACGTCGCATTTCTCGATTGTTGAACGCCGGTGGGCCACAATCAGAACTGTTCCCTCTACCCCATTGTCCAGCGCCTCTGAAATAATCTTCTCGGACTCAAAATCCAACGCTGAGGTAGATTCGTCCAGGAGGAGCAGTGCCGGAGCTCTGATTAGGGCCTTAGCAATTGCAATTCGCTGCCTCTGTCCACCTGAGAATGTTGTGCCTTGCTGTCCACATTCAGTTTCAAACCCTGAATGTCGGCATTAGTAGATTCAATCCATGGGGGTTACTCTGCCTAACCTTCTGGGAGTGACATGATGAAGTCATAAATGAAGGCATCTTTGCAAGCCTTAACCAGTCGTTCTTCTTCTACTGGACCGTCGAGGCCGAGACATATATTCTCTCGTATAGTACCTACTACTTGTCAATGTCATAGATACTGTAGGTGCTGAAGTGCAGAAAATGTTACCTTCGTAGAGTGTCGGGTCTTGTGGAACAAGGGCCATGTTCTTCCGATGCTTCGTTACGTCCAGGCTCCGCAAGGGAGTGCCTCCAACGAAGATGGTCCCCTCATCCGGATCATAGAACCTTTGTAAAAGAGACAGGATCGTTGTCTATGAACGCCAAGTCAGATTCATACATCTGATCGGATGAGTTTCCAATGACATACCTTTCCACATCCAGA
The DNA here is from genome assembly GCA_010015805.1 of Rhizodiscina lignyota. NCBI lineage: Eukaryota > Fungi > Ascomycota > Dothideomycetes > Aulographales > Rhizodiscinaceae > Rhizodiscina > Rhizodiscina lignyota. The sequence continues at coordinate 763,794 of ML978126.1, forward strand.
GGTTCCAACAAAAGCTACACGGTGGCCCTTTTGCACCTGCAGAGGTTTAGCAAAATGAATGGCTCGTAGGAAAATTCCCATACATTGCATGTAACCCCTTTCAGAACTGGCTTGTCAGATCGAGACGGGTAAGAAAAATATACATTTTCGTATCTAACAGCAGGTTCGACCGCAACATCTCCCGGGACAGCAAGCGATCCTTTTGAGTTATTGATAGGAACAGCCTTTTCGTGCATATTGATAATCTCGGCGGCCGCATCCCAGGATTGAGTGAAATCTATGAGGGTTAGCGACAATCACAAACAGAGGGCAAACTTACTTGATGAGAAACTAAGCAGGCTTGAAGTGGCCTGGCCGCCGAAGACCACGGCAGCAAATATTGTGAAAAATTGGGTCAGGGTATAATCGCCGTTTGCCAGGAGATGCGATCCGTACCTGTTCCAATTAGTCAGATTAAAAAGGCAGGTTGAATGCGAAAATTGCTTAGCTTACCAAAATGCAAGAGCCATGCCACATATTTCTAGAGACTCCGCAAGCGCTCCTACGATCATCGAGAACGCAGCGTGTCGCCAAATTCGCAAGAGGGCCTTGTCAAGTTGAACTTGATATCCTTCGTAGATCGTGCGTTCAATAGTCAATGCCTTGACTGTCCTCATGGCTAGGACTGCTTCTTGCGAGAATTGAGCGCTCTGTGCGTAAATTCGTGCTATCGCCTTCTCGAATCTGGACTGCAGTCTCAAACGTATGCCACCGGCAATACAGATTGGAGGAAGCACGACAAATACACCTACGAGGCCTAACCTCCACCCTCTGACAAGCGCAAGTACTGAACAGCTCGCGATGTTCACGATCATGATAAGAATCAGCCCCAAACCTGTACTCAAAAGACCTTGTAGCTGTGTCGGATGTGCAGACAGCCGGGATACAAGTGAAGCCGACGTATTCGTGGAGTCGTCAAAAAAAGCTATGTCTTGACGAACTAGATCCCGGAAATATTGAGCTCGATAAGTTTTGTTGAGATGCTAAAGCGCGAGAGGAGTATTAGTAGACTTGTGCAGCAGCAACATGAGAAGGCCATACCTGAGCAAGCACGGTGCCATTAAATCCCATAAGCGAGTATATTATCAACGTTACTACTCCGAGGACGAAGAGCCAGATAGATAAGAAGTCCGCTCGCGACTGGCCATTGTCTATTGGTCGCAAGAAAGCACCGACTAATTGACCGAAGAGAATGGCTTTAGCAGCTTGCACAAACCCTTATCTCGTTCGTCAGTATTCTTTCGTACATATTGGTTAGAGTACGAACCTCCCACAATACAAGGGAAGAAAGCTACCAGCATCCACGGCCATTCCGCCTTTTGCTCCTTGAAGAGCGCGTAATAGGCCGTTAGTGACGAAGATGACGAAGTCGGTTCGAAATGCTCTTGAAAGCGTTCCGTGACATTGCCTTCTACATTGCCCTGGCTTCGAATGTGCGAGGTTGCTTTTGATTTCGTATCGATGGTCTCCATCTCCAAAACATCTCCATTGGTCCCAATGGGAGCCTTTTGACTTGAATTCCGACTTGAATAGTCAAGATCGGTGGTGCGAATACTCTTGATGCTCGACCGTGTCTCTCTTAATGAAGTGTCGTACTCGATTGCCGAATTGTTCTCAACAGTCCGCTGAGAAATTCTCGACAAAGTAGAATACCATCCATCGGAGTTGATGAGTTGCTCAGGATTTCCACTCTCGACCACACGGCCGTTCGAAATCACCACAATTTGATCTGCGTCTAGTGTATCGGTGAAGTCATGAGTAATTGAGATTGTTGTCCTGTGTTGGCACACGTCTGACAAGGCGTGTCGAACAGACTGTTTGCTTTCCGAATCCAGGGCTGCGGTCGCCTCATCAAGAATGAGGATATCCGGATTAGATATAATCGCTCGTCTAGAGTTTGGGTCAGTTTATTCATCAATCTAAACGCTGGGGTCGCATTTTGACTAACGCAATTGCGAGGCGCTGTTTTTGGCCGCCGGAAATAGTCTTCGCACTTTCTCCTAGTTCTGTATCGTACCCCTTTCAGGCTTCAGCTTGGGAGCATATTTCCGGCATTCGTGAGACATACATGTGGTAGGTCCATAATGAATGCATGGGCATGACTGGCTTTGCATGCTTCAATGACAAGACGTCGTTGCTCACTTTGTGAGACGTTCTCTTGTGGCGTTCCTACGAGACCGTGTGCAACATTCGTATGTATGGAGGCGTTAAATAACCGAACGTCCTTTGGCGATATTATTAGTGCTTGATTTGGCTAAATATTGGTCAAATCGTCTGCATACTTGCTGAACTAAACCAATTTTCTTTCTCAGATATTGGACCTCGAACTCTTCGATACTACGACCACCGATCGAGACAACACCTTGATCAATTGGATACCATCGCTGCATGATTCCAACAATAGTACCTGAAACACTGGTTAGCCCTGTTTTCTTTGCGTCAATAGAGTGCTGATGACCACACTTTTTCCGGAGCCCGATGGACCAACAATCACAGTCTTCTTTCCCCTAGGTATCCACAGCCTTGGCAGTTCAAGTACTACGGTTGAAGGTCTGGTAGGATAACAGAACTTGATGTTTCTGAGCTCTATATCACCCTTGAAGACCAGCTCGTTCGAATCCCCGGCATTCACTCGCTCAGGCATAGAATTAATCTCATCAACATGCAGTAAGACTGCCGCCGATGCTGCCTTGCCAATGATCGGGAGCTGTAAGGAGAGTGAGGTCATAGAATTCCCCGAAATTAACACACAAAAGAAGACCCTGCGACCATGTCAGTACTATGGAAACTTTTCCTTTGAAGTTGAAGATCTGACGTGATAATTTCTCCGGGACCAGGAATCTCGCCCTTGCGATACAATATGAACCCATACCAGAAGGCAAGCGCATACCCACAAAATGGGAAAAACGAGTCGAAGGCATACTGTGCTCCAATGGCGGGCGCTTTCTTGATCCCTAAGGCGTAGGCTTCACGGAGATACGTGTCGTATTTACCGGCTATTTTAGACTGTGTGCCATACGCAACTGTATCTCGGATCGAAGAAAAGACTTCCGCCGCGAGCGAGTTTGCTGATGCGTAAATTTTCATGATCTTCGAGTCCAGATCAGCCTCAGCGAAGACCGCCAGGCCGACCACAACACCTGTCAGGGGAATGATCACTCCAGTGACAAGAGTGAGCCTCCAACTCCTGTCAAAAGATATTATAATTGCCGTAACCGTGGTGGAAGCAAATTGCAAGGTTAGCCCAAGCTTCTCTCCACAACCTTGCTCAATCGCATTGATTTGATCCATGGAAGCGGCAATACTGCCCTTGTTCGCCTTTGTCGATGGATCTACTGCGTCGAAGTATGATATGGGTTTCTGTAACAGTGTTGAGACTTGGGCGAGTCGAATTCTTTGCGCGATGCGTGATGAGGTAATTGTTAAGAGCACCATATAGATGTACGTTGCGGCGAATTTTGCGATGAAGTAATAGACCATCCGAAGCGCTTTGTCGTTTGTTTCCCTCGTCAAATCCTTTCCGGCAACCTCATGCCGCGCAAATGCCAGAAAAGCATTTGCTAATTGGCCCCAGTTCAAGACAACCAAAGGAAAGATGGTTCCCGCCCCGATTGCCGCCAAAATTCCAATGACCAGAAGAACTTTGTCAAGGATCGAACACCCTCTGAAAAGTCCGAGGAAGGCAGAGAGGAGGCCTGGACGCTGATTCAACTCTTTTTTCAAAGGAATTGGTAATGACTCCTCGCTATTAGGCTCCATGTCGACGGCTGATCAAAATTGAGGCGTGGATGAAAGAGGTGAGGTTGGTTGTTGTTGTTGGCGGAAGACGGAGACCGAACCCGGCGCGCGCGTGTGAAGGAACGTGCGTACTGAACGAGCGAGCGAACTTTTTCGTGAGATAATTATACATTATTTTCGATACTTTTCAATGAAGAGGAGAACATCAAATGCTCCGAGTATCAATGTAAATGTCACGGGCACATAAACTAAGGTGATGCACATGACCCCCGGGACTCCACATTGCGTCGGGTGTAACCATTTCACACGCCCAAACAAGAGCAGGTTTAATATTTCGTTGTCGTAAAGTGATTTAAAGGGCTATACAGAGTAGTCTTTAAATTAAATCTCTACAGGTGCTGAATCTATGTATTATTTCTGAGAATCACCACCCTGCGAAATAGTGACGACTGGCGTCTGGAGGATTGATGACCAGGTGATCTGGAGTGACTCCTTGTCGGAACTGCTCGCCAAATGCAGATACTCCACCAACACCATGTACAGATAAACTCCAATGCCAGTGAGGACGTGCCACCTAGCTTAGTCAGTAAATAAAGCAGGAATTCTAACGGGTAGACAAACCAGCCATGAAACTCCAGCACAAATTCCAGCGGTACGCCAATGGTATGTCTCATGGCCCTTAAATGGGAGCAACAATATACATCTACCAGCCAAAAACCATAACCAGAGACGAAGGACACTGTCGGTGTTAGTATTCTTGAGATATATTCTGCGTTGAGCATTTTTACCAAAGCCCAGGTTTCCAAGCTTGGCCAACAGGTTTTTCTCGCTGGCAGACTTCACGGTGGTCTTGATTAGGCGTGATACCCTCCTCCAGATGACAAAAAGCATAAGCGCGAAAGTCGTCCAATGTATCACCGGCTGAGAGAGCGCGTACTGGACGTAGAATATGAGCGACAAGCCCACAATGAGGAAGAGGCCTAAAGGCCACTTCATGCGCTCGTTTTCAAAGGCTACGACACGGTGGAGAACGATTGCGGCCCCGAAGAACATGGAAAGCTGGTCGGCTATTGCTGTGAGTAAGTTGCCTGGTATGCGTAGGTAAATATCTAACTCACCTGATTGCAAAGATCTTTTTAGAGTCATGTGGAACATGGCGGAGCCGATCCCAACCCCGACCAGCGCAAGGTATTGAAGATTGAAATCAAGGAACGGACGTCGACGCCAGTTGCAGAAGAGGCCGCAAAGCCCGAAGTAGACTGAAACGAATCAAGGTCAGCAGAAGCATCTCTCAGATGCGGGCCACGCTGAAGAGGACTCTTACCATAGCCCACATTGGAAATCGTGTTGATGAATTCAGCAGCATATGATGTAACGTGATAATCTTCTTCGCAGAAACTCAATGGCCACACGTTAGTTACGCAATGTCAACCACGAACTAAGGCGTCTTACTTTGTGGTTGCCGTTGGAGGCCCCCATGCAGGTGGCTTGCCACCCTCACTAGGGAGATACACGACCATCTTGCAGTTTTCGGCAGAAATCGACAAGTGTGTGAGTGAAGCCGGAAAGTCGTCGCGAAATTGAACACGAGGAAGGATTCGAAGGAATGAGTCGGAGTTTCGGGCCTTCGGCCGCCGAGGCCCGCAACTTGTGCAACCCCTGATATCACGTGCGTTGGAAATACTGTTGGAGATCCAAGATTGAGTGTCTTTGAGCAGGCTAACTAATTGTAAGACTCTCAATGCCATCTAGCGCTCAGTGAGATGGCGCTCTTCAGCTTGCAGCGCATTTGTTTGGTTTGCCAGTACATGCGAACTCTCGCGACGACTGATCCATCTGATGGCCTTCCCGACCGGGTTGCTCATAGCTCCTTCATCACCTCCTCTGCCATGCGTTTCGGCATATGTTTTGCCATGCGCTTCTCATCCTCCAGCCTCAGCTTCCGTGGCCCGACATACCCGCAGCCAAGAATGGTCTCCCAGAAGTTGAAGAACAAAGCGTAGTTATACTGCTCCGCATCAGTGTCTGGCGTTTCACGATGGAAAGAATCAGCCTCACCTTCATTCCCCAGGCTTGATGGTGGACGTTGTGGTGAACGATATCCACCCCAGCAATTCGACCCCATGCGCTTATTGGATTCCATGGAATATCGTATCCGGAATGGTCATCGCAGCCTTTCAGAGTGCTGAATGTGAAGAAGAAAAGTGTTTCCTTGGGAGTGAGGCCTACAACCCGAGATCCTAAGATCGCTCCCACCGTTTCGAAAATGAAGGTCTCTGCCAGAGTATTGAATGAGGCGCCATAGGCTTTGGGGCGGTATAGCTGATGGTGATGCGCGTGTAATCTCTCTGACGGACGTTAGAATGTACGAAGGCATGCCGGAAACAATGAGCCATACTGTATATCCAATGATTGGCATGTGCCGAGTAATGCGCCCAAAAATACCAAAAGTCCATCACTAACATGGCACCAAGGATACGAGCCCCGTGCCACGCCAGTGCAACGATCCATGGCAGGGCGATCACGAGAGGACTTGAAGACGACATTGCTTCATTCTCCGCCCATGACTTCAAGGTGAGGTAGAATTGCGGATAACTCGGTTGATTAGGCTTTTCGAAGGGTGCGGTTAGCAGACTGGCTGCAAGCTGACAGAACTGTTGCTCCAAGACATTCCAGATCACCTCTGATCCGGATACCGCGTTGGGTCTGGCGTTTGGCAAGAAGATCTGGTATTGTGGAAGAAGATTGTATTTATCGATGACGTAAAAGAGCGACGAATAAAGCCAATAAATCGTTGGCGGAACAACAGCTTGCAAGTACAGATCGTCCCACGTTGTTTCAGCAAGCTTGGATAAGGCGTTTGCCCAAACTTCGGAGAACATGGTTGCAGCGTGAAGGTTTCAACGAGTAATGCCTTAGATCAGACGCGAGCGTCCTGCTGTGCAAGATTCTCAGTTCTTGAGGGTTCAACATCAAAGTAGAAAATGGCTCAAATACCTGATTGGGGCCACGTGAAACGACTTCTGGAGTACGGCAGCCGTAACTCCTTTTTATGCGAACGCTCATCGGATCGCAACCCGAGACTCGGGACGAACGATACCGAAGACTATACCGGTGCATTCTGATCAATCCAGGAATAGATAATAATTTTTTGGGTGATTTGAATGTGTGTTTCAATGCTCTGCTGTATCTGCTGAACAATCACTCTCAGTTCTCAAGCAATTGTTCCTTTATTTTTACACCATGACGGTCTACGATCTCGCGAGCGACCCAAAGGTGTCTCCAATTGCACCAGTCATCGGATATTGGGTGATGAGCGTATGCTTTATGAGTCTCGAAAAGCTCAATGCCTTCCCGCAATATCGCACACAACCTCCTCAAGACGTCGACAAGAAGAATCTAGTCACAAAATCGCAGGTCTTCGTTGGAGTGATAGGCATGCAAGCGGTACAAATAATCGGTGGAATATTTCTGGCCCAGTTCGAGGAGCCCCCCGGCAGATACGTACAGCCAAGTACACTGTCCGCACTGGACGAAGGCATTGTTTCGTTTGTCCCAACGATACCACGAACATTATCCGTATGGTTGGCATTCGTTCTCTTCTATGGAAGCCGGCAATTTATTGCATTTGCGATCAGCGACTGCTGGCACTACTTCGTTCACAGATTTGAGCATGTGAACAAATGGGTCTATAGTTTGCGCTGTCCTCCCGTTGAAGAAGGCGTACTAGCTAATGCAATGCAGAGAACGTCCACTCGCAACACCATCGTCTGTATGTTCCATACGCATTCGGAGCACTCTATAATCACCCTGCAGAGAGCGTGTTCAACGACATACTCGGGGGCTTATTAACAGCGTGGTTGGTCGGCCTTACAAATGCGGAGAAGACGGTCTTCTTCACGCTGGCTACATTGAAGACTGTGGATGATCATTGCGGCTACCAGCTGCCATGGGATATTATTAGCTGGATTGGGCGCGCAACGGGTAATGATGCATACTACCATGCTGTTCATCATGAACCCAAAGGAATCAAGGCAGGAAAATCCTTTTTAACCCTTTGGAGCTCAGCTAATGATGTATGGCACCTTCAGTCAAATTACGCGGCAGTCTTTACTGTCTGGGATGACTTAATGGGCACGAGAAAGCGCCACCAGGACTTAAAACACGAGCACGCGGAATAGTACGGCGACACAAAAGGACATTGCCAGAAACAGTGCATATTAAAATGGACAATGGAGTCTGATTCATGCCATCACAGTCTGAAATGAAGTTATTGCATGAAGAACAGGCCGAGTTCATTTAGTGAGCTCCGATGCACGATGAATCTATCTCTTGTGTAAACGCTACTATGATTGTTGTATGCAACATGTAATTCTATTCCATGGAAATATAATCTTTGGTCCAGTTCAATTCCCTAAAAATAAACCCTCGCCTTTTCGTTTGAGATGCAGATCTGATCGCTGCTCGGCTCCCGAAGCCCAGGCCCTGTTCGAGGTGAGAATCGGTGTTCGGAATACCTGTGGCAAAATTAGCCACATCTACAACTCCATCCTTCAGTGTTTTGAAATCAAACATTGATGATCTATTTTTCTCCTTGCGAAAGGTGCCCTACGAATACCCAAGATGCTCGGCTTTTGGAACAAGCACATGAATTTTAACGGAATGGTATGATTTCGCGTACTCATAAAGAAGGGCTTAACGCTAAGATGCTATGTAGAACGTCCTGATCACGGGAGGTGCCAGTGGACTGGGTAAAGAACTCGCCACTCTCTTCGTGCTCAGAGGAGCAAGCGTCACGATACTTGCCCGAACGAAATCAAAGCTCGAGTCCGCAACATCAGAACTGCAGGCAAAATGCAAGACACAGGGCCAACGAATAGATTATATTGCGATTGATCTTACAGATCACGAAGCAGTGAGCCCCACATAGTCCAGATGCACGACACTCCTTAACACGCACGTCTGTGAGCGTAGGTGGAGAAGGCGTTGAACGAGCGTTCCTGCGTCCCAGACATTGTCATCTGCAGCGCCGGCGGCGCGCGGCATGAAAATGGCTACTTCGTCGACCTTACGCCTAAGCAAGTCAATGACTGCATGGCAAACAATTACGTTACCGCATTCTCAACGAGCCAAATCTGCCTTCGTCTATGGCTCAAGAGTAAACGTCCTTCTCACCCCCGTCACATCGTTTTTGTGTCTTCAACCGCTGCTTTCGTCGGTGTACCCGGATACGCTGCTTACACGGCGTCGAAAGTGGCTGTGAGAGTGCTCGCCGACACGCTGAGGCAAGAGCTGCTTATGTACGGCGGCAAAGACGCCTTTCAAGTGCACTGTGCATTCCCGGGGACATTTGTGTCGGATGCGCTTCTCGACGGCTTAGGGGATAAGCCAGAACTCACCAAGCAGATGGAAGGTCTTCAAGATTCAGCTGAGGTAGCTAAGAAATTCTTGTCTTGTGAAGAAGTAGCGAAGAGGATCTTGAGAGGACTGGAAAATGGCGAATTCATGATTACAGTGGACTTGGAGGGTAGGGCCTTGTTGAATAATATGAGGGGTCCGAGTCCAAGAGACTACGGTTTCGTAGATTCGGTTTTAGGAATCGTGACCCCAATTATATGGTCCGTTTATAGACGTGCATTTGATCGCATGGCGGGAGAGTATGGAGCACGTTCTTAAAACAAAAGCGACACAGCAGCTTGGTAGCTCAAAATGGGAGTAGGAATATCGGGGTTGAGCAATATCTAAGTTTCTAGTAAATCGATAGAATACCGGAGGCGTGACTGGCAGCTTCGTCCACGATTCGAACTCAAGATGAAGTACACAGTGACTAAAGAGCATCTAGATTACTGTCATGTCTGCAAATATGAATGTTCGACTCGTAGATGGACTTCAAACATTGTGACGAGCTGCGGCGTGTCAGTAAAGTCATCATTGTACAGAAGACATATGTAGAGAACTTAGGAGATAGTGTATGTAATCTTACATAATTTACAGGTCAACAGCATGGGTAAATATAGACTCCAGCTCTGTGGCTTGTTTACCTGTATCGTCTTCCAGCAATCGCCGCATCCGGTGTGGGGGAGGGCCTCTCACAGCCTCAGTGTCATGTTCCCATCAAGAACGTTGACCGCAAAGCCAGTGGTTCATCCACGGCGATTGAAGTCGGCAACAGTGAGTCGAATTGGGGACCTTCCATTCCCTCATCTAATTTAACGCCCAGCTAGCACCGCAGTTGCTCGATGTCGTTTTGCACTTTGTCTTCGATGTCGTATTCTGACGTGCAAGGCCAGTGGCTGTGCGGATTTTGGTAGGAAGCATGGATAATGGTGTGCTGGAAGAGGCCATGCGCGCGCCACAGCGCAAGATAAATGCGATCAAGAAGTTCACGCAGCAGGCGTGTGAGCAAGGCAGACTGTAACTGGGAACAGAGGGAATTTTCACTGCGAGTTGTCTTGCGTTTCTCAAAGGACTCGAGGACCTTTTGAATAGCCTGCGAGAGACATTGACAATTCAAACCTGTGGCCTCTTCAAAATCCAGAAGTCACAGAGTCCATACCAACGCCAATGAATCTCGTTGGGAGTAATACCATTTGCATAGCACTATGGCTAAGTACAAACGCGGCAGTTCTCATGCCAATCTTCGTGTCGGTTCAAAAACTCCTCAGACTACAATGCCGTCCCAAGATAGCAGCATACAAAGCCATCACCATGCCCAGTCAAGGTGGTTTCGAACTCCGGTTTTTCCAGTCCCATTCGCACCGCAGTCCAGTCTAGACGCGTGGGCAATGACACAGTCGCGATCAGACCGCTCGCCTCCTTCCTCGCAATGCCTCGAACGCCAGGATCATCTGGAGTTTCTTCGTCCAGCGATACTCTGTACGATCCATCCACAGATTTTGAGGATCGTGTCTAGCTAGTAGCAGGTATGAGGTACGGTCCCATATCTCTATCTGGCGCACGCGAAACGAGCAGACCCACCCCATATCGTGTCGCCATGAGCTGCATACAGAGGCGAGAGAGCGCAGTGTATTCTCGCCGTTGGTGAGCTTAGCCGCTTCCCACTGCTTCTTCAGGAAAGCATTCCGCTCGTCGGTGTAGTACGCCTTCCTGTCTAGGATTCTGTCGTGCGGCCGCGGAGTAGACGCGTCGATCGCTAGTGCAAATATGTATTGCCGGATATCCTGTGGGAGGTCTTCGAATCTCGCCGTCACGTCAGGCATTGGCCTCAAGGGGCGATCTCGTACCCTCTTCCTGCTCGTGTATTCCGTGACATAGGAGCTTGATCTGCCGGGGTCTGGCGTCGCATCAGTTCCTTCTGGTTCAGTTTGCATCTGGTCGGCGGAGCGCTTTAGTCGGCTCATAACTCGGCTCGCCATCGTTGGTGTAATTTGACCATCGCCGCCTTCGCGTGCCGGATCAGCGATCGGAGCTCCAGTAGTTACCGACATTCCTGCCTAGTAGTCGCTGCTTAGCTTGGACTTGCTCCGTAGTGTGGCTCGCGGTATAAGCGGAGTCTGTAGAAGCCTCCGCGGAGAATCCACACAGGGGCTTGGTGAAGTTTTGCACCAATGCCGGGGTTGATTGTTAGTTGGTCAAGTTGTGCAAAGTAGGTCAGGTTCGTTAAATAGATATAATTGCCAAGGCGCGTGCGGCCGTTGAGTGCAAGGGTTCTTGTGGAGAGGGTAGCAGAGTGTATTGTAAGATTCTTGGTTTAAAGTACGTGAGAGAACTAGTTTTAAAGCTACTAGCGCGCCAAGACCAACACCGTTCGCTGGAAAATACCCTTCGAATTTGGATTTCGTAGGTAGATACTAAACGAAATAAACGAAATAATTATTGAGATTAAATTTAGAGACTTCCCTGCATCACCTGAAAGGCCTATCGATTTACGAATTCATTTGAGAGGATTAGGTGGATTCAATTCCGTTGCCAAACAGCGGCTTGGAGGATTTTGGACGTCGCAGTGCCACCCTGTTACGCAGCATGTCATGAGGGAGGCGCAGACTGCTCCGAACTCGAATGGCCATGCTTCTGACGCCTTTGGTCCCTCTGATCCACTCGTTCTGCAAGTCGAGAAGGAGCCTTACCCGTCCTTAAAAGCATCAATCCTTTGAATTGACACACCAAGAACATCACTCTTCGTCTCCGGAGAGCTGGGGCCGCTCGGCAGAAAACCGCGCAGCTCGGGACGAAACTCCTACTTCTACGTGTTCAACGTTGACTGATTGCTTTGCTCGTTACCAAAAAGGCAGTTGAGTCAAGACACTTACAAGTTCTTCCTCCAGTACGTACACCAGCCGGGTTCTTGGTAAGGTACCAAGTAATAAAGCAATTCATGATGTGCAGCCTTGTGGGTACGTACTCCTCCGGCCAAGAGAACGCAACGTGCAGCTTTCAGGCTACTACATAGCACAGCCTTCAGCCTTCAGCCTTCTTCTCAAACTTGAGTCTTCATCACTAATTCCTTCCTAACTTCACAACGAATATTTTCAACTCCATTAATCTTTATCACGTATTACCGTGAACTATCTTCTAAACTGTTATTTATGCCGTATATTTTACATTATAGCGGATAATAAGGGTAGCGACGAGAATAAGCGCCCTATAGGAAAAAAAAGGTAGAGTAAGGTCTAACTGCATAGAAACTTGAATCTAAAATTCTAAGCGGAAAATCGTCTCCTTCCATTCCTTCGTCTATTTTAATCAATTAAATGTCTTTTACTCTGTATTAGGCCATAGTCCTATTGAGATCTTCACACCTAGCTTAATTGATTGTTCTCGCATAAGTGTTGCACTGCTTCTCAGCCTCCAAAACCCCGCATGTTATGACGCGACAAAGCCATCCTGTAGAGATCGATCAGGACAGAAAATCCTCTGATACTTAATTTTAGCACCAGCTCAAAGATCTCCAGCTATTAGCTGTCCTACATGGCAATTTTCAATACCTTGGAGCCGTCGACTTACCGGCGTCTCGAGCATCCTCCTGATCCTTCAATACGATTCCTTCGTTGAATCCGCCTTGCGTCGTAAGTAAATGCAGATTTTTAAGGCAGAAAATCCTCTAATACTTAATTTTAGTAGTAGGTCAAGGATCTCCTACTATTCACTGTCCTACGTGGCAATTTTTAATACTTTGGAGCCGTCGACTTACCGGCATCTCGATCATCCTTTGCTCCTTCAATGCGATTCCTTCATTGAATCCGCTTTACGCCGTAAGTAAATGTAGACTTTTAGGATTAACTTGCATTTTGCTGTTTAACGAAATACTCCTTCTGCCAATATTTATAGAGCGCGTCCTGCTCCCTCTTTTTGCTCAGACCCCCAAGAATCAATTCACATATCTCATCCCTTTACAATCAACTGCACGCCGCCTCTTTTACACCAAGAACGAAACATACCCGAAAAGCTCAGCATGCGTTTCACTGGCTCAGCCCTCCTCGCTATGAGCGCTCTTGCCTCTCTATTCTTCCCCGTCGTGCTGGCAGATTGCCACAACATCGGCGACGTTTGCAACAAGCGCAGCAACGATAACAGAGTTGTCTGCCAATGTTCCGATCATACTTTCAGGGTGCGTGAGACTATGTCCGCTTTGGCCCTTAACAAGATGCTAGACTGTTGACTGCCTTGCAGGTTATTTGCGATCCTTCGACTGGGACATGGAGGAGACACGACAGTTGCTCGCCTGGAAAATGCAACAACAGTGTATGCCAGTAAGGCAGTAAAGTTAGGGTGAGGGTATCGTTCGCAGGACACGACGTTCACGCCTCTTGCGGTGTTACTGGAAACATCACGCGCGATTGAGACTGCCCAGGAGTGTGCTTTAGTCGATCGCTGGCTTTTTTAACGAACATGTGTATGCTGTCGTTTTGAAATATTGTGCTTTCGCCAAGTCTCTCCTTTTGAACGCTAGTGCTTAAAATCTATTATATAGTTAGTTATGCTTAAAGCTCGTCTATTTGCCGCGCCACAACCACAAGCTAGTACTACAAGCAGATTAAATACTAGGACAGTCGTTACAGAGTATAAAAGCTGACAAAGTACAAACGCTGCATGTGACAGAGTGTCGTATTAGTTTTCATGAATTAAATTGTCAAAAAGCGAACTCTAAGTTGACGCAACTTAGCAATATAATAACCGATGATGATTCGAGAGCGCTGGTTAGATTACCCGAGAGTTATGGGCAAAATTGACCAGCGGATTCGCGATGTGAAAACTAAGAGCAAGTCTGCTTTGACGTAATATAGACATGTGAGAGTCCTTCGAGAAATAAGGACGGGAGAGCCACTCAGCTTTAAAGATCAAGCTTAACTAGACGTGTCCTTAATTCTTTACTCGTTCAACTTTTGTCTTAATCTTTGTTCCATCGAGTTACAGTACACTCTAATTACAATCCTGATCATGCGATGAGGCTGAAGTCAGGCCCCTTCTGAGTAGTGGCTGGGCCGCCTGCGAGACAGCCCTGCCATTGAACATTATATAAAAAGGTAAAAGCCAAATTCAAAATCAAATGCAAAAACCAAAACAGGAACGCCAATGCAAAGTCCTACTCCTTGCTCCATCTCTCTGTCCTGCTCAACCAACGCCTGCTTCAGTTAATTTCATTATGCCGCTTCGCCAATAGTATAGTTGAGTTCATCGAACTTGGAGAGTTTAAGCAGAGTCAGGAAGAGTGCAGTTGATAGTGAAACCAGTCTGCCAGTTCAAAGGCTTCTGGGAAAAGGTCTCGAAGTCCTCCTCGGGATCGGCAATATGGGCGACGTTGATAGCCTCGCCCTTCAACACATCGCAGACAACGTTTTGGAAGTTGGCAGTGAACTCTAAGCTGGTGACGAAGAGGGTGCCATCAACTTCCAAGTTGGTGTCGGCATAGGCCTCTCCAAGGGTGATGGGAGAGCCGTCAAGAGGGATCCAGGCGTTGCCGTTGGCGCCAGTGACATCGTTGGCGAATTGGACTTGGACGGTGCTAGCAGCACGGCGAGCGGGGGTTGAAGAAGCGGAACAGCTGATTTCAAAGCCGGTTTGCCAGTTCAGTGGCTTCTCGGAGAAGGTCTCGAAATCTTGCTCTGAGTCGGCGATGCTGGCAACTACAGTAGCGCCATTCTTGAAGACTTTGCATGCAACATTTTGGAAATCAGCAGTGAATTCCAAGCTGGTGACGAAGAGGGTGCCGTCAACTTCCAAGTTGGTGTTGGCGTAGGCCTGTCCGAGGCTAACTAAAGACCCGTCGAGAGGGATGAGAGCGTTGCCATTGGCTCCGGTGACATCGTTGGCAAATTGGACTTGAACGCTTGCAGTGCGACGGGTTGGAGCCGCAGAGGCAGTAAGGGCAAGGAGAGGAAGAGCGAGGGCGAGAGTGGAAAGCATTTTAATAAAGGTATTTGTGTTATTGTTGTTGAACGACGATAGTAAGAGATGATGAAAGAGATTCGATTACTATTGCTCTGTGATTGTTTTTGCTGCTGCTGTAGAATGGTAGTTTAACTCAAGACAGTATGTGGAAGGTATATCGATATATAAGCATTTTGCCTCTCTTCGAAGGCTTAGCATTAGGTACAAAGTAGGTAACAATGATATTCTAAATATAGAGGTAGAATAATACGGGTCAGATTTCCGCAGCATCAAATTGTCCGAGATCGATCTGAATAGTGTCCCTGCACAGCCTGTATTAATTTCGCTATGAACTAGAATCTTACCCGAGGCGTCTGTCTAGGAGCTGCGCATGAAGTTAATATAATGTTGATGCCTTATGCTAATTCAGGCCATAGGAAATTCTTTCTAGAGGCGTAGGCCGCCGTGCTGATGCTTACTATGTCGCTGACCTGGGCTACCAGCCGCACCAGGCGGAGCCCTAGGGTACCCTCCCGGTCGTCGCGAAAGTGTGCGCACAGCTCAGACCCCTTGACAAGGTCTCCAATTTTAAACTTCGATGTCCCCCTAAATTTTCATTCAATTTTCATTAATCGCGACAAGAGCATGGAACCCTATACATTGCCCATCACCATATACAACAGCTTTCACCTCCTTAAGAAGAGTATTTGGTGAATGAGTCAGTCAAGCCACACGGCCAGGAGTTCGCTGATGGCCTCGGGGCTTAATCTCCGAGGTATCCAACTCAATTTTAGTGTATTTAATTGGTCAGGGAGCCCTCTGCTCCCTCATCCCTCGCCATCTTTTAATTCACAAGCTTTCTAAGCCTTTTCGCGAATGCTCACTATGTTCATCAATATTTTGTGGTATTCGTTCGACAGTATTTACGTACCTCCGTGGCTGGCGACGTTTGTCAAAGGCACCGGTTACGTAGACTCTTCTTCTCGGCGTTCGAACATTTAGGGTTCTAAGAAGAGATGGAAATCCACGATAGGCAACACTGCGCCCGTGCTAGAGTGCTTTTAGCAACGAGAACTGCACTGCAGTTTTACCCTCAGAGTAGGCGGAGAGACTCTAGCGGGTCTGAGCTTGGCGCAGTTCCAGAGTACTAGACTGGCTGAAACACTTTGCAAATCGGCGACAGGCAATTCGTTACATCGTTTAAAGTGCAAATTTATACTGCCGCTCAGCTGGTGACCTAGAAAAGAACGACCAAGCCATGGTACATCTTCCAAAGCGGCCAAAATGCAAGGGAAACATGTATATTAAAAGAATGAATTTTGCATCCAGATTTGGGTATTCGGTGAGATGGGCTCAGTGGCTGTATACATGAGATGATCCTAGAGCAGTGTTAGACCGGAAACGATCTGGGCAATAGGAAATCAACTTGAATGGCTTGACGCACCAAAATTGCAGGGTTCATTTCTCCGAGACTGTTTTGACTGCCATGGGCGTCTGATGGAGATTCATAGACCGGGAGCGGCTGAGTAGTCTCGTAGTTTTCTGACAGTGCCGCGACCAGATCCGCTCTTTCGTTTGGCGGATGGCTGTCCAGAGCTATTTGTGCTCTTCCTGCAAGCTCGCTGCAGGCTTCACTCATCCTCTGAACCTCTTCTGTGCTTCTCTTTCCGGCGAGAGAATTTAGAAGCTGAAGTACTGGTCGAACGAGAGCCAGATCGGAACGGGCAAAGCCATGAGTGGGCATGTGGATAACTCGAGCAAGTAGTATCACAATTGCAGACACGCATTGCGAAAAGAGGATCCTGTTCAAATCTGTTAGCACGGGATTGCAATCATCGATATGCAGCGTACCATGTACAAGCAAAGTCACCTTGCGGCGCGAGGTTCATGAGATGCAGCGAAGCACGGGCGGCTTCACTGCATCGCATGGCTGACATGCAAAGTTGGTGCGACACAGGCCCAGATAGTTGGTCATCTTCGGCCATGATTGACGTTGCCCACAGGCGGTTTTGAAAGAATGAGACACGATGCACCGTCGCAAGACAATTAAAGTATGCCAAGTGTAAAATGACGACATGGGTGGTTGAAAACGGCCCCACAAAAGTTGCCAGATTATCTGGCTGAAGTCCTGCCGGGAGATTGGCCCTCCATTGCTCTAACAGTTCATCCAGTTTCTGAACCGCAGGAAGCCTTTGTTCTTCAGACAACTGCAGCGCGCGAACAGAATAAAGATCCGTGTATGCCTTGCTTTGAATGACGGCAAGGTGGATGCGGAGACGAAAGTAATTGACTGCGGAGCCGTCTGACGCAGTATACATTAGGCCGAGTCCATCGCGAGGGTCTGCTTCGGGAAGATGAACATTCATGTCATTATCATTGATAATTGGGGGCTGCTCGAATCTCAGACTAAAGTCCTTGTCGAGACAATAAGCCACCCAAAACACTCGCTGGCGCTGTTGAGCTTCGATGGGTGGCAATCCCCCGCCAAGCTCGTTTCGATGCATTCCGAGGCCGTACGAGAGCCTGATTGCCGCAGCAGTCAGAACAGAGGCCGGTCGTGGATTCGGTGTTCCCTGGAGAAGTATTGCCATTCCAAGAAGAGCCTGTATGGCTGCCAAGTCCGTTTGTTGCATGGTCAAGTCTGGAATGACGTTGAATGCATTTTGAGCATATTCGCTGGCTTTTTTCCCGAGTTCTTTGCGGTTGGGATTCTCCCGGATGGACAATGCTAGTACTACGTTCAAAACTGCCCACCAGGCTGAGTCATTGGGCTGGTCTCTGGTGTAATCGCGTTCAAAGGATTGCAAAAGGACTTTGGGGTGGAATAGGGGAGTTATGTTGTTGAAGCCTTCGAAGAACTCAGTTAGTAAGGCCCGCGCCTCGTCTTTCTTTGGCAGTCGTGTATGGCCTCTTTTGAGTACACGGAGGCTGCATTCGTTGCCAGGTGATTCGTCATCGCTCACCAGAGATGATCCAACCGTCTGCTGCAGGTAGCTGATGGCCTCTGTCGAGAGCTTGCTGTTGGTTGGATTGAACTGAGAGCCGGCAGCTGCTCCGCTGACAGTGGAGGCTGAACTCGTGGGCGGCGTCCGGCTCCTAGATTGTTTTCCAAGAGATGGATTGGATTGGCCTTGGGGAGCGGCGGATTTCTTCGCATCGCTGATTGACGAACGGGTCTCTCGAAGCAAAGTCTCTATGCGCAAAAAGCGAGACTCCAGTTCATCAATCCGTCTCGCACTAATAAAGCTCAGCATACTAACGCCCAGAGAGAACCAGAGTCCAACTACCTGCTCCTTTTGGCTTTCCGAGCTTTCTTTGTGCGCGTAAAGATGCATTCCACATTGTGTTTGACGCAGTAGGAGCAGGGACTGGATGCCGAGTCGCATCGAATTTTTCTCCTTCTGCAGGAACCACAGGCCTGCCAATGTCTTAGCTAGGAGTGGAAACATTAAGAATGCAGCGTACTATTGTGGATTGCTTCGGAATAGGCCCATCGCCTCCGCTGGAGTCTCCATCGTCGGACATTGGAGCTGCCAATTTGCCAGTCTCTCTTCAGGAATTTTCAACTGTGCCTGGAGAATTACAGTTCTGCTGCAAGCTAAACAGTTGTCATTATATCTTGAAGGGCTTCCCGGTTCAATGTAAGTTGCGCTTTGTCGACATTGCTTCACAGTGCTAGCGAGTAGCGCAACCAAGGCAAGTGTTGATTTGTAATGCAGATGGACTAACACGGCGGACGGATCCTGGAGCAGACTTCCGGTGCAATTACAGAGACTTGATTGGCAAGCGAAACATAAGGACAATGAACCGGAAAGGACAGCAAGAAGTTTAAGAAATACTCACGTCCATGCAAAGGCGGCCGGTTGTGATGTTCGATGAGAAGGTACAGGTGAGCTTGTCCTAACTGGGACTAGCCCGGCAACGCCTCTCACCGGCAAATCGGCGACAGAAAAGCGCAATGAAACCAGCACAGAAGTGTCACGAATTTGCCGTTTTCTCTTTTACAAGGGTACCATCGAAAGTTCCGCTCTGTAGCTCGGCCAGCCTAGAGATTTTCCGTTGGATAATGGCGTACAATGGCGGTGGCGGAGTTCATCGTGCAGCTTTTCAGTTACGTCCTGCAGCATCCAGCACACAGCCTTGAACAACGTATCTGGGTCTCGTGGGATAAATCAGCTCCAATGCCAAATCAAAGCAATACTCTCTAATGACGGCGGCACCCAAGATGGCGTCCCAAACCAAAAAAACCGATGGAAGGCTTGGAAATCAACGTTTTCAAAGGCGATATAAGCAGGACAAGAAGTAATTAACTACTTCCGCAACTACAAGCTACAGAAGCGCTAGCATTTCAGTACAAAGAAAATTAAGCTAGCCAGCACGAGTAGGCGGCAGCCAGCTTTGAGGAATAGAAATCGGAACCAGTACAGAGAGGAGAACAACAGCACGGAGACTACAACATCACCGAACAAGTATGCAGCCTCCCAGATTACATAGTCCCGGTAATTCCGCCGCTTACTGAGATAAACTGTGCAGTGATCCACCGGCTCTTTTCTGATACTAGCAGAAGCGTAGCATCCGCCAGATCCTCCACTGACCCGAGGCGATTCGCAGCTCGCGTCTGTTCATACATAGAAAGCTGAAGCGCAGTTGGAGACCCGTCAGGGGCCACTAGATATGCTTTTGACATATCTGTTGGAACTGGACCGGGTGCGAGTGTATTGACGGTAATTCCACGGCTCTTGCCAAGCTGTCCGGCATATCGTCAGATGGTTGTCGAGCGTAGAGAGTGGAAAAACACTGAAGAAAGCTTACCTCGCCAGCCCATAGCGTTGTCAAGGCATCCATTGCAGCTTTGGTCGCACCATATACAGGGGGTGGGACCAAAACTTTCGAGGCGATGGAGCCGATGTTGACGATGCGGCCACCTTCCGGCATTCGACCTACGCCAACAACAGCTTGCGTCATGTAAATCACGCCGAAGACGTTGACGGCGAATTCGTATTCGAGTTGCTCTTCTTTAACCTCTAAGAGAGGTGTGTTGCGTGCAGCTGCTGCGTTGTTGACTAGAACAAATGGCCAATCAGTTTTGTCCAACTACTCAGAAACGCTACCTATGACATACCGAGAATATCGATGTGATCGACGCTAAATGCTTTCAGGATTTGCTCAACCATGTTCTTCGCAGTATCGTAATTTTCCACCCCTCCTTGTACGACGGTGGTTTTGGTGCCAAACTCTTTATTGATGTCAATCGCTACCTTCTCAGCCCGCGCCTTGGAGTCCTCCGACACATAATGAATTGCTACAGACGCGCCGTTCCGAGCCAAAGCTCTGGCAATAGCTGCACCGATGCCAGTCTCTCTGCCAGAACCTGTAACCAAGGCAGTCTTTCCTGTAAGGGAGAGTGTGTCGGGTGACATATCCAGTAAATTAGCAAAGAAAGCTATCGAAGCAAGGGATTACACAGCTAGTTCCGAACTCTGACTGGCAAGTAGCTATGTTTTATATATACGACAGAGTTGACTATATGGAACTGATACTAATAATTTTATATGTACTGAATAGATGCTATTATAAATCATCAAGTTATAAAGAGCTGGGAAACCAAAATTGTTCTATCTACGAGGCAGCCGCTCCTGTTGATTGTAAATATCACGAGCAGGATTGTCACCGTCCCGAATCATTTCACTAATGCCGCATTAATATCACGGGCAGGATAGGCGCCGCCTCGAATCGTTTGACTAATGCCGTATTCATATCGCGGGCAGGATAGTCGCCGCCCCGAATCGTTTGTAATGCCGTATTAATATCACGGGCAGGATAGTCGCCGCCCCGAATCGTTTGACTAATGTCCGCATGCGGCATCTAGATACCTCTCTTAAGCTTAGGCAGTCGTAATAAACATCTGTATATATATACACTAGACGATGGGCTTCGTACCTGCACCCGAATGCTCTGACCTCTCCCTACACTCAGAATCATGCCCGGCACATCCCCAGTCATCCTCATCCTCGGAGCAGGACCAAATATCGGTCAGGCAGTCGCTCGGACTTTTGCCTCGAGAGGCTATAAGGTTGCCCTCGCTGCGCGATCACTGGACGAGGCAGATAGCACGGACAATCAACTGAACATCACGAGTGACTTCGCCAACTCCGACGATGTTGTCAACGCATTTAAAAGGGTTAATAAAGTGTTTGGTATCCCAAGTGTAGTCGTTTATAATGGTAAGCCCTGGTAACTGAGGATGCGTTTGAATTCCTACTGAAAATTCGCAGTCAGCGCCTCGACGCTCACCCCACCTCAGGACCCGTTCGCCCTTCCACTGGCCGCTTTCAATCGAGATGTAACAATCAATATCACTAGCGCTTTTGTCGCCGCGCAACAAGCTGCCTTCGGTTTTGCACAGCTTCCTGCTTCTGCTTCAAGGACATTCATCTACACTGGAAATATCTTGAATGTTGCCATCCTCCCGTCATTTCTCGACCAAGGCGTCGGAAAGTCCGCCGGCGCACATATGATCTGGGCTGCTTCAGCTGCATATAAAGACCGTGGATTCAAGTAAGCTATTTATTTCCTACTTTAATTCGCTCGTGGAAAGACTAAACTATTGCAGGTTTTATTATGGCGACGAACGGAGGGCGGACGGAACGGCCAAATATAGGGTCGACGGAGAGGCGCATGCGGAACTCTACTGGAAGCTTGCGGAGGAAAAGACGCATGGTCCGTGGATGCAGACATTCGTCAAGGGCGTAGGATACACGAAGTTTGACAGTCAATATGCGTCTTCCAGCTAAGGCATTGCTTGAGCGTCTAGCGTCTAGCGTCTATATTGCAGGTCCAAGCAGGCCAGCTTGTCAAGTAAAGTAGCTTTGCCTAGATACTAGAGCGCTTAAAGCTCGTTGTGAGTGCCATATGACCGTGTCAAAATTCAAGCTTGTTATCATGAAGCAACGCAGTACTGAGTTAAACACTGTAAAATTTAGATGAGAGGCGGAGGAGGAATGCCCGCAGAAAGAAAAAAGCGATACACTGTCGACGTTTAAGTGAGGTGTGCGGTAATCTTACACTCCTTAAACATATTCCCTACAATGCGTAATTCGATGTTTGAATAGTACAAGAATTCGAATGAATGCTACGTCCTCCTTCAACACGTGGCGGCCAGGGCGAGTTGGCATCCGCAATTCGAAGAACAGTTTCGTAAGGCTCGCTGATTTACAAGAGGCTGGACTCTACAAGAATTCATCGCGCCGGCTGATGTATGGTTTTACAACTGCAACTGGTACCCGATCGTATCGAAGGGTATGTCACTGAAATTCCTATCGCAATCTCGGACGAGACCGTATCGAACTGGTTTAATGTCGGATGGACACATTCATTTAATAACACAAGGAAGATGAATTCAGATTTGACGCTCCAATTGGACGAAAGAGATATTGCAAGCATAGGCCTTCAATTGAAGTCCGGAAGGGATAGAGATAAAGAATTGATAGCACAAGATAGGATGTAGCTCTCCATGAACCCCGGATCACATCCAGATGATGCCCTTTACGTTCTTACTCAGGTGGCCGAATACGTTGAGGATCGGCAAAGCAGGAAGGCGTTTCCATACTACTACAAGTATGGTGAGAGAGAGGGGCGGATTGTCGGTGACAGGAAACTGAAGGCTCTGGTGTGGACTGAAGATCGGTGGCATAACAAAGGTGGCCAATTCAAGGTTCAATTTACAATCATGCATGGTAAATACGAACCTACTGATGAAGATTAGCCTTAGACAATCTTAAGATGGTAGGAAGTAGTAACCCTCTACGGAGTATGGAGTATTCGCAGCCCTCTTTAAACTAGGATTTGACGTTGCCCTGTTTTGGTGCTTTCACCAACTTCAGACTGATTTTGCCTATCGAAGAAAAGAAAGAGACCGTATAAGGACGGTGCTCCAGAATGAAGATACTCTTTGGGAAGAGGATTTGGAAGACTGGTCACGTCAGCCCCGCAAAGGCAGGGGGCCAGTGAACAGATTTTATGTGGCCGAAAATTGGGAGATTGTCGCAGCGTGATGTGGAGTACATCAGGCCACTGCTCGTTGTTTGGTGAACTACAACGTCTCAACCAGGTCGCTGGTAAGCAGACCGGTGCGGCGAAATTTAAGAGGTCCATATCATTTCGGCGCGTCCGGCGCTAGCACACAATGGGCCTGGTTTCCTGGATGAGTGGGTACATTCCCATGCATTCTGGAAAATGGCAACTTAGCCGCAACGATGAGCCGCGTTGGCTGCTCGGCCAACCAACGCGCAAGACCCCTGTCACGGCCGGGAGATCAAGCCTTCCGAAGAGGTACCCTACATGGAGCTACTGCAAGCCTCCCTGCTTGGTGCGTCATCGACGATAGCTAACCTCCCTAACCTGCAAAACGCTTGTTGATCGCTCCGATATCCCTGGGCCGGAGTAAGACTGGAGTCTCCACACATGTGATCCCATGTGATCCCATAATTTTCTCATGCGGACTCTCATGCGGACAGCATGGAGAGAATCCCCACAAGCGATGAAACCCAAGGTCTTGGCAAGTGTGGAGCGCAGGTATACATACCCGGGCCTACCTCGATGAGGTGATAAGCCATGCGAGACGCGTGAGGCCACTGGAGCTTTCTTCACTTTCTCATAGAGGCTTCGTTCATTTTCCCGGTAGAAGTTCCGTTCATTTACCTCGTAGAAGATTCGTTCATATCTCTCGTAGAAGCTACCGGAGCGCCCCCCACAATGTCCGAAAAGGCATCTACGGACATTGGCTACGACAATCACGATGAGAAGCACGATGAGGCTGGTGAGAAGCACGAGGATGCCGGTGAGAAAGCGACCGCTCAGACAATGAAGCCTGAGCTGGTTGAGGAGACAGGCCGCCGCCGGTCGGTCGCTCTCAACATCGTTGAGAACCCTCTGAAGGTGAGTCGCGCAATGTCTGACTCTTCACCACCCGCCGTAGTCCAATTGAGTCGAGACGCTGATCCTCTTCACTTCCACAGCGCGTCTCCCAGGAGCAGGCGGTCGTGGACGCCCGTGTTTTTGCCGAGACGCATGATATGGCTGAGCACGCCGCTCTGTTCGGCCGGGCTGCTCTCGTCGCTCGTGATCCTGAGCACTTTGGTACAGTCGCCGAGCTTGATGAGACTGAGCGCGCCGCGCTCGACTACGAGCTGCATCACAAATGGCACGGTCCTACTATGCTATGGTACTCTATCTCTTTGTGCGCCATCGGAGCTGCCACGCAAGGATGGGATCAAACTGGATCCAATGGAGCCAACTTGTCCTTCCCTCAGGAATTTGGTATTGCTGGCACAGGGAAAGACGAATGGATCGTGGGATTAGTCAATTCGATCATCTTCTTGACAGCCGGCCTCATGTGAGCACATTAGCAGCGCTGATTCCTAATCTTTACATCTATGACTGACCTTAATGAACAGTGGCGCTTTCATCGTCGATCCGATGAACCACTACCTTGGCCGAAGAGGCGAGATTTTCGTCACTGCTTGCTGTCTTACTGCCACTCCCATTGGCTCTGCTTTTGCACAGTCATGGCAAGGACTGTTTGCTGCGCGATTTGTCCTGGGTATCGGTATCGGTACGTACCACCGCTGTGCAAATATGTCTGAAAGCTCTTGAAACGGCTCTCTCAAAATGAATTACTCCCAATCGGGTATATCAACTCTTAAGCATCCGCGATCAGTTGATAAAAAATGCCTGCATCCCTAGTCACGGCCTACGAAGCGTGTTCTCTTCGTATTAGAACATCTGCTAATTGCACATGAGTAAAGGTGCAAAGAACGCCACAGTCCCCATCTACTCGGCCGAGATGGCCCCAGCTCGCATTCGAGGTGCTCTCGTAATGTTCTGGCAACTTTGGGTCGTGGCCGGTAACCTGCTTCTTATCATTCGCCCCAAGACATGTACTAATTTTCACCTGCAGGTATTTTCTTGGGCTTCTGTGCCAACGTTATTGTCAAGGACACCGGTAGAATTGCATGGCGTCTCCAACTCGGATCAGCGTTCATCCCCTCCTTCATCCTCGGAATTGGCATCTTCTTTTGCCCCGAATCCCCTCGATGGCTCATGAAGCACGGCAAGTATGCGAAAGGATTCCGATCAATGTTGCGCCTACGAGCCCATCCCATCATTGCCGCGCGCGACTATTACTACTCGTGGGTCATCTACCAGGAGGAAATCAAAGAGGCTCGTGGCGCAGGCTACTGGTCCCGTCTGTGGGATTGCTTCGCTGTGCCCAGGATCCGGAGAGCCAATTATGGTGCATCGACCGTCATGATTGCTCAGCAGATGTGCGGTATCAACAGTATGTCCCCCTTGTCTCGTACTAGTGGTCAAGCCCTGACGCATTGCAGTCATCTCTTTCTACAGCTCAACCATCTTCGAAAACGTCGGCTACACGGCGACCCAGGCATTGTACGCGTCTCTGGGCTATGGCGCTGTTCAGGTCTTAGCTACCATCCCCACTCTGTTCCTCATCGACACCAAGGGCCGAAGAACCTTGACGTTAGCTGTAAGTCGCTTCAAATTTTGCACTTGACGATAACTGATCCTCAATACAGACTTTCCCTGGCATGTGTATTTTCCTGTTAGCCGCTGGTCTGTCACTTTTGAACCACTCGGGTAGTCGTGGCGAGCAAATTGGACCAGTTGTTTTGTAAGTTTGTCAAGGATGTCTGCAATGCTGAATCTGACCGATTGTTTTCTTCGACTAGGTTCGTCTACCTCTTTACCATCTGCTACTCCCTGGGTGAAGGACCAGTCGCTTTCCAGTACTCTGCCGAAGTGTTCCCTACCATTCAGCGAGAGCAAGGAATGGCGTGGGCCGTTTGCATCAACAACACTTTCGGTGAGCATCTCAACCTCAGTCCCGCCGAAATATCACTGACAAAGTCTTTCGTAGCCGGTATCCTCAGTTTGACTTTCCCTCGAATGCAGAGCGTGATGACTCCAACTGGAGCTTGTAAGTGGGCTCTGAATTCTCGCGTGCGGGGACTCGCTAACCTTTACTCTAGTCGGTTTCTATGCTGGACTCAACCTCATTGCCTGGTTTATGATCTTCTGCTTCGTCAGAGAAACAAAGCAGCTCACCCTGGAGGAATTGGATCGTAAGTGGAATTTGACTCGACGACTCTGGCCCCCCGCTAACGTCCCTCACAGAGGTTTTCTCCATCCCAACGAAGAATTTCATCTCCTACGAATGGAACGTGTGGCTTCCCTACTTTATCAAGCGACATATTTTCCGCCAGAAGATCATGAAGCCCCCACCAATCATCGAGAAAGAGGAGAGGGTCGAGCATGAGATTATTCTTGAGGCGTAGAGTGGTAGAGGAACACTAGAAAGATCTCCTGCAAGCTGTATTATGCGAGTTGCTCGCACTATTATAGAGCTTTCTAGAAGTAGAGCAGTTGACGCCCTTGAACGCTGAAGAATTTAGAAAGGGCGATTTCCAACTTTGCAGTTGTCGGTATCTCGGGCCTTTCATTGTCTCCGTCTTCCCTATGCTCGACTATGATCAGAGTCTCTTGAAGATCAGTTCTCACCAAGCATACGATAATGCATTATGCTGTATCTTGTCATGCGAAGCGTGGAAGATACAACAATGTAAGGGATCTATCTATGCTATGTTCGGCGGCAGGTCTAAAAACCGGAAGGTTCGTCTCTCATTGATATGATACTTGATCAAGCAGGCTCAGGTTCCAACACAGTGCAAGTCAAGGATTCCAAACTTAGGCCCGCCTAGTTAGAGTTCAATATAAAATATGGGCCTGCATATTTATGAAAGTGGGGAGATAAAGATGTCCTTACTCGCCTCCCTGTTTCCTGACTCGAACGCATCCATTTTCGCTCTTAACCACTACCACTTTGCCGGAACCCGAAGGATCACCCAGTGTAACCATGCACTTGTCTTTCTGCGTTGTCCTAAGGTGCTGACGAACATTCTCCTCAGTCTTTTCGCTTACATGTTTTAGGACCCCGCTCGTCTCTGGGCTTCCCATCATCTGTGCAATGACCTGCCAAGGGCTATTGAGAGACGAATATTCCGTGCGAACCGCAAACGCCACAACGATCGCCACAGCGAGACAAGAGTGTACGACAACAATGGCTATGACAGCCCAGTAGCCTCTATGGCTTGTAGGAGCAATCTTCGTTTCGAAAAGCGACATGGATACAGGAGAGCTTGCGTCAGCAAGCGATATCCATTGATAGTATGCCGAGCGTAGTACTGTCGTGAATTGCGCTTGGAGCGCAAGAGCAGGTGAGCCAGTGTTCCGGATGATGTCGTTAAACATCATTGTCTGCACAATATCCGCCCGAGAAGGGTCCGGCGATATACAAACCGGACAGAAAACGGCAGCATATCTTTTAGTCCAGAGACCGAGGCCGAAGGCAGCATGGTACGTCTAAGGGATAGTAGAGTATCTGGTCCAGTCGTGGCTTTGGAGTTTGTCTCTTAACTGCGGATATGACAATTGCATCAAACCGCGACTGTCGAGATCGGCGTCAGTCCCAGTCGCGCCCAGCTGGTGCTGGATAGACGACGAATTCATCCAGGTTTCTGATGCATCCCAAAAACAGGTCGGCTCGGCTGCGACAGAAGTTTTGGAGGCAGTGATGTTGATATCTTGGACTGGGTTTAGGGGCCTGAGAAATTGATTGGTTACATCGTCTCGTATCTTGGAATCTACGGGTAATAGGCATTAGCACCCTAGTCAGTGACTATGGAACTTACGGCGCATCAAAGCATAAAGAAACGTTGAGTGAGCTCCACAAGTTGTAGCGCGGAGAAAGAAGATTTAGGCCTTGCCAGGGCCCAACTTTGTTAGTGATGTTGGCAATATTGGAGTTCGGTGGCGGTGGTGGGAGGGGCCCCCATGTGCAGACGCATTAAGAATGCCCGAATGGGTTTGGGTTGATGAGAATACCAAACTTGCTCCCCCGAGGCCTGCAACCCAAGTATTGTTACCGTCCCTCGCCATCCAGGAGCTGTTGGAAGCATTCCATTCGAAGCTTAACGATGTGTTGATAGAATGATCAAGAGATGGAATCAAGCCTCCTGCTGCTGAGGTATTGTTACCTACGCTATCACTGAGGAAACATAATACTGCGAAGACGTCACCCATCAATGCTCCTAACCCTGGTGGATCGATCAGACATTCGAAGGTGACGGGCGTTGATGTCTGGACAAGCTCCGGCATCCCTGCTGCTGGTACAACTTGCCCAGAGAGATGCTCGCTCCCGCTCTTCATAGCGTAGGACAAATTGGATAAAATTGGCTGGACGCAAACGACTCTTGCATCATAAGGATAGCCTGGGCCCGTATATTGCCGTATCGACCTCCGCTGAGATTGGTTGGGAAGCGGCAGGAACGCCCTTATAACAGGCCCAGTATCATCAATGGTACCAGCAGGCCTCTTAAGTGAAGCGTTGCTATATTCGGCGAAGGCAAGAAATTGGGACGGCGGAAACGTCCAATAGTCGACATTAAAAGCGAGGGAAGGATTTCGACGACCATCTGTGGTAAAGCCATACGGCACGTCCACGGTACTCAAGGGTCGAATGATCTCTTTACTACCGAGATCGCTAATTAGCAAAGTTGAGCTGAACTGTGCTGCAAATGTCGTCAGGAACAATAATGCTGCAACACTGGGTAGGATCAGGTCTCCTTGTACACGCTCCTCGCGGAATAGAGTCCAACCAAGTTTGACAGATCCGACGTTTACGCATCTCGCTATCGAAAGCTCGGCTAAGTTCTCCAATCGGATACCACGGGACTCCAGGATGACTACAGCCAGCATTGGTGTAATCACAGCGGCTGAAAAGGTAATAGACTGTCTCAGAGCAGTTGTAGTGAGAGTGGTTGCCTCCGCAGTCCAATCTCTTGTAACAATGTACAGCCATGCTCTGTTTTGCCGCGGGCTCCACCACAGGAAACTGAGAAATATGACGGTGATGAGGAGGACAACGGCTGAAAGTCCTAATATTACAGCAGCTTCGATCCCAATCCTCGCCCGAACTGTTTGTTGTTGTGCCGTAAAGTGTTGATGTGATTGCGCAGTCATACCTGCTCTTTCCGCGACGACAGCCCGACTGTCCTTTAGCCGTACGTCATGAAGGTCATTTGGTGAGGCGTTCCGCAATAATGATGTCTGGGAAGTTGTTTCTTCACTAGCGTTGAATGGATCTAGGAATCGTTCTGGCTTAGAGCAATTGCTCAGGTTGGTGGTCTGGGACATCGGAATACCAGAGGAAGCGTGATGGCGGCGTGACATGGTACTTAGAGACGAACAAAAAGAGCTCGCCTGAAGATAGGCCTCGAGGTTGATGAAGATGAAAGGATCAGAACATCAATAAAGGAGCTTCAGGGACAAGGCTGCCGGGCAAGGCTGCCGGGCAAGGCTGTGACCCGCGAGGAAAGGCTGTGGCCTGTGAGGCAAGGGAGTCGGACGGATTCAAATGAGAGATAGAAATCCTGATACAAAGCAGAGGCAATGAATTGCAGTTCGCAAAGCTTAAAAGAGTTGTGAAGATTCATACTTTGTCAACTTTTGAGCCGTCCATTGTATTGCGATGGTGTAACAGTTCATACAATTGGTTGCCGCTTCATCATGATATGTATTTCTACCGTTTCAGGTCAGTTGTAATTTGGCCAGTGGAATCTGAGAGTTACTTATCGTGATGAAGCCGAACAGGCAAAGGCGAAAAGGAAAATACGAGGCAATTCGCGCGCCCCGAACCAATCGCTCTGCAAGCACACCCGTACCTGCAGCCGTTCGTACTGCCTAGAAGACCTGAAAATTAGGGAGCGAGGCTGGAACATCTTAGCTGAGCCCTGGTACCCTGAAAGTTTCTCGTTTTGTTTCATGGCGTCCATCGAGCCGCGCTGTACGACCTGGGGGACAGTACGTGAATGGTGACCTGTAGATTGGTATGAACTAGAAAATGTTCGTAATGGTGCATGACTGCGGGCGCCGATCAAACTCTCGGGATTCTAAGCAGGGCATCAAGGAGTTCGTCCACACTTGCAGTTGTCGGTATCTCGAACTCGTCGTTATCTCCGTCGGCGACTACGAGAAGGTTACGATAGTCTCTAATTAACACATACGTTTAGAGGCAGATATATATAGAAACATCTTCTTTGTTCAGCGGCAGGCATTCATGAAAAGTTCATCGCAAAGGTGTGAAGTAAGGCTGAACATCACCGCTGGTCGTCTATCCAAAAGGGAAATTTTATATTCCCCACTCCGCACCCCTGGCGCTCGAAATCTTGGCAACGACCTCCACCCATAATTTTCATCTTCACCTTATCCATTTCCCCACCCATTTCCTCCGCCCTACCCACACACAATGTTCGAAGTAAAAGGCTGGAAAGTCTCCGCACCCCTCAAGACCGACACCAGCGCCCCCAAATCCAGAGACGTCTCAAGTGCCGCCAACGATGGCTCGTCCGCACCCAAGTCGAAGAAGCGCAAGCGCGGGACTGGACGAAGCAATGGCCCTGATATCACTGCGGACAATTTAGGGGATATGTATTCGAGGCACATTGATGCGGGAGACAAGGGAGGAGAGAAAGAGCTGGGAGAAGCGGCTGGGAGAGCGGAGAAGAAGAGGAAGACGAAGTCCAAGGACATGGATGTGAATGTGAATGATGGGAAGCGCAAGGGAGACTCTGGTCAATCAGTTAAAGATTCGAAGAAGAGTAATGGCCTCTCAGGCGCAAACGCACAAAAGCTGGGCGCCAGAAAACCCATTAATGCTCAAGAGCAGCAAGAAACGAGCTCTACTCGCAAGCAGGCTTCGCATCCATCTCAACAATCGCCCAAAACAGCTCCACACACAGCCAATGCACCCAAAACCGTTCCACCACCAAACAAACTAACCCCCCTCCAATCCCGCATGGCCGCCAAACTCACCTCCGCCCGCTTCCGCACCCTCAACGAGCGCCTCTACACCTCCCCCTCCACCGCCGCGCAGCAGCTCTTCGCCGACAGCCCGGACATGTTCGACACGTACCACGCCGGCTTCGCGCAGCAGGTCGTCGCGTGGCCGGAGAACCCGGTGGACACTTACATTGCTGACATCCTGGCCTTGGGCCAGACGAAAGGCCGTGGAGACGGGCAGGGCAGCGTGCTGCCGAGGAATCGAAAGGGCGAATGCATAATCGCGGACTTGGGATGCGGGACCGCGCAGCTTGCCGCGGCTTTGCAGAGCAGGGCGAAGAAGTTGAAGCTGAAGGTGCACTCGTTCGACCTGCATGCTCCCAACTCGCTGGTTACGAAAGCGGACATTGCGGACCTGCCGCTGGCGAATGGAAGTGTGGATGTCGCGGTGTCGTGCCTCGCGCTCATGGGCACCAATTGGATCGACTTTGTCGAGGAGGCGTGGCGCGTGCTGAGATGGGGCGGGGAGTTCTGGGTTAGTGAGATCAAGAGCCGTTTTGCGAGGGCTGGTGGGGAGAAGAGAAATAAGGATGCTGGAAACGCGAATGGGGGGATGAGTAAGAGGAAGGCGAAGCAGGCGCAAGTGGGGAGTAAGAAGCGCGATGCAGAGAAGGAGGAGAAGGAGAACGATGACGTGCTCGCGGTTGAGGTTGACGGGGTGGATGCGGGTGGGAAGGGAGATACGGACGTGAGTGCGTTCGTGAAGGTCTTAGAGCGAAGGGGCTTCGTTTTGCAGGGCGAGCCGGACATGCATAACAAAATGTTCGTGAAGATGAGGTTTCTGAAGCACGGCGCACCAGCGGCGGGGAAGAACACTGAGCAAGCACGCTCAGAAGGCAAGGGCAAAAAGTTCGTCGATAAGGAAGACGCACAGACGATCACAGTGGAAGAAGAGGCCAAGGTCCTAAAGCCTTGTGTCTACAAGCTGAGGTGAAATTTGTATTTGAGTCGTTTTAGTAGAGAAGTGTCTATCAGAGCTCGAAAGGCTCATTGAATCGCCAGACTGCTTGAGTTTCTGGCAAAGGTCATCACGGATCTAGCATGCTCCTCCCGCCTAAGATACCGTCCTCATGAGATGAGAACGTATGCAGCAAACGCCGTGAAAGACGAGAGCCCGTGACAGACGAGAAGAGCGCCATCCGTGAAATGCAAGATGCTATGGTTACATGTGCTGAACCATGAGTGGTGAAAAAGAAAGCGACAGACGTATGTGAACCGCCCAGAAACAGGATCCAAAAGTCTCAACCTTCCTCCCTTCAAATGAGCATCTTCGGAGGTTGTTACCTAATCCCGTGAACAGTTAGTCGTCGTGTCGCTTAAAGTCGTAGTCGTTGGGGTATCCAGTTCGGTCAGAACGCTGGCTAATCGAGACGGTTGCTTCAGTTGAAGAGGAAACCGGCCGCCAACTCGACGTTGCCGCCCGTGGCATCCAACGCGCGAATTGCCATCTCACGATCGAAACCCAAGGTGACGAGCTGGTTGATAGCAGCTTCGGGCCATCCCTGCTGCACTGGCTGCTGCGCCGGCTGTTGTGCCGGCTGGGGCGCTTGCGGCTCGCGTATGATGTGAATGTTTCCATCTCGGTCCATAAGCTGTTGTACGCCTGGCTGCTGCGGTCCCACCTGCACCGGACGCGGCGGGTACAGCGTGTGCACGTTTCCGTCTCGGTCCATAATCTCCATGCCATCCACCGTCGGGTCTGCTCCTTGACTGATGATCTTCGCCGTGCCATGACTCGAACTCGAACTCTCTCCAGCCGAAGCACTCGTTCCCGCCGGCTTCACGGCTCCAGTCTTCGCACCGATCTCGGTGCCGCTTGGACCAGGAATTACGGGCTCATCCTGAAGTGCCTCGTCGCTCTCTTTGGGGATGTCCTTCTCGGGCAAGAACTCGACCTCGTTTCCCTCTCCCAGCCTAAGAACACCACGCTTGAGGTCGATACACGCCTGGTAGCGCTTGAGCATGTCCAGACCAAGCAAGAGATCCACGTCCTTGCCTTCCATCACCGTGAATGCACATGGCATCACCGCATCACCGATCTTGATCTCCGCAGAGTGCACACGACCCAAGATGCGGGCCGTTCCGACACCCTTGGCGATACCGGCGAAGCGCGTGTCGATAAGACGCATGATGCCGGCACGAGTTGCAGCAGAAGGGGACATGATAGTCGCTTGAGCACCAGAGTCGACGAAAGCCTTGATGGGATATCCATTCACCTCGACGTTGATGTACAGCATAGTGACCCTAGCGAAGACTTTACGTAAAAGTTAATACTATCAGTAAAAAGGGGAGGTGAATACAGGGTCAACATGCCTTCAGGATTGTGCTCGTACGCGTGCTGCAGGTTCTCGATCACACGCTCTTGGCGGATCATCTCCTCGATCTTGCGCTGGGCCTCCTCGTTGAATGGATCATCGTTCAGCAGCGCGATCTGGCGCTGCCTCTCCTGCTCGCGCACCTCGTCCTCATGATAGAGCGCCATCCAAGCCTCACGGAAACGCACTGGATCGTTCAAGTTCTGGGCCAGAGCCGGGCTTGACTCGGTGATGGACTGCAAGCTCCTCTGATCGCCCAGAATGTGCAGCCTTGTAGTCTCGATCTCGTCGTTGCTCGGCGCGCCTCGCCTCCTTCCCGTACCTCCACGTTGAGCTGCGAGGCCTGGTCGCTGCTGCGAGTTCGGTCCGGATGTGCTTGAAGAGGCGCCAGCACGGTTCACGAGCATAGCAAGCATCTCACCATCCTTGATGCCAGCTTCTTCGATGGTCTGGGAATCGTTCACGATCTTCTGACCGTTGAGGAAGAAGTGTTGAGTGTTCGGGGGGAATCTGGTCTCAGCTTCCACGAAGGCCTTCAGATCAGCGACGGTGAGACCGGGAGGAAGGTCGAGGGTGATGATGTCCTGGTCGTTGGCGTCATCGGGGGCATTTATGTTGATGGTGATGCGAGGCCTGCATGACACGAGAGTCAGTCAGTGCAACGGATTCTAAACGTAAATGTGCAAGTGCATTCCAGCTCGCGCGGCGTGTTGATAGAGGAAGCTCACATGTTGAGTGGATGATGCGTGCTCGCCGCACTTTATGCAGGTATTTCTGAATCGGTCGAAGAGAATGTGATACCGGCGGTGGTTGTATCGGAACGTCACCGCGTTGCAGGTGAGACTCCTCGGGCGGGCGATAGTTGTAAGAAGTTAAGTGTGTCCGGCGGCCGCGGAAAATGAATGAGTGGCTGTGCGTTGGCGAGTGGTGTTGTGTTGTTGCGCGTCGCGGTGCCGCCTGGCAGTGAATGAGAAGCTGCTAGAAGCGGGTGTGCTCAACGGCGATGACGAATGATGGCGAGCGGATTGCAGGGAAGACTCGCTCGGCGCGTTAATAAGCATGTGCGTGGTAAGGCAGCCTCCTCCTTCACAAGCGCGGCGAGGGGATGGGCGAGCGGTGGTCAGAGGCGAAGCTGTCGTGCTTCTCGCGATGCAGAGCTATGGGCGTTGTGTTTGTGGGTTGACGATGCAGCCAGCTCAACGAGCCTAGCGAGAGCCTCACCCCTCAATTTGGCGGGGCTCCCCAGCCTGGCGTGGCGTGAGCGGTGAGCGCGCACCGAGAGCGGGTGCCTAGCATGGGTGCCTCTGTACCCGGCAGCTCGACGCGGCACGCCGAACTGCCCTCACTCGCCCGGGTGCCACGCGGCTCGGCTCAGCTTGCTTGCGCGCCGAATGCAGCGAGTTTCAAGCACGCGTTGCACGACGTCAAGCTGCCATCGCTCGGGACAATGGCCAGGCGAGTGCCTCTTATAATATGCTCCAGCCTGCTAGCCTCGGACGCTTTCTCACGCTCACTCCATTGCGTCACACGTCTGCACGGCATCGCCGCAACCAGGATTGCTCCACTTTGTTCCTGAAAATCCGAGCCACTCTGCAAATCCTCCGCACTTTTTCTCGTGCTGCAATAATTCTCCCTGCCGTGACCACTCCTTCCATCGTCTGCAATCGACTCGCGCGTCGCCATACGTTGCTGCCCTGCCCTGCTTCTGCACCACGCGCAAGGATCGCGCCTCCCACAGCACCTCGCTCTTCCCCTCCGACTGATGTGTGAGCATGCCTCGCGACCTCATCCTCGAGTCGGAGCACGAAACAATCGACAACCTGGCCCCGTTGTCGCGAAAGGCGCATATGAGCCCCAGCAACAGTGATCAGGCCGACACCGAGCTCCCGGTGTCACTCAACATCCCACTACAGCATTCCCCCGCCCAAATCGAGATGGGCGATCCTGAGAGCCCGCAGGACCGGTTGAGGCAAGACATGCTCAGCGAGGACCGCCGCAATGAGCTGCATCCGTTCGTGCAGACTCTCAGCGTGAGCCATGTCGAGCAATGTGTCGTCGTCGAGGACCAGGCCTTCCCGGCGAATGAGAGGTGCTCGAAGGAGAAGGTGAGAGCAATCCTGCCACGCTCAGTCATAACCTACTGTTGTGACTCTGCTAAAGGGTCACCAGGGCCCGATTCCGAGCAGCAGTCCATCTCTAGCGTTTCAAACTGCTTTTTGCAAGGTTCTCTTATGACCACGTCATTCTTTTCCACGGCCTTGCTCTTCCTCTCTCATATTCCTGTGCAATGGCTCGCGTTAAATTGCTGTATTCATCTTCACATTGCACATGCTACAGTCTAGCTTTGAACGGATACCTGATCGGCACACAGTTTCAATACCGTCTAACAGTATGCGGCGAGCTCTCCCTTGGCGTCTTCACCTGCGCAACAACCCAGCCGCTTACTTCATCCGTTGAGGGTGAAGGCCCCACTACAAATCCTCTCCTCGAAAATACGCCTACCGCTAGTGTTGTAAAGGAAACCCGTTCCTCTGGTCCACCGCGAAAGGAGCTCCTAATCGGCCACATTGTGTCAACAATGAGCGCCAACCTCACTATCAAAGACTCGGACATGGAGATACCAGAGTCGTGGTGCACGAGCCCGAGCAATCCAAACAGCTTCCTCATGCTGTCCTCTTCGGATCCGAACTCGTCGTCCAACACACAATCCTCTCAGTCCAACCCGCCAGCATCCCAATCGTCCGATTCCGGCATCATGAAGGGGCACAACCAAGACGGCCGAACGGTCTGCATTCACTCGCTCGCCATCCTCCCTCAGCATCAAGGCCGTGGTCTCGGAAAGGTGCTCATGAAGAGTTTCATGGGCCGCATCGAGAGCTCTGGTATCGCAGACCGCATTGCGTTGCTCGCGCACGACGCCTTAGTGCCGTTCTACGAGAGCCTGGGATTCACAAACCTCGGCACCAGCGAGGCGACGTTTGGAGACGGTGGCTGGGTGGACATGGTGTACCGGTTCCCAAAACCTGTGGAACCACCTATCGTCAGCTTCGTGAATAGGCCTCCACCACGGGCAGCATGATGTGGAACCTGGTGCGGAAATCGATCACGTGATATGGCTACGATTTGGAGTCAGGTCGACACAGGGGAAAGAAACATAAGACGTTTCTCTCGTATGCGTTCTGCTGGTATGGAGCATGGTTCAGCTTCGCGCTGACGGTGGCATGGGCCGGTAGCTTTTGCAGGTCCCGTTGGGAAATTGGTGGCATTGGAACCGGTATGCATAGCGCATGTGCCACTATTGATGTGTAACATACTCATGGACGCAATTCTATTTTCCACGACAAGAGCACAGAAATATGTCAAGCACTCTTATCTGTTGTGATGGCTTGAGACTTATTTGCGTAGTCTCTGACACTTTTTGATTCCCATAAAACGCCGCATCAACATACCTTTTCAGCCCCTCTTAATCCGGTGCCTTCTTATCCGCCCAACTAGCCTCAATCCCCCTACAAACAGCCACATAATCCTTCCACCTCTCCTCCCTCCACTCCTTCGCCCTTACCACACCTCCCCCTCCAGCTTCACCACTCCGCCTCTCCGCGCCCCACAGCTCCTCCCCCGTCCAAAACATCGTCCACCCACTCTCCGGAATCTTCCACGTCCCATCCGCCCGCTCAAAATACCACTTATTCACCGGGTTCTCCTTCCTGCTGCGCCACACCACGCCGCTTGGCAGACAGTCCCTCACCATTGCGTTGAAGACTATATCCGCGACACCGCCGGCGCCTTGGCTGCGCTTTAGGACGGCGAATTTGTCGAGGTAGGGGATTGGTGGTCTTGAACCGCTGCTTCTCCCTGCTGCTGAGGATGGGTTGGAGTGGGAGCGTGGTGGAGACTCCCATGTGAGGATCGCGCCGCCCTCGTATTCCCCTGCGATGATGACGCCTGCGAGGTGGTTCTGTATGCGCGAGAGGTAGTGCTGCACGTCGAGCTTCCGCCCGAACGAATCTTCGATCAGGTGGAGCAGGCGCGGGAAGTCAATGCGCGGGTCGCTCAGGCTGAGGGATGTCCCGTTCGGGCCCGGGGGGTGCCAGGGGTGCGTGCGCGGGTCGGGGATGATGGTTACGGGCATGCCGCGCTTTACGAAAGTTGCGTGGGGGGAGGGCGCAGAAGTGACGCTCGAAGTCGATGCTGAGAATGTGGATGTGGATGAGGATGCGAGACGTCCGGAGGGGAGGGACGAGGAGATGATGGGCTTGTCGGTTAGGAGGTTGTGGATTAGGGGGTTACGCTGCTGTCTGGTGCGCACGCCGGCGGCGGAGGTGTGGCTGAGTGCGGCAGTTGCAACGTCCTGGGGCCGGATTATTAGGGCGGATGAGGATGGGGGGAGCAGAGCGAGTGATTTCTGTAGTAGCTCTAGATTTTGTACATGCTGCTGGGCAACCTCTGAAGTCAAGGCCCCGGCCGGTTTGGAGAGCTCTGCTTTCGGTCGTTGTAGAACATTAGACGCAACTGTTTCGTCTTCCGCGAATGCCGAAAATGGGTTGCTTGCTCCGAGGATAGAATGCTTGCTTGGGGTTGGTTCGGGATTCTGTTCGAAAACTTCGCTCTCATCAGAGGCACGAAGCAGCTCCTCCCGAATGGTTCGATATTCTTGCTCCATGTTGATAAAAATGTGTGACTGTTCATGTCTGTCCGATGCCGGTATACCGCCTAATGGGTCAAGAAGAATCACACGGTCCAGTGTCACATTATCCCCTGTGGCTCCCTGGACCTGTGGTGCGCTGCCATCGATTCCTCGAAAATCTTTCTCCTGTAGGGTACTGACATTCAGTCCTGCGAATTGCCGGGTCAGAGCCAGCATTACATCATTTGAAGAAACTCTCTCTGCCTGTTGATGTTCGTTGTACGCTACCGGGGTTATGATCGGTATGACGCCGTTCCGTAGCGCTGAGAGCAGTAATTGATAGTAGCTGATCTGGACACCGCCACGTAATTGGACATTGGACGGAATGGCTCCAGCCTGGTCCGAGACTCCAAGGATCTGGTCGAGCAGCTGTGCTCGTGTCTTGCCGACTCTCTGAATGGCTACGGCCAAGCGGTGCGATTGCTCTGTTATTAGATCTCTCCATCTTTGAAAATCCTCCGGTGTCGAAACTTTCAAACCCCCGCACCCGACCACAACTGTGCTCATCATGCCAAGACGAGCCAGTTGTGCAATGGTGAGCGCCACGCCATCCAGGGTGACATCAGACAAAGTCTGCGGATCTCGCAGCTTGACAATCGCAACGTGCAAATCGAGCGGGGCGTGGACACTACGCTGGATATTCTTTTGCTGGGTAAAGACGGGACTCTGCTCAATCGCCTTGGCCGGGCTGTACAAATTGCCAAGATTGATACCTCTTGCGTATGGCACCGGGCGCGCGTTTACGCTCGGAGAGTCTTGATTCTTCCCGTGTGCTTTATCTTTGGGCGCCTTCGGCGGAAAGAAGCGTGACAAGTAGCCTTTTGCATCACGCTTTGTAGCACTTGCGCTTAGTACAGAGAGGAAGAAGTTCTTATCAAAGACCCGACTCCTCTTTGCCGGATGCTGATCCGGAGACGGATCTTTCGCATCATCCTGCGGCCTTTGCGACCCTGAATACCAAGCTCTTGCTACCTGGTGACGATTTGAGTAGACGTTGAATTTCTGGATTCTCTCGTTAGTTCCATTTCAGTCATAGATTAGTGGCGGTGAAGCAGACATTTGCTGGAAACGCCCTCGAGGGTCCAATTGAAGCCTGCTTCAACCTCCCAGGCTTCATCTCGATGGTTACGGAGCAATTGACCCATTCTCACAGAGATTCAAAACATGATGATATCTGAGTCACGAGCGAGGGAGAAGAAAGGTGCTGTGGCGTCATACGCAAGGGTCGAAAATTTCGTCTGTGCCCTTATCGAGGCGGCGTCGGTTCCTGCACCAGCCTCTCTCAGCCACATAAAACCCTAACTCTACACTTGGCCTTGCCAATTCTTCGTCTTAACATAGCTTTGTATCGCTCATAAAAACTACACCAGTTTAGCTTCAGTCAAACTCCTAAAGTTGAATCAGCTCGATGTACACCATCCAATTGAAGTGATACGCAAGGTAGCGGATCCTTTGTAGCCGCAAGCTAGTCGATACGGGTGTTCTTCTCCCATCATGGAATTCCGCTGAAGCCGGCCACAACGCTTTATGGATATAAGATACAAGAGTCATACATTGACCGAAGCTACCTGAGCCTCCACGCACATCGAAAGAGCTTGGTTGGAGGGTAGCCAGTCGTGTCGCTTTCATTCATACATCATAGCTATTGCACTATCGAGCACAAGCGAACGAACAGGATGGCCCCCGCAGCGCCTGAATTGGATGCGCCAGACCTTCTCCCTGGTGCCACTCATGACTTGGCTGCGTTTGCCTCGTCACTTACGTTCGACAAGATACCACCAGATGTGGTAGCCTACGTCAAGGAACTCATCCTGGACAACCTCGGTGTTGTGCTGTTTGGCGTGCAGACAGCATGGACTCAAAAGGTAGTTCAAATGGCGGTTGCAGAAGATGCCAAACCTAGATCGACCATTTTTGGCACAGGCATAAGGACGTCCCCAGCACTTGCCGCCCTTGCTAACGCCACCGGTGGCCATGCCTTTGAATTCGACGAAATCCACCGCGACAGCATCGTTCATCCGGGGTCCATGATAGTGCCGGTCATTCTAGCTCTGGTCGAGGCAGAAGGAAAGGGAAACGGACGTGACTTTATCACTGCTGCTGTGGCTGCCTATGAAGTATGTGGGCGTGTGGGAATGAGTGCTACGTCGGCCCTCTTCTTCCGCGGTTTCCATCCTCAAGGCACGACTGGCGTGTTTGCTGCAGGTACGGCTGCGGCACGCATTCTCGGACTCGATACGGAAGCAACACAAAATGCTTTAGGAATTGCCGGCAGTCAAGGAGCTGGTTTGATGGCTGCTCAGGAAGGTGCCATGGTGAAGCGATTCCATGCTGGTCGGGCTGCTCAAAGTGGCATATATGCTGCCCTTCTGGCCCGCCAAGGCTTCACTGGTATCCACAACGTGCTTGAGGCGTCGTTCGGTGGGTTTCTATCAAGCCACAGCGGTCAGCTCAACATCAGCGCGCTGACAGCCGATCTGGGGCATCAATGGGAGACTCTCAATGTGGCTTACAAGCCATACGCGATGGCGGCAAGCATACACACCTCTCTCGACGGCTTAAAGGCCATCATGGTGGATAACAAGCTTACCGCCGATGACCTGGAAAGCGTCGATGTGGGCATGGGACCTATGACTTATCAACACTGCGCCTGGGAATACCAGCCCAAAGGGGTTACGGCTGCGCAGATGAATATGTTCTACGGTTTGGCTGTTATCGCGGCGGACGGCGATGCTGGAGCTGGGCAGTTCAGCGAAGACCGCCTCACGGAGCCCAGGTTGATGGAGCTAATCAAACGAATGCATGCTCATGTCTCTCCAGAGCTGCAGGCTATGGGCCCTAAATTCCGGCATGCCGCCATTGTGACAGTAAAGACAAAGGCTGGTCAGACATATGAGAGCCGTCAGTTGTACTATCGCGGTACAAAAGAAAATCCACCCAAGCCAGGTCAAGTTGAGGACAAATTCCGCGCCTTGGCTGGACGAGTTTTGTCGTCGCAACAGCTTGACCGAATTGTGGAACTAGTGCGAGATCTAGAGAACCAGCCGTCGCTAGATGAGTTGAGTGGGCTCCTTCTTGAAAGGTCCTGAGGATCTGTCGAGCACTTCATATTGTTATGCTCGAGGATCCCATGAAGCTGTATCATACCGTATACGGCTATTTCTCATCGATCAAAGCAATGCTCAGGGGAACTTGCTGCGAAAAATTGACGCTCAATCCTGACTTCGGAGATGTTGGTGATGGCTTGGCACGCTAGTGGCTTTTAAATAGAGTACGGTTCAACCGTCCGTCTCATGCGTAACAACATACAATACACAAGCATCCCACGGACACCCTCTCCTAAAGAACCTCTTATCATCGGCTTCCAAGCAGCATCAACATGTGCAGATCACGCATAGTTTAGCTGCAATCACATACAGATTTGCGGAACACCGCAGGGATGTTTTCCTCAAACTCCGCAGTCATATAACTCAGTTCAACACCTTGGATGATTCGAAT
Organism: Rhizodiscina lignyota; assembly: GCA_010015805.1. Taxonomy (NCBI): domain Eukaryota; kingdom Fungi; phylum Ascomycota; class Dothideomycetes; order Aulographales; family Rhizodiscinaceae; genus Rhizodiscina; species Rhizodiscina lignyota. The sequence goes on from ML978126.1 coordinate 805,374, forward strand.
ATGAGTTGATTGAAAGTATTATGAACTGATCATAGGATCACCAGGTTCTCCTGCATGTAACCGAGCACTTCTCACAGAGAGCTTCCTTCCTCAATCAGCTACGTTTCAACATTCGTGCTCTGTCAGAAAGCCCCAAGTCATCTACTCTATTCCATCATTGCTTCGCGATTTTCGATGTACCAATCGACAAAAGCCTGGACGCCTTCACGCAGCGGCGTTCGCGGCTTGAAACCGGTGAGGGCGACGAGGAGATCGGAGCTAGCATGGGTCCGTGGTACATCACCTTGTTGCATTGGTAGCATGTTGCGGACTGCCCTCTGTCCCAGTGCATCCTCAACCATCTCTACAAAGCTCATCAGGTTGATGGGTTGACCACCACCGATGTTGACGATACGAAAAGGAGCCTGACGGGAGAGCGTGTCGAACCCGCCATTCACGATGCAGTCCTCCGCGCCCGGCGGTACGCCCACGAGGCGGACGATGCCTTCTATGAGGTCATCGATGTATGTAAAGTCGCGGCTCATTTTTCCTTCACCATAGATGTCGATCGCGCGTCCAGACAGCATGCTCTCGACGAATTTAAAGAGGGCCATGTCGGGACGGCCCCAGGGACCGTAGACGGTGAAGAAGCGGAACGACGTCGTGGGCACCCCGTACAAGTGCGCATAGCTGTGAGCCATCAGCTCCACTGATTTCTTCGTGGCTGCGTAGATGGTGAGCGGCTGGTCTGCGCAGTCCGTCTCGCGAAACGGCACGGATTCGTTGGCGCCATAGATGGATGATGTGGACGCGAGCAGCAGGTGCCGGACGTCGAGCTCTTTGGCAATGTCGAGGACGTTCCACGACCCTTCGACGTTGGAGCTGAGGTAGGAACGAGGATTCTCAAGACTGAAGCGCACCCCCGCCTGCGCAGCCAAGTGCACAACGATATCGGGTTTGGCCTCTCGCATCGCAGTCTCAAGTTTCTCGCGGTTTTCCAGCAGCGCGATGATTGATTGGAAACGTGGATATCCCGACAGTACGGCATGTCGCATCTCCTTTAGTTTAACATTGTAGTAAGGTGTCATGCCATCGAAGCCTACAACATCGTGACCTTCCTCCAACAGGCGTCGCGCAAGATGGAATCCAATGAAACCAGCAGTGCCAGTAATGAAATATCGCAATTTTACTATTGATCTGTCTTGCTTGTTCTCGGATAACGAATCTCGACGACTGCGCGGCTGCGCCGATCCAGCTTCTTCCATGCTAGGGCGAGTCAATAACAGGCGTGCGAAGCTTCGACAACGAAGGAGAAATGATGTTGATGAAGGTTTAGCTTCCTCTATTGTTGAGAATATCTAAAACGGAGAGGTATGGTCATTTTCATGATTGACACTCACAGAAAATCGCCTTCGATCTTTCACTCACTCAACCTCCTTCCTTTTGCACGAGACGCTTAACCAGACAGATTGCGACTTAGCTGATTCGAGCGTGGAATTTTACTCTGTCCAAAGTACCGGATGTATAGGGCGAACCACAGCCCATGAAGTTTCATGTTCACGACGGCCACCCCATGATCTCGCGGGAACGACTGTAATGGGACTCAGCAGCCATCCCAACATCCCTAATTCCGTGCCACAACAGACCAAGAGATCCTGACCTGTACTGATCTAATCCGATTCCCGCAGACATTTGGTTTTGTGGTGAACGGTGGTGCAGGGAGATTGTCTCCGCCTCAACACAACCAAACCACCAACCAACGCTCGTCGAATATAATTGAATAAGCAGCCGTTAAAGAAGGGTTCGAGTCCGACCAGATCGAATCAGGTCAGTTCTCCTCAGGTTACTATTGTAGATTAACTAGTGGCGACCTCTGATTTGCGGCGATACGAACTGACTTTAATCATTAGTACACTTAGGTTTCTGCGTCTCTCCTTGGAAACCGACAAAGACGCGGCTTGCATCACTCAAATCGACGTACACGATGAAATCGAGACCATCCTTTCCATCAGGAGGCCGTACGACTGTAAAGTCCAATCCTTGGAGGGTTGCAGTACGACATCGCCAGCCTTCCCAGCTAGAGATTGTACAACTTCTCGACATTCCAAGATTATTATTAAAGAAGGCCGGGATGATATTCTGCTTTGCACGCATTTTTGCTACGGCTCAGACCTAGCAATAATTCACCGTTACGATCCAAAGCAGAGCTGTGCTTGAACTAGTGTGGTTTGACTTCCAAGTGATTAGTTAGTTTGACTGTTAATTAGACAGCCCATTCGTTTGATTCCAATCCATTGATCAATCGAATCCGACCATACGATCTTTAAAATACTATAATTAGTTGTATCTCGAAGATTTGGCATAACGGGCACGGACGTTAATGCGCGATGTAATAAATAGCGCGTAGGTACCCTGGCATATGTCGATCTCTATTATCCTTTAATCCTCTATATTTAAATAATTAGGGCTAATAAATCCAATCAGCTTGATCCGGTAATAATCAAAGCAATCAATCAGACGCGTCGATCACTGAACAAAATCAACCAAACGGTGCAAGCCGATTGGACTAAGCACAGCTTTAGAGTGAAAAAACCATGCGAATTACTTGACGGAAAAGTCTGTCTCATCTACTAGCTATACAATATTTCGGGCCGATACAAAAACGACAGTAATGCTGGATCTAATTATGAAGTGACATGTATATGTAAACCTCCTTATCCTCACCCCTCCTGAACTGCTAGTGGCATGGACTTGCTCAACTGTTCGCTTGTATTGCGCTTTCGATAGCATAATTATTCTCTGCGGAGTCCTCCAAACACCAGATCGCAGCACTGGTCACACCCGACGCATGCACACTCTCCCAGACGGTGAGGAGGTCCGGAAGTTGCAGGCCACGCGGTGACTGTGTGCTGGAAGCTATTCCCAGTCCAATCGTTCCATAAGTGACCCCATTCACAGTTAATAAGTTGCCAACTGATGCTAGGGCGTCTTCGTATCCCTGTATGTCATCGATTCCATCCGCGTACGCCTGGTAGTTGTAGCAACCCAGGAAGAAATTGGTCGACGTCCAGAGCTGCTGGTACTGGATATTCGTTGCCCCAAAGGGAGCACAAGACCACTGCGAATGCTCAACCATTTGTGTGATGACCTGGGACATGCATCGAACGAAAGAGTCGTCGAGATTGTTCTCGTAATCGATGTCGAAGCCGGCCAGGCTGTAAGTAGACATCATATTCGTCAGCGAGGAGACTGCATTGTTAATCCAAGCGCCCTCGTCGGCTGGCGCTTGCCAAGGAAAGTTGTCGCCTCCTCCGAGGCTGGCGTAGAATTTGCGGTTTGGATTCTCTTCCATCAATTGAGATATGTAGCCCGGCGTGATTTGTGAGTCCCAGACGGGCGTGAAGTTGCCATCGCGATTGAGGTCCCGGGCAAAGGCTAGACAAAAGATGAAAGTGAAGTTTGAATCGGTGCTGACTGGGACAAGCTCGAGGTTTGGAGCTGGTCGGCCGCCTGGGAAGGCACCAACGTAAGCCGTGATTTGAGTCTGCGATCTCATGATGTTGGCAATTGAAGAGTTTTGGAGTGATTAATGGGCAAGAAAATATCAGTACACATGGTTGAACAGATGGAGACGACATTTTATATCACATATTATTTCCGCCATGCCGCCTTGAGAAGATGTGCCGAAGTAGAGAGACTCACACGCAAGTTCGTATCTTTCGGCTATGGAGCTGAAAGTTGGCAACCGGTGGGAGGGCGGGCGTTGAAAGTTTGCGCAGATTAAATGAAAAGACACTCAGCTTAACGACGGCTCACTGTCGCTGAGTGGCAATGAGGCCGCCATAAGAAAGGGCATGCGATCATACTTCAGCGCATATGGTGTCTGTTCAGCTCCAGAAAGCGGAAGCAGGATCTCCAAAATATGAACGCGAAGGTAGGATGTAGGAACTCCTGATTCTGTTCACGAGCGCATTCGGGCTCCTCCTCACGACAGACAGAGCGGTTCAAATCCGCACGTGCTGGTCATTTGTTCCGCACCCAGCTCACTGAGGCGCTTACCTACCGCTCATTCGAGTGCTCACCGACTGCTCTCCCAGCTCGCCCGCCTCTCTATAATGGTGCATTTCCGACCAGTTAGATCAAAGCGAAGAATGAGCAAGGTGAATGTAGACTGGTTAGAGAGAAGACCAATACAAACTACCCAATTTTCCACACTTTCCTCCCTCTCACTTGCGCTGGTGAACCTCAGCGTTGGGTAATTTATCCTAAGCTCTGACGACGTCGTAGCGGTGAAGTCCGAAGCTGAGCCGGGCTCGCCGTGAGCCCTAGGACTAGATAAAACTCCGATATTATGCCAGTTAGTTGATCATAGACGACACTGCAGATGGTTGACTGAGAACTGGGTCATTCTTAGGCAGTCACCGTTGTTCCAGCTGTCATATCAAGTCAGATTATTCTAATTTTTCATCCATAGCCCTTTTCAATGTCGTAATGAGAATCAAAGATGAGCTGGCTGGAGCCATTTTCGAAAATTTGAATAGAGAAGCTCTAAGACTAGGAAGAGCGAGGAGAAGGAGCTAATGATTACGCATTAGCAAGATCATAGACGTAGTGCACAGCCATTAAATAGTACAACAGGATAGCCGAAGAAAGGTTTTTAGCCAGTTAGCAGTCGCCCCCGGAGCTGAAACATCCGGATCTTCTAACAATGGTCAGGCCATGCTGGACCAGCGATCACTCCCATTTACGTTCTGCTTCCTCCTCCCTGACATAAGCCCAATCTAAGGGATGATCCACAAAGGAGTAATTGGGTGAATATGGAATCATCTTGAATAGTTATCTTGTTCTTCACGATTCAGACAATGTTTGGTTCATCAATTCCAAATCTCAATTCCAGAAATATGTCTTCGATGAACGATGAGGTTGAAAAATGTATAAAACACGTCTCCTCTGTTAGGGTCGAACGGGCATTCATTCAAGCACCAAGCATCACTTCAGCCCAAGAATTCACCGCGATCAATAAAACCTTTCTCAAGACCCTTCCATTAGACGCTTGTCTTGTACTATCCACACATCATGCAATTTTTCAAATCGGCAGCCCTTCCGTTGGTCCTCCTCTACGTTGGTAGCTCTGTTGCCGACGTCACGACCCAATCATGCTCCTTCAGCATGAACCCCGAGACGGGAGATCTTGAATGGTCAATCACATTCGGCAATATCCCGGGCGGTTCGATTAGCTCAGTCTGCGGAAACTTTGGCGGCGATACAAGAAACAATGGCAACGGCGCTCTGATAACTGAGGGACAGAGCAATGGGACTCCCGTGGTTGGCTCGGTCAGTTGCAATGCCGGTGGCAGCACGATGCAGACCAGTTTCACTCTTGGCGGGCAGTTGGGTTGCGGCTCTGAGGCCACTACTATTAGCAATGCTATTACTTCAGTCATTGGGGATTCGGCCAGTGTTGACTTCAGTGCTTCGGACTGCGGCTGTTCTGATTAAGAGGATAGATGAACTGGGGCGGAAAACTTATACATTACATTCGTTGATTAAGGGGTTTGGGCTTATCGACCGGGGGGTGTGATGGAGATACGTGTATAGCTATGGCGATCGTTAGTACATTGCGGCATGGTTTTCTTTTAGCATCTTCATACCTTCTAGTCTTTCCTTTATCGAATCTTGGTATACATAGGTAGTACAAATAACGGAGTTATTGGCTCTTGACTCGCACGAGCTTTCCTTAAAACAGTTCGCGGTTTCGCTTGGTAATAAGGAGATATACAAAGCGCTACAGGCCGAATGACCTAGGCTCTGCGGCGGTAAGGGGTCGTCTCTGGCTGTCTAGATGCGAGATGGCTCTTTACTACGGGATTGAATAGAACAGTAATTTTGAAAATATGTGACGAGGATTGCGCGCAACTAGCAAATACGTGTTAGTTGATTATTTAATTATGAATAAAAATGTTGATCAAGCAATCGCTTAGATGATTTGAAAATTTCGAAGCTCTCCGCCGACTTGTGGCTCCCTTGGTAGACACAAATACCCATGCACGTAGCAAGGGCCAATGAGACAATAGCCACCTTCCACTGCTCTCAGCAGGAACGGCATGTTCGAGCTGCCCCCCAAGAACACCACCAAGTCGTCCCTCTATGCATTAGGAGGCGCAAGTACAAGGAGCGACTCTTCTGTTCTTGCTATCCTCCTGCCCACAGACGCGAGCCCAAGCGTCTGCTGGAGCCACGAGGAAATGTAGATGGCAGAAGTGACGTTCGATCCGCCGACGATATGGAGTGTTGGATAGGAGTGCGGATAGTACGAACCACGCTGCCATTGTCTGTTCAGGGTCTCATCGTCCAAAACGGATGAGGTATCCGAGCCGCCGGAGTAGTTGGGGCATCGAACAGCCAGAGTGCTGAGGACCCCTTCCCAGAAGTGGTATGCAGAATGGGCGGGCGTCCTGCCTGTCCAGAGTTTGCCTGTCCAAAGTGTGGGTCCGTTAAAGCGGCGACGTAACTTCAGATCATCAGAGCGGCCATGAGAGAACAGGTTTGCCCATTCTCGGACAGTCTTTCCATCGGGTTCGGCTGCTGGTTTTGTCCATGCGGAGCTGACATGCTTAATCGAAGTGAGTATGCGGCCTTTGCAATTCAGAACCTTGTGGTCAGCACTGAAAGAGACTTGTATGGCCGGTAGCTTCTCTGCTGGTATGTGATATCTGCGGCTCCTCAGTATTGGTGAGAATATTGCTTTGAGGTCTCTCTGAGTAGTTAAGCGATTGAGAGGGAAAAGATGCTGACTTGTCCAGTCAGGCACCCACGACGGCAGGTCCTTAATAACAGTATCGCTTTCGACGCAGGTCAACACATCCAGTGTGTTGGTCGCAAGAATGCATTGCACTGCAGCTCTGGTGAAGACGCTTGAGACATCCAGGTTGTAGTCGACGGTCAACAGCTGGCTCAGCTCTGCGCTTTGCAGTTCAGACTTTCGAATCCGTTCGTACAATGTTGGTCAGTGCAAACACATGGTCTCGTGGGTCCGTGGAGTCGTTATGGCGGCCGTCCTGCAGAAGGTCCACAAAGGTGCTGTGCAGACGGACGGGCGGGTTCCACAGACGGGTGAGCCGCGTGGAGGTGCATGACATCCAATACCGCGTGAGGGTATTGAAGTTTGATCGGCCTCCATACGCTATGTAGATTGAGAAAAGGTTTTCTTGCGCTAACCACTGAGCGCTCTTGTTGTCTTCTTGGAGAGGCACTACTACCAAGGCTGTGGCTCGGCTCATGTGGAGTAGTTCCCAAGAGAGGGTTTGTCCGCGGTAGAAATATGTGATGGACTTGGCCATGGCGAATTCTTGAAGGATCCATGTCCTTGAGAACCATGGGTGCGCAAATAATTCTTGGAATGCAGAAAGCGTAGGTACGTCTGTATTCTTATCCTTGCGAAAGTTACCAATATCGATGAGGAGCCGCACGTAGTTCAAAGGCGTGCCAAGTGGCTCCGCGTCTTCGATGTCCAGGAAGACTATGGTTCTCGAAGCAATTTGATACAGCTTGTGCATCAGACGAACCTATTGGTTTCTCTCCGATACGTCATTTTGGTTTACACAAATCTGGTCGATCCATAGCCTTCTCGTGCGGTCTTTGAGACGAAAGGCCCGCAATGCTCGCTGCAAGCATGCAGTGATGCGTATCTCAGCGCCGTCACAGATGACAGCATGGCTCTTCTCCAAGTCGCCCCATGTATATGATAAGGCTTCAAACTTCGGATGGTCGGTGAAAGAGCAGTGGATGATGTTGCCAGAGAGTAGGGAAGCAGCTTCTCCGGGATGCACTTCAAGAAGCCGGATGTCGCCCTTTGCATCTGAGAACTGGTTTGGCGTATCCGAAGGAGTTGAAGCAAGTGGGTGGTATGTAGAAGGGTCCATTCAGTTAAAGCTACCTTGTAAGCGCAGGCTGGCTTCCTGGTTGGCGGGAATAGCGGCTTATAATATCAGAATCCGCATGTAATCTCCGCCCCCTGCACTCCTGTATACCATCACCGTGAAAATCACCTTATTATGTATGCCAAAGCTAGTAGGGACCCCTAGCTTAGCGCTCATACATACAAACTCTATAGAGCTGAGATAGTAAGTGATACTCCGTATCCGCGGTTTACATTGAGGCCTTAGTAGCGGCTTTTAATCCCTACTAGCTTTGGCATAAAAACACGATTTTCACCAACCTCCTTTCTCCATCCCCAGAAAGGAAATTCACAAGGATATTCATATCGATAGAAATAATTTTTCGATAAACTACGGAGGTACTTAAGATCTTTGCCACATGGATCTCATTTGCAATAAATCCTATAAAATTTCCGATATTGATAATATCTCCATAAGGTGGATTCTCCGTCACTAGTTGGACCTATCCTAAATCCATCGTCTGTTCAGTGGAAGAGCTAGATGAATACGTCGTAGACCAATCCCTGATACTTCCAGCGTCCAGACGTGTTGATCTCCATGTTCCTTCCTCCTCAAATCATCGACGGCAGAGATCCTCCGGGACTGTGTGCCTTTTAAAGCTGCCCTGCGGGATGAATCCTTCCAGGCAAAAGACGCTTCGAGGCGTCTTCGATAGGACCCCACACTGCTCAGACTATGAGTCCAGCATAGCTCGCCCGGTCGCTTCCTGCTGTTGGCTGATTCGACAAGAATTACGACCATTACCAGATGCAGGCTAGGACTGCGACGAAGAACGATACTGTGACTAGGGGCCCGACTCTGGCAACATCTACAACCTGGTGTGCAAAGGAAGAGTCGTCGCTCGAAGAGCCCTGAGAGGTCTGCGCTGCCGAGCTTGGCGTTACAGCGGACCTTATTGTTGAGCTTTGCGTTACGCTGTCACTAGTTGTAGCAGCGGGGTGTGCGGTTGACTTTGCGGTGCTGTCGCTTGTCGTAGGCGTAACAGCCGCAAATGCGATGCTCTTCCGATCCGTAATAGAGCAGTAGGATGATGAAGAGGAAGCTTCACTGGCCAAGCCACAGAACTTGCCACTCGATCCCGTACACTGGAACTGTGCACACGCAGCGGCGACGGAGTTCCACTGGTCCGGTACATAGTAGGTACTCGAGAAACATGCGCAGTCGGTGCCGCCGTTGCCGCAATAACTTCGCAGGGATGACCAGACGTTGCAGGCTTCGGTTGGCCTAGATGGATGGAACACAGACGTGATTGTCGAGGTTGCGATTGTCTCCGGGTTGGCTGCAGCCGAATCATCTACTATGGCGGTAACAACACCGAAGGTGATGGGCGTCACTGGACGTTGCGTGTTGCCGTTGCTCTTTTGTCCGTTGTTACCCTCAGTATTGTCGTTTCCGTTACCGTTCCCATTGTCTGGAGACTGCTCCTCCAGCTGGATAATTTCAAAGACCTTCTGATGGAACGGCTCCCAGTCATCGTCTCCATCGAAGAAATCTGGCATTGAGTCAGCGGCATTCAAGCTCGGCCAGAACATGCATTACCTGAGAAGGGTGCTTGTTTATTGTTGTTGTCGTACTCTCCCAAAGGTCCTGCGTCGATGAGCGCGGTGGGTGAATCTACTGGGTTTGGTTCTTCTCCAGTGTTGGGGGTAGGAGCTTTAGGTATTGTAGGAGTGTTGGGAGTAGGAACTTTAGGTATTGGAGCAGGATTGGGAGTATCGGGACCGGGTTCTGTACCAGTCTCGGGAGTAGCGGGGCCAGGCTCTGTACCAGTCTCGGGAGTGTTAGGTTTCGGTTGTACGACCTCAGGGGCCGGAGCAGCTGCGTGCAAGCATTGCAAAATGCAGCACAGCACCAAGAGAATGTACAACCACCGGAATTCCATGTCTATCAAATCGTCGCGTCGCGAAAAAGAAGTCGAACGGCCTGCGATCGGGGTTAGCTAAAGGCATGCCTATATAGCGATGCGGCCCGTCCTGACGCTTGTGGACGAAAACCAAACAGAGGGCAGCACGGCCTCCAGGCGGATCGGGATGCTGGCAGACGGCGTGGCAAGGGGCCAGATGCGATCTAAGCACTGCGCTGGCTGGACCTCCTGTAATATCGCGGCCTGCGCCTTCGATCCTTCAAGCAACAACGCCACGAACAAACTCTTCAGCCTTATCCAACGCGCGCGTTGTGTCTCCTTTGGCTAAGATGAAGTTCGGCGGTGTTTCAGCGGCCTTCATCGTGGCCAAGTCTAGACCAACCTCATCTCTCCGCATCCTCTTGCACGCAAAGCCAAGCATTCTGGCTTGCTGTGAGGCTGAGACCGGAGAGTTAACGTTAAAGCATGTGGGGGCCAAAAGAATCAATGCTGGACGTAGCCCCGACCCAACGCATATTTCACTGGTGCTGTACGCTCATACACAGCTGGAACGTGTCCGCCTACGGAGCAGAGCGTGGTGTAACTTTCATCCGGTATTACCACCGTGTCTGCAATTTCAGGGCTCTGCGGAGCAGGCGCGCTATTGAGAAACTGTTGTGGTCGCGTGCAAATTGGTGGCGCAGCAACTAGCACATATTGTCTGAGCCTTCACAATCTCGAATGCCTCACCACTCACTCCATCGCGAGCGTGTGTGCCATGGACCCTCCGTTGCCAGCTTATGTCTATCATCCGCTCAGGAAAGAGCGAGCGGAAATTCGGCTTCTAGAACTGCAGCCTGCGCCCGACCTACACCATCCTCTGCGGGGCACCGTCCGGCATAAAGCGCTCAGCGATGCGAAATTCAGCGCCCTTTCCTATACCTGGGGCGACCAGAAGGAGCATAGGTCAGACATTGAGATCACCTACAAGCACGGCAAGCTGGCCTCGGCTTTGGGAAAGATCTTCCATTCCAAGGCGCAACGGGAGGCTGAATCGACCGTCTACCGAAAGGATATTGGCAACAGTCTGGCAGCAGCGTTCAGGCATCTTCGCCAGAAGGACAGGCCAGTCACCGTATGGGCAGACGCCTTGTGCATTAATCAAGATGACGAAAAAGAGAAATCATGGCAGGTTTCGCTCATGACACGAATATACTCGACATCTATCATGGTGCATACATGGCTTGGCCCACGCTACAACGAGAGCCCGACTGTAGTTGATGAAATTTCGTCTGCGTTCGCTTTCATTCGTTCCGTCGAACGTCAGGTGCATGCAAGTAGCAAATGGTCCCTCCTCGCTCACGACAGCTTATGGCTCAACGCCTGCTTTGCACTTGCGCAATCGAAGGTGTGGCACCACCAGGAACACGATGACGAGATAGAACGTCTCTGCGCTGGATTCGCAGTGGAAATGCGTAGCTCATTGCTTTCGGAGGGATCGTCTAAACGGTACCTTGGCGCTCTCAGGCTTTTATCCCAGATCGAATACTTCTCGCGAGTGTGGATCATACAAGAGGCTGGCAAAGCCCGCGATCTGACTTTCCATTATGGAAAACAGAGAGCGTCGCATAAGTTTGTTTTTCTCTCATTATGCTTGGCAAAGGGATTCCTCGCTTCAAGGAGCTCGCTCGAGTCGCGCGAACTTTCAAAAGGGTTTGACTCGAGGTTTTATAGCTGTCTTACCGCACGGCGACCCATGCCATTCACAACCGTCCTGCAGCTGGTGTACCTGTCACGGTCGGCCATGCAGCAAGCGACAAATCAACGGGATCTAATCTATGGACTCATAGGGCTGGCCGAAGGGCGTGTTGCTATCGAGATCGACTACAGCCTCAGCGTCGAACAGGTGTACACATCAACGGCTCAAATGCTCCTCCGAGAAGGGTTTACAGACTTGTTGATTGCGTTCAAACCGTACAGTCCGCCTCATGCCTTTCCATCTTGGACTTACGATTGGTCGACGAGGGGGGCGTCGGCGTTCGACAAATTCCAAGCTTGCGGGAATACAAAGCAGCAGATATCTTTTGTTCAGCTTCCGGGCTCTCAGCCCAAGCAGGCGATGAGGCTCGGAGGCAGTAGTGTCGGGCGCATAACTGCCACGGGCCGCCGATTCTCCACTCTAGCCCATGAAGCCGGGTTATCCGCTCAAATGATATGGTCTGGTACTAGGTACGATGAGCATGCACTGTCGGCGCAAGAGCAGGAGCGTCTCAGGGCGGAAATTGTTCGCGAACAGCGTCGACACCATAATGATGAGACCACCGCAGATGCTGGGGACCTCTTCAGTGATGTTACGTTTCCGGAGGCTTCATTCTGGCTCTGGTGGACGAAATGGGTGCTGGCGCTTGGGAATTTCTTCGAGGGGACTACACATCAAGAGGCCGACAGTGACGTATCAGAGGATGTCTTTGAATTGCTTCTGCGAATCGATCCTGCCCGCGGACGTGCTGACCCTTCGATTCCTCGCAGTGCTGGGCGAGCAAAGAACTTCCCCGGGCTAACAGACATACGTACGTGGATCGATGCGAAATCCGGCGACCAGACAAGGAACCCTACGACTGCTTCAGCCATTGAAGGAATACTACGTCCCTACCGCTGGGCCTGGGGCATGCGACCAGTTATTCTGGACACGGGATATATCGGCTACGCCCCCGAGAACACTGAGGTTGACGACGAGATTGTGGTCTTCTCCAGAGTCAAAGCACCTTTAGTGATCAGAAAGGTGGACAGGCAAGCCCACAAAATCATCGGCCCGGCATACGTGAGCCGAGTGATGCAAGGGCAATTCTTGAGGACTATCCCGGGAGATCAGACTTTTACGTTGGTTTGAGTAGAGACGAGTGCCTCTTTCACCATGCTTTGAGCCTCTCTGACGACATATTGCGAGGCATTGCTTCCATTGTTGCAGGCAGCCGACCTTATGTATAAGCAAATATAAAAGTTATTAGTAAATAAATCATGAAAGAGACTCCTTTTAAACTAGAACTAGCGAGGTAGGGCGGATACAAAGACGAGAAGAATTACAGGGAGGAGCGATTTCAGAATAGGATACTCCGTATCCGTATTAGAATTGTGCTTAATCGGTAAGGATTCTTATCGATAACATAATCCATGCAGCTCAAATAAATAAAACAAGAGTTGGGGCTGGTTCCTGGGCTATGGGACCTTTCACATGCGCCATGATTTCTTTTCTTAAGACATCGATCAGGATCGACCATCCTCTCGTGACTCTGGGGTATAGAGGGTATTTGTGAACTTAATACTTCCTCCGTATCGTGAAATGCGAAGAAGTTCGAGGCCCCGTCGGGGTAATTGCATCTCCTGAGTGCTTGCTAAGTCAGTTTTGCGGGTGGAATTCGCCCGTCCATCTCCGCAATATCTTCGACGTCAGCGGGCGTTTATCGTAGGTACGCGTCCGCGAGAACGGTAACCAACAATTGCCCTTTTCCTACACATAAATTCCTCCGTGGCACAGGACCGCAAGTTGCACAAGGCTGTCATTCTCCTTCCTCGAATAAATACTGCTCGTGCCAAGTTCAATCGCTTCTTGATTCCGTCTCAACCCATATCTACGAAACGCTGAAAACCCCACGGTCTTCTTTCCAAACGCTCAATTCTCATCCAAAACCCGAGATGGCGCCCCAATTAGCCTTCATGGGCCTGGGAAACATGGGCCGCGGCATGTGCAAGAACCTCGTGGAGAAGGGCAACCTGGACAAGCCGCTCATCCTCTGGAACCGCACGCAGAAGCGCGCCGACGACCTCGCAGCGACGCTCGGCACCAGCGGCGCCAAAGTCGCATCGACAATCCAGGACGCGGTGAAGCCCGCGGACATCATTTTCATCTGCGTCGGCGACGACAAGGCGGACCGCGAGACCGTCGACACCATCACGTCGGTCAACGTCGACGGGAAGCTCATCGTCGACTGCTCGACGGTGCATCCCGACACGACGCTCGAGCTGGAGAGCACGCTGGCCGCGAAGGGCGCCGCGTTTGTTGCGATGCCTGTGTTCGGCGCGCCGGCCATGGCGGACGCGGGCCAGCTCATTTGCATCATGGCGGGTCCGAAGGACGCACTCGAGAGAGTGACGCCGTACTGCAAGGGTGTGATGGCCCGCGCCGAGATCAAGTTCCCCGACGAGCCGCAGTCCAAGGCGCCGCTGCTGAAGCTGATCGGGAACAGCATGATTTTGCAGATGGTGGAGAGCATTGCGGAGGGGCTGACGCTGGCGGAGAAGAGTGGATTAGGGGCCGATCATTTGCACGAGTGGATTGGTCTGATGTGGCCTGGTGCGTATCCGGCGTACAGCCAGCGCATGATAAAGGGCGATTATTACAAGAGAGACGAGGTGCGTAATCTCTACTTACGTTTGATATAATGGATGCTGGAACGTGATTTACTGACCAGGTAGTGCAGCCATTGTTTGCAGTCGATCTGGCACGAAAGGATGCTGGTCACGTCCTTAAAATTGCAGATGATTCAGGCGCCAAGGTCAGAGCAGTCGAGCTGGTCGATCATCACCTGCTGATGGCGAAGAATTATGCGGGAACGAAAGGCGACTTGGCAGGCATGTATGGCGCAGTACGACAGGAGGCAGGACTGGCATACGAGAACGATCCAGAGGACAAAGGAAAGGCCAAGGCTGAAAGTTGATTGTCTTTAGATTAGGTACTTGATGAGATTATGCGCCATGACACCGCTAAACGGCCTGACGATGCGCTACATAGCTAGAAAGCTAGACAGCAATGACAATAAGCTTGCAGGAACACCTGATAAGGGTTATCAGCAAGACATCCGACCATTACTAGCGTACATTTTTATCCATCCTTCTGTGTTTCTCGCCATAAACAGCTTCCTTGCAACCGACCTGGCCCAAATGGCCTCTCCACACTCCACCCGCTCCACCCGCTTAAACCGCAATGCTCATCCCATAGGCCGTGTTCGTATTCGTGTTCGTGTGCGTGAGCACCATTCCTTAGACCTCGGGTTCCTCCCTAACCTTCCTCCTCTCGCTCATGGGCTTGATGAACGTCGACAGATCACCGACGGGAAGCTGGAACGGGAAGTCCATGGCAGCGAGCATGATAGCGAAGAAGATCCACCAGCCCAGCGCGCATGTCACGAAGGCGAATGCTCCGGCGGCGGTGAACAAGTCCGTGGCCATTTTCGCGTTGCCGTTTGAGGTCTGCCAGTACGCGCCGGTGAGGAGGCCAAAGGCGCAAACGAGCGTGAAGAAGATGCCGAAGAAGACGATATTGGTGCGCAGAGCCAGGATCATGTAGAGGAAGCAGAGGAGACCCATGGCGAGGAGGACGAAGCCTAATGGATGTCAGTTAGCCGATGCTTGAATAGAAGTGGCAGAGTGATGGAAGTATAGCAAGAAGAGAGGGTGAGGGGGTTTGAATGCGTGCACTTGTCATAAAAGGGGGAGTAGATGCTCACCGAAGCCTGAATTGAACGGAATTGATGTAAGACCAGTAGCTGGGTTGCTCGGATCCGTGGCGTAGTTGCCGTAGGCGCTGTAGAACGGTTGCAACGTGGCCCCGAAGGCCAGCCAGAAAGCACCGAAGCTGGCGAAGACGACAAACGGGAAGGTGTTGCCCATTATCCACTACGGAATTATCACTAGGTGCTCCTTCAATGGCAGGAGAGCAAGGGATCAAGATGTCCGACTTACCTCACCAAGACCGCCGAGGACCATCAGAAGACCGCCAAAGAAGAAATACACTCCGATTGAGGCGCTACCGCCATTAGCACCACGCCAGCCCATAAGATCGCAGGCTAGCGGGTTCAGGGAGAGCAGGAAGCCGATAAGAGCCCTATGCTATTGTCAGATAAAGAACATAGAAGCGCAATTACTTCGAGTACGATGGTATGGATGCATTCGAAATGAAAATGGGACCGGAAGGACTCACAGAGGCGTTGGGTTGCCGAAGGTCTTTCGTAGGTCGCCCTTTACTACATTCTGCGGCGACAGGTAGAGTTTCTCGAATAATTCCGGAGAGATTGAGATGCTTCCCGCAGTCCTAATCTTCCTCAACGCATTTTCTGAATCCAAATCAGCATGAAGATGTTCGTGGTTTTCTGAGACCAGAAAGGTCAGTATTGTAGTTGCTCTGTACGTCTATGAGTCGCTCTGGAGTTTATACCGTCGTTACTGAAGTCCTTCTCTAACGACGCGCCGTTCTGATGAGGTTGCTGAGCCGACATTGTTGAAACAGGCTTCAGTACGGTAGAGAAGATATGTGAGAGCAATCAGACACTTATAGAGCTTGAAGCGAGTCGAGGGTCTCGGCAAAAAATGTAGAGGATGAAACGCCTACACAACGGCGGATCGGGAGCTGGGCTCTCATATATCCCCACGCTTCTATAGCATCATAACCGCCAGTCTCGAAAGAGGAGACATGCCGGACGAAAGAAGAAAGCTCCATGCTGACGGCTCCGCACGGCATGCTATGATGCCTCAACGCCAGCACGGTCAGTCCCACGCATAGTACTTGGCCTGCGATAACCATCCACAGCTTCACCGATGTGGAGTCCAGAGTCGGGCATAGCGATCAATTGGGCATATCAACAGGCAGGAAGCGTGCTTCAACTGCCCCACTGCCCGTGCCATAGCTCCCGGTAGCTCGCTCGGAAGCGCTTCAACGGTTCGAAATAGGAGCTTAGGGCATTGAAGATGCATAACGCGGTAAAGCCAGAGATGGGTAGATGTGCAGGAGCCGCCCCAGACTGTCGGGGAGCTTTCTGGGGTCCAAGATGCGCTCGAGACACCGCCAATTGAAGACTTTTTTTCGCGCCTGCTTTTGGTGGAATTACAAGACGGAAACATGTGCAAGGCGTGGCGCTGACGAATTACGCGCAAGCGGAATGCAGCGCAATCTCTGGAGCTGCCACAGCTTGAAGCAGTTGAAGTGGTCTGCGTGTCATTCGATTAGAGTCTCCAGGACGGCTGGAAGGGGTTAGCACTGGAGTGACCGGATTGGCGGAAGGCTTGTCGCGGAGAAGGGGGTGCGGCGGTTTGAGGGAAGGTCGCGAACCAGGTGCGTCGATCTGCCAGCCATTCCGTTTTTGCGGGGAAGCATGTCACGATGCTTAATTCCAGTTAATTGCCAGAGAACAGCTACGTCAGCGACTGGGAGAGCGGTGGATGCGGTCCCAGCAAGAGGAACGAAAGCCAGTTGGTGGTGAAAGAGGAGAAGATCCATGAGCCGAGAGGGGAAGTTTGAGACGCGACGAAATCGTTGATGAATATAGACGAACCTGGGAAAATCCGAGTCACGGGATGCAGCACAATGCCCGGCCTATGCCCGTACGCGAAAGCACAGGCAACGAGAGTTTCTGCTCGGGCCAAGGGACCTTGTAGCTGGTGGTTGTTTAGGAAAGGTCAGAGAGGATCTGGACAGGAGCCACGAGGGCAGCATCCGACGCGAAGGGTCGGGGCATCGGGAGCCTGCAAGCCCAGCAAACAGAGCAAACAGAGCAAACTCGCGCTCCTTGGCGTGCAAAATCGCTCAGGAGTTTTGTCGGAGCCTGCGGATTTGGACTTCTTCATATACTCTCGACCGATCAGTAATGGGCCGAGGAGATATGGTCAGCATTATCTCTGCCTCCGCAGCCAGAATACTGTCGACTACTGATGTGGAAAGACTGTCCGTGCAATCGCAATCATCTGACGTACTTCAGAGCTTTGAATTCCCTCAAAGTGGAGAAATAACGCGCACGTTCAGCCAATCATCACACCGCCTTTTATCGACTTCAGCAAATTCGACCCTGAGGAGCCAAGTGTTATAGCGCAAACTTCTCACGCGACGCTTAATGTCCAATCCAGTCGTCCGAAAGACTTCCGGGATTCCGGGTTCTATTTGTCGTCAAAAAAGTATATACATCGAAGGTACGTCCAGATCTGTTTTGTGCGACCGCGCAGATCCGTGTTTCCCAAAAGATAAACTCCATGGTCACAGACCAAGGGTATATGTGAACCCAAACCGAATATAATGTACCTGTTCCAGACAAATGCTCTATTTTGACGCTACTGAAAGTCGTGCCTTCCTTATCACACCTGCAATGAGACTTCCTTAGTGATGGTGCTGCCGACGACCGTCATGACGATCGTCCTTCTTCAGCATACCGAAGATCTTCGCCAACCACGCTTGGAAAAGGGCCCAGAAGTTGGGGTCCTTGCTGTCCGGCGGCGGAGGAGCAAGAGTGTGCGACGGCTTCGGTGGCGACTTTGTGCCGGTGGGCTTGTAGCTGCCAGGCTTCGTCGATGTGACAAAGCTAGTAGGCAGCGCGCTAGTTGTGACTGGTTCAACTGGAATAGAGATGCTCAAGTAGGATGAGAGTGGGACGGAATTTGAGGGGGCGCTTGATGGAGCCGTGATGGTCGCCGGCAGAGAGATTCCGCTGGGCAGCGATGAGATTGGGACTGGGATGATCGAGACCGTCGAATTGACAATGACGACGATTGAGGTTGTGCTAGCACCCTCGAAAGAGCTGGTCACAGCCGGCGCAGTCACAATCGGGCTGACTGGAGTGCTAGCCGATCCCGTGCCAGACGGAGCGCCGTAAGACGGGAAGGTTGGGTATGAGACTGATGAGCTGCTGATGCCTGTAGCGGCAACAGACGTGCTCACACCAGCGACGGAGACTGATCCTGATCCGACTGGAAACGAGTAAGAGGGAATTCCAGTTGGATACGAGGCAGGGGAACTGCTAACTCCGGTACCGGCAACGGAGCTGCTCACACTGGTGCCAATTGGGCCAACAGGAGTGCTACCAGTGCCGATTGGGATGCTGATGGAGCCAGATCCGATAGGGAAAGAGTATGAATAGCCTCCCGTGGGGTACGGCGGGTATGAACCACTGACTCCAGTACCAAGAGCCGAGCTGCTGACACTTGTGCTAATCGGTCCAACAGGAGTGCTTCCAGTGCCAATCACTGAGCTGCCCGAACCAGATCCAACTGGATACGGATAAGTCGGGTATCCTGTGGGATAAGACACAAAGGAGCCGCTCGGGCTGGTACCGATGGGGCCACCAGGAGTAGTGCCGGTACCAAGGGCGGAAGTGCTCACGCCCGCGCTGGATGAGGTTGGATGGGAAGGAGCAACTGAATAGGTGATTGAAAGGTTTGCGGAGCTGTATGGTCCTGTGGGAATGGTGTAGTATCCCGTACCAGTTGCACTTGGTGCAGAAGCCCAGGACAGGGAGAAGGTGGGATATCCAGTTCCCAACCAAGTCGAAGAAGCTGGCGAGGGACTGACTGTTACAGTGGAAATGCTAACAGGTGATACTTCAACACTGCTGGAGCTGCTCGACGACGAGGAGCCAGTGCCCACGGGGTATACAGGGTAGCTGACCGAGAGATTGGCAGAGTTGACTGGTCCCGTGGAGATGGTGGAGTAGATGCCAGAGCTGACAGCACTGCCTCCAGTTGAAATTGGTGCGACTGGTGTTGAGAATCCGGTCCCAGTCGAGATGGGTGCGACTGGTGTCGAGAATCCAGTCCCAGTAGAGATCGGAGCAACCACGGAGGACGGGGCTGTTACGATCGGGATGGAGCTTGAGATATATTTGTGCGTTCGTGTGTGCCAGTGGTGGCTATGTTCATGCTGGCCCTGGTTACCGTACCCATATTGAGGAACTATTGGCACTGTCAGTACATATTCAACAAGCGTGGAAATATTATGTTTTTCAGTCTCAGGTCAACAATTCTACGTGTGTGTGTGCAAGTCTTACCTGCCAAAGCAGAGCCCAAGAGGCCGAGAAGAGTGATCGTCTGAAGCATTTTCGGCGTTGATAAAGGAATGAAATCGTCACAAAGGCTCAGGTACTGTGTCTTCGACTGTTCTTTTCAGGAAACGAATGGCTCTGCCAAAGGAGAGATGTGCACACACAGTGGCAAAGGTAATGAACGACTGCTCCCGAAATGGGAAACGACAAAGAGAACGACGGTGGGATGAAGAACGGAAAGGCGGTTGCAGAGCGGAAGAAGAGGAAGAAGAGCAAATAAAGGAAATCGCAAAGCCATGGAACGTAGGCATGGGTCCCTCATTTCGATGCCTTGGTTGAGAAACTAACCCAAACAGCGTCTCCTGGCGAGAAGATCCGCAGTCGTATGTGGCTTGCTGGCTTGTGTACCTGCATGTTAACCTTGACAGCTGTCTGGATCTCTGCGGGATGTGCCATCACATAATCCCGCGGCTGCGGTTAGAGATCATTGCAGGACAGAAAGGTGGGACTGGGCCAAGAGATAATGCTCGACATAGGAGGCTTCCGAGGCCAGCCGTGTCTGTACTGCAACCAATCCGGTACTCTTGCATCGGGTATCCATAGACGAAGAGAAGTCCTTCCGCTGCTTCTCAGACATCTCCTTGGCCAGTGACTGCTATTGACATCCGCTCAATTTAGCAATGGGAAGAGAAAAGTGCATTTTCTGTGCTGAGCATGTCTTTCCTCCGCTGTGACCTAGCACGTCAGCACACTCGGAAATTTTGTCGGTTGGCAGACGCCAGTAACGCCATGCAGGCCATTACCGCTGGGATGCATGGGATCTGAGCCACGGGCGCACCGATGCATGAGCCGCAGTCGAGGAAACAAATCGAGTGTTTCTTGGTGTGTTGGTCCGGGATTGGGAGGTTGTTTGGCAGATGAAAGGAGGTGTAGGTGCGTTTTAGGTTTCGGCGGGATGGCAGCGTGGTGGCGTCCAGGCCTGGAGCCAGTCATGGCGTGGGATGTGCCCGGCGATCTCTCTCGTCAAACACCGCCGGCGAGGGATTGGAGATGACAGGCCCGTCGCCCCCAAAGCGTCTCTTCACGTTTGTTTCGACGACATGCTCATTACGAGAAACATCGGCAGAAAGTCCTACGCCTTCATGTTGCTTCTTGAGACTCCTCGAATGGGGTTTGCCATCCGAAAAGTGCCCAAAAATGATGTATCACGCTGGACAAGGAAGCCGATTCAGGAGTCCACGTCACCACGATAATTGGCTTGACATGTGAAACGACCTCAAAGCTCCACCGGCATCCCGCGCGAGCGCCTCATCTCATTTTCGTTTGCGTCCCGATCGGAGCAGAATTTGGCGGCCAGCTTGTGCAAGTCGGATGTACTCACCGACTGTAGGCCCGACTCCTCGATCAGGAAAATGTGTCTACGCAATCGACGCTGATATGGTGTGATACCTGTGGCGAACGAGCATGCTGAGCCTTCGATCTATTTTCGACGACAGTGCAATTAACAGCTGAAGGAGGAGCTGAAAGTGGATCCAGGGTCAGCCAGCTAAGAAACTCCAAGTTCCTTGAGCGACGGTAAGAACCCAATCCCCAGATCCACGTGGAGGGCGGAGCTCACTCGGCATCTTCCACGGTGACCTTGACTTTGCCGCATGAAGATCGGCCAATTCATTTAGATTAATCAAAATTACTCCAGCTGGGTCATTTGAGTCATCTCCTTCCTTATCTCGACGCCGAGCCTCTTCGGTCTTTCATATCAGAAATGCCGACTTCCAACTCATCAGTAGAGTCCTTCTCAAGCATTCAGTGATTTGTTATCTCTCGACAAGCCTTTGTACGGCCGTTACTTTTCGTTTCCTCCCAGAACGCCTATCCCGAATGACTTTCAGGATGTAGAGACGTAAATCAGATACCTCTCCAGGTACTCTTCTTCGATATCTCAAACTCTCCGATGAGCCCTCTCCCGTCATCGAAATCGCTGCTGCTCCCTACCCAAACGCCATACTTTCCCTTCTCCTCGACCCAGCTATCTTCTCTCTCATTCCAGTAGCTCGTAGCGTATTTTCTCTCAAGCAATATCTCCACATATTGCTCTTCAGCCGGTTGTAGAAAAGCCTTGCTAAAGCCCTTCAGCTCCCGCGGTGGCCGGCTCACACAATCAGACGTTGGCGCCGGACTCACGTATACCTGCACGACTTCTGCGCCAGCGATATTCCCCGTATTCTTGACCGCGACGCGGACAACAATGGTGTTTGGCTGCACACCAGTACCATTCTCCTTCACCATTTGGACCTTGAGATGATCCATGGAGAAAGTTGTGTATGATAATCCGTGGCCGAAGGGGAAGAGGACCGCTTTCTTCAGTTTCTGATAGTATCGATATCCAACGTAGATGTCTTCGCCATACCACGTCCTTCCAGCCTCTGAACTTTGGTGCAAGAATGCTGGATTGTCTTCGTTCCTGATCGGAAAGGACAGCGACAGCTTTCCTGACGGATTGACAGCGCCGAAAAGAATATCTGCAATAGCATTTCCCGTCTCGTTACCGCCATACCAAGCCTGCAAGATAGCGGGGGCATTCTTTGCCCATGGCATGAAAACAGGTGTTCCAGACTGCTGAACGACGACAGTGTTCGGGTTAGCAGCACAGATTGCATGGACAAGCCGATCCTGTTCGCCAGGGAGAAGCATATCAGCGCGGTCGTGTCCCTCGGATTCCCAGTCACTCTACTTGGCTGTCAGCACCACAAGCATGTCACACAGCCTCAAAGCACAGCATGGGCTTACATTTAACCCGATGCACAATACCACCTGATCCACGCCTTTTGCCAACTTGATGGCCCTCTGGATCTCCTCTGATGCATCCATCACTTTCACAGCCCCAATTCTTAGGCCGCCACCCGGGAAATTGACGCCTGAAGATTGCACCTTCATTGTCGCTCTGCTGGCCCAGTCGATTCGGATTTTATGTGCTTTGCCTCCATGCAGCTTAACCCGGCCGATCTCCTCTGCAGTACCCATACCAAAGAAAGACGAACCTTTCCTTTGAACAGTGTCGTTGTCTACGACCAGTTCTCCATCCACATAGAGCTTCGCAGTGCCGCATACAGACAATCCAAAATCGTATTCGCAGTCCGTGTCTGGCGTAAGGATGCCCTCGGCCGTGGCATACCACAGCGCTACATTCATTTCTGGGTGGAAGTAATCCACCATGAACCACACTCCATCAGTCTTGTACAACTCGTCGAACGGTTTGCGCTTCTTGTCTGATGGGGGTTCATTGTAGGCCTTGAAGATCATGCCTTTTCTTCCGTCCCCAGTCATCAGTTGTGGTGCGAGTATTGGCAGTTCTTTGTGCGCGTACGCGCCTACAGTGTATTTCACGTCTTTCCCATATGCGTCGGATATGCCTTCGTACGGGGAAACGGCGTGGTAAGCTCGCAGTGACGCAGATCCACCTCCACAGTACGTTGTGGTCTTTGCGTTTGGACCGATGACTGCAAGCGTCTTGTTCTTCTTCAGTGGAAGGATATTGTTCTCATTCTTCAAGAGAACAATAGAGTCAGCGCTCACTTTGCGGAGCAGATCTGCTGTTTCAGGGGTGTTAACTGTTGATTCCGGGGCGTCTTCAGGGACGCCGCTGAGGCTGCAACGCTTCACTAGTCTCAGGACATTACGAACCCTCTCGTCTAGAGTCTTTCTCCGGACTTTCTGGACTCTGAGGGACGCAGAGAGGGTGGGGCCTCGCCATACTGTTGGGCCAGGCATTTCGAGGTCGAGCCCAGCGTTGATGGCTTCCGCAGTTGAGTAGACGCCATACCTACGGAGCCGACATCAGTCTCGATATATGCCAGGTACGAAGAAGCGTACCAATCACTCATAATGAGACCATGCCAACCCCATTCCTCACGAAGAATGTCTGTCAGAATGCGCTTCGTCTCGCTAACATGCGTTCCGTTCAACCTATTGTACGCCGTCATAATACAAGAAGGCGAGCATTCTCTAATAGCCACTTGGAAGGCCATGAGATAAATCTCTCGTAGGGCACGTTCGGACACAATAGCGTCGACCAGATTTCTCTCGTGCTCCATGTCATTTGTCACGAAGTGTTTCAGTGTTGCGGCAATGCCATTCTCTTCCATCCCTCTGAGCAAAGCTCCTGCACCCTTTCCTGCGAGAACTGGGTCTTCAGAGATTGATTCAAAGCCCCTCCCGCCGAGCGGGCTCCGCTGCATGTTGATTGTGGGTCCTAAGATAACGTGTGCGCCTTTCGCTTTTGCTTCTCTGGCCATCAGGTCTCCACAGCGATGCAACAACTCCGTGTCCCAGGTAGCACCAAGTGCAGTACCACATGGAAAGCAAGCAGCTGGCTCGCCATTGAAGAAATGTGTGCCTCGAACGCCATTTGGGCCATCGCTCAATCGAAGTGATGGAACTCCAAGTCGATGTACAGGATTCGTATGCCAGAAATCCCGACCTGCGATTCGTCAATTGAAAATCCGATTTGAACGTAAGTATTCAGGGATGCGTACCTGCAAGAAGTGCTATCTTCTCAGCATCTTCGAGCTGCTCAAGCACAGCGTCAACATCAATATCTGCCATATTGAGAGCTGCCGAAGATGCATACAAGAAAGCTTTCCCTCTCCAAAGGGACTCTTTTAAAATCTTATATGCATACCACAACCTCCAGCTTAAACTTTAGGTATTTGCTTCCGCATATCCAGCCTGAGAGCTGCAGCACGCAATCCCATGATGGGACAGCAGACCCATGGGCCTCGTGGCCAAACCAAGTCATGTTAAGACGGATCACCGGCACGATATACAGCCAGCGCTCTCCGGTTCGCCCGTGCGATGCAAAGACGCGGCAGCCCGGGCAGTGGCAGTTGGTAAAAGCATGTTGGAAGTAAGTAAGCCGAGTTGGACTCTGGTCTGGAGGATTGAAGCCGTGAAGGAGTGCATGTTGCATGCGCAATCTTGGTTCCGACGCATGTTAGTGGCCGGGACGGTTGCGCCTAGAGATGGGTACGCACCGTGCATTGCATGCCGGCGGAATCGACCTGGGGAAAATCATGGGGACAATCAGGCCATCCGAATTTGCTTCAAAATAAAAATTCGAGTCGCAAATGATCGTGAACTGCCTCCAAGGCTGCAACGGTCACGCATCCGCAGCCACACAAAGTTCCAGCATCAACCTCCCAAAAAGAAATCCAAAAAGAAATCCAAAAAGAAATTAACATACAACAGGAGGGATTCCCACGTGGTCACCCACCGTAGTACTAACTTCCCGCTTCGTGGCTTGAGTAAGGTCGATCGGACGAGAGGCCCTATTTTCCACGAGCTATGGTCGTATGTGCTGTGCCAGAGTTTGAAAGCTGAATATATAGTGTGCTTCAAAACCAGTAAACTAACCTCTAAATTTCAGCCTCTATCGTGGACATATGGCGAGTTTCATGGAGCGAAGCCCAAACTAAGAATATATTATTGATGAAGTTTCATAGAATAAACTATTTCCTGTTCTGTAATCCGCAGTAATGGCGCTACGATAACCACGAAATATTTAAGATTGGACAATTGCAAGACCTCATTTCATTCCTCCTTGTTGATTGTAGATGATCCTATGACGGCGTTCGAACGAGATCCTCAATCAAGAATTCACCTTAAGTGGGTGCATAAGTTCAATTGTTCTTCTTTGATCCTCCAGACTTTACACCCAGAGTCACATCAAGCCGCCGATACATATCGACGCCCATGAAAACCGCTGTCGCAATGTCAGCACTATTTCCGCACAACCCGAAACTCCGGCTGCATTGCCTTACCGAGAGCAAGATACGGCACATAAAGCTGCCCCAAGCGAATCTTCTCCTCGTTCCGAAAGTTGCTCCAACTCAGGTAATCGGCAATGCACGTAAAGGTAGTGACACCCGTCTGTACCGCGAATACGAGCAGATGAATTGGAAGCTTCGGGTCATCTGTGGCACGAGGTTCCGGTCAGCATTTAATTTGTTAAATCGGGAAATTGTACAGCGTGATATCATGTCCCTTGTAGGATCGGCATTCGCATATCAGAATTATGTCGGCGTTAAGACATGCTGGGAGTGGATTGATGGACAGATCAGGATGTCGGTACCTCTGAGAATAGCTCCAATGGCCCATACACTCACTGGAACATGATACAGAATTTCCATCCAAAGGTAAGCGTTAAACCATGCCGGCGGTGAGATGAAGAATTGATCGCGGTACGTTGTAATGTAGAAGTTGCGTATCTCATCCATCCATGCTGGGCGGATTGAGGGAGGATACAAAGGGTACGCGTCGACCGCTATGGTAGCGAATTAGTTAGCTTATGAGTATACAGTGAATACGTTGTCTTAATATTTTAAGTCCCAACTACTTGAGAACGATTGGTGCTAAACGAAAAGATCTGGTCAAACGCGTGTGGACGACGCGTTGAGCCACGCGACATGGTCAAACATCTTACCGAATATGATGGGAATGTGGATGATAAAGAAGATCAGATAGACAATGTCTAACTTGCGTGAAAATAGAGATCGTGCCATTATGCCTTAAACTGGCCTGGGAGTGGGAACCTGAATGTGATGACGGAGGTTGAGAGATACAAGGGGAGAAGTTCCAAAGGGGAGATTAACAACTTATTTGCAACCAAAACAGACATCTTGTCCAAGAGATTGTTCACTCGATCTTCAGTTATCCACTCTGAATTCATGTTGATTATTGGTGTTAAAAGTGTAATTACACACATCTCTTGATGAATTTATTAATGCCTTATGATTCATTAGCCATTGCTCCGTTGATGCAGCCAACCCTTCTATCAATCCATCCATTGTTCCATTCATGTTGAATCTAATCATGACCTCGTCGAATCATTTCCACACCGCCCGTTTCGCAAAATACCCCGTAAATGTAGCAAGAGAGCAAGTCTTTGAAAATCACCTTCCGAGTAGAAAAATCTCGTACCACAACCCTAACCCTGACTTATTTTCCATTCGTATGCTCGTGCTTCTTCTGTCTCACCAGCCAAGTAAGTAGGTCCACTTTCGTGACTACCGCGACTGCCTTCATCGTGCCCTTCTCATCACGCTCAGTGACAACGGCAGCACTATTCCATTCAAAGAATCGGCTCAGCTGCGTGAGAGGCGTATCTCGCGTGATTTCAACAAACTTTCGACGCTTCGGACGTTGCGTAGACTCTGACGCGACCTCACCTGATGCAACATTACCAGGCTTCTTGTTCTCTTTTGCACTGAGTACTGGAGATCCAGGGGTTGTGAGGGAGATGTCCGTGGGATCGGTAACAACCTCGGTGATGTGCTCGAAGTCGAACATGACCTTCGAAACTGGGTCGTCGGGCGACACACGTCCAGCACTGATATAAGAGAGTAGATTTCCAAGTGTGACCAAGCCGACCAGTCGAGAGCCTTTCGCAGAGGAGACGGGGAGCTGGTCGAAGCCCTTGTCGCGCATTACCTCAACTGCTTCAGCACATGGGCTGCTAGTAGGAATCGTAGTGACCGGTTTGAGTCGGAGAGAGGCAATGGTGGCAAAGTTATAGGGGTCGGGTTTTGATGTTGATGAACGGCGACGGATAGATAGAGTGTCGGGTTTGGGGGTCAATGGAGGAGTCGGAGGAAGAAGATCGTTCGCTTCCAGCCAGTCATCATCGACGAACTGCGAATCAATGTGAGCAGACAGCCATGTCGAGAATGCCATAACTCTCTTACCTTGCTGAGATAGCTTCGTATGCTGTCTGGCAAAACGACAACAACCACATCGTCCTTACCAACACCCAAATCCCTTACCGCCTTGACCATTGCTGCCATAGCACTTCCACTACTCCCTCCGACCAAGAGTCCCTCCTCCGCAATCAATCTCCTCGAAAACTGGAATGACTCAATGTCATCGGTCTTGTACCATTTATCCACCGATTTCTGATCCAGCACATCTGGGATGAAGTCGTATCCAATGCCCTCAACCTTATACGGCTCATTCAGGTGCTCCTCGTTCAAGCTCACTGGTAGTGCCAACATGCTGCCCTGGGGATCCGCTGCAACGATCTTTACATCCTTGCTATGCTTCCTCAATCCCCTTGCAATGCCCGTGATCGTGCCACCCGTGCCGGCGCCTGCGACAAGCAGCTTGACCTTGCCATCAGTTTGCGCCCATATCTCCTCCGCTGTGCCAAACTCGTGCGCGAGCGGATTATCAGGATTTCCATATTGGTCGAGGATGTGTGCGTTTGGCAATTCCTTCTGAAGGCGTTTTGCGACACCGATATGAGATTCTGGAGCATCGTAGGCAGCCGCAGTAGGAGTGCGAATGATTTCGGCGTTGAGGGCACGGAGAACAGCGACCTTCTCAGGCGACATCTTCTCAGGGAGGGTGATAATTGTCTTGTATCCCTTGACAGCAGCGACCAATGCCAGACCAATGCCCGTATTTCCGCTCGTTGGCTCAATCAGCGTATCGCCAGGTTTTATCCTGCCTGACTTCTCCGCCTCTTCAATCATTCGCAGCGCGATCCTGTCTTTGACGCTTCCACCGGCATTGAAGTATTCGAGCTTCGCGTATACGGTCGCCTCGATCCCTAAGCTCTGCGGAATTCGGTTCAGTCGCACCATTGGAGTGTTGCCAATTTGCTGAGTGATGGAGTCCATGACCACCGGTGGGATGGCCGGCTTGGTTTTCGAAGCCATGGTTCTCGAGTTCAAGTTGAGGATTGATTGGGGAGTGAGGAATGAGGGAAGAGAGGTCGGGTGGTGAGTGGTTATAGAGGAGGGAAAAGTTGAAGAGGTCCCCGAGGTCCCCGCGTGGATGGCGCGTGGATGGCGAAAAGAAAGCGCGTACGATCTGGTGAGAATCTGTAATGCAACGCCGAGAATAGCCGCGTCTGGAAGTCGCGATCGCGTAAGATCAACGGACGGCCCCTGATATTCACCATTTTCGCTATAAGTGAGCAATGTCTCTTTGTTATAGAGCCTGGCTTTATTCAATTGGTATCACTGTGGTACATATATATAGAACTCGCACATCGACGCCGCCAATGCCCCCAAGAGTGATAGGTATCGAGGCGGTTCCTGAATATCTGCAAATCCCAGAATCCCCAACCACAAGAGTCCACCAACCCCGTAACGATGCAGAAAATTATTCAAGCAATATCGTTGGAACAACAAGAGCCAACACAATTATTTCAGGTCTGCCGGCGTAAGGGCTTGTACAACGCTAGTACCGTCGCTAAACCTCGTCCGGAAGATGCGATTTGCATTCTGGAACATGCCGTCCTTCAAACTAACAACAATGAATTGCGACCCTTTGAAGCGAGTTTTGATCAATCGGCCGATATTTTGCGTATGGGACAGGTCCAGCGCGGCGTCGACTTCGTCGAGAATGTACATTGGCGCTGGTTTAAACTGGAGCAGCGCCATAATGAGCGATAGGGCGATAAGTGATCTGCCAGCCAGTCAGTATTTGTTTTAGGATTTGATATACCAGACATACCTCTGCCCACCACTCAGTTCCGTCAAGCTCTGCTTCCATACCTTACCCAAGCAAACCTTCACCTCTAGGCCCTCGCTGACGGTCCTTCCTTCCAACGGTACTAGCTTCGCAAAGCTTCCTGGAAGCAAATCGTTGAAGATCTGGCCAAAATCCGCGCTGACCTTTTCCCATGTCTTCTGCAGAGCCTCCTTCTTGTACTCGTCTAAGCTAACAATCGTCTCCTCGATCTTCTTCTTGTCTTTGATGACAGTTCTCATCATGTTTTTCAGTGACGCCTCTTTCTTCTCTACACCGTCGATCATGTTCATGACCTTTGGATTGATCTTCTTCTTCATGCCTTGGAAGCGCTCGGATAGGTTCTTGAGGCTGGACTTGCATTCTGCCATGTTTTGGCCCTTGAAGTCGTAAGGAGTACCCGCACGACCGAAGGATTCCGTTTCGTCAGCGATCCACTCATGCTCTTCTTCAAGTGCCTTGAGTGAGTGAGCAAACGTCTGCTGCTCCTTATCGAATTTCTCAATTTGGTGGCTAAGCTTCTGCTGCTCGAGGCCTTCTTCTGTTATTTGCTTCGACTTGCTGCTGCTGGCTTCTTCTAATGCGTGCAGCTCGTCGTCGAACCCACTGAGTTTCGCCTGCTCGTCCTCAAGGTTGGCTTGCGCACGGTCATGTGCCTTCTTTGCCGTGTCTTGCTCTCTGAGAAGCGCATCGATTTCCTCTTGCTGCGCTGCAAGCGTCGTTTCTGCATCCTCCAACTGTTCCTGTGCAGCAGACAGATCACTACCACACTGCTCAGACTCGACCATGGCATCCCGCATCTCTTGTTGCAAAGGCTTGATTGACGCCGAATTCTTCGATAGGTCTTTCTTCAATTTATCGAGCGACTTTTGCAATTCTGCAAGTTTGCTGTCCTTGTTGTTGGTGAACTCGCTCATCTCGCGCTCAATCCGCTTGACCTCTTTCGAAGCTTCTTCTTGTCGAGATTTGGCGTCGACGATACCTTGTTTTAGCTGGACAATGTCGACCTTCATTTGCTCTACTGCTTGAATGATCTATATAATGTCAGCGAAGTATCTTTTTTCAAAAACGAGAAACTTACCGATGTCGAAGAGTTGCTGCTTATTTGATCTTCTGTAAGCTTGACTTCGTGTGTCTTCAGATCCAATTGCTGCTTAATCTTCTTTGCGCTTTCAAGTCGCTTCTGCTCTGCATTCATTGTGATCTGCAGAACCCTCAACGCATTTTCTTGAGCATTCAGCTCTGTCATGATCTCATTCAGCTGCTGCAATGTCACAAGCACACCGCTAGACTGAGGAGCGCTGCCGCCTGAGAGTGTACCTGATGGGTCGTAGACATCGCCCTCAAGTGTGACGCTCTTCATCCTGACTGACGGGTCGAACGTGACTTTCTTCGCAGTCGCAGCATCTTCACATACAAGAGTCGAGCCAAATACATACTCCATGGCTGCTGTCACCTCATCATCGTATCCGATGAGAGAAAGAGCAAGGTCGACCTTTCCTGGCGCTAGCTTTTGCGCGGCACCAATCTTTTCTGCCGATGCCCTGAATGCTGCGATCTTGTTTAATGGGATGATTGTCACTCGCTTCTTCAGCTTTCCATTTTGCAGCAGCTGAGTGCCAGTGTCTGCTGTATCGACAACAACGTTGTATAATCGACCCCCGGCACAGATCTCCAGGGCGGTGCCAGCTTTCGTATGCTCCTTTTGAAGTGTGAACAGTTGTGCAACAAGACCTTTTACCTTCGATCTATCAAAATTCGGCGACGGATCGTTATAGTTGAAATCGATGTTGGCCACCTTGCGCCGCAAGTTGTCAGCTTGCTCGCGTAGCTCTCGTATTCGGGTTTGAAGCTGTGTCTCTTTCTGATACATCTCCTCTTCCTTGCCAGGCTCAAAGCCAAGTTTCTTCAGATCCGATTCGAGTTTGCTAGCTTCCGAACGGAGCGCCTCGAGATCCTTCATCAAGCCGGAATTCTGCTCCTTCGCCTTCTTGGCCCGAGGCTCTTCCTCCTTGATACGCTTTTCAAGATGAGAGATTTTGAGCTTGGCCTGTTCCTGTTCGGTAGAAGCTGTGCTGGCGCGATTCTTCGCGTCTTGCAGCTGTCCCTGGTAGCCACTCTCTTGACCCTCTTTTGATGCGACACCTGTTTGGAGTGTCTGGAGCAGCTCTTCCTTCTTTTCGACCTCCTCGGTCTGTTTTTGGAGATCTCCATTGGCTGCATCGTACTTTGCCTGGAGCTTCTCGTATAACTTGGTTTTCTCTTTCAGCTGTGCTTCAAGATCCTTGACTGTCTTTTGGGCTTTCGAGCGCTTTTCTTTCTCCTCGCCCAAACTCGTCTTCTTCAGGTCGATCACCGTGGTCAGCCGCACAATTTCATGGGAATGCGTTTTGACCTCCTCTTCAAGCGCCTGAAACTTGCCTCCTTTCTTGAGCTCTTTCTCTCTTGCAGCCTTGACCTTCTTTATGTCTTCCTGCAGGAAATTGATCTCGTTCTTCAGTCTTGTTGCACCATCTTCCAGCTCCTTCTGTCTTTCCCTCTTCTTCTCCAAATCGTCACTGGCGCTCCGGAGCTTCTCCCGGTATCGTATCCAGTCGTGTGCAACAACGAGCCTTGTGAGTCTCTCCAGATCACTCTGCGTCTGCTGAAAGTCCAGGAAAGCCCTCTTCTCAGCCCGCAGTTTTTCTAGCTTGGGATCGATCTCATCTTTCAATAGCTCTTGTATCTCTTGCAGCTTCATCTCTTTCTTGGCCATCGTCTTGAAGGCCTTGTCCCTTCTGTCCTCAAACATGCGAGTGCCAGCCGCCTCCTCAATCATCGCAAGAATCTCTTGTGGCTTCATATTTAGCACTTTTGTGATCCTCCCCTGCATGATCAGGAAGTTCGGGTTGTTGATATTAAGCTGCACAGACTGGAATAGGTTCTGGACGGTTTGTTGCTGGGCGCGGTGTCCATTTATGAGGTATTTGGAAGTGCCTCCGAGGACTATTTGACGAGTGACGGATATTTGGGCGTACTCTTCGAAACCGATGGGAGATTTAGACTTGTCTTTGTTGTCAAAAACGATTGTTACAGAGGCTTTCGTTACACCAGCTTGGCCGCGCTTGTAAATGAGGTCCTTTAAAGTCGATCAAGTTAGCTCGCGTCCAGTAATAAAGGATTGTAGTTATCGTGTGACTGACCTGAAGGTTTTGAGCGCGAACAGTGCTCATGTTCGTAATTCCGAGAACGAAACATATCGAGTCGAGGATATTCGATTTCCCGCTTCCATTCAAGCCGGTAATCGAGTTGAAGCTCTCGTCCCTACCATGCTGTGAGCCGTTGCTATGCCGAAGCTTCACTGTCGTCGACTCACCATCCTGATATGACCGTCCGGACGGCGTATGATTTGAAACCCTACAGAAGTTAAGCGGTTGACAGTGTGAAGCAATTCGGAAGTGAGCATACGTCGATAATAACCTCTATTACCCTCATATTGGCGATGCGACGAGCGATTGAAAGTGCGCGTTGCCTCGCATCTCGGACGACGCGTTGTTTACACACAATCGGACAAATCTCGGTAAATTGGCCCCACTATGACGCTTTCAGCGTGTGGTCCCCTGCACTCGCATCCGCTAGCCTTCCGTCCCATCTGCATGTTCGACCGAGGCTTTTGGTAGAGCTACGTGAGCACTCTCCGCAAAACCCACGATTCAAGATGGAAGTTAAGTAATCGTATAAATCTCGATTATCCCTCTCTCAATTTCTCTACTCGTTCAAGCATCTCCGTATTCAGCTCAGTTGCTGCCAGAACATACACTCAATCTCTCACAGGGCGATAATCTCTCGCGATGCCGGTGTCCACTCTGCACCTCCTGTCATTGAATACCTCTCTAGCCAACTTCCTCTCCGCCCTCCGCCAGTCTTCAGTCAAGCCTCTCACAGTCGGCCGCGTTGTACGATGGGTCATCCTCCCTTCATCTATCTCCACCGCGCCATTGCTTGCCCATAACACTCATTGGGACGTCCTGGTTATTGTCGCGAACGCCGACCCGCTACCTGCTGATCTGCAAAAGTACGTCGCGAAATCTTGGACCGTAAAAGCGGGCATACCATCACGGATAGTGAAAGACTTTGACAAGAAAAATGAGAGGCTGCTCAATCCGAGGAGCGGAGATGTGCCACCGCTGACAGGATCATTGAACAACCTGGAGACAAAGGACTCATCGCAAAGCTTGGAGGTCTCTGGCGAACTCATGGAATGGATCAAAGAGTTTTCAAAGGCTGAAGGACGAGGAGCGGTGTCAATGTTGAACCTGCTCGCATTCAAACCGGACTTGAAGTCGGAGTACCTCAAATACGGTGCAGCATTCGCTGAATCAATTGGAAAGAGGAGAGGCGGTGATGCGAAGCTCGTTGGCTCAGTATTGGACGTCTCTAGTAGCCCCAAGGGTGTTAAGGAATGGGATGAGATTGCGTTAGCGCACTATCCGAGCATCATACACTTCGCGGACATGCTTGCTAGCGAGGACTACCAGGCTGTCAATCATAAGCACCGCCTAGGGAGTTTGAGGGATACTTTCATCCTCTGTACGACCGAGCTTGATTTACCGTGGGACGGGAAGGAAAGCGCGAAGTTGTAGTGCAAATCAATGACTATTCCGAGCAAGCTGTTGATTATGGTGGACAGTGTTCTCGTCAGTCTTCCATGTCACGACAAGTGGTTATGAGCTAGCATGTCGCTCCTGGCAACTGTCCTGACATTATCAAAGCCTTCGTTCCTGAAATGACTAACGCGGTGTTTGTCCCTTCGAGAAGATAGTCGGAGCACTACCAGCTTCATCAGGATAAATTTGCGCAGTATTTTGTTGGCCAGATTGATGGTGAGGTAAATAAGATAATTACAACTGATCGTTAATCGTTAAGAGACACAGGAAACGAGACCAGGCTATTCTTGATACTCCAGACGAATCAACAAACCATCATGCGGTTTCCTGGGTCACTGCATCCGCAAACCCTAAGGAGAAGCTAGAAACAAAACAAGGTGTCCTTCAAAGAAGGTCAGATATGTTGAGTACGGTGGATGCCTCATTGAAAGTTAATCCGTGCATTATCCTCATTGTTACCCCCGAACAGGAGCAAAGGATCCAATTCACTCATAGCATCCTGTATGCTGCCTCCGCTTCCGATATCCTCCATCCAATGATGGTTCATGCTAATCAAGGGGTCGTACGCAGAGAGCCGAACGTGTCCTTCGGCCGGATTCTGGCCTATCTTGCTCTCAACATCAATATTGTCAACGAAAGAGGAGACAGTTGATTCGTCAAAGCCAAAGTCGAAAGCGGCGTTACCGGCTATTTGTATGTTCCTCTGGGCCTCCAGAGCAATGTACTGACTCAAGTCATGTTCGAAAGCTGATGCTTCTGCGAAGGGTGTAATGAGGGACATTCCGAAATTAATATCGCGAACTTTACGCCCATCTAATCCTCCATGAGTAGATGAGGTATTCGGCGGTGCCTCAATGCCGTCGAGTGATGAAATTTCAGTTGTATCGGATGGCGCCAGATGAGAAGCAGCGACCGTAGAGGTGTCGAAAGCGTTGAGAGACTCGAAATTGTTCGGAACACTGGAGCTGAGCGTTGGCCCTCTGTTTTCAGTCGTCACAAAGGTCTCTGTTAGGAACTGCCGCGTACAGCTGGCTGTGGGATCGATGAGAGTATCTGGCGTAAGCGTTCTCTTTCCGTGGACTTCCTTGACGTGATCATCCCTTTTGTCCTTCCTGGGGAATGGCTTCCTGACCCCGTTGGGATCATGGCGCCGGTCGCAAGCAGGAAAAGGGCACCAGTACTCGTTGCGTACTTGATGGACTGTGTTCTCATGACGCCGTAAATCTGATTTACGCTTGCAATCTACATTGCAATCAGGCTCCGCGCATCGAAAACGCCTTCACATAACATCAGCTCAGATCGATCCATAACAGATACCCGGGCTTAAGGTGACTTTACCCGTTGGGAGACTTGAGAGGTACACTTCCATTAGCATTGCTTGCTTCCATTTGAATCCACGCTCAGAGGATAAGATAAAATCTCCTTCTGTTGGATCCAATATTGAGCCATCGCTATCGGAAAGACCTCCATTATAAGTAGTTCCAACGGTCAAGCCCCTTCTGCTGATTTTCTGCGTTCACTTGATGCGTGCGTCAAAGCTATGTGGAAGTAATCCGATGCCGCATGGGATGCGGTTTGCTATTGGACACAGTTTCGATTACTTTGGCAGCGTGTTGCGATGTGCCGACATCTGTAGGGAGGGCGCTCCCCAGCCTCCGCAGTCTTTGCAGATTTGCACGTCCTCTGAACCCTCGATTGCATGCACCAGCGCCACGCCCTGCAGCACCGGCGACGTACGTATATTCGAACGCTCGCAACTGCTACTCGTCCAGCTCTGCGTCAGCACCGCACACGCCCTCATCTGATCGCGAGACTTACGAAGCGGTGCGACGGGAGCATTCGCTAGGTTTTTTTTTAGTCACGTGATGAATTGTCCACGCATGTCCGGCTCCTTTGAGGTGGACACCGCTCACCAATCTGCGGTGTCGTAGGCACTTCGGCAAGTTCCTGCAATCATTATTCTTCTAAGTTTTTTATTTATATTCGCAACGTGCCGTCCGTTTTTAGATTTACTAACCGTTTAGTCTCAAATATTCCTCAGTTTTCCTCGACGTCTGAATGACCCGCCCTTAGGACGGGCTGGCTTGCCCTTAACTGTAATCCAAGATAGTTACATCATCTTTACCTTCGGAGCTTCCGTACTCAGCACATTCTTTGGCAATATTTTGTGATTCGGTGGATATGATTCTCGACGCGAAAGATTCTGGAAGAGAAGGTCGCCATGTCGGCCCGGGAAGAGTATGTGGGAGACCGAAAGCATTCCTCCGCTGGGGGATCGAGAGTATGAAAGCGACCGATGGTCCTGCTAGCATACGTAGACCACAGTGGGCTGGAGCAACCCAGACGACATCCATTCCGTGCGGCACCTCCCTGGCAGCCACGTTCGATCGTGATCTTGTAGAGCAGCTGGGGAAAATTCTGCGCGCGGAGACGAAGGCAAAGAACGCGTCTGTTCTGCTGGGCCTGCAATGAACATGTCTCGATCCCCTCTTGGAGGGCGCAGTTTTGAAGATTTCGGCCGGGATCCGTACCTGACTGGAACCATAGGGCGGCGTGTTGTGCAAGGAGTCCAGAGCATCTGTGTCGGAACGTGCCCGAGGCCGTATGTTGCCAACGACCAAGAGACGAAAATATTCAACATGGACAAACAAATTGATGGGCACACCGTTAGGGAAGTCTACCTTCGACTGTCTCAACTGATACAGTCCGAGTCGCCATGCTCATCCATGACGTCTTGCAGCGTCGTCAGCCACGAGCACGTGGATATGAGGAAACGGGCTGATATTTTGAGAACAAATGAGAGTTTGGGGGTTTTGTTATGAGCGACTGAGGCCGAACGAATTCCACAGTGCAGAGCATTTTGGTACGACCTCACTGCGAAGCGTTGGAAAGTGGACCACGGACGACACGAATTCTTGTTGCTACCAGCTCCAAGAGCATCATTCGGCCACTGAATGCCGCATATGGGATTATCCATCTCCTGAATTAGGATTCATTGGAGCGTTTTGCGGCGGTGGAAATAGTCTCTTACTCCCGGAGCGGACTCAGTCCGCTCGAGTCCGCCCTCCGCTCCATCGACCTTCCACTTTCTTCATTGCCCGAATATTCTCCTGGTTACAATCCAATAATCCGGAAAACTTCCGCTTAAAATTATGAAGCTACCCTAGACTTTGTACGGAAGCTTATGCATCCGCGAGCGGACTCAGTGACGTTTCCCGCTATTCTCCACTATGTTGCTACGAAGAAGCATCATCACAATGCATATTTGTCCCATTTCTCTTTTTTTTTTTTTTTTCAAGGGTAATCTTCGCTATAAATGAAGGGCTCTCGTTCTATCATGGGCTAATCATAACCCCTATTACTTCAGTCTTTGCCTTGAATAACGGACAGACGCCCCGTTCTACGCAATGAGCGACGCATTCAATCCTTATAAAGAGCTTTACGCCAAACCAAATGGCCCAGGGGACTCGCGACCTACCGCGCTTCAGATCATTCGCGACAATGATCGGGTCAATTCTTGGGCTGACAAAGTCGTGCTGATTACTGGTGCAACGAATGGAATCGGAATCGAGACGGCTAAAGCGATGCATGCCACTGGTGCACATGTTTTCATCACCGCGCGAGATCCTGCACGTGCAAAGACGGTTGTGGAAGATATTCTCAAGGTCAGCGAAAGCAAAGGAAAGCTTGAAGTCATCGAGATGCATATGGAATCCTCGACGTCTGTCCGTGACGCCGCTCGCGAGTTCCTCAGCAAGAGCAAGAAGCTGAACATACTCATCAACAACGCAGGTATTTACATCGAGACCTCTGTAGCCCTTACAGAAGCTGATAGAGGCAGGGATTATGGCTACTCCGGAGAGCAAATCTGATGACGGCTTCGAGCTTCAATTTGCGGTCAATCATTTAGCGCACTTTATCCTGGCCACCCTCCTGTTGCCAGCGCTCCTTACAAGCAGTGCTCCGGATTTCAACTCGCGGGTTGTTTTTGTCTCTTCGTCTTCTCACCGATATAGCTCCATCCACTGGGACAACGTTAACCTTGAAGGCGAATACGATCCGTATATCGCTTATGGTCAGTCAAAAACTGCAGAAGTGTGGACGTCTAATTACGTCGACCGGGTCTACGGGCCTCGCGGTGTTCACTCATTGTCTGTGCATCCCGGGGGCATATTCACAAATTTGCAGAAACATGCAGGAGAGGAGCAGATGGCTCAATGGAAGGCTGATCCGAATGTCGTGCCGTCCATGCTCTCGCCAGAGCAAGGAGCGGCAACGACCGTGTGGGCTGCTACTGCGAAGGTCTGGGAAGGAAAAGGAGGCAAATATCTGGCAAACTGCATGATTGCCCCGCCAGCTACAAATCTGGACTCAGCGCTTGATCCTGGAGTGGGCCCAGATGCGTACAACAAGGAAGGCGAGGACAGGCTCTGGGCACTGAGCTCAAAGATGGCAGGAGTGAGCGCTCCATAAGTTTGCAGGAGATTCTTCTACTGAGATGATGGGTGGGAAAGGGGAGCATGGGGTGGCGGAGGATGGAGGATGGAAGGCATTAGTTGCATTGCCGTAGTTGAATAAATCTGGTTGCTCTGAATATACTGTCATTAGATCAACTACTCGGGTGTGATTACCTCTGCTTAATAATAACATTGTAAAAGTAGCTATGCCTAACTTCGACGATTCGGTTATTGCGATTTCAGGTAGCTAGAAGAGAAATGCGACGTTGGCTGCTATGGCGCACAAAAGAATCCGATAGGCTACTTTTTACTCTACCTCATGTGCATATTCATCCTCCTGTCTTCCTCACTCGACATTTCAACAAGGGCATCCCGAACTGAAAACTCTCAAGTTTGATCTTGTATCCAGTGCAAAATCATTTCAGAAAAAGCAGAGGGCTTTGATAGCTAGAGTATGCCATGGCATCAACTCAATTTGCAGCACTCGCGTGCAAGTCTTGCAGGTAAGGGGCAGGGCTGATGTGTACACTTGACAAGAGCTAATCTTCAAAGGAAATTGAAAAGAAAATGTACGAGAGAGTTGCCGGCTTGCTCTTTGGTATGTTAGACCTCGTTCGACAGGCAAGGGTCTTTTGACTGATGTGTGCACCGTTCACAGTGTGTCCGATTGGAGAAGAATTGCGAATATCCGCTACAACCCCATCGCGACGACTCAAGCTCCGATGGATCCAAAACTTTGGCAGAAAGAATTCAATACCTAGAGCAGAAGTTCGTGCAACAAGAACATGCACCCACATCCAATACTCAGGAGCCAGACGTGTCCTTTGCTGGAACGACATCTGCGACTTCGAACCTCCCCATTCCGCCGTGGACATCGTGGGCCCCTCCATCGAGATCAAGAGCATTTCCTGAACTCTATATTCTAGATTCAGATTCTTTCTCCAAGAATGCTCCTGAAGCTTTGGACCCAGGCATGCCATTGCCACCAGACGTAGTCGACACACTGCTCTCCTCCGGCATTCAAAAAATATGCGATGAATACTTCAGCGGCACGCATTCATGGCTACCGGTGCTCATTAAGAAGCGCATCAATCACCAACTTCAGTCTTTCGACTCCTCCAATAATGCAAGCCTTGCTCTCCTCCTTCTGTGCATGAAGCTCGTGGCCGACGGACCTCTCGAGGCAGAGAAACCATCCGCAACACCAACATACCTATTAGCCAGAGAGTTTTGGAAAGCGCTTGAAAATGCTTCAGTAATAACATTGCATCTGCTGCAGTCCGTGGTATTAATAGCGCTTTATGAAATGGGGCACGGTATTTTCCCAGCAGGATACCTTACAGTCGGCCATGCTGCAAGGATCGGTATATTAATGGGGCTTCACGATAGACGGAATGCAGCCCAGCTATTTATCCAATCTGAGACCTGGACGTTGCGCGAAGAGGAACGGAGAACATGGTGGGCTGTTATCATACTGGATCGGTGAGCGTGCTCTAAATCTGTGCGGAATTTGTTGGAAAGTCTCGTCATAAGCTAAAGACATTTCTGACTGATGTATTTCGTAGATTTGTCCATTTAGGGACTTCTGGACTACCTCTAGCTACTCCAGAACCAGGGCAAGGCGATCTACTGCCATGCTCCGACGAAGGATGGATGGAAGGAGAAGTCGGATCAAACCATCCGCTTTTCTCTTCCACATTCTCCGCCAACCTTGATATCGGCCACTTTGCTAGTACCTGCCAGGCTTCCCATATCCTCGGTCGTGTCTTGAAACACCGCGACGATGCTAGCAATCGCCGTGACAGGCCATTTCGACTTTCAGAAGCCAAACAATTGCATCGTACACTCGTCGCTCTTGATTCGGATCTTGTTCAGCGATATTTCGGCACCGGATTTTCGTTATTGAACGGCGACACCGGTGCTGTGTTTGAAGCTTTTGCGCTCTGTTGCTCCGCTCGACTCATACTGTATGACATGTATGGATGTAACGAGCCAGACCAAACGGCTAGTCAGCAAGCTCGCCTTCCGGAAGATACGGAAATGCAGCAAATTGCGTTGGATGGTATCAAAGAGATTGTCACTTATCGTATGTCTTTCCTTTCACAACCACTCATTATGAGGACGGATTTGGCAAGCCCGCTCGTCTGCCACTCCCTCTACCACTCCGCATCGGAATGCGCTTGGTTCATCAAGGAGAACCAGGCGTCAGATATGATCTCGGCCATGAAAACCTACGTTGATCTTCTCATGGAAATCGGAAAAAGATGGATGATTGCCAGTGAGTTGAGTCCCGGATTGCTGATAGTTGGGAAATTGACGTTTGTTGCAGCACTGTACCTGAAGCTTCTGGAACACGAAGGGTCTTTACAGACACTTTCAGATGCGCTAAATGTCTCAAATCTGACTAAGGCGTATTTTCGTCAAACATGAACTTCGCTGTAGGGCATTGAGAAACGAACAAGGCGGACCTCATGCTATTAGATTCCTATTTGACGCCAATATCTCCGAGTTAGCACCCACCAGTGCAGTGCTCCTCGCGTATCCAGCTGTCAACAATCTGAAGAACTGTTTAGTTGCATGCAATGTGGTATTTTCGAATTTTGGTCCTGATTATTAGTGCAAACCAGTAGGAGGAGGCGGCAACCTTGCCTGTGCCTTCGGATCATACCGAGTGTAACCATTGGGAGTGGAAATGCAAGAGACGCTGCTGGCCTTGTTGTCAAAATTGACAGGTCCACTGAAATCATGCGAAGGGTAAGCAAGGTTAAACCAGATCGAACGGCCGGAGCAGTTGATATCCCTATTGATATGTTAGTTTCCGAACCTACGTCTTCAATTAGAGGCAAACTTACTGAAACAGCGTGCAAGTGATTCCCGGAAATGCCATAGCGGAGGACATTTGGTCGTTCTTCGCGGGCAGGATGTTGATGCATTTGTTCTTCGGTGGTTTCATTATTGCGCAGTTCTTGTAGTGTGGGTCAACGCAGAACATGATATTGTTGTTGTAGCCCTGGTGGCTCAATAGGATGCCTACTAAGCCGTCAATCGTCGGGCTCACGCCTCGTGGGATAACAGAGACATCGTTCGTCGCAGCCGAGTCCGCATATTCAAACCAATGCCCTTCGACATTACCCGTATTGGCCGAATCATGAGGAACGACCAGTGCAGAGGCAGTGGTGGCTATAGTTAGAAGGAAAATAGAAAGATGGTTCATAATTGTTAATGGAGATTAAAAGGAAACGGAAAAAATGCAGTTGGCAGGCGGTATGGAAGATATATGAGAGAGCTTCAATGGGCCCCATGACCGAGAGTCACAAGGAGAACAAAGGGCCACCTCATTGTGGTATGCACGAGCGCATTATGCAACGGCAAATGCAACTGAGGATAACACAAAGAAGACTCTCGAGGTTGTGTCCGGCTTTGAGCGCATAGCTTTGGATAATGGATCTGTGATCTTTATGGCGGGAAACTCATTCAGGGCGACAGACAGGCCGTCTTGGCTTGCAGTCGATCTTATCCGAGCCAGATTCTCAGAACAGTAGGAAGACTGCCATAGTATAGTTAGCATTGATCATGAAATCCGTCGTAAAGAGAAAATACTAAAGTTTGAGATTAAGAGTTTCGGGAGCGGCCATTGAGCGTCGGCCCGAAAGTCCATAGAACGTCAAATATAATACATTTAAACGCACATGATACTCGGTACAAAAATCTATTTAAATAAAAGGACCTTCGCCTGCCGGAAAGCCGAATTTCGCTTAGGTTGGGTATCGATGCTGTGAAGAAAATCGCAACAATGAGAACGCCTGGGCTATGCAATTGACAAACAGACAAATGGCCCCCCTGATGCGCTCCAGACACGATCCTGCTTTCGTACTTTGGCCAGCACTTACGCTGACGACCTGCTGAACGTATACGGGCTGTGTTTAGCGACCCGCCCCAGTCGATACACGCTCGAGCATCGAGTGTGTTGATTGGCTTATTGCCTTCGGAAGGCTCTTAGTAAAAAATGCACACCTCGCTTTGACGATCATCCCCCAGCTTCCAGAGTTCATCCACGCGGCAAATTCCTTCCTCCGCAGCAATTGCCCAATCCACGTCCGATCGAACGACGCAGCTAAAGACAGTAGAATATCCATTGGCCCCGGCATCGTAGAAGGCTTGAGTTGCGGCCGCATCACGGCTCCCGCTCTTGATCACTTTATAAAGGGTGGTGCCTGGAACCGTAGGGGGGCTACCACGAAGTGGAAAGGGCCCCGTACCGCTTTTGAGCTCATGTTGATCTTGGACAGTCTGCACTACAGAAATGTAGATGACCCCGCAAGATTTTAGTGCGAGCTGTTTGGCTTTTACACAGCGTTTGCAGAGAGGGAGACCGCGGATTTCGGTGTCCGCATTTTGAAGGGAGTCGTCTGAGCTGTATCCGTCCATTTCTGCATTCCCGACGGTCGCACCCCATCGCGGGTGCCCTGGATTCTCGCACTGGATGGCAGAAATAGCGTCTGAGCTTCGGAGGGCTGCGTTGCCGTAAACCAAGGGGACCTCCAGCTTCTTTGGCCTAGCATCTTGAATAATTGGCAAATGTCCAGTGGCCAGGCCAGCGTCTTCGAGACCATTCATCTGAGCTATTGTTATAGCATCCGGAAGTCGATGCCAACCATCTTCAGCACCGTACTTGATAAGTGGAAGGTATCGATCGAACTCAACGGCGGTCGCTGGTTGGCAAGTGACATAGACTCGGGACATGAAAGTAGGTAGATAGACTACTTTATCGTCTGGATGCCATTGGTACGGCCCGCCTGGAGCTGGGCGTAGAGGGAGTAACTGCCTTGACGAGTACACATGAGGAATGTTGTTCCAGGGGCCAGCCTGGTGGAAACTAATACCTGACGGAGGCAGTTGAGGCTCACTCGGCGGAGCTAGTGGAGGTAGCCCAATCGAACAAGCGGGTGGTACTCCAAACGCAGATGGCGGAGGAGGTACGAGACCAGTAAAACGTGAGGATATAGTTGGC
The DNA here is from genome assembly GCA_010015805.1 of Rhizodiscina lignyota. Classification (NCBI taxonomy): domain Eukaryota; kingdom Fungi; phylum Ascomycota; class Dothideomycetes; order Aulographales; family Rhizodiscinaceae; genus Rhizodiscina; species Rhizodiscina lignyota. Next base: position 848,593 of record ML978126.1, read on the forward strand.
TTGATTGGTGTACCCCTGATTCTTTCAGCGCCTGCAGCGGCAGAAACCGGATCCGGAGGGGCTGGATATCTGGATTGCTGCTCTTCTCCGAAGCTACCTGGACCGGCTTGTGCTGACGATGAAAATGGCTGTTGAGTCGCAGGTCCGTCCCCAGCTATACTGATCCAAGAGTTATCCGGCTCGCACGAGTCGCCAAACAGTTGGCTAGACGTCTCAAACTCAGAACCGATACGCTGCTGAGACTCCGCAGTTGGTTGGGAGATTTGTCGACGCATTCGAAAGACAGGACTAGATTTCAATTTTTGATGGCTTGGGTTTGAAGATTCCGAGGCGGCATCGAACGACAATTCTCCCAGTTGAGTGTGGTTTTGCGTAACGCGCTCGGCGCTACTGTTAACACAGGATTCTTCACCCATCGCATGGCTCGCCGACCCGGCCGAGCCGCCAGCCAGCGTTACCGGAGCGCCTTGAAATAATGGATCGTCGTCAGCAGCGGTCATCTCATTGGAGCATCCCATATGAGCTGATAGGTCTGACCGGTGAAAAGAGGCAGAGAGAAAGTTGCAATTGGTGAGTTGAAGGAGAGTGAGGCGAAATGACGGGGGCCCCGGGGATGACGGCCAAATTTGATTAAACGGCTGCGGTTTCAATAAATATAAATATCAAAGCGTCCCGCTAAGCCGGTATGGCTACCATGCCGTTTGCAGAAAGGCACATATTTGTCTCCCAAGAAACCGGTACTACCGAAAAGTTGTGCATGTATTACCGCTGCTCGGGCATTCTCCCCGATAACATGATCTAGCAGAGTCTGCAACAGAACAAATACCTAACGAGAAAGAAAACATAAAAGGCGCAAACGCCCGCTATCGGGTGGAGGAGCCGGCGAAGCCGATTTGTGGGCTGACACCAACATGAGATCTTGTGACTAGAAAAATATCTCAACAATAATGTTGAAGTGGTGTGGAAGAAAGTGGACACATAGAGTAATGGATTTGGTAAGAATCTAAGAAGCTACCGAGTTACAGAGTACAGTGTACTCTTATTAGCCGTAAGGAGCATTGTAACAACGGGGCTTCCTTGTTCGGCACCGGACCGAACCCGAGAATACGGTACCGCGTTCTCAGAAGACTCAGACTATTGGGAGCCTCAGTTTTTGAAGTGTTCAAGTGATAGATGAGTGGGACTTGCGAGATCTTGTAGATCTCAGGCTTTATGTATAGCGCATCAGCCTCATCAGGCACCAGCGCTAACTGGGCAAGGTATTCGGGATTTTGGGAGCATGCACATGCAGGGTACTCATCCGTCCGGCTCGAAACACAAGCATGTGGTTGGAAGATGTGAGAAAGCCGAGGGATGAGCCCGGTTATTCAAGCCTTGTGACGACGCTAGAAATGGGTCTAACGTCGTTGAAGTTGCTGATCACATTCGAATGTCTATATGTTCTGCTGTTAATGGTGCTGAATTCAATAGTCTTGTACTCTTGGCTGCGGAGGGCAGCGACTAGTATGATTAATTTATCCGTCTTTTACATCTCTTAACATCGACGAATTGCATGAAATGAAGCCTGATTGAGGACTTGGTTGTGAGGAAAGAGCTTGGATTTCTATGATGAACTCTGAAACCTCGGGCCAAAAGAGTGCGAGAAGGGGGCTACTCTATGATCTCTGATACGCTGCTTCACTGTGATGATCAGCATGGGTCTAAGGGCCAAAGGACGGCAATGGAAACTCGAAACTGTATCCTTGACTGCATCTTGTACACCATACGGCTCTGTATCTCAATACTGTACATATCAATCATTTATTACATTGAGATTGAACATTGCAAACATTCTCAAAGACCGGTGTTCTGCCATATCAGATCGGACGGGAACTCAATAGGTTTGCTACGTAGAATACGTGACTAGAAATGTCACCTTATCGTCTAACGTCTTGCGCTCGTAGTCTAAACCAACAAATGTCCACGAGAGCTGCGGCTGCAACCTTCCTTTCATGGATATACCCTTCATTCCCAAGCTTATTACCAGCAGTCAAGCCTTTCTTTGTGGTGTACTGGCGAATACTCTGCCCAATGGCGAGCTTACAAGCGATGTATCAGAATCCATAGCCCCATCATAGGGACTGCCTGCTCCCACGTCCTGTGGCGAAAATACGGGACTCAAAGCAACCCTAGGCCTGCTCTTAAACACGCTATCATACTCAGCATCCCCGGAGAAGAGTATCTCCTTGGGTGTTGTTGACCCATTGCTACCCTCTTCAACCTCTTCCGTCAAAGTGAATGAAGGCTGCCGTCTTGGTGTCTCGAACTGGTTCACTGGATACAGTGAGCGACGTTTCGCAGTGCTCGGCGCCATCGACTTGCGAGACTTTTGGCCTGGAGGGTTGCCCGTGGGAAGTCGTGACATGGATAACCGTGTACGCTCGAGAAGACTAGCGCGGCGGCTTAGCTCTTGGGAAGGTTGCGAAGGTGTGTCATGCGAGTCGTGATCATGCGATACTTCTGTATTCGACACGGAACTAGCGTCGTGCTTCTCGAATTGAGGAAGGCTGTGGGCAATACTCAACCTCGTCCGCTCAGTGAGGGACATCGCGGGCTTCTGGGTTGGTAATGGAGTTTCATTAGGGATAGCTGCGATGATCTTTTGCGCCCTGAGCTCTTCCTCTGTGGCTTTGAACTGAGATGCGTCTGTAATTGGCGAGTCTTTCTGATGTTCGATATCATGAGGGGGTTGTCCAGCCTGAGGATTGTTTTCACCCTCATTGTCAGCTGCGCGGCCCAGTGGGGACAGCTGTGCCCCAGTCGTAACTCTCGCATTCGCCTGATATCCTGACAACTCTTGGAAAAGCTGCTTAGGGGGGTCCTTCGTATCCGGTGAAGCGGTTGTCCGAGTGGAGACTCTGCTTAGCTGGACAGCCTCGGGCTCATTAAAGCTCCTGAGCTCCCTATTTCGGCGCGGTCGCGTATCAGACACAGGCGAATCCTTCCTCCTATCCTGCATAGGTCTGGATAGGATTGGGCTCTTCGCCGGTAGTGGGCTCAGTGCATGCCGAGCATCCGTACTTGCCTGAGTAGTAGCAGAAACATTGGCAAGCCGATGCTTCATCGTTGAAAGGAGGTTGGAATAAGGATTTGGCTCCGTTCGGCTTGGCGGATCATGACCCATTCCGCGCGCCTCATATTCCGCCTCACCGCCGATCTTCAACCCCTTATGCTGAGTGAAACTGATACCAGAGACATTGGCATTAGTTGGGCCTGAATCCTGAGTGTTGAGACGATCTTTCACCTTATGGTGAATGCCGTGCCAGTACGCAAGCCGTTTCTTCTGCTGCTCGACTCTGTTCTCGAGGTCAGCCTGTAAGCCTCGGCTTGTAACGGCAGTTTCCAGCTGTCGGCCATTACTAGCAGCATACCAGACCGCTTCGAATGGCTGCCTCAAGACTTGGTCTCCCGTGTCATCTTCGCCGTGAAGAATAATGTCAATCCAATTGGTGTTGCCGACCCAACTGTCGGTCAATTGCTTCTGTAGCTGCCCGACTTCTGAGTTGGGTGGAGATGGAAGGGATGATGCCCGACTGCTTTGCTCCCGCTCCTCCAGCTGCTGTGCCTTCGCATCGAGTGAATTTGAAAACGACGCATAGCGGCCTTTCAACGCATCTCGCCTACGCAACAGTGCTACAAGCGATCCCTTGTGCGCAATGGCCAGAGGCAGCAATGATCTTTGTTGAATCGCATCCGGCACGTTTGTCACAGCAGTTTTCAGCGCAACTGGAGCTTGCTTCATGTGCTTTACGGGTGCCACCCGCTTCTTCACCACCAGAGTAGAGAAGACAGCAAGCACCTCAGTGAATTTGTCCCCTTTGCAATCGTCCAGCATTGTTTTCCGCAATGTCGCCTCTCTGCCCAGAAGCCCATTCTTCTTGAGCTCATTGAGCGATCTGTACAAAGCCGCGCGAAGGTTCAGGGACTGTAGGGGTTCCAAGGGGGGAAAGAATGGCTGTAGTTTCTGTAGACAAACTGTGAGGAGCGGTCAAACAATTGCGGAGGGAAACCAACATCGCGTGTCTCGTCTGGATCCCATATTTCGAACAATCGGTAGAGCGCCCATTCTACACATCGTATCTGTTGCTTCTGGTTTTGACCCGCGTCTCTCGTAGAGAAGGTCTGGTTCGTAATGGACGGCCAATCGGGGCGTATATCAAAGTCCAATAGTCGTAAATTCGTGAGGAAGAGCGCGACGTTCGAAGGCGGTGAATAGGTCATCTTGCTGCCATTGATGTGGCCGTTTGTGCTTGTCGCAGACAGTGTCCGCGACATTTTGTCTCTTCGTCGCGTGCTCCGCGATTGGAGCCATCTGCATTGATGTTGCACAAGGATTAGGGGTGTTGTGGAGTTTATGGTAGGTCTCGGAGGTTTGCCGTTCGCCGCTCCGCACTTCGGATAGGTGCAGTAAACAAAGTGCCATAGTTACAAACGACTCCTCAACAATTGCCCTTCTATCAAAGCAGATCGGTCAGCAAAGAGGATTTCCAGTCATTGTACATAGCCTCTCTTCCTCTCCATTTAAGTCCTGTGTTATCTCTGTCGTTCACTTCCTCCTTATCTGTCACTTCTCACCACCTGGCACGTAATCGTTGAATACTTCAAGATGGGGGATGCAACTCAGACGAACGATCCTCCGAGTAAGGTCTTTATTGAAGGTCACATTTACAAGATTACTGATTCTGGAAGGCGCAAGTTCAGGCATTCTGACCCGCGAAGACGCAGAAAAAGTCCATTGGACTCCGGAAACAGGTATGTCCAATTCCCATTCATTCCTTGACTAGACCCTAATTCGGAGGCCTAATAGTTCTGTCCACACTCCCGCACAGACCGCAGACGAACTCCACATCCCCAATTCAGTTCTTCCACACACTTGAGCGACTGAAGACCAACAAGAGAGAGGGATGGCGCAGATTCGGAATCGACAGAGGAGAGTCAATTGCGGACCACATGTACCGCATGTCAATCCTCACCATGCTTGCTCCACCCTCCCTTGCTTCTCGGCTCAACATCGCGCACTGCACGAAGATGGCCCTCATACATGACATGGCAGAGTCACTGGTGGGCGACATCACACCTGTTGACGGCGTTGCGAAACCCGAGAAGTCTAGACGAGAAGCGGAGACGATGGATTATCTGTGCAAAGATCTGCTGGGTAACGTCAGTGGAGGACTAGCAGGAGAAGAGATCAGACGAGTGTGGCAAGAATACGAGGATGGATTGACGCTGGAATCGAAATTCGTCCATGACATTGACAAAATGGAGCTGGTACTGCAGATGTTGGAGTATGAGCGATCTCACGAGAAACAACCGGATCTGTCAGAGTTCTCGTGGGTAGCGACCAAAATCGAACTGCCAGAGATCAAGGCATGGTGCGAAGAGGTCTTGGAGGAGCGCAAGAGGCTGTACAAGTCGTGGGGCAAGGTACCATCAGAGCACTACTCCACTCAACATGAGAAAAACCTGGATGAGTACTATGGCAAGTAGAATGGCCAAACGGTGAGAATGGATGTCCGTCACGACCTCGATCATGTTTCTATGAGACACGATAATACCCTTTGAAAGGCGGTAGTTTAGACCGAACCCGTAGTAGATGATACTGTAAATCGATTTTATGCTTTGCACCCAATTCTATCTCATTGTATATTGGTTATTCTAGGGCGACGATGGCTCATGCGGAGCTTCTGTGTAGTGTTATTAGAAAACATGTGTGGAAAGAGTTGGCCCCGGGAAACCTATAACGATTAAAGCCAAATAGATCTTGCACTTCAATGCAAACAAGACTATGCCTGAATGCTTACTTCGACGTCATCAGGAGTGTATATGACAAATGGCATACCGTTGAAACATTTCCACGGCCAGTAGTCGCCAAGTGAGTTGAAGGCATGGGTTGCATGCTTGCGGAGATTGGGTTCGATTATACACGGAAGCTATACACCCAGATTGTGACGCTCTTCCTATCCGTATCGATAGATCCCTAGACACTGTCTTGTTGCTTGGCGCTGACGACGCCGGTGATGTCAGAAATATCCGAAAATGGCAAGTTGATAGTGGCTACTCCGGTATGGTAAGTACTGTTATCAGGCTCTTGCTCGGCGCTAAAGAAAGATAGAGGAAGAGAGAAGTAACAAGTTCTAATATAAAGGCCTAGCTTAGCGCGCTAAGAATATGCTGAGGGAGATTTCGAAAGAGTCTCCGACGCCAATGGTGAACGAGATTGGGTTCGATTATATACGGAAGCTATACACCATAGCCATTCAGTGCCTTAAAAGTTGCGGCCAACTATTTTGTCACGCTCAATCCAAGCTCTGTTCAGAAAACGCCATTCGTGTCGTGCTAGCCCTCCCGCAGTTTATGGCGCAATGGACGCCGCTGTGGTCTGCAGTGTAGTCTGTTCTGTAGTATACGCGCACCATTTGATCGTCGGCGGATGAATGGGCCATCGTCTGAATTTGTGCTATCGGAGAGCGAGGAGGAGGGTGGGCCAGGAAAGGGTTGAATGAATCGACGCTCCGGTGTTGGAAGGTAGAGGTGGCAGCGCCGTCACCAGAGCAACATAACACGCGCTACGCGCTAAGCGAATGTAAATTACGTCATGAAGAAATTGATATTGAACGAATTTTACCCACAATAACGCCAAAATCCAAAACCCTGCCGCTTGAATGTCGCCGTGCCACTTCCAGAACCATCGCCAAGCATAGACGGCATCACGAGCCGAAAGTCTATAATAATGTTCAATCTTGCCCGAGCAGAAATGCAATATGAATCGCCAATGGTATGTCCGTGATAGTCGCAGAGATCAGTTGACTTGCCTGATGAGAAACGCCATGTGAATCGCCAAGAGGGTTTTCCGTGATAGTCGCGGGGATGAGTCGGCTAGCCTGTTGCTCTTCGCTTCCGTGGGCTTACAATGTCCTCCTCCTCGTCATCGCCTTCCCTCGAGTGAAGAGACTTCCTCTTACTCCCTCGTTTTGGGACATAGATCATGTCTACGCCCTTGTACTTATTGCCAGGCGCGAAGCTCTTGTTGATGGCCTTGAAGGCAGCATAGAAGGCGTTCGGTTCCTCTGCGAGTTGGCAGCTCTTACGGACGTTCAGATCAGTGCAATATTCCTCCATAGCACGTATATCCAAACGGGCCTGAAGGACGTGCTTGCAGAGAAGGTCAGCACTTGCAACAAATCGGGTTTTGGTAATCTTTCGAAACTGGCCATCGTCGGCATCGAGCGACGCCCAAACGTCGATGTCGTCGTCCGTGAACGTTTCTATCCACTTCCTGACTACGTGGGCGGTGAATCGTGGCTCGGCCGACCAAAAGCCTTTCGGTCCTTCAGGGCTCGGAGTTGGTAGGGTGTACGGCGGGGTGGCAGTTGGTCGATGGCTTGAACCTCGCGGTTTGTCGGTACGGGTTGAGTACCCCGATCATGGAAGTATTTGACCCAGGCCATTCTGGCCTTTGCCTCTTTTACCGCGACTACTCCCGTCGCCGCTGTCACGGCGGTTGCCGCTTCCTCGAGTTTGGCTGCTAGCATGGTGTGATACCTGGTCTCGTGATCCTCGAACAGATTCATTATCGCTAACCGCCTTGCCGTACGCTCGGCCGCTCCGGCTGCGGTTTCGCCCGGTGGAACAATAAACAGGACAGCAGCCTCGCGTGCCAGGTTATGAAGGTGCACTTCGAAGCTCTCCACTTGCAGCCAGCCTGAGACGAACATTGCAAAGAAGCTGTTTGTGACACCAACCCACTTGTGCTGATATTCCTTGGAGTAATTCATAAATGTCGTCACATGTGCTTGGAACGTGGAAGACTGGCTCTCGTGTGACTTGTTGGACGCAATTCTGACCATTGCCTTGTCCAGTGTGCCATGGCGGAGGAAGAACACCTACAAGCGTCAGCACAGGTACACATTGGGACTGATACGACTCTACCTTTGAGTGCTTGCGAAGGGTCTTCCCTTCACGGTACACGTCCTTCAACGCGATCTCTGCCGCTTCATCACCGTATCCCTCTTCAGGAGCGGGCACCGCGTCGTACAGCGGCTTCGTGTCTGGGTATGTCGGCACAAATGGAGGTAGTTCTGGCGTTAGTGCTATAGCCCATTGCGTTTTGGATCCATAGCTGATAAGAGATATCTTGGTGGTTGAGAAGAGAAGGTGGGGCTGGCAAGGTATATATACTCTGGTGATTAGGGTTTCGGTAAGTTGCTGCCTGGTAAGCGCCAGAGAAGACTTTGGTAAGTTAAGGTTAGTTGAGTCAAGCGCTTGGAAGCCATCACTTCACCTGCCGGGCACTGGGCGCACTTAAAGTTTTGTGGCTCGAGTGAAGTGGTATGCAACTCTACGGGCTCACAAGAGATTAACTTGGACACGCGCAGGCCCGCGGTAGATATGAGTGAAGCAGTTGCTACTAAAGTCTCGTAATTGCTTCACTCGATTTTTGTAGCAAAGTTGATCGAGTCGGACGTACCGAGTTACAAGCTTCACTTGTACTTCGATTCGAGAGTCAATGCAGAGCTAGCGAATGTTGATGCAAACCTGCCGCCTTCACTGATCATCACTTGCTCGCCCACACTTCACCCACTTAACACCTTCATGCACTGCTTCCGACGACGAGAGTTTCCTTCAACTCTAACTTGTTGCTCAATCCAAGCTCTGTGCCTGAAAGTTTACCCCACTTTTGAATCGGCGCGTTTTCTCTTCGCTCTTGTCTCTCTCCTTAATGTACTTGCGGAGGCCGTCTCCTGGACTGGCTTGCGCTTCCCCCCGACATATCTCGCTCGATCGAGAAACCTCACAGGAACGTCCACCCACTTGTCCCTGACGAAGTCTGCGAAGCCTTTACCAAATGCGTCAAGACGGCTACTACTGCTCACACCCCTTCCCAAGATGCCGTATATCACAAAATGCACAGCCCAAATTTTCGGGAACTCGACACGCTCGAGATGATATTCCTCTCTCCAGTCATCACCCATCAGCTCTTTCATCCTCGAAAGTGAAAAGAAGGATCGCAGCCAGTCCCACTCGTCGGCGTGTCGGACGAAGATGCCAAAGTTCAAATTTGGGCCTTTGTCGCCCGAACGTGCGAGACAGACGTCTCCGATGCGTGCTGGCTGTGTTGGACCGAAGGTCGAAAGCTGGACAGCTTTTGAAGTATCATAACTATCACGGGCCTCTAGCGCTTCGTAACGTCCTGGATGCCCTACTGCTGTTCGGGTAGCGGTGAGATCGGGTGCAAGCATATGCACACTGCAGTCCAGATTATTCTGATCATACAACGCAGGATAGATTGCAAGAAATGGCCGGGGAGCAGCTGCTGCCATGTTTCTTGTGCTGTGAAAACCTTATACGACTTCAGCTATGCTATCCTCCTATCGAGAGGCGGTGTGACATACCTGAGAAGTGCTGCATGCCATATTCACCCATTGTCTTTGCAAGCTCAAGATTCAACTGTGCATCACTCGTTTCCGCAAATATGCGCATGTATGTGGTACTTGCATGTTGAGTACGTGGATTCTCCTGCGGCGTGCCGAGAACCTGAAACTCGAGCAAATCGAATTTGTCGAGAAGCCCTTTGCGTTTAAGGCCGTAGCGGAGCATCTTCTCCCATAATTGCCATTTCTCTTCGGTTGCGTATCCTGTAGCATTGATGACGAGTTCTGATTGGAAACCGCCTCTGTAGAATATCGCAAGCTTCGTTGTTGGGGGCGGAGGCGCACCGCGTATGCCTGACAGACAAACTCTGCAGCTAATGTTAACGTAACTAATAAGATACAGAAAAAAGAAATTATCACCTATTTCTGCCAACTTCTTCTATTTCGACGTCGTCCAGATATGCCTTGACATCACTGTTGAGGTACACGTTGCCTTGCAATTCATACAGGAATTGCGTCTTAACGGTATCCACCGTGACAATACCCCGGGTATTCTCATGTTTCGTGACCACACAACTACCATCACTATCGATTTCCGCAATGCCGAATGGCAAATCAATCAGTTGGTCGAGTGGATATTCGTAGAAGCCTGCGAAATTTGAACCAGTCACGTATGCGGAGCACTCAATTAGATGACCAGCAACCAGAGCTCCAGCAAGTCTATCGTAATCAGTCTCAGACCATGACCACCAATACCAGGCAGCCGCGATGACCTTGGCTTATCAGCAGGTTTAATTAAAAAATCTTAGTGTCCATACCGGCGAAGCATCTGCCACTCTTCCCGCAATGACGATATCTGCTCCTAGTTCCAACGCTTTCAATATCTCACGAGCGCCAAGGTACGCATTTGCAGAGATTATTGGCCTTCCCTCCGTGTCCAGCAGCGCGAGCGTATTCTTTACCATTTGTATCTCGCTATTACTGGAGTCCAAATGCGCGTATATCCCGTCCTTGATCTGGCTCTTAACAACAGAGAGAAGATTGTCGCCCTCGATGTAGGTTATGTTGAGTGAAAGGCCGCGTTCATTGACCTGAGACTGTAAGGATCCACCTGTGTCACTGTGGCGATGAATGAGATCAACCACAACTCACGAGCTGCTGTGTCTTCTCTGCAAGACCTTTGGGATTTTGAGCTCCACCATTAATAACAACCTTGATTTGCTCTGAAGCAAGGAGGTCGATGGTCTGTTCAATGCCATCCCAAGCCGTTTGCTCATACCCTGGATGTTTGCCGGCAGCCATTGCTTCTGCATTCTCTGCGATATTGATCTCTGCAAAAATCAACAAAGTCTTCCCGTGGTACTGATGTCGCTGGCTTACCGGCAAGGTAGTCCCCTGTGATGAAATCGACATCTCCTTGCTCAGCCTGACGACGCATCTGATATCCAGGATCAGCTAGGCTATATTAGCATTCAAACACGCAGTGTACGGAGTATGATCTGAGCATAAGAAAATATAATAATTCTGACGCTCGAAAAAGTAAACATCATAATGCTCCGGATCGTGGCCAGATTTTGGGAGTAAATGGGGGCAAGTATAGTAGCCGGACATTGTAATCGAGTTCGTCCAGTTTACCTTTGTAACCGGAGCAATTCGCAACCCTAACAGGCCGTTGACCTCTCTGAGACCATCTTGAACTCCCGTTCAACCCATTTGACCCGTTCATACCATTAGCGGACATCTTCATGAGCTCCAAATAATAAGCCCAGCTTAGAGCACATACGGAGAGAAGAATATCAAGTGAAAGAAAGGGAAAAATTGTGAAACTCAATACTTGACCATTCTTCACGAAGCACATTCGGCACAGGTATGCCTGAGCATGAGGGGCTGTATCGGTTACAGAGTCCGATCCATGCGTCGCCCTCGGCAGCATTTTCTCGGTGCTAAAGCATGCTTTCATGTCTAATAATGACAATTAGGATATTTGAGGTCTGTGGTAAGGAATAGAGATACGCATCAGGTTCATTCATAGCCTTGAGCCTGCTATGTCAGAAGTAGAGGTTGAAAGCTCTGAAAGGCACGTGGACGACGCTACGATCACGTGACTCAAGTCAGACGGATATCTCCGTCCCGCCGAGTCGAGGCAGACTCGCTTTTCCCCGCAACTTTTCTTCCTTTATCTATTTTCAGCAAAATTTGACTCACTGCGTTTCTGACTGGCTGGTACGACCACTCCGACAGCTTAAAATTAATAAATAAGCTAACCCCAACTAGTCTGGCGCAATGGTAGCGCGTTCCCCTCCTAAGGGAAAGGTTCTGGGTTCGAGTCCCAGGATGGTCGATTTCCTTTTTGCTGGCTCCTTTTACGATATGTATCGTCCCTACCGAGCCATTTCAGTTTTTTTTTGGACGTTTTGCAGACCCTGCTAACAACTATAAGCTATTATGGCAGTTCAGCGTAGCCAGCTTTGATCTTGAGTGCGAGAAGGTCCTTTTAGCCAGATCGACCGAGGCTTACCTATCACGTCGCTCGTAGATGGATGGAATCCTTTCCTGACAGAGGCATTCATATCTAGGCTTCGCTTAATAGGACGGTGGCCAATCTCTGAGACCGACGAAGGCTTGCTGCTTGGCTGGTTGGGATCGCTTGTACGAGGTCGTTCTCCAGCGCAGGACTGCCTAAGACAGTACGGAGATCATGAAAAGCTACTTCAGCAACATCAACCTTCACCCCCTCTTCCCTTCGTCCTGTGGTGCTTCATAATTCTAGTAAAATCGACGATACCACCTTCGGTGCATAACGATGTGAGCGTGCGCGTAGGCTACATTCACAACACTAACGGAGAGTGTTAGCCAAGTTCTAGCGCCCGTTGATGTTGTATATACTTCACCCCACCACGAAGAGATCCCTACCTCAATCAACCGGTGAAGCACTGGTTTCACTCGGTACATCTCCACAATCACCACGCAAGACGCCACTCACTGTGTCAGCAGGGTGTTCAAAAGGACGACGTGAGGAGATCTACCGGAGTCACGCATGTCGCAAATCGAACCAAGACGCAGGCATAGACATAGCAGATTCGAATTCGTTATCCCGATAAACGGATCGTACCTAAACCCCGATGCAACGCCGCATGGTCAGGAAGCCCCCTGTCCATCTCCGCTGAGGAGTGACGGCTTCTGAAAGAATGTATGGTACGCATGAGCGAAGCAATTTGATCGAGAAGACTCCGAGCATGATGGCAATCGACATTCACAGCCGGTCACCAAGGAGCCGGAGGGGGGTCTCTTCTCAGCGTTGGTCATTTTGAGATGAAACGGAGCTAGCAAAAAGGAAATCGGCCATCCATACCAGCGCGTTCAAGTGGTGCCAAATCCCGATTTGTGCTTTGTACTGCGCGCATTCCTCTTATCTCATACCGAAACCAAATACGCCGTCTGTATTCCGCTCCCCATTTTTGGTTACTAAACATCGCTTTTGTATAATTCACTCGTCACCATACTCAGTTGGCGCCAAAGATCACATGTACCCCCTTACTTCGGCAGAATCACCAGAAGAGACTGCAGAGATGTGTCGTCTTCCATTCACACGCACGCTTGTTTCAAACTTTGGTTTAAGGTCGCAATGGCGGCCAACCCCACTGTGTAGCACTCACTTTCCACTCGAGCCGCAAGATGTTCGAGACTCATATTTTCTCGCACTCGTCAACGCGTTTGTTCTAAGGTTCGATTTGAGGCTGCAATTGCGACTGCCCACACTGTTTTGCACTTACATCCTACTTCATTCTCAAGTCCAATTTGAGTTCGGCCGCCCCATTTGTATGCACCCTAAGGGCGCTTCACTTCACCTCCTTTTTGTTCTTGAGGCAACACCTGACTCCACTACCTCATCTTCTCTTTCACGAGAGCTGGGAAAGCTTAATCGAGTACGTGAATCAACAGCGTGCCAAGGATCTGCACTCTATATACAACTCCAACACCTCTTCCTCTCATTCTCTTGTACGACCTCTTCTTCCAACAGCTTCTTCTTCTTCTTTTAATATTTCTCACTTTCCTCTTGCAGCTGTAGAGGACGTCGAGCAGCGCGGCCATCGCTGTATGCGATACATCCAATCACATTCACATCTATACCCAAGTCAGTTAGCTATATGGGTGCGTGCACAATAGACCCATTTCACTTATGAGCACGCTACCAGCGCGACACAAACAAAGACGAAACCGATCTTATCGCCAGCCGACCCAACATCTGCGTGACAAGCCGCCCGGTTCCAGTCCACCAGCACTGTTTGAGTCGGACCTCTACAACCCGGGGTGCTATATTAAAATCCATCCACATCAGTTCAAACACGAATTGCTAAGTTTGGCGTCACACAGCTTCTGGAAAATCTCACAGTGGAGGAGTTGGCCGCTCTCATCTTCAAGCCGCTCCAGAATTCTGCTCAGTCGGCACAACGATTCGAGATCGAAGACCTTCTCTTATAGCTCGCCAAGAACTTTGATCTGCCATTTGATGCAATTAAGATTTGGACGTGCTTTAACCACTGGACAATTCAAAAGCGGCTGGCTTACGTCCAAGAAGCACTCGAGCGGCCCCGATATAATCACGAGACTCTTCCAACCGACGCCAAATACGAGACTGAACTGAAATTCTGCCGTTTGGATAGTCTCTATTATCGGATTCTGCTTAGAGTGAATACCAGAGCAACTTTCACTCAGTACATCGAGAATTACCCCCAGGCGGAGCAACTACCTCCCCATCTGTCCCACCCACCCTTCATCTCGCATCACGATCAAGAAGCGGAGCTCTGCCGGCAAGAAGTCGCTACCATCAAACAATAGTGAGATTCCCTGCCAGCGGAAGCCAATTCGATCAAGCGCTTTAACGAATCACTCAAGGCCGCGGAAAACGCAACATTCCACTCCGCTATAGCCAAGTTATCACAACTTCCAGCTCCAAATTTCAGTTTCAACATGCCATCCTCAGGAGGTGTTGTGATTGGCAATATCGAGAAGTTCAGACTCTGTCCCAATAAAAGCTCCTGACACACCCGACCCGGAAACACACAAGCTGCCCGTCAATATGGGCAAGGTTGCGGAAGATTGCAAAATGCCACACTACCTGGTCAAGAATCGACTCCATTTCGACGACAACATCACCACTCAAGACACTGAATAGCTAGAGCGCAGACACTCCAGAGAGCACGGAACTAAACTTTCAGAAATGCTCGCGCTCGGTTTAAGAAGCAAGATCTACTTACTCTTAGGTGCTACACCTTTGCCTGGCGGCTTGCGTGTATAGCATCTACACCAACATAGCTTATACTTTCTTCAACGGTGTTGCTATGATCGTATACACTCTAAAGAAGGTGGAATGCAACTTTCAGACACCGTATCGCTTACCATGAAGTGCTAGAGCCGCTTGACTTTGGACGTTACGGCCTGTCGCCCTCGAGACATGTCAAAGGGCACAGTCCCCGTGAAATGTTAACGCTACAACTATGTCTTTTACCACGCGGATTGCATTGTCAGCGCTGTCTTCGCCGCTGGGGTCCCACGTTATTATCGCGCAATGGATTCATGAACCGATGCATTCCCACGTTGTCCAGCAGACTTCATTGATGAAGGCGGGAAAATAAGAACCAGACATTCTCGCGGTCATCACTTGGCTCTCTCCGAGGTACACCATCATTATCGGCGATGTCAATCAGACTACCGGATTCGTTGTTCTATCCTACGCGCTAGCTGCATAGACCACTAAAAAGGGAACAATGTAAGAGGCGTATATATACGACCCTAACCGTCTGCCTGTTCGAGCAGCGAAGATTCCCTTCTACCATCAACGATCCGGTAGCCGCTTTTATGTATGGCGGTCGTCTTGTCGCCCACCCGAAAACGGAGAAGCGCCCGCAAGTACACGGCTTCTTGGATTGGGTCAAGCGGGAAATGGGAGAAGACGCCTGCTTCGCTGGAGGAGCTCGTGACGGTCCCGTCCCTAGCAATATCTTGCTAGTAAATGTAGCGAAAGCTTCCGAGCAGAGTGTCGGAGATGGCGGATACTTCAATACCGGAACCGCTAACAGCGTATACTACATCTACATCGGCACGAGGGTGACGGAGTAGTCCTGTAGTCGATCAAGTGGGTGACAAAATAGTTAAGTCGTTGCTGTAATATATAGAACTACGATGATGTATATCCTCGATGGTTAACATAAGTCATGCACGCTAAAGCTACGTGTTTTAGATAAACGAACTCTGGAATATAGTTCGTCGACCTTTCAGAGATGCTCTCGCTAACGTTGAAGAGGAAACCTCGCTTCTGCTGAACACGTTCAAACTTCATGGGACTCAACTACTTTAAGACGAAGAGCCCCGCAAGGTCGTTCCTCCAGCTGCTATCAGTACACCGTACTTTCACCCCATATCGTCGACAGGCCGCGATACACACCAAAGCTATACAGACTCTCGCCAAACACTGTCATCAGTTACATAAGCCGGCGTATTCTGTTGTCCACTCCACGGTGGACAGCTTTATCGGAAATGAAGTTGAGATCGGCATCGTAGACATCCCTCGTACTCAGTCCCTGGGATTCAACAAAGTCAATGCCCGGTTCAATTTGGCAGTAACTAGAGCGCGCAGCGGACTCATCATTATCGGGAACTTCGGAACACTCCAAAGTGTAGCGAATGACTACAAGGGGACCTTTGTTGCCAAAATGATCCAGTACCTAAAAGAGAAGAAGCAGCGAGTCTACCATCATGTCGACAAGTACCCGGCTTTGCAAGAAATTGACCCGAATTTCAGCCCGAGTCGCACCACGCCCCTAAAGAGCAATACAGACGTCCAAGAGACTGATGCACACACTGAGGCCGGTCCAACTGGTCGCGGCTGGGATGCACCTGCCAATAATGACGGATGTTAGATCCTACGCGCTAGCTACATAGACCACCAAAAATGTAACAATGTCTGAACATCTAATGTTCAGGCGTTAAGAGGCGTATATATACGACCCTAACAACGGCTGTGGTGTACCTGTAACCTACTCCTTGCGAAATCCCGGTTCCTTCAGTACACGACTCTGACGTACAGAGTGAGCCCGGTCCTAGCGGCTGCGGTGCACCTGCTCCTGGCGAAGACCCGGCTCTGATGACGGAGAAGTGATCTGGGACCAGTGCGACGAGTTCGACCCATTCGACCCCGCCAACCAGGAGACCGATCTCATGAGCGAACCACGATCTGAACGCAGCTATCTCACCGCTGGGACACTTGGACCTTCGGTTACAGTGATAGTCCTGATGAGGTTGTTAAGCACAATACTGGGATCTACGCTCGATGGATGGGAACACCACAACAAGGTTAACCACAACTTTCAAGACACCGAACAGCTAGTGTGTAAACACTCCAAAGAACCCAGAACTGGACTTTCAGAGATGCTCTCGCTTAGTTCGAGGAGCAAGATCTGCTCGCCCTTGTGCATTACGATTTCCCGCGAATTCGCTCGACAGTGATATAACAAATAATACAAGCAAGGCTTTGAAAGCTGCCCACTATTCCCACACCGTGGCTTTGTTCTCAGCCTTCCATTTCAACTCGGCCTCGCTATCCGTCGGTGGCGGAGCAATCCCTGATACCGTCCACAGATCACGCGGCGTCTCCCCGATGTGCAGTTCCCAGTCCAGTCCACGGTCAATGATGTACGGCTTCAGAGTCTGCGAATATTGTTAGCTAAAATCATCCGGCTAAGGGTTTCATTTGTCAACAATAGTCAACATACCTCGTTGATCATCATCAACCACCCTCTCCTTCTCGTCTTGCCTTCCTCCGTGTCGGAGGGCGCCATGGTCCGCGCAATCTGCTCAACCGTAATACGCACAAAGTTTGTTGTCGGCTTTCCACCAATAAAAACATCTTTGTCGCCTAGTGGAATGAAAATTACGTTGACGTAGAAAGCAGGGAGGAACGAGTATAACTTCGTGATGGCCTCACTGATGCCTGCCTTCTGCTCATCGGTGAAGATCTTGGAGTTGGAGTAAATGCGCCAGAGAGGCATCTTGCCCTATTTCGCGACTTTTGAATGATTGGATGAGAAATTGAAGAAAGTTGAATGTGGTCACGTGCAGGATGCCACTGTGATTTAAGCTTGAATTTAGAGTTAATGCACCTTGGCGCGACGAAGGATAGGCAAATTAGACCTGAAGAGGAAAAAATGTGCGCTTATATTAGTTGCCCGTTAGCACTACTCAACTTATATGGGCACTGGGAACAATGTATACTAATCGGAAAGAACTTGTGGCGCCCTTGTCATTCTCACGGTCGGAGGAATTTTTGATTACTCAGACTATACGCACGTAGTTGCCCGCCCTACTGCATACAATATGCGGCAATTCCTGCGGCCTTAGCTATGTGAAACGAAGAACTCCGGTTCTCCTTTGGAGATTACAGATGGAGTATGCTGGGAAAGGTCGCTGACAACCTTGGAAGTACCACTTTCCGAAAATGGAAGCATGTCATTGGCGAGTATCGGTGATCTAATTTATCCGTACCCGACATTTACAGCTGCTCCAATCCTCCAAGAAGGTTCTGGAGAGCTTCCTCGGTTCCGTTTGAAAATAGATCTTCTACCGTTCCAGCTCTAATCATTTCGTTAGTCGATAAAACCGATTCTGCAAGACTCTCGTACTCACAGATGACCAATCTTTCTCATCATCATCCCCTCTTCCATCTCTTTCGACTTCACCGCTGCTGCATCCAGTACTGACTTCGGTATGTTCGCTAAGCGAGCGACATTCAAACCATACGACCGATGAGCTACGCCACCACCAACCTCGTATAAAAACGTGATGTCGGCATCTCTACCATTTTCCCGATCCTCCTCTCGGAATCTCATGTGGACGTTCCGAAGTCCACTTTTATCGCCGAGTCGCCCCTCCAGCCCTGCGAGATGCTGATAGTGAGTAATAAAACCCAAAAGCATACCCCTGTCGACACACTCTCGCAAGACTGCCTCTGCAATCGCAACACCATCATGCGTGCTCGTTCCCCTTCCAAGCTCGTCAAGAATCACTAAACTCCTCCGTCCAGCCTGCTTCAAGATATCTGCCGTCTCACTCAGCTCGACCATGAATGTGCTCTCTCCTTTCATCATATTGTCCTGAGCGCCCATGCGAGTATACACTGCGTCCAGAATTCCGAGCTCCGCGCTCGAAGCGGGCACATAGCTGCCGATTTGGCCCATGATTGAGATCAGTGCGATTTGTCGAACGTAGCTGCTCTTGCCACCCATGTTTGGTCCGGTAATGAGCAAAGCTCGCGTGGCGTCCGGGTCGGACGAATTCAGATCGATGTCATTAGGAACATACGAATCTAGCAGTAGCTGCTCGACCATTGGGTGTCGCCCTTCACGAACACAAATCTTTGCTTCGGAAGTAAATGTTGGCTTCGCATATCCTGGAGCCGCTGCGAGTTCGGCAAGTGAGAGAAGGCAGTCGAGCGTTGCAAGGCTTTGGATACAGTCGCGGAACTCCTGGTAATGGGTTGAGATATCCGTGAGAAGAGCAGTAAATGCTTCGTCGCATGCTGCTGCAAGACTTTCCTTATGCTGATCACGCTCGCGAGTCATGCGGACAACTTCTGGAGTGTGAAACCTGCTCACTTTCTTTGTGCCGCTAATCTTCGCCCAGCTCGCAGGAACTCGCTTGAGTTGCGTATTTTCGACTTCGATGAGATACTCGATTTGAGAGACCGTAACGTATGTCACTTTGCTCTTGCCCAACTTCTCAGCGGCGACCTTTCGGTGCTCGTCCAAGTCTGCCTCAACTGCAGCGATACCAAGGCTGTGGGATGTCATGTCTTCAGTCTCATGTTCTGAGCGGAAGAAATTGTATTTGTCGTTGTCTCTCGCGGCTTGAAGATTGATTTTGTCTAGAACTTGAATAACCTTGTCGTTGATCTTCGGAAGAGCAGAAACCAGTTCGCATAAGATTGGAGAGGAGAACCCAGCAAGAGATGGATCCGTGACGTGGACGTATCCATTGGATATACGCTGTAGACTCTGGAAGACGTTGAGCAACTCTGGTCGAGCACACTTCTTGTAGTAAATTCTGATGAGCGACTTCTCCAGATCGCCTCTGGTATTCGAAAGAAGGTGCTTCAGCTTGTCGACCGCCATTGTGCGTTCTCCATCCTTCAACTCTTCCACAGCCGCGATTCGCTCTTCCAGCTTGCTTTGGTCCAGTAACGGCCGCCCAACCCACTTTCTCAGTAGTCGCTGTCCGAATTTGGTCTTTGTCCGATCCATAGTCCAGAACAAGCTGCCCTTGGTTCTATGATCAGTCTGGTTTTGGTAAATCTCCAAACTCGTAAGCGTATTGCCGTTGAGCAGCATATGCGACCGAGCACTGAACGGCTGGAAATTCTTCGTAAGGTCGAAGACATGCTCAAGACCATATTCTCTCATGTGTTCAATCATGGACGAGAGACAAATTGTGACGTGCCCAGACAACTTGTGTACTTTGTCCAAAATGTGAGCTTTTTGTTGCCCATTTTCTTCAAAATTGGTTATCTTCATCTTGTCGGCGTAGAATTTCGAGACGTTGCTGTATGATTCAGCAGCTATCGTTTTCGATTTTGCTATCCGCTCGACACGAGCCTGGTCACCAAAGACGTTGGATTTGCTGCCCGAAAGATGCTTGATGAGCTTCTCAGTTGTCTTGGAGAGCTCGCCGACAATGAGAAACTCAGCAGGAGCAATGTGCAGAAGCCTAGTCTCGATATCAGACCTCATGAAACCATCTTCAAAGTCGTCGTAGATGATATCTCCGGTTGCGGGCTGAACGGCAACAATGCCCACATGAACTTTCTCATCCGAACCGTATCCAAAGTTCGCATTCGATTCAGTGAGACAGAGCATGAAGCCTGTTGCAGGTGCAGCGTTCGCATTGCTGTCCCCTTGGAGGCCTTCCACATCATCAATGTAGGTTGCCTTGGTGTACACATTTGTAAGCTTCCTCACGAATGGGGCATTCCTATTATCCCCAACAGCCTTGAGTGCTGCAGTCTCCAACTGTCTCACTACACCAACTTTATGTCCAGCCTGTACCAGCCTCTTGACGTGCACATGTAGGCGATGCACTGGAATGCTGGCAGAAGCAAATCGATTCAGATGTGCTTCGGAAGGATGTTCATCGAATCGCATCTTGCCAGGTATACAGACAATACCCAACTCTTTTGCAGCAACCCTGGCATCTTCTCCAAAGAACTTGAATTTGTATCCAACCTCTACCACGAGTAATTTGTCCATGTGTGCAGTCTTTAGGTCAATCACCTGCTTCACCATGGGTGTGAGCTTGCTGGTCTTCGGCGCCTTCTTTCTGCCATTCTGTTTTGGTTGAGACTCTTTATCTTCCTCAGCCACTTCGTCGCCTGCATCGTCTGTCTCCGAGTCGACGAGGGGGTCTCGTCGTTTCAATTCGGCAATACTGTCGGGACGACCGAGTTTCTTCACAAATTTCTCGTGTAGGCGTTGCTTCGCTTGTCTGGTTGCATCATCGTCTGGCTCTTGAGGTGTGACGTCTTCGGACACCGGCGAGCTAGAGAAGAGATATTTTGATGTCCTCTCTGACGCCTTGACGTATGCTCCAGCTGACCCAGACTCTGTTCGTACAGGCTTTGCAGATGTAGTAAGATTTGGAGAATGCTGGGGTTGTTGTTTGGGCGGTCCGTCGTCGCATAGTCCATCCGATGTACCCTTTGCCTTCTTTCCACTCGGTTCTAAATTCTCCACATCACTACCATCATCGTCAAGAACTCTTTTGATGCCCCTTGAAGGCTTCCTCCTCGACTGTGCTGTATTCTGATTTGGCCTCTCGTATAGTGTGTCGTCATCGTCGCCATCTACCGCGCCATTCGCTTGACTTGCAGAGGTAAGGGACGTTGGCTTGGGAGCTGCAGCAGGTTTTGGGGTGAAGAAGCTAGAAATCGAGGATTGCTTCTTGCTCTGAGACGACGGAGTCTGTGATAGAGGTGCCATTGGGTCTATATTCAAGGTGGCTGAGAAGTTGGATTTGAGTTGAGAGAAGGGGAGCTCGAGATCGCCGCGTCCCAAACGGCCGTCCCGACGCGGTCGCGTGAACACGTGACAGACCTAAATTAGCCATTCCAAAAGTCAAGGCGAAAAAAGTTTGAGATGAGGCAAGATGTGGATGTTGCATGATATTTATTCTCATCAAAGATGTTAGGGTATAGTAGGTAGTATATATACAAAAATCGTCACTTTCTAAGCCGGTCTGGTATCATATCCTTAACCTAGCAGATTTCCAACCGAACCTTTCTCGATCAAATGGTATCGTACTGAAGGAAAATTGTTTTTGGATCAAGCTCTTGGTGATCCGTTGGAAGAGCCACTTGTGTCTAGCGCGCTTGTTATGAAATCAAAGCTGTCTTTGCTCTGACTCTCCGTTGGCGCCCGACCCAGATCTGAGTCTGTTCCCACATGTTGTTCCATGCTGCCGATCTTCTTGTTGCGCTCCATGTTTTGCTTCGCCTCCTTCTCCGCGCTGCTTCTCAAGCTCGCGAAGTTGCCCAGGCGCTTAATCTTCAATCCAAACCTACCCACTCCACTTGCACTCATGCTCTGCTTCCGTCTTGCTCTACCACGATCGTCCAGCGTTTCGCCATCGTCGAGTAGACGTCCAGAAAGACTCATCCTCGGCTCACGGTTTGCTGTCCGGTCGGTCGGGGAGGCCTCGATATCTTCAAAGTGCTCGTCATCGTCATCGCGAATTCCAGCCTTCTCATTCGGGATCATATTTAGATTGTTGGATTGCATCGCGTGCATGTCTCCGTCGAGTTTCAGGGCGCCAAGCCGTTGTAGCACGGCTTTGAAATCGTCCAGCATAATGTTATCGGTGAGACACTTAAACACCAACGCAAGCTTCCAGTAAGGGTTTATTCTATAGATTCAGTTAGCCATGTCTTTCGTCTGCAGCATTTCATCTAGGCAGCATGTGACTTACCCATCCGTCAGACTTAATCCGGGAATGACACTTGCCATAATATCCATGACGGTGAAAGAAATAGCGAGACAGATGGCAGCGAGAAGGATCCCAAATCGAGGCGACTTCTTTACCAGCCTGAAGACGTTCAAGGAGTAACACTTTCTTATAACGTGGAAGAACGTCATACAGCTGAAAACCCACCATGGGTCTCGCATCAACGGTTCGTAGGGGCGAACTTTCTCATAAAGTTTGCTGATGTTGTTGAAGTATCTGAAATTGTTGAAGATTTCGAATATCAGAACCGGTATGGTCATCGCCAGAGTTGTAAGGTATATTCTCCTAACCCAGATACACACCAAGGGAGGAAATGATCCTTGGCCAGGTTTGTAGAATGGTCGAATCTTAAGCCAGGCGACTATGTTGTGGGTAAAGTAGGAGCAGTAAAGGAGAGTGGCCGTGGAAGAGAGGTACCAGCCATAGCCTTTGAAGCCCATGAAGCAGAATGTACCATGGGACATGGCCAGCAGTAACTGTTGAAACGCTCCGGTCAGCGCGACTGTCGCCTGTGCACAGCGAGCGATCCCAGGACAGGAACCAACTCCCTCATTAACATACCTCAAGTAGAATGAGCTTATGTAAAAGAACGCCTCTTCGCATATTCGCGATTGTGATGACGCTCATAATGAGCAACGCTCCAAACATGCAACCCTCGCCCCATCCTTCCACGATGAAGCCTTCGGTATTCGTATTGCGCCAGTCGCCAAAGTTGGGCGACGAATTCGACGTAGGATCGTGAGAAGCATCGCCATTTTGGCGTCGAAATATTGATCGAACAGGGTTGGTATGCAGGTCGATGGGCGCCATTGCTAGAACAGCGGCTCGTGCGCTTTGCTGTAGTCGTGGAGGTAGCGCAGCATTGGCGAAGTGATACAGAACCGAAAGAAGAAACTCGTAAAGCGCAAAATCTGACGTTGATGATTTTGACGACGAAATCGGCCAAAGTCGGTCTATAAATTCGGGACCTGGTGGAGGAGGCTAGAGATCATGTCACGAGCGGTTCGGCTTGCCTTCTCCGTGCGTGGCCATGCTAGATGGGCCCACACGCGAAGTCGAGAACGTTGAAAAGATGCAGGAGAGAGTCAGTGGACGGCAATGGAAAGTCGAAAGAGAAGAGAAACTGAAGAAGAGAGAAGCAAGAGGAAATGCGCTGACGCAGGAGGAAAACCCCAACATCAAAGCCTTGCAAGTCCAAGCCGCCAGGGCTTCCTCCGCATTTGCCATTTGCTCACTTCCTCGCTGGCACACAATCGACGAGCCGTACCACCGTAAGAAGTTTGCCTTGTGCGGCTGATTCTTGCCCTCCAGGGCCTCCACCGACACCCTGTCTACTCCGGCTTTGCTGGGCTGGTTAAGCTGCAGGAAGGTCGCATTCGCCAGAGCCAGCATGCAGCGGCTCCAGCTTTCACCCATGAGCCCCTTGGCGGAGGTGGCCCAACGAACGATGGACACAGGACACCGTCGGTTCTGACTCGAGCGCGCGCGACTCGAGTGCGGAGTTGGGGAATGTTGGATCGACATCCTTGCACAAATGACGTGCGGCCTTGAGCGACGCCCTGCATAAGATCGGTGAAGAGCAAGGGTGAGGCGGGCGAAAGGTGAACGTTTTGTGGCTGATATCACGTGTCGGATCATCGGTGAGCCCGCCAGAGCAGAAAAGCTCTGGTCGATCGCCTCGGAGCAGATTAGTGTCCATCTTAAACGGAGTGTAGTGCTTACAGGAACGGCACAATTTACATAACCGCAACCTTGATTCCTGTAAAGTCCACAAATACCTCTTCCGGGGAATTTGCGAACTCCGATGAAATGGAAGCACGTGAGTGGCAATTGCAGCAAGAATTCCGTTTCGTGCAACATGCCGTAGATTCGAAATACAAACTGGAGTGCATTGTGAAGCATTATTGAGGTAGAAAATGGACTTCAGACGTCTAAAGGGCTTGTTTGACCGGGATGTCCAGCTCAGGCAGAGCTGGAGACTAGCCATGGGAGTGTTTCGGATACATGAAGGCGAGTCTGCACTACAACTGAAAGCTCCTTCTTCAGCGCAAATCGTGCCCAGCTCCTGTTTTCAGCAGCAGAAATTAATATCGTGCCAGACCGCTACTTTATTGGTGTCGTAATGCGGATTTTCTCTTGACATATCTTCATCACATAATTTCATTAAGTCGGAGGAAACTTTTCTTCCCCTTAATCCGTAGTGTACGTGCGCATTGATTAGGGCAGAAGCCACCTCAGAGTTGTCCTTAACATTGAAATGGCATTCACTGGTGGCAGTGATGTGTATTCGTTCTACGCAATCTTGACGCTACAATTGACGCTCCGTTTCCAGTGGACCGATATGCCTCTACAGAACACCATTGAACAGGCTGGCCATCAAAACATTTGAACCCCTGTTTCGGCTTCTCGCACTGACAAGGCTGCCTTTTCATAAAGTCAATGAAGCATCTTCTAACGATATCTTAGGGCATAAGGGATGTTCTCCACTATTCATCGTTAGCCTGAGAGATGTCGACACCATAATGACCGCGAAAGGCATTTTTATAAGGCCTTCGATACTCGACATAGGCGTTGGTACCGTAAAACACTGTCACGGTTCGGAAGTTCTCTGCTGAAGCGGATGACACTCGTGAGTCCATTCCGTCTTCCACGGCCAGGACCAAGTGTTACTTAGCCGGCCGTAACCCCAGTTCTCAACGAGGCCAAAGGGTATGAGAATACCCTGCATGTGATGTGGTGATCTTATTTGGTGAATGTGGAAAGTGACAAGAGTCACTCCACTGGGCTTTCTCACCACAAATTCGAACGTTCCGGAAAAATGCTCATCGTATGTAATGCCACTCTGTAAGGTTAGGATCTCGGCAATGAAGAACCCGAGAGCTTTAAGAGCTATTGCGTATACGTCTCCCTGATGGGTTGGCCAAGAGCGAGGGAGTCTGAAGACCTCGTTCGTAATGAACCAATTGCACTCAGATCAACGTTGGTCGGATCGAACGCATATGTGACCTCTGGCGGAACCTCGGTCATCGAGTCCGCGCCTTCAATAAGAGAGTAGAAGGCAGCCACGTTGCCACCCTGCGGTTCAAGCGCAAGGGCGCGAGCAGCAAAGCAAAAGACAGTTTCTGTCATCTGTGAGAGGACGTAGTATTCAGTCCACTCTCCCGCAAGGCTCTCAGTGTACAGAAATTTCGAGGTTCTCTCTTTCTGCGCAATAGCCTCCCTCCGAGAAGGTGAAGAGCTTCATGACGGCCCACATGAACCTTGGGGGCTAAGACAAGACCAAAAAAGTAGAGCAGAAAAGCGGACACACTAGATTTTAGAGGATATGAGATCGAAAGGCCTTGATCCTGCTCCAGAAAAGGCAAAACCTGAACATGGCCTGACAACAGAATGGCTGCTGGACAAGAGAGCGGTCTGCAGAGCCTGACAAATGGGAAGCGTGCGATTCCACAGATGGGTAGATAGACGGTCCAGAATATGCACAAGGTATGAATACTCAACACAGGCTGGCTATCAGATACACCAGGTTGTCGACAGCGCAGAACTGACGGAGAGGACGTGGAACCTCGAGGAGCTTTTAAGCGAGGACGGGAGATCGTAAAAGGGAGAAAATTAACCAGAATCGGTACATGTGGATCGACAAAATCTATAAACAGCATTAGCGGTCTCACAACGAGTTTCTAGGAGTCCTTTTGGGCCAAAAGATGGCGTTGAGCGTGGATGGAAGGTCAAATGGAGGGGCATAGACTTTGCGATGGCATAAGGTGTGGTCGGGCAGAGCCCACGAAGCTGGGGCCTTACCCACCTAGGTTTAGGTACAATTCACCCGTAGCCTCCGTGTCCCCTGGGGGCGTTTTACTGCTTCAGATTTTAATATAGATATCAGTATCAATAGGTTTTGGTTTGGGTGCTATATAACATCAATGCATACTCAATGTCAGACTAGCAGGTGGATATTTGCTCGCTGTCAATTCAGTTACATTCGAAACCTCGTCGTCTGGTCGCTGTCTATTGATCTCGTTAAGCCTCTAAATTCCCTAGTCTATCAGCGCTCATGAATATTTACAGTACAGTACAGTTACATCCTATCGTAATCGTCCATCAAGTACACCGTCAGCCTCTAAGCCAGGCCTTATTGCCTCGTCTAACGTCGCGAACGTACTCACACTCGCCCTTCCTTCGGCGCCCCTTTCTCCGTGCCCTCTACTGCTACCAAGGCCTCCAGCACCTTCACCCCTCTCAAGTGCAGGTGTATCCGCGTCTTCGGCTCTCCCGAACACCTCCCCATCGCCACCAAACTCGTCTCTAAATTCCGATTTCCCTTTCCACCTCTCGAAGTCCATATCCGACTCACTAACGGTCTCAACTTCCATGCCTGGCACCAGCGCTGCTGTACTACCACTCTCACTCGCCGAACCGTCGCCGCCACCAGGTACTGCGAGCCGTCCATCCTGTTTCAATGGCGACATGTATATTGCACTTTCTGAATACGCAAGAACCGGCCTCGACGCAGCAAAATCAATGTCGTCAATTTCTTCATTCCCCTCGGTGACCGATCCTTTCCGTTTTTGTGTCGTTGTTGACATACTGAGAACCTCGGCCAATAAGTGTTGACTCTTTGCGTGGACCATCGGAGTGATGAGCTCCTTGTACAGCGCTGGATGGCCGAATTTGACGGCCAGCCGGCTTGACGTCTTTTCTCCGCTCGGAGTGCCTGGTGACAGTTCCAGATCCGATTCTGAAGCCAAACCCCGGGTAGCCATTCCGTCTGTTCCTGTGAGGGCCGGATTTGGGGAAATGTAGCCCATTTTGCTGTCGAAGTACTTTATCAAGTACCACTTGAAACCGGCCAACAGAAAAGGCAGTGGGATCATCGCGTAGAGCATTCCCCCATTGTGCACTGCGTTCTGAGAGCCCACGCCCTGCGCGCCCACCACTAATGCGATAACAGCATTTGACAGTAGGATAGCAAAGAGGAGGCGGTTCACAAGCATGCGCCAGAATGCTCCACCGGACTCGGTCTTCGTAAAGCATATGTATTGGAGCATATACGTCTTGAACCAGACTTCGACGCCAAGGTAGAAGGCGGTGATTGGCAAAATGATTGGTTGAAGCGTAGCAAAACAAAGTCCGACTGTAGCAGCGAAGAGAAAGTTGTTGTAGTAGTCAGCGTACTCGAACTTCTGTGGGGCGGTTAATTCGATCAACTCTCGTGGTGTCGGATGCATGTAGCGTTTCTTAAAGGTGTTCAACACCAATGGCCACAGCTGGCTGAGATCCGTCGCCGCAGAGAGGTTATGTTGCATCTGCCAAGTGAGCCAGTAGGTGGAAACGTTGCACAAGCCTATCATGAGTTGAGTGAACGGGTGTCCTTCCTTGAGTGCGTCCCAGACACCCTTGTCCTTCGATCCTATAACTGCCGCAGCATAGCGCCATGCAGAGGCAAATATGGAGAAGATGACAAGATTATTGAACACGAAGAAGGCGTAAAGGCGGCTCGTCAAATGGCGTTCTCTACTGGTACGAGAAGCGTCTCCAGAATGAGTAAGCAGGCGGCGGAAGATAGCCGGCAAGGCGATGTAAAAGAGCGTTTGCACGGCAGGGGCAATAATACCCTGAGCGATACCCCAGCCAGTCGGGTGAGCTTCAAGGTTCTTCTGGAATGACGACCAGACAAGTCCGAGATGGGAGAAGTCGGAGAGAAAGACTGAAGTCAAGATGTTGGGTATCACGAAGACGGCCGTGAGCAAAGACATCCAGAGGCTGTCCCAGAACAAGCGATTGCGTCGAGTTGCGCGAGTCATCGGGAGGTTCTGCCAGAGTATATCGTGTGGCTTCGGCGCGAGGGCGATAGAGACACCTTGTCGAGCCTTTTTGCTGCTGGACTTTTCGTTTACATAGGCCACAGCATGAGCTGTCTCGATAGAGTGAAACGATGCAAAGCCATACGATTCAGGATCTCGCTTGTCGATTGATTCGCGTGCGTCGTAAATTTGAGCTTTCAATTCGCGAATACGGTGCGTGAGATAGTCGATAGCGTCGACTTTTCCATTTGCATCTGTCTGGACGTCCTTGTCTTTCTTTGAAGGTTTACACAGTGGCCGCTTCTCAGGAAGATGGTTTGGATCTGCCAGATATTTTGCAAGATATTTTTCGAGCTTTCGGACAGCTTCGTCATGTTCCTCGATGAGTTCTGGAAGACCCCAACGCCTGACGTTGCGGCCAATTGCTGTACGGGGCAGCTGATCTGTCGCGTCGCTTGCTGACACGATTTCTGCAATCCCAGTGTCGGTTTGCGCACCAGCGGGAATGTGTCTAAGCTGCTAATAATTAGTTGCAAGCCTCGCCAGGCCTCCCCTCTTACATGAGCACGTACCAGCAGAGTCCTTGAATGCAAACTGGACGTGTAATCCCAGCTCCTGAAGTACGCCTGCCTCAGACGGAGAACAGCTCGGTAATTCCACCAAATGAAGAAGCAGATGACCGCCTCAAAGACATATGCGCAAGCTACAAACGCCCAAAACTTCTCGCCGAATATGTATTGCGGTGTAAGCTTCAACAGGGTGGCGATGTTGCTGTACTGTTTGTAGACTTGGTGGCCTCCAACCAGATTAATGGGAATGATGACCGCACAGCCAAAGATTGTAACAACAATGAAGATGTTCCGAATCATTCGAAGGAAACGGAGGAACACCACGGCATCCAGGCCGATCTTATCGACAAGTTCAGGCTCTTTTACTGTTATGGCTCTGATCCAACCAAGTGGCTGCCTCTCCAGTCGCTGAGGTGCATGTTTTTCATCGGCAGATTTCGCTCGAGGGGCATAGATATGACCGAATCGAGGACGGAGGAAGCAGAAGACCACAAATAGACCTGCTGACACGGCAAAGGACCAGATGAGGGCGGCGTAGATCGAGTTTGCTTGGACCTAAGAATTGTCAGAAAGTCTGAGATTGGGAATTGCTCTGCACTCCGTAGCATTCCCGAGGGTGACAAAATAATTGAATCACATGAAACTTGAATGAGTGCAGCAGTGTTCAACGTTGGCAAGAGCATCTCTGAGTTATTGATGATCTACGCCTTGGAATGGTATTGAACAACCAATGCGTGACTTTAACACTCATGCTCTATATTAATTGAAGAGCATAAACTTCAAACAAGCTCGGCGTGTTGCAACTGTGTATTGGAGGATATGGCTCAACCATTCTGTCACCCTCAAGGGCATCATGGTACGTACCTGCGTATTGAAGGGGTCCGCTATCAGATTAAGGAATTCGTCGGTACTTGAACTCCCGCCGCTCTGACGGGGATAAAGAAATGACATGTCGAAAAGGGGCTACCGCTACTCGTTGAACGAGCGATGCGGAGCACGAATGGAACAAAGGTGTATGACAGAAGAAGATGGAAAAGAAGATGGAAGAACAGACACGAGCATTGAGCGGCTTATCTTGCTATGACGGGAGGGAACGCCAGCTTAACATCTGCAGCATGATGTACAATTGTGGGTACAGCGACTTTGGTGCGTACCTGCAGATCGACGCGATAAAACACGCCCCACGCGTGCTCGGCGCGCCATCCCTGTCGCCGTTGGGGCGCCGAAATAGAATCTTCCCTGACTCCCGTCAACGCCCGTAATCCCCCTTTTACCGTCGAGGTGGAATGGGTCTGGATGGGGCGATTCAGAACGCGATAGGAAAATTATAACTCGGTGCATGGAGACATCAACCTTTGTTTCGCTCGACTGGGCCTCCCTCCGGAGTTTCAGTTGAGGACGATAAGTCGCACGTGCCACAATACCTCTAGATTTTGCTGTCACAAGCCATCTGAGCCGACTCCAGGTATATATAATTGAACCACAGTTCAACAACGTGGGAGGCCTTCGTCGATATACTCTGCTTTAACTACGATTTGACGCTCCAGAAGTTAAGAATGCCTACAAGATACAATCACAGTTTACTGCCGCTCGCCAAGGCCTTGATAACCTCACTTGCAGCTCTCTGTCCCGAAGTGACAGCACCTTCTAAATAACCCTTCCACTCGTACGCAAGTTCGCCTCCTCCAAAATGCAGGTCTCCAAAAGGCTCCCTGAGCGCCGAGCCGTACTGGTTGAGCAACCCAGGCCCCATCGCCGAAGTTGGTGCCCCGCCGATGAAGTCCTCTTTCGTCCACTCCACGCAATTGACCTCTAGTACGTCTCTTGCCTTGGAGGCCAGCTGAGGTCCAACAAGAGTTGCAAGATGCTCAATAATCGCTTCCTCGCGAGCAAGCTCACTCAACGCATGCCATTCCGAGGCGCGACGACCGGCGATGAAAAGCGCCAGGCTGTACTGCCTCGTCGCCTCGTCGCTGGTTTCCCAGCTAAAGCAGATGGGTCCGAGCATCGAGGTGAATTTCCCGACTAGACCAGCGTGCCTCCACCATGGAGATGCGTAAGTGAGAACCATTTTTGCATATATACCAGGCTTCGTGCGCGAGACAAGTGCTTTCTTTGCGCGAGGAAGGGGCGGAGAGAAGCGAATGTTGGCGTAAGTATTCGTAGGGATCGCGAGTACTACCTTTTTCGCAATGAAAGTTTGTCCCGTTACGGTGGTGACGGTGGATTTTTGTCCGTATTGTGTGATGGATCCAACAGGACTATGGATGATGACACTCCCTGGTTCCATCGCAGCAGCAAGCGCAACAGCAATCGACGATGTTCCTGGAATAAAAATTTCATCAGAATACTGACACGAGGGAAGCAGTCACTCCCGCAGTACTCACCTTTCTTGAGCTTTAACGACTGGGCGCCATACTCTCCCTCCGTGACACAGCTAACCCAGCCACCACAGGACTTGATGTAGTCAAAGAAATAGTGGGCGCCGGTTTCATGTGGCTCTCGTCCGACGATTGCAGAAGTCAAGTGGCTGCACTGTGCTCGAATAGCAGCGTCGTCATATAGGCCCTTCTCTATCATCCAATCCGCCACAGACACATCCTCATTCTGTGGGAAATCGTCCCACTTGCGGATATCGCGCTGCTCAGCGGCTTCTGCGATCGTTGCGTAGAGCTGTTGCACTTTTGCGGCCACGTCATCCGCTGAGGCCTGAATGGTCGTTAGCTGTGGAACGCTTCATTTTCCTATGGCAGCGGAAAAGTTGATGGTTACCTGGTCCTGGTGGCTGTCTGAACTCCTGACGGCCTGGCCATCAATGCATTGAAAGACCTCATCGCCGTCAGTATATTGCTCTGCAGTCTCCAAACCGAATTTCTCTGTCAGGGCATAGACGGCTGGCTGTGTCCATTTGTTTATCCACGTCGCTCCCATGTCTATAACTCCTGGCCCACTCTTTAGAGGTTGTGACCGACTTCGCCCGCCAATTCGATGCCTGGCTTCCAGTAGGACAGTTTTGATCCCTGCTTGCTGCAGTTCATAAGCTGCTGCGAGACCTGAGAAACCCCCACCAACCACAATTGCATCCACTTCGACGGATGGGACAGGGCGAGCCACTGCTGAAGCACCTCCTGGCGGAAGATGCCCGTCTGCTTCTGTCCACGGCCTGGAAAGCCCACCAACACTGGCTACAGCTTCAACCTCAATCTTGGCTGCTGGAAACGCTAGTTTGGCAACGGGAATGAGCGTAGTCAGAGGTCTATATGTGACACCATACTCCTCGGTGAGAAGTGCAATGACAGGTTTGACCAGATCTGCACCCGCGTCCAAGGTCCAGTCAACAGCATAGAAGCGAAGCTGTACGATATCACGTGGAGATGTACCTGCAGCGCGAAGGACATCGACCACGTTTGCAATTGCTTGCTTCACCTGCCCGCCAAAGGTGTCGGGGAAGCTGCCGTCTTTGAATTGACCAAGTTGACCTGATGTGAGGACTAAACGACCAGCACCGTTTATCGATACACCGTGGGAGTACCATCCTGGATCTGAAATTGATGTGCCATTGACGAACGAGGTATATGGATGGACGTCTCGAGGTGCCATGACTAGAAATGTCTAAGTCTGGTTTGGGATGATGAAGATGGGAGAAGTAGTAGAGTTAGGACTCTCGCCCTCGTTCGAAGTGGAGAATCTATTATAGTTACAGCACTTCATTGTTTCTCGTCACGGATTCTACAAGTTTACGATCGGTGAAGACGTTCTCCGAGACGGAGAGACAGAAGGCTGCTCCAATTGATCTCGTACCCCTGCATAATCTAAGTGCAGCAGGGCGCGGCAATTGCCCTTATCTTGCCGCCAGATCTAGCCGCGCATGGCATCCTTTCTCCTCTTCTCTACGGAGGCGTACGGATTACCCCAGTCTGTGCTCGTGACATTTCTACTCCGCATCACATCTTCGCCTGGAGCGGGCGTTGTGGGGATGCAACACTTCTCGCCTTACATTATTTGATGCCATCAGACGTGGGAACATGGCTAATGCAGCTCCTTTGGATCTGATGCTGGCGAACCGGTTTCCAAGACGACACTCCCAGCTCGCGTACGATCTTGTCGATGGCCATGAGGAGTCACATCAGGGTCGACATCGCAGTTCTCGCGCCCTGCGACCCAATTACCCACGTGTAAGAACAGGATGTCTAACCTGCCGCATTCGCAAGAAGAAGTGCGACGAGATCAAGCCGCGGTGTGCAGGTTGTCGCCGGAACCAAGTTTACTGCGAATGGCCGTGTGCTACGAACGTCAAGCCCTCGAAAATGGATTCCCAAGAGTATCTCCCTGACTCTGAGGACCTGCATCTTCGATCTTCTTCACCAGTAATTTCACACACCGCCGGAGTGACAGGATTGAGAATTTCTTGGGATTTACCACTACGTGAAGATCTGCCCCCGCTCTGCAAAGGCGAAGTAGGAAATTTCTGGTCTCTGTTCAACCCACGTGTTGGGACCTGGACTGGCTCAGACCGACCCTGCTCGCTGACACCAGCATCTCTTCTGCTATTCAGCCACTACCTGAGCGAGACTGGGGTCTTACTGGCTATGGTACCATTTCACAAAAATCCCTTTATTACGCACATTGTCCCAATGGCCTGCACGGACGACTTGTTAATGCACAGCGTGCTGGCATTAAGTGGAGCACACCTAGCGTTCAAACAAGATCTGGATGCGTCCATTCAGAGTGCTACTTTGCGCCACTATTCAGAAGTCATTCGGGGTCTGCGAACTGAGGTTGGCAGTCTTCACATGAAAGATGCTCGAGGCACTCTAAGACTGCTGCTCATTTCCATCATGGTGTGCCACTACGAGGTCAATGTTCTGATTCGACATCTTCAATGCTCAAGCTAATCAGCGCACAGGTCCTATCAGGAGACATGACTGGAACTACCTTTAAACACTTGCGTGCAAGCCGGGAACTTATTCTTCAGCTCCTTTCGCAGCCTGATGGACTTACGGCCGGCTTTCTCGCATTTGAAACTGATGCACTTGGTCTCTGCCTCGAGCTTTATGCTTACATAGTGATTATGAACTCACTCTCACCCTACGGCAGTGTGGCCACTCGGACCATGCCGTATGATACATTCGTCCTGTCGCTGGGGACGTTAAGCTCATATTCGACCTTTGGCACGATGTTTGGTGGAATACACGGGCTCTTTGAGCTTATTCCACAAGTTGCGTTGTTAGCCTCTCAGAGGCTGGTGGAAGAAGAATCAGGAATGACCAAGCCAGATCCAGAGACGGTTGCAATGCATGATTCTCTCGAAGCTCGTATTCGAAATTGGGATCTCTCCCCAGATCCATCAGAGGATACTACGGAGTGGGAAGAGCGAAGCACTGCGGGCGAAGTGCTCCGACATGCGTTATACATCTATCTCTCTACTGCGCTAGCCGGATCACTCATATCCGACCCTGATATCTTATCGTTCATCCAATTCCATATCGATGCTATCCTCAACATGGCCGGTTCTCTGGCAGAGTCTCATTACGCATGTACCCTCATGTGGCCACTACTAATCGCTGGCTCATGCATGGTCAGAGAATCACAGCGTACTGAGCTTGTCACGAGGCTTCGGGCATCTAGATATCGCATGAAGCATGTGTTTTCGGCTTGCGACCTTCTGCAGAAGCTATGGGAAAGCCATGATCCGCAAGCGTATGGGCCCTATGGACTCTACATGATGGAGAGACATGACTATTGCATACCAATTATCTAGCAAGAAACCTATTTGTCTGGACAAAGACTTGGTTGAACTTAGATACACGCAGTTCCTGTCAAAGCCTATTCTTTCTCAGGGTCCGAATAACCTCTTGCGCTCCCCTCACTCCAGACCGAACGGCGCCTTCCATATAACCTTTCCATACCAGCGCAGTCTCGGTCCCCACGAAATGCAGCTTCTCAAAAGGCTCACGAATTACTTTGCCCGCATCGCTAGTCAACAAGCCTGGCATCATAACCGGCGACGGAGCGCCGAGCGCCCATGGATCCTTGGCCCACTCCTTTTCGATGATATTAATTGGGGCTGGAACCTCTACGCCCTTCTCTCTTGCAGTTCTTCCGAAAACAGCATCGAATTGCTCTTCCACCTGTCTTCGGCGCTCAGCGGCAGACCATTTCGACCACTCTCTTCCACTGTCGCCAACAATGAAGCAAGTGATGCTATACTGCTTATCAGCCTCGACGCAAGTGTCCCTCGTAAAGGATATCGGTCCCTTCGCGGACGTCATGAGCCCGCTCAGTCCGGCTTCACGCCACCAAGGCACCCCGAAAACGAAGATTGTCTTCGCGTAGTAGCCCAGCGCTGTATTCTCTGCAAGCGCCTGCTTGGCTACCGGCAGTGGCGGCTCAAAGATTACGGAAGGCAAATTGGACGTTGGAATAGAAAGAATGACTCTCTGTGCATGAAAGACCGGTCCAGAACCTTCCGTCTCGACCTTACAGCCCTGGGATGCTTCTTGCGAAACCCGGGAGACGGCTGTTGAGAGTCGAAGGGAGCCATGGGGTAGCAGAGCTGCCAGCCGCACTGAGAATTGCTGGTTACCTGCTCACGTCATTAAGCAGGGTCTCGGGGTAAATAGACGAATAGGATGTGAGAAGCTCCTACCTTGGCGATTTCTTAAATATTGACCACCATGCTTCAGATCTGACGACATGTTCTCCAGTCCTGTCCCACTTTGGATGTAATTCAACATGAACAAGACACTGACTTCATCCGCCTCGACTCCAAGGAGTGCAGCACTCAACGAACTCGCTGCTTGCGCCGCAACATCACCTCCGGCGTCCGCGGCGAACTTGCTGAAAGTGACCGAGTCTAACGACGCAGCGTTTGGACTCAAGTGTGGCTTTTCCAGGTGTCCTTCAGCGACTCGGTGATTTATACAATCAAAGAGGGCTCCCAATGCCTCCAAATCTTCTGGTGTCGATGGTTCTCGAGAACCATAAGGGTGTGTCACGACCTCTCCGCCCGGTCCCTGTGACAGGCTGAGACCTGAAGCTCTTTGCTTGACTAGATCGAACCCGAATTCGCGAGCTAACTTGTACATCTCGCTTTGGTTGCTGTCGTTGATCCAGGCGGCACCCACATCGACTTTTCCGCCTCTGCCGGATGAGTCGAGGCTCAAGGTCTTGCCGCCAACTCTGTCTCTTGCTTCAAGTACGAGAACAGATAACCCTGCTCGATAGATGTCGACAGCTGCGCGTAGACCAGAGAGTCCGGCGCCGACGACGATAACATCAACTGATGCGGAATTTGTCGCCATTGTGGTTTGTTAAACAACGATGGCTACTACCAAGGAGAATCAGGCCATCCGTAAACTTCAACCGCTACTGAGAACCTCCGTCAAAGGCGCCATATATCTTGAATGGTCCATCCGCCATCAGTTCAAGGTCGAGCAAAGGCAACCGCGGTCGTGCTGCAATCGATTTTGGGTTTTGATCCGAGTTCAGACTTCAGCCCCACAGCGAGGTGGGTCTGGGCGGAATTTATCTAACCGCGCCAAGCATCTGAAATCTAACCGCGCTGTGCATTAGCGCCCGCCACAAAGTCTGGGGCCCCGCGCTCCTTCACAAAACTCTGCACGGTTGCACAGACAACAGTGTTACGCCCGAAGTGTTCTTGCCTCCTCGATCGCTAGTTTTGTGAGGCACAGTATCTTGACCATGCTGTTTATCTACCCGCTCGATGCGTTAGTCCTAGGGCGAAGCGCTTCAGTCGGCATGAGGCCTTCGATGTGCCCTGATATGCGTAATAGCATGCGGGCCGGTAGAGTTTGGCTTCTGTTCTTCAATTTAATTCGATGTTTCATGCTCAGACTTGAGTCCAGATGTTAGGAAATCTACTTCGGAATTGTAGCTCATGTGATTTTCCTTTATCTCATCCATTGCCCAAATTTATGACACTGCATCCTTTGCTCCGATGTAGGTTTTGGATTTGACGATCCACGATGAACTTGCCGCGGCCAGCCAGGTCACCACCTTCTCTTCTCGCGGCTCCAAACCCCCTAAGAACTCTTCTAATCGGCTAATATGAAGCCTTAACCCCCCCTCGACTCGATTATTGATTAGCTGCTCTTCCACCTGCCAGTGCTTTATTGTCTCTTCTTCTCCTTGTGCAATTTCACATTTCACAAATAACAAGAAGCAATGTTCCCCGTTCAAACGAATACCTCCGGTTCTGGGAGTAGGTTACGGATTTTCTTATCCTCCACGCAATCATTTCAACTGAAACCTGAACCGTCAGACTTTCCCGAGAAAGCAGAGATCCCCTCACCAGTAACCCGGAGCATCGAAGAGGATAACAATGTTGAGCTCGGACTAGAAATTCCTGCAAATGGCCAAGGACAAATGAAGAAAGATCTGGGGGCTCTGACGCTTCTAGCCATTTGCTTCAACATCTGCAACAGTTGGCCGGGCCTCGCCGGCAGCGTTCAAATCGCTCTACTCCAAGGTGGTCCAGCAACACTTCTCTACGGCATGATCATCAGTGCCAGTCTTTACATCTCTATCGCTTTGACTATGGCGGAGCTCGCGAGTGTGTACCCGACTGCTGGAGGTCAATATCACTTCGTATCCATCCTTACGCCGAAATCTCTGAATCGTGGTTTATCCTACATCTGCGGTCTACTCACAAATTTTTCCTGGATTGCCATCGGAGCCTCCGTCCTGATGATCCCAAGCATGCAAATCACTGCTCTCGTGTCTCTTTACCGCCCGACATATGTCGTTAAGGCTTGGCACGAATTCTTAATCTACGAAGGATTTGGCCTCGTGATTCTCTTGTATAACCTTTTCGCAGTGAAGAAGCTCCCAAGAACTCACGACGTTGGATGTAAGTCATCTCTTCTCATACGACTCGCAAAAGATGGGACAGCGTACTAACAACTTGTGAATTCGACTTCAGTCGTATTGACCCTCACGCTGTTTGTCGCTACAACCCTGACATTTGTCATTCGCTCCTCTCCCAAGGCAAACAACGACTTCGTTTGGGCGACCTTCACAAACTTCACCGGCTGGCCAGACGGTGTCTGCTTCCTCACATCTCTTCTAACTACTTGCTTTATCTTCGCCGGCTTGGATGCATCGTTGCACATGGCGGAAGAAGCCCCGAATCCACGAGTGTCGGTTCCAAGAGCCAGTGTCACCGCGATTGGAATTGGTTTTGTAACAGCCTTTGCATATGGCATTGTACTGCTGTATAGCATCCCAGATTTCGAGTCGATTGTTGCGATCGAAGGGTGAGTCTCACCGTGTGTCGCGACGTTCCATGGACTAGCTGATCGGATCCCTTAGCTATTTGCCCCTC
Organism: Rhizodiscina lignyota; assembly: GCA_010015805.1. Taxonomy (NCBI): domain Eukaryota; kingdom Fungi; phylum Ascomycota; class Dothideomycetes; order Aulographales; family Rhizodiscinaceae; genus Rhizodiscina; species Rhizodiscina lignyota. The sequence goes on from ML978126.1 coordinate 886,769, forward strand.
GAAATATCCCGCCAGGGAATGCGCTCCGACCTTGCAGCTGCTATCACCCAGGCGGCTGGTGTCGTCATGACATTCTTTGTGATGAACGCAGTGCTTGAGACTGCCTCTCGGATCACCTGGGCGCTAGCTCGCGACAATGCATTGATATTCCCCGGCACATTCAGCAGTATTCATAGCACTCTGGGCGTTCCTATTTGGTCGATAATACTAGACTGGGCAATCCTGTCTCTGCTGGGATTAGTCTTTCTTGCATCGACAACAGGTGAGTTGGCAAAACTGCCAAAGATGCACCGAAGCTTTCTGACTTCCACTGACAACTTGTTAAAATAGCGTTCAATGCTCTTCTCGGATCTTGCGTGGTGTTGCAGCAGCTCTCATTCCTTATGCCCACAGTTCTCCTCATGTACCAGAGAAGATCGGAAGTCTTCTTACCACGGAACAGGGCTTTCCGTCTACCCAATTGGTTTGGATGGATTGTCAATGCTTGGGTCGTCGTTATGTCCGCGCTTCTTGTCATTTTCTTCTTGCTGCCGCCTTTTCTGCCCGTCACTGGGAGTAACATGAGTCGGTATCCCTCCTACAGCTTGAGGTGGACTTTCAACTGACAGAAGAGACAGATTACAACGTCGTCATCTTGGGAATCGCTGCCATTCTGGGGATTGTGAACTGGTTCGCCCACGCTAAGAACCACTATCAAGGTCCGAGAATATTCTACCACGACTGACGATAGTGCTCTTTGCACAAGTTGAGCCTCATCTGTAATGAGTGGGCTTATATTAATGGGTGCTAGTATGGAAGCCGGTAAGACTCGAGGCCCATGAACCAATTGTGTGAGCTGGATCAGTTGCAGGTCAAATATGATCAATATCAGAGCAAAATGTTCGTCAGAGCGTTGTCCTTCTCTTTCGCAATCTTTATGTCCGCTCCTCCACGCGATCTCTAGCCATGCGCACGTCCTCTTTCGATATCGTGTCCGGCGCACTACGGAATAGTGCGCGACGTATGATGTCAGTAAAGTCTAGACCGAGATTAATATCAGGACGAGAATGTCTCCTTTCTCTATGCATTCTATACGAACATACCTTTGTTCCTAGCATGACCAGCAAAGCCGCGCTCAACCTTACCAAGCTTCTGGGAAAAATCTATTTGACGAAGTTCTTCCCACATAATTTCATCAAGTTCTTGACCACACCTAAAAAGTCCTAGCTGTGAGTTGCACCACAGGTCCGGAAGAATGGATGACACCTCAGACCACCATTCGTCCCAAAACTCGTCCAGTGTGCCATCGAAAGCGCTGCGGCGCTGAGAGTATGCCATCATTATGAGCTGAAGTTGCTCAAGGTAATAACGATCTTCTTCTTGAATCTCAGCAACTTCTCCTTCCGTCGGACAAAGCAGAATTCCACGTTGGTCATTGAGGTCGCAACATGAATGTTTCATGCCTAAACGCTCAAACATTTCAATGCGGCAAGCTTCTTCAAAAAAGACTTCCATCTCCGGGCCGTCATACCCACACTGTTTGCACCAACGAGTGAGGATTGCTCTTCTAAAGCTCCATCCTACTAGAAAATACCCAGGATCTGTACTTTTCAGGACCTTGTGAATTGGAAGACACCCGCTCGAGGAGCAAAAACAGCTGCACCCATCACGTTGAAGTTTTCCGGTGGCTGAAGCAGCAGTGGCCAATGTAGCACCATAATATTCTTCTTCCTTGTTCCACATAGATGCCCACGCTTTTCCCATGTAGAATAGAGCTGATGGAGCATAAGGCCTCGGAAAGGAGGCGGATGCGCCAATTTGCACAAGGCAAGATATTAAACGCCAGTCCCCAAACTGCACGGATCCCAATAGAGAACATTCGCGAAGCAGCACCGTGCGGCCATCCGGTAACGGTATATCCACAGCTGACGGGGAGAACCCAACGCTCGAAAGTGCCCGCGCCATCGCCACAGAGTCTTTAGCAAGATGAAAGACCGTAGCTTGGGGCCCAGGGAAGAGGGCAGGAGGTACAGGAATACTTCTGTCCATCAGAGCCTCGTATACTGGGAGAGCCCAGATGTCGAGAATTGGCTCAGTATGGAGCCCTAAATTATCTTGATCTGCTTGCGTGAGGTTGTCTGCAGCCAGGTCCCGAAGTCGATGCCGCCGATTAGCAATAGCTGCTGCGAAGCAAGATGCGAATTGGTCTCCTATACTGTCGAAAAAGCTTGGATGAAAGCGAGAGAACATCGCGCAATCATGTTCAAGGAGAATCGTGAAAGAGTCTATATCTCTAGTTGTGTGGGCAAGACTGAGAGCAGAAAAGCCATTCGCGCCTGCTTCAATAAGAAGTTTCGTGCCTTCTGGCCAACCGAGCGCACAACACAGAGGAGTCGAGAAGCTATGAGCTAGTTCTGTTTGACCGGCATCCCAACCTTCGGAGAGCAGTCTCTTTACGTCGGACTTCGAGTTCCGGACGCACGCATTCTGAAGATAGCTCAGATTCCAACCTGAATGTGTCAGAAACGTTCGTCATGCTACATAACACAACTTACATTCAAGAATCTCGAGAAAGGACCTTAACATTGAGCAATGATGCCCGACTCGGTCTAAATGGGTATCTCTAGATACTTCCATAACTATGCATTCGTTTTCGATTAGAGCTGACTCTATCCAGTGAGCATTACTCGGGTCGACCACCAAAGTCATACGACGGTAGTAAATCGCAAAATCAAGGGCTGTCCCGGGCCATCCAAATATAAACGGGGTGACAGCGTTCATGTCGACACCAGCATGGAGAAGCAATTTCACTGTATGCTGAAAACTACTGAGCATATCGGCGTTAGTATCAGCCTTACAAAACCAAGCGACTTTTACGAGTTCCTATGTCCAATTAGAGGGGGGCTTTTTGGCAAAATCAGTCACAATTCAACCACTCACATGAAGCAGAGTGCTTCCATTTTCATCTTTGCCTGTAGCGGATGCCATCCCTGTTTCAAAACATCTCACGAGGTCTTGAGCTAGATTGTTGAAGCGTTGCTTAAGCTCTCGTTTCTTTTCACTAGATGGTTCAATGAAGAATGGTTTATAAAATTCCCGGAAAATGGCAAATGCTGGTGAAGTTTCTCTGGAGACTGTGGCATAGTAGTTTATTGGTCGTGCTAAGGAGAAGCCTCCTGCGCCAGAAGTGGCACCAAATGTCATTTCTAGCGTGCGGGAGAGGATTGGCAACAGGCACAGACGGATCCCATATTCCCATGTGTGCATTGATGCTGTGCGGAATGGACAAGATGTATCGTGTTTCCATTTCCGAATAGTGGAGGACCAAAATGGCCATTTTGCCCAGTATTTTGATTGCGTATGAGGAATACAGTTGCAAAATCGACTCCGTAATCCTAATTTTCGTCGGCCGGAGTTGGGGCTTGCTTCTGCGCACTGCTCCCATTGCTCTGCAAGGTAAGAGGGCTTTGAAAGCAGATGTAATCTTAGTCTTACGATCTCAGCTTGCATATCGGACGCAGCAAGAAGAAGCGCCGAATTACCCTGCTCCGACAGCGTTGCTACGTTGTCAATCTTGGTAGCTATCGAAGATTGACCGGCTTCGAAAGTGGCGATCGAACTTCGCTCAAACTTCTGAAGGCTATCCACAAGCTTGATGTTTCCGTCTGTGATATGATCGTGGAGCTGATTAACTTCTTGCTTAGTGTCTGCGATCAGGGAATGGGTTCCGTCGAGCTTTGTCTCCAGCCGTGCACTGTGCTGTTGAACACGGTCGTTGAATCCATCCCTCGTTGATGTGATTTCTGCCGTTATCCTAGTTAAGCCGGCTTCGGTCGAATTGCCAACGGATGATACGGCATGTTCAATGGATTGATGCCCAGCGGTTGTATTGGCGCCAACCATGTCCAGAGTTGTATTGGTGCAAGAGGTGAGCAGGATGTGGGTGGTGGTTTTGGTTTCGTGGATTCGCTCAAACAGACGGGATATTTCCTCCTCCTTCTTGACACTGATGACCTCCCGCCATCGCTTGCGCAGAAATGCATCGTTCGACTGAGTCTGTAAAGGCTCTAGTATAGACTTCAGCTCATCTAATAAATCTTTCATCTTGTTGCACTGTGCCTGCAAATCAGGAACATTGGAACCAGAGCCGGCGGGAATCCCAGCAATCTCAGTTTCGAGTCTTGCGAAAAGCCGCGAGGCATCTTCCAGATCAGCGACAGCAGCTTCGACTCTCTGTGGTGCGCGTTTGAGTTTAGAGAGATATTTTACAGCCTTGCAACAGCTGGCGAAGAGGTCCTGAGCTGCGGCGACACCTCCGAGAACCTCGAGACCAGACATCGTGAAGTGAGAGTAACAAGACTGCAGAGAGATATTATTCGGCTCAGTCTAGAGAGTATTGATTGATCACATAAGGAAGATGAAAGAGAAGGAAGAGAGATCTGAAGCATTACCTTTCAGAGAGAAGGCTGTGTCGCAATTCAGCCTTGCGGCTCTGCCGGGCTGCACATCGCTACGTTGAGACTGTTAATTGGGTGGCCCCTGCAAGTTGCAGTAGCGCACGCGATACATAAGGACGATACTTTCAGCCCTCATGGAACCAGGACAGCAAACTCCAGCATGCCAAAATCCGGTCCCATGACCACACACGACTTGGGCGCATCAATGCTTTCCCACGTCCTCCAGTTTGCCTCGACCGGAAGATCCATGCCTAACTCCTCGCTAGCCTGCTTCCATAGCCTTTTGATACTTTCGGCACTGTGCTTAACGGGGTTTTTGCCGGTATACTTGCCTGATGTGTATTTCTTAAAGTCTTCAATACCCTCTGCGACGTTACTTCCTACTAGATTTCCAGCTATCATGGCGCCAGAACTCTTTCTAGCATACTTGAGGAGCCTCTTGCAAGCCAATACGCCCCTTTCCCACTCGAACTGGTGAATGATAGCGCCGCAGAAGACTACGTCAACGTTGCCATCGAACATCCTGGCAGCCTCACTGTCCTCGGAAAAGTCAAGAATGTCACCGTGACAAAATGTTGCGCTGAATCGATCCCGATCGCGGAACAGTTCGTAGCCCAGATCCCAGAATGGCAGGAGGTCGGTTCCGTTCAAGGTAGAGCTCGGAATTCCTGCAAAGTGCAGCGCTCGAACATCGTATGCGATATAAGCCCCGACATCCAGGAATGTTGCATCGGGCGTTTCTTTGAGATAACGATTTCCTTCCAGCGGAAGTGCCTTGTGATGAAGGGGACAATAAATGCAAATACTCCGGTGCATGGATAAGCTCTGATATCCCAGAGCTTGTTCCGCTGAGAATGACTCGTTGGTCTAAAGATGTTTGGTGGAGCATCTATCCACTTACGATCTCAACAATATGCTGTCCAAGTTGGTCCGGTGGGATTCCGCTGTAGGTCTCGAAAAAGTCACGTATCTATCGAGACTGTAAGCAGAGTATTCAAAGTTTACGACATTGGACATTCCGCCGAGAGCATTAGACTTGCCTCTGGAGTTATCACCTCCTCTACGCCTTCATCTTTCGTAAAGTAAGGTAGGTCTCGAGATTTAAGCTTCGTGTAGCCGGGGTCTAACTCTCCCGTGTCTATCTCTTCAATGTTCTTGAAACCAGACATAATTAATTAGGAGATGCCACATTCAAGTCAGTAACAATTGGGAATTTGGGAGCGTAGTGTCCCGCCAAGATAGAGAGCTTCTTGCTTCATATATCAAAGGCTGTCGAGCTGTAGTTTACGGATTTATTAGAAGTCGGTGATCCGGAGTCATTGACTCCACACAGCTATTTACCTCATCTAGCTAGCCTAAAGCATTCATTCTAGGACTGAACGGCGTGATCACGATTGGTTAGCTCGTTCGTTAGGAGCACAGCTGTAATGGCCGTGGTCCCTCGGGCTGATATGCTGGCTCGGAAGAACAAGTATGACAGAAGCTGGAGGCCGGAGTGGAAAAAGGGGTGCAGTGCATTTCCTGGGATTTGCTGGCATCCTCTACTAATAATTCCCTTCTAATTGATATAGTATTAACAGACGTATCACAAATGATTTTGGTGAAGTAAATGTATCACTATTTTGACATGTGAATGATGGTTGTTAAGGGAGGGTTATCAGGAGATGGGCGGTGACGTCGGCGCTAGAAATTTACTCCCAACATTTCGCGCAGCTCCATAAACGACACGTCGACCTCGACAATCGCGCCTTCTTTTGAGTGTGGAACAACTCGAAAGATGTCCAAACGTGAGATCTTGCAATTTATACCTTTTCAGTCACCATGACGCGCTCTCTACCATGATATTACGTTTCCACAGGCAGCATGTCCTCTAGCACCAATCTCGACGTGCCTCCCGCTCCGCAACAGCTCGAAGAAAGCATCGTCCAAGATGAAGAGGATGAGAGCGGCCCGAACGCAGATGCTTTACGGCTGCTCTCACGGTCACCGCATCCTTACGCCTTTCATCGCTCTAGTAGCGCAGAGTTTGATGCATCCGCAGCACCAGATCGCAATAACTCCCCGTCACAAACCGATTCGACTTCCGAAGCTCGACTTGCCCCGAAAGACTACCATAATAGCTATCTGAAACCCTCACTAAGTCGAGTTCGAACCAATGGAAGCTCTGCGACCCTCAAAACTCCCAGTGAAAGCGGCACCGAGGCCGACGACGAAAGCTACGGTTATGGCTTCGTGCGCGCCCTTCCAGCGCCTCCACTGCGTCCGAACAAAGGCCTTCGCCGCTCTGTGGATCATAGTAGCTTTGATGGGGCGCGTAGGAGTAGCGAAGACATAAGAGCAGAAGCTAGTCCGTGGCTCACACCATCACAATTGCTGGACGAGGATGAGAGAGCGCGGCATGGCAGCGACTACTTCACAAGTTCAAGGGGTGTCAGGAAGAGAGGAACGGCTAAACCAAGGAAAGGCGCGGATACCACTAGTGCGGAAGAAGAAGCGAGAGTTGCAAGGGAGAGGATACGCAAGAAGAAGAGAGCAGAGCTCATACGGCGGTCAGTGGAGATGATGCTGCTGGGGATCATTGGTTCTGCGGTGATGGGACAACCAACTGTGAAGCCAGCAGTTATATTATGGCAACGAGGTACGCACATCCAGCACATGTTCTCATGGTCCTTTTTCTGAATGCCCATGCCTCAGAACTCGCAAGTGGAACGGTGGTCTTGTGGGTACTGTTCGCTCTTTACCCTATTCGACTGCTCTGGTACAACTATCGAAGGGCCCATGGCAAAACAAAAAGCATCTTCTCGTCAATACGAATACCGGTTGCTTTCGATCCCGCGCCCCTCTTCTATCCAACAACAATACCGGTGCTGGTGGCTGCGTCACTCATACCCTCTTCGACTAAATATCTCTTGCCAAATATTGTTCTGTCGCTGGCTGCACTTCCTCTGCAAGTTATACCTCTTGCATACGTCTCTGGCATCCGGAATATGTCCCATTGGTTCATCAGTCTCGTGCCACTCATGATTTCTCAGAACACCGCAATTCCATCAAAATTAGCGGCGACAATGCCTTACAATCTCAAGGCTTCTCCTGATGACTCTGTTTCTCCAGAAATCATCGCCTCTCTCTACGCTCTTCATCATGCGCTTCTTGGCCCCTTACAGTTCGTCACGAGTACGAGTTTGCTGCCATCGGAATTGCACCTTCTATCAATTGCTCTCATAAACTTGTTGCTATTCTCCAAATCACCACAGGCGCTTATCCTTGATATACTACTGTGGTTTGGAGGAGTCACACTTTTCGTCACATGTGGACATGTGATCAGATGGGGTATCGCACTGGCCCGAATTCCTAAGTGGAGGCTGAGACGAGCTGGAAGGATTGTTGGGATGGGATCCTCTTTCATTTCAGCTTTGAATGATGCACTCATCGCCAAAAACAAGCATCTTAAAGATCACAGAGATTCCTACCATTCATCAGACACAGAACCCGAGGACGATGTTGCACAACCAAGGAATGGCCTCTCCAAGCTTGACGCACTCAAGGCAGAGCTCTTGAGCGCACTGAAAACTAATCTCCTCTCAGGAGAAGAAGAAGGGGAGGTGAAATCAGCTGTTGAATCTTCAGGAATTGGAACAACGACTCTTGATCCGACTGCGGCGGCAAGCCTGAGAAAGCGGAGGAATACCCTCCCAATCCTCAGTAGACAGAATTCGAAGGAAGAACCTCCGAGTAGGTCTAATCAAGTCCGCCGAAGGCGCAAGCGCTCGTCAATTGTGGAATATTTCCTCTCACTCACCCCAGAACAAGCTGCAGTTCGAAAGTGGTATTACGCTGGATACGTCTATGCGATGATCCTAGCGATTATTCTGGGACCGATTCGCTCTTTGGTTGCATCCTATGCGCTCAACGGCTACGAACCTTTTGGATGGGCCATTAGCTACCTCTTCGGCAACGTACCCGCTCTTCGGTTTGCAACTGTGCAGCATGACCTTGAATCTTGGATACCACTGCCGCCACTGGGAGATGCATCTTCATCTACTCACATTCCGTTTCCGCGTGGAATTGTCGATATGCTGCTCACCAATCTTGGGCTCTCTCCGGGACCGGCGACAACCCGCTTGCTCCTTACCCTTTACTGTGGACTTGTCATGTCCGTTGGCATCATCACCGTTCTGCTTCTTTCGCCTTTTATAGAAGTAGACACAAGGCGCAAGGTCTTCCATTTCACTATGGTGGCTCTCTTGCTGCCGGCCATCGCGGTCGACCCTTGCTTCATTTCTCTTGCACTTGCCCTCGTCCTGGCCATCTTTCTCCTACTGGAGTTGCTCCGTGCAAGCCAACTTCCTCCGTTGAGCAAACCAATTGCGATCTTTTTAGCGCCATACGTCGATGGTCGCGATCTCAGAGGCCCAGTGGTCGTATCTCACATTTTTCTCCTTATCGGCTGTGCGATACCCCTATGGCTGTCTATGGCTGGCGTCGAACGAGCGCCTACGAGTGACGAGGATGCGTGGAAGGGCTGGAGTACGCAAGAGCGAAACCTCAGCATGCTCTCTGGCGTCATTTGTGTCGGCCTCGGCGATGCTTTCGCAAGTCTCGTTGGTCGACGCTTCGGTCGGCACAAGTGGCCATGGGCAGGTGGCAAGAGTTTAGAAGGCAGCGCGGCCTTCGCTACCGCCGTCGTCGGTGGGCTTATCATCGGCAAAGGGCTGCTTAACCTGGTTCTGGAAGGCCGGTTGATCGTGAACGATGCCGGTGGAGCTGTTTTCACTATCACGAAAGCGGCAATTGCAGGCTCTGGCGCGAGCCTGATGGAGGCGGTCTTGACAGGTGGTAATGATAATGTGATTGTGCCGGTGGTACTGTGGTTGCTTGTCAGGGCTGTTGGGCTGTGATTTGATTGTTTTCGTTCTGCATAGCGCGGCGTCGGGCATAGAGGAGGGAATACAAGACGCCGGTCACGCTTCTCAATTTTGGTTCTCCACTTTGAGGTACAGGCTCTGGATGAGCTTTCCGTCACAGTCATAGACCTAGCTAATCGCCAATGGCAAGGATGTCTTTCACACCTAAATGTGTAACAGTGATTTGCCATTTCAGCCTATCACAAATCCACTTGCCCGTGTTTCATCAAACCTGTGTAGTCAACGAGCTAGACGGTCAGCAAGATACGGCAGTTATTCCCCCATCGACGGAGCCCTCCGAAGCATCTTTCGGGCGTCGGACGAGCCGGAAAGCGCACGCCGGAAACATCTGTCCTGTGAGGAGTGGGTAGCAGCAAAGGAGAAGTCATGCGAGCTGTTGTATAGGATTGATCTGTGCCAGTATGAACCCAATAAGAACGAGACCGACCTTGGGGACATTCTTGAGAGCCTTGGTAGGGCGTTAATAAAGAGAAGCGCTCATCCGAGGGAGTTGGATATGATGTACTGGCCTTGAATATTGCGTTTGATCATCCGGTCCGCATGCTCTTGTTAGAGGATGCAAAGCCGTTTCATATCTATGGCATTGGCAAATTGCTCCCGCCTGGTGAGAAACCTGAGCTTCCGATAATTAAGGCATATTGTTGGCAGTCGGGCTTGTTGGACATTGAGGCAAATGAAATATTATTATTGGGCTGATTGCATTGCCCAAGCGTACATAATCCAGTCCAATGAAATATGCACCGAAGACGAATTCCAGCCCCTGCAAGGTATATAGCAAGTCGAAATGTACAGACACTACCACTAGAAATTTCAATATACTTTCTCTTACAGAACAAGTTCGACATTTTGCCGATAACAAAATGAGTGATTGCGCTACTTTGGGCACAACCAAATCCCTAAGGCCAGTCGTTGAAGAGACGGAGAGCCTGCCACCGTCGTTATTCCTGAAGGCTAGGATCCACGACTGGCTCCAAAACATCGAGTCAGATCTAGATGAGCATGGTTGGCCCATTGGAATTGTTGAACAAAAAGAGCAAGGCAGTTCCGCAAGCCAGGACGGAATGGCGGCAGAGCGAGTTGACATGACCGATGCGCTTCTCCGGTTGCAAGAATATCATTTGACTGACGATCGAAAGAAAACAGAGTGGGCTGCGTCAGGGGCAGGTCCTGACGCGCTAAAGGCAAGTTCTCACACTAGAGCCTGGAGATTTTATAATCAGGCTCGATGCAACAGAATCCGCTCTGATATGAAGGTATAGATTTCAACTGAAGAATTCGGAAAGAGGTTGCTTACCAAGCTTGCTAGAGACATCCTAGCAGGCGACTTGGATGCTTTGGGTGTCAATGAACGGATGATTTATATAAATAGCCAACTAAATCTGGATGTTAAGATAGAGATGCCGGGTGGTGTTGCCGATCACCACGAGATAGATTCCGTCTCTGTTCCCACTCAGCCTCGGAATAGGACCTCATTGCAGAAACCAACATCGAAGATAGTGAAAGAAGTAAAAAGAAAAGGGAAACAGCTCATAAACAGCATTGGTGAGCAAATCGGTCTCTGACAATCTGTTCCGCGTAACCTATGGATGGTTCGTTCATCCTGTTCGTTACGACATCCTCAAACGGGCGGACTGCTTTCATCTGGCAAGTTCGGAAATGAACTGAACAGCCCGTCTTCCCTGGTAGCGACGGAAGACCGGGAGGACTGACTTGCGTTGTATATAGAAGAGAGAAAGAGAGGTGAAGTCGCGATGAAAACCTCTGTTTAGCCCCATTGGGTTGGTCTGTGCGGGAGCTGCATAGCTCGGAATTAGGTCTTGCTAGTCGCATGACAAGCTCCTTCCACATTCTCAATTGACAGTCTGACGACGGCCGCTGCCTCTCCTTCTTTCCCTCGTTGCTGTGCTGCCATTCGATGCCTTGTCTACAGGCTCGTTTTCCTTCCTTGCTCAGTGGCAGCCTCACACGATCAATCACTGTTCCGCGGACCTCTCACTTTTCAAACCGTCAACTTCTGACCTCTACGAGCTTTTCGAGGCTTTCCAAGCGTAGTTGCGGCATCTCCACAACTTCTGGTCTTCGACTATACAGCTCTCTGACCCTCTATCAAAGTCAGAAACGTTCTGGGGACGTCGTCAACCGTCACGCGAATCGCTCGAATTCTTGTCAATACAAACGGACAGGCGTTAGATATTGCTCTCATCGGCGCAATATGTGTAGATACAATGCAGAGGTTGAGGCCACGTCAATAGACGTGGCGAAGGGTAGAGAAGTGCTGCCCAAGAACGTGAAGCCTCTTCACTATCATCTCACTCTCGAGCCCAACTTCGAAACCTTCGAATATGAGGGTAAAGTAACGATAGAGTAAGATCCTACATGCATGCTCTGCATTGCAGATGTACTACAACAGTGTACAGTTGAGTTGCTGATATTGGTTAGCCTGGACGTCGTCGAAGACACCACCTCGATATCTCTCAATACCATCGATCTCAAAATCCACTCCACCACAATCTCCTCTGGCTCGAAAGTCATCACATCGTCGCCCGAATTGACCCACAATGAAGATAAGCAAACGACCACGGTTTTCTTCAAGGACACTCTGCCGGCTGGAAGCAAGGCAACTGTCACACAGAAGTTCACCGGGATACTGAACGAAAACATGGCGGGATTCTACAGGTCCTCGTTCAAGGATAAGAATGGAAAGACTGGATACATGGCAACAACTCAGATGGAGCCTACAGATGCAAGGCGAGCATTTCCATGCTTCGATGAGCCCGCATTGAAGGCGAAATTCACTATTACACTGATAGCAGACAAGCATCTGACTTGTCTAAGCAACATGGATGTCGCATCAGAGAAAGAGGTGGATTCGGCCATGAGCAGCGGCAAGAAGAAGGCTGTTACTTTCAATGAGACACCGCTCATGTCAACATATCTCTTGGCTTTTATTGTCGGCGAACTCAACTATATCGAGACAAAAGCGTTTCGCGTGCCAATTCGTGTGTATGCACCGCCCGCCAGCGACATCGAGCATGGCCGGTTCTCCTTGGACCTTGCAGCACGGACGCTTGATTTCTACGAGAAGAAGTTTGCAAGCGACTTTCCCCTACCGAAAATGGACATGGTGGCCATTCCCGACTTTAGCGCTGGAGCTATGGAGAACTGGGGTCTGGTTACGTATCGTGTCGTTGACCTACTATTTGACCAGCAGAAGAGTGGTGCTTCGACAAAGCAGCGTGTCGCGGAAGTTGTACAGCACGAACTTGCCCATCAATGGTTCGGCAATCTGGTCACTATGGATTTCTGGGACGGTCTGTGGCTGAATGAAGGCTTTGCAACGTGGATGTCTTGGTACTCCTGCAATGAGTTCTATCCTGAATGGAAGGTCTGGGAAGGCTATGTCACAGACAACTTGCAAAGTGCTTTAAGTTTGGATTCTCTGAGAAGCAGTCATCCAATCGAAGTACCCGTCAAGCGCGCCGACGAGATCAACCAAATATTTGATGCCATCTCCTATTCCAAGGGATCATGTGTACTGCGCATGATCTCAAAATATCTTGGCGAAGAGACATTCATGGAGGGTATCCGACGATATCTCAAGAAGCACGCGTATGGCAACACCCAAACAGGTGACCTCTGGGCTGCTCTGAGCGACGCTAGCGGCAAAAATGTTGACAAAGTCATGGACATCTGGACGAAGAACGTCGGCTTCCCAGTTGTGACTGTCACCGAAGACGACAAGGCTGGCTCGATCCACGTCAAGCAAAATCGCTTCTTGCGAACAGCGGATGTCAAGCCCGAAGAAGACAAAGTGCTGTATCCTGTGTTCCTTGGCTTGAGGACGAAGGATGGCGTTGCCGAAGAATTGACGTTGAACGACCGCGAAAGCAGTTACAAGGTTAAAGACCTCGACTTCTTCAAGCTGAATGCAGACCATTCTGGTATCTATCGCACATCATACAGCCCTCGTCGCTTGCAGAAGCTCGGCGAAGCAGCCAAGCAGGGCCTTCTAAGTGTCGAAGATCGCGCAGGAATGATAGCAGATGCCGGTACACTCGCAGCTGCTGGCTATCAGAAAACTTCTGGCATTCTCTCACTACTTCAGGGTTTCAATACCGAATCCGAATACGTTGTGTGGGATGAAATGTTGACCAGAATCGCGGCGCTTAAGGCTGCGTGGATTTTCGAGGACCAGAAGGTCAAAGACGCGGTCAAGAAGTACCAACTCGAGCTCGTCGGCCAGAAGTCACATCAGCTTGGATGGGAGTTCAAAGAATCGGACGGCCATATTGAGCAACAGTTTAAGAGCTTGCTGTTCGGTAACGCGGGTCTAGCGGGCGACGAGACGATTGTCAAGGCCGCGTCCGACATGTTCGCCAAGTTCAAGAACGGTGATAAGAGCGCAATTCATCCGAATATTCGAGGAAGTGTATATGCCATCGTGTTAACAAATGGTGGCGAGGAAGAGGTCAGTCCGATCGACCAGAAAATGGCCTGTGATATCAGTCCCTGCATGCTAACGCGAATCAGTACAATACTATTCTGAATGAGTACCGCTCGGCTTCAACCTCTGATGAGCGCAACACTGCCCTCCGATCCCTTGGCCGTGCGCGCGCTCCCGAGCTCATCAAGCGCACACTATCCCTCCCGCTCTCCCAAGAGGTCAAAGGGCAGGATATCTACCTTCCACTCGGTGGCCTCCGCACCCATCCCGGTGGCATTACTGGACTTTGGGACTGGCTGACGGAGAATTGGGCCTCGCTGGAGAAGAAACTGCCACCTGGTCTGACTATGTTGGGTACCGTGGTTAGTCTTTGCACAAGCAGCTTTACGCAAGAAAAGCAAGCAGAGATGGTGAAGACTTTCTTTGAGAAAGAGGTTAAAAGTACGAAAGGTTTCGATCAGTCTTTGGCGCAGAGCCAAGATGCGATCAAAGCCAAGTCGCAGTGGGTAGGACGCGATAGGGAGGACGTAGAGAGCTGGTTGAAGGAGAAGGGGTACCTGAACTGATTCGAATTTCGATCGGGTAAGCTGAAGCCATACTCCATAGAGACGTATACACTGTAAAGTATAGACGCAGCATAAGTCAGATAGAAAACATGACTTCACAACAATTGTATAATGCTTTGACTACACCTTCAATCAGTCATGGGCTACGCTTGGCTCCTCGGCTCCTTGACCTTAAAGGATATACCGCAACAGACGCTTGCATTGGAACCTTCATTAAAGACCTATCGCCGTCTCCCATTCTTTTTCCCATTCTGGTTAATGAAACTCGGCCTGTCAACAGTGCGAAGCACATCTCGTGCCCAAAATGCAGTTCGAGCGATGCTGACAAACAACAAAAACGGTCAGATTAGGAAGCCATAGGTGGCCGACCATCTCAACGCCCGCCGACTTCATTCCGTTTCCGTTTCCGTCGTACGCCAATAATGCACGCCAAACTGGATGACAAACGCTGTGTTCACTTAATTTAAATAATATCATGGTCGGTGTGTCGGGAAGAACGGTAGAATATCGCTTAAGTGCCCTTTTGCGGATGGGGTTTGCGGCTATTGGAGTCTTCACATAATCGTCTAGGACGCCGGTCGATTAACTAGCAGCAGACTATGGAGTGCGTACAAACTGGTCTCTCGCCAGCAAAGGGAGGTCCAGCAGATCGGCCAATTAAGGGGCTCAAGATCACCCACGGCTTGGTGGCACTAACCCAGACCTTGGTTGGCTCGTTCGTTCATGAGGAACTGACCCTTTCGTGGCGTAGTCACTACCGAATGGAATGCCTGTCATCGTTGATCTGTTGTCAATGTAAGTGACGACTATGAACCGCAAGAAATGAGCCAAGGCAAATTCAGGGACTACGATTCCTATTCGATTTCTCAGCTCGGCCTTCGCAAGTATATGTCAGGGTTGGAACGCCATTGGAAATTGTTAATCACTTCGATTCGCACAAATAAATAGCGATTAAGTCAAGTATATTAAGTTTTGAGCAGCGAGCACCTCTCAGCCTTACACTTACATTCACAGCCGTCTCGTAATCATTAATGATGAAGTCTTCACAGTCTCTTCTACTCTTCATCTTTTCCTTATTCTTCGGTACAGTGTGGAGTGTATGCTCTCACGAAGAAGAAGTCACCGAGAAATTTGACACTCTACCAGCAGCTGTCAACGCCCCGACTATCCCCCCTGAAGGCTATCTTGTGGAGGATTTTGGATCAGGCACTTATATTGTCACAGAAGGGAGTTATCAAGCGCTGTTCCTCGTCTCCACCGAAGGTGTCATTCTGATTGACGCTCCACCAACTATCGGTCATAAGATTGGTTATGCCATTGGCAACATAACGGACAAGCCGATCACCCATGTGATATACAGCCACTCGCACTCCGATCACATCGGATCCGCCTCGCTCTTCACCGGCGGCAATCGTCATGGACCGAAAGTCGAGATCATTGCGCACGAAGATACCGCGCTCAATATCAATCAAGCACCTGACCCACAACGACCTCTCCCAACCAAAACCTTCAAGCAATATGAGATTATTCACATCGGCAACCAGACGCTTGAACTCTCATACAAGGGCGAGAACCACGTTCGCGGCAACATCTTCATCTACATTCAAGCACCGAAAGTCCTCATGCTGGTGGACGTCATATTCCCTGGCTGGGCCCCGTTCTCAGGGCTGGCAGAGTCAACCAACATCCCCGGCTGGATCCAAGCGCACGATCAGGTGCTGAGCTACGACTTTGATCATTACGTCGGCGGACATCTTGGCCGCAGCGGGACTCGTGAAGACGTGCTCAGACAGCAAGAGTATGTCCGCGACCTATTCAACACCTGCAACGCCACAATCGCTTTGACAGGCACGGACAACCCCTTAATTGGAGCGGGACTTGTGCTGGGTACCGTATCGAAGAATAACCCTGGCAATTCTTGGGCTCAGTTTAAGGTTTACCTGGACGTCGCAGCGGAGTATTGTGCCAACAAGACCAACGAGAAGTGGGACAGCATATTGGGCGGCACGGACGTCTTTGGCTTTGAGAATGCAATGGCAATGCTTGAGCATCTCAGACTCGACTATAATATATTGGGACCATTTGGGACATCTTGAGTGGGCTGCGTGTCGAGCATGAATGGGAGTTGGGAGACTGGAGCGTTGACCCAGAGTGGAGATCGCTAGTGTGGGCGGCTGGTTTAACATTCGAAAGCTTGTAAATTTGTCAGCAGGTATTCACCTGAAGTCAAAGTAGCATCCACTTAATTTAAAACATAATGATCAGAGTTATTGAGGCCCTATGTGAGAAGGCTCTAGCCATGCTCTGTGAGTGAGTCTCCAGCTTCTCTGAGAACGGTGTAATTGATACCAAGCTGAGATCTGATGCTTTCACGGATGCTGGTCATCGAAGCGTTGCAAGCCTTGGTGAGAATGATGTAGTCAATTTCGATGTCTTTCAAAACAGTGGGAAGGTACGTACAAGCGCATACCCACTTAAGGCACCATTTATAGCTGCGTGCTAAGGTGGTAAACAACCTGGTCCAACCTTGATGAATTTTGAATGAGGGTATGAAAACAGTGTTGCTCTTCAGCCCTGTCGAGAGCATGGGTGAAAGTATAGCTCAGTACGCTTAAGTCTGAATTTGTGGAGATCGTATCACTTTAATGAGCATGATCTGCTAAATCGAAGAGACAATGTGATGTCAGGTTCAAAGATCTACATCACAATGCAGCCCAGGCCAAACATTGCTCTTTCCACAGCAGTTCTGACTTCAAACCAATCCGCCCGTCTCTCCGCAAACTCTAGCACCTCTTCTGCTCTGAAAATGCCATAGTATTTGTCCTGATCTGCGATAATCGAAGCCAACTCTTTAGGATAATGCTTTGCATCTATCAGATAAATCTGCGCCAGTTCCCGAAGTGCGGCGAAATACGGGGTCAACGCTTTGTTCTTGAGGGTGACGATGTAGGAGTAGTAGTGGGTCGTGTCACTGACAGAAGCATATTAGCATTGCAGAGGCCAGAATGAAGCCGGAATGTGGGCCGAGTAGAAAGCAACGTACCTAATGAGCTTAATAGATCCATCAACACTGACCCTCTGCCGCTTCAGATGCTTACACAGCGCCTGAAACAACCGAACACCGACCTCCTGGTTGAACACTTCGAGCATATTCTTATCCGTACTGCCGACAAGCATACTCGTATGGCTGCTCACGATATCTACGACTTTCTTCGCGGTCTCTGTCGGCCCCATGTCAAAGTCAACGGCACCCCCCTGTTTCCCATTCGCCGTAGGCGCTGCACCAGGATTAAATGTTGCTGCACCTGGAGGTTGGGTGGTTGCGCAGATAAACTCGACTTCGTCGATCAGAACGTCAATGCCCTTGTTTAGGCCAGCAGCAACACGCTCGTCCAGCATCTGCTCGAAGCGCTTCTTCTCGTTAACCGCCGGGCTGAGAAAGTCATCTCGATCAACCAGCTTCGCAGCTGCGAGTTCTTGGAGGAAGAAGACGTCAATCATTTGCTGAATCAGATCGCCAACGTTCACCAGTTCGAGGAACGTCACAAGCGGCTCCACTCCTTTACCGCCCTGGTCACGGCTGTGCTCTGCGACAGTCCGAGGATCGTAATCGGAGAGATGATTGACAGCCTTGTCGAAACCAGTCTTGATATGTCGCGTGCCGAGTATCTGTAGCAGCGCTACGAAAATAGCTTCGCACTGTTCACGTGCCTCCTCTCCCGATTGACCGCCCATCTTGACGAGCAGAGCTGCGCGTTCGAGCGAGGATTTAGCAGCGTGAGTTAGATTGAGCGCGATTTCGATGCTGAAGAGACCTGCTAAACCTGCAAGGCGGGTCGACATGATTGCTGCCTTTGCCGCAAGCTCATTCGTCGGCGCTTCAGATCCTGGCTTTGGCGATATGCGGCCCGCACCAGGAACCGGGGTCGATGATCTTGATGGAGGCTCGAGTGTATCGCTGTTTGAAATTGCGGTCGTAGGTGTGATCACGCTTGAATGGGTCTTGCTGGTGGCGAATGAAAAGGGCGATGATATGGGAATAGTAGGCAGCACATTGACGGGCATCATGACGACTTTCTTAAAACTGCTGAGGAAATCATTCTTCACGGCTTGCCGGTTGACATTGGACATGTAGAAGGACTCGTTGCTCGCCTCTTCGTCTTTCAGCCGCTTCTCCCATGCGTCAACTTCGGCATTGCTCTTGCTCTTAAAGAAGTCAATTTCCTCGTTCAGATACAGATCGGCGTGCGGCTCGAAGCAACGCGTTACCACTTGCTTGACCTGCTCGGGGAAATCTGGCTTTGAAGCTTTCGCCGGTTGTAAGCTGTTTGCAAACTGCAGGCCCTGCTCCAACAGGCTAGCAACAGCTTTGAGATATGATTCAATGTTCTTGCCGTGTGCTTCGTCGAGTACAGTGGTAATGTATTCGGAGATAATATCTTCACCAACACGCTCAACGAACGGGAGGAGCACGTCCACTGTTGGCGGGAAAACTCGGTCGATAACTGCGGCTTGCTCGTTCAATGACATCGACAGACTGCGGAAGAACTCATATGATGGACCAGGTGAGATACCTCCTATCGGAGCATCTCGTATGCAGTCCAGTGGATTACCAAGTCTGTCTTTGTGCACCATCAGAGTGTGGTTCTGAATGTAGATATCGATCCCACCAGCACCCCCGTTGAGCGTGACAAGCACATGTGCATATCTCCGCATCCGGCCATCGTAGTCTTGCGCTTCATACCCCTGCTCGAATTCCCTGAGAACCGCGTTCTCAAAAATGCTAGTCATGGACTCCAGACGCTCTTCTCTCGTATACCACCCATCTGCATAGTCGCTCTTTGCAAATATTTCCAGCTGTGCCAGCATTTGCGCCTGCTGCTCTGGATCTCTGTATGTTTGAAATAACACAGGATCCGTGTGGCTTGTCGACCTCGCCATATCAAAGTAGAAAGGCGCAAGCGCTCCGTAAACCTTCCCATACTCTTGTCTCGCAGCGCCACGCAGCGACCTGACCTTCGACAGAACCTTCAATGCCACCATGGGATCCCGATACGCAGGTTGTGGTGCACTCGGCGTCCCATTTGTGCCCATCGTAATGTTCTCGAATCCACTGCTTAGACTCTCCTTCCTCGCTCGTGCAAGCTTAACCTGCCTCTCCTTCTCAACGCTCGCCCTCTGCCGTTCTCTCTCCTCCTCAAAGCCCGCATCAAAAAGTGTCGTAATCCCACCTCCTCTTCCAGACACACCGCTCGCACTACTGAGACTCGCAACCACACTGCCATTGGCAGCAGCAGCAGCAGCAGCAGGCGGTCCTGGTCCTCTCCCCATGCGTCTCATCATCTCCTCAGCCCGCTTCCTCGCCTCCGCCTCATCCCACACCCCCATACTCTGCAGCCTCTTCACCCACCGACTGTCATCGTACACCATCTCGCGCATACGCTTGCTCGTGCACGCGAACCGCATCAGCTCCTGCATGGGCAAGTAGTCCAGCACCAGCTCGATGAGCTCGGCGGGTAGCACGGGCTTGCCATTTGCAGCAACAGAGGGCGTTATGATCTGTGTGGCTTTGAGGGACGCGAGGACGGCGGAATGGCGAGGGTTTGCGGCGACGCTTTGCGGTCTGCTGGCAGATCGTGAGGAGGAATTGGGGGTGCTGGATCGGGGACCGCCGGGGCCTACAGAGGCCCGTTTGAAATTTGACATGTTGAGGGAAGCAAGGGAGTAATTGTTCAGGGTGCTAGATGCATTCTTTGTGGGTTGGTGAGCCGCACCCGCGGCGATTAATTCGAGAGGCGAGAGGATTGGGCGACGTGGATGTGAAGAAACGCGAAGTGGATGCATGTGGGTCCGCCACGGCGGGTCTGGGGTAAGGGCTTACTCTATGCTCTGATGCGAGATGATGTTTGTTTGTAAACAAATGTTTTTGAACATGAATTTTTATTTCTCAAGCGTGAAAAGGGTTTCTAGAATCACTGTCACACTGGATTTATTTGGGTTACGAATTCACGTTCAGCTACTTCATCAAACTTCACGCGGATAGTACGAAGACCACGTTCATATATGCAGCGCTTCGTATTACTCATCGCTAGGATATTTACGGATTATATATTCAGATCAGTCGTCAGGATATGAAGCAAATGGAGCTGCAACGTCCATTGGTCTCATGGTACCACTTCCACACACTCTCTATATTGTTTCCTACAGCATCGCCAACACTCCCACCATAGCAGCACCCAAGCCCACACCAATGGTAGCCGCCGCACCAGTAGATTGCGACGCTGCGCTCGCTGAAGTCGAGGATTCGCTGCTCGATGCTGATGCCGCGCTTGCACTTGTACTAGCAGAACTCGAGCTTGAGCCGGTCGTGGAAGAGTGAGTCGCGCTCGAAGAGCCACTCTTCGAGGTTCCTGTGCTGCTTGCACTAGACGTGCAAGATGCACTTGTAGGGAGGTTGACTTTGAAGGGCTTGCAGATGTTGTCGGCGAACTGGATCGTTTCTGCGCGCACAACCGTTAGTGACTGGAAACGGTCTGTGAAGATTGCAAGGGAAGCACGCACTGTCTATATCAGCCTGCTGACACGTCTTGGAGACACAGCAGGCCAGGCCAGAGATGAGGGTAGAGTTGTGGCAGATGCAGCTTGCGTCGATACTGCCGCAGCCAGATTGAGCGATGCTGTTACCCACGCATGCTTTCTGGTGTTGGGTTAGTTAATTCACTCTTCTGGACCAGGTCCTTTACAAAATTTCATGCGAGAAGTACATACTGAACAGTCAGGCAAGCTCGATGTGTCGACTTGAGCCAGCGCAACTGCGACAAAGCTCGCCACCGCGGTCAAGAGATAGAATCGCATGGTGTCGATCCGCGGTTGTAATTTAGTTGAGGAGTTTGGCAAGCAGTGGCTGTTACAACCGGTTCACGATGAGAGAGGAAGAGGAGCCCAATTGAGGTTGAATGAGAGTGAGGAAAGGAAAGAGAAGGTGCAGAGCATCGCGGAATGCTTCAGATAGATGGTTGTGCCTGCTTCAATACCTTCCTTTAGTACCGCGGAGTGGTGCAGGGCCAATGGGAGGTCTAGATGCAAAAAGCGGGGCCTCGCAGCCGCCCACTTTTAGCGCCGATTCGGACCAGACGACTCGTGGACTGTTCCTGAGCAATGCCAGTGGTGCAAAGAGATTGGGAAGTGCTATGAGGCTCAAACGAGTGCTATGAGGCTCAAGCGATTGTCATTGCACAGACAAGTCGAACAGGACATGCGGAATTGCCGAATCCATTTTCAACTTCCTTAGGCTTCATGGGACTTTTGGCCCCCAATTCCATGCTTCATTACTCGTCCTGCCTCCCAGCCTTGTCCCGTCCGTTCGGGAGCAAATCATACATTGTGGACGAGTTCGGGGTGCATGTTGGAGCAATAACTACGGAGTATAGATCTCGTATTCTGCATTCGAGTGGCACTCTGGTTGGTCTTCTACGACGACACAAGGCTGAAGTTCGGTAGGGTTACCTAAAGCAGATTAAGTGAATTCCATTTATTCCTCGAGTCACCGGGCAGTTAGCTAATGACCAATATAGAACGCTTACGTGGACGTAGTAGCGATGACTGTTCTAAGATGTCGTCTGGTGTCGGGTGGGTAGTAGATTTCCAGGAAACTTCTTCTAGAGCCTCATTCTATATTCCCGAAGCTAACAATCAGCCATAAAAGCTACTTCTATACCTGCGGCTAAATCGCACGAATTAGGGAATGTGTGGACGGTGTGCATTATTAGTGATGCACCAGGGAAAACCCGGCGCCAATGAGAGATCTACAATCCTCAGCCCGACGACCCCATGCGAGTTGCGGACAGCGCGGAGCAGTATTGCATTTCTAGCTTTCCTTCCTTCATGCTAGGGCAAATCCCGTATCGTTAACATTTGATACGGTGCAACCAAAAGCCGCCGCCTTTTCCGTCATTTTCATGGCGTAAAGCGATTGGTTTTGCGCAAGGCTGGATCCTTCCAACCTGTGCAATGTATTTGAATCACAGCGACCCAAGTCTGCCCATGTTACGACTCTCCCACATTGGATTCAGTTCTTTATACATGAAATCACTCTTGCGATATTGAAAGACGATTCTTTCCTGATGGAGCGAGAAAGAAACCTAATGGGTCGCTATGGGCGGCTTGATAGTTCGGACGCCCAAGAAGCTGCAACTCAAGCCTCAAACGAGAGCTACACTCACATACGTGATGCTCCCCTTACTCCAGCCCAGGACGACGAAGGAGTATCGGACGGTCCAAGACCAACAGATCAGAGCCATCAGCTTGCTCCCGAAGAGTCTTTACTCGGTTCCCGCACCAGCCTCGAGATGCAAAAACAAGACGAAAAGAATTCGACCTTTCCACCAGATCCGATTCCAAGCATATTCAGTTGGCATGGCTGGCTGCTTGAATGCGGTAGCCTTTTTATCGCCTTCGCATCTCTTGCCGGACTCAGCGGCCTTCTTGCCTATTATGATGAGAAGGTCGAACCGAAATTCTCTTTGGATGTCACTCTCAACACACTGGTTTCTATCGTGTCAACCGTTTTTGCCTTTAGTCTAGAGGCCCCAGTAGCGACGATGCTCGGCCAGATGGCCTGGACCTTGTTGAAGCGGAGGACACGTTCACTAGAAGAGGTCTGCGTTTATGATGATGCGAGTCGGGGCCCCACTGGCAGTATTAGGCTGCTAATTCGAACCAAATTCTTGTGAGTAATATGTTTCCATTCACTCAGCACTACAGCACCAGTCACTCTGCGTATTTCGAAGAAGACAGCTGATTCTCTTAAAGGCATGTCTCCGCGATCGGTGCCGTCGTCACTTTACTGACATTGTTCCTTGACCCATTCTTCCAACAAACACTGAAATATGACTACCGGCCAATCATTGACGATAGTATGCACAGCGAAGCGCTTGCAGCATATCAGTATAACGGAAGTGCCAATTCAGATCTGTGGAATATGATATCGCCAGATTCGGGATGTAAGCAATTCATCTTGAGAAATAATGATATATATGTACTTACTCATGCTGCAGTTGGTGCTATCCCATATAATCTAAGAGCAGCCATCTATGATGGCCTGACGTCCTCCAACCAGCTGTCGCTTCCTTATCCATACTCCAATTGTCCCACAGGCAACTGCACATGGGATCCATTTGGGACTCTTGCGGTGAATGTGAATTGCTCGAATATCACGTCAAGCGTCAAAATCGATTGCTCCAATGAAAATACAGCGAATCAAGCTTGCACTTTCAAAGGCAACGACGACTATCTTATGGCCACGATGCTCAATGGCTCAACACCTACAACATGGATGGTGCTGGGCTCGGCAATGTGCGTGCAAGGAAACATGAACGCACTCTGTGGAACTGCCAGTGCGCCCTTGGGCATGGTACATTGGGTAAGAGTGACTGGAGTCTCTGGAGATATATTGGGCGACTCGCTCCAACCGAACACAGGCTTCGAAGCATCTCGATGTCTATTTTACACCGCGGTCAATGAAATCCAGCCCGTGGTCCAGAACGGCACATATTCCGAGCAATTTATTCAAGAATACCACTTGGCGGAGAACTCAAGCCTCAGTTACTTCAACAACGACGATAAATTTTCGAACTCGAGCGACATCCCAAAAGGATACAACAAGCCGCTTTACCATGTCCACAATCCTTACGACACAAGTGATATCATTTTTAAACCACCTTTCGCAGGAGGGTCTCCGAACCTTCACGACAACTTCTCGATCGATGGGACCGCATTCTGGGACCTGGTCAGTCCTTTCGACGGAAGGGAAGGACTGAGTATGATTGGGGGAACTCTCAACACTGATCTACCCGACCCGAATGACCTTTTCCGATCCTCCGGCGCAAGTATTACTCTTATGCTCTGGGAGAGTCCTGATATAACCGTTACCATGAAAAACGTCGCTCACTATATGACGAATGCGCTGCGAAACAACGACACTCTGCTTTTGCAAAACGAATCGCACAATTCGACAATTCTCGCACCAGACCAGGTCGTCAGCGGTCGCGTTAATACAATGGCACCATTTGTCGTCGTTCGCTGGGCCTGGCTTACTCTTCCGCTAGTCTCACTATTACTTGCTGGCGTCTTCATTGCCTCCGGCATCCTGATGACATACCGAAGCAGAGTCGGTCTGTGGAAGTCGAACCCGCTGACCCTCTTTTTCCAAGCTCGGCCAAAGCCGACGGAGGATTCTGAGAGTCTTCTTGGTACACGAACGTTTGGTTCCGCAGATGCTATGGAAGACGAAGCCCACCAGTATGAAGCTCGGGTTTTGCCGGGTGACGGTCTAGGCATTCAAATATGGCGAAGAGAGGCGGCTACATCTTCTCAGGCAACGTGATAATAGTCGGCGCGTAGAAGGCCATATGGTCGGGAAATTCTTCCTCGTGCTCCTTGCTCTCGTTTGGCAGCTGGGCTGCGTTGCTTCTAATCATGATGGATCTGATTGCGGCTTCTCCATTTTCAATTCATACTGAGGGCGCTTATGGCGCAGGCCGAGACTGAGCAAACATTTCGGCGTCAGAACGTAACAACAGGAAGGCGACACGGTGCAAAGAGCCCGAAAATTCTGAGCTGCGAACTCGGGGAGTGGCCCCCGTTCGATGTCGAAGGCAAAGAGATAGCAGCGTACGACTTCACGAAAACGCTGCTCCTATAACCTGGGTCGAATGTTTGCACAAACTGAGCATAATTTATCCTCTTTTGGCGGCTTCCCGTCACACTGTGAAACGTCTATCAAACTTGCTAGAGCAGTATTGAAATCCTATCAAACCACCACTCAGCCTCTCAGTCTCCGGAGATACAGGCGGAGTCGAGTACGGAGTCCTCCCCCTTTCGCGAGATACGACCTTTAGAATACGCTCGGGCCCTATTTTACAGCTAATTAGCTAGTAGTACTCGGACCTTCGCTATTTACCTTATTATAAAAGATTTAAACCTTACTACTACTAAATATTCTAAATATTTTGAACTTAGTATTAAGGTTTTAGAACTTTATGTACTTATTTTCTACTATACTACTATTAATACGTTATATAATATTTTAAACTATAGTTAGTTGCTTTAAAAATACGTAGATTTTTAAAGATTTTTAGATTCTTCAGCCTTCTATAGCCGTACATAGATTAATATCGTAAGTTATTCAATAATTAGCTAACTAAACCGATAGCGTTACATACTAACCTTAGAAATTAATACGCGGCGTAAATTTGACCCAGAACGCGGAGACCTGGTCAAGCGAAATAGGGAGGACTCCGTACTCGACTCCGCCTGTAGCTCACCCAACCTGAATATAGGCGGAAAGTACCGTTTCTGACCTTGAAATGGCAAACCAATAAAATCAATGTGTGTCACCACAGGCACTGCACTCAGAATTCGCAGACGGCGGAATCGTCGCATATTTAGTTTCGCTTCAGCCTCACAGTTGATCTTTGGTGCGGCCGGGCCGTGGCTAGGGCGCCGCTTTTCAATTGGAATACATGTAGTGTCAGCCCGAGCAGCTGATATAACCACCTCATCATACATGTAGTCGAGGATGCGACAAGATATCGTTCCGCACTGGTTACTACGTAGCTGTCAGCTCATATCTGACCACAGTGGGCGAATACCTGCTAAGACATTTCTACCAGGCGTCTTACCATGTGACATCTTCATCGAGCGCACCCCGAGCGAGATTCCCACAGCCTGGGCAGGGGTTTTCGAAGCCGAAGGAGCGTTTGAATACCATACTCATTGCCACTCTCTGCCCTGGGAAGAAGCTAGTCTCCCAGTCATCGGAGAGATCGATGTCCCTTCTGGTACCCATGTCTTGAATAACAAAGTCGCCTCGTTCGATCATTTCAGCGCCGACACCGGTAGACTTAAAGTTGACTTTCAAGACCGCTGTTAGAGCCTCGGCAGACCTGACAAATTCGAGATGGAAGGGACTGTGCCTCCCAAGCGCATCGATCATATACACCGGCTCCTGGTTGCCTCCAACTTGGCGCGGTATAGAGCGGATATACTGTTGAATGTCGTATATGGCACTGAATACCTGTAGATTTAGACTAATGATCTTACCGCTAGCCTCGAGCAAGCGTCTCCCTTGATCAATATTCTCTGACAACTTGCTCAGGCAATCGTTCGAGAATTGAACGATGAGCCCGGCAAGGGTCTTCTGCTGTTGATTCCGCCTTTTCTCGCGAATGGTCGCCGCATTTATCTGGACTGCAGACAGCAGAAACTCGATCGAGCTTATGTGTCCCTGGATTTGAGCCCTGAAGCTCTCCAAGTCCTCCTTTTTGCATGTCACCCATTTTATTTTCGCCCAGCTATCCTTTATCCTGGATCCCGAACCGCCCTTCCTCAGACGCGGCTGGTATTTCTGTATGGTTCTCCAGAAGTCGTCAATCGTTCTTTGACACTGCGCAGCAGCTTGTTGTAGTGCTAGTAATTCCGCATGTTGCGATTCTTCGAGTTCGAGTCGCTGAACGCGGAGCAGTGCGTCCTGCAGAGTCTCGAGTTGGTTGAGAAGGCTGCGGAAGACTGCTCCGGAATTTGAGGATTCTCGGAGGGCGTCGACAAACTGTTTTAACTAGGTCAATCGCGGCGATGAAATCGCCGACAGAGAAGCCAAAGCCAACGGACATCGCGTCAACTACTCGCCACCATAAGGACGGATACAAAGGAATTTGTGCTCAAGTAGGAGAGAATTAGAAATGCGCGAGGCTGAGATTCCCCTCGTTGTTGGCGACGCTGCACCTGCATGGGTGAAATGACGAATGGGGACTTCGATTCAAGCACCTGCAGAAGAACAGAGCAACATGCGCAGAAGACAATCTCTGGAAGACAAACTTATGAAACTACTCAAACCAAACAACAGGGCATCACTTCTGACTATGAGAATATCAACAACACTTGGAATAACGCTGGATAGACTTTCGATACTTGAAATATCGGCTCCGTATATACAATCGGATGTACTCTAGCTTTTTACGATTGGACCTACACTTGTGACGTGCACCGTGAAAGGATAGGTAGGAACTGACAATTTGAAGCTGTGGCATGTGGTCGTCAACCTTCTGTTGGAATATCATGGTCTCGTCTCAAACAAGCGACGACGAATCTGATCTTTTCAAGCGAGGGTGCGGGTCGAGACTCTCCGCCAATCACGTGTGTGGTGTGAGATGGAGGTCAAGGTCCGAGGGCTTTAAACATATTTTTCATCGAAAGCTTCAGGAGTCAATTACTACAGACTTTCCAAGTATCAACTTTCAATTGACTCTCCGAATTCAAATCCACCATGCCAGACGACAAGAACAACCGCAAGCTCGACTCCGCCAGCAAGGCGATGTTTGAGGAGGGCATCAAGGCCCGCCGCGAGGTCCTCGGCGATGCTCACGTCGACCGCTCGCTCCGCAATGCCACCGAATTCAGTCTGCCGATTCAACAGCTCGCCACCGAAGTAGGCTGGGGAGTCATCTGGACGCGTCCTGGGATTTCTCGCAAGACTCGATCGTACATGAACATTGGAATGCTGTGTGCGCTGGGGAAGAGTCACGAGCTGGGCGTGCACGTGAGAGGTGCAGTTCGGAACGGACTCACTGAGGAGGAGATCCAGGAGGCGCTGCTGCATGCGACTGTCTATTCGGGCTTTCCGGCCGGCTTGGAAGCGTTTAGGGTTGCAGGGCAGGTGTTGGAGGAGATGAAGAAGAGTGGTGAGCTGCGGCCCAAGGCAAAGCTGTGAGGGATATCCGCAAATGGTGGGGGTTCGAGGGATTGGGGACTCAGATCGAGATAGTGGGAGTCATTTTCATGGAGATTACAAAGAAGGGTGCCAAATGAACAACCACGCCGGTGGTGAATCAATGACAATTGCTATCTTTGCGGCATTTTGTCGGCATTCAGCTTTCCATCTCTTCTTGCTCCGGGGACATACGATAGAGATCTGTGCAAGGATCGCTGCTGCAAGCAACCAACGCCACAACGCAATGACCACGATTCCTGACCGGCCTTCCCAATTGATTCATGATTGTTCTGACTTGATTAATCTACGTAATTCACCACTTTTTACACCCATTCCCCAACGCAAACGAGCGCTCCCCCAACAGGCAGATGAGAGAAGATAGAGGCGCCTCCCTTGGCTGTCTGCAGTGCTGCACCGCCTCGCGCCTTATTTCCACAGCTCGAGCACAAATGGTGCTGCCTCAGGAATGCGCCTATCAGGCAAAGGAGACCGTGAGTCACATCGAAAGTGACTTGGGCATCTCTGTTCGAGGCCTTTGGGCACTCAACTCCACTTCCGTCCGGTCAGCAGTTGTATTTCGAATTGTCCACCGAGGACCCTGTATCTGTTGTTGCTTCGTAAGTCATTACGTGGAGTGCACGCCAGGGTCTTTCAGCTGGTGAACTGTCGCTCGACATGGGCGCTTAGAGCCTCATTCCTCGGCTTCGGACATCTCACCCAGGCAGCACGAGCAGAGAAGCAAAACGGAGAGATTTCGAACTTCACCGCACCTCTCAGAGTGCGCGACTGCGGGATTAAAGTAAGGGTGGGTTACGACCGAGAGCGGCCGCCAGCCCGCTCGTGATTTTTAGAGGTGAGGCGGTGCACTGCTCGACGCAGCCTCATATTTCGATAGTGTGAAACGGAACACCTTCCAATTCGACCTGCCACAACAGTACAACCACGATCCCCCAGCACTCCTCAAAGGGCTGCAGACGGCCAGGAACGCGGTCATAACGTCCCTGTCACGCTGTAATTCCGGCAGAAAGCAATCGTGCTTGCTAGAATGGTACCTGGGCTTGTGCAAGGCAGAGCTGCCACTAATGCAGGACAGGTTAGACGAGGCTGTGCGTTTTCAGCTTCCACCACCAATCAGCGAAAATTCCACCACATTTCCTATCGTGAATGGCTTGGTCAAATCGGTGTGGTACTATGTCCTGCAGCAGTGGCTGTGACGTCTTTGCTCCCTGTGCGGCCGTTTCAAAGCCAGCAGCCGGCGCGGACGCTTCTGCGTTAGGGCGTCTTTGATACGTCCAAATCTGACGCCACATCTCATCCAGTTGCCTTGCCAGCAATTTTCCCTCATCGCAAATGCTGAGCATGCCAACGCGCTAATAGTTACGGCCTTTTGGCTTGCGGCGCATGCTGGAGATTGTCTATCCATCCCGAGTCCCCCGGTGAGCTTGATGGGCGAGACCGAGGACCGAAAGGTCAGGGTTTGGGGGCCTCTTTTTGGACCTTTTTGTCGTGTGTGTCATAAGTCCAAGGCAGCGAGGCGCTGCAATTGGTTTCTTAAAGGCGTTGCCTGATTGTCCCCTGCTCGCCCTCTCTCCGCCCTAGTCTGTCATGAGGCCGCTCAGGATTCAAATAGTATTGTACTTCGCCTGCTTTGTGCCTTCTTCAATCAACAGACCAAGCCTTCGAACAGTCTTAAAAGCCTCGCAAGCCACTTTGCACTACCTGACTCCTTTTATTCCTACATCTGAGACACAAGACCAAGCAGACATCAATCCAAACAATGTCGGTTACGAAATCAAACTCCTTCTTCACGATTGTGTTGAACGACACGAAGCCAAACAACTTCAACGACGAACGGAAAGCGGCCACACTGATATACATCAAAGGAACGCGGCCAGCACCAATGAAAGGGGGGCCATCAAAAGCAGGAGTTGACGATGATGATGATGACCAGAAGACCGGAGGAAATTAGATGAAGAGAAAATGTTCGTCGTCGAGATGATGAGCGTTGGAGAATGGTGTTGATGGTTACCTCATAGGGCAATGACTCGCTCGCAGCTCGGAGATCCCAGCAGCGACATTCATTCCGAGTCACCAAAAAAATATCCCGGACACCAAACGACGAGACGACCAAAAATTCAACGACCAAAAAAATTCGATTCTTTTCGTTGACGATGCTGCCACTCTGACAGAACGCAGAGTGGCTCATCGCCGACTCCAGCAACACATTTTGGATAGACGGCATCCTGTCACCGGTCAACCGCACTGTCTCTGCCTCAAGGCAGCAAGCGCACGGCCTTGCTTTCCCTACAACATTGCATAGCGAGGCGTTCACGGTCTGCACTTCTCTCATCCAGTGGCAGGCAGGCCTTGCATCGCTTCTCATGTTTGGGATGTACGGAGTACTTGGGTCATCATAGAGTAGAAGGATTGGGTTGTCTTTCGCCCCGGCTCGTCTCGCGGCGCAGCGACGGTTATGGCATTGGGTACTGCTGGCGTTGGTGGAGCATTGGACTTTGATTGCATGATTGAAGGAGGAACGAAGACTGTACGATCAGATTGTCAGACATAGAACAAGGGCAGAATGATATGATTATGAGAGATGAAGAAGACGACAAGGAGGAGAAGTCAACGTTCCAAGATTGAAACTCGGGTTTTAGGTAGAAATGCATTGGGATAGGAGGTAGGATTCGCATCCAATGAAAACGGCTGAATGCCAGCGCACTCCTCTCCACAAAAATGACTCGCACGTGGACATTTTAGGTCTCCTTAGTCCCCATCTCGCGCCTCCGCGCCGTCTCACTCACCTACCTCTTCCCTCGTCCGAAGCCGTCGACACAATTTTCACGATCCCCACATGCCTCCATCAATCCTTTCTCTTGCACGTGTAGCGATCGCCGACCCCTTCGATGCTAATGTGGCCTTTGCGGCCCGCAACCGCTCGATGACTTGCGCCCAGGGCTCCGCTCCCAGGACACCCGCAGGCTATTACGAAATGAATTGCCGGATGGAGCATCGCGCTCCTACATCGCAACGAATCTTGCACCTAAGCTGTCCAGGACGCTGTCAGTGTTGGCAGGAGGGGAATGTTTCATGTCATCTCGCGTGTAACTGCGTCAGTGAGGTGGAAATTCCAAGCAATGGCGCGAGGCGAGCTGGTCACGTTGGAGTAGTGGCTCCTGGCGATTGAAGCCCGCGGAGTTGAAGACGTGATACAAGTACCTGGGTAGGCGATCGTCGTGTTCAGCTTTCGTTTTTCTTGTATATGCGAGTCTCGCGTCATTCCTAGAGTAATTGTCGTTGTTCTGCGCTCCCTTTGTTCTCGTATACTCAACCTCCTTCTCATCTCACTATCAACCTTCAAGACGGATCAGACA
Source organism: Rhizodiscina lignyota (assembly GCA_010015805.1). NCBI lineage: Eukaryota > Fungi > Ascomycota > Dothideomycetes > Aulographales > Rhizodiscinaceae > Rhizodiscina > Rhizodiscina lignyota. The sequence continues at coordinate 918,282 of ML978126.1, forward strand.
CCTTTATTACCAAAGCACGGGAGGACATCAGGCACTATGGGAAGCGGAGGTGACAGCGCCGTCACCCACACTGGTCGTGGAGGTGCTGGTAAGCAATTGACTCTAGTTGGCATTCCATCTGACCATGATTGTCTTTGTTGCGCTTCCACGAACCTCCCCAGACCATCGAAATTTGGGACGGCGCAAATCACATTTGCGCTAATCGCTGTCCTAAGACTTTCCATAAATTTACGCGCTTCGAAATTGACGATTGTCTCATAGGAAACATAAAACCCAAGTCTCCCTCGATCAAGCCCATCGACCTCTCCACTCCCACCCTCAAGCAATCAACCTACACAACGGGCCGTGGTGGAACTGGCAACATGGCGCGTAACGACCCGGATCATCCAGAGATTGCCCGCGCGGCGCAAGACGTCGAGGCACCTCGTGCGACAGGAAAGACTAGCACCGAAGCCAACTTCCATGTTGGCAGAGGCGGCGCGGCGAATGTGGTGAGGAGCAGTGAGGACAGCGGCGCGACCCAGAGGAGTGGAAGCAAGGAGAGGGCAGCACATCTGGTGGATAAAGGGAAGGAGATGCTTGGTCTGAAGAAATAGAGGTCGTCTACCTCCGCGCAGAACAGAATGTCTCGATTAAGCTTGGAGTCGGAGTTTGGACACGGGCAGATGGGAGTGCCAAACGTTTCGGCCCTGAGCATTTCGGTTCTCGTCACTGTTTTTGGTGACAAAAGCAGCTCCCCTGTCGTCGCCCTTAAGCTGGACGATTTTTCCGTCTCGTTTCTGTTTTGGAATCGGTAATAGCAACGAATTTGACACTTGAATCTATCGAAAGCTCGGCAATTCCGATGATCCCAAAATACATCTGTCAAAGCTCATCGGACAATTTCAGCAGCGGGGAGTGCGGTGCTGCGTACCCTGCATTTGTTCAATGCTTGACTCGCTCCCACGCAAGACGTCACTTCAAACAGAGTGCTGAGAGGCTTGCCAAATGCATGTCATCCATTATCATGAAACTCCAGCCGAAACTACACGCTTGAATCAGTTTTGAATCGATAGTGGCACCGCCCCAGCCACATTCTCTCATCTCCACTTTCTGCTCCAGCCCCGTGCTCGCGCCCATGCACGTCAGCTGCGCTGCCAGAAAACTTGCGCGCAAGTCCATGGAACCTGCTCAGCCTCGTCTGCAATTTGAACCACCCACCCTCTTGATCTTGCGGACGCTCCCGAGGTCTCGGCCGCAGTTGCACTCCTGGCAAGTTCAAAAGCTTCCTTCCGTCTCTTCTTTCCTGCTGTGCCTCTTCTCTTGTCCTCAGGCTTCAACTCTCTTCCGTTTTCGAGTGGCCAAGCACCCCACAGTTTTTGGATCTGCTCTTCCTGCAGACCCTTCCCCTCCGCCTAGCTCCAAAGATCGTCAGGTCCCGTTTCGTCCACTCACCTTTGCTGCTCGCGGCGCACGACAGAAGGATCTATCCTCTCCCGCAGCGGACAAACAATCCCAGGAACCTATTTTTAAGACGTCAAGCAAACATCGCACAACATGTGCCTCTTCAGCGTCCGTCGCGAGGAAGACTACGAACCGGTGCGCATTCGCGAGCGCCGTACACACGTTGTCCACCGAGACCGCGCTCCTTCAATCAGAGCGTCGCGCGTCTCAGTCCAATCGACACACAGGGAGAGGGACTCCGCATACAGAGTCCCTGCACCAACCGCTCTCGCTATTCCAGCTCCGCAGCCAGTCCCAGTCTTCATCAAGCCCCCGACTCCTCCACCAGCTGCCCAAGCGACAGAAGCGCACTACGTGACAGTCTCTCCACGGAGCAGCTCCGAGGATAGCTACTACAGGAGAGAAGTGAGAGTCGAGAGGGACTATAGCCCTGCGAGGAGCCATCACAGCCATAGGAGTCGGAGCAGAGATAATCGTGGCAAAGATGATCGGTACGAGTATCAATATGTAGATGCGCCGCCCAGAAGTAGGAGCAGGCACCGCAGCAGGAGCCGATACGAGGATGATTATGACATTGAGTATACGAGGACGAGGGAGAGGGATAGGAGATATTATGATTGAGTGGCTTGTCTTTCGACAAGGCTGAGAAGAGTTCGATTCTCATATTCGGAGGAACATTCATGAAATCTTTGTGTATGCTTCCGGATATGGATGGCTACTTATGACATGATTTACGACATGCTTTTCACGGATATAGGCGAGGTAATGATTTATTTTGGCTTCACGATGAGAAGTTGGTATTATTCTCGCGCTCATAGATACGTTTGGGAATAGTATTGCAAAACTTTATGCAATTACACAGATTCCACGTTCCGAGCTCTGCACCTTGAGCAAATAAAAATATAGTTTTGCTTGGCTGCCTCAGGCATTAAGTGAATTGTTGTCAGTATACGTCACACATCGTGATGATGCGCACGAGACATTTTCACGCGCAAACATGAAAATCACATTCCAACCACCAACAACGAAAAGCTTCAGCATGCGACCAACCACCTGCACACATCACAAATAACCTCCAATCCCGTCGTCTCTTCCGGCTCGCGTGTTCCGATCCGCTCGCGGGATCGAGAATGGGCTGAGACCATGTCCATCCGCCTCTTAATCCGCGACTGGCCCAGTCGCTCGATCGCGCTCGCGACCTCCTCGCACGCCCTCATATTCCGCAGCAGCGGTTCGACCACTGCAGAACCTGCAGCGCATAACTTCAATGCCTCGTCGACCTCTCTGCCCGGCAACGGCCCCTCCGCGTACAAGATCGCCGTCGAGTTCGCACCTCTCGACAAGGTGGAACTGGAGGATTACCGAAGCTTAAGCAGTCTGAGCGTATATGGGACACTTGGGCTGATCACTCTTCAAGGAGAAGTGTTTCTATGCGTCGTAAGTGCGGCGGCTAAGACTGCGGCGGTGAGGCCTGGAGAGACAGTGCAGAGGATAATTGCTGTCGAGTTCCACTGTCTAAGTAGCTCGAACTATGATCACATTCTTAACGATGAGATAAATCCATATCCTACAGATACGCTTGGAGACGATGGTTTCGAGTACGGGTCGGGCCAGGGCAAGAATCAGGGCGTGGTGGAACATCCTGCGATGGCGCTGAAGAAGCTGTTGAGCAGCGGGACGTTCTATTACAGCGCGGACTTTGATCTCACGAAGAGAATACAAGACCGAATGGCAGATGAGCATACGATTGCACTAGACAGTCTGGAGGGAGGCTTCCTATGGAACTCGTACATGATCCAGCCTCTCGTGGACTTTCGCTCGCGGCTGTCACAGCGAGAAAAAAGTGCACTGGACGCTTCGAAAATCCTCACATCTGCGATCAGAGGCTTTGCCTACACCATCAATATACCTGCCTCGTCTTCGCCTGCGCGGACTACCACTACTGGCCTTGCTTCGGCACTTACTCTTATCTCCCGCCTGTCGTGCAGAAGAGCTGGTACAAGGTTCAATAGCCGTGGTATTGACGACGACGGCAATGTCGCCAATTTCGTAGAGACGGAAACGATCTTCTGGTCTCCTTCCGGCATATGCTTCTCGTATGTTCAAGTACGCGGCAGCGTGCCAATCTTTTGGGAACAAGCAACTGGCTTGCTGCCAGGACAGCAGAAAATCACAGTCACACGCAGTGCGGAGGCGACGCAGCCGGCATTCGACAAGCACTTTGAAGGGCTGGAAGTCAGCTACGGGGCAGTTCACGTTGTCAATCTCCTTAGCCACGAGAAGCCGGGAGAAATAGACCTTGCGGAGCGATACCACTATCACATCAGGCACAGCGTACTCAACAGGCCCGAACGAGATGAGAAAGGCGACGTGGTTGAAACTAGGCACCAGATGCTCATGGAGACTGAATACGATTTCCATGCCGAAACGAAAGGACCAACTGGATACGAGGCGGCAAATGGCATCAGACGCTATATTCAGGATTCGGCGGATGGCTTTGCATATTTCCTATGTGAGGACGTAGAGGATCATCCCAGCTCCGGAGACAAGAAAGGTACCTATCTGATTAGAAGGCCCGTCCCAATTCTGCATCAGGAAGGTGTTTTCCGCACAAACTGTCTTGATTGCCTCGACCGCACCAATCTTGTCCAAACTATCGTTAGTCAGATGGCACTTGAGGAATTCCTCGGCCATCGCTCGGAACGTGGATCTCCAGATTTCTGGATGCGGCACTCAAGTCTATGGGCGGACAATGGCGATACTCTGAGCAAGATCTATGCAGGCACCGGCGCTCTGAAGAGCTCTTTTACGAGAAGTGGGAAGATGAGTCTTGCGGGTGCTCTTGCAGACGTGAGGAAGAGCGCTACAAGGGCTTACATTAACAATTTTGCGGATAAAGGGAGACAGAATACCATCGATATGCTTCTTGTGGGTGTTTTACTCAAAGCGAAGTGTGATAGAAATCTAACACAAACAGGGGAGATTAATCGAACAAAAACCGGTCCACCTTTTCGATCCAATCAATGACTACGTTCAGATGGAGCTCAACCGCCGAGCTGGAGAGTACTCATCCACATCCAACATCAACATCCTAGTTGCTACATTCAACCTTAATGGCAAAGCCGAAGGGTTGTCAGCAGATCTTTCTCCTTGGTTATGTCCGAAGCTTCCATCTTTGGCTCAAAAGACACCGGAAATTGTTGCCGTTGGGTTCCAGGAGATCGTTGAACTCAGTCCACAGCAGATCATGTCCACTGACCCAGCACCGCGACAAGCGTGGGAGCATGCAGTGGTGCAGACGCTGAACGAAAATGCGAAGCAAATGGGTGAAGAGGAGTATGTTCTGTTGAGAGGAGGCCAGCTCGTAGGCGCAAGCTTGAGCGTCTTTGTGAAGGCTGGTGCTCTCCCCGGCATTAAGAACGTGGAAGGAGCTGTCAAGAAAACGGGCTTGTCGGGAATGGCAGGTAATAAGGGAGCGGTAGCCATTCGTATGGAATACCGAAATACTTCGATTTGCCTGGTTACAGCGCATTTGGCTGCCGGATTCGCGAACTACGAGGAACGGAACCGAGATTATAAGACCATTAGCCACGGTCTACGGTTCCAAAGAAACAGATCTATTGAGGACCACGACACCGTGATCTGGCTCGGGGACTTCAATTACCGGATCGGCCTCAGCGATGATAAGGTGCGTCGGCTGATTGAGGTTGGTGATCTCGAGACGCTGTACAAAAATGACCAGCTCAACTTGCAAATGGTCTACGGTCTGACGTTTCCGTACTACTCGGAGGCCCGAATCACTTTCGACCCAACTTACAAGTACGACCTTGGAACAGACAATTACGACTCGAGCGACAAGCAACGCATTCCAGCATGGTGTGATCGCGTGCTGAGAAAGGGCGATAATCTGCGGCAGATTGCTTATGATGCTGCGCCATTGAAGTTTTCTGATCATAGACCTGTGTTTGCATCGTTTGAATGCACAATTAGCATCATAGACGAGAAGAGGAGAGAGAAGATGAATGCAGAAATTTACAAGATGAGGAAAGCGAGCCTTGGCGCTAGGAGCCGGATTGGTTCTTTGGTGTCTGATGGATTAGAAGATGAGGATGAGGATGAGGAAGAACTCCTTGGCTACGATCCCATCGAACCCGGCCTCCCACCCGCAAGCTCTGATAAAAGAAAGTGGTGGCTGGATAATGGATATCCGGCAAGGTCAACGGTGGTGCCTCCGAAGAACGGTATGGCGCCGAATCCGCATCGTCCTGCTAACCCTTTCACGCCCAGCTCAGAACCAGACTGGGTGCACGTTGAGCGAGATCTTGGTGCTCCACGGCTACCACCTCGGACAAACACAAGCAGCAGCGTTTCATCAACTGCGCCGTCTTCAAACGGCACGGTCGGACCACCTCGACAAATAGCAAGACGGAGGGTGCCTCCGCCTATGGACCCTTCAAAATCATTCACTCCTCCGCCGGACATTGGAAGACGTCCAATGTCGCAAATTGACAGCATTTCAGACGTGAGGCGATCTCAGCTCGACCGTTCAGACTCACGCGCATCGGTCCAATCCTTACCACTACGCCCATCTCTCCCGCCCAAACCATCCACAAACAACGGTATAGTCCCACCTCCCACACCAGGCCGCAAGCCTTCTCAGAAAGGAGCACCTGCAATCCCAAGGAAACCCCCCATGCTCAGCGCCCAAAGCACCGGCAACGCATCGCTCTTCTCACCAGCCGATGACGAAAGGAGATTGTCGTACGTTACTGCTGCAGAGAGTCTAACCCCGAGCATCTCGCGAGAATCTCGCCCAGATTCCCCGGCACAAACACCACAGCCTCCGCCGCCGAGACGAGGCGGAACGCCTCTCGCGGCTACAACGACGGCTTCTCCGCCGGGACCGCATAAGTTGCAGAAGACGCAAACTGCGTCGACGTTGTCGTCGGCTTCGACGGCTACGTTGGCGCCGGGTCCGGCACCGGGGAAGCTGAGGAAGACGCCGAGTCCGTCGAGACAAGGAAGGGGGAACGAGGCGGGTGTCATTCCGGCACTGCCCCCGAGGAGGGGAACGGGAGGTCCTGGAGCTGTGGGCAATGTGATGGATTTGGATGATGAAGGGGATAGAGAAGGGCTGAGGGATTGGGAGGTGCTACGGCCGGGACAGTGAGCTGGAACTGGGCTTTGTATGTTAGCGAAATGAAAGGCTTGGTTTGATTGGAAGACTTCATCACGTTGCTCCTAGAGCTGTCAGTGATACCCTGGTGTCGAAAACATGATCTCGTCAGAACTCACGGCCTACGATTCGCATATATCCCATGCAGGTGGAGAGATTTTGTGTCGGAAATTTGAATAATCTTTTCCCGGGCTGACTTGCCAAAGGTTTCATCATCATGGTGTTTAGTTGCTGATCAACAGCGCCCAAGACTAATGAACAGTAGCAATAGAGCGCAATGAAGCACAATCACTTGCAGAGATTTTCAGAGCAAAAAGGGGTTCGCCCTGCACATGCTACTAACACAGGCCCATGGAACCGTGGAAGTTTGTTTGTTGATCTCGGGAAAATACTGCATCTTCTACGTTTTATGTTGTGAGCATCCGCACCGCAGCGGTACATGTTACAGAAATTCAAGCACAAAGGGGGTCCTCGAGAACTCGAAATTTGAACTGGATACAGTTTTGACAGTACAGAAATCTCTTCAGACGGATATATTGTCACACTGTGCCTCCTAGTCACTCCGAAGACCCATGGGTGCAGCCTGTCACTCAATGTTGTTCTAATTAGCATTACCATGAAGATATCAGTTCGTTACTAGGCTCGCTCTTCTCATCCACCACCTTTCTCGCACCCTCCGCCCCGACGACTGGTAATCTCTTCACTCCCTTGTCGCTAAAGCTTTTCGGAACTGCTTTCGGATCCAACAGGCCCACCTGGACGAGCACGCTCGCCTGGTCCCAGTAGATGTGCTCGTGATACAGCTTGCCGCCTCTGATGCAGACTACACTCACGAGCGCAACCTCCACTGATTTGCCTGTCGGAGGAATATCAGGCAGCATCCACGGCACTTCTTGCGTGTGGTCGAAGGAGAATAGCATCTCGTCAACGACACGATCCGTGCCGATTGTACGTGAGAGCAGACGCACATTGGTAGATGGCGGGTTGTTGGGGATAAAGAATTCGTCGTAGAAGCGGTGCAAGTCGTCTTGTCCGATGCCGCCGGTCATCGTCGGGACGTGGTTGACGTACGGTCGCTCGATCATCGTGGCCATCGTCATGTCCGCGTCTTTCGCCTTGAACTCAACTGCATGACGTCAATATAAAGTCTTAACGGAGCAAGTGGCGCTCCAATGCGGTTGCATACGCTCGAGGTGATTCTCCCACACCTTCTCTAGCTCCACTTCCACCTGGAAGCCCTTCCTCACGGCCGCTAAACTCCTGGTCCACGCTAATCGTTCCGCGACTTTGTCGTACTCTTCAAGGTCGTGCTCCGCAAAGCCCGGCTCCACCTCTAGATACGTGTAGCTCGGATAAGAAAGGGTCGTTAACAACCCTCCCGTTCCTTTGCCGGGGCTCACTTTCTTCGTGACCGTCCGCCGCTTTCCCTGGATCCCCAGCATCTCCTTGTTGCGGGTCACACCGACCTCGTCGCCTGCCAGGTGCACAACGACGTGCATGTGCACTGGAAATGGCCGATGGGGGTCCGTGACCGCGGAGGGATAGTAGGCCACCAGCGCGCAGATCCTTGGCATATTGTGCCGAAACGTCTCCATGCAAACGGTCGCAGCATCTCCAAAGGCGACGATGGCAAAGTGCTCTCCCAAACTCATGTTCTTGTCCAAGCTCTTCAGCGTACTGACGTACTGCTGGCCCCCTTGGCCGTAAGGGAGAAAGGTCACGACGAAGCCTTCTTCGCGCCAGTGCCGGAGCGTGACCTGGTCGAACTCCTCTTCCGTGTCGACTTCGGCGGTGATGTAGACGTGACATGTCTTCGGGTCGTTGAACTTTGAAAGGAAGCCTCCTGTGCCGGCGGGTATGTTGAGCGGGACCTTGACCTCGACGGTTGCCATTGTGCCCGCTGTTCGTTTCTTGCGCATATGAAATCGGGAACTCAGGCAGGAGCTTAGGATATTGAATGGAGTGCAGGCATTCCACTCACAAGGTCACTGCGCAACTCGCAAACCTGCCGGGCTAAGAGAACCGATTGTCGGCATCCCACGTCATTGCGAACGAGGGGCAGGGATAGCTGATAAGATCGCGGGGAACCCTCTGGGTCCGCGTGGCCACTAAGGCGACCGTGCTATGGGTACGTGGCCACCTGGAGATGGGCACGTTAGCACCTGTGCACCAGGGTGGGGGTATCCGGCCTATTCTCGGCGAGATCGAGCTGTCAAACGAGTGGCAGTCTTGATTGGAAAGGCACGCTCCCACGCCTTTGGCCCTCACTCGAACTCTATTCTGACTTCATGTCTTTGGATCCTCCGTTTGCGACCTGGCATCAATGCAAACAACAGCCAGTCCTCTTAATCTAAGTTTTGCGGCCTCGTTGTACATCCCTTAGCGTTCTATGATAACTTTTTTTGAGGCACGCGACCTGTTTCCTATTTCATCTGCTGAGGCGTTCGCGATAATCCCGGTTCATGGGATTATTTCCATCTTCGTCAGTCATGAATGTGGACGATTACTTCGTCATTCTTATGATTTAGTGAAATAAGTGCACATTTGGCATTTGAATGCGTGACTCCGGATTTCTTGCATGTTCACCATCTCATGCTTTTCAGAAATGAAACCAGGTGCTTGGTATCTTGATAAATTAACTATGTACGCGAACTTCTAAAATCGTCGCCAAGAAAATCGTCATTTACGCTTAAACAATCCTCTGAACTTTCCTCTTATTGATATCACCTGTCCCTCCCGCTGTGCAGTCGTGCGACCCTCAGCAAGCTCCTCCAGTCCCTTGCTCGGGATCTCATAGCCCTTTCCAGTCCTCGCGTTCTGGACGTCTGGTATCCACGCCCACGAGAAGATGCTTCCAAAGGCCATGATCGCAGCGAAGATGATCAGGATGTATCCAAGGCCATTTGAATTCGGATCGGAGATCTTCCTCCCGTTTATGGAGATTGCAGGGAGAATGGCTTGGACGATGATGGAACCCAGTTTTCCGGAGGCAGCTGAGATACCGTGACAAGTACAGCGATAACGTGTTGGGAAAATCTCTGCAGGAAGGATGAAAGTGAGCGAGTTTGGGCCTGCAATTGGATCATTAGCGCTCGCGGACAGCAGCGGAATGAGGAAAATACTAACCGAGATTGAAGAAGAATTGGCACAGAGCGTACAAAAAGATGGTGAGGATAAAGGTCGACTTCTGGAACGTGCCGAGGAAGCTGCCTCCGGTAGCCGCGAGGATGATGGCCATGATGATGAACGACCAAGAGAGGCCTTTCTTGCGAGGGAAATAGTTGATGACCTTGATCAGGATCATGCTACCAAGAACAGAGCCAATGGATACTGTGATCAGTTGGTGCACAGCGTTGTCGTGCAGAACGTCGTAAATTGTGGCATTCGGCTTCGATGCATCAGCTTGCCACGCCAGAATGGTAGAGTTGTTGTGTGTCGTGATCGGCTTTGATTGCCAGAGCTTGGCAAGAGTGCGAGGGTTGTTGATTCCGAGTCTAGCAAGCCGTTAGTAGGTGCAGAGGATGACGAGGACGGTTACTGACCCATAAAAAGCAAAGTCCAATAGAAACCATGTTATGGAAGTCCCAGCTAGATACCTCCAGTTGCCCTCAACCAGAAAGTATTGCCTCAGATCCTTTACGGAGAAAGGCACTGGGAGCGCCTCGTCCGGGGGATCCTCAATTGCGCTAGTGGCGTCGCTGCCAGGTATTGAGAAACCATCCACTTCCTCCATCTCATCACCCTCGCCGAGTTCAATATCGCTGACGAGGCCGTAGTGTCCACGCGTCTCCTCCAAGGCACGTTTACTCTCGTTAGCCACATCCAGTGTGAAGCGTCCACTCTCGGGAATAGTCAAGCGGAAGAGGATTGCCACCAAAGCCGGAATGGCTCCGACACCAGCAACCCAGCGCCACGCGCTATCAATGGTTCGTCTTGTTAGCTCATCGTCGTTTGCAGTGTCGAAATGGGTGGAGTGCCTGAAGCCTTCAAGCACACCAAAGCCGACGAGCGTAGCCACAAGTTGCCCAAGACTCTGCATAATGAACACGCTCGCAAGCATCCTGGCTCTACATCCCACAGCAGCCCACTCTGATGTAATAATGGCTGATAGAGGGTATTCCGCTCCGATACCTTTTGTATACGTTAGATGAGTTGCAGAATTCGTCGTAACTAGAGAATAACTCACCTAATCCCATGAAAAACCGCCATGGAAGAAGCCAGCCAAGGATTGACATACTCCTATTAGCACCCTCAGAGCTCTGCGCCACGCCAATGGTACTGAAGATGACGATGATCAGCTCGAGACCATAGAGTCGCCGGCGTCCAAATCGATCCGCGAGGAAGCCGAATAGAATCTGTCCCACAAAGGAGCCAAGGAGGGTGACGACATTGATCCAGGTCTCATGGCCGATACTCGTGTCGTCTCTCCAATATACGAAGCTCAAGGCCGGTAAAATCTGGTTTGTGGCGAAGAGATTGTAACTGTCTGTGAAGAAGCCGCTGGATTTCGGGTTAGGGAGGCCTACTCAACTCTTCCAGGGGGAGAACTTGCCTCGCAGCGACAGCCCATACCGTCCAGTCGAAACCATATCGATCTATGTCATTGATGATCTGAGTTCGCCTTTGCGATCGTTTCTGCGAAATACTGTCAGCTTACGCTCGCCACTTTTGGCGATGCGGCATTACCTGTAGATGCCTGGCCGCATGTAGCGGATTGTGCTGCCAAAGCGCCGTCTGCTGCCCGTCGGGGGGCGCCATTGCGAAAAGGCAACTTCAGCTCAGTTAAGATGTGCTGATGATTGCGTATAGTTCGGACTCATCAGCAGATGCAGTCCTTAAAATCATTTTGAGCCACAAGGCTGCCGCGGCAATATAGAGCACGAGGTTTGAAGGACGCCCAGAAGCCACACCACCTCACCCAGGCCAGCAGCTCAAGTATCGCCAGACCCTGACGCCCTGTCGGTGGGATCTGGTTACACAGCCTGGCCCGTGCGGACGCCAATACGACTCAGTTACCCAATTTCTCAAACTCGACGTCGTGAGGCAGACAACGGCGCTCGCCTACGGGAGGAGCATTATCAAGACACGTGCGACAATGGTTGCGAGGCTGGACGTGTTGATCATTTCAATTTATAAAGCGTTGCCCTGAGGAGCTTGACCGAGGAGGCGAAGCAAGCCAAGACGAGAGATGGACGTTGTGACTTGGAACGCCAAACGCGTGGGGCCACAGGGCGAAGTAGGTAGCGAGGACGGGTCCCACCAATGTTTTGCCTGTCGCCGGCGCCCACCCGACCCGCCAGTCGGCGCAGCCAGCAAGCGCGTGCATGAGGCTTTACCTCCGCCAGCGGCTACAAGCATTCGCCCGGCAGATGTGCCCCTTGACTAACTCGTCGTTCTGTGGGCACACGTACGGCCACATGCGCGCAGCCTCTGGCCTTGGGGATTTCGTAAAACCAGCTCATCAGAGCTTCCTGTTGCCATCTTCTACCAACATCTCCAGCCTCTCTCCCCCAAGCGTGGGCGTGGCCCTTTGCGGCACACTTGAATGCGCCCACACAACCCCGCATCGGCACCAACATCGACAATTTCGTTTTTGCCCAACGCTCGGCCCTTCCGGGGCCAGAGCACTGCTAAATGTCCTTTGGCGTTGGATATGGCGACGTCGTGACTGCGTTTCGACAGGGCAAGCAGGTGTGGGACAGCTTCTACGACGACTTTGAAAATGCGCCAAAGCAGGTTCGCGAGCTGTTGGAGATTGCGACTTCGGTGCGCGAGTCTGTCGTCTCGTGGGCAGAGTTGGTGAAGGGCTGGGGTCAAGAGCTGCCGGGACTGGAGTCGATCAAGAAAAAGCTGGATGAGGCAGACGATTTTGTGAAGAAGTACAGCGAACTTGTCCCGGAGCAGCCGGGCATCTTCTCCATAGATGCGAAGCACCGCGCAAAGCGCTTCTTCAAGACGTGGAGACATGCATTCGATGAAAGAGCGCGGCATATCAAGGAAGGCCTGCAGTTGCAGTTGCAGATGCTTCACGATAAGGTCTTTCTCATCGCATTGTATGTGTGCGAGCCACGGCAGATAAGACGTTTACTTACATTCCACCCAGCCAAAATGCCCAAAATCGAGTTCCCGGTAGCACCTATGGCTACCCGAGCCGTGATGATGTTCTGAATGACGCGTCACTGCTTCTCCAGAGAGCACGTGAAGAGCGTAAGAGAATCGAATTTCAGGCAAACCGCTTACGGATCGAGCCAAACCACACGCACAGCGACAACCTGATCCTCCAAGCGGAAGAGATTCTTCGAGGCCGACTCAGACTTCCGCAAATCGAGGATTCCCGGCCGTTGCCGATTGACCAAGGTGGTCCAGGCCTTCTACCGGCCAACTTTCTTCAAGGAATCGTCCTCAATCACGACAACACTCTCCATGCACCGCTTCGAAGAGGAACGGTGGAGCCCCAGGTATGGACGATGCCTTCGAGTCCTATCGAGTCACCGTCCGCTCACCCGTCGGTTCAACCGTCTGCTCAGCCTTCGGCTTTGCCTTCGCCATACATACCGGCAAGTGAAGTATCGACTCCGGTGACAAGAACACCCAGCATCGCATCGACTATGCGGACGACGACGACAATGACTCCCAGCACCATGGTCACAACGCCACTACCACCAGCGCCAAGCATCAAAGCACAAGACTCGGATGCTATTCCTCCGTGGCTTGGCGAACCATCACTACCTACCCATCGCGCAACATTTGCCCCTAAAGATTCAAGCAAGCGTTTCAAGCTGGACACCTACCGCTTCATAGCAATCCCAAACTCGTCGCGGGGTCGATATCTGGAATGGAGGGGAGAAAACCCTGCTCATGCTCTACGACACGTTATTCCGACGCACACCCACGATACATTCCCATACACGAAACATAGCACCTTCAAAGAACCGCGGCGTGTGACCTTCGGGTCGCCGCATATGTGCACTGTGACTGACAACGGCAAACGCATTATGCACAAGAAGTATGATGTAGAATACCGTTTTACGCAGGACGAGTTCCTTAAAGTGTTCCAGAGCGATGTCCGGGATAAGGACTTGATTGGAACGTTTGAGGCGGACACCATCAAGACCAAGCATGGACGCCATCAGAATGAACATATCAAGATCTGGAGGAGCCGCGAGATAGATCAAACAGCCAGTCTCACTTTCTTCCCGAACGGCGAGGAGCAACTAAGGCATATCGAGTGCGCTTTGAAGTGGTTCACGGTCCCATACAAGAAGGACGAGAACAAGAAGATAATGGTGCTGGAGTTGTCGAAACCACCGCCTGACCCAGGTCCTGATAGAAAGAAGAGTATCTTCCGCAGAAAGTCCAGCGCGACGCAGAGTCCCAATGAATCGGGTTTGCCACAGTATTTCGAGCCTGCTTCGCCTTCGCTTTCGAAACGTGGGTCCACAGCCACATTCGACAGCACAACAAGCAGCCTCGCAGACTCTGAACTCCCTCTCTACTGTCCGCAAGAAGTCTACGAGAACATCCGCTCTCTAACAATTACCTTCTCTTCGGATAAAGACTTCAAGGACTTCACTGATGCCTTCAAGTCTGCACAGATACCATCTACTTCATCTTCACGACCTGGAACAGGTATGACAATGTATAGCTCAGGTAGTCGGCAATCCTACGCTTCGTCCGCGTTTGACCCGATTGCCGAGCTTGGCGACCCTGCTGTGAGCGGAGCGACAGCATCTCCCACGCAAGGCCAGTATGCACAGCCACATGGCAATGCACATGAGCTTGCTGCATCGACACCGGCCTCGCGCCTGTTCGGCACAAGCCCCGGACGTGTTCAGCATGCGCACGGCTATCACGAACTGTATGCACGTCAGCCGCGACTCACGCCACCGAGTCCAGGTGCCGTCTCCCCCCTTTCACAGATGATGCACACGCCCCTTCCAGGCGCCGCCCTCGGCACCGGCTATGGCGTCCCAAATCCCGCGCCCGGGTCTATCGAATTGGCTGCGGAGCGCGACCCGGCAGAGCTGCATGAGCAGACGCGCACGGAGAGGTACGAGATGGACGTGTCGAAGGAGACGGCGCGCTTCGAGCTGCCTGGTCGGATGCGCACGGTGCGGCATGAGCTTGATTCTGGGCGGACTGGCTCGAGGACCAAGCCGGTGGATATACCGGCGCCGAGGGAGGGCGCGGTAGAGGTGGAGGGGAGTAGTCCGCCGGGCGTGAATGGGCATTCTGCGAGGGTCGTGACGGGGCAGAGGTATAGACCATACGGGCCCAGTTAAATAGCGTTGGGAGTAAGAAGTTCACACATGCGTTGTAGATGGATGGGATGAGTGACGACACGTTTTGGAGAGCAGGAGTGCTCCGTATAATAGCCAAATGCAAACATTCAACCAACATGTTAGGGCCTCCCGTCTTTTACACGACTTTGCTTGTGACCTGAAAGAAACCGAGCTGAAGTGCACACGGTGCCAGAAATTCCTTTCTGAAGCGCAGTCTCTTCAGGCATTGACTCTTGAATACACACGGTCCTCCCAGTATTTCAATTTTGCATCTCGAGACACATGGCATCATCATCGTTTCGTACCGTGACAGGCTGCTGAAGGAAGGTACAAATATGATATAACCGGCTCATCCACAATGAGCATCATCCCCAACGAATTTGAAGTCGGTAACAGGATATTGAAGGCTGATGGACCCGTCACGGCACCTAAAGAACACCAATTCTGATGTCAGGAGGAGTACTTTGCCGGCATCAAAAAGGATAGACGATGATCAACACCCCTTTCACTGAAGGGCGGATAGACAGGATAGCCTCATCAGGAGCTATGTGCTCTCTATTACCGTAATGCATCTCGTTCTCTAATCCTGAGTGCAAACATTCAGAAACCAGAGAAATCAGAGCATGCTCTTCTATTTGTTCATCGCTTAATACGAGATCAGTGTCGGCGGAGAGATATTTTCCTGAGCCATCGCCGTCATTTTACCTGTTGGTCATTCGGGAGACTGTAGGGAGCATGTTCAGAAAGTACGAAATATATTCTGATCTTGAAATACAGACGGAAGTTTGAGCTCAGTTCTATTAGGTTGTGGTGGGCCGTGGCAGTTTAGGTGTCGCCGTTGAGATGGACGCGGACTTTGTATTCCGCTGCAGTTAGGAATCTAGCTCTATGATGCAATAATCTGGGTTTCGCCGCCATCCATTCCCTTTACTAACCATCGACCTTGGCACCTCTGTCTCTTAGACACTCAAAAGGCTGGAGAGACTGCGAAATCTGCAGCAAAAGGAGGGTTGAAGAAGCGCAATCATGGAGGCTGCCTTGAGGACGTTCTTCTCGTCTCCGCGATTCGCAGTGGCAGGGGCAAGCTCAGATCCGAGCAAGTTTGGCCATAAAGGTGCGTCTTCGGCCTTCCTGCAGGATCACGTCTTCAACGACATGCCTATCCAGCGCTAATTGATTTGAGTTTCACAGTATTCGCCTGGTATCTCCTCCACTCCCTTCCTGCAACGCCGGTGAATCCTCGCTGCCCTTCAGTCAACGTCCTCTCCCGCTCGCACACCACCGTACCTGGTCCATCTGCTCTACAGTCTCCATCTGAGACGTCGCTCTCAGTTATAACACCGCCTCCTGTAACCCTTAAACTGCTCAAGGAAGCGAAGGAGGCGGGTATTCCAGCAGTATGGCTACAACCAGGTTCGTTTGACGATGAGGGGCTGGCATATGCTAGGAAGGAGTTCAAGGCGGCAATAGCTGGAATGGAGCCTGGCACGGATGGATTGGCCAGTGTTGGAGGAGAGGGTTGGTGCGTACTTGTAGATGGGGAGAGAGGATTGAGCATTGCTGGGAGAAAATGGGAGAGACTGAAGCTGTGAGGTTGCAGTCATCCGGAGAAGAGATGAATATCCCTCCCGACAGTCTACCCATAAGAGGACCATGAGCATCTAATCTAGAAATTTCTGGCAACATGCCACACAGGCTTCTCGGCCGACATCATTTAGGCAACATTTTCTCCACATGCTCGACATTACAAGTCATGGGCCACAAGATGAAGACGCAATTCCCAAGGCTTGGTGGACACAGCCACTCTATCAAGCTTAGGAACATGCATTTGGTAAATATAATACGCTCCATCAGAGGACGGCAACCACGTATCAAGCTCGGGACCAGGAAACTTCCATGGGATTTCCGTGGCTGCAAGATCATAAATCTAGATTAAACTCACGGATTTCCCCTCAACTGCCGTCTGTCCATCCCTTCGATGTTGGTTCGGGGTGTTCTCCGCGCTCGTACTTAGATATTCCCTCATTCGGAAGCATCAGAGCGTCGTAACAATTTGTAGATGACGCCTCACAGGATGTCAATTTTGATTGGTCGGACGGGGACTTACTTCCGGTTAAAAGCTTGGTTCCATACCCCACGGGGACGCACACGGGGAAGTATTCAGCAGCTCAAGCAAAATGATTGTATACGGACTAAAGGCCGATGCGATTATGCAGGAACTTCAAATTCGCGGACGATTTTGTTCCACAGGTCTGGATGATCCCCAGTATGCTGATCACTCTTATAAAGAAGTCAGCGTTTCAAATTCCCGTCCTTGTCTTTCTTATTTGTGTTGTTGTTTCTTCCGTCACATCTAGCTTGCAAATTCAACGAAGGAATTTCAAACATGGCTGCTGAAATTTCCAGCGATCCCAACAAGGCCGATAACACGCATATCGAACTCGAAGACAAGCTTGATTCCGCAGTTGAAACGACCGGAAAGACCGCCGAAGATGTCGCACGTCTTGAAGCTGTTTCGTTTCAATACACTAAGAAGGAGGAAGATAGACTGCTCTTGAAGCTCGATGTAATTGTTCTGGGTTATGTCTCTGGGGCATACATGTTGGCTTATATGGACCGTGGAAATATCGGAAATGCCAATACGGCTGGCATGTCTAAGGATCTCCACCTCAGCGACAACCAGTATCAATGGCTCTTGACGGTGCTTTATCTGGGGTACATGCTGTTCGACTGGCAGACCGTCTTCTACAAGATCCTCCCAGCTCGATACTATGTTCCTACCGTCATCTGTATCTGGGGCGTCATCTCGGGATGCTGCGCTGCCGCACAGAACTTCGGCGGTATGCTTGTTCTGAGGCTGCTGTTGGGAATATTCGAATCATCGTACAGCCCCGGCTTGGCCTACTTCTTCTCTTTCTTCTACTACAGGAGAGAGATGGGTAGGCGTCTCGGCTACTATGTGTCCATTGCACCTCTGGCTGCCTCATTCGCGGGCGCCTTCGCCTACTTTGTGACGGTCCATAAGCACGCGCTTGCCGGATGGCGTGCCCTGTTTCTCGTGGAAGGTCTTCCTGCTGTTGCCATCGGTCTCTTTGGATACTGGTATCTTCCAAGTAATGCTCAAGACTGCCAATTCCTGAGCGAGAAGGAGAAGAAAATTGCCGCGGCTCGAACTGTTCGTCAAGTTGGCGACAGCACCCGAGACAGGAAGCTCAACCTCCGATTCTTCTTCCAGAGTCTTCTGGATCTCAAGAACTGGCTTCCAACTCTATGCTACTTCTCGTTCAACGTCAGCTATGCATCCCTTCCGATTTACACATCAACGATTCTGGAGGGCATGGGGTACACATCGATCAATGCCCAGGGGCTCTCCGCACCGCCGTATCTGTTTGCTTGCATCGTTGTTCTGATTATTGGACATCTGTCTGACCGATTCCAACGACGAGGTCTTTTCCTTACCCTGTGCAGTGGAACCGCTGCTATCGGATTCTTGATCCTCTGTCTCGTCCGTGTCGTCGGCGTCAAATATTTCGCCTTGTTCCTCGTCGCAGGAGGCTTGTATCCCTGCATCGGCCTTGTCCTTTCCTGGGTCGCAAACAACAACGGCAGCGACAGCAAGCGAGGTGCTGGCTTTATCTTAATGAACTTCGTCGGGCAGAGCGGCCCACTCGTTGGAACACACATCTTCCCTAAGTCCGAGGGCCCTCTTTATCTCAAAGGCTTCTGGATTTCCTTTGGATTTTGCACATTCGCAGCTGTCGTTGCTCAGGTTCAAGTCTTCCATCTCTGGCGTCTTAACAAGAAGCTCGATGCTGAATTTGGACCCGTTCGTACCGCTCTTCACGCCGAAGAGGAAATCGGCGAAGAGACTGATGACAGCGAGAACTTCAGATACATTCTTTAATTGACTGTATGATGTGACGAACTGATGGGCGATACGAAATGCACTGCAGGGTCTCCCCGTCACTATTGAAATGTATCTCGAATCTTCACGATTCCGCACAGCACAAATAATTGATGCAAGCTCGCGGAAACACTCATAGTACAAAACGGTGCAAATGAACTTCACGCATTTCTGATTTTCAGTGAGGCCATCTATGAGCTCGACATGTGCAAAGGTTTTATCCCAGACGCCTCCCCGATTTTGCAAGATTCTGCCCGAGAATTTGTGACGCCGCCCCCAAGACGCCATCGCCTGCCAGTGCCCGTTCTCGTCCTCATTTGTCTGGCAGAGCGCGATCCCAAGCCTTAAACCATACCGAAAATGTCAACGCCACCACCTTCTCCCCTCCAGCTTCTGGCCTTGTCTTCTCAGACGTTCAGTTCATCCTTCTATGGAGTATCCGAAGTACCACGGCACTCCATCCTCCTGATATGCATAAGGACGTGACTCGTTTCCCTTCACCCAGTGTGGCTGTGTGATGTGCTCTCGAATAACCGATTCTAGTGATCGTATGACTTCTTCAATTTCGCAGTGGTAATCCGGATCCGGACCATGGTATATTTCCTCTGTATCCTCGAGACAGGTGTACGACGATAGATGGAAGCTTTCCAGTCTGAGCTTCAGAAGAGTTTTGATCAGAGAGGGGACAAAAAACTCTCGAAGCCACTGTGCAAGTGATATACACGGATTGGTCCTTTCGTAGCTCTCCAACTCGTACTCGTCAGCGGGGCAAGGGAGTTCCATGAGAGTCAGATGCTTGAGTTTTGGTAGTGACCATAGTGCATCCAGCAATGTCTGACTCTGCTTCCAAAATTCGATACCGCCACATGCGATGACTAGCTCCGTAATGTGCAGATGAATCGAAAGGTGTGGGAAACGCAAGACTCTCGTGAGGTACACAAGGTGGATGTATACCTCTCTTGTAGCAAAGAGGTGGGAGAGGTACTCATGCTGGAACCGGTGATTTCTAACTTTGGTTGCGACTTTTAGTTGAGGCCTAACATCTAGCCGATTGAGATGGCTGTCGATCACGAATGCGCATCGTGGTGAACCCACGCATCGTCGTGGAGTGATCACCGATTCGTAATTTTTCGGTGGAAATGAGTACTCGTAGATCAGATCACGAATCTCTGCTGGCAGGTCGAAGAAGCCGATTTTCCGTTTCAGTGGTTTGTTCGGCATTCCCGAAGGCATTTTGTACGGCGACGGTGTTGAAGGAGGTTCAAGCTGTCAAGTACGAAAGAATGTAGATGAAGGTTGTTAAAGTGCCTGTGTTGTATGTGACGAATACACGCCTTCACTGATAGAGTGAAAGTTCTAAACACGCACCGGGTGTTGCTGGTGGCCGAAAAGCACAACGACGTGGAAGTGGGGGCTAGGAGAGTAGGAGAAAGTAAATGGCAAGCAAAATAAACTTCAATAGCACATTGTTGCCTGGAGAATACGGAAGTTACTACGGACTATTCGTTCACTATTTATTCGTTTCATCTCTGCATATGTCTACATCTTAAGCAAACCCTTTCAGAGTGACCATAGACATACTTATCTGTTGAAATGCTGCAAGCTTCGTACTTCTTGAAGGCTAGATCCAGAAATTTTGAATTTCCCATTGCAATAGTTGAGACCATCGTCCAGTGCTGAACGGCAGACGGATATCGAGTGGAGAGCCTACTCTACGGAGACCTCCGTGCAAATCCTTCACCACCTCCTTTTCTCAATCCTATCCTCCGTCAGCCGCCCATAGTCATAAAATGATCCCTACGCCTATTAAAAATGACATTTCAGCATTCTCCATGCTCTTTAGCGTCTAAAAAAAAAGAGGGGGGGGGGGGAATTCTACAATATCCAGTCTCCCTCACAACGAAGTTCAAGTCCAGCAGCAAAGCTATGCAGCAAAGCTATGCAATGACGAATTGCCATTGACAAAATTCGGAATACTGGTAGTAATAATGGACAACAGCCTTTGAACCTGGATCTACATGTTCTCAAAATCTATTCATGCCAGCCTCTTCATCTCCAAACCGCAACATTGTTCCCGCGCGATCTCATTCGGACGATCTCCGAGACGTTCGGCAGTTGAGATGTGCCCCATCGTGCCGTGGAGACCCCACATCCATCCAACCCGGTGGCTTTTCACACCGCACTTAACCCCAGACCACTGTACTTCATTCCAATAACGGTCGATCTTTTTGAGCTCGGATTAAGGCATTCCTCGGCAGTTGTAAATGCACCGTGGCCAAAGCCAAGTCGGTTCAACCATGACATCGTATAAACGAATCACTCGGCGTCCACGGGCCAAATACCGCTGTCTAAATCTAGATCCGCGATTCCAAACTCACTTTATCACTGTTCACAAGGTTGCTATATTATCATTTATCAACTTCGATCAGATGTAAATTTCTGGGCATAGGAGACAGCACAGCGCATTCAACATGCCCGCTCAGTCTTCGGTACCAATTGAAGTCACGGTTGGAAGTGATGCAGCCAGTGTAAAGTTTGCATCTCTCTTGTTCAAATTCGTAAAGAATTATTTCCTGCTTATTCTCCCCGCTTTCGTCGTCCTCCGTTTCCTGTACCGCCGGTATGCCTCTCCTTTGCGCCAGTATCCTGGGCCATTCTTTGCAAGTGGAAGTCGCTTGTGGAAAAGTACGTACCAATGTCGACTATCATAGCCTCAATGTGCTGGGCACTGTCATCTCCAAATGCGCGTATAGATGGCAGATAGCTCCGCTCGATTATTGGACATATTGGCAATGTTGTTTATCGTACCATTGCTTACGGTTTGCGCAGCTTATATTACATGGAAAGGCCAGACACCATTCGATTTCATCGATCTACATAAGAAATACGGTACTTCTCCCAATTCGACGCGGAGAACTTTGCACTTCTAACATGATGCAGGCCCAATCGTTCGTATAGCGCCAAACGAGCTTTCGTTCTCTTCACCAGCAGCCGCAGCAGATGTGTTTCGAGCAGGGAAGGGCTTTCGTAAGACCGACTTTTACTGGGTGTTCCCGCCGCCGGGGAATCCAGACATGTGAGGGACCTTCCCTTTACAACTAAGAGCTCTACTAATATAGTCCGCTTGGCATAGCTTTACGGAGATTCGTGAAGACGTACACGCGCAGAAGAAGCGCTTCGTGGTCACGCCGTATTCATTGGCCGCCATGAACGGGCTAGCCAGCTTTGTTGATGATACCGAGGATCTTCTGTTCAACAAACTCGACGGTTTTGTAAAAGAAGGGAAACCGTTTGATTTTGGTGCCTGGCTGCACTACTTCGCCTTCGATGTCCTTGGCGAGGTAGCCTTTAGTCGGAAATTCGGCTTCCTTGACGCTGGTTATGATATCGAAGGCTGCATCAAGACGATCGATGATACTCAGTGGTATGATGGCATTGTGGGTCAGATTCCATTCTTGGACTACTTCTTCCGCCGAAATCCGCTTTGGCAATATATTCCGGGGCTGAAGACGAAGGATGCGGTGATCACGAGAATCGCTCTCCAGGAGATGGAAAAGAGGAAGAAGTATGGAAGCAATCAGATTGACAGAAAGGACTTGATGAGCCAACTACTTGTTGCGAGCGAGACGGCGCCGGACAAGTTTGGGGTTGGCGATGTCTTTGCAGTTGCGCATGGTGCAATGTGAGTTGATTTAACTGAGATCCGAAAATAATATTTCGGGTAACTGATGGAGATACAGCTTTGCGGGATCTGACTCGACTGCTTCCACAATGCAGTCCTTCTTTCATCTCGTACTTTCCAACCCCAACGTGTACAAGAAGATCTGCGATGAGATTGATGAAGCTCAGTCTTCGGGAAAACTCGGAGACAAGATCACCTTCCAGGAAGCGCAGCAGCTCCCGTACTTCCAAGCAGCTCTCAAAGAAGCCATGCGCATGCGCCCTGGTGTTGGCCTCAACATCACGCGTCACGTCCCCTCCGCAGGGGCGGAGATTGATGGAATGCGATATCCTGGTGGCACACGGGTTGCATTGAATGGATGGGTGCTGCATCGGGATCGTGGCGTATTTGGCGAGGATGCGGATATCTTCAGGCCAGAACGATGGCTTGATGCAGACGAGAAGCGGATAAAGGCAATGGACAGAAGCATGTATCAGGTAAGCATTCTCGGACGTCTCGATGAAGTCTGTCAGCAACGCGAAACTAACTGAACGTGCCACCTCAGTTTGGCGGCGGCTCACATCTCTGTATTGGACGGAATCTGGCAATCATGGAGATGAACAAGGTGCTGCCGCAGTTGCTGCGCGAGTACAGCTTCAGGCTCGCCTATCCCGGTCGTCCGCTGAAGAGCAACAGCACATTCTTCGTTGTGCAATCCGGATTGGAAGTGTATATTGGGAAGAGGAGGTGATTAGCTCCTGATAGTGTCTTCTGTGTGTCTTCTCGCTTGCGGGACAGACGGATCAAACGAACAAGTTGCCTGCCTCTTTTGACACTTCTCCGCGTCACTTCCACCGACGAGCCGCTATGAGGGAACTTATACATTATTGATTCTGCTTGTGACCACGATAGCCAAGCCTAAGAATGGTGGAGATCTAGACAACACTATTTCCGCCGGCTATATTATAGCCTTATACATGTTTTAGCGCCTACATCGACTTTCCTGGCATCCGCATGTCCGAGTTGGGCTGTTCGATCCAGTAATTAATATCAGGCTAAATGCTTCCCGCCAGCCCCCTATGCACCCCGCAAACTTTAAATTGCGGCTGTAAAGTGGGTCGCTGCGTTACAGGTTGAAAGTTTCATTTTGAGACACGTCTGCCCTACCGCAAGCCCTCGTGGCCGTTTCCATCTTGTTTTAATACCGCCAACCCGGCATATCACATCGAAAACAGGGCGCATTGATCTTGAAATCATCATCTCCTATACGCGGAACAGCTTCGTTCATGCCGGGACAAGCTTTCCACATCCAGCATGTTTCGCGCCCTGGGCCAGGCCCGCTGGAATAGGAGATGACGATCACATCTCATCTACTAAACGGTTCAACTCAATCAAATCAATTTAGCCGGAGAAGTGTATAAAATGGTGGGCTGTCGTCGGCAGTCTCTAACCTAGGTGACTGCTCTGATAGTCACAGACAATCAGGACTCATAATCCATCACCATCATGGTCTCCTTCTCTACCGTTCTGTTGGCTTTAGCGGCTGCTGTGGGAGTCATTGCTGCTCCTACTTCGCCATCGTCACCATTGCTAGACAAACGCCAGTCCGTTGCACCCGGCACTGGAACCAACAATGGCTACTTCTACTCGTACTACAACAGCGGCGGAGGATCAGCGACATTCACACTCGGTTCTGGTGGCGAATACAGCCTCAGCTGGCAGAATGACGGCGACATCGTAGCCGGCAAAGGCTGGAGTCCCGGCAGTGCTCGGTAAGGCATTCAACCTCTCTTCCAAAAGGCTGCGAGACATGAGACACTGATATTCCACCCAGCGTCATCAACTACTCCGGCACATTCAGCCCCTCCGGCAACGCCTACCTCTCTGTCTACGGCTGGACGACCGGCCCACTCGTGGAGTACTACATCTGCGACAACTTCGGCGACTACAACCCCGGCAGCAGCCTGACGCACAAGGGCACCGTGACGAGCGACGGCAGCACGTATGATATCTACATGACGGTGCGGGAGAACGCGCCATCGATCCAGGGCACTGCGACGTTCAACCAGTACTGGTCGATCCGGCAGAGCAAGCGTACGGGTGGGACGGTCACCACGGCCAACCACTTCAATGCGTGGAAGAGCCTGGGGATGAGTATGGGTGCGTTTAATTATCAGATCCTGGCTACAGAGGCGTATGAGTCGTCTGGCTCGTCGCAGATTACTGTGAGCTGAGAGGCACGATATCTCGGACCGGGATGGGTAATGGTGCTGGTTCGACACTTCTTGTATATATTTTCCTTCTTTCGGTAGTTCTCGGACAAATTGTTGTCTTTGCAGGCTCGTGCATGGCAATGGAAGAAGCCAGATTGCTGCTGACCCGCTCTCTACCATGACCTTTGTTGTCGCTGCCTTGGTGCCTGTTCTTCGCGAGTATTGAGTGATGACGACTGCGATGACACGCTACGATTCGGGAATTCCGACCAATCCAGACTCTGAAGTAGCGGCAGAGGTTGTGAATTGCGTTGAGGTTGGCTCGTATCTCCTTCTGTCCTGTGAATGCTGCATTCCACTCGTTCCGGCACATACCGCTGATAAGGCCCATGATGCCTAAACGCACATGCTCATGGACAAAATGAAACCGAGGCGACACAGCATAATTACTGAATCTGTTGAGCAGCTTCAGTGTGCATGGGTGGGATGCATGCGAGCAGGATCGGATGGGATCATTCCGAAACGATATTCACCAGATGTGCTATTGCACGATCTCGCGTGACGCTCATGGATCATGACTCTGCCGCGGCCCGAAAACAACCCCAAGAGCAGGACTAGTCAGAACAACGTTGAGTAGCTTCACTAAGGGAAAATTTCGGTTGAACGCGAAAACAAAGGCACGAGAGTGCTCTAGTTGCTGTGACATCGAGAGTTGAAGGGGTGCACGGAAATGTCTAAGACGCAATCCGGAGAATCATTGCCGTTACAATACCGCATTAAACCTGGATTGATAGACTGAAAACAGATTGAAGGCCTCTGCGAAAGCTCTCTCACGTCTTTCAAGACTCGGCTTACAAGCCGCGATCGTCTTAGATGCCGCAAGGCGGCAGGATTTATGGTGTGATCGACAGGACACGATATTCTCGACACGATCTCAAGGCCACTACCGGCACTGGTAGGGAGTAAGGAGCAAGCACACAGTAGAGTGTGTGTGGTTGGTACAGCTGTACATAGAGCTGCGTTAGATATCCATGACGTCGACAAGACAGCTTCAACGAATGAGGTAGAGGCTCTGTTGGAACTACGAGGACAACCCGGAGCTCTGTTGCAGCTGCCTGTCGCCAGCTTTATCAGAGTACGGCCGCAAGGAGCCTCGCTCGGCCGGTCAACACGTGAAACGAGTTGGGATAGAGGTGTAAGGGAAAAGTGGACATATCTCAACCTTTGCTTGCTGTGGTTGAGGATGCGAAGGCCGACGCGTCCCAGACGGATCCAGTTTTACGGAGGTACATTCTAGCGTCCGTTCTAGAAAGAAGCCCAGCCATTCGATGGGCAGTGCCCGCGGCGATAGGCACGGAGTTCTCGTGGCGATATCTGCTGCTCTGCATTCGCTGCACCAACACTGCGAGGTGTAGTGGAGCAGGAGATGATGTGCTTGCAGCATAGCCAAATGACGGCAGTCCCATTCCATGCATGCCACAATGCCATGCGTGTGCCAGGTGGAATGAAATGTTGACAGCCTCGGCCGGCGGTGGGAGAGTCGCGTACCTTGCAGCTAAGGGGCGCTCCAGCCAATGAGCGGCCGGCGGAGTCCCAACAAAGCGAGAGCTTCTGGCTTCGCTCAACGAATTTCTCGCCATCAAGCCACCGCTCCGCAAATTTCCTCCCCCACATTCTCCTACCGACCCTTCAAAATACCCAGACTCCCTTCCACCTCGTCTGCTTCTCCTACACTCCTGTCAGTCTTTAAATTTGTGCAAAGCAACTCGGCCCGCTTGAGCTTCACGACCTCCGGAAGGCGTGCCTGAGCTCACACGACCACAACACAGCATTGCGTAACCACCTCACACGTCCTCACCGACATATATAAAAGAGCTCGCCGGTAGTGAGCTCTACTCCTCACCCAACATGCCTTCTCATCAACCTACTGCGGGCGACGCTGCCGTCGACCCTCAATACCTGTCCTCACAACCGTCTCCCATGGCTTCAACATCGGAGCCGAACAGGTCGAAATCGTACGAGCCACGCAAGGTGCACATCACAGATCTCCCCATGACGAGTGAGAACTGGTATAAGTGAGTATTCTTGCAATTGGACTCCAAGACCATTCGCTAACAACTTATAGGCACATCAACTGGCTCAACGTTTACTTCATTGTCCTCTTCCCGCTGTCTGGCCTCGTCGCTGCTTTCTGGACACCTCTCCGCCTCGAAACCGCCATCTGGGCAGTACTCTACTACTTCGCGACCGGTCTGGGAATCACTGCAGGCTATCACAGACTCTGGGCACACAAGTCATACAATGCAACCCAGCCACTTGAAATCTTCCTGGCTGCCGTTGGTGGTGGTGCTGTCGAAGGATCAATCCGCTGGTGGGCCCGCGATCACCGTGCTCATCACCGCTACACCGACACTGAGAAGGACCCGTACTCCGTCCGCAAGGGCCTGCTCTACAGCCACATGGGCTGGATGATCATGAAGCAGAACCCTAAGCGCATTGGCCGTACCGACATCTCTGATCTCAACGAGAGTGCGATCGTTCGGTGGCAGCACAAGAACTACTTGAAGGTGGTTATAACCATGGGTCTCATCGTGCCCTGCGTCGTGGCTGGCCTCTTCTGGGGCGACTGGGTTGGCGGCATCGTCTATGCTGGCATTCTCCGTATCTTGTTTGTCCAGCAGGCCACTTTCTGCGTCAACTCTCTCGCTCACTGGCTGGGCGAACAACCATTCGATGACCGTAACTCTCCTCGCGACCACGTCATTACTGCACTTGTCACACTTGGCGAGGGTTACCACAACTTTCACCACGAGTTCCCATCCGACTACCGCAATGCGATTGAGTGGTTCCAGTACGATCCCACCAAGTGGTTCATCTGGTACGTTACATTCATCATACCTCTATAAATATCAGACTAACAATTTTACAGGACCATGAAGCAGCTCGGTCTCGCCTATGATCTGAAGCAATTCCGCCAGAACGAAATCGAGAAGGGTCGTGTCCAGCAGCTCCAGAAGAAGCTCGACCAGAAGCGCTCCAAGCTTGACTGGGGTGTTCCTCTCGAGTCTCTCCCCGTCATGGAGTGGGACGACTATGTCGACCAGTGCAACAACGGCCGCGGTCTCATCGCTGTTGGTGGCGTTGTCCACGATGTGACGGCCTTTATCAAGGAGCATCCCGGTGGCAAGGCCATGATCAGCAGCGGCATTGGCAAGGATGCCACTGCCATGTTCAATGGCGGTGTCTACATGCACAGCAATGCTGCGCACAACTTGCTCAGCACAATGAGAGTCGGTGTCATCCGTGGCGGCATGGAGGTTGAGATCTGGAAGCGCGCCCAGATGGAGAACAAGGACGTGCAGTACGTCAAGGATCCCAATGGCAACAAAATCATTCGAGCTGGTGGCCAGGTCACCAAGCTTCAGCAGCCGATGGAAAGCGCAGATGCTGCGTAAACGATGCGCCAAATGCAGTTGTATTGATGAGGCATGATGCAACGAGAGGCTACTTGAGAGTGGCAAACTTTTATCCTTCACTGAAAGCGTTTGAAGCGTTGGGAGGGTCTTTATTCTGAATTGGCGTTTTGACGGCGAAAAGGTGGTCAACACCTATATCCTCCACTCGGCATGGATCCAATGAAAAGAAATGTAACTAGCTGCAGAGCTTAATGCTGGCACCTTGCGATAGAATAGTATCCCCTGCGCGAGTGAGCTTCAACTCGTGGCAATGATATTTTAATTGGAATATTCACAACATCTGATGGCTTAACGGTGTCGTCTGTGTCATCCCCCTTCCGGCTAGTCTTAATTTATGGAGTGCGGTTTCTCAACGGAAGATTTTCAACAACTCCGTCAAAGACGTACGTCAACCTTGCATCAATTTTTCCGTCCACATCTTGCATCATGCCAGTATGCTTAGATCCGGCTAACTGCGATCGAGCTCCTCTCCACACGGGGGAGATAGAAGCCACTGTCGATCGTTTCCGTACCAAGCTTTTGTGCCTGAAAACGCTCCCTTGCAACTCCAGAGCTCCACCAGTTCGCTCACCTTCTCACCGAATTGACGCGGGGAAGCTCAAGTTTGTACGCGATTGAGCAGTAATTTACGCGTCAGGGCCATGTAGGAGTAGGCAACTTTGCCTGGAGGTAGGCAATTTAGGATATACGCGAAATGCCGGTCATTTATATGCCTTTTGTCCCACTGAATCCAACTGAGAGCTGCGAGCACTCGTAGGTATTACTGTTTACTACATTTAATCATGCATCCCAAACTTCTCGCCTTTTTGGCGATCGGCTGTCTGCTTCTCGCTCTTGTCGATGCTGGTCGTCCAAAGATCACCTATGCGCCCCGTAAACCATTCAAGCCGATGAAACCGTCTCCGCCACGAAAGAAGACGTGTGATGTCAAAGCAAACGGCTACGGAAGAGATGACTCGCAGAACATTTTGTCTGCGCTGAAGAAGTGCAACAATGGCGGAACGGTCGTGTTCAAGCCCGGCACGGTTTACACGATTGGCAAGGCTCTGGACATGACGTTCTTGAAGAGTGTGGATATCGGTGGGTTCATCTCAACGCCAGCAGTTCTGCTTCAAGGCTGATATCGTTGCACAGATATTCAGGGCACCATCAAATTCACAGACGACATAGTTTACTGGGAGGGCAACAGCTTCAAGTACGCCTTCCAGAACCAATCCTCGTTCTTCCAAATCGGCGGCAAGGACGTTAATGTCTACGGCGGCGGTACGCTCGACGGCCAAGGCCAACCCTGGTGGCAGGCCCTCCAAACCAACGCTTCAATCGTTCGACCAATTCTCTTTGCAGTCATCGGGCTGGAAGGAGGCACCATCGCAGATATCAACCTCGTCAACTCTCCGAATTGGTTCAACATCATCGCCAACAGCAGTGATGTCACTTATGACGGTCTACACATGACTGCAGTGAGCACAAACTCCAGCATCTTCCCGAGCAATACCGATGGATGGGACACTCTGCGGTCTACGAATATTGTGATCCAGAACAGCCACATCAATAACGGAGACGATTGCGTGGCGTTTAAGCCAAACAGCACGGACATCCTTGTGCAGAATCTGTATTGCAACGGTAGTCACGGCATCAGCGTAGGCAGCTTGGGACAGTATTTGGGCGAGGTCGACATTGTAGAGAATGTGGAGGTCTACAACATTCACATGAGCAATGCATCTGTACGCGTACCACCTCGTTTGAAGCCCGACATCCATCGCTAATAAATAATTCAAGGATGGTGCGAGAATCAAGGTGTGGCCAGGATCTCCTCCAGGCGCTGCCTTCGGTACTGGTGGTGGTAGCGGTTACGTCAAAAACATCGTGTACAACGGCATGCACATCGACAACGACCAGTGGGCCATCGAATTGACGCAGTGCTATGGCGTAAGCAACGCATCTATATGTGATCAATATCCGAGCAACATGACCATCTCCGAGATTCAGTTTACCAACTTCGACGGCGTCACGAGCAAGACGCATGAGCCGGACGTTGCGACTGTGGTGTGCTCGAGTCCGGATGTGAGTTTGTTTCTTCTGATCTCTGTGTTTGGCATGGAAATATATACTGACGTTTTCTTTATAGGTATGTTTTGACATCCATGTCTCGAATTTCTCGGTTGTGAGTCCGGAGGGGACGAACGACGCAGTGTGCACCAACGTCGATAATTCGACGCTGGGCTTGAATTGCACATCTGGATAAAATATACTGTGCTCCATAGAGAACGCAAATTACGGTTATATGAAGAAGCAGGTCTGACACTGATGTGACTCGATTCCAGCTCCGTTTGTTTAAAATCTCTACTTCGTAAACCCATTGTGATAAGATCATCAGTAACTCCACCAAACATTCCGTTCTCCGCGACGCAGCCTCCCCGGAGCCTTGATCCCAGAAAATTCGATCTGAACCTGCATTAGCGTTCTTCTCCGCACCCGGTTATCTTCAAGGTATATTGGAGCGACCTAGCGCAGGGAGACGAACTTCCCACGAACAAGCTTTCAAGATTCATGATCAAACCCGAAGAGATCTTGCATCGCGGCGGACCAGTTGCTCTCCTTCCACTCGCTTAGTAGACGAGACCAGCCTTACGATGAATGAAATGGATATTCCAGGATGAATTATATCCGCGGGAGATCTGCCACCGAGTGGAGATCATCACTGCATGATTCATGTCTGATGATATTTCTCCTCCAATTATGTAGCTAACAGAGTATTGAGTTGACAAGGTAGAATGCTATTACCATTAAGCATCGAGCTAAAAAGCGCGTCATGATTGCAGAAACGCATCCGGCTGACAGCATGATTCTCATTGCCTCGACGACTTTAGAGGCTGCTCCCCTATTGAATGGAGGCTGAGTCGAAATAGTCAACAATTGACACTATTCCGGCGTTCTCAAGATGAAACTCTGGCCTTCTCTCCTGCTGGGTTGTGCGGCCCTATCCAAAGCAGCACCAGCGACAGACACCTCCATCTCAGGCTCTTCACGCAATCTGTGCCAGGCACCCACAAAGAATCCCCTCGAAGGCTGTCCCAAAGGAACGATTCTCGTCTCCGCAACAAGCTCCTCTGCCCACTACAAGACGATCCAATCAGCAATTGACTCTCTCCCTCACGACTCGTCCTCGCACACCATCCTCATCGAAGGAGGCAGCTACTTTGAACAGCTCAACATCACTCGCCCCGGTCCCCTGTACCTCCTAGGGCAGACGTCCCACCCGGACGACGCCACTCGGAACGAAGTCACTGTCCTCCAAGCGAAAGCCAACAACGCCACCTACCCGGACAATGTGTACGCGAGCGTGCTGATCGTCGCGCCGACGCTAAACGCGAGCCTGACGGGAGCTGGGCCGAATGGGTATCCGCTGCCGGCGAATACGCCGTTTGGATGCAAAGACTTCCGGACGTATAATATCGATTTCCGGAACGTGGCAGCGGAGCAGAGCGCTGGGCCAAGTCATGCTGTGAGCTTTAGTATGGCGAATGGGGGTTTCTACTTTAGTGGGTTCTATTCGTATCAGGATACTGTAAGTGATTTTTTGCTTGTGATGTTGTCTCTGCAAACTGAGATGTGAAATGGGAATGGCGATATGAAAATGGAGTAAATCATGCTGACGTTGAATTAAAGGTATACGTTGGCAAGAACGGTAGCGCCTACTTCTACAAATCCGTTGCAGCAGGACAGACCGATTTCCTGTACGGCTTCGGAACGGCATGGTTCCAGTCGTGCGATATCCAGATGCGCAACTGTGGAGGAGGCGTGACAGCTTGGAAAGGCACGAACACCACATTCCTCAATCACTACGGTGTCTACATCGTAGACTCGCATC
The DNA here is from genome assembly GCA_010015805.1 of Rhizodiscina lignyota. NCBI lineage: Eukaryota > Fungi > Ascomycota > Dothideomycetes > Aulographales > Rhizodiscinaceae > Rhizodiscina > Rhizodiscina lignyota. The sequence continues at coordinate 950,308 of ML978126.1, forward strand.
TCGCCGCAGCAAATGCAAGTATTGCGCCATCCATGGTCGGCATGTGCGCGCTGGGACGTCCATGGAACTCGAACGACCACAGCATCTTTGCGAGGACTTATGAAGACGCGAGTATCAGGCCACAGGGGTACATCGAGTGGTCGAGTCCGATTGACAACTACACGCTTATGGCGGAATATAAGGCTTATGGGCCTGGCTTCAACAGGACCGGCCGGATTGAGGGTGGCATCGACCACCTGTTAACGGATAAGCAATACGAGCCTTACAGTACGCCGGCGAAGGTATTTCAGTACTTGGACGGAACGTTTGGAAATGACAAGTGGATTGACAAGGCCTACTATCCAAAGTAACAGTTTTGGAGTCCGAAGACCGAAAACCCGAATAAAAGGAACGCCAAGTAGTTGATCTGAGATCTTTAAACGGAACACGTAAACGAGCCACTCAGTCGGAGATTTTGAGATCTGATACGAAGTGATTATGCACCATATCCCACAGCAATGAGACCTTGAAGTGTCACACGTGGACTGTCCACCCTTAGCAGGTGATTATTTGATGGTAAAGAAGCAAAGAAACTCGTACGTTGCAACGTGTGAGAATTTAGGCTAAAAACACGCTTGGAATGTCAAGAGAGCACTAAAAATCTAGACCTGTTACATCAGCTGCACGTGAGAGCGTGATAATCATCTCATACATGGATTCGCGAGCTCACCGCTCCACGTACCCATGTAGGTATCGTCTCAACATATTTCCATACCAGGCGATCGTCTTGTCCTCCACAATGATCCCCCACTTCCCCAGTTTCAATATATTCCAATATCTCCCTCTCTCAAATAGAGTATTTCTATTCGAAGTCGCTGTAAATTTACAAGTCATGGAGGGCCCGAAAGGACACGCAGGATGTCAAGTCTTCGAAACGTTTGAGCTTGTGGAGCTTATTCTTTCCCACCTCACCCTCCTCGAAATTCTTCGAGCAGAGCCGACCAGTCGCAGTATCTCTTCAGTCATTCATTCTTCTCCAACTTTGAAACGAAGGTTACATTTCTCTCAGCCGCGCAATGGAGATATCAATCGGTGCATGGATTGCTACGGAACGCCGGTGCCACGTCACGACATTCCCAGCGATGCTTTCATCCCATATGCCGCCTTCTCGGGGCCGATGACAACTTTCATAGACGCAACGCTCCTCAACCCGTTACTTCCGAGGATATTCCCATGCCATCGCACTAATCCGCTCGAGCACGGCTGGTTGCTACTCGTTCTTCGCGATCTGCCGGACCTACCTGACAATAGCCGCCCATCATGGGCGTCCATGCTATTCACAGCACAGCCTGTAAAGAAGCTCCGTATAGAGCCAGCAACGATGCTCCGCGAATCGCCCAACTCGTGCGCCCCGATCCGCTTACCGCCGCCGGATCCCGCGGAAGCAGACCGAATAGCGGCACTGCACGCGCGTCTATCAACCACCCGCACTCGGACGGATCTTAGGCCTGCAGAGTTTCCAGTCAATGGTATCCGGCGATTGGCTGCAGCCAGAGGAGAGGCGAGTGCTGATGGATGGGTATGGGGAAGTAGCTTGGATCTCGTAAGAGGGAAAAAACCGAAGCCTGGATACGAAAAGAGTCTTCTCGTGAATGAGGATGGCGTGAGAATCGGGCAGATCGAGGAAGTGGCAAGAAAGGCGAAATGGAACACCTGGGTGTTGAAAAAGCTGGAGTAAATATGGAAAAGCCTGCTCGCAAGTAGATACCTTTCCGCTGCTCGAGCTTCACTTCCTGGGTTCCTCCGGCGCCTCTAGGATCACCACAGCGATTTTGGCCCACATTGCACTCCGACTTGATCCGGTCGGAAATCAAGCCCATGATATGCTTCTCAGCATCTCAGAAGCTCAATGACATCGAACTAGCTTTCTCAGATGACCGCACTTCTGTACATCTTCAGTGCTATCTATGCTAGTGTGATGAAATCTTCGCGAACTCGCCTTTTTGGCTCGTTCGCGGTCATGAATAACTCCGAGGGCCGAGGTGTAGCATACGCATTATAGGAGGTATCTTCCTCGGAGATATGCGGACCGTTGAAGTGTAGTAGATGGCGATGTCATGTTGCTCTATAGAGCAGAGACAGATGCCGTATGTAGTAGTACTAGTCGATTACACTTCTTCATGTAGAAGGCTAGTTTCGGCGGAGTCTAATCGAAAATTCAAGAGGGTATCCAATAACGCAACGCTATTGATCCAAACGCCGCGCCATGCTCTTGACAATAATTCAAATCACCAATCGTAAGCCCATCCAGAACTATGGTCCCAAAAGTCATCGCAAGCCTTCTTCAAGGCCAAGTTCGGTCGTAGCTCGTTGACAGAAAGCGGAGTTCGTGTAAGTGGATCTAGCGCGCTTCTTTTTAAGTGTTCTACCAGCGTAGCCCTTTCATAACTATGGCCGTTTTTGGTCATAACGGCTGAGAATAGTCAATTACTATTTGGTCAAATAACTGTGCGCGTGGACTTACGATCATGCATTATCTCGAACGATATATCGTCGATTAGGTATTCCGGTACCTCTCTTTTTTCTAAGTTCTTCGGATCCGCAATTGCAAATACGTTCCGCAACTCGTCCATCTTAGCGGCATACTCTTCATCAACCTCTTTGCGGCGGTCCTCCGATTCTACTCGCCCAACCAGCCCCTGTCTTTCTTTGTCCTCTATGTCCTGGAGCTCTCCAATTCGATCCTTCTCCAGCTTCTCAAGAAGCTCAGCCAGCAAATCAGACCGTTGTCGTATCCTCTGTCGTTCCCGAATGTTCCATTTCTCGATTTTGCAGCGTCGTACCAGCTGTGCGATAGTGAAGGCTGAGGAGGTTTGCGAAGGGCTACTAGTACAGAGTTCGTATGCGGTCAAAGCACTAGATAATGCTTCGTTCGGGTGGTGGAGTTCCAGTTGTGCTTGTGCTGTGACGGTTATCAGCAGGTTAGCTCACCAACCGCAACTGTAGAGCACGAACCCAAGTAGAAGAAAGCTTTCATATTGTCTCTCCGTAGCTCGATACTCCGCAGACAGTCGTCAATGACGTCTTGCCACTGATGTAGCTTTAATCGCGCATTTGCTCGGTTGGTGTACAGCAACGGGTTACTGCTGTTCTTCTGGATAGCCTGGCCATACAGGGAGGCCGCCTCCGCGTAGTCGCCGTTCTTGAAATGTTTGTTACCCGTCTCTTTAAGCTGTTCAGCAAGGTAGGAAGCCATGACGAAGCTGGTGTGATCGTAATTCGGAGATAGAAGCGGTTAAGGCCTGCCGGGGAAGTTGCGCCAATTGTTTGTCCGGTGACGCTCCGCGGTGATTAGAAGGGTATAGTAATTAGCTTGCTACGTGTACTGCTTCGCATTTCACTTCACGAGAAAGATATGGAACTTCAGAATCGCGGACATTTTCTTCAAGCTCCAGCTGTCGTCGTCCCCACGGAGTGTGGAGATGGAAGCTACTAGAACACCATATTCTAAGCGCTCAATTGCATCCCGGTTCCGCCGTCGTTGGCGAGAGCTCGGCATCGGAGAATGTACCGCGGTAACCCAAGCAAGGTGCAATGCTTTCGCGACATCATTTAGCATCCACCATGCCTTCAGAGACGATGTTCAGTTCGTCTGCGTCAAAGACAGGAACTCCACTTGATGAAGTAAGCTTTGAGGTCACGTGCGCGGGAACCATGATGTATTTCCATTTGACGTCTCCTCTGTTCAACATCGCTTCTCAAGACAACTCTAGTAAGTAAGACTAAATCTGTCTGACATAGGCCAATTGAGGGTATGCTGCTTTAATTCGGTCGTTAAGATCGCCGACTCCTTCTGTCCTACGTTATTCTATCGAGAAAGAGAAAGGGTTAATCTCATCGTCGGAGACAACCGAGAGTTAAGTAATGTTCTGAGCAAACGTTCGTGGCGCATGATTGGCTGTATGCAAAACTTTTCCTTATCAGACGCCGTGCCGTCATGGGTGGAGAGCAGAGCTACCGCAGCATTAGAGCGGGCCACGGCGACGTCCCGCATCTCATCTTGCAGAGGAGCTACTCCGACCCTGCTCTCAAGCTCTTCCCATGGCCCAGGAAGGCCTGGAGCTTATGCTTTGGTGGAGCTTAGCGAACATATCCCACATCCGGAGTAGTACCCGGCAACGGGAGTCTCCTAAAGAAATTTTAACGAGGGTTGATGAAAGAGAACATATATGAGAGGAAGCAGCTGTTGCCATGATCAGATACTGACCACCAACAAAGGCTTCGATCAGACGGAAAGATATCTGCGGGGCAAAGGCTCAATCGAAATCGACCCAAAGCTACAGAGATCTACCGAGTCCGAGGCGCGCATCACCAAGACCGCTCAATTTTTGGCGCACACGACCATCTTCGTTGGTCGGCAGCTCGTTTATCTTTGCCAAACTGCATCCAGTCCAAAAACCTTATCGACGTCACGCCGCTTTCGTTTTTCTGATATCTAGATCTTGATATACTTAAGTCGCGAGATCTGACGCGCGATCCGTGCAGTCGTTGAAAAAGGTTCCACCAAACCCTTCTCAAAAGTGATCCAGCAACACAGCAGCAATGGACGAACCGGGACCAGATCAGATCGTTCCCTCCAATGAGACTCGTCTCCAGAAGTTTGCGGGCAAAGGAAAGCGTTTATTCAAGGCGTTTACCACGAAGTATGTGAATCTGCGTACTCGATGATCCCTTTGAACCAGCCTCTTTCCATAATAATTTCTTTGGCACGCCCATTTGAAGACAGAGATGCTAGAAGCACCATTCTATTCAGCAAATAAATGCTCATATGAACAGGGACGGCCTGGTTGGTGATTACGACTATGCATTTCTCTTCAAGCCGAACATCCCTTTCATGAAGAAGGAACGCCGCGCTGCGCCATTCTTCGGATTGAACGATAGTATGCCCGTGGTTCTGGCTTTCCTCCTCGGTTTCCAGCACGCATTGTCGATGTTGGCGGGCATTATCACGCCTCCGATTATCTTAGCGGGAACAGGAGGTGCGAATCTCCCTCAGGAGCTGCAACAGTACTTGGTTTCGACATCTCTCATCGTCTGTGGTATACTCTCCTCTATCCAGATTACGCGCTTCCACATTTACCGAACACCTTACTTTATTGGCACCGGATTGATCTCAGTCGTCGGAACGAGTTTCGCCACTATACCAGTTGCAACGGGCGCTCTGGCGCAAATGTACTCGACGGGGTTCTGCCCTTCTGATGCGAATGGGACTCCACTCCCGTGCCCAGATGGATATGGTGCGATCATCGGAACTGCATGCTGCTGCGCGTTACTTGAAGTGCTCATGAGCTTTACGTCTCCCAAGTACTTAAAGAAATTTTTCCCGCCTCTTGTGACGTAAGTTCGATCCATAAGCTCTGCGATGGACGTTATACTAACAGATGTAGTGGCCCAACTGTAACTCTCATCGGTATGAGCCTTGTCACCTCCGGCTTCGAGGATTGGGCCGGTGGCTCTGGAACATGCATGTCTCGACCAACGAGTGGACTCTTCTCAGAGTGCCCGACACTTGGCTCTCCGCATGCCCTGCCTTGGGGCAGTGCCTCCTTCATCGGACTTGGATTCCTCGTATTCGTTACGATCATTATCTGCGAACGTTTCGGAAGCCCAATTATGAAATCGACAGCTGTTGTAATTGGCCTCCTTGTGGGCTGCATCGTAGCTGCAGCATGTGGCTACTTTGACCGCTCTGGAATCGACGCGGCCCCTGCAGCATCCTTTATATGGGTTCACACTTTCAAGCTCAGTGTTTACGGTCCAATCGTGCTGCCTCTCCTGGCCGTATACATCGTCTTAGCTATGGAGGCCATCGGAGATATTACAGCAACTTGTGATGTGTCCCGCCTTGAAGTTGACGGCAAGCTCTTCGACTCCCGTATCCAAGGTGGTGTGTTGGCCGATGGACTGAACGGTATCATCGCCGGACTTTGCACCATTACGCCCATGAGCACCTTCGCCCAGAACAACGGTGTCATTGCTTTGACCCGATGTGCAAACCGCAAGGCCGGCTACTGCTGCTGTTTCTGGCTCATCGTTATGGGTATCTTCTCCAAGTTCGCGGCAGCCTTGGTGGCCATTCCAAGTCCAGTTCTAGGGGGCATGACAACATTCCTCTTCTCCGCTGTGGCAATCTCCGGTATCCGCATTATCTCGACGGTGCCATTCAGCAGGAGGAACAGGTTCGTCCTCACAGCAGCAATGGCTCCTGGCTTTGGCGCTACGCTCGTGCCCAAGTAAGTAACCCCAGGCCTAATCAGATATCCCTTGAGCAGGAGCTGATATGAAATTTAGCTGGTTCTCCTATGTCTTCACCTACAGTGGCAACAACCATGCTCTTCTGGGCTTCTTCAATGCCATCGTGCTCGTGATGGAGACCGGTTTCGCGATCACCGCATTCCTTGCTCTTATTCTCAACCTGATCTTGCCAGAAGAGATCGAAGATGAAGAAACGCCGGAACTGACAGCCAATGATGTTGATGCTGAGAAGGACCAAGAAGAGTGGAATCGCATCGGGGGCAAGTCCGTCGATGTTGAAAATGGCCATGTAGGTAGCGTCGACGCCGGGTCACCGTCAGAGCTTGCTGAAGATGGACAAAAGAGGGACTGAAATGCGCAAAACACGAAGCGGTAATGGATATATGCCCTGCATTTGTATATATGGATCGTTGGTGAAGAGGTTATCACCATGTAGTCGTGATTGATTGAGCGGATGCTAGAAGCGTTGCGGCAAGTTTTGCTACTCGAGCGGATTATTTAATACCCAATGGAACGTTTATGACCATTTTACCTCCGGAATTGTACCCTTTCGATGTGCAAAGCTTGCTCAGAGTACATCCTTTCTCCAGCGCGGCAATCCCCCAGACCACATCCAACATCATCAACTTGTCCACTTTTCGTAACCATCATCCACTGCTCCTCTCCCGGATGTTCAGGAACAGAATTCCCGTTTGCTTAACTACCTTGTGTTGGCCCATTTATAGAGTGAGGAGCGTTTGAACTCGGGGAGATGAAGCTTATCGCTTCGACATTTGTCATCGCTAACATGCAACCGACACACGTTCACAGCATCTCAATGTCAAAAACTCCCTACGTCATTGAAGGAATTTCAACGGAAGCACTTGGGAGGAGACAAGAAAGCGCCGTTTGGCAAACACATTCATTTACGCTGAATTACTGTCCGAGGTTCCATTGACATCATGAGGCGTTTTGAAGGTGCATCTTCCGATTGAGACAATCAATACAACTGTGGAGACGTCGGAGAGATGGTGTGGTACGGCGTTTTTATATACCGTAGAAGATATACAAATTTTGAGTTACAATAAGTCACGATGCTATTACTTATTTCTATAATACTCTCAATTACCCTCCACTCAGTCTCTTTTGCTCCCTCTATCACCGCCGAAGCGCAAACGAAGAATGGGACAGTCGCTGGCATATACAATCCATACTACAACCAAGATATTTTACTTGGTATCAAGTTCGCCCAAGATCCTGTTGGTGACTTGCGATTGAGGCTGCCTGTGCCAGTGAACACATCTTGGGCGGGAACTAAAGACGCGACGAAACGCCCCGCCACCTGTCCCAGGTACAACTTCGATGACGGGCTCACCATAGGGGAAGATTGTCTCTCTTTAGACGTAGTACGCCCTGCGTCGACGAAGGCCGGAGATGACTTGCCCGTGCTGGTGTAGATTTATGGCGGTGGTGTGTCCTGCCAGTTCTGAAGTGCGGCAGTTCAGACTAGTAGTACCAGGCTACATTGGCGGAGGAACAGCGGATCCTCGATTCAATGGCACATTCCTTGTCCATGAGTCTGTAGAGATGGGATCACCTATCGTTTTGGTGGCAATCAACTATCGCGTTATGGGCTTTGGATTCCTCGCCTCGAAGGAAGTTGTTGAGGCGGGTATTCGTAATCTCGGGTTCCAGGATCAGCGACTGGCGTTGCGATGGACCCAGGAGAATATACGGGACTTTGGAGGTGATCCGGACAAAGTGGGTTCATCGTGTCGCAGAATGAAACTTGGAACTGATATCAGTTGAGGTCACTATTTGGGGTGAGAGTGCCGGAGCGACCAGTGCTAGCTTGCAACTGTTGACAAACGACGGTGATAATGAAGGCCTCTTCAGATCTCTAATCACCGAGAGTGGATCGCTCGTGGGAGACCATTGTGAGTTGCTTCGGCTGTATTCCGAAATTGTCTCGACGTTGAATTTAGCCTATCCGGCAGTCAATACCGTTCTGCAGCTTGCTTCGACTTGCCAGCTAGTGTACGACAATATCACCAAGGTCGTTGGTTGTGCTAATGCCTCAGATACGCTGGACTGTCTCCGCTCTGTTCCTTTCGATATCCTGATCCAGTGATGCGTGTGCAGATGTTCCCCATAATTGACGGGACGTTTCTCAAGCATTTGCCCTCGGAATCCTTTGCTATCGGAAAGATCGCCAAGAACGTTGCTATCCTCATAGGATCGAATACGGATGAGTGTACTCCTCCTTGCTTCGGGCCTCGACGCATCTGAATACTAATGCGGACGTCCATAATTGGCTCGCATCGGCGGGTACTCTGAATAATGCGAGTATCGCAGTGGCGATAGAGCTCTACCCCAGACCATCCTGTTCTCGGCTGTCTGTTCGGAACTGGAGAAGAGCGCTTCGCTTCTGAAGGCTTCCAATATAAGCGAGGGGCGGCTGTGGAGGGGACTTTTCCATTCATGCGGGTAGACGATAAATGGCGAGGTATTGATCCAAGGAGAGTAGCCAGCCAGTCTACACGTTCAGGTTCGACACCGTGCCTTGGAACGGGAAGGAGGACCATATAGACACAGTTCCTCATATATGTCACCTACTTCAGCGAAGTAAGTCCAGTTTCTGACCAAGTATTGTTGATGATTCGTGCAGATTGTCCATGTTTTCCACAATTTCTAGAATAACACCGACTAAATAGGGCCCTTTCAGCCTTATCGGGATTTGTCAACTGCAATGTCGCGCTCCTGGTTGTCCTTCGCAGCGTATCAGGACCCAAACCGACATGGAGTGGCGCATGTTCCGTATTGGCCGCAATACAGAAACAGCGAGCGAAACATTCTTTAGCGGGCTAGCGGCATAACGACGGAAAAGGATGACTGGCAAGAGAAGCAGTTGCGCTTCTGGCCTACGGTATGGAAAGAACTGAAAAGTTGAATATGAGACACAGAACGCGCTGAAGATGCATATCATGGTTGCATTGGCAGAAGACAACTTGACTCTGCCATCGACACGCAGATAGTTGGAATTGCACTTATTAAATGCCCTTGCGAATTTATGTGCCTAAAAGCTGGACGATCCGCTTGGAGTGGTTGTAGGACGTCCTCCCATGTGCTAGGTATAAAGGGCCAAGGCGATTCCCTATTCTCGACCTCAGCAGAATTGAACCTGGGCAATCACCCCGTCGAGCCTCCAGCGGAGTTCAGCATTAGTCTCGACAACAGCTTTAGATCATCATTGTACATTAAGTAATGCTCAAAATCAAGGTGAAGAGATGCTGAAGATCATCATTGCATGTCCGTGGTGTAGAGCGCGGTCGCGGATTGATCGCCATCGCTGGCGAATTCTGCAGCTTGAGAAATCTGTTCGTTGATTCAACGAGCAAGCGACGAGCTGACGAAGGATTTGCTCCATTTGGAATTCGCCATGTGCAAGTCTGAGATCCATCATCTTCCCATAGCTTTTATGTTTACTCTCTTGCTCCGTTACCTGGACGTAGTCACCGAATGCTCCCGAGCTTGCAAATGTCATCATTGCGGAGCGCTCGTCTCGCTCGTCGTCCTCCACTACATCATGTAATTGTCTTGTCACCATGCTCGTAAATTGGATACCAGACTGGCTGAATCGGTTTGTCGGAACGGTTTTCTATATGGAAGATCGCGAAAATGCCATGATTCTTACGGATGTGTATATCATACTCTTCTCCATGGTGTGTGGGATTCGTCTGAACCTCTCTGGATATCTGGATTCACATGAAAAAGCAGCCTCTTGCAAACCTCGAGCCGTACCTTACCGTGAGCGATACAGTAATCAGTGTAAAGATGCGAAGGATACTGCAAACGTGAGGAAGTTGTGTCTTCCCTATCATCGGATCGGACACTATCGGAACAGGCCCCGATTTGCTCGATCGCGCGGTCAGTGAGACAAGCCGTTCGTCTTTCACATGTCTTTGATGTCAGAGCGCTTCTCAACGAATCTCCAGCGTATGGGAGTTCTGCGGAGCTTCTGAGCTCATGATGCTTGGCGGAGAAAAGGAGATCCACAAAAAGGTGAAAAGTCAATTTCGTTGCCTCCGACGGAAAGGACATTGGGAGAAGTTCGAAACCGGAGATTCCCGCAGTGTAACTTTCCGTGGCGCGGATTTCCTATTCTGGATAGAGGCGAAGACACAAAGAAGTGCTCTCACAGAGTCGAGACCCCAGGAATCAGATCACGAGGATCATTGTGGGGAAGCAAAGCCGTTCCAGAATCAAGCCTCACGATGAACGAGTCGCGGAACTCTTCTCCAGAGTCTAGCAGTGAACGTACGGGACGGTCCATTAGACTTCGTCCTGAGTTGCCTTCTCGGTCAAGCGATACGGAAAGGATATGTAGCAACAGTTAGATCGACAGGAGGCGGTTAAACCCTCATGCAAGCCAAATCTACGAGTCTCGGTTGACCATGCAGGGCGAGCTAGAGAAGAAGAGTCATTAGTAGAGCGCAGAGCAATGGCGACGGCGTCAGGCGCGACCGAATGGCGTGCTCAGGCAACTGCATGGAAAGAGCCGCACCACCATGGCACGATACAAAGTCTGCCGCAGATTCTCAATCAAAGGGCCCAGACCATACGGGTAGTTTGAGCTCTAGAGAACACGTGCGCGTCCTAGTTCTGAAAACTTTGAAATGAAGTGGAACCCGGATACGACTGTTACGGAGCACCAGAATTCGCGATGAGAGCCCGGCGAAGAGGATGAAGCTATCTTAGATAAAGCGGATATCAGCTTCCACTCCATCGTCAACGTTTTCTCGCCCGGAGTGACTTTCGGTGCGATTGGATGTACCCGTCGGATAAGACTCGGCAGACCGAAGTTCAACAAATTTTGTTCTGGGGTACCCTTAGTCCCAAAGGTGGCCTCCATCTCGCGATGCTATTCGTGTGCCTGGCTGTGGGGCCGATGTCTTCTCCATAAAAATCTCTTTCAACGTACAAACGCGTCTGCGTTCGCGTGGCTGGTGACGGCAATGATGCAACGTCATGAGCATGTGAAAGCCGGGTATATGACGGCAATATTCGTAAGTGGCAGTAAGCGTGATGAGAGATGGCGATAGTTGGAACTGTTCGAGCTGAAGTCGCGGTCTTGACGCGATGGTGGCTAATTCGAGTTTTTCCGGCGGCGAGCTTCGATTGTTGGGGAAGGTACCCAGTACAGGTGCGTCACGTATTTTGCCGTGTGGCGAGCGGTACCTCTACCTCCATCGCTCCCTTTATCGCCTGCGACGCGAGTCAGTCAAGGATCTCACTCATCAGGCGCTTACAGGTTCCCGGTACTGGTACTCTAGCGCGAGGCTCCCTAATCACTTTTCTGGGGACGGCTCCTGACGTGCATGGCGGACATTCCAGCTGTCGTAATTCGACTTCCTTTTCGTACAGTGGCCTCAACAGCTTTCTGTCGTCGGCCAGCGCGGTATTTCCAAATGCGGTGTGAGAATGAGCTATTTCGAGCGGACAGGCATTTCGGCGCGCACTCCCGCATATCGATTTAGGCCCAAGCCACGCCGCCACAAACGTGGCCGAATCGCGTCCTAAAGTCTGGGGTGACGTGGGGGTCGCGATATCAGTCTTGGTATCATGGGCATTCTTCGAATTGAAAAGGCTGCAACAACGCCGCTAATCGAGTATTTCTTAAGGTGTTTCGATATATATCTCTCTTGAACATGTTGCTGTCTGCGTTGGTTCCAGTGTATAGCGAACGTTTGCTCATGAAAATGATGACGAGAGCCTAGAATACAATTGAGCTTGATTCCCTCAAGTAATTCATTACTCCGAGCTTTTTACCCTGTCTCCATTATCTACTCGTTACAAATTGGCTCTTTGGAGCCTTCGTATTTCGTGTTTGCGCCTTCCGTAATTGAGCAGGTGTGGTCCGAGTGAGATCGTACAATAGTGAGGCTTCTTTTTACGCCGCAATGAACGTGGGAGTTCATTGAACCGTTCCTTTCGCTTGTCACGTCAACCTCTGCGTTTCAACCTGCGTTCGAGGCGGACCGGGTGCCGCAGACGAAGGGCAGAGCCTAGAACTGGCCGTATGGTATCATAATGTCCGATCCAGAGGGGATGAACGCTGAAAGCTTAATCACGTTACACCTGCCCCAAAACCTGAAGAAGGCGTCTCCTGCGATCCAACAGGAGCGCTCGGTGCTGCTTCGTTGCAGCTCCAAATCAAGCCCCCGTGTGACACGACTTACCATCGGTGCATTTCGCACTGCTCATAGGTCATAGAGAGGCGCCTGCAACCAAGTTCGTGGAACATTTCTCCACGCACTCCAGCTGAGCATATCTTTTGGTTGCTTATTGCGTCGGAGTTGTTGGAATGCGACGGGAGGAACAAAAGAAATATATTGGCGGCAACCCCACATTCCACGACCTCCTTCGTGAGCCCGAGATAGTGGTGATTGGGTCCTGGTGCAGGCGCCTCCGTCTAAATTTCTCTGACATGAGCGTGTGTGACGGCTGTGCAAAGGAGACACGAAGCACGACTTGCGACAGTCGGTTGGACGCGGCGAGCAGCACTTTGGGGGGATCTCCCCAAACAACCACCATCCATGCAGCCCGTCGCAGTCCGTTCCAAGAATGACGAGTGGTAGGATTCAAGGCTGGGGCGCTCAGACGGAGTCCGCAAGACAGGCATTATTAGTGAATCTCAGTCAATGATCAGCACCAGCCCGAGTCTTAGCAAGGACGAGAGGACACGGCTCTTGGTGCTTGACAGCCAATAGACGAGTATCTGCGGAAGCGGCGCCAGGCAGCAGAAATGCAGGAAGGCAGACAGAGAGGGAGAGGAGCGGATGGAGAAAAGGTGAAAAGAATGTGACAGCGGTGGAAATGGTGACTGATTGCAATGCCATGTAACGGAAGCCTGGCCAGCGGCGCCTGCCTGCCTACCCCATGCTTACAACCCCAGATTCCTTCACCACATCAGCCGCTGGAGATCAGCAGTGACTTCATCTCGATGCGCGCCCCTTTCGCTGGCCTTATCAAGCAAGCGCACAGGTCCGAGTCGATGAGCACAGAGGCCCACTGCCGCTGACCCTCCGCCAGCTGGCTTGGAACAAGATACGCCCTGTCTCAAACACCCTCTCCCTGCTTGCGCCTGACGAGAACAAGCACGACGCTGGGCACGAAGGCAGCGATAACGGGCTTAAGCAGCACTTGTCAGTACTGCCCTCTCTATACGCCTCTCACCGCCCCGCTGCCCAGCTGCCAACCGCTCCGATTGTCGGTGTCGCTGTCTTTCCACCAACGGCAGTCTGCCCCCAGGCCGGCGTGTTCAGCATCGCAGCTGCATCCGCGCATAACATTCCTGCATTTCTGAGCTGTCTTATTAAGTGGCCTCTGTCCCCACAATTACCTTTTCTTGCAAAAGTGTGGAGACCACTCGATTCTGCGACATCGACCCAAACCAAAGCATCACCCTCGGCAAAGCGCTGCGTTGCTCGATAGCGCACGGCCAATCTCATCGCGTCCGGCAGTGGGCACAGGCGCTTGTCGGGTATATCGTACCTTGGTACCATTTGATGTGCCTCCGTACGGTACCATTCAGCCAGATCCAGCGTCTGCAAGCGTCAAATTTTACTCTGCGCCCGGAGTGTGCACAATTCTCCACGCTCACTGCCACCTCCAGGTGCGACGGACGCGACGAATCTCCCTTCGTGCCTCCACGCGCCAGAGTCAGCTCATCAGCCGTGGCACCACAAGACGTGTTGGCCTCCATCATCAGCCTTCGACTCAGCCTCGTTGTTTAAGGTTCCTGCGTGGCCTTCCTCATTCACTGCCCCGGCCCCCCAAATCCCCCCAATCCCACGCCTGCTGGGCGCAGCGAGCACCTGGGGCAGCCGGCAGTACGGCCTTTTTCCCACTCGGGCCCAGGCACCACTCCTTTCACCCTCTACCGCGGACTCCTGGCCGGGCGTCCCATCCCACGCAGCGACCGTCGGGAAGGCACGGCACCTGGCTCTGAGGTACGGAACACGTTCCCCACAGAATCGCCCACATCTCGCGCTCCCTTTCTGGCGCACGCACTACGGATCTCCTTTTCTAGGCCTTTCCCTCTCCTCCCCGGTTGACTGAGTTAGCGCCAGTCATCTCTTACTCGTACCGGCGCTTCCCACCTCACTGTCACTGCCACGGCGCCCACGATATTTCTCTAACCCACCCCCCATCATTCTCCACGTTTTCTGTCTCCGTTTTCTCCCACACACCACCAACCTTTTCGCTCCCACGCAATCCTACATTTGCCTTGCATATCTTTCTGCGTCACGTCAGCTGCATCGCCTGACGTGCGCGGGTGCGGATCACATGCAAGCCTCACAACCCTCCGTCGATTTTCAGAAACTTCTTAATCCAGAGCAAGCCACCTCCGCCGCCGGCGTGCAGCAACAACAACCACAACCACTCCAAAATTCGGAACCCGCCCAGAACACCTTCTCGACGCCTACTGGTACCGGATCAAACGATCAATCAATCAATATGGCTACGGCCACCGTTTCCCTCATGACGCCAATGCTACAAAACTCCCAGGCCAACCACGACGAGGCACGACAAGATCTCCCTCGACCATACAAATGCCCTCTGTGCGATAAGGCATTTCACCGGCTGGAGCACCAGACGAGACACATAAGAACGCACACTGGTGAAAAACCACACGCCTGCCAATTTCCAGGGTGCACAAAGCGCTTCAGTCGATCAGACGAGTTGACGCGGCACTCAAGAATACACAACAACCCCAACTCAAGAAGAGGAAACAAACAGCATGCCGCCGCCGCAGCAGCAGCAGCAAATGCTGGTCTTCTTGATGCTGGTAGCATCGCACACATGATGGCGCCGCCGAAAAGTATCTCGCGCTCTGCACCATCTTCCAACATCGGTTCACCCAACGTCTCTCCTCCTCACTCTTTCGCCACTACCTACACAAGCAGTCTTTCTCCATTTAACAGGAGTAACGGTGGTAGCCCGAATAACAGACCTCTGGATATGAACCTCTTGGTTTCTGCTGCATCGCAAGTCGAGCGAGAGCAGAACGCACCGAATCTGCCGTCCGCGCTTACCAGCAGACACTACAACAATCACCAACATTTACATCATCCTTACCACAGTAGTCCGCGTCTTCCTGGTTTGGCGCAGTATGCTTATTCATCGCAACCCATGTCAAGATCGCACTCGCACGATGAAGATGACCAATACTCTCATCGCATGACGAAGAAGTCAAGACCTGCGTCTCCGCAGTCTACCGCACCGCCTTCTCCAACGTTTTCGCACGACTCAACGTCGCCGACGCCTGATCACACTCCTCTGGCGACTCCCGCGCACTCACCAAGACTGCGACCGCATGGATTCTCGGACTTCCACTTGCCCCACCTGCGACAGCTGTCCCTGAGCCATGCACCCGCTCTTGCACCCATGGAGCCTCAAGCAGACGGTCAACAGCCGTACATACCGAACAACAATCCTACAGTGAGGATCACCGATATCATCTCCAAAACAGAAGGAGCGCAGAGAAAACTCCCCGTCCCGCAAGTCCCCAAGGTTGCGGTTCAGGATCTCCTCAACACCGGAAGTGGCTTTTCGTCCGGTGCATCTTCCGCAACTGGTTCGATTGCTGGAAACGATCTCATCGAGCGATTCTGACTATAGATGACAGTCGATTGACGTACACGATCATCAGTCGATGGTGCAGGGGCTGTTGCATAGGACTGGGGTTCAAAACTTCGGGCCACTCTTCGTTACACCTGTTGCCTACACTTTCGGGCCTTTGGAATTTTTATTTGCTCAATTTTTATTTGCTCGTACGGAGTTTTTAGCGCTATAGACTGGCTGGGCAAATGGGAAGATGGGCGAGCAGCCCCCGATAGACGGACGAAAGGGCATTCGCAAGAAATCTCGATCAGGAGTTTTCGGATCCGGGGAACATTTTCTTTCAACATTCATGTGCTTTTTGCTGGCCCTAGTGTATATGTTTGCGTTGCGTTGCGTAACGCTAGCAGGCCCGTCTTGTTTATGCTCTTTGCTTAATTGGTTTGCCTGGGCTTCCCAATACTCATATCCCCTCTGTTCTGCGTCATATCCCCCTTAGCGACGCCCTGCTATGCAGAGCGCGCACGACGTGTACTTTATGCAAGTTCAACAATTAAACCACAACAATCTCATTTGTCCCAGGCACTATCATCCCAGCTTCTGTCTCCGCAATACGAGTGTACTTGTGCAATGCGGATAGCATCCGACCCCCTGGCGGAGAATGTCTTCCTGGTCGATAACGTCGATCGTCACCAACACGTCGGAGTCACCTCCCTCTATTTTGCATGCGCAGTGACGGCAAACAAGTTGTCGGCAGCGGCACTGATGATCCTCCACAATTCTCCCCAATTCCACCCTGGTGTCCGCACTCTGAATCTCGTTATCTCCCACCACCACGAACCACGTGGGGATACAAGGCAACTTTCAAGCCACCAGCTCTTCATGAGCGCGAATGCCCCTGAACAGGCCATTTTCTCGCAGCCATTGATCCTTTCGTGAGAAAAGTAATAAGTGCAATTCCCCACACGTTTGAAACGCCGCGCAAACCCGTCTCCAACAGGCCCTAGTCCCCCCATCCCCACAAACCCTCGCGCGTCACGTATTGTCATTTGCCGTCGCGTCTCAACAATCACGAAGTTGGCTATTTGCGTCACATCGCATCATATCTCCACCCCTGCTTGCTGGAGCCTCAGCTCCACGCCCGCGAAACCGCCCAGGATTACATCCATCCCCCCCTTTGACTTTATTTTTTGGGCCATTTCCTATCGCTCTCACAGCAGTTTTGCATTGCTCAAAGCGGCAAATATCCTAGCTCAGTGCAGCGACTTCACAGCTCGGAAAGCTTATTAGCGAATACCTACAATCGCTGCATGACTCGCGCGTAGCAAATCATCATGCCGGACTGCGCTCCGCTGGATATGGTTTGACACTCTCCTCCTTCTCTCCGCCTTCAATTATCGTGGTAACCCTGTTCGGCTGTCCGAAAGCGCTGTCTAACCTCAGCACGTCATGACTTACAGACCCCAGATTACGCCGTGTGGTATTCGCTCAACCACAACCACGGGTGCCTGTTGTGTAACCCTCACCCTCACCCTCTCACACCCCCAATATTCGTAACCTGGGGCCCCGCGATTCCGTTCCTCCACGGCAATATGGAAAAGACGTTGGACTAATGCCCGCCCATGACTTAGCTTACCACCTCAACTGCCCAACCGTGCCGATTGGCAGCGGGGTAGGCATCCAGCTTCGTAAGAAACGGCACAACGGTTGACAGGAATCGGACGCTTCATCCGATGGCCAGCCGGGCCGAGTTGTCGAACCTCATGTTGACACTCCAAATGCACTGAGCTGAATCCCAAGGCGGCCCGCGTCTTCCGCGGCGGGGAAAGACGAGCCCTGTACTCGTAGGGCTCGAAGATATCAGCCCGTGTTTCATATGAATCTTGTTGGATTGGTTCTGTTGGAGCTGAACACGAGTTTGTGCTCCTGTGTGACGGCTCCTTAAGGAGGTGGAGGGCCCCCACATCCTCTACCTATGGCTCTGTGTCGATCAGCGATGTGAAGTTGAAATGGGACACTGCAAGTGCGCTATTCCCGTTGCAACTCCAGACTAATCTTCATCTTCGTCCACATACATAGGAGTAGTTACGTTTTCTATGCATCTATATGGCCGCCAGCCAATACGCTACGAGCTTGAAAGATACAAGCTGTAGGGCGCCACTGTGGCGCACCACAAGTCATGCACCACCTTTTTGACAGCCGCGCCCGCCTATCTCGCGGACCTTATAATTGCGTCTGTTGTCTAGACCGACATGACTCTGAGATGGAAAGCACATGATGTCCTCGATCTTACGATACAGAGTGCTCGAGTCCCCCACAGGGCTCTCCAGACTCTCGCGGCACTGCATTAAGCATTAACCCCGCTTGCGCCTCGTGCATCCTCTCATCAACCATCACTTCATATTTGCATCTGTGCGGAGGGCACAGGAATCCTAATTCGCCCACGATGAAGCGCGGACAGCACCCCGAGGGCCATGGCATGGCGGCATCTTCCTCTAGCCTGTGCACCGCAGTGGAAGTCGAGAGACACGAAAAGAAGGTTTTCGTGCAGGACGCTGGCTGATTTTCCTCACGCTGCTGCACCCCAGATTTGCATCTCCCCGAGACTCCGCCGGGCGTGTGAGCTCCCAAGGGTTGTTTCTGGAGATCTGCACAAGGCTCTGGAGTGAACGAAAATGGCCGGCCACGCTCCGTCTTCCTCCGGAACCGTATCACGTACGGAGTGTCGTACCTCGTTATCCGGGCCCGCGGCTTCGCGGATAAGATGGAACTTCTGACTACAGTACGGTAGGGCTATTATTCTCTGGCATAAAACTAGTCAAACGGGCTTGCTGAGATAAGTGCTGAGGAAGCGGCATCATGAGGCCTTGTGAGACAACAGTTTTCCCCCGGACTGACTTGCCACGTTCCGGCTAAAGTCGACGAGGCGTTTCGAGAACGCGTTCCAGAGCCTGGGCCTGCCACCTGCTCTAAGTGGCTTTGCCTTCGGTACCTGATCGTATCTGGTGGAGGTCGGTCTGTAATTCCGACGGGTAGCTACGGAGGTACTGGAAAATAAATCCGCCAGTCCAACGAGAGTCAGTGCCATCGTTCGCAAGCGAACGAGAGGCAATTTGAGGCACAATCAGCTCATCGCGATTCAGAGTAGCCATTGCTAAGAGAGATCCAGTCTATTGGTTTCACTTCCAAGGACAATGATTACCGGTGTCGGAGAGCAGCGCACCTTACTCGCACGATTGTCGGATTGACGTGCTACAGGCACCGAATTGAACAATCCTTCGTGATCGCTCGTGATGTGCGCAGAGCCTCCGGCTTTCACAACCCGATATCCCAGTAATCTTGTTCTCCAGACTTGGTCCTGAGGCCCGAGGGCAATTTGGCTCTCCCTGATAGAGGCGTGCACCGCGATATCGTGACAACCTACCTAATAGAGGAGGAGAGTTTCCTTCCCTGGCCGGTCTCGAAGTATTGTCATCCATCCCACTCCACAAATAGATCCTCGACATCTGACAGGGTGCCTCGGTCAATCATACAAAGGAGTGTCCGGGGTTGGAATTGATGTTCATCCCTCCAGCTGGGGTTCTCCCCGCGATAGTCCTGATCTGCGGAGGATGCGGAGCGCATGAAGCAAGAAGCCGCCCGAGAGATAAAACGAGCATCCTCCAAATCGAAGGGAAAGGTACGCGATCAAAGAATCAAAGCATGCGGCATGACTCATTGTTCACCGCCACCGTCTCTCTGCACCATTTCCATGGCAGGAATTACTTCATAGGTGCTGCTGTTTGCAAGATGCATTTCCGAGAATTTCCGGGCACCTATTGCAAGCGTTTATCGCTGTGTGTGCATGCGATGGATGGATGTCAACAAGTTAGCCAGCAGGGTGACAACATATTGCCTAAGAGCGTAGGAGGCAATTGAAACAAGCAATGAAATCTTATGCAATCGCGACGATACCCAGACTTCCACCACCCACGTCACGGTCGTTATTCCCGTATTCAAGCATGAATGGCAACACTCGATACGAACACGTTGCGTACACCCCAATCTTCCTCCACATCCGCCGGGTCAGAATGGGAGTGCCGTAAGGCTCACCCCCAATATCGCTTGTCCTTCTGCAAAGAGGCATGCCTATAGTTTAGGCCGGTCACATTTCTGGGCCCGTTGGGGGCGCAATTGAATTATCGTCAAAATGCGCAGAGTTCAGCGCAAGGCGGCCGCCAATGTCAAGGTTGGTGTGCTAAGATGCCGCTATCCGCGGGCTCGTTTCCCCCAGTCAATTGCGGAGACCCCACACACAGCATCTGCAGGATGTATCATGTCTTGGTTTCGGCATCTTAACCATTACGCTCGCAGGATTTGCTTACACATGAAAGCCAAGAAAGCATAGAATGGGGGAAATCGCTGGTCCATTTCAAGCATTTCGACGCTAAGATTTGTATCGGGCAACGTTGCAGATGTATACTTTTAACGATCGTATTTCTTTTCTCGCTTGGCCCTAGACACACTTGGAATAAAGCGTGGGCATTCCAGTTTTGCCAGACGCAAGCCTGAGAGATGGACAGCACAGCGAAATAGAAAGTCGGTATGTTTACTTATCGACAAGGTCTCCTCCGCTGTTGCTATGCGGAGCGGCTGCATCCGCGGCGATGACCAAAAAGAGAGTTCGGCTTCTTCAGATTCAGAATCGGCTATGCGGAGATGCATCTCGCTGAGTATCCTTTCCTCCTCCGGCGAGATCATTTCCCAGGATTGCGATGACAAACAGTAGCCGTGATAGATGCGCATAGAGTTGTCGTATCGACTCTAAACTCTACAAATCATTGGATAGCCAGCACCATGACCCAGGATATTGGATCATGATGCGCTGGAGATAAGAACGGGCAAAGCCGATTAGGAGTCTGATGCGTGCGGGGGCAGATTCTGAAGATTGACTACGATATCTTGTGCTTGCCTATTCAGTACATCTATGCCCTTTTGATGGCTGACATGAAATCGGAGCTGGCCGAGACCGGCTGCCAAAAGAAGGTGTTTTATGGAGGGATTCGATAAGCAATTCTTTGGCCTGGTTAGAGTATGTTGCTGTCGCACAACTATCATCGTCGCAAAAGAGAAGCATATCGATTACGCAAAAATCTGCGGAAAGGCGGTGACGTGCAGTGACGTGCTGCTGGAGCTGAAGAATTGTGTGGAGAGCACATGCGAGTGTCCGAAAGCCTGCTTTTTCAAGCAATTTGAGGAAGAAATTTGTTGAGATGCAGGGTCTCTCCGGCGGACACTTGTCGACAAGGTGAGCACGCTTTGGCTTGCATGTGCTGACCCATCTCATGTGCGCTTTCTCACGATGCATCCCGCCCGTGTACCGACTGTCTGGAGTCGAAGGTGCAAGTCGGCGGGATGCATGCGTCTCGTGAATTTGAGTCTGCTGCTAGGGATCACCTCCTGGAGCGGTCACCAGGGAAAGAATGCGCCTGCCAGTGATTGATGTTATTGCGCATCATGAGGATAGATGGTCATCTGAAGCAGACAATGCCAATAGAAGTGATGTGTACCCCCACGCGAGCAAGCCACAGCAATCCTCTCGCTGCAGAGCAGATACAAGCGGCTCCGCATCCCGAAGTTACCGGCTGCTTGGATCTAGACGTTTCCCCAGACTTTGTATTTTGCCAAAAGATACGACTTGCTTTTTGGGGAAACCAATCAGACGGTTCGGGTACGCGTGTACAGCTGTACTCAGCAAGATTAGCGTTCCTTTTGTTTCTGCGAGAGGCGAGTGGTACAAGTGGTACATTCGTGCATACTTGTACCCCTCGGTGAGCGGATTTTCCACGAATAGGAACGCCAAGAGTCTCCGCATCGCGATTGTCAGTCTATGTACTGTACGATCCCGATTCATTAGCGAAAATCAATGTCAAATATGGCCGCTCCTGCTCGCGTGAGGACATGCTTCATCTTAAGGCTCTCCTAACTTCCAAGTCATGCGACCACGACGACTTCCTGGTCATGCTCGGTGAGGGCGGCATTTCCATCTTCCGCAGGCTCGATAGATTGGCTTGTATCTTCAATGAGGGTTTCTGCGGCGATCTCATCATCGTCGCCCCAACCGTAGTCATCTTCAGAGCCGAGCTCCTCGGCATCCGAATCTGCGACCTCGTACGACCGCTTCAGTGGACGAGCTGGAGAGGAGAGAATTGGGGCTGCTATTTCATCGGACGCAACCGTTACTTCAGAAAGGCCAGTCTGTGGAGCGGTTAGCATCGGACCCTAGTGCTGCAAACGATCCTTTTCAACGTCGGTAGACAAATCATGTTACACACCTGCTTAACTTTGAAAGGGATAATTGCACCCACACCGCCATCCTGTGCCACGAGAGTCATGCCTCCAGCTTTGATAACGCCCAAATAGCGAATTCGATCCGTTCTAGAATGCTCTGATAGACCGTTCTTGGCATTCCTCGGAGGCCAATCCATGAACATGCAGAGCCGCGTGGAGATGCTAGCCTCCCATTCGTGCCCAGATATTGCGGGGAGAAGCATCGCCGGTGCGCCCTGGCGCAATTTCGTGGAGGTCTGACATATCAGAATGACTGCGACATTGTGAAGAGCGGCCATCTTGCCGAGTTTGTTGATCAGTTCGCTCATAACTGCAAACTTACGGCTTGCCGCCCACTTGGCCGAGTCGGGATTCGATGTCGGCCGTCCAGAACGCTGGTATGCATTCTCGAATGGAGTCGATATGTTGTCAATGACGATTATACTTGTTCCTTTTGGTGGAAACGACTCAACTGGATGTGCAAAAAGAGCAAGTAGATGCGGAAGGGAAGGTGCAGGAAAGCGGTGAAATCTTTCTGTAATGATCGCGTGACTGGCTTCATTCGCAGGATTTACATGCTCTTCGGACAAGGGATCCTCGAGACGCTTTGAAGCAAGGGGCGTAGCTGTATCTGCTCGTACGAAAATATCAACAGTTGTAACTCTCAAAGGCTGAAATATGCACTCACCGACCCACACCGCTCTATCGCCTCTACGCAATGCAGATGAACATGCTTGCAAGCTACGTGGTTTCTATTCAGCTTGCCTCCTCCTAAAACTGGGTGTAGATTTGGTTTGTGGCATACCCCAATGTTGTTTTTCCTATACCAGGTGGTCCATACACCTCAGTTATTTGGCCACGTACGATGCCTCCAGATATGTTCACAGGAACTTTCGCTGTTCCGTGACCAGCAAGAATTGTGTCGAGTCGTGTGAGGCTAGTGGAAATCGCGTGAGGGCCGTTTGAACGGAGCTTTTGTAATGCCTGAGAAGCAGAGAGCGTTGGCAGTCTGTCTAGTACAAAGTAAGTTTCTTTTTGTGATCATTGGGGTGAAAATGAGAGCATACGAGTTGTTGAGAATGGCCCGTCGTCATCGACATCGGCCATGGTCATCGCGAGTCGTATGAAGCGCGATAATTTCCTGCAGGTCCTTTAAGACGTGTCATTATGGACTTTTCTCGTATGGACGCAGTCAAGGTATGCTCATGACCACTGTCGATGAAATTGAGACGCGTTTTGGTGTTGGGACGAACAATGATGCAATGTCGCGTGTCGCTTGCGGAGAGTTCGTATTGAAATTTTTAGCCGCCGGAATTTTAGCGTCTTTCAATCAAGGGTCAACTACAACCTCAACGATAAATTTCACAATGAATTCAAGCAGAGCTGCAGTGAATTAGCCCTGGAACATTCTGCTCTGATATGATACATTCAGAATTCGTTGTGCAGACTCCAAAAGCCACCTCCTAATCGCCAACGGCACGCAACACCTCCAAGATGCCATTTGGAGTAGAATGGGACCAAATACCATGGAACATGGACAATCCCTTCTATATGGGATCTCTCCAATTCATTCCCATATTGACCGCTCTCATTATTGGTTGTATGTTCATCGGAATCTTCATAAATGACAATTGGGATATTCCTCATCCTCTTCCAACAGCATGTCGGCGAGTGGGCCTCACATCACCGAAGAACCTCGAGGACGAGCGGGATCCAAAGTACAGCGGCAAAGATGCGTCTAAAAGCACAGTCAGTCGTGTAAAAGGCCTTTTCATATATCCCGTTAAGAGCTGCATGCCGGTGGAGCTGGAGGAGGGCGAGATTGTGCCCACAGGCATGAAGTACGATCGACAATTCAGCTTTGCGCAACTTGTCACGTCGCGACCAGAGAAGCAAGCCGATGGGTCGGAGAAGACAGAGCATCAATGGCGATTCATAACGCAGCGCGAAGTACCTCGTCTTGCGCTTGTCAAAGCTGAGCTGTATGTGCCCGACCCTACCAATGTGGCGTATCACCCCAACCGAGAGGATGTCAAGAATGCTGGCTGTATCATTGTCTCCTTCCCATTCAGGTCGGAAGTATCATTCAGCTTCAAGGGCCTCAAAGCCCTTAATGAGATTCTGAAAGCGAAATATCTGGCTCGAGATTGGTCCGTCGAACCACGCATCGCGTTCAATATCCCTTTTCTTCCAACGACAGAACGCATGAAGCGGAAGAATTACCCTCCAAAGGAGAATATGGCGATCTGGAAAGAGAACCCAGAAGCGATCAACATGAGCAGCGAAATTCCTAGTGACGCAATCGAGAAGTTGAAGTACTTCTTGGGTGTTTCGAACCCTTTGACCTTATTCCGCGTGGATGCATCAAATTACCGCGAAGTTTTCCGCTGTGCCCCCAAGGAAGATGAAGTTGGTTATCAGCCAGTTGTGGGCTTTGCTGATGCTGTGAGTATCCAAAAGAAGAAAAGTACACGACTTCAATGGCTCTAATTCATATACTCCGTAGTACCCATTACACATCCTGAATATTGCAAGTGTGCAGGATGTTGCGGAGCGTCTGCCAGCAGAGCAGGCAAAGGACTTCGCCGCGATTCGTTTCCGCGCAAACATCTACCGTAAGTCGCCACTCTAGATTCCTAATTCCTGTTACGCGTAATATTGATCCATTGCAGTCACAGGACCGCAAGCCTTCGCTGAAGACCACTGGAAGCGCATTCGTATCGGTAAAAGCGAGTATCATGTCTCTTGCCGCACCGCGCGCTGCAAACTTCCGAATGTGGATCCCAAGTCTGGTGTGCCAGACCGTAATGAGCCGTATGCGACAATGGCAAAGTATCGTCGTATCGATGAAGGTGCTGGGATTTACCCTTGCCTTGGTATGCAAGTTACTCCGATGGATGGAGAAACCAATCTGATTAAAGTTGGAGATGAGATTGAGGTGCTAGAGACGGGTGAGCACTTTTACATTAAGCAATAAGACACATAGTACTTAGTGTCATTGGATACCTAACGTACTCCGTCTATATAATGGAATGATGACTCCTGTACAGATACCATTTTGCTTCCTTCTTCACAAATTCGGACTTAGTAATTGCACACATCCTTGCCTGAGAGTATCAACGCCTTCACTTCCTCAATGACCACGTCTGCGTCTTTCAACTCCTTGTCACCCTGTTCATCAATGAGTTCCTGGAACCTGACACCTGCATGTTTGAGGCAGTGGATGCCCCTCCGACACCACGACGAGTCCTTGCAATTTTTATTTTTGCGTCCCTTCGCATATGCATGTCCATTATCAGCATACAGGATAAGCCGTGCCAGGTTGCTGATGAACTCAATCTTAAGATCCCTTGGATGCTGCGCGGATCTTGGGGAAGTCCAAGGAATCGGCCAGTGAAAGTGACTGTCGTCTATGGCGGTAAGATCTCCTTGGATTTTGGTTAGGAGTCCTACTCCTTTTCGCACCATGGCGAGCATGTCGAAGTGCAAATCATTGTCCATCGCAACATATTCATCGTGAAAGGCATGAAAGATATTGTAGACCCAGTTACTCGTGCCCGGATCCCAGTGACTGGTGCTGCCCCCAGCTATTGAGACGAACGTTTTGACCGACAAGACTTGCGTGGAGCCTAGGTTGGCCTCAAATCCAGCACCTGCTGCTATGCACCACCGATGTACGACGAACTTCAACTTTCCAGGGTCCTCGAGATCCTTAACTTCGGCGCTTCTATTTATGCGACCATTGTGACGATGGATGGCATCACTGGAGCATGTAAGCATAGTTCTATATTTTGTGCCTGCGTCTCAAGGTACTTACGGCGCCCAATCTCGTAATTTCCCGCCGTGAACCATGTCAAGTCGCTTGTAAAAGTTCTCCGCCAATGTTGGAGGAGATCCGAGGAAGATATTCTGATTGCCATAAAATGCTATCAGGTGTTCCAGGTCAGGCCATGCAGACGTTAAATCCAACTGCTTCGCAGCATTGTATAAATGCATCATGTCAAGTAGCAGGTGACGATCGTTGGAAGAAATTCTCGCGCTCTGTTGCTGTGCAAACAGAATTCCAAAGGTCAAAGTTCCACACAGCATTGGATGTGAGTGGAGGAAATGGCTCTGCTCACGATCCTTCTTCATACCAAAGCATTTGTCTTTGGCTTTCGAGACTGGATCGTTCAGAACGTATGTTGCAATCAAAGTAACAACGTCGGCGCACATCGTCCGCGCGTCACTATATCCACAGCAGATACGGCCCCAGTCAAACCGTAAGTGCTCTCTGATCTGCTTGAGAGCGCGCTCTGATTCCAGGCAAAGGATTCGGGATGCTGTTCCAATTTCTTCTGGAAGATATACGGTGCATACGAGAACGAGGCGCCAAGCAAGAACCATCCAGGCTTCGACTCTGCGATCATCGAAGAGCAGTTGGAGCGCGCTAATGCTCCCCTCCGCCATGGGGATCCTGCCGTTCGTTTTCAGGAGGAGGATGGCGCTGAGCATAATATTGCTGAGTCGATCAATGAGGCTTGGATTGGAGTATTTAAGCTCGTGCAAACCTACGCCCAATGTGAAACCGGGGTGACTTAGCTCCTGAATTTCGGGCATCTTCTTCTCGAATTCTTGCAGAAGCCCCTTGAGCAGCTTCGCAATAGGCTCGATGTAGGGGTCATTGAAGGTTTCACCGAATGCGTTTATGGGCCCGCAAAAGCATGAGAGCAGGCCGTCGGACACCTCCTGACAGGTCATCTCCGGATGAAAAGCGCTACGGATCTCGTCTTCTGTCTGTCGGAGCGAATCGATTGTCATGTTTATCGTGAGCGACATAGCGACAAGCGTACCTTTTCCGTCTCTGAAATCTTTGACTGCTTCGGTGGAGAAACAGAGAACCTCCAACCACTGAGATGCGTAGAAAAGAGCTGCAAGAGAGAACTCGCCAGCCGTGTTTTCTTCAAGGTCATATTCCACATCTGCTTTGGTTGCTGAAGCTTCCTTCTTCTTCGTCCTCTTTTTCGCACCCGACGAGGCTGGTTGGACTTGCGAGGGAGGTACAAAAGAATCTGTGTCGATAGCAGAAGTTTCCTCGACTTGCAGATGAGCAAACATATTTACCAGTGGCGGAGGTGTGGCTGGCGTGCTCTCTCCTGAGCCATTTCGAACAGTGTTTTTGGCAGCCGTTGTAGCGATCAGGCCACCTCCTGTACTCAGTGATTCTCGAAGCAATTGCAACATCTGCTCCAATACACCAATGAAATATGCATGGCTCTCCGAGCTCTTGGCGCCGTCCTGATCCTCCAATCCACTGTACCATTCTGCACACATCTTCCGCGCTGAGATAACATCCTCTAACGTGTTGATTATGCCCCTAGTGATGATACGCTGCGAGCTGGGCGCATGAACAATGTCCCTTGTGATACGCAGTAGATCAGCGCAACCAATGGTGCATTTCGTAGGAGTTGTGGAGGAGGATGGTCGTGGTGATCGCTGTTTGGGGATATCAACACATAAAGTTGTGGCGGATTCGACGAGCCATGTGGCAATTTTGGTTGTTCCTCTTTTGTATTTCTTGTAGACTTCAACGAGAGGGTCTGAGTCCATGACTTCGAATTTTCTTGCTGCAGTTGTGAATTGCCAATGTAGTTGTAGAAGATGGTATAGTGAAATGAACACTGACGTTGAAGAATTTATACCGGACTGGGAATGAAATCCCATCCTGTGTTTTCTTTGACGCGTCTAACTAACACGTGCCACTGACGCACCACACTGCTGTCTGCAACATGTCTCGGGTCCGCACGTTGGTAAACAATGCTGGTTTAGGTCGGGATCAGCAAACACCGAAACACACAGGTGTAAATGCACAATATCTAACGCCATTGCGGGTATCCACCTAGACAGACATCTTCATTTGAATGCTCTTATGCGGCTCATAACCCTTTACGACAAACTCTTCCGCTTTCCATCCATCAACGCTTCCACCAGTCTCCCTGTTGATCTCCAAGACTGGAAAACTTTTTGGTTGCCTGGTCAATTGCACCTTCAGCGCATCGACGTGATCAAGGTATACATGAGCGTCACCCATAGTGTGTGTAAAGGTCCCTGGAGTCAGATCGCACACATGAGCGAGCATGTGTGTGAGCAGTGCATAAGACGCAATGTTGAATGGAACACCTAGCCCCATGTCGCAAGACCTTTGATAGAGAATCGAGTGCAAGACTCCTCGCTTGCTAGGTTGTCCATCTGCACTTCGCGGGAATGAAACATAGAATTGAGCAAACATATGACATGGTGGAAGAGCCATCTTCTTGAGATCTGCTGGATTCCACGCGCTAAGGATGATGCGCCTGTCATATGGCTTGTTCTTCAGCTTGTCGATGACCTCGGCGAGCTGGTCGACACCTTTGCCAGTGTAGTCAGCCTTGGCGTCGATGTATTCAGCACCGAAGTGCCGCCACTGAAAGCCATAGACAGGCCCCAGGTCTCCTTCTTCGCGATGAGACAGGCCGACGCTATCGAGGAACTCGCGACTGCCGTTGCCATCCCAAATTTTCACACCTTGTTCGGACAGAGGCTTCGAAGATGTGCAACCGGATACGAACCAAAGCAATTCCGCGATGACAGCGCGGAGGAAGACGCGTTTCGTGGTCAGCAGAGGTAATATCGGAGTTGGAGGCTCTGATGGATCGATCGACGGCTTGGAAAGGGCAAATCGCATTTGCGGGGGAGCGAATATCGAATACGTTCCAGTGCCGGTCCTACAGAGGTCAGATTCAAGGCGTGCCAAAGAGAAAAAAAACTGTTCGTACCGATCAGGGCGATGCTCCCCATGGTCTAATATATCGCGTATCAAGTCAAGATATTGATATTCTTCGTGTGGAATCCGTGGTTCTTTACTTGGTTGGATTGGTTCTTCAGCCTTGAGCGTAACATCTGGGCCGCTGGCAGGCCCTATCGCTATTGGTGACATGATTCTGAAGATGATGTGGTAGTTGTTCGGATGAGACCTGGTTTGACGTAGAAGACGAAAGTCGCGCTCACGCGATTTGCAAGGATGTCGCGTTCACGTGCTAGCGCGTTTTGTTTGGCGTGTCACCGCCGATTACAACCTCCCGCTTAATGTGTCGAGGAAAACTTGGTCAATACAGTTCAATGGACGACCTCCTGCGGGCTCTTAAAGCTAGAGACATCGCCCTAACTCGGGATGATGTTCAATGGGCTTTTGACTCGCCACAAACCAAAGATGAAATCACGGCTTGGGTTCGCGAATATTTGAAGCCCGCTACCTTACTTAGCAAAGATGAAGTGAAGCTGTACGTATATTATTCTCTCGGACAAGATACTGTTCAGAAGATTCGCTGCTCATAACTACCAGCCACGAAAACCTTCGCAGACAAGGGATCCAACCCCTTACACCCGGAAGCCATGCAGTAAACGAGGATGATCTCTTGTCGGCCATTGAGAGCTTGGAAAGTTCGACCGCTGCGATTGAGAAACATCAAAAGGTGCTGGAGGGTCAAAAATCGGCCTTACAGCAGCTAATCGGTCGTAATTTTTCTCATGAGTCGGTTGAGACCGAACGGGACGAGCATCCTGGGCTACCGGATGCTCACGAGTCCAGCCGACTCAAAGTTGCCGTCGAAGAGACCGTGGAATCAATCAACGAAGATGTTTCCACCACTTCAGATATGGTTACCTCTACTGTCCGCTCTCTCGCAACATATGCATCGGAACGCCTTTCCTCAGACGATCAAACATTAGAAGCCATATCAAAGCTTGATCTGCAGAACTCTCAGGGGCCACAGATGACAGACACTAAAATCATTGAGCAATGGTGTCGCTCACTCGTCTCTTTCCGTACGGCCGAAGTCAAAGCACGGATCGAGTCGATCTATAACAGCGCAGTTACAGAAGCGTCTGAAGGCGCCGTTGACACATCACTGGATTCAAATTCCCAGCAAGAGAAAGATGCCCTGCAGTCCGAGCTTCAGACGCTGCGAGAAGAGATTGCATCTGTTGCGGAAATGGTGGTTGAAAATGAGTTACGCAAGCCCGTCGTAACTTTCATTGAGCGGTCAGCGAGCGAACGAGTACGAGCACAACGAGAGTGGCTTGACTATGTATTGTCATCGTTCAGATATATCATTGGACGACTGGACTGCTTGGAAGCTTGTGCATCTGATCTTAACGTATTTCATTCGGCGCTGCGTGAAATCAACGAAGCACTCGAGAGTAGTCAATCGGAGAACATTTCGGATGCTGTGGCCACACCGACGACCAGCCACAAAACTAGGCACACTTCTGCGTATTCTGAAGTCATTCGCGCCGGCCGTAAGGGCTCTGCAACCTTGGACGATGACGATATCCTACGATTACTCCGAAATCTCGATATCGATATACCTTCCAAGACGAACTCTACAGCGCACGCAATCGTCGCAAACAGTCTCGCATCGCGATCTACAAGATTACAGACACAGTTCACCGCAGCCGAGTTGTCCACACTGCAGACGTTAGGCGAGTATCTGGAACATCAAGATGCCAATGCACAATCAGCGCTTAGCACATTGTATGCAAATACCGCGTACTGGACCAAGAGCCTCAGTAATCCTTTGTTGGGGGCCGAAATTGCTAGTTTGGAAGCAGCAATGAATGGCGTAGGCACATCCATTTCAAAAATTGAGGGCAATCAAGGGGATGTAGAACCGGTTGGACTTAAAATTATGAGGAGAAAGTGGAATAGATAGGCGGGCTTCAGTGAAGCTCAGAAAATGGAATTTGAAAATAATGATCTTTAAATGTGTCTTCGTTCTAGATTCGCTCTTCTCCAGCCTCGATGCAGTGCTTGAACATCTGGAAATACAAAGGCAGACTGTTCTTCCGTAAGGTCTACCCAGCTGTAATAATGTGGCTTTGAGCAGAGATGGCGCTTGTTCTACGAACTAGACGCAGTCGCTCAAGCATTAGAACATTGTGTTATGGTTGTAGCTAAGGGTGTGCAGCGCTTCCGAGAGGCCTTGCACATCGTCATTATTGACTCCCGATGGCCAACAAACTCGTACTACGCCGCTTTCAAGCTATTTTCAATGCAAGCTTGCCATCTATAGTCTATCCAATGACGGTGTTGCTGACATTTACCTTGAGGGTGCCATGTTTGTTGAATTGCTCTGGGTCCATAAGGTAATTCTCGTGTCATTTGGCGAACGTTCTCATGAGATGATCATACTAGTGCTTCGTTGACCGAAGAGCTGGGAAGGGTTTGCGAGGTTCAACCTTCTGTGGCTTGATTTCGGCGTATGAAGGTTGATCTGTCCCATATCTGTGTGCTGGGTGTTGGCTTGTTGCATGTCCTGCCGAGAAGAACGCCGCATATCTGTGGCGCGTTTCGCACAAATTGGCGATCAGAATTTCGACATCGCCCTCAACGGATGGTACCAACAAGGCTACTCTTCTTTTTACAAGACCCGGCTGAGGGCGGGGGTGAAATCGTAACGCAAGAGCTGGGTGCCTGCACCTCTCGCGAGCGTCCGCAGGCAGCATGTTGGGACTCGACGGTACGACGCGCGTAGTGAGTCGTCCCCTTCCCGTACGTCCTCTGACTTAGAGGCGTTCAGCCATAATCCGGCATGTTGCAGATGAAAAGCTCGTAGTTGAACCTTGGAGTGGGCTGAATGGAACTTGGGACTTTGATGGTCAGAGATGAGATGAGATACCTGACGTCGTTCTGTTCCTGTTTTGAGTCGGATGTGTGCGATGGAGAAAAATTAAGAGAAACGACAGAGGCCTTAAATGGTGGGGCGCGAGGGTCAAAGATCAATCTTAAAAGCCGCTTTACATTTGTAGTGAGCTCAAGTCTAGAAATCGAGCTGTCGTTGAGATTCGAAGACCGGTCAATGGTCCACCTGTTCCGGTAGGCCAAGATGTTTTTGATGACTGTTGAAGCTGAAAGCACATCTTAAAGAGGAAATCGGAATACAATCGAAGATAGATTACTTGGCGCGCAATGCAAGAGTGGTAAACACGTCAATATTTACTCACGTCGGGCTGATACATACATCGAACTTGACATTTCGCAAACCAGGTCTATTCTAGAATCCAATCTTAGCCCATTTGCACAATCAATCGCGCTTCCTGCATTATATTTCAGTAACGCCGCGTGCCAGTCCATGCTGAGTAGAGTCATAATATCGATGCATGCTCTTGATCCAAATCTATTCGAACGCCGAGTCGCCGCCATTGTGGAGTAAACGAGTCGATGATCCGATATCGGTTAGACAAAACCTCATCTTCTGGCTTCCATAGGTTCACGATAATCAACCTCCTCGGAGCCACTGCTCGTCTCTGACTCTGTCGCAACCCGTCCAATCGAGCCGACATCGGTTTCATCGTCGTCATCGAGATCCTTCTCCTTGTGTGTGGTGCCTTTTCGGAAGAAGTCTGTCGTCCTTATCCCTCGTACTTGCCTCGGATCTACTTCCCGAAGGCGGCCTCCCCGCGTCTGCCGACTCTTGATGTATTCTCTCACAGGAAACATGGCAGCATCTCTGCACGCTTCCTTGATGTCACTGCCGCTCATGCCAGCGCTAACGCGAACAAGATAGTCGAGGTCGAAGTGTTCTCGGTCAACTTTCGTTCCACGAAGAATAAGCTTGAAGATGCGGCGGCGTTGGGAGGCGTTCGGTAATGAAACGGGGAACTTCTTGGGCATGCGCCGTAATATTGCTTCGTCGATGTCCTGAATGCGGTTTGTGGCGCCGAGAATACATATCCGCTGAGGAGTGCCCGAGGCATTTGTCGAAGCCAAGCCGTCCCAATGGGTCATGAATCTGCATGACTGTGTTAATAAAGTGTAATTCCATGCAAAGACTAAGAAGTAGCAAGCATCGTGGAGAAAGAAGAACATACTCTGCCTTGACCATGCCGCTCGCCTCATGCTCTCCTGATCTCCTCGTTCCAAGAACAGCATCGATCTCATCGATGAAAACAATTGCAGGCTGCAACTTTCTCGCAAGAGAAAAGACAGCGCTGACGAGTTTGTTCGAGTCGCCATACCACTTCTCTGTCAAAGTGCTAATGTGTAGATTGATGAAGACGGCTCCGGATTCGTGCGCTAGCGCTTTCGCCAACATTGTCTTTCCACAACCAGGAGGACCGTACAGGAGAACACCAGAAGGCGCAGAGAGGAGGGCGGAGGAGTGTGCGTAGAGGTGAGGCATGGTGAGTGGATATATGACGGATTCTTTGAGCTCTTCGATAATGTCTTCCAAGCCACCAATATCTAAAAGAAGGCATTAGAATTCTGTGATCCCACATCCACTCGCTCAGAAGCGATGGAAAACATACCTTCAAATGTGATGGGTATCTCGTTTGGCGCGACTACCTCCATCGCAATCGTCTGCTCGTACGGCGTCAACTTCAACTCTCTCTTCGTCGGTCGATCGTCTCCAAACGACAGCGAGTCGTCGTCATCATCATCCTTCGTGCTCTCCTTGTTTGCTAGTATGCCATCAATCTTCCGTTTCGCATCATCCGCTTTCCTTTGGGCCTCGGCGCGCGCGGGTGCTTCGGTGTCCAGGCGAGAGAGGAGCGTGCGGACGACCCAATATGCGAGTAGAGACTATATCCAATTAATATCTATGCTTGACAGCGACTTGGATACAGATTCAGAGGGTTGATGGTCGAAAATGCACGGCGTCATTGGTGTAACGTACAGTTGAGGCGGCAAAGACCACTTCGGTCAACAGCTGGCGAATGCGGTTGGAAGTGGTCGACGACATTTTGTCGATCTAATATCCTGCGTGCAGGTAGATGTATGAGCGAAGAACCAGTGAATGCAATCTGATTAATATAGATTGAGCATTTCGAATTTGTACACCCGGAGTTTGTGAAGTTGTGATGTTTGCGGAGGTTGGTCGGGTGCGATTAGACGTGGCGGCACGAGAAAGCCACATGCCACGCCACCGCAGAGCTAGCTGCACCCAAGCTCGATGTGGGGAAGCTGGTGTTGTCCGTTCTACACGATCACTCTACACTTCCGTGGACGGACGACTCATTCACAATGACTCTGTTATTGCGGCCGCGTGCAAGCCTCTCATTAGTACTGCCTTCGACGTGCTTATGCAGAGTTAATCTTCGTAATGGAGCTCTATCAGACATTGCCGCGAGCCGACAGTATGCAACCCAAAGCTCATTAGGAGGAAATCCCAAGAACTCGTCAGGCAGAAGACAGGTCACAATCGCCAGTGATGATGGTCGAATAAATTGGAATGAGCTGAGTACGAGAGAGAAAGCTGCTAGAACGACGCAGCAGAGCTTCAATTTATTCGTCATTCTTGCGGGTGTGATCATGACGGTAAGTTTTCTTGAATTTGCACCGCTTTATTATGTATCAAGGTGACGGCTGGTTAATTTTCAATTTCTTCAGGGCGGGGTCGCGACATATCTCTACCTAGACGTCTTCAGCGGCTCCTCCAAGACCGCACACTTCAACCGCACCGTCTCACGCATCATCTCCGACCCGCAGTGTCTCGAAGTCCTCGGCGACCGTAAATCCATCCGCGCATACGGCGAACCAACCTGGAACCGGTGGACGCGAAACCGCGCTATTGCGTCCAAGCTGGAGAGAGACAAGATTGGGACAGACCATTTCCACATGCACTTCTATGTCGAGGGGTCTCTGAACAAAGGCACGGTTAATTTGCATATGAGCAAGAGAGCGGACGAGGCAGAGTGGAAGTATGAAGTGCTGGCGCTGGATGTGCCGGGACGAGAGCGGATATACTTGGAGAAGGCGGCGACAGCGCAGGACTTAAAGGGCTCAGGGAAGATGTTTGGCGTTCGGTGGTGGTAATTGAAGGGTCGTCTTTCGACGAATATCATTTGAAGATTTACCCATCTTCAATGAGAGGTGGGGTTTATTGCTAGGCCTAGCCGCAGCTTTATTTTCCCAGTTGTGGGCCAACCCCAAAGAGACGCACGGCAAGGAGGCGGAATGGACATATTCTGCGCAACCGTTGGCCAGTTGCGGCTGGAATGGAGTATCATGATGATTCAGAGATATCTCCGCCATGACGGTACCGAGTAGTGCGGGGAACTCTTCTGGTAGAGGCAAGTCGAATCTGTGTCCCAAAATTGCTTCCCACCTCGAGGATGCTTTGTTTACAAGAGGGTCGGCTGGACGTCGAACAAGTCTTGTCTTTCGGCTTCGGCGAGAGTGTCGCTGAAAGCTCAGTACGGTATGCTTTGGCCGGAGGTTGTTCTGGTTGCACAGCTTTCATACACATAATTTATCTTTACTGAAGCTGCTGTGCATTTCGAGCTCGACGCATTACAGTCAAATGCTCAAATACTTTTGATCACCCTGGAGAATGGGGAGCCACACAAGATGGGCAACAGTCAGTATGGCGATATTGACATATTGTATTTGGAAAGATGCAGCAGTCTTTTGATTTGACTTTCCTGGTTGCTCGAGAAACAAGTCACAATGTATGCCAAAGTGTCCAAAACTCCATGAATCGCTCTCCATCATACTACGCCACCTCGGTGAATCAGATGCGCTCTCGTAATTTTTACTCCTCTCCGATAAGAGTCTGTCCCTCGCGCAGGCCCTCAACAACCAGCTCGTGGCCCTCAGCACGCCTGTAGATGTCTCGGATGTCGTCAGTAGTCGTCTCAAAGTGGCTCGTCGCGTCATAGCTCTTGCTGATGAAAATGCCGTCGTTGACGCCGCTCTCGAGCGGCTCGTACAACGGGATTGGGGGGCCCATGAACTTCTCTTCGATGCGGCCGAGGCGGTCGAAGCCGGGTTGAAGCTCCATGTGGTGGTTGCTGTCGCCTTCCGCGATGGTGCTGAGAATGGCGATGTAGTAGCCCTTTGGACAGACATTGTGGGCTGATGATACCACAGCGATATAGATATCTAAACAATTCAATCAGCAAACATAATTCTTCAGAGGACGAAAAGTTGACGGTTCGCTTACCATGTTTCCGGCCAACTTGCGATTGCGGAATGATCAGCTGCAACGAATCGCTGTTGTCTGTGCGATCGACGGGATGGTTCAAGATGCAAATCGCCTTCAGCAGATGCCCGACCACTTGCGCCTTTCCAGAGAAGTAGCTCGGATCTGCCAAAATCTTCTTGCACTTGGTCTCGAACTTCATGCCGTCGCCCTCCTCGGTCTTATCCTTCATCGTCGCCTTGATACCGCTGACCTTGCCGTTCTCGTACAGAACTTCATCGACATCGGTGTTCAGCATGTACGTTCCGCCGTAGATGGCTGAGAGGCGAGCGAAACCCTGCGGCAGCTCGCCGAGGCCGTACAGCGGATAGATGTATGGAGACTTGCCGTAGCGCGCCATGCTGTTAACGTACAGTCGAATACGAGCGACGGCGTCCTGCGCCATGCCTACGGAATTGATATAGTCATCGGTCTGGTAGAGCGCCATGCTGTGGCCGATGAAGTCGCGAGTTGTGGCCTCGAGACCGAACTTGTCGTAGACATCCTTCATGGTTGCACTGTGGAGATTCAGGCCTACATAACTTTTGTTAATAATCATATCGTTCTTGTCTTGTAGTACGATAGGTCTCCGCTACCGCGCTATTGGCACTGCACGTACCATTATGTGTAGCAGGATCCTCCTCCTTAAAGGCTCCCACCCACTCCAAGAACTTCTTCGCCCTCCTCTTCTCGAACAGCCCCATAAGCGGACTCCTCAGTGCTTCGGTTGCATCACTCGGTACCTTGGCCACCGTCGCCCTCGCACCACTTCCTTGTTGTACATAGCTTCCTGCAATCTGCTTGAACTCGAGGTAGCGCGTGACATCGGTGGAGACGAGGATATTCGTGAGTTCGCCATTTGACATGAGGAGCTTTGGGACGAGGTCGATGTTCCAATCGTTGGGCCGGCCGTACTTCTTCCACGGCTCTTCGCCAGGTTGGTAATTTTGGTACTTCTTGAAGAGCTGGAGAGTGTAAGCAGTTTGAAGAGCGAAAGCCGTGCATATGGCATACCGATTCAATATTCACGGAGGCAGCTTCTCTATACAGACGTCATTAGTTTACCTCCCACGGATTGATCAAGAGTGCAAAGGCCCTTACCCGCCATAGTGGTCATTGCGGTCGATGTGCAAGACTTTCTTGCCCTTGACGCTCATCACTCTGCGTCATTGTTAGCTGCAGCTCTCCACAAAGCGCGCTCAAGTCTTGTGCCTACCCAGAGAGCACGCATTCTGTGAGACCTAAAGCTCAAAATCAGCCACACAAGCTCTATCGCGGGGTACCTGCAGCAGGAGTAAATACCCGTTCCCATAACCACGACATCGTACTCGGGTGCGACTTCTTCCATGGTGGATAATGCAAAATATTGGGAGCTCTAGCAGGTTGTGGAGGAAGTTGGCGGGTAGAGGTAGTGCAGGATGTGGATTGTGTATTTTGGGCAAGTTGCGGTGATGAAGGTGAAGCTTAGCCTGACGTGTGAGTGGGCTGTCTCAACACCCCCTGTAAGGAACACGCGCATAACGTCGGACATGAAGGAACAGCAATCCCGGCTCGTTCTGGCGTCTTTTATATTTACAAGTAACTATACAGAAAGGCAGGGGTTTAAACATTCGTAAGAGGCTTCGTCTCCTTCGGATTGGCCTGAGCGCCACTGAAACCGGTTGGCCTCTGCTGCTCTTCCCGAGCTTCAGATTGCCCTTGAATATTTCTTTGCATATTGCCATCCTTATCCTGTAATACGGGACCATCGTGCTCCATTTCCTCCGCTTCGTCTTCTCCATACTCATCGTCCTAGGCTTAATCAGAATCTGGAACAACAAGATGAAGGGTGGCATTTACCTCAATTATCCTAGGCTCGTGAACCAACTGGCCGACCCTTCGTAAAATGTCCGGGTCCTCTTTAGCTAGTCGTTTGGCCTCTTGATATCCATTCCAGCGCTCGATTAACGTTGCTCGAATGCAGTGCATTGTCTCGATAACCTATGAAGCCATACATTAGAGGACGTGTATCAACCAGCAACGTCTTCACCAAAAGTAACATTGGCTTAAAGATGAAATCCAAACAAACTAACCGTCTTATCTCTCCCGTTCGCTTCGTATTCGCCATAGCCAGGTTTGAGTCTCAGTCGTTCCGCATGCTCTGTGGCCAATCTGTTCCTCTCCTTCACACATACCCACCACAGCATGTGTAAATCGTCAAAGCTCTTGTGCCGCAGCTCTTCAATAGTCCATGCTCGCCCTGTGTCCATATTGATTAGATTGATCCGCTGAGACGGTTGTATTGTTTACAGAGCATACCGTGTGCCAGGTCTTGCTCTGGTGTAGAAAACGGTTGCTTGCTCTTGCCAAAGAAGCCCCATAGCCCATGATCTGGGTCTGATTCATACTTTGTGCCCTCCTCTCTATCGAGAACTGGTTCTGGTATAGGCAGGTTCCGGACGGAAAGAGTTTGACGGGGACGTAACCCAGTCCCTCGTAACGCAGAAAGCCCACGGAGGGGGTTGTTATCGTTTCGTGGGCGTTTTTTTCGCTTCTGTAGGGATGCCGTCGTGGAGAATTGGGCATGAGCGGTAATCGCCCCAGGAGTAGGTATCGGAAGATGGAAGGATGGAAGGGGATGAGGCAAGAGACCCGTCGAGTTGTTGGTGGAGCATGCTCTGCAGAGCCTCTGACTTCTTGCAAAGCCAGACATGTTACAATGGAAACAATTTACATGGTATGGAGTGGAACTGGTAGGATCAACTTCGTGCATGGAAATTCTGCGCTACGACGTACAGCAGAGCCGCACCTTATTTTCGCGTTCGCGCTAAATCGACAGGGGTGCGGACTTCAAGTGAATCGACAAGGCGTGGGGCACGCGCTTCACTCAGCTTCACGTCCGACTCTTCACTCGAACCATCCTACCAAACTCTCATACGCCTTAATTCGAAACGACCAAGAGCGCTCCGCATCTACGAGCGGTCCATTGACACCATGCAACGACCTGGTGAGTAGCACTTCCCTACATCCACCCATTGGAGGCACAGCAAGAGCACATGGGAATAACGGCTGGCACGTCGATACCACCCTTCAGGCAGCACTAAGCATCCGTTATAAAGAGCTAGGTGGCAATAATCTCATGTATGCTTGTGGATGTCAGAAGAGAGACTGACAAGATGCCCTCTCCTGCGCGTGAGGCTGAACACGTCGTGTGAAACGCTGTCTTTCAATTTGCGCAATCCCCATCTGAATCAGATCTACACTTTCATGTCTCTGACATCTATACCACT
This sequence comes from Rhizodiscina lignyota, assembly GCA_010015805.1. Taxonomy (NCBI): domain Eukaryota; kingdom Fungi; phylum Ascomycota; class Dothideomycetes; order Aulographales; family Rhizodiscinaceae; genus Rhizodiscina; species Rhizodiscina lignyota. The sequence goes on from ML978126.1 coordinate 989,762, forward strand.
TCAGGTCCCGGACCGCAACCCCTTCGTAACCTCCCTGGGAACGTCTTTGGCGGCCAACAACAAAATACTGCAAACCGAGGCACACCACTAGGCACAGGAAGGTTACAAAATGGGAAATTAGGTAGGTCACGTAAAACTGCGCTTGCCACGCTAAGGCAACACTACGGCAGCTATTGTTGACTAAGTGATCTCATTGTGAAGGTGCCAACGCAGGCTGGGGTTTCAGCATGCCGATGGGCAACACACAAGGCCTCGCCAATACGCAATCACGCGGAGGTCTGGCAAGTTTCGCGCAAACTATTGGCGGGGGCCAAAACCAGGCACCCCTCGATCTCTCGTGAGTATTTACCTTTGTTAACAATTTTGTGCCCACCTTTGTCTTTACACTCTTCTGCACACTTCTTGCTCCCCAGCGCTCTACAACATGGCGAAGAAAAAGAATCGCAAATACGTTCCCTTCGATCAGTTTGAGGCTGCCGGAGGTGCAGCTGGTGCAGCTGGTTCGGCGCATCAAGATCAGCCACAACCTCAACCCCCAGAGGTTGGCTTGGATGCCGAGGTTGCTGAGCGTGTTGAGCCTGTCGAGCACGTCGAGCCTCCTGATCGTGCTGCCGACCCTGCCGAACACGCTGAGCATCCATCGGAAGTGCGGTATTGCCTCCTACCGATTGGCTACTTTAGAGCAATTCCTCAAAAGCCTCTTCTCCTGTTTTCCGCCTTCCTCCCACGTGACACGCATGAACGGTATGCATTTACGCCTCATTTGAAGATACTAACTTTACCTCCCCTCTCGCAGCGAATTTCCTTCTCTCTCGGGCGCGCCTCAGCAACAACAGCAGCCAAACGCGCAAGCTCAATCTCTCTGGGCAAATCCCAGCATCCGCGCTACGCAGCACACTCCCGTGCAGCGCCCACCGCAGTCTCAGAACGGTCCGCAGAATACCCAACAGCAAGGTCAGCAGGGTGCACAGCATCAACCGCAAGAAGAAGTTCCGCCATTCGGACAAGGCTCCGCAGACGACTATCACTTCGGCGGACAAGGCGGAGTCGGTCAGCTCTCAGGCATGGGTCAACCACAGACTGGCAATATCGAGGAATTCCCACCACTTGGCGGACTTGGAAATGGCGGCGAGGCTGGTCAAGATCGTAGAACTGGCATGATCCAGAACGCGGCATTTGGAGGTGGCGGTGGTGGTCAAGCAGGGCGTTTTGGTGGCAACATCACTCAGGTGCGCACAGGATTGACGAGTCCCGACGGACAGCAAGAGCGAGGACCGATGCGCTTGGGTGGCCAGCGCCTGCCGAGCGAAGAAGCTGGTCGAAGTGGAGTTCCGCCGTCAAGCCGTACTGCCTTTCTGGGCCAGCAACAGCCAATCGGCCAACCGATTTCTCAAGAGCAAGGTTTCAGCGGCGAGGTGCATGAGCCTGAGCAACCACCTCAGCAGAGTGGTCAGCAGAGCGGCCAGCAGCGTCTTACGGATATGTCCGAGTTTGATCGATGGGGTCTCAAAGGCTTGCTGGCGATGATCCCAAGTGACAGCCCAGACCATAGCTCCCTCGCTGTCGGCCAAGACTTGACCGTCCTTGGACTGGATCTCAACAGACCTGACAACTCTCCACTCTATCCGACATTCGGTGTCCCTTTCGGTGATCACAGCAACGGTGCCAACGGCATGCCTCGCCCGGTCATTCCCGACTACACGCTTCCTCCCTCGTACGCGGTCACGAACGTGCCGCCCTTGAACAGCAAGATGCCGAACTTCCATGATGAGACCTTGTTCTACATCTTTTACCAGTATCCGCGCGACATCATCCAAGAGTATGCGGCGGCGGAGCTATACGGTCGGGACTGGCGTTGGCACAAGGTGCTGAAGCAGTGGATGATGAAGGATATGCAGTACGGTGCACCTCACCAGATCAACAGCAAGCAGGAGAAGGGCTACTACATCTTCTTCGATGTGATGAACTGGCGCCGTGAGAGAGTGAGTCTATCCTTGTGTTTGATCGTTCCATGGGCTGTTGAGGTCAGGGACTAACTCGTATTGTTTTTGCAGCGCGACTTCCTTCTCCACTACGACGATCTGGATCAGCGTCATGGTTCGTCTGTGCAACTAGGCCCGCCCACTCTCTAATCCCTTTCCTCTTCACTCGGCCTATCTTGCTTACCTCGATGCACTTACAATCAACTAGCTCTAGACAACGCGAAATGGCAGGAGATTGCGGAGAAGCTTGCAGAGAAGCTTGCGCAGGGCGAGATATCTCAGATGTCTTAGGGCAAGGGGTTGTGAGTTTCGGGATGCTGAGAGAGATCAAACGAGTCGATAAGGGAATAGGGGAAGTTGATACCGACGGTGGCGGATTTGCTGAAAGTCCTCATAAGGGACAAAAATGCTATCAAATAAATAGCAAATACCAAAGTCTCCGATCATGCCCTCTTGAAACTGTTGAATTTTGTGACTCTCTAATTGTTTCGCCACTATACGGTGTTTCGAGTATAATGGAAGAAGCTGATAGGTACTGAGAAGGATACACCCTGGCTGAAGGGATAAATATCTATTCCATGCCATACTATGTCATTCTGCTTTAGAACCATTCACGAGTCTTCTTCACTACATACCCGGTGAATCTCGATAGTAGCTGTGAGTCGAACAATGGCGTGTGCTCCCGCGAGCTGTCATGGATGATAGGGAAGAGGAGCTAGTGTACACGCGAGAATGAGTGATTGTCGAATTTAGGAAACAGCTGACGTGCGATCCAGAGGAGGTTAACACGCGCTGGAGCAACAGCCCTTAACTGCCTGTGGATAAGCGAGCCATCGCCATCCAGAACCTTCTCCCAAATCCTACCATCAAATGGATTACTCCCATACCACAAGACCTTCGGATGATGATGACTGTGATACTCCAATGCCCATGCCTGAAGTTGTTGCATAGTCAACTCGGGCTTGTCGTAGAGCAGATCGTCCAAGCGGTTACATTGAGCAGTAAAGAAGCGGGTGAGACGGTTGAAGCTGTCCGTCGATATCGAAGTTCTGGCGCTAGCCACTGCTAATGGCGCCTGATTAACTCAGCTAGCGAACAGGGTCGCTTTAGCCGCGCCTCAATCAGTAGATCTCTTCGTATAGTACTGGCGCCCACGGCTGTCATCCATGGTGTGACGTCGAGTAAGGAACTGAATTCAGTGTCAATTAAAAGTGTCTCGGGCTCCTCGGCTCAGAGATAGCGGAGAAATCTAAGACATATCTATAGGTGGCTTGATGATTCGAAGGCATCCCGGTTTGGAATCAGATCCTCCGGGTCGATAGTCACTTTAAACCAGCTCGGCTTTAACGTAGCCACAACTTGTTCAATAGCGAATAACAATGAAGTGAAATCTACCCTCATACAAAGGTCTTTCCGGATTTGAAACTGAGTTACGTAGGGGTAACAATGTGAGCAATGAGTAAGCAGCATGAGCTGTGGCTGAGCAGGTCTGAGTTCGCCGTGAGCGAACTTGAGCCAGCGTGATTGTGCCTGATTTTGTTCCGAGAACCTCATGCACGATGATTGTTCCTGATTCCATCCCTGAGCATCGTGAAGAGGGCCCGAAATTGGCACCGTTAAGTCGAAAATTCGCTGGTAGTGAATCTTCCCGCCCGGCGATTTTCCTCGCTCAGCGGTTTCCCCAACTCGTGATTTTTCGCGTTCAGCGAATCTTCTCACTTTACGATCTTTCGCACTTGGCGGTTCTTCTCACTCATTGATTATTCCCATTCAACGATCCTTCTCACCCATCGATTTTTCTCATTCCAGCCTGACTCATGGTTTTTTCCAAAGGTTATTATGTAGAAGTCATAAGCCCGGCTTCCTCTTCAGGAGCAGATCCTCAGCCTCTTCGATTTCATCCTCTTAGGCATTCCACAAAGCCATAGGTGGCAACCCGTAGTGGTCGTAAGCCCATCTTTTCCAAACCTGCGTACGCCATCAAATGGACTGAAGCCGTCAAGCAGGACACAGATCTTATAACATTTTATTAAGTCATTCTCTTGGGGCTCGCATCCCGCGCCCGTAAGTCATATGCCATTTCTACAATCACCCCACGGCCAACTCGAGTGGGAATGCGACGCGTTCAATGAGATATCCCAGAGCCGACACGTAGGAAGAGAGCGCTGTTGTCGTCGAGTGAGATTCTGGGGTTTTAAACGGAGACACGGCGAGTGTTCGGAAGAGAGCTGGAAGTTGACGTAGCCGCTGTTTCAGACTAGACGGGGCTCGACTTCGATCATCTAATATTGCGCACGAATATGGCAATTCTAGAGCAGGCGTGGTGGGGACTGTAGAGGGACTAAACGTCGGATAACGCTTGTATTGCGGAAACTTGGTGTGCAGATAATACGCCTGCAACTGGCAGATTTGACAGTAATTATCACATTCGCTAAGCAGCCTTAGGTCCTAGCGCCTGGCGCATATCCACGGGCTGGTCTGGCAGATCTGCGTCACATGCATGCTTGCTACAGTCGAACATTAAGAACGCTCACTCTTGATTGAGTAGGAATGCTGTAAGAGGACGAGATCTCCCAGGCTAAGACAAGATGATAGGATAGGCAAAGAACAGAAAAGCGAGCAAGAAACAGCTAGACCCAAAGTAGCTAGTCGTAGTTCAGCATAGGGTTATTGCAGGAGGGTTGATACGTGCAGGATGAACGAAAGGAGCACCCTCGTGGCCCCCCGGAGGAGCAGACGGACTGAGCTCCCCCAAGGGACAGTCACGGGTGACAGATCCACAGGGGCCATGCTGTGCGTTTCATTCCGCCTGCTCGAACACAAGACGTATGAACCTTGACACTAAACTTGAAACTCAAGCACTGTAGGAACTTTTCGTCCTCATGGTAGACACTGGCTGCCTGAAGATGAGCCTCTTAGGATTTTGTTGCTGCCTTCATTGTTGTCTTGGCAGTGTGGGGGAGTGTCTCCACTCCCACTAGATAAGGAAGCTGGGGCACTCTCAGCCCTCTGGCCGGCGGCTGTGCTGCGGATCTTATTCCATTTATTGGAATGTCGCTCCTCGCAAACTCAGAACTTTTATAATCTCCTGCTGTGTTTTTTTATAGTAAAAACTGATCCGTGGCCCGGTCTGTCTCGTTCACGAACGTACCCTTCTACCGCCGAGATGCCAGATCCTGCGGTGCTCCCAGCAGAGCTCTTTGATATCGTGGTTGACTTTATTGTTGAGAGCAAGGAAGATCAGAGACCACTTTGCTTGTTTTCTCTTGTCAGCCACCATTGGCACGCCATTCACACCCCTCGTCTCTACTCCAAGTTCACCCACGATGGCGATACACACTCATTCATGTCGCTCTGGAAATTTCTCCGGACAATGTTGGAGAATGAACGCCTGGCGCAATATGTTCGAGCCCTAGATATCCAATACTGGGGGCTTCATTTGAACAGTTCCGATAATGATGGAAACCTAATGGAGGAAGATATTGCCGCTGTCCACGATGCATTTCGCATGGCAGGTATGCAGAAGTTGGCGCCGGATATCGAGGAAGCTATCCTCCAAAATGACCGAAGGCCGTTGATGGCGCTCCTCTTGACTGTCTTGCCAAACGTGGTTTCATTGCATGCTCACATACCTGAGAAAGACCCCTACCTCGCGGAAGTGCTCAGGCTATCAGTGGACCATGAAGAGAGCAAGCCTCAACCAAAAGCGCTCCAGAATCTAGAAAGCGCGCAGCTCATGAGCGAATGGCATGTCCGACACTCTACTATTCGACAGCCCCGTGATAACTATCTCCTGGAGCTTCAGCACGTTTGGCCCATATTTCGCCTCCCAAGCCTACGGGAAGTCTCTGTTTTCAACTTCGACCCGAGAGATGCATCAGTCTACTTTGATCACTACGCGAGAACTTCCTCCATCACGCACATGACCTTGGTCATTGACATTGATGTCAGCATCTCGGCTCGAGATGCGCACGTGCTACTCACATTACCGAGAGCGCTGATCAGCTTGAGCATCTACATCAACGATTGTTACCTGTTTCCGGAAAGACAAACTATGCAACTCTCTAATGAGGAGCTATGGCTGGGAGTGGAGTCTCATCGCGACAGCATTGAGCACTTCGACTTCTACCGTGGCTGCGGGGTTCGGCCGCCGGCGCACAGAAAGGGTAATGGTCATTTCGGCTCGCTCAGCATGTTCACTCGACTCAATCGGCTCTGCGTCCAGCCAGAGACACTTCTCGGAGGCTGTACGGACGACGATCCATTAGCACCGTTCCGCCTCAAAGATACATTGCCTTCTACGCTCAAGAGTCTCACATTCTATGGAGACCAAGGACTGCTTCGCAACGAGCATCTAGGAGATGAAATATGCGAAATCTTGGATGTCTCAAGCTCTATTCCACTTGCAAGCATCTTCCTCGAAGATGTCTCCGCGACAAACGCTTACTTTATCCACCCTAAAGTACTACCATATCGACAAGTGAGACAAGCATGCAGGGAAAGAAGGATCATCTACCGACGAGTCAAAGGCAGAGATGAGTGGACAGGCCATCAAAAAGCAAAGCGCAAAACACTTCTGAAAGGAGGCAGCGCGCTGCCATGTGCCAAGAAAGCTTTCAGCACGCGAGGCGAGAGGAGAGATAAATTCGAGCGTGAAGGAGAGCTTAAGAGGGCTGCTGAGCAGAGAAGGAGGAGAGAAGCGTATCTGAGTCGCGAAACTGAAGACTCCGAAGGGCTGGAGTCCGAACTGTTCGACTCTGACGACCTGAGTCTTGACGCATTTGATTCTAGCGAGTTAGATACGGACTTATACGATACAGACTCGGAGTTTTCCGACCGCATAGAGGCGCTCGATGCGGATTTAGAAGAGACAGAGTTGGAAGCGGTCGAACCGGCTACTTCGGGTTCAGACGTTTCGGATACAGATGAAGACAACGTTAGCCCGTGATTGGTCGTATTGCTGAAATGGCTGTGGTGGCTGCAACCTGCATTTGAAGTGCATGTGCTCTGATTATATGTAGGATTCAGAACATATATGCATGGATTACTCCTTTCGTGGGCTTACGTCGTGCTAGTGGCAGCGTACTGGCATGACGAGCTTGAACAAGGCAGGCTCAAAGTCCGGAGATAGCGGTAGATACTAGAGTGAAATCTACTCTCACACAATTCATTTTCTGGACTGGACCTTAAGTTATATAGGAGGTATAATATGAGCATTAAGTAAGTAATATAAGCTGTGACTAAGTAACCCTAACCTCGCCGCGAGCCAGCGTGATTATACCTGATTCGTGCCTAAGCAACATGAAGGGGGTCTGAAATCGGGCTTAAATTAGCTTGAAGGGATGTGAGGTGTCCAGGGAGCTCCCCTCTCCTGGGAGCTTTTCTCCTTAGAACCATTCTCTCCACGGAGCCTTTTCCTCCTAGGAAGCCCGCGCTACTTAGCAACCTTCTCTTCTTGGAGCGGTTCTTCACGGAGTCCATCTCTACTTAGAGCTTACTTCTCCTAGAAGCTTCTCTCCTAGGAGCTTTCCTCTCCTGGGAGCTTTCCTCTCCTGGGAGCTTTCCTCTCCTGGGAGCTTTCCTCTCCTAGGCGACCTTCTCTACTTGGTGAGGTTCTCTCCTTAGTAAGGTTCCTCTAAGAGGCCTATTTCTCCTTAGATGAATTCTTCACGGAGCCTATCTCTACTAGGAGCATGGTTCTCCCATGAGAGTGCTCCCAGGACTTCGAGCCGCTCCGGAGAGCTGCTGCGTTCTAGCTAAGCTGCACTCCAGAGTTACTTCTCGTCTTAAAGTTCAGCATTACACTAGCAGTGCTTTGTTACGATCTATATACTTTCTTTCTCAGCCCTCCTGCATTCGTCTATAAGTACTATAGACGACACCTCCCTGAATTGTTCCAGATGGGCCGTCTTAATCACCATCTTGGCTCCCTGTACGCAGGTGCGCATCAAAAGTCCTTGCGCAAGCCTAAGGCCCAGTCGGGTATGAGTACTAGTCCTCGTTATAAGCTTTAAAGGCTCTAAGTAAAAGTAAAGGCGGATAGCTTCTTTAGATAAGATAACTAGTAAAAATTCACTAATAGCCCCTAAGTACATAATTAAAAATGATAAAAAGACTTCACTCGCTTAAAACTACTACGCGTGGTACTTTAATTAGATTATAAATTAATTCTAGACTTAGACTTTTAACACGCTAAATAGGTTCATAATATCTTAAGAACGGACCACGTTCTACCTCTACATGATTAATATACATGGGATAACTATCATAAACTCACGTTACACAAGTCCCGATATTATTAGGGGATAGAAAAACCGGGAGCTAGAGGGACCAGAATCAGGACCGGAACCAGGACAAGGAACACGAAGGGACTTAAGCCTGAGGAGCCTGAGGCAACATGATTTGGATCATGAGCCAGCCCCGCGCAAGCCCAAGTAACCGTGATTAAGGCTGAGTAGAAATGAGCCGGGGTTGAGCCGGGGTTGAGCCGAGCATGATTTGCTGATGTAATGTGCTAAAATCGACTAACCTGGTGAGTACTTGAAATTTTCAAGTAATTCCACGCAGGAGTCGTCGAAGTTTTGAACTTGGGTTATCAGGTTTTCACTGAGGTATTTAGTTTGCTTATTGATATAACGCTTCGCCAAACGTTGATATTCTCGTGTATGCTCGAATGAACGAATGATCAAGCTTTCATAGATAGTCTTACTGACTTTGAAGAGTAAGAGCCGTATATTCTTAGCTGTTACCGTTTGCCTGGCTGCTGTTGGACTGCAGAGTGAACTTCATTGATGGCCCACAGAGTTTGAGTTGTCCGCGCAGGAAAAAGCAGCGGAACCCCCAGAGGCTTTGTAAGAGTCAATGATGCCAACGATAGATCCGTAAGTACCAGCAATCATCAAGAAACTCCCGGAAACAACGACGAAGATACTCCACCAGACCATCAACCTCCATTTAGTGGTTCGCTCGGCCTTCCCCTTTCTCCAGTTATCATAGAGCCACATGCAGCCCATCGGCTGGAAGGACAAGAGTGTCCCAAGAAGAGCACCGATGAGCGAAACGAGGCCTCCGAAAACGGGGATGGAGCTGGCGATAATATAGGCGACCGCAGCGATGCTAAAATTGCAGCCAAACCATATTCCCCAGTGGAGGAAGGTGGGCTGGGTGAGATGTTTGCTGCCTCGCAGGAGTCGGACGAAAATGTACTTGCTAGGCAACTGTAACGTTGTTAGCACACAGCGCATATGAGATTTGGGAGTGGTTGTCTGCTAACGTGAATGACAAGCGTCGTAGTCACCAACAAACCCGGCATGGCAAAACCATAGCAGACCTTCTTCATGACTGCTCCAGCGGAGCCAAGGGCCGGCGAAGCAACGTAAGAACCGCAGTAGTAGTAAACCACGCAGCCAATTGCAATGTAGGTAGCAGTCACTCCAGATTGGCAGATTATCAGCGACCGAGTGTAGTGGCGAGGGTCCCGCATCTCTGAGACGATTGAGAAGAAAGCCGGCGTGCCTGCATACGCAAAGACCAGAGAGGAGAGTGCGGAGCTGGCGTCTGCAAAGGACGGACTTTTGGCGAGTCTATAGTCAGAGACCCAAGGACCGGTTTGTGGTGCAGCAGAAGGGCGGTCTTGAACGCCAACCGCGATGGTGAGAGTCATGACTGTTTAGGATGTTAGAACTCACAGCCAACGAGCCTCCAGAAAGAGAACCTACTCGCAGTGATAATACATGTCAGTCCTACCCATGCAAGCCAACTGATTCGACCGAGAGTCTGGATGCTGGCAAGCAGGAAGCCTGCGATGGCGGCAACAGCGACGAAAGCTGCGGTACATGCGCCATGGGTCGAGACTGCGTTCAGGCCGATGGAAATACCGAGCATACCGGAGCCGGCGACAAAAACCCAATCTATGGTGAAGTCAGAGAGGGACATCCCCAGCAATTGGAGTGTGCACTGACAAAGGCAGAAGGCCGTTCCAAAAACGATGCGACCAATTTGACCAAACATCAACCCGCCAGCGTCGTCGATACTGTAGACTTCACGATGGCGAAGCTTGAAAATACCGACCATATAGTCCGACCAGGTAGTTATCACAGCGATTGTGATGAGGCAAATAACGCCTGGAATCAGGCCCAAAACGTCGAAGACGGCCGGAATGGACAGCACGCCGAGACCAATCTGGGTTTTCATCATGAGCGCAACCGTTCCTAGCTATCCGACCTAGAAAGTTTTAGTTAATCTAAATTCCCCATACTCCAAGGTACTCACATTGCGGTAATTGGGCCCTTTCTCTGTGATTTCGCCAAAGACGGCGTCGCGAGCAACAGTATCTGAGCCATCATAGACTTCGCCTTCCTTCGTGGTGGGAACGAGACCCAGCTCGTTACCGTCACCTTTGATTGCTTTGTCGGAGACCTGGAACGTATGAGACATTTTGCAAATGAGCACAGAGGAAGTGGTGCATTACGGTATTTCGCTCCAATTTATCAGGGGCTGCTGGGAATTATAATCTTGCCTGGGCCCGCCCACTCGACGTCGGGTGGCAACTATAGAACAAGTTTGGGCTATTCGCGTTTCCGAGCCGGGTATGCCTGCAAAGGCTCTGCATTATCTAAAGGTTTCCAAGATTGCGGGGGTGGAGCATGAAGTGAAGGAGATCTGGGGAAGTTATCACTCGGAAGCGCCGCCGATTATCAAAGCTTCCAGGGGTCAGGGGTCAGATTCTCACGGGACCGCGTCCGATGCGACATTAATTTGTTCGGAATCTCACTCCCCTCCCCGGGAGACTGCGATAACTCCATTCACACCTTCTCGGAGCCGTAAGATGAAATCTTGCGAACTTTGCAAAAGGAAAAAGGCTGTACTCGCTCTCCAAAGGGTACATTCAACGTCATGGTATGTAGACAATGTCCAGCATATGGTAGGAAAGGTCGACTGGAATTAGTAGTTTTCTCTCGATGTCAACTTTGTGCGAGTGCAACTATTTTTATTTTGTAAATGGTCTTAAATTAAATATCGTTTTTGCAGCTCGTCGCTTCCACAAACGGTCGATCAGAGACCCGTAACCTGTGAACGAGAATAGATATACGATATATCTCAATTGCCCAAATCAAGCGTATCTGCCCGTCAACCTGCGAAATAGCTCTTTCCTGAATTCTGCGGCGCCCACACTCATTCCAGACGCAGCACCTCGATTTTCGACAAGCCTGCGGGTCAAATATTGCATGCATTCCTGAATACTGCCCCAAGTCAGACATTTGTAAACTTTAGGGGTATATCTGTCAGCTGGCGGTGAAGTGCTCTGTTTTTTGACATCGTCTGCCATCTGAAGAAGCTCGCATCCGATGTCTTCGGCCATGCCCTGAAGCTGCCCAAACTCTGGTACGACTTTTAATTTAGATTGAGCTGCGAGACTAGATGCCAGTCGAGTTGCTCTCCGAATGCTCTCGGAGTTGTGCCCTGCCAGTAGCAGGTCAAGGTTTGTATCCTGGCGGTTTACCAATGCTGGAAAATGTCCACGGAGAACGTCCTCCACGATGCCATTGTACGACGCATCTGTGTCTGCCTTTGTATCGTGGATCCTGTCGCGGATGTCATTGTTGATATAAGCGCCTCGAACAAGCTTAATACCCAAACGCCACCCTTCCTTCTGGGAAAGCTCCAGCTGGTGTTGAAGCTTGCCCCGTGACGATTTGAGGTAAGCCTGGATTGTGTTGTATATCAGAGCTTGCTTACCCGGGCGATTGTGGCGACGCATTAAGTCGAAAGTCCATTGATCTATGGTTTTCTGCAAGACTTGTTGCTCTGCATCGATCCATATGCGGCAACCTTTAGAGGCGGCTCGGTCGCATATCCTATCCATGGCCTCAACGAACTTCGACGGAGCTGCCCCACCTTGCAAAAGGGCTTCTGTTATGCGTGGCCCAGCACCCGTGTACCTAAGAGTGTGTTGGTGTCGTCATTCTATGATGCGAGGGAAATATCGACATCAGACTTACTTGATGCCTAGCCAGTCTCCTTCTCCGATCATATCCAAAGTCAAAAGATTTCCATTTGCCCACTGATCAATTTCCGCCTCCATCGTATCCACTGAGCTATTGGCATAGCCTACCAACCTGTTTCCCCCCTGGACTTGGACTTCTTTGCCGTAACAAAGCACGACGCCAGAGAATCCAAGGCGTCTAATCTCGGATGATGTTTGCGCGATTTCCGCTTGGTTCCTGCCGGCGCAAAATTGCTTTTAGATTAACGGATGGATGGCAGCCCGAAGCAATGGATTTCGATCCGGATTAAGCCATGCTGATTTAGAGTTCGCAATCTTCTCGAAGATATAAAATGCTGGCCTGAAGAGCACCGGAGAGGTGAAAAAGGCGCTTAACAGCAAATTTCGAACAATACTCGATGTTGACAGCCGTGCTAAAGGGGGCCTGGAAAAGCCATCGGGCCTTGCAGCACTAATATTTGGGGCTTCCTTGGCCACAATGGTGTCGATGGGCTTCTGCGTGCTCAGAGACGCCTGTGGCCTGCGTTGGGTGCTCTGGAGATTTAGAGGTGGTCGGATCTTCAGGAATGTCCTAGTGCTAGTTTTGATGACAGACGAAGCCATGCTGGTTGACAATTCGACAGGTGTTGGTTGCAAATGAAACTGTTTAGTTACTTTATAAGCGTTAGATAGGATAGACCTCTCGGCCTGAGGACCGGTGATGTAGATATAAACGGCTACAAACGGCTCTGGTTAAGGCCACGCGCGGTTATGTTCTCCGTCGAATCTACTGGCGACTCCAATGCATTGTGAGCAAGGTTGAGATTAGGTGTACACTATTCATTAATCTACACCGTCTGCACGTCGCCGCGCAGTATGTCCGCGTTGTACTCAAAGCCTTAAAGGCCGATCAGAGCATGTTGAAATTGTCAGAGCATCTGTGTCGGTTAACGAAAGGAACGTACAACCTTTTCCACAATGGCTCTTTCCCCGCAGATCACCGGGATCCACTATATCTAAATGGCCAGTTAGTTGGAGGCACATGCAAAGAGGGGAGGTTGGTCAAGGCCGTGTCGGTTATCGAGGACTTCTAGATCAAGCTACATGATGTCTGCGGGATGTGCATTTCCAATCATTTCGTAATATCAATTGAAGATAGGCGAGGCCTTCCGCAACGTATACCGTGTTCCGTTTCTCGGGCTGACATCCGTAGCGTCCACGGCGGGAGTCTGTCGGCCACAGTTCGCAACTCCGCTTGTTACAGCTGTTTGATTCATCGAAAGAAATAATCTCCAAGATGGAGATCAATTTATAGAGTACCGGGAACATAACCGTTCTTCATGCATTTCTTCCGCATCGTCTGTAAGCGGGGAAGGTCTTGCTGTAATCAGCATTGGCTCATGGCGTGAACATGAGAACATCGACAAGCAATCGAAAAATCCATTGTGCTGTGCTAGCCATAAACAGTTCATTGTAAATGCATATCGACGAGTCTAGATTTAAGGCCTAAGTATCTGGTACAAGATTACAACCGTGCCTTCACCATCCTGTCCTGCTCTTCAACAACCTCTCGGATCTCTTTTGTCGTTCCAATTCTCCAGCTCACGTCATTGCCCCAGTCGGCGTCACGCTTCTGAGTCTGTCTGAACTGCCGTCTCGGCCGAACTTGTCTTCCATCTCTCAAGAGCTTCAAAACCCACTCCCCGACGATTGGCATCATCTTGAACCCGTGCCCAGAGTCCCCAGATAGTACAATCAATGAACCCCCAGTATCTGGTACAAAATCGACGCAATACTCAGAGTCGGATGTATCCGAGAACCAGCATAATCTCTGGTCGACAAATGGGCGATCCGCTAACTGTGGTAGTGTCTCTTTTAATAGTCTTCTCAACTTCTTTTCGTCAGACGCTGGTATATAATCCTTTGGTGCTCTTTGTGAGCCTGAAGGAGGCAATGAAAGCCCCGTGTTCGCATCCGAGTTAATGTATCCTGCACCCAGCGGGCAGAGCTTGAGGAGTCGAGTTGCTGGATCCGGTTCGAAGAAGAACCCGAGATCTCGTACATTCAGTACAGGAATTCCGCGCAGGTAATCGCACTCGCGCTCGGTGAGTTGAACATGCGCTACAGACCAGCATTTGGCGATCACGAAGGAGCCCATCTCTGGGATAAGTGTTGCGGCATAGGCCCCCACACAAACAATCGTCCGTCGAGCCTGGTGGACCCGTCCGCTGGCCACTTGAAATCTGGTGCAACGCCGCTCAGAGGGATTGGAGGTGTTGTAGAGAAGCTTTACTGCCTTTCCTTCTTGGGCTCCCAGGATGAATTTAACGCCCCTGGAGACTAGATATCGGTGTAAATCTGCCATTGCGTTGGAGGAATGAGCGTAACCCGCAAGTCGATTCAGATAGCCTTTGAAGCCAGTCATCGGACCACTAAATTGCCAGTAGATTTTCTTAAAATCTTCAGACTTGTTTAGAGATGAGATTCCTGGTGCAAAGACGGGATGGTCTTTGATCGAAGAAAGCGCCGCTTCCAGGTGATCGACCGCCTTTGCCGGTGCTGCGCTCGATGTAGCGACGACATAGCCGACTTGATGGAAATTCCAACCCCAAAAGGGAGTTCTCCAGCGATTTATGGCTTCCTGAACTCAGTGTCAGTTGTCGTCTAATAAACTGGTGTCGCCAACCCTTTGCCGTCTGGCGGATTGGACGGATCACTTACGAGAGCTAGCTCAGTGTAGAATTCATCCTCATATTCCGCTCGAACAATTTTATTCAAGTCATAAGCTCCCGAGTATGGTGAAGGTACCTCCGATGCTTGGTCGAAAACTGTCACATTTGTGTATCCCGCGTCAATCAGATGAAGTGCAGTCGACAAACCCCAAGCGCCTGCTCCCAGTATAGCAACTACCTCTGTTTTATCTCCATCCATTTTGATTCGCTCGAGAACTCTATGAATTATGGGTCTGATAGAGGCCTTAGTGATTACGAATAGTTCCGTCCTAGAAAGTCATTACTATGCGAAGCTGGGGTTTATATGAACGCCTCAAATTAGATGCCTGAACCGACTGGCTAAGGCAGATAGGCAACTGACTGGCTCCTCTTCAAGATCCTGAGAGATATGCACGGGTTCTGTGCAGTCGCCATTGCGAAAGACCGTTTTGGCGCGGCTGGATACGGATCGGAAGGGCTTCCGACAGCACTTCCTTCACACTTGAGTTCACATATCCGGGAATCGGTAGACGGCCCCCTACCGTCGTTAGTCATGTAAACTCACTCTAGCTATGTGAACAAGTCTTGATAAGCTGGATTGAGTTTTACGGAGAAGCACATCTATGTAGCTAAATGAGAACAATAGAGCATCTTGAACGCGAGCAAAGCATTGCATTTCTGCTTATACATACTAACTTCTCGCAACCTCTTGGCCGATGGAACAGGCACCACTTGCTATAGCATCCGCAACGCCACGGACGGAAGTCGGTCGTAATCCTGCAATAGACACGCTGGCCGGTGCCGCTGGGGGAGTTGTTTCTGTTTTCCTGGGTGAGTGTGATAAGGCTTTAAAAAAGATATTCTGACACGGCAAATTACAGGACAACCTTTCGGTGAGACATGGCGGTCTGCCAGCTGCGATGTGTTTAACGTCTAATTGATATAGATTTAATAAAAGTGCGACTTCAGACTCATAATTCCAGTAATGTATTTCGAGTAGTGTCAGATAATTTTAAGAATGAAGGAGCGTTGGCATTCTACAAAGTGAGCAATTCAACATATCGCCATTTGGGAATCCAATTTCTGACCAAAACCGTAGGGGGCTTTGCTGCCATTCTTAGGATCAGGAGCCTCGGTAAGTCTGATGTTTCTTCACCAATTTCGGCGATGTGAGCTGCTCACGGTGCGATAGGTAAGCGTCCAGTTTTCCGTGTTCCACAGCATAAGGCACACTCTGGAAACTCTGAGAAGTCGACGTTTGGGTCCTGCTGGGTATCAGCTATCCCATCTAGAGCTGTATCTGGCTGGCGGCGCGGCTGGGGTTGTGAACAGCGTAATATCAGGCCCAGTAGAGCACATCAGGATCCGGCTTCAAATGCAGCCCAGCGGCACTGCTCGACTTTACTCTGGGCCGTGGGATTGTATCCGGAAAATAGTACGCGTGTCCGGCCCCCAGGGCCTATTCCGGGGACAAAATATGTCTATTGTGCGCGAGTTTCAAGCATTTGGTTGCTACTTCGTGACATTTGAAGGCTGCCTCCGCATGATTACCGCTGCAAGAAAGCAGAGGCGAGAAGAGCTATCGACCTGGTTGGTCGCGTCTTGTGGTGCTCTTGCCGGCATAGCATTCTGGGTTGGATGCTATCCGCTGGATGTTGTCAAAACCAAGTTGCAGAGCGACGGATTCGGCCAACAGCAACGCTACAAGAATGCGTGGGCAGCGGCTGTGCAGACGTGGAAGAGTGGGAGAGTCAAAGCGTTCTGGAGGGGCCTCAGTCCTACTCTGCTGAGGACGATGTTGTCATCCGCGGGAACCTTTGCCATGTAAGTCCAACTTCTTGCGTAGTGTCGCTTGAGTGCTGATCAGGCGTTAAGGGTTGAAAACGTCAGGAGACTTCTGGCAGAGGACACCGCTAATAATACGGAGTAGCGCTGAGGGGTATGGTATGGTTGGATTCTGTAGGAAGTGTCAGGAGGTGATCAGTGCGCCTTAGCGCTCTCCTGTTAGTCGTACCTGTAATTGTATATAACCTAGCACTTCTCCTGGAGAGCTTCTTTCCTCAATCAACTGCGCTTCAACGTTCGTGCTCCGACGGGAAGATTCTTGAATCACTACCACTGCCCAATTCTTCCTGGGTCTGGCGGGGAAGTTGGTTGGATCATGGAAGGACAGGGTGTTCAATGGCCAGGTAGCCCGACCAGAGCACAATGTCGGGCTGTTCCGGTCAGGGGTCTACATTTTCTCGCCACTGACATTCTATAAACGCTGAGATAGGTGAGATAGTTCCAGAATAGAGCTTCCAGGCCCATAAAGCGGATGGACAGTAGTTAGTTAATCAGGGCTAGCCTTGTTTCGATTAGCGTGGTAATCTCGGATCCTTACCCGTGGCTTGCGGAGTATAACGACACTACCAACTATGATAACCGTAAACGAGGAGAAATCCCGGGCTTCTCAGCAAATCAACAGAGGAGCACGGTGGTCATATTTACTCCAGGTCCAGACACGTTAAGAATTATTGAAAAGCTGTGTTTGGGCGCTCTTCTCCGTTGTCTCAGGTCCTGTCTCCAACTGCAAGATATCCTTTTCCTCAACAGTGTCAAAATGACTCACTCCCCAGGCTCCAAAAATTTCCGCCTCGCAATCCTCGGCTGCGGTGCGTTCCTTAACCGCACGACTCGGAGGGCAGAGTGCTGACACGAATGCTAGGATTCATGGGAACAGCACTGCTCTCCGGCATTATCAAAGCCCTTGGTGACTCCCCCCGTGAGCAGATCAAATTTTCAGTCAGCGCTCCCTCGCAGACCTCGATCCAACGACTACAGCAAGCGTTTAGTTCGCACAGAGACCAAGTAGACTCCATCACGACAGATAATGTTGATGCTGCTAGCGGTTCCGACATTATCATCCTTGCCTTCCAGCCACAGCAACTCACTGGAGTCTTGAGTGACTCTGCTTTGTTGCAGGCTCTTCAAGACAAATTAATTATCTCTGTCTTGGCTGGGGTCTCCTCTCGACAAATCATCGAGGCAGTCTACACCAGCTCTGAGTTGACTCGACAAAGCCGTGTATCTCGCGTTATTCCAAGCATTGGTGCGCAGATCAACGAGTCTGCATCACTGATTGCCGAGACTTCTCTCTCCCAGTCCGACCGAGACTTGGTTGCGTGGCTGTTTCAATTGGTCGGCCGAACAGTGGTCGTTCCAGAGGAACTCATCGATACCGCTACTGCAGTTAGTGCTGCATGTCATGCTTTGACAATCGTCGCAGCCGATGCCATTGTCGATGGGAGTGTTGCAGAAGGCATCCCGCGGCCGATAGCGCTGGATATTGCAAGTCAGTCTCTGCGTAGCTCTGCTTCGATGTTACAAGGGCATGCGACGATTGAATCGTTAAAGGACTCATTGTCCATTGCTAAGGGTATCACAGTAAATGCTCTTTTACAGCTAGAGCGGGGCAATATGAGATCCGGAATCTCTGATGCTGTGAGACACGCAGCGCAATACGCACAAGCGATGTCCAGTGGTAATGAATGATATTCTAATTTCAAAGTATGCGTATATCTATTTTGGCAAAACGATTCAACTTTTAGATTCTACGAAGTTGAAGAGTCTTTCAGATACCAAACACTGAACAAGCTTCTCCGTTCATAAACGGCCCCGAGTTGACGCTAACAGCCGCTTCTCCTCCTGATCCACTGTCTCCATTACACTGCGAATTGATTGCTTCGCAGTGTCTGATGGCTCTTGGTAAGGTCTTCGTGGCTTAAGCAAGCGCACAGCATCAGAAATGCCTGCTTTTGGAGCAGTGAAAATCGCAGCAGCGTATTTCGTGTTGGCAATACCCGCCTTGGTGGGTGACTCGGCCAACGCCACTTGCTGCTGAAATGCGAGAGCTTCCTCATATTTCCCACTCTTCCACAATTGGTATATCTTGACGATGGCCCTAGGGAAGACGTTTCCGAATGCTGCTATACACCCCGAGCTTCCAGCAGCAAGCCCTCCAACTAGAAAATCGGACTGACCTCCGAAGACCGCGAAGCGGGAGGCGGGAAATGTGGCCGCAAGGCGTGTGATCTTCGCAACCGAGCCACACGTCAACTTCACGCCCACCACATTTTGATTCTCTTGGACTATCTCCGTGATGATTTCGGAGTCGAGATCCAGACTGTTGCACACGGCCGGAAAGTTGTAGATGACGATTGGAAGAGGAGACTTCGAGGCAACCTGTTTGTAAAACTCTCGAACGACGGCCGACGTGGTCTGTTTGCCGAAGTATGCGCAGGGAAGAACAAGTGCGTAGTTGGCCCCGGCATTGTGCGCGTCTGTGATGAATTCGAGCACCTGTGCCGTGAAATGACCGCTCACTCCTGCAATAACGGGATATCTCTCCGGCACGGATCTTCGTGCCAGCTGGAGCAAGACCTTCCGCTCCTCGCGGGTCAACAAGAATGTCTCTGCATTGGTGCCTAGGATGACAAGCCCTGTGAGACCCGTGCCTGCTAGATAAGAGTAATATCTGGCTTGTTCGTCGAGACGGAGTCGGTCTGTGTCAGGATCGAAGAAAGTTACTGCAGGAACGTAGCAGCCAGGGCTGGGAGGTTTAGCAGCCGCTCGTGAAACCATGATTGTTGAGATTATGGACTTGTGCTGGACTCTGGTCAGCTCAAAGTCTTTTATTAGTCGTTTACTTGAACGACACAGGCCCTTATGACGATACAAGTATCTGCACCTACGTCCCAGAAGAGGATCTCGGGCACGCTCCCGATGCCTATGAATAGCCGGATACTGGACTAGCAAGGGAGTTCTCGGAAGCATCTACTTCGGCACCACAATCACTGGTAATTATCGCATCTGCACTCGGCTCCGCCATGCAGAGTGCTTGGCTTTGGCACGGATATTGGCAAGGCACTAGTCAGTAGAGCAAAAAAGGCTGTACTAGTGTATACAGCATTTAGGTGATTTTAGCCTTACAGGTCACTATCGTTCACCCTTACTGTTTTGCAGCGTAGCAACTGATCTATTTTCACAGGCGCTTTGATTAGCTAAAATTATTGACCTATTCTGCAGCAATCCAATTTAGAGCATCGAGATCTATTGATTCCGCGAAATTCATTAGCTGCTCCGCAGTAAGCCCATCTTGCCAGTGGAACTCCTCGACGGGAAAGTCCACGCCCATTGTTTGGGATGACGATGTGTAGGGAGTTGGAGGAGCAAGTGCAGCAGGACCTGGAGGGGGTGCTGGGGAGGGTCGCCGCTCACGCGCAGCAGAGCGACGCAGGCTCGACGGACGAGTGTTTGTGACTGTTTCAGCCCTTCTATTAGGGGGCAGGCGGCTTAAGCATATTAAGTAGATTCTACGATCAATAGAATAAAAGCTTAAAAGACAAAGCACTTTACGACAAATAAAGTAAAGATATTAGAGGGTATATAGGAATATACAAGCTTCGCCGAGTTGGCACGAATATATTAAGTAAATAATAGAGTACAATCGAAGAGAAGTTTAATCTACAAGGTACTTTATAGAGTGTACGACTTATGAATACAAAATCTTAAGACATAGTAGATTTGACGATACGTACAGTAGAAGGTATAAATACGTAAAATTTCGAGGCGTCCGCCATCGACAAAGTGAGACCGTGAGACAAAATGTACCAACGGCGGGAACTAGGTAACGACTGGTCTAGCGCTAGGTATTCAATGCTCGATAGTCTAGTTAAGTAAGTCAATTGCTCTTTCTTTTCTCTCCCTTCTCAGATCTCAGGTTGTTCCGCACGCTAGAGCTTGCTGGCTGCTCCAGGACCCATTCACTTTATTATTCCGAATTCAGCTTCTTGTAGATGAGTCTACGAGCCAACCAGCAGCCAATCGTTAGGCCCACGACGTGACTATTATCATCTATTTGAGAAACAACAGTCCAATCTCCTGGTGCCGGAGCGTCCACCCCTCGTGCACACGCAACAGTCCACACCTTCTCGCCCAAGCGTTTCATCAGGTTTGCTGGCCCGCGGCCAAACATTCCATCAAACGCACCATACAATGTGATGCCGGTGCCCTCACATCGAAAGGTCGAATCTATTTCCTCGCAATAATAAACGCCTTGCAAGGAATGGGTGGGCTGCATTTGGCCGTCAAGAATTCGGTTTGCATCGAGTACTCGGTTGTCTTTGAGACGTTGTACAGTGAGCGTATTGTTTTGGAGCGTGACGACCATATCTTGCGACTCTGCACGAGAGGCTGTAACAAGATTTACGTTCTCGGGGTGATGACCAGCGTAAGTGATGAGGAGCCTTCCGCTCTCTGTCGGGTCGAGGGCGATCGTAACTGCCAATTGGGTATCCGAATCGAGAAAACTTCCCATCCACTCTTTACTCGCTTCTAAATTGAGGCTGGGGGTTTTGGGTATATTCAAAACCTTGCGCAGAATGAACTCAGCAGCACCTGCTGCATTGGCTTCATGATTGAACAGGACAATGACAGAGATGCGCTCTGCTTTAGCGTACAAGCGATAAGATCTAAAGCCTCGGAGTGCACCACCATGCCCGACGGTGGAAACATTCCCAACATCGCCGTGGACCAGACCATAACGGTATCGCGCAGGC
This sequence comes from Rhizodiscina lignyota, assembly GCA_010015805.1. NCBI lineage: Eukaryota > Fungi > Ascomycota > Dothideomycetes > Aulographales > Rhizodiscinaceae > Rhizodiscina > Rhizodiscina lignyota. The sequence continues at coordinate 1,011,039 of ML978126.1, forward strand.
GTTCCATCAGTGAAAGTTCGTGGTTCGACGATGGATCGGTATGGCCCATCTGACTTGGACCAAGACAAATCGAAGAGGCGCTCATAAGCAATCATGTCGTCTAGAGATGCTACAATACCAGCATCGCCCGCCCATTCAATGAAGTTTTGCGCTCGCACAAAGCCATGCTGCTCATCTCCCTCGTACCCAACACATGGGGAAGGAAGTTTGGAAGTGTCTGGGCAGAGGAGTGCTGTAGTCATACCGGCTGGCTTAAAGACTCGCTGAGTTAGCAGGTCTCCGAGAGGTTCGTTGCAGACGCTCTCGATCAAATGTCCGAGCAAGTAGAAATTGGTATTCGAGTAGGAGAATTCCGAACCGGGTCGGAAATGGAATGTTTTATGCCAATGGATCATTTGTCTGGCGTCATTCGAAAGCGAAAATCGACTCTCCGGGAGGGCGCCACAGGCCATACACAGTGCCCAATAGTCTCGCAACCCAGACTGCATGTCGCATAAGCGGTCGATTGTTAATTCATTATCGTGCAACAGCTTTTCGGGGAGTAGATCTTGGAGCTTTTCAAATAAACGCTCTTTGAATCCTCCGGATCCTGCCATTGCTGGGGGTGGGGAGTGCTCCAGATCGATAAGAAGTCGGCATATCATCTGTTTCGTAATCGAGCATATGGGCATCTGGGTCTGAGATGACATGGGAATTCTTTGTTCGAAATCAGCATAGCCCCACACATGTCGAGCAACTACTTCGCCGTCCTTCAAGACGGCTGCCGCACCACCCGGTCCTCGAAAGGCATCAGGCACCAGTTGGATAATCTCCTCCATGCTAGGCACGCAATTATGACAGAAGTACCAAGGGAAAGGAAACGAGTTTGTGATAGAAAAGGGATCCACATCAGCTGGTGTTATCAGTTGCTGTTGGCGCCGAGCCGAGGCTGAACCGAAGCCATATCGTTTGACGCTAACTGAAGAGAGCAATGGAAATAGTTGAGTTGAACTCGACCATAAGTGTGGATACGAAACTTATTAAGGCACCGCAAGGCCATTAAACAGATTCCGGTTATAATTAAAGAAAAGCTTGATAGGTAAGAAGCTTTACGCAAACTATGCCCAAACAAACGACGATCTTCATAAGCGAGCTGTGAACCACGTGAGTGTATTTAATTCTAGTGTTGTGAGCTAGACATGGACAAACCGTAAGTTGAGCTCCTATATATAATCAAATCGAAACTCAAAAGCCCAGCACGAGGCAGGAGTTCCTAGTCCGCGACCCCGGAAAGTAAGCCTTTGCATGCTTACACAGAAATTGCTTCATTAAGTCTACATTGTACAGCATATACAACCTGGCAAATCACGCAGACCCCACTCCTGCTTTTTAAAAGGTAAAAAGCCAGAGGATAAATAGCTAATTCGCTCTGTGACATAGTGAAGAAGCCTCAACGCACAAGACTCTCTCTCTCTACAGCTCAATCACAACCTTTCCAACATGTTTTCCCGACCAGAGATATTCAAACGCGTCAGATGCTCGGTCGAAGCTGTACTTTTGGTCTATCACCTCTTCAAACGAGATGCCATTCGCGCTAATGAGCTTATTCATCTGCTCGAAATCAAGGCGCGAGCCGACGTTGATTCCTTTCAAAAAAATTGTTCGATCGATGACGAGCGGCAAGAGGCCATCCAAGTCAGCAGCATCTTGTTTACCAAGATACCCAATTTGACTGACAGTCCCGCGCTTGGCCGTTGCCCGGATCGATCGCATGACGCTTGCTGTGCCGCCGGTCTCTAGCACGATGTCCGCGCCGACACCACCGTTCAGGCGCAGAACTTCTTCGTCCCAGTTCGGGGTCGTGCGATAGTTGATCGTGGAGATTTGGCCAATACCAGCAAACTTCTGAACCCGCTGTAATTTCTCGTCTGAGGAAGAGGTGAGAATGACTTTGCATCCCGCGGCGCGGGCGAGTTTGAGTGCCATTATGCTCACGCCGCCAGTCCCTGTATCAGGCTCGTGAGCATGCAATACGACATGAATCGGAAACTAATGGTACCTTGCATCACGACAGTTGTGCCAGAAGGCAAACTCGAGCCGCTCGCCAGCGCGCTCCAAGCTGTTACTCCTGCATTCGGAAGACACGCGGCCTCTGCCCAACTCAAATGATCAGGTACCTTAACCACCGTCTCTTGCTCGAAGATCAAATGTGTAGCTAGTACACCATCGACCTCTCCGCCCAGCCACTCTCGCTCCTGTTCCTGGCCTGTGATGCTCTTCTGGTCGAGAAGTGGTGTCACGCGATCGCCAATTTTGAAACGTGTGACATGAGAGCCGATTGATATTACTTCCCCAGCGGCATCGGAGCACGGGATGCCGTCTGCTTTGGTAGCCCAGGGGTTGGTGCCATTGAGTATGTTGGCGTCGCGGTAGTTTAAGGAGATGGCGTGGACTTTGATGAGAATTGAAGTATTTGTAGGTAGTGTCTCTGGTATATGCTCCTCATGAAGGGCCAAGCGTTGGGAAAAGGAAGAGCCAGCTATATTCCGGCGGTAGAGCTTGCGAGTTAGAGATGCCATTGTGAAATAAAAAGTTCTCTGAACTGATTTCTGGCATTGTAGCACGCGACTAGTGCGAATATGACGATGAATATAAATAATATAGATCTATCGGGAATGGAAGGCCATAAATGGATATGGATTGAGTAAATGCTCTCATTGGTCAAAGGCACGCCCTTTTGTTCGGCCATGTATGGTGTGATGATATTCTGAAGATCTGTTGCGTTGATTACTTGATTACCAATAACGGAACGCCGTGGCGTGGCGCGCTAAAGGAGTTTGTCCTTCCATATCCGCTTACTGCCAGCCATCTAAATGCCTGCGGGATGCTCTCAAATTGGCCAAAGAAATGCCGGGAATACTGGAAGTAATACGGTGATGGTAGAGAAGGGAACGATGGAGGTCTTGATAAGAGTCTACCTATAATATAGAGGACCGTGCATACATGAATCGTATTAGACAAGGGTTGAAGCGCCACATTTTACGCCAAGCCAGCGACTTCATCCTCTCGGACGTGAATCAGACTTCTCTCGTACGAGTGCCCATTTAACAACCTCCCTACGCCCCAGTATGAACTAGGCTGTCCACTATTGCTTTCTGTGTGCGCCTCCAGTATCGCCCGTATCATGAATGGCGTTCGGGACAGCTCGCTCAACGCTCTCTGGCAGCTTCTCTTGCAGTTTCTGCGGAACGACGGACGCGTCGCCTTCGCCCTTCGCATGCGACCTTTCTGTCGATTGGCCAGGCTGCGTGCTGTCCGAGCTATGTGATTGTCAGAACTTCGACTTGGTCCGTCGAGCTACAAGTTAAGAGGTGCGTACTCTTTCAGGACGTCGCTAGTGCGATTTTTGATATTGTCGGAGTTGGCAGTCATGTTGAGTCGTGAATCGCAAATGAGTAGGTCGAATTCGAATAATAACTGTTCCTGTCAAACGGTCAACTGAGTACCAGGATCGATGTTATATAGACCCTTTGAAAAGGAGAGCAATTGCACGTGGTCGGGTCATGACGCAGGGGATGTCGTTATGACTTCAGCACCCGTCAATGAACGCCCGCAAAGTGTATCACAGCATGATGTCGCAATGACGCCTACAATTCTAGGAGCCCCTCAGCAGTTAATTATTCAAAATGTATGACTATTACATTTTGAAACTAACAACTTGACATGACGCTTCGACTCTCGCGATCACTTCGAGTTCATCTCTACCTAATCAGAGGTTCACGATATCAAAAATTCCCGGAATCTCGTATCGCTCTGTCGGCCATCTGGGAGCAACAGAGGACATCGACCACTGCCAATATGGTGACCACTCGCGCAATGGCTACTTCGCAATCAGACCCTCAGAAGTTTCTCCATACTTCAGGAGTGAATGAGTCCGTATGGGTCCATCTTGATCCGCCATCCAATCGGCCAACTTTCTCAGCACTGGATCATGACCTGGAGACGGAAGTATGCATTGTTGGCGCCGGAATTGCGGGTATTAGCACCGCGTACGAGCTAGTCAGCCGCGGGCATGAAGTCACGTTGGTCGAAGCCAGGGAAGTCTTATCCGGTGAAACTGGTCGTACAAGCGGTCATCTATCGAATGCGCTCGATGATGGCTATGTCAATATCAAAAAGAAGCACGGTCAGTCCGGAGCACAAGCTGCTGCTGACAGTCACACCTGGGCAATCAACAGAGTTGCCGAAATCGCCAAGTCCCTGAACATCGAATGCGAGTATCGAAAGCTGCCGGCTTATGAAATCTCCCAGTATCCTCGAGGCGATCAGGAACACGACAAGGAGGTCGAGAACCTCAAAGCTGAAGTGGCGGAAGCATCGAACCTTGGCCTTGATGCGGAATTCCGCGACGGTCTCGCGATCAAAGGCTGGGATGGTAGCATCGACCAGCGGGATGGAGCTGTCTTCAATGGCCAAGCCACCTTCCATCCAACCAAATACCTAAATGGTGTCTTGCACTGGCTCAAGGAGCAGCCGAAATTCCAATGCTTCACCCACACCCGTGTGGTATCACTTGAAGAGAAGGGCATTGAAGTCTTCGGCATCGGCAATACGACTGTGCAGATCCAGACTGAAGCCGGACACACCATCAAGTGTGGTGATGCCGTCGAAGCAACTTGTGTGCCTCTACAGAAACTGAGCGTCATCGCGGAGATGGAGTACAACCGTACATACTGTATCGCCATGCGCTTGCCGAAAGGCTATGTTGAAGATTGCCTCATATACGATGAAGCCGAGGAATACAAATACGTACGTCTAACCGCATGCGACGACACTCACGACTACATTGTTGTCGGTGGTTGCGATCACAAAGTTGGACAGGATGATCCAACCGGTCGATTTGAAGAGCTAGAGAATTGGACTCGCGAGCGTTTCAAGAAGGCAGGGCCTGTCGACTACAAGTGGAGTGGTCAAATTTTTGAACCGGTAGATTACATGGTATGCTACCGCCCAGCATTCACTCGTACGCATGACTAAATTCTCTTGAAGGCATTCATCGGTCTTAACCAGGGCATGAAGCACACGTACATTGTGACTGGAGATTCTGGCAACGGACTCACTCACGGTGTTCTTGCTGGCAAACTGATCTCGGACGAAATTGAAGGCGTCGGCAATCCATGGTCTAAGCCGTACTCGCCCAGCCGTCTATTGTCCATTGCCAAATCGCTTCCAACCATGCTTGGCCACGACATCCAAATCAACATGCAGTACAAGCGCTTCTTGGAGAGTGACCTGAAAGATATCGAAGACCTCGTTCCTGGTTCTGGAGGCGTCCTCAATCCCACTGCTAAATCCCCGATAGCGGTGTATAAAGATGACGACGGCAAGGTTGAGGAGTTCAGCGCGCTCTGTCCACATCTGAAGGGAGTCGTTTGCTGGAATTCCGTTGAACGGTCATTCGATTGCCCTGTTCATGGAAGTAGATTCTCCAAAGATGGGATCTGTATCCAAGGCCCCGCAAAGGCAAATTTGAGCCCTGTGGACCGCGCCGCTGAGAGCGCGCAGGGGGTGGAGGCAAGTTAGAGGCGTTGGCCTGGAATCAAGCAAGTATGAGACAAGGACAAGAGTCTCCGGCTCAAGCTCATTGTGGATGCGTGGGTGGGGTCATTTCGGTATCGTATCGCCTCTGCTCGAATGAATGACGATGCAACACGGTTAACAAAATTTGGCTTGTTCCAACCTCTTTTAACAATACCATGAAATTTTGCATCTTTAACCTCGGAAATGAACTCTAGGAAATGAACTTTAGGACGGCCGCACCGAGCGGCCGCACCTGCAGATACGTGGCGGGTCGACTTCGGCTTCCTCAGTGAGACTGCATCTGCTCACTCTTCCTTCAATCTTCGCCCAAACTCTGCTTTGACGCTATCGCAAAATATAAAACTTACCATGCTTCTTCGAAGCCCATACAATACCATCCTCTATGTCTGCTCCTCACTACAGTCCTTTGCAGTCGAATCTGGGTGAAATTCGACTTTTACAGTTGAATCCCGCAGGAACCGTAGGCGCTCCTCTCGATTGCTCTTTGGAGCGCGCCTTTCTTTCCTCCAATCCACGCTTCGAGGCTTTATCTTATACATGGGGTGAACCCGGCACTGAACAGATCATTCTGCTTGATGGCACGGAGTTCCGGATCCGCGAAAATCTCTCGGCCGCTCTACGACGACTGCGACATGCAAGTCAGCCAAGACGTCTGTGGACTGATGTGATTTGCGTCAATCAAGATGACTTGGATGAACGCAGAGATCAAATTCTACTAATGGGATCTATTTACCAAAATGCAGAGCAGGTCGTCGTCTGGCTTGGGGAACTGACAGCCGAAAGCATTGTTGGAATTAAAATGCTGGACAACTGGTTCAAATTTTCTTGGCAGCACTTCAAATCTGAGCGTCAGAGGAATGTATATTCCCTCTCTCACTGGAAGAATGTCTTGTCAGATTCCGCTTCTCTTGAGGAGCGCAGCAATTACTCCGAAGAGCATGGTTTTGGAGAAGTTAGAGAGTTGCTTGATAGACCTTGGTGGCGGCGGGTTTGGATTGTTCAAGAAGCCGTCCTCGCTCAAACACTCGTTGTTTTGTGTGGCACAGAAACCATCCAATGGGAAAGCTTTCAAAGTGCAATCCAAGGTGGTAGCTTGAAGCTGGGTAAGCATGCTGCTGGCCACAAACGCCCGTCCGCGTTGAGTGACTGGCCCGATGCTTCATACCAAGCCATTAGCCTCCTTCGCCAAGAACGCAAACATACTGAATGGAAGAAGAGCATCTACGACCTCGCGTATAGTTTCCGGACATCAGAGTGCACCGATCCTCGCGATAGAATATACGCCTTCCTTGGACTTGCAACAGATCTCGATGGAGCGGGCATTTCACCAAGTTACTACTTGTCGATCGCCGAAGCATATACAAATTTTGCACGAACATGTATTAAACACCATTCTCACCTGAAAATATTGAATTGCAAGCGACAGCAATATCAAGAAGATGTAGCAGAGAGCCAGATTCGCGCATACTCTGTGAACGACCAAGCTCGGTACCACGACACGGAAGCACAGATAACAGATGGAAAGAAGACACGCGTTGGATGGGCACCACTGCCTCATGGATGGGAGAGAATTCAGGATGGCAAAGTGTCCTTTTTCAGAGATCATCTGTCGGGTAAGGAGAGTAGCATTAGCCCGTTGGCTGCACTGGCCCCATCCAGAGAGATCCCTTTCGAGATGCGCCGAATTTCCCCCCCTGGATGGACGAAAACGTGGGACAATGTCGGTCGTGCTAAGATCCGCTTCACCGGCGATTCTTATTTGTCCAAAGCTGCTACGTCAGTCTCAAATCTGCATTTACCTTCGTGGGTTCCGGACTGGGCATCGAGTTCCACTCGAGATCCTGCCCCTCTACTCGACTTTTCAGCTGCACAGCCAAGATTTTTTGCATCCGGCCAGGACACTACGTGCCGCATCTCCCCTCAAGACGATGTTCATCAGCTGAATTTAGAAGGTGTGCTGTTCGATGAGATCGAGAAACTCGCTCCGGCCTGGCACCCTACTTCCATTCAGCCGCCGCTCTCTCGGAAAGGGGTCAAAATCTTAGAAGAGTGGGAAACTCTTGCATTGGCACCTGTACCAAGTTGTCCGTATAATTCCTGGAGTAGCCGTGAAGAAGCGTTCATGCGGACACAACTTTGTGACTCGAGGAGTGATGAATCACTACCTCCCCAGACCAATACTTATTTCGACGTGTGGCGCGACGGAGCAAAGTGGGCACCGGACGCACCGGAATATACTGGCAAAGCCTACTACCAAGCCTGGTATGAAGATTCCAAGAGAACTTTCGCGGAAGTTCACATGCTCAAATATCATATGAAACTCACCTTCGGAAAGGCAGGACTACCGGGCTGGGATGAGAAGAGTCAAAGCATTATACAAGGGTATAACGAGTGTGCGCAAAGCATCTATCGCGCCTCTGCGCACAGGGCCATTTTCGTCACCAGAAAAGGATATATCGGTCTCGCACCTTGGAACGCCAAGTTGGGCGATCAAGTCTCTGTCCTGTTGGGCGGCCACACACCATTCCTTCTTCGACCGCTCCCGGAACCATCCACGTTCACCTTGGTGGGTGAATCGTATGTCTACGGGCTAATGAAAGGCGAAATCTTTCAGGGCGAGACTAAGCCGAAAATTGAGACAATTTGCTTAGTATAGCCTTGTGCTTAGCATAGTCGACCAGCTCGAGTGTGGCGGCGTTCTGTGCGGCTGATACTCACTGCTCAGGGACATGCAAGGGACGCAAACTCCAGATCGCTGTCTCTGTGGAACAGCAGCATTCTTTCAAGAGCAAGTGCAGCGATTACGGTAGCAGTTTATAGGGTGCAGTGTGGTATTGTGTGCTCCTGTCTCTATAAACGGGAGGAGTAACACTGTGACTCTTCTTATACCGCTTCCAAAACGACCTCACCTTACTTTCTCCTGAATCGGCCTTCCTTATATTTTCCCATTGCTCCAACTATCTCTCCTGCTCAATTGTGTGAGTGACCGAAAGTAACCCATGATTTTTGGACATTCCATAGACAATAAAGCTATAGTGACAGAACGACCATCGGATGCATGCTGCGCAGCCGCTAAAAATATGACACCTCATTAATAGCCTTTAAGACGTATATAAACACCACCTTTGACGGCACTATCATTTCCTGTACACTCCAGATCCGAGTCCACTATGCGGGGTACAAGCAGCCGAAGGCACACTCTTAGCGCGTTGCATATCTCAACATCAGCGTTGATGAATAGTTTCGGATCAACATACTCCGTATCGTATATGATTCTCTGTGATATTCTTTTTGGATCAGTTTTTATCGGAAGATATTCATTACACACTCTAATCTTTTGTTTTGAAGCTTCTATTTGTGTCACTAGGCATGGCAGACGAGAAGATCCCCAATTACTTTCGGGAGAAGATGCAGCGCGGGGAAGTCGCCTCTACCTTGAGCGTGAAAATGGTGCGCACGAACGACATCATTATGATGGCAAAGAGCGCTGGATTTGACGGAGTGATGATCGACATGGAGCATTCATCATTCGATTTCGAGACGACAAGTCAGCTTTGCATCGCGGCTCTGGGCATTGGCATTACCCCTATCGTCCGATCTCCATCTAAGAATTCATCATACATTGCTCGGATCTTGGATGGAGGCGCCCTAGGGGTTATTGTGCCTCACGTTAAGACAGTTCAAGATGTTAAAGACATCGTTGAGGCTGCCAAGTTTACGCCAGTGGGAAAGCGCTCTGCGGGTGGCGGCCTGCCTCATCTCCAATATCGCTCTCCTCCCGCCGAAGTTGCTAATTCTTTGTGCAACGAAGCGACACTGGTCATACCAATGATTGAAACTTTGGAGGCGCTGGAGGCTGTGAATGAGATTGCTGCCGTACCCGGTGTGGACGCCTTGTTCATGGGAAGTAGCGACATGACGGCGGAGATGGGTATTCCTGGAGAGTACGACAACAAAAAACTCATGGATGCATACGAGAGAATGATTTCAGCTTGTACCCGAAATGGCAAATTTGCCGGCGTTGGTGGTCTTCAAACACGGCTGGACTTAGCTGAGAAAGTCTGTGGCATGGGAGCAGGATGGATTTCATCGGCCATGGACTCGGCATTATTATTCGGCGCCGTGTCTCAGAAAGGCAAAGAAATGAAGGAGTTAAATAACCGAGTCCAGCAGAAAAGTCGAAAATAGGTAGCAAATAACCAGAGAAGCTGAAGTCTCATTATTAGGCTTAGCGCTGTGGGATATTACGTTGTGTAGGTCAAATCAAATTTAGTCGCGCAACGATCAGCCGCGCAACGCTCAGAGCGGCACGGAATAGCTTTTTAGCGAGGTTTAGTATGTTTTATATACTATATTAGGCTTAGCGCATTACTAAAGAGGCTAGTATAGCTTAGTCAGCCTTATTTTACAGTTATTTATATATTTAGGCACCGAAGTGCTTGCACAGGAGGCACCGAAGTATAACCACCTAAGTCTTAAAGCTAAGCACCCAAGTGCTCGCTGGTAAATCTAAGTAAATAATACTTACTAAGCTATACTAGCCTTTTCAGGAATGCGCTAAACCAAATAAAGTATATAAAAAGTATTAAAACACGGTAAAAAGGTATTCCGTGCCGCTCTAAGCGTTGCGCGGCTGATCGTTGCACGATTGGATTTGATTTGACCTACACAACGTAATATCCCACAGCGTTAGTGGTGGTGCTACTCCGTATGTAGCTTAGTCAAGACCACCCCCTTCCTTCAGCCTTTCCGGAATTTCAACATCCGAGTTGCACATTCTCTCTTCCGCCCTCTGTACTCAACTTCAATATTTTTCTAAATACATCACGACTCCCATGGGACAAGAAACATTCAAGTCTCTATGATGCCTCCCGGTGCTCATGCTTCCGGCGTGTTCTCACTCTTTGTACAAGGTAACTCGACTTGCCTGAACCGCCTTGTTCGGATGATGAGCGTCGCGCTCAGTCATTCAAAATCGCGCATTTTAGCACTCACCGCTGAATATCCACACCTTTTCCCATCGTCATATTATCGACGCAATTCTAGTTTTCGATGCTTTTGATGCGAACTCTAATTCAGCACTGGAGAGCGGAAAGAAAACGACTGAAACTGAAGAATAGCGAGTGCTCGGCCACACGAGAGTATTTGATGGAAGGTGTTGGCAAAGCTGGTAATGAGCGGAGTTATGTTCAATTGAATGAGTGGAGTTCTGTCGCCTATGGTGCATCTGCCATTCCGATCATACTGACACCATACATTTACTTTACTTTTCATTCATCATGAAAAGAAGCGGCTTCTTAATCGCAAGCCCAACAATTGCGTCCCACGGAACAGGAACGAAACGACCCCGGCCATTCTTGGGATTATGGTACGGAGGAATACCATACGGATCCTCCCAGCGTTGACCATGCTGCCAACCAATTAAGCGGGCACTCTGACCCCCACCTTCCTTCCTCTTCTGCTCCCGCTCTCGAGCTTCCTTCTCCTGCTTCTCCTTCTCGAGTCTTTCGCGGTCTTCTTCGCGCCGCTTACGTTCTGCCTTCTCTTCTTCTTGCAGTCAGTTTGGCTTTTGAGTCTATGAGTGTCGAAAGACGTACCCGGTGTTTCTTCTTTTTTCTTTGGGGTGGGCCCTAGTTCCAATATTGGAATATGTATGTTGATTGATATCTGGACTGATCCAGACAGGTGGAAGGATCCAGGAAGTAGGGTCGAGAGTGCTGGAGCCATGGCTGTTCTTTTACTTAAAGGAAGTTTGTGTTTGCGTATTTTTAGTGCGATTGATGGATTTTGCTTTCGATCGTCTTTTGCGTTTGGTGTTCGACATTCTAGGTTGTAAGGAAAGCGTCTTATACATTCAAAGTGTAATTTCTGTCGAAGTAATTCTTTTAGATGCGGTCTGGCGATGGAGCTCGTTCTCCAATGAAGTTCTTGCAAACTTATTACCAGAGTAATTGTTTAGGCATTCTGGCCCAATATAGTAAATAGCGTAATTCTTTACCTATCGTCCGTCCCAGTTATTACAGTTGCATAGGCCACAGGCGTCGCTTGGATGCAAGAAATTACATCCTGCAGATGCCTCATGCGGAGATTGGGCACAAAATTACACGCTTTGACTGAATGTGGTTAGGCCGTATGCAAGAAATTACTTTGTGGCTTGAAATTCAGCAAGAATGAGATCGGAACTTTCACCAACCGCTCTATCTATGAAATGCCCTTCTTCTTCATTCACAAGGCCAATTATGCGCCTATTTGACAAAGCCAATCGCGACAGATGAATATTACGATAGTGCATGGGCCAACGAGGCATCGAACCAACTCTGAAATGAGGCGTACACGTGTACTCTACCTACTCGACTAATTGAACGATTCTGCCTCGTGGTAAGGTAAGTTGGGAGTCTTCTGCGTTTGCGCAAAAAGATACCTGCTCGCGCTGTACAGTGCGCCCGATGATGGTATGTAGCCTCGACAGTGAACATGGTGTCACATTTGTCTGCATTCTTCTCTCAAGTCTCGAGAGGAATAAATCACTGCATGGTACTCCATTTACACGGCCCTCAAGTACCCAACTTCTAGTCTTTGGCCTTGGCATGCGAATTCTCGCCCGGTATTCTTGAAATAACGGGAGAATGGCCGAGGCTGAAGGGTATTACGCCCTGGCAAAATTCCTTGACGAAGAAGCATGGGCCCCCATCCTGCGACGCTTCGGCGTGCTCAACACCCAAAATCTCCTGTATATGCAAGCGGAACTATTTCATCTTGAAAGGGAGTTACAAAGCATCGCCCTCGAAGATGCACAAGCAGCCTCGTCTGATCCGAGGCACGATTTCCGGTATTCCGTGTTGGACTTGCGGAACTCGGCAGCAACTGTCGATAACCCCCAATGGAACAAGATTTTGGAAATCCGGGAGAAGCTCGAGAAATACAGTAATATTACCTGAATATCGATCGCTTGCTACATAAATACGGACATTCTTCTGATACGAGAGACAGATGACGCAGTCATAAGATATCACAAAATTCGGGCCATGTCGGGCGCGCAAAAACTTGACATCAAGAACACTCAACATATTTTGAACATTGTGAAACACAAGAAGTTCTTTCTCAAGAATACCGATATCGAGGCATGGGCTGGTCAAAACAAGCATGATCTGATCGCACTCTCCGATAATCAGCCAGATCAATTCACGAGCTGGGTACGCGGGCCATTTCTGAGCTGGCTTCACAATGTGGTTGCGTACCGCTTTATTGTAAGTACAACGACACGTAAAGAAATCATCATCAGTGACAGTTAGCGTGGTACGTATATTGACAATCTCATAGAAAGAAGACCCGAACTCGGAGCTTACGATGTACGCCGACACCACCATATTCCTCGTTGTCAACCTTCTCCGCTGTACACTGGCAACTCTATTCCCAGCGGCAACCACGATTGCCCTCTATGTTGTGAAGAGTATAGCAGTTCGGCTTGTGCTGGTATTTTTATTTACTGCGCTCTTTACGCTTGTAATCTCGTGCTTAACCATGGCAAAGACTGTAGAGCTCTTCATGGCAACTGCAACGTGAGTAATCCCGTTCCATTCTCTGCGAGCATCTTGGTCTAACAGCTCTGTAAAGGTTTGCCGCAGTTCAAGTGGTTTTTATTAGCACAACTAATAGCTCAACCAATAGCTCGTAGTCAATTTACTGAGAAATACATATATGTACGCACGGCTGGATTGTGGGTATGGCTAGAATGTTCATGCCAATAAGAGGGCATTTGTTCTTCGAAATTTCTCAATTCCTATTTTAAGGGGCCTATCGATCGCTTTATTGAAGAAGTAGAGCTCATGATTCCTTTATTCCCCCCGACTCCACAATCGCAGGCGGAATCCCTTCGTCAGCCAGAGCCGCAAGATCTTCCTCGCCCATCTCGCCATCCCAGCCCTTGCTGACGAGATACAGTCTGAACTTCTCATCTTCTTCCGCGAGATCCTCGCCTTGGAGATTGGGCACGAAGATCCATGTGACTAGAATGCCCGCTACGCCGCAGATAGCCGCAATGATGAAGGTCCACCGCTTGCCCAGGTTCGTCTGGATCGGCGTGAAAGCCTCCGTTCCAACAGCGGCACCGGTCTTTCCAAGGGCAGCAGAGATACCGTAACAAGTACCTCGGACGGCGGTGGCGTACGACTCCGATGACAGAAGACCGAGCATGTCGCCTGGGCCAAGATTGCCGGAACTCTGCATCAGGCCGTAGAAGACGACGAACAGCGGTACAATCTTCGTGATCTGGTCGTACGCGCAGCCAATGATGAGACCGAAGACTAGATATCCTGAGAAGCCAAGCATCATAGTCTGCTTCCTTCCAATGCGGTTGCAGAGCCATGCGCCGAGAAAGACGCCAGGCAAGCTCAGTGCACCAAGAAGAAGCTGCCACTCTGCTGTCGAGCGGATGGTGTCCTTGCTGTTGACGACGCTGGCGATGATAACGCCAGAGAACACGCCATTCGGGAAGGTGACGAAGTCGTACAGGAACCAGGCGCCGCAGGTACCAACAAGGCGCTTCCAGTAATATCGCAGCACAAGTGCATAAGGCACGTGACGTTTGATCGCTCCGCGGCGGTAGAGCTTCGAGTTGAGCATCTTGATCCGGAAATAGAAAACGGAGAGCGGCCAGATGACACCGATGCCGAAGCAGACGCGCCAGATGGTCGAGTAATGAGTCCATCCCGCTGCTGAACCAACAATCAAAAAGATGATGACAGCAAATGGCCCACCGAAGGACAATGGAAAGTTCGTCTGAATTATGTAAGTAAACATACTTTGGATCTAATGTTTGTATCACATACCACCATAATGAAGATGGGTCCACGCTGTTTCAAGGTCCGTTCATTCGCAGCTTCGGAAGCACTGGTACTCGATGCCGGATATTCGCCTCCTGTACCAAAGCCAACGACACCACGAGCGATTGTGAGCATCCAAAACATGCCCTGCACAGTGGTACCTTTAGCCGCAGTCGCGAGGATGCCGCCGAGTACAATCATCGCAGTAGTGAGAACGATGGCAACCTTTCTCCCCAGGTAATCGCACGTCAAGCCGATAGTAATCTGGCCGATGATCTCCCCAACGAGCAGAGCATTACTGACGGCCGTACTGTATGCCGTGGTATATTGCGTTGGGTATTCTTTCTTGAGGAGGACGTTCGTCATTGTCATTAGATTGTTTTGGTATCCATCGCTGATGAGGGCAAAACCGGCGCAGAGGATGGTGAAGAGATCGCTTATTCTCTGTCTCCTGCTCGAAACTTCTTTCGACGGCGCGGATGGGTCTGAAGGGTCGGCGATTGAACTCTCCAAGGGCTTGATTGTGAAGTCTTCCTTGGAGTGCTTTTCATCCTGACCGACGCTGTAGCTGGGATTGGACGATTTCTCGTCCATAGTGTGAACGGGGTCTGCCATGGTTTCGGCGCGCAATTGAATTGCCTGGCGGATCTCTTATCGCAGCGATACGCTCCATCTTAAATACAGCTGGGAGTTGTGGTCGCCGTTCAGAGAGGTAGTGCCACAGACGCTGTGTTACGTGTACCCTTGAGTCGCGAAGATCATCACTGGCCAGGTGTGATCGTCGTCGACAGGGACGAAGGACCATGGTGGTGAGTGCACGACGTCGTTTCTGGTCGCGTGCAAGGCCAATTGAATGCCGAGTCTTGGCAACGTGAGGCGCCCGCAGGGATTCTGGGTTGTTTCTCACGAGACGACCTGCCACAAAAAGCAAGTCGAATCAACGGGAACGCCGCACCGGCAATGCAAATGATCCCTGTACATGTGGCGGCCGGTCCACTGTTACTCTGTCCTGTGGACCATGTTGAGAATCTTTTCCTAGCGATGCGGAAAAGGACCTGTAAAAGGGATTGGACCGATACAGCTGTACGAACGTCACTCTTGATTGAAGGCAATCCACGCGACGCGGCCGCAAACCGCGCACCTGGAGGACGCGATACCTAGCAATTGGGTGCTTTTTCTGCATGCTGCTAGATAGAGTGAAGCGAGATCGATTGATAGAAGCTTGGCTGGCACTAAAAATGCTTGAGAACTATCTTAGTGCTTGGCGATCATAATCAATCATCGCTGAAGTGAACTCTGCTATGCACGGCCTTAATGGACACATGGAGTTCACCTTTTGTTCTTCATGAAAGACCCAGCTCCCTGTAGAACGCCTCGGTGCTCGGCGCCCGCCCCAAGAAGTCTTCCAGGGTCTTCATCTCTTCCTGGCTACCTCCGCGCTCGAGAACCGTATGCCTGTATCGCCTCCCTTCTTTGCCATTCATCGGGTCTTTCTTGAAGACCGAGTAAAACATGTCCGCCGAGTAGACTTGGGAACTGCAAATCATTGTCAGTGCACGTTCTAGAAGCTTGCGCAGTATTTGAAAGAGACTCACCTCAGATACCCGTAGTATCCAGCATCGTAGCCACCAATCAAGTGGCCAAAGGTCGCCTCGCCGTGTCCCCATCCCCAACCGTCTGCGATTTCAGGGCCATCCAACTTGCTGATTTCCTTGCGAAGTCTGTTATATGTCTCGCTGATCTCCATCTTCTCAATGTCCTCGTGGCTGCTCGGCTCATGCACAGTCATGTCGAAGATACCGAAATGTAATTGTCTCAAGTTGAAAAGCGCATCATTGACATGCTTGGTGCGGATGAGATTGTCAATAAGCTCGTCGGGGATCTGTTCAGTAGGCTGTGACTTGCTGCCTGAGGGCTCCTGTTGATACGCTGCGAGATATGCTGGGGAGAGGTACGAGTAGTGCTTGCTCAAGCTCTTCAGCTGAGACGGGGTCCAGCACCAATTCTCCAGCATCTGACTCGGAGCCTCGACAAAGTCGCGCACGGTATTAGTGCCGTGGAAACGGGAGTACGTGGTCTTCGAGACAAGGTCGTGGATGCCGTGACCGAGTTCGTGGAATAGCGTGACGACCTCATCGTGCTTCAGCAGACTCGGCTTCTTGGGTGTCGGCTTCGAGAAATTGCACACGAGCGCAGTAGCAGGGTAACGGCGAGTGCCATTAGCTTGGATGAAGCCAGGTTGAAGGTTGAAGTTAGCTGCGTGTCCATACTTTCCCTCGCGCGGGTGAAGGTCAAGGTAGAGGTATCCGACGAAGCCATTGCCCTCGCCATCATCGTCCCAGACGCTGAACACCTGTACATCCTCGTGCCAGACGATATCAGAGCCTTTACCGGTTTCTGAGAGCGCATCGCGATCCTTTCCTTTCAATTCGACGAACGCGAGGCCGAAAAGCTCTTCGAAGATGTGAAGCATGCCTCGAATGGTCGTCTCCAGAGGAAAGAATTCGGAAATTGTCTGGTGGTCGAGTTGGAAGTCCCTTTCCAGCATCAGACGATCGTAGTATCGGTGGTCCCAGAGGTAATAGTGCCCGTCGAACGACGAGTCCTGTCCCCTGCTTGAGAGATCGGTTTTCTTCAACTCCTTTAGCTTCTCAATCTCTTCCAATCCGCCTGGTGCAAGTCTCGACCGCAAATCACCTAGGAAGTCGTCGACGGTTTTTGGTTGCTTGGCCATCTTATCCTCGATCCTAAACTCCGCGTGATTCTTGTATCCCAGAATCCTCGCTGCCTCGTCCCGGAGAATCACAGCCTCCCTGAACAATGGCACGTTATCATTGCACTTGTTCTCATTCGCGACGGTGAGCTTCTTCCTGATCTCTGGGTTCTTTGCGTACTTCAATGTCGGGAACAGGTCCGGATATTTGAATGTCAACCGAACTTTGCCCTCGTTCTCTGCTGTTCCTTGATCCCACGAGTCTATGAGATCGGCCGGAACGCCATCCAGCTCTTCCCGCGTGAACCACAAGCCACCGTTCTCTTCGTTCAGCGTCTTCTGGAATGTGATGCTGATCTCGCTCAGCCTCTTCTTGATCTCCTTGAACCGATCCCTCTTTGGCCCGGCTGGTACACCCAATCCATTCCTGATGTATCCCTTATGGTCCTTCTCTAATAATCTCTGGCTCTCGGGATCCAACTTCTCACCCTTCTTCACTGCCGCATCGACGCGCTGAAAGACGTCCTCGCGCATCGCAGACTCGATGCCGAAGTCATCAAGTAGCTTCTCCGCATCTGTTGAGGCGTCGCGTAGTGTCTTGTCTGTTGATACGGCCTGATAGAAGCCAATGATGTGAGATTCGAGCGACATGACATTGTCATCTTGCGCCATGAGGAGGACGGTGTTGGAGAAAACGGCATCGTCAAGGTTGACGCTAACAATCTCATCTTGAACTTTCTTGGATTTTGCAATCTATTAAGTGAATTGAGTTAGCTCGAGGATCGGACATACTCCAATTCCTTGCATCCTCTAGGAAGCTGGCTGTTATTCAAGGTATATAGAAATGCCTTACCAATCTCTTCGTATCCTCCACGACACTCTGCGGCGTACCCACAAACACCGGCGGCCGCTGTGGCGGATTCTGATACTTTGCTGGCGCCATACCGCTCGTGAGCAACGGCCTCTGACTTCCTTTAGTAATGAAAGCTCCTCCTGCAGCCTTCAAATATGCCGGCACGTAGTACTGCGGCGCGAGCTGGCTGAAGAGGTGAACGACCCTAGGACCAAAGCGCGAGGACGCCAGAATGTAGGCAATGGCAAGGAAGAGCACGAAACTGGCAGCTACGATCTTGAACGAGCGTTTGTATGCCGTAGGAGCCAGGTTGGCGGATGTCTCGTGATGGGCGCTGGGGAACGGCCCAAGCGCTTATGTGGGTCGAGTGTAGTTAGAATGGCAGGAGGTTGGGCCTACGTGCCTTGCCCGGGGCGCATCTAGCCACACTACAAATTGCGATATTGGGTCACACCGGTTTGTGTTACGTTGGGTGAGGCGGAAAATGGGTGGATGTGTAGTTTCGAAGCTAGAGGTGTCGGTGTGAGAAGCTTCGCAAGGTGAGACGAGATGTTCGGCGCGTATGGATTGGATCCAGCCCCTGGCGACAGCAGCAGCGATGCTTGGCAGGGACGATATGCGGGGGAGCTCCTACAACAAAGATTCGAGCATTTCCTAAGACAAGCTCTTTACATTTGGAGCAGAAGCGGAGACGAATTATTTGCTGAGATTGTGTATCAAGATCCAGCTATGTAGGAATGCGGCAATCGCCGAGACACAATCAATCGATAGCAAATGCTCCCTCGTCCCTTCGATCAAGAGCGCGAGGCTGAGGCATTCAAACAAGTCGTACATTGCATCATATCGACTAACACACCGTCTGCGCGTCGATTCATAAACAAGATCATCCATATGCCTGCAAGAGCTTCACGGGGTACTCAATCAAGCAGACGCCACAATCAGCTTGCCTTCTGCAAGAGGCTATCATCCCTCTTTGATGTTGCACTTCCTCTCACCGCCATGAACTCGAGTCGGTCCTTCCAATATCGACACTCTCAAATTCCATTTCCCACTCGTCCACTTCAGCAAATTTCTTCGCCATGGCAGCAAGCTCCGCATTCTTCTCGCCTGGCTTTATGGGTTTGTGGGCTTTGCTATTGACCTGTGTGGTACTGTCATCTACCTCGGAAGCACCATCTCGATCGTCGCCCAGCACGTAAATGCTTTCCTCGTTCTCTTTATCCGAAGCAGCGGCTCGACGGCCGTATGTCCTTTTCCCTTTAAGCGGTGTGGTCTTCTTCCTTGCGGATCCTTTGCGAGCTGACAATGGACTTCTTGTTGCCTGCTTCTCCATCCGACTACTGCGGGCAGGGGTTTGCACGGCACCAGCCTTACGTCTTGCAGCCGGTTTTGCTGGTCGATTATTCGGTCTCGAGAGTTCGTCTTCTGAAGATCGATCTGGATCATCATCGAGCTCATCTTCTCGGTCAGAACTGAGAATGTCAAATGCGTCTTTTTTCGCTCTTCTTGCTCGGCGATTGCGTCGCTGAGGTAGAAGTCCCTGAAGAGCAGCAGTTTTCAAGGCCGGCAGTCGAGTAGGCTTTTTCTTTGGTGGATCTACGTCCTTGACCGAAGCCTTGTTGGTTGCCACCCCTTTTTTTCGCGACTTTCGATGCGGTGGCAGTTTCGCTGGCAAGGTATCATTTACCGCTGCGTCGTTTCCATCAGCTTCCTCCAAAGAACTGCTCGACTTTGGTGGGGCCATTGTCTCGCTCCACACCTCCTCGCGATCATTCTGTGTATTTGCAACCGTCTCGGGGACCTGTTCTGGTAGGCTGGATGGTTCGGAATCTGCGTTCTCGGCATCGGATGGAATGACAACCGTGTCCTCAACTGGCGGTGAAGACCTTAGAACCTGTATATCCGGGCTTGCGAGCTTCCTTTTTCGCGAGCTCGATGTCCTATCTGCCGCACTCTTCACCGCCGATGATCCACCATTGCCGGCTCCACTGAGTTTCAGAGGCGTCGACTCGTCGTCGGGATTGAAATCATCCAGATCAGTATCTACGTTGAGCGTGCTGTGCTCCTGTCTTGTGCGCAAAATGCTCGGCTGCCTTGTCCGCCTTTTGAAATTCGTAAGTGCCAGGACAGACGCTTCATGGGCGGGCGTGCCTCCACGTCTTAATGCTGACGCAGGCGCTTTCGGGTTGTGTAGCAAACTGGTACGCTGAGTCTTAAGTTTCTCTTGTAGCTCTAACTGTGATTTCTCGCCCTGAGGACTTAATCCGTATAAATCGTCGTCCGTGAGACCTTGATTTTGGTCAGCGCGCGGAGTGGATTGTCTGATGAGCGCGATTGAGCTTTGCCGCTTGCTTGATGATGTTCGCGGAGGTCGACTTTCGGATTGCGCAGGTGAAGGTTTTGCAGACGGTGCTTTGGATGGCATGACAACGGCAGGCGGCAGCGTCTGATCAGACAGTGCCGCGCTTGTGTTCTTAGCCTTCATCGCTTCATCTCTCCTCCTCTTGAGACGTTCTATCGCGCTCGTATCGGCCACAGTTGAGACTATTTTTTTTGGTACAGGTCGTGATCTGCCTTTGGGTGCTGCATTTGCGCCATTTTGTACCGAAGCACTTTGTTTCGAACTGCTGGACGCGGCATTGTCTTGTTCTTCATTTCGAGGTATGGCGTGACGCGACTTGGGGACGTCGGTGCCAGCTTCAGCGCTATCTGTTGACGTAGATAGAGTCGCGACGCGTCGTGTTTTTGGTTCTGACGCGACTTTGGCTCGCCTCAGTCGTGCCATGGTGGAGCACGAGCGGTCGCGCGAATATTGTTCAAGTGCGTCGATGTAGAAGTGTTATCGAGCGCGTTGTGTTGTTGCGCGCATACTTTTTCATATTAGGAATGTGATGCGATTGGTTGTTGTTGATGTTGAGGATACGATAGTCATTTTGCACGCGGAAAGCGTCATGACTAGACAGGGGTCTGAAAACGCCTCGTCACGTGAGCCATGCATACCTCAGGAAGGATTCGTCAGCGAGAGTTGGTCCGTAAATGCGATTCTTCAGCACGGACTTCGAAACTTGCCAGTCTCTTCTTCTTGAAGTTTTGCAGACAGATTGGTGACTCCTGACTCCTGGCGGTGACTCTATTCGGCGTTCGGAGGCTCGGTATCCCGCATCGACGTCTCGGAGTTGCTGGTGGTTCGACACAGCAGGGTACGGATAGCGCGGGCGCAACGACGCGGACCATCAAGCCTGTCGCATCTCTCGGAAGTTGCTGCCTGATGATGTTTTGACCAAGTCTCGAGCTACAAAATGACAACGAGGTCAACGAGGAGTTCGGCGGGGTCGACTCCTCAATCTGCGAACCAGAATGGGAGTGAAATGCAGTCGACAGCCCAGGCCAGCAACAGGGAAGTGCGGAAGCGGAACAGGCAATGGCTGTCATGTGAGGCGTGTCATCGAATGAAGGTGAAATGGTGCATTGGATCTTCGCCAAATCTTGCAAAATATTCACCTAACTCATTTATGTTATAGCGACCGGCGACAGCCATGTACGCGATGCGCACGTGGAGATCGAGGCGACAAATGCGTTTACGAGGCGGTCAAGAAACCCAGGGCTGGAAGCCAAAAGAACGGTTCGGAAAAAGAAGAAGAAGATCACGGACCAGATCCATTTAGCGTTCCAAAAGAGAAGATGGTCAAGTATCGCAAAGGCAAAGTCCGGTAAGTAGCCGATTGTTCCAAGTACAGACTATGCCTGCTAATTCATCAAGACACGGTGGGCGAACGCACTGGGCGCTGATAGCGCATGAGGTACGTGGCTATCTCCTAGTAGATTTCATTCATTAGACGATACTGACCCATTTTAGTTCCAAGAAATGAGGCAATTCATGTCAGCCGACGCTGTGGACACAACGGGCATCAACAAACAATTAAAATCAATGAAGAAATTCTTCCCTAAGAAGAGGCTATTGAACTACCCCTTCTGTCCCAGCAGAGAACCAAGATATACCTCACAAGAAGGCATCATCTCGACTCTCCCGGACAGGAGTACTGTTCAGAGCTTGGTCGACATATACTTTGAGACCTTTGAGAAGACTCATGCTTTGTTTCATGAGGCCACTTTCAAGGAAACCCTATCTTTGTTCTGGGAACATCCAGAGTCAGTGGAATCTGGATGGCTCGCATCTCTCTTCCTCATGTTGGCGCTCAGCCATCACGCTAGCAAACATTCGTCCGCTGAAACGGTCACGCCCGCAACCCACGGCCAAATCGAAGCTTATCTTGAGAGCGGTCAAGCTGCTCTTCATCTCACAGGCTTCATGTTAAAGCCTACTCTGGATAGCCTACGGGCACTTTGCATAGTAGCCATTGGCAAAGCGCTGGACATAGTATGCAGCTCTCCAGGAGGACATGCACCCAGACATGGCTGACACATTTCGCAGATAACGCTGGACGATAGTGACACATTATATATCTTCACAGGTTTCATTGTCCGATATGCATTCCTGCTCGGGATGCATAGGGACCCAAAGTATGCCACGGGAATGCCACCACCAGAGGCACAAGCTCGCCGGAAAATCTGGACAACCATCTTGTTCCTCGACCTGCGAATATCGATCGAGGCTGGGATGCCTCTTCTTATCCGCTCGACGGATTACGACACGCTTCCACCACAAGATACTTTCGGCGCTCTAGTTTTTGAGTCACAATCTATTTCCAACGAGCTCACGCCCACGACCTTCCAGCACAAGCTTGCACAATCAATTCGCATCGTTGCTGACATCATCGCCGTCATAAATTCTCCGTCTCCCGATCTCAAATACGAACAAGTCCTCAACTACGATGCCAAGCTCCGTGCTGTGCTTCGAGATTTCCCGACTTTAAATCCCAATTTCGCCGAAAATACAGCTGCTCATTTATTCCAGCGCTCTTCTCTCTCCATCTTCATCCATCGCGTTCTCCTAGCGCTCCATCAACCCTATGCAACAGATCCACAAGTCTGGCGCGATTACCAAACATCACATTACAGTGTGCTTCAGTGCTCATTGGCGATATTAGGGATTCAACGCCTAATCTTCGAGTGCTCGGAACTGTCAGTACCGGTAATGTGGCTGCATGAGCTCTACCGTCATGACTTCATGGTCGCTGCGCTATACGTCTGCGTGGCACTCCGAAGAGACCAATTTTCAGGCGGCCAGGGAGATGGTCTTTCGAAAGAGCAGGCCAAACAAACTGCATGGGACACACTCTTAGGCTGCAGAGAGATATGGCAGCGTGATTGTACTCTGTCGGTCCATCACTACAAGATTTACCTAGGCATGTGTCTTATCACTGCCGCCATCTCCAGCCTCGAAAAGGGCAACGAACCTCTCGATGCGATGAAAGAAGTTGCAGGAGATGTCATTGCGGAGGTGACGGATAAGTTGGGGGCGAGTAGCCATCCGAGTACTGGTTCGAGCGAGGCCGCAACGTCCGGCAGTGGATCAGGTCCACTCGACTTCATGCTCTTCGATGGCTGGAGTATGGATCCGACTTTCTTTTCTACGGGTATTGACCCGATGACGCCAGACTTGCACACGAGCTGGGGCCCCGCCGTAAGTTCCGATCATTTCCTTTCTGCCCATTAACTTGCTAGTTTTTCATAACTGAGCAGCCTAATTACAGTTCCTGGGAGGCCATGGAGGGGCCACCTATAATGGGTGGCCTGGGCCCCCAATTAAGTGATTTTCACGGCGTTTGGCCGCGAGAGGCTGTCTTTAAGTGTTCTTCTGCAGCAGGCGCTGATATTTAGTTATCACAGAGCTTGAGCTTCGAATATATGGGCGACCACACCGGGAAAGGAAGGTGGCCTAGTATATGGGAATGATAGCAGTCGCAATTATGGCTCCAATCAGAATATGGAGCGGAATCGGTACCTTCACCTAGGCTTTGATCAGACATGTCGAGGAGGACATCGTTTGCACGGGTGGTACACACTGCAGATATAAGAGCGGCATATTGGTCGCCAATCTGCTCTGCAAAGCACGACTAATCTTTATTCACGACGAGGATGACTACCGAGGAAGCGACGCTCCGCGCTACTGGGGAAACGATTATGTACTTTTATATAGATGGCACCACTCTGCTCCCATGCGAGTGTGAAGGGGACGCACACGAAAACTTCCTTCACCACACACCTTCCCGTCTGCGTCCATTTCCATGACGCCGTTTGATGCTCTTATCAGCCGCGAAAATATGTTCAGTGATAAAGGCTTATTATACCGACGCACTTATGTAATCGGCACCTGCATCCGCCGTTGGTCTGCACCACATAAATATCTGCAGCCCTACTGACATTCGCACGCTCGAGTAAGCCGTGTCAGGGCGGTGCGGAATCATTCCCATACTCGTCGGAAACATAGCAGGGTCTCACGCCCGTTCCTGGAGATTACAGGAATGGCTAGTCCTTATTAGGGCGCGCTACTAATCTGCCAATGGTACTGGCTAACCATTTCCATACTTTTCCCACAACGGTCGGTTGCTCCGCACCCTCGCCTCAAGCTAACGGGCGTAAGGACCACTACTGTCCAAGATGCGCGTGTAAGGGCGCAACGGGTATTTCTGGGGCAAGGTAAGCAGGCGGCCCGAATTCTACAAGACGACAAAAATATTCAAATCAGTGTCGACATTTTCAATTCTGACTGCTACCTGTATATCATTCCACTCCTCGCTCTTGCGTCTCTTTCTATCAAACCAGCGAGATTGCTTCTGCTCTACTTCTGTCTCTTACAACCGCATATCAAGATGCCATTCCTTTCACAAGATCATCGTCCGATTCCGACAAAGGACATCTTATCGTGGTATTTCGACGAGCCGCAGTGTGACCAAGACAAGCCGATATACATCGATGCAGCAGACCCAAGCCGATCATGGACGCATCGACAAGCAAGAACTGCCGTTCGTAAGATTGGAGCGGGACTGAAAGCACTGGGGCTGAAGAAAGGAGATACCGGTTAGTATTTGATCTATTCAATTATATGAGACTACGCGCTAATGTTTATAAGTCTGTTTGCATAGCTTCAACGACGTATGTCAAATGTCTTTGCTACCAAATGGGGAAGAAACTGTCCCATCTTAGATATTAGTGCGACGCCGTAGCGTGAACGACTGCTGACATCCCTCTCAGGTCAATTATCCGATCCTCGTCAATGGTAGCCAATTCATGGTGCAATGGGGAATCAAGAACTGAGCTGATTTAATGCGTGTGATAGGTATTCTTGCGGCAGGTTGTATATACTCCGGTGTAAGCGATCAGCAAACAACCAGCCACTGAAAGATCGAACTAATTATCTAGTAGACCAACCCAGGATACACGGCACATGAACTGAAACACACCATCAAATGCGCACACGTCAAGTTCATCATCACCGAGCCGGAAATGCTGCCCAATATCCTCGCCGCAGCAGACGACACCAACATATCGCGCTCCTCCATCCTCATCTTCGACAATCTCCCAGAGCAATCAGTCCCGCAGGGTTTTAAATCATGGCGTACTCTGTTCGACCACGGTGAAGCCGACTGGCCGCGCTTCGACGACCTGGAAACCTCCCAAAATACGCACGCTGCTCGGCTCTTCTCTAGCGGAACCACGGGTCTACCCAAAGCGGCAGTCCTTTCTCATTATAACTTTGTTGCGCAGCACTACGTCGCGGAGGAGTGGCCGCGCCGCAACTACGAAGTCAGACGAATTGTGCCGCTCCCGTTTTTCCATGTCGCTGTCGGCCCACGCATTCACTTCTCGCCGCTGCGCGATGGATCCGTGACGTACACGATGCGTCGTTTCGGACTGGAGCCGTATCTCGCTAATCTCGAGAAGTATGCGATTACGGACGTACTGATGGTGCCCCCAGTTGTAAGAATGCTCTACAATTATCATGTTTAACGAGTGTACTTATATACATGCTAGGTCATTGCCATCATTATGAGCCCACTGCGGCACAAGTACAGCATGAAGAGCACAAAGTACGCAATCGCGGGAGCGGCGCCTCTAGGCAAAGAAGCGCAGGCCAAGATGAAGGAATTGATGCCACCGGACTCGCCTTTCACCCAAGTCTGGGGTATGACAGAGACGACTTGCATTGCGACGATGTTTCCATATCCGGAACACGACACCACTGGCTCTGTTGGACGTCCAGTGCCCGGTATAGACATCAAGTTAGTTGATGAAGAGGGCCGCGACATTACGGGGTATAATGTTCGTGGCGAGATGTGTGTGCGCGGACCGACGGTGATCAAAGGCTACCTAGACAACCCGGAAGCGAATAAGAGCTGGGATGCGGACGGCTTCTTCCATACGGGCGATATCATGTACTGCGACGAAAAGACGAAGCTGTGGTATGTTGTGGATCGGAAGAAGGTGAATTATTTCCTTGCTACTCTAAGCATCCATACGAAGCACAGACTAACGTGTTGCAGGAACTCATCAAAGTCCGCGGATTCCAGGTTGCGCCGCCCGAAGTCGAGGATGTGTTGTTAGATCACCCGCAGATTGTTGACGCGGCAGTGATTGGAGTGGATGGCGGAGCTTCTGGGGAGCTACCCCGAGCCTACATAGTGAAGAGATCAGGACCTGAGGGCGACAAACTGACCGAAACCGACGTGCATAAACATGTTAATGAGCGGTTGGCCAACTTTAAGAGACTTGCTGGAGGCATCGTATTCATGAAAGAGGTGAGTGCAATCTTCTAAGAGAGCTTCCATTCTCAGGTTCAATACTAATGGGGTTTCAGATACCCAAGACACAATCCGGAAAGATCCTGAAAAGAGTGCTGAGAGAACAGGCTAAGAAGGAGACGGGTGCGAGACTTTGATGCATCGTGAGATTTGTCGTGATATTGGTATCTCCATATATGTACAATGTAATCAAGCGGCGTGTTAGAAGGTGAGATTATGTTCATCATTACGGTGGTGATAGGGGTGTGATGGGCAGAGAAATCGGAATGTAAAAGCATTATGAGTGCAATTCATCACAGTTCCTTCTCTTTCAGCTTTCCGTTCGTACCCAGAGGCACCTCTGTCGGGAGTTTGGCAACTGCCTGCGGGCCGCCTACAACCTCGAACCCTTTATGGAAGATCCATTCAATCGTATGCTCTATGGGTTTGTCGAATATGAAAGGCAGGAATGGGACAGCGGCCAAACCGAGCTACAACCATGTTAGAAATGGCTCATCTCAACTAAACGCTACTACTTACCCCGATCGGCGCCCAGGTTCTAACTGTCTTGTTCTTCATGTCTTTCATCGCTCTCCCAGAATATCTGACAATGCTGTGTATCGTGAATGCAGGCAAGCCCATACTTGCTAGACTTTGGAACACCGCGCGCTGCGCCATCACAGCTCTGTAATCGTCAATCGGCACCACTCGTGCTGGCTTCGGTACCTCTGCGACTGTGGTGTCTCTGCCATCTGTCGCATGCGTGTAGTCTTGTGAATATTTCTCTGGGTGCAGCGTATGCTGGTTACGGATGTATGCTTTGTATCCCTCGTGGGCAACGTCACCGCCGATATATAGCCATGATACTGCGTATGCGCCGCGAACGAGGTTTGGATGTGCAATGGGCCGGAAAGACTCTCCTATGTCAGATGTATAGGCGATGTAGCGGTGCGCCGCGAGGAGGACGGTCCTTATACGAGATGCGTAGGCAGCGTAACGGAGGTTCGAGTCGGTACTCTCACCACCTCTGGATGAATTCAAATAATGCGTCAGCGCCTCATATATTCTCCAATCGCCTGCAATACGTCGACTCGGCCGAGTGAAATCAAAGAGTGGTAACTCACTTTCCAGCGTATACTGTCTCCCACAGCTTCTCCTCGTTGTCTAATGTGTCTTGTATCGACTTTGGTAGTTTTGAAGGTCGTGGGGGAGTGCTAAAGTCTGGCCGCGGCTCATTTCGTTCGTGTGGAATATCGTCGAGATTGAGCTTGCTTTCGTCCTTCTTCGACATGGAGGCGGGAGGGGATCTGTGCAAGTGCTGGCGTCTGTCAAGGGTGTGAATCGCAGAGACACAGTATTTAAAGCGGGACTAATTAGATCTGAGAGATGTGAAATTCCCCTCTTGAATTGAAAGCTAGAAACGAGCTGGCAAAGATCAAGCAGGCGAGGTAGGAAAGGTACGGAACGATATATGACGAATGCCGCCCTGCATCTCCATGTTTCCTCAGACAGACGACCATAGTATGGCGATGGTCATTTCAGATCGGACGACCACAGCACAGATCTGGCCATTTCAATTCCAACATCCAAGGGGCTGGCCATTATCACACAATCCACCATTTCCGCTCACTTTTCTACGTCCATGGGCTGAATCGGCTAGGGCATGTGCATTCCTTTAGGTATTTCTTTTGCTCGAGCGAGATGCACATTGATTACACGTCGAATTCAAGCTCAGCCTCATATACGGCTGAATCACAGATCCGAACCCCACAAGAGCGCCGTCCCACGTCCAAGAAAATGGCCGACCTTGCTCTCTTAGGATTGCCAGATCAATCACGAGTCACTGGCGTGTATCACCATTATGAATACGACTTGGCAGCTAGGCTTGTTGTAGCATACGCGTCTGTCCGCACCGGCCTCGCCCCTCGTGCATCCTTTCGGCATACCGTTGAGACCCGTTCAGTTCATCGAATGGCCGCGAACTTTGGCACTCTTAACTATCAGCAGTGATCGAATGGTAGAAATTTCAGCCATACTCCTATAGTGCTGACGTACCACGGTATCAAGGGCCTATTTCTACCTATTTCCTATTACGCTTCTCGCAAGCTAAATTCCTCGCAAGGTTTTTAGTCGCCGCACTTACTCATTCGGGCTATACCAGATACTCTCAATGAATCTTCCTTTTCATATGGCCGCCCACATGTTTCTTCATACATCTCTTTGTCTGAGGGCGTTACCAGCATGTGCCCCGCGGAGTATTCGTGAAACCTTCTTCTTCACTCCAAGTTTGCTTTCTCGACCAATCAACTTGTTCAAACACCGCTCCGAGATGCTGCTGGATTGTTTCGCGCCCAACATTCTTTTCCTCCCGCGTTCAACTCATGGCGCTTTTACAACGTTGCGTCGCTTCACATAGCCTGCGCCTCTTGCTTGCAGTTTGTTTCCTATTTCTGCTTGCAATATGGTACGGCAAGGCACACTTCTACCGCGATCCTCTTAGTGCTTTTTACGATCCCAGTCGAGCATTCGAGCGTGGCTACAGCTTTCAGCGTGAGAAGGAGGCCCAGGACTGGAAGATCGAAGCTGTTCGACGATTACACCAATCTGATGCCGAATCTTTTCCGAAAAAGGGCGACGACGCGCGCATCTGTGCTGTTTTCATCACTTTCAAGCGCGAAGAAAACTCGGAATATATCGATGTAAGAGGACCCTAAGAGTGACTGCCTACTGAGGTTGTTCAACTGTTGCGGTTCGTGTGAAAGTACTGACTGAATTTTCACGCTCAAGTTAGCTGTTAGCAGTGCCCTTGCCAACCTCAAACTAGCCGAACGCGAAAACATCGACATCAGAATCTACTTTGCAAACACAAAACCCGAAGTACACCCTGCGTGGCACTCGTGGCTCGACGATGTCGTTGACGAATCATTCACCGCGTCGGAGCATGTCTCCGGCCCGCTATGGGAGCGGTTGGAGAGACTCGAGATGGACAAGGATTACGTTGGCAAGGGAAGATTGGACTACACCGTGGCGCTAGATCGTTGTTGGTCCAACTCTTCTGCTCCATACATTGCTATAATCGAAGGCGATGTCCTTTTGGCGGAAGGCTGGCTCGCACGAACAATCTCTGGACTGCTTCATATCGCCAAAACTGAGCATGTCGATTGGCTTGATCTACGCTTGTTTGGCGCAGATGTCTCCATCGGTTGGGCCTCCAAAGAGCTTCTGGGGAATAACGTTTTCTGGATCTCGCTCGGAGTTGGGCTTCCAGTTCTGATGTTCCTCATCCTCCTTCGTCGCCGATCCCAGACCCTCAATCCACACCTTTCGACGCCCTCGCTCTTCATAATATGCTTTATCGCCATTCCTGGCTTCATCATCCTCTTCTTTCAAGCTGGGAAAGGGTCCACACTCCCTGTCATATCCGGTGTGCACCGACAAGATACCTTTGGCTGTTGTACTCAAGCGCAAGTGTTCAATCGGCAACAAATTCCCGACCTGGTCGAACATATGAGGAATGAAGAGTTTAATCTGCCGCATGATCTGGCAATCAACCAATTTAGACGTGATCGAGGCCTTGCTCGCTTCGCGCTGTATCCAATCATTGCACAGCACTTCGGTATGGAAATCCTTGACTTCTCTCTCTTCGTTAGCAATAAGTTGCAGGAGGATAGCTAACAGATCATCTTGACAGGTTTCCACTCCATCATCAATCCCAATCGGTCGGAGGAAATGCCAATATGGAGCATAGGGTTTGAGGACCTAAAGCCATCGAGACTCGCCCAGGACCACGAGAAAATGGTCAAAGAGATATACGGTTCTGATGCTTGGAGTTGAAAAGAAAAATCGATGTCAAAATCTCCAAATTGGAGGCGCTGTTGGATACGCATGGACATGGTGTGTTTGACGGTGACTCGAATCTCCGTCCGTCGGTTGTATCGACCCACGAAAATTCATAAACTCCCTTACTTCACCTTCCCCGACCAGGGCCCTGCGGTGTGTGCAGACACGCTTCTTTCCCAATCTCATCTTCCTCGACTAAAGCACTATTGTGCAGGGACTCGGTTTTGGCTGTTGTGTCTTTCTTTGAAGCTCGCACTATACCCGAATTTTCACTTTTCTACCTTTTTGCCTTCGCCCACTTGGCTTGTACTATATGCCGAGACTCGGTTCGATGAAGTTTCACTCTCTTACAAACATTTCCCTCACACATGTGGGGGATGTGTTTGGTTTTCTGGGGAGTCTGCTCAAGACCTTCCCCGCCAACTTATGAAATTTTACGATTTGCAGCGTTGCACCATTCGCATTCTTCTACGAACGTGTACTGCCGTCCAATTTCTACTCTCGTCTTGCGTGTGCAGCGGTTCTCACTTCTTCCATCAGGCGTACGTGTCTGAAGTCTCACATCGATGGCATCCTTGGGCTTTCGTCAGTCTACGCTCTGTCAACATAACTCGACATCATACGCAAGAAGTAAGCCTTAAGATGTAAAACACTGAAAGTCAAGGCGAGTACCCTGTGGCGATCGCGGCTGGATCACGCATATGTTGGATCGAACCGAAGTGCGGGAGCGGCGCGGCCGCTACGACGGCCGCTAATGCTTATTCGATTATTCCCGACCACTGCTTGAAGTATTTTGTACAACATGCACTCTTTCATTACTCACTTTTTCTACATCTCTACACGTTTATAACCTTGGCAAATGTTTATATCCCGCATGAGAGTGTGCCATCCGACCACGACAAGACGAACTCGGAAGGCTCATTGCAGCTGATCTGGACATGACAGACCACAACAAGATCTGCCGATCAGATGCAGAGATTCAACCGTGCACCATTTGCGGAGACTTGGGCATCATTACGCATGGTTCGGATTCCGAGTCCATTGTATTTCCAGAAGGATTGGAATTCCGCAACGTCGAATTCAGCCATGTCAAGTCTGCATCGACCAATGGATGCCTATACTGTTCCTTTATACTCACCATCATCGACCAATTCTATCCCGACATTCCGAATTGTCTCATTGAACAAGCTATTAAAGAGGATCCTAGTCAACGAGCAGAGTACGAATGCAAAGATACCTGGTCTCTTTTCTTGAAGAGTGGACCGCAAGTGATTCTCGAGATTCGATCCCACGAGAGTCCTCCACAGGTGCCGGGATGGCCACACTGGCGGCAGAAGCATTGGATTCCATCTTGGCGACGTGAATTGGACATTTACGGAATTCCAGACTCTCCTTGTCCCCTCAAGTATCTGCCAGATATCAAGGCGGATCCGGCCTCGGAGGAGTGTTTCGCTCACGCAAAAGGTTGGGTCGAGACCTGTGTACGGGAGCATGAAGAATGCCGGATATCGGCGACCGCATCGTCGCCGCGTCGGTTACTCGATGTGAAAGCTGGCGACGGCTCCGAGATCATATTACTAGAAACTGACGGCAATATCTTTCCATATGCAGCTCTAAGCCACTGCTGGGGCAAACGGCCTCTTTTCAAGACGGAGACGCACAATATTGACGCTCAGAAGGCTCAAATAGCTTGGGAAAAGTTCCCCCACACATTCCAGGACGCGATCATCGTGACAAGAGGCTTGAACATCCGATATCTGTGGATTGACGCTCTTTGTATAGTCCAAGATGATACTGCGGATTGGGAACGTGAAGCGGCAAAGATGTGTGACGTCTATCAGAATGCCGTCGTGACGATTGCGGGGGCAGATTCTGCCGGCAGCCATGAATGCTTCCTCAAGCCAAGAACGGAATATTTGTCGAAGCAACTTGTGTTTCCTTCACAGATAGCCGGATTGCCTGAACGTTTTGTGAAAGTGCGAGAGTCCCTTGCGACCATCTATCCGCAGAGTCATATTACCAGCGATCGGATCAGTCCAATTTCTGAAAGAGCATGGTGCTTCCAGGAGAGCTTGTTAGCAACTCGGTACCTCGCTTTCGAACGGCGCGAGATGCGCTGGGAATGTCGACGGCAAAGAGACTGCGAATGCGGTGCGCACAATTTGGCGCCCTACGAAAAGGATTCTTTGAACCAGACCAGTCTTGGAGCAAAGGCATCTTTCGTGACTTCGACAAAAAAGGCAGATGCTGAAGTGCTATTCCGAATCTGGAAAGATTTTGTAATCAAAGAATATTCGCGTCGAGACCTAACGCGAGTGGCAGACTTGTTGCCGGCTCTTTCTGGCGTGGCCGCATCGTTTCGCCTCAACCTTCAGGACGAGTACCTTGCCGGACTGTGGAAGAAAGATCTGGCAAGACAGCTGTGCTGGATCTTGGGAAAGAATCGCTCCAACGATCCGTATCCTGATGTCGATGCGTCTCGCGGGGAAGTGAGGGCGCCGTCGTGGTCTTGGGCCTCTGTTCGCGGAGACATTGCCTGGCACGTCCGCGATGCTATCAGCGCGGTCAACATCCTCGAAGCAAAATGCATACCAACGGGCCAAAATGAGCTCGGAACGGTTGGCTCAGGTACCTTGCGCCTGTCTGGCCGTGCTGTGCAGGCCACTTTGACGGTTGAGGAGAATGGCTTTCTGGACGCTTGGAGCGAAGGCCTCTACTCGTTTCGGCTGGCAGATGGCCGAGAATTCTGTGTTGCGAACCAACCCCGGATGAACGGAGGAGAATTTGGAGAGCGGCACTGGAAGCTGAGCTTCTGGCCTGATGCTTATTTGCGGGCAGAGTCGGTTGTTTCAGCATCGGGGAAGCGAGATACGGTGCTGACAAGATGCCGTCCGCAAGATGGTCAAGACGGCATTAGTGGATCGGTTGTGATATTTCTCGCCTGCGAAGGCGCCAAAAAGAAGAACGAGCACTTGTTCTGCTGCCTTGTACTCGCTGAATCCGCCGTTGTTCGAGGCGCTTATGAGCGGATCGGGTACATATTTGGTGGAAGTTACAAGGACTCACGACAGGTTGTTGATCAATCAGATCAAAAGATGGAAGTTACTGTAGTCTAATGTGCGGTTGTTTGGTATGCACTCGATAGCAGGACACCTGCTCCCCTTGTGTGAAATCATGGACCTTGACTAAGCCGAATGGAGGCTGTGGCGGTGCTGTCCGAGCGGGTACAGCCGAAGCCGAGCCGAGCGAGCAGTGCGTGTCTCAGGTAGACTAAGGAGTCTTCCGACGGTGAGTCGGACCAGTGCCACAGATCTGGTCGCGTTTCTGCCTCCATCTTTCATCTGCAGCAAGCGAGCCGGGTCAGTGCTGACTTCAGCCAATTGCAGAGTCCGGCAGAAACGATCAAACAGGAGCGGTTACTCCTACTTTTGGGGCTTGGCGGGTCTTGCGAAACACAGACCAGGCGGCTCCCCAAGTATATACACGGAGGCTACGAATTGACTCGGTGTAAACGCGGTAACAGCGACTGTGTCTCACACGGTTTTAAAGTAACACAGTGTCGACACGGTTTCAAGGCCATACTTCCTATGGCACACCCCAGACTTGGTCCGAAGCGAACGAGCCGCAAAGTGTAACTCAACACACTGCGACAGACTGTGATTGAGAGGCACCGCAGACAGGTCCATGACGGCGCAATCCACTGGTGAACACGATTGAAACCACAACTTCAACGTCTCACATGAGCGCCACGGCTTTGCGAGAGGTTGCAGGCGCGTGAGGTTTCATTGGACCGTTAGCGTCGTTCTCCTTACTCCAAGCCCGCACTTGATACCTTTCACAGCTCACAAGAATATGCATATAAAGTTCCTTGCCAAGCTTCCAAGAGATCTTTTCCCCCAAGCTCGCATCATTCACTTGTCTGTTCTATTCTCCACTTTCTTTCAGCTACTGGTTAGCATTGTTACTAAAAATTCCTTCCAACTAATCAACTTTCGTTCCCATTCGCCGGCCGATTATATTGCATAAACTATTCCTCACCATGCATTTCACCAAGTCCATCATTGCTGCTTCGGCTTGCATTTCTGCCGCCTTTGCTGCCACTCACCAGATCCAAGTTGGCACAAATGGCCAGCGGGTCTTCGACCCCCCTACCGTCACCGCCGCCGTTGGTGACAAAGTCCAGTTCATTTGGGTTGCCGGAGTATGCTAAGCCCCGTCTACCTGATCCATCCTTGCTGAACTTCTTAGAACCATACCGTCACTTCGGGAGGAGGAAGCACCGGCGCTGCTTGCCAGCCCAATGGCGCGTTCAACTCTGGATTCCTGATCGGCAATGCGGGCCAGACCAACAATCAACCAACCTTTACAATGACCGTCACGAACACCAAACCGGTCACCTTCTACTGCGCCCAGAACCAGAACGACCATTGTCAGGCGAGCATGGTTGGCGCCATCAACCCCGCCGCTAATGTATGTGCCTCCGAACCATCTTCCCATCTGATACTGACCCATTGCAGGACAATGATGCCAACTCTTTGGTTCAGCTCCAAAGGCAGGCTTCTCAGACCCAGAAGAGTGGGGTTGCTAACGGCATCACTGGTGGTACTGTCGGCACTGGTTCCGTTACCAACAAGAAGAGGCAGCTCCGTGCCTCCCGCTTCTTCGTCGTTTGATTGAAGCCTCCGAATCAGAGTCAGATGTCTGTTCTTCATCTATATGGGTCCAGATGTGTTCGGCTTTTTGTGAGATTAGGGAATGGAGTGGCCAGGCGGCGGTGTGTAAAGATAGAGTTCTGCTCTCAGACTGCTACTGGTGGCCTTTGAACTGTCTTCTAGTGATACTGTTTGCGTACGAATCAAGTGTCTTTAGCCCAGCAAAGTTACAATTGGATGACTGCTTTTCAAACATTCCAAGTTACCTTTTAAATATTAGAAACGCTTTCGATTAAGGTTTGTCGCCACAAAGATTCTGAAGGTAAGGAAAAAAGGAAAGGGAGGTTGTGAGGCCATGTATAAATGTACATATACTCTGAACAATCCTTGCTCTGACCCCAGTCCACTAAACCCTTGTCGATATCACGTGATCCCTGGCACCGTTCACATGTTTTGCGATAAGGACTGATATCCTGTAAACTCTGATTTCTCGAGGCCATGAGGATAACAAGTACACAAGATCATTCTTTGACACAAGGCGATGTTGACCCATACCTTGTATTGTTCGGGCCATGGCGTTCCCCCTTCTATGTATCACCTTGTGTGTTTGGGCCGACTATCTACTGTCTCGCTTACCTTGCTACCGGCTTCATGTATACATTCAGCGCGGGCTTTGCCCAGAGAATATACGTGCGTTGGTCCAGCCAATCTTCGTCCTCATTGGCCAGCTGCATATCAAAGTTGTAGAGGATGCGTGCCAAGATCAAGCGCATCTCGGCGTACGCTAGACTAATTACTAGTCAGCTCACACTCGATCAGGACTTACGATTGGAGAGGATGCTAAGGGGTACCATACTTGCGACCCAGGCAATTTCTAGGCCCGACAGAGAAAGGTTGCAGCGCGTCCAGCTTATCGTTGGCGTATTTGGGATCGTGCAGGAAGCGTTCCGGGCGGAAGGCAAATGGCTTGGTCCACAGCTTGTCGCTGTGATAGACGGCCCAGTGCCAGACGCTCACCGTAGACTAAGATCCTCGGTCAGTTACTTAGTCGGTATTCTAAAGCCTAAGCGATCTGGTACTCACATCCTCCGGGACAAACACTCCAGCAACGACCGCGCCCCCTTTTGGCACGATCCGAGGCAGGCCGACAGCAATGGGTGGATACAGGCGTAACGCTTCATTCAGACACGCCAGCATATACGTGAGGCTACTGACCGATAAAAGCGTGATCTCCTCCTCCGATGTGAAGGATGAACGGACCTCGTCGACAACTTTACGAAGGGCATCCGGATTCTTGAGCAGCAAATAGGTGACGCCTGTCAATGCAGTGGCGGTGGTTTCGGAGCCGGCAATGATTAGATTGCTGCTATTCTGCATGAGTTGATTGATATCTAGGCCCTGAGAATGAGGAAAAGGAAGAATCAACACGATGCATCTCAGAGGGCCTGAAGAGGAGGATGAGACTCACCCAATCTTTCCGTTTCTTTAGTAATCCCTCGATCAGGTCCGGCCGCTCGGTTGTCATCTCAGCACGCCGTTGTAGCTTCTCCATGCAGAGCCTGTTGTGCTCGCGCCGATACTTGTTCATCATCCGTAGCAGCGGCCGCAGGACAAACTCATAACCCAGAAACTTGACGCCCAAAACCACGGCGCTGAAGCGAACCGCTTTCCCGATGGCCGCTACCCACGGGTCGTACTTCGCGCGCTCGAGGCATCCGAATGGCTCGCCAAAGGCCAGGTCGCCGATAACGTCGAAAGTTGTCCACGCATACCACGACGTCATGTTCATCTCTTTCATAGCCTGCATACCTGTCGCGGGGTCCACGCTATCACGGTCCACGCAATATTCGCGCAGCCTGCGGATAAGCAGATCGATGTAGCCGCCAATGATGGGCTCTTGCTCGCGCATGGCGCGCTCGCTGAAGCCCGAGGCCAGCTGTCGTCGGAGGAGGGCGTGCTTTTCACGTCCCTCGCTCATGATGCTGCGCGCCTCGCCTTTGATATGGTAGGACTCGTCTGGCTTGGTCATCTCGTCTGCCGGCGGGGCGATGCCTGTCCGGCGCCCATAGACGTCCTTGAAGGCGTCTGGATCCTCGAAGGCGAGCTCGTTGGGCGCGATGCGCACCACGGGTCCATATTTGGCATGTAATTTGAGAAGATCCAGCGATAGCTTGCCTTGGTTGAACCGTATCACGTAGGTTAAGCGTTTTGCTCGGTGGAGGAGCGGACCGGGGAAACGACTCAGGGGGTGAAAGTAGAGGTTGTATATCACATTAGTGGCTTCATAGAGAATCAACTGCGAGTTCGCATTAGTTAGACTGATGCGGGTGGGCTGGAGAGAACGAGTACTGCTCCAATAGCTAGCTTAGCGATGTCCGCCACGCTAACAGAGGGTGGATACGTCCACCTCAAATCCGGGAACTGCATCGCGCTGGAGGGAGTTAAGGTTAACGCACATCGACAACGACCATAATTTCAGAGTGCAGTGACAGAGAAGCAGACCATGTTGCCTCCCAGCATATCCCAGCATAAAATCCGCCGAATATGGAAACCATCCGACCATTCAAACCCACCGACGCAAGAGACCCACCGAATCGCCGACAGTTTGCAAGGATGGCAAGTCCAACAGCAATTCAAATTGGGCGAACAGCCCCAAAATGCTGAGTGGCTCACTTTGTGATACATATGCTCGTCAACTATGATAATTCCGCCACTCTGGACTCGGTCAAGCAAGGAGGGCTGTGCACGAAGCAATGCATCTGCTAGTCCAAATGGCTGTAGATGAATGAGTGGCACAAGAAATACGATCATACATGTTCTGAGCCAGGAGGAACTTATACGGTATACAAAATTACAGCCGCTATCAAGCTATGTCGCAATGGAAACCAAACGCCGCATTCAAGGACAAAGTAACAGCATAAGATTAAAAGCCTTGAAAGCAGTCAACGTCATGCTGAACTTTTAATTCGACTCCCTGATTTCTTGTATGACTGGCACAAAGCCTGCTTAGATATGTGATATGTACTGAAATTAGGTCCTTTTCTTTTCCTCTCTATCCTGGTATATATGATTTTGGTCGTGCTGCAACCATAATGAGTGTGGAAATATGTGCGGCCGCCTTATCAAACACTTCCAAGCTGTTATTCCACTTATGCTCCTGTTCCTGCTCTATATATACATAAAACCAAATCCCGAATCATCTGTCCCTCCAACATTTATCGCTCAAATATCTTTCAACCACAGAAGTTCTACCTAGTTCGATCCTCTATGAATAACCGGTAAGGTCAGTGTCTGCTCGTTTTCCAGAGCACTCTTCAAAACGCCATTCACAAGTTCACCGAGGCCAGCATCCCTTGCCCTCTCCAGCCAGACCTCGAAGTCGAGCTCATCAAACGCTACTCCTTCCTCTTCCTCCATGTGTCTCCGCAGGCTTTGGAGCGACACCTTGACGTCGCTACAATGATGCAGATATTCGCAAGAGGCCCGAACAGCCCTCCCGGTATCCACACCTACAGAATCAAGTGCCGCATCTGCAATGCCCTCTGCTACAGCCCGCACTGGGACAAAATCAAAGGCGCCGCTCACAGCACCATGGAAGCGTGGCACCGCGTGCAGTAGCTTGCAGTATGCATACAGCGTTGTCACAATATCCATTTCTGGTACGCCTTCCCCGGCAATGCTCGTCGGTCGATGGATCCAGCTCCGCAACCCATAGTCCACAGCGAGGGCTTCGAGCAGCGCTTCGCCGACCCATTTCGACGCCTCGTATCCATGCTGACCGTCCACTGGCAGCAATTCAGTGGCCTGTATGGACACCTCGGGCAGCGAATCGCCAGGGTAGAATCGGGCGACCGAGGCCGTCGAGACGAAATGGAACGAGGCCGACGCCGCAAGCGCCATCTCAGCCAGGCGCCGTGTTGCTAGGACGTTGGGGCGGCGCAGTGAGCGGTATGTCTTCATGAAGGAGACATCGGCGCCGTTGTGGATGAAAACGTCAGCGCGCGTCGTGAGCTGCTCGAGCTCCGAGTTCGACAAGCCCAGATTACGGTCAGCGAGATCGCCAGTGTACTCGATGACCTTCGGGCTGGTGACGGCGACGTGCCTCGGCTCGCCTTTAGCGTTGGATCGGATGGATATGCAATGAACTTCGCCAACACGCTTGTCGCGAACAAGGCAGTCGAGTATATGCCGGCCTAGGAAGCCAGTGGCGCCGGTAAGGACGACGCACAAGCCCGTCTTGGGCAGCATAGCACCAGCATCTGGGTTGGAGACGGCGATCGCGGGAGGCGCGAGGGCATCTGGCGACAGACCGTCGCAGAGCGCACGTATCTCCGTGCTCCAGTCTATCTCTTGATCCAGGATCTGTTCACCGTACGTAGCAGTTCTGATAGTTGACGCCATGCCACGAATTGTGCTTGCTCGGAAGAGCTCGGGTAAGGTCACATCACACCCAAACGCCATCCTCAGTTCTGTCCTTAGCTTCAGTAGGAGCAGCGAATTCCCACCAACGAGGAAGAAGTCGGCGTCCGACGTCAGTCGCGACAGCTGCACCGCGCCCGGGAGGACTTCCTGCCAGACTGCAACCACTTGCGCCTCGAGGTCGGTGAGGTTCTCTTCATATAATTCGCTCGCATCTTGGCTCGAAGGTACTGGGAGGCTGTCGATCTTGGACTTGTCTCTTTTGCCATTGGGACTCCTCGGGATCTCGTCTATGGCGACAATATTGGTTGGGGACATGTACGCTGGCAACGGCAGGCAGGCCTTGAGCTGCTCGAGGAACGCAGACTTGTCCCCTGTAAAGTCGTCCGAGAAAACCACGAAGGCAACAAGCAGGTCGGAGCTGCGGAGAGATACAGCGGCGTCGACGATAGCTGAACGTGACTCGCTGACAATGACCTTGGCTATTTCTTCGAGCTCAATGCGCATTCCACGGATCTTGACTTGCGAGTCTCCATCGAGCCGGCCCATGAAATGCAAGAAGCCGCTCTCGAGCATCCGGCCCTTGTCTCCCGTTCGGTAGAGCTTGTCCCAGCCTTCAAGACTGTCCTGACTAGGTGAGATTCTGTTCGGAACAAACTTGCGTGCCGTCTCTTCAGGCC
Source organism: Rhizodiscina lignyota (assembly GCA_010015805.1). NCBI lineage: Eukaryota > Fungi > Ascomycota > Dothideomycetes > Aulographales > Rhizodiscinaceae > Rhizodiscina > Rhizodiscina lignyota. The sequence goes on from ML978126.1 coordinate 1,051,279, forward strand.
TGTTCACATATCCAACTGCATTGCCGGCGCCGCCGATGCAGATCTCCCCAGGAAATCCAGCAGGCATGGGGTTCATATTCTCGTCAACTATCACGACAGAGTAATTCGGCATCACCCGGCCAGCTGGACTCTCGTCTTCTATGTCGTCCTCAGTGTAAGGGATGACACATCGGGTGCAGGAGAGAGTTGCCTCGGCCGGCCCATAGAGATTCACCAGACGGAGATTAGAGAGTCCCAGCTTCTTGAATCCCCGCCTTAGCTGAGCGGTGACCTTCTCGCCTCCTGAAAATGCATATTTCCAGGACGAGCACGCTTTGAGGATATGGTATCCGTATCGTAGCAGATACAAGTATTCGGAGGGCACAAACTCGGTGTATGTGACACCTTCGGAGAGGATGAGGTTCGAAATTTGTATGGCATCACCACGGGCCTCCTTAGAAGCCACAACCAGCGTGCCACCATTTGCCAGGGCACTAAAGATTTGCTCCAAGGACAAGTCGAAGCCGAACGAGCTTTGCTGCAGCACAACCTCTTTGCCAATACCGAACAGCTTGGAAATTGCCCAAATCTGGTTCAACAGAGCGGCATGGGTTAACAGCACGCCTTTAGGGGTGCTGGTCGAACCACTGGTGTATATAGCGAAGCCAGGATCGTGAGGTCGTGCAACGCAGGTGGCCGGTGCCTGGAGTGACTCCGAGCCTCCTTCTATCAATGTCGACACGTTCAGCAAGTCGACTTTGCTGTTCTCTGCCGCCATTAAGAGCTCCTTCGCCGAGCTTAGAGTTTCGCCCTGGCAGATGATGACGCTGGGACGGCAGTCTGCAACTATAGCAGCCAAGCGGCCGGCTGGGTTTCGTAGATCGAGCGGGACATACACCAAGCCCAGATCCATGATCGCCAGTAGAGCACAGATAGCGTCAGCATTTGGATGCAGGAGAACTCCGACGTACGACCCAGCGGACAGGTCTCGAAGCTGACTGGTGATATAGTTAACTCGGTCCATCATTGCACGATATGTTAGCCGCCGTCCATAACCATCCTTGATAGCAATTGATTTTGTATTGAGTGTGGCCATCTCATGGATTCGATGTGCCAGCGTAGGAGCCTGCCACTCCACAACAATGCGGTCACCACGGCCAAGGTCAACAGCGTGCTGAATGTCCAGAGAAGCTCCCAAGCTGCAGTCTGATGCCAGCCGCGAAGTATTGGTGGCGAACCCTTCCAAACTGCGCAGATACCATGTCATAAGCATCCTGGTATCTGCCGCGCTGTACAGATAGCTCTGTGTCGTGAATGAGATTATGGTTCCTTCCGCGATCTCTGAGATGTCAATGATGAGGTCGTACGGATTGCGAGCATCGGTCGAGGATGTCCATTCTATCTCACATTTTCCCAGTGGCATAGTTTTCGAGCCACCCATGCGGTAGTTGACGGCAATCTGGAACAATGGGTTTTGATCACCGGATCGTGAAACTTTGAGAGTGTCGAGAATCGTATCGAAATCCGCGTTCGCGTGAGACAGGGCAGCAAAAGTGTTGTCTCTGGTCCGACGGGCTAGGTTGTTGAAGCGCTCTCCCGCGTTCATTCTAAACCTCAGTGGTAGCAAATTGGTGAAATATCCCATTGTTGTTCTTTCTTCCGCCTCGTTTCGGTTTGCATCGAGGATGCCAATAACGAAATCGTCAACACCGATGCACCGCGAGATGAAGGAAGCTATCGCAGAGAGGTAAAAATGAAAGGAGGTTATCTGGAGCTCTGAACTAGCTTGCTTGATCTGCCGAACTACAGGCGCCTCGAGCACGACATCAACCGCTGCTGTGTCGTAGGCCTTAAGCAGATGCCGGCACTGAACCCTGGAGATTGGGAACAAAGGTAGGGTTTCGGGAACGCTGTCGAAGGTGTCTCTCCAGAATTGCAGTTCCTTTCGAAGCCGAGCAGGCTCGCGCTCCTCTCGGCGCTTGTCGGACAGATCGAGCGCTTGCTGTCTGGGCAAGCCAACATCTTTGCCCGCATACGCCTGGTCCAGTTCGGTGAGAAAAATTCCCCAGCTCACGCCGTCGAGTGCGATGTGATGAAACGTGAAGACGATGTGATGCTGAGACCACGACCGGGAAAGTACGTGTACTTTCATCCATAGTCCTGCCTCCAGATCGAAATTGAAACGCTTGTTGGTATCAACTGCGGCTTGCACTTCAGAATCGTCTTGGACGTCGCTATGCTCGAATATGATATGCGGTTCGTGGCCAACGCCTTGCATAGCCTTACCGGTAGCACTATCAAGGAAGAAAGAAGTTCGGAGGCCTTCGTGCTTCATAGCAATGGTGTTAAGCGCTCTTCTCAGCCTAGCAATCTCGAGAGGCCCTCGCAACTGGCCGGACATGGTGACGTTGTACGTTGTTTTGTCTTCTAAATAGAGGTGCAGGAAGTAGAGACGACTTTGACCGGGTGACATCTCGCCCATTCTTTCGTACGCGTGTTCGTCCTCATTAGCTTTCTTTTCCGGTAGTCCGGCCTCTGAAGCAGAGGGTGTAGTTAAGGGTGTACCAGACGTGCCATCCGCTTGCGAGCTGAAGGTACCTGTCGGCGCCGGTGATACATCCCTGCTATTCCCAAAGACAGGGGTCTGGAGAGTTTTATTGTCGTTGACCTCGGTCTCTGGTTGGGGTGGATCCGTCTCCAGCGAGTTTATCATCGATGGCGGAAGCATCGCCAAAGCGTCCTGACAAATATCCGCCAGAGAGGAGCCGCCCAAGATCTTGAGAACCGGTATATCAACATGCACTTCTTTCAGGAACCACGATCTGATCTCTACCGCCACCAGAGAGTCGATCCCTAGTTTCAATAGTTGCGCGCTTGGGTCGATCGCCTCGGCAGAGACTTGCAATATCATTGCGAACTTGTCTATGCAGGCGCCCAGCAAGACAGCCAAAGCCTCTTCACTATTGCGCACCGTAGCCAGTCGGCCCTGAATACTCTGTGAAGACTGAGCTTGGTTACCGTCGGCGTCCTCCGCGCCATGCTCGTTGTGGACGTAGGTGGCGAAACGAGGATTGCTGTGCCACAGAGCATTGACTTCCTCTCCGATCCCAATGATGATTTCGGGGTCTTCCTTCGAATCCGGCCGCCCCGCGACGATGGCTTCGGCAAAGATCTCATGGAATTCAGGCTCCGACATCCTCATGTATCCAAACTTATTCAGGTGTTCTTCGTACTGTTCGAGATTGCGCGCGACGAAGCCGATCCCGAGGAGGAAGGCAATGTCCATGATTGAAGCCGCGACGCCCCTCTGTCTGCGCTGGCGTGTCAGAGCGTGCATGTACATGTTCGCTGCGGCGTAGTTTGACTGCCCCGGGTTGCCCATCACACACGACAGTGAAGAGAAGCAGATAAAGAAGTCCAGCTGGGTGGAGTAGAACAGCTCGTCCAAATTACGGGTTCCGTCAACCTTGGGTCGGAGCGCCACTTCGAAGTCTTCCAAGGACATGTTGGTGAATAGCTTGTCGTTCAGCACCATAGCAGCGTTGGCGACGCCAGCAATAGGCGGCATCGTTGCGCATAGATCTCCGTAAATCCTCAATACCGCTTCCTTGTCTGAAATGTCGAGAGGAAGAACTCTGATATTGGCACCTCTGCGCTGTAGGTCCTTTAGTACTTCCGCATCGACCTTTGGGTTGCGGCTCGTGATTGCAATATGCCTCGCTCCGTGAGTGACCATCCAGTCGCAAATAGATAAGCCGAGCTCGGAGGCTAGACCAACGAGGAGATATGTCTTATTCTCCGAGAAGAGGTTGAATGCGTTAAGAGGGCTAATTTTGATGTCCACTGATTCGACTCCTTCCCACCTAAGAACCGTGGTGGGATATACCGGACCGGAGAGTCTCGCCACTTGGTTCACGGGAATGGGTTCATGGATGGCAACATCATCTGCGACAAAACCGAGGCTTGGAGACGATCCGGAGCGCGTGGCAATCCTAATCATCTCCTCGCGGTCATAATTGAGCACTATGGGGTTCACATCATGCCCTTGGCCGATGATCCCTCTTGTCTCAACTTCGTGGTTAGAAGTGCGAGTAACATAGTCGACCAAGTTGTTGGCCTCCCCGAAGTTCACAAAGGCCTGAATGTCTGTCGGAACGATGGATTGCAGTTCCCGGTCTGTGGCATACGGATGAATGAACGCCTGCGTAGAATTAGAGTCGCTTCCTGGTCCCGAAGATGTGCTTAAGAACACGATGACTCCTCGTTCGGCAGCCGCACAGGCAATGAGCTTAGCCAAAAACGGATCAGCATCATGGACCCAGATTGGTCCTTTGACATCCCATACGAGGCTTTCAGCGATGAGGGTTCCCAAGAGCGCCTGCGCATCTTTCACAGTATCAAACTCGCCGTCGAGAGGGACTATGTCCTCCTTACTCACGCTAAGAAGCGATCGAGGAGAGGCGGAGAATGTTACCACCTTACGGTGAGTTCCCACTACCGAACCGACACATACGTAACAGGGCTTTTGGTTGCTTGTTCTGAAAGGGAAGTACGATGAAGCGTGGATTTGGATCTGGACGGTCTCGGCCGCCAACGCCACTTTGGTCGAGTCCTCCACCTGTCGAAGTGTACGGGAGCCATTGGTATCGACAATTTCCACACAATTGGATGTGGGAGACATGGCGTAGGTGATATCTCTCCTCTCCGAGTTCAACCTGTTGTTCATCGTCTCGCTAGGAAGGATCCTCGGGATGTAGAGGGCGCCTCCTTCGACAGCTAGCTCCCATTCGTCAACCCACAACACATCTCCAAAATCGGCAGAGTCCAGACACAGTGAGCGGATGAGCGTCTCGGCAAATAGTAGAGGATCCAATGTACTGTGATGCAGTGCATCTACATCCAGGAACCGCAGACGGAGATCAGGCAGTTCTTGTAGGACGGATCGGCCCACGCCCACGACCATGTTGGATAGCGGATTGTCCGCACGGCAGCCTTGCGTGACCCATAGGACATGTTTAGCGTCTTGGAACACCGCCTGCGCCCCGCGAAACTTCGCAGGATTAACATCCCCGAACATGGGCGCATCCAGCTCGGAGAGGACTAGCACCGCCGCTCCAGATGGGACCTGTTCGACGTCCTCTAGCCTCCGTGCCAAAGTAAATTCTGAGACGATCGGCTGAAGGAGACTTCGAGCTTTTTGCACTAGCTTCGCTACGCGTCGCGATTCTCCCCCAACGATGAGGAGGTTATCCAGATGCGGCATTCTGTCCATGCATGAGAGAGGGTCGCGCAGGATTTCAACGCGCTCATCGATGGCCTGGCTGACGATGAGCGAGGCGAGATATTTCTTAGGATCGTCGTGATCTCTGTACGCAGCATCCACACCGGAGAAGCCTGTTGCCAATAACTCCTCATTCCATCGATCTTCATCGACCGTGGGATGATACATCCGGCCGTCGTCACGGCCAAGCCACCAGCCAGGAAGGTGGGAGGAGGTGAATTGCGGTGTGAGCCCATCGTTGGTCACTTCATTGAGGATCAGGAAGCCTCCAGGCTTCAGCAAACTGCGGCAGTGAGCCAAGGTCTCCGCCAGAGACTTGGTGGCATGTAAGGCATTCGAGGACATGATGACATCGTACGAATGGTCTTCGAAACCCTGGTCGCGGGGGCTGGCCTCTATATCCAGCACTGCGTACTCCATCAGCGCCGAATGCTCGCTAAAGAGTGTTCTCGCACTCTCGAAGAAGCCTGCCGAGATATCAGTATATGTATACGAATGGCAGTAGCTCCCAAGGCCCTTGAGCATGTGGATAGTCGCGCCGCCCGTTCCTGCGCCGATCTCGAGGACTTTCATGTGCGGATAGCGGTGAGCCAACTGTTCCGACACGGCGGCGAGATGACTGTACGTCTGTCGGAATGGAACGGCCTCGGCGTACAGCCTCGTAAGCATGTCGTTTTGCATCATGACCTGCAGCGCCGGGAGCTCGCCTCGGAGAATAGCAGGCTGGACTTGGCCAAGCGCCGTTATCATCTCCAGCTCCACCATCCCTGGATACTTATCCTTCAATTGCGTCAACTCCTCACGCGTATCTGCGGCCCATTCTTTTTTGATGCGCGGGTGCCGTCCTGCTTCGACCTTGGGGAGGAGGTAGTTCAGGATCCAGTCAATCTGGATTTGGAAATGGCCTTCTAGTTCAGGAATCTCACTGGGCGAAATTTCGTCGCGTAGTCTTCGTAAATAATAGTATGCGAGGCGTTCACAAGTATCGACGTACTCAACCTCCTCAGCGGTCAGATACTGGATTTGCTTGGGCTCAATGCCACTTGCCACATCTCTCTTCCAAACCGTCTTTGCGAAGAGTTTTCGGTCGTTTTGCGGCGTTGCTTTCGTGAAGGAGGAGCATGTCAAGGCGCGCAGCTGAATCTGTGGGTGACCGTTTGCGGACGAGGTGATGTTTACATCTCCGGACATCACTTTCGAGGTGGCTTTTGTAAGATAGCAGTCGGCAACAAGTTCACCGCTGTCGACAGGAGATGCCGAAAACTCCAGCGCCACGGGATTGATGCGGATGTGCTGCACATTGGTGGGTAGATATGGAGTCCACAGTCGGCCGTCGCCAGGGAACGCCAAGGCGGTAAAGAGGCCATGAAAAGCAGAATCGAGCGTTGCTGGATGGAGTCGAAGTCGAGAGTTGTCCACGCGCTTAAGTGTGACCGTAGAAACATTAAGTCTCCTCTGCACCGAGTCAACGGTGAAGTCGCCTGTATACCGAAGGCCAACTTGCTCCATGTATGAATAAAGCCGGTCAACGCTGACTGGCTTCATTGGCAATCTTGGTGGATTCCGGGCTGGCAAAACATCAATGGCAGGCGTTCCAAGACGGATAATCGCACGGCCTGTGAAATTCATGTTCTCCAGTTCCTGGGCCGCATCCCCATCCACCTTGCAACTGTAGCACGAATACTCAGCCACAATCTGTCCTGGAGAGCGACCTGTAACTCGTATTGTGAAGGTGACTTCTGTACCGGCTGAGTCCTCCTCGAGTGTGATGGCGCGATGTATGGCGAGGTCCTCCAGCTCGACAAGTCTGACTTCCTCTGATGTCGTGAGGCGCATTGCCGCTTCGTAAGCCATGGACACATAACCAGCAGCAGGAAAGAGAATTTGGCCCTGAAACATGTGACCTCGCAGCCACTCCATCTCCTGTACTCTCATGACGTTGCGCCAGATCACCTCGCGTCCCCCGCCGTGTGATGTCGCCGATCCAAGAAGCTCATGGATCGGGCTTTCGCGGCTGCGGTACTGTCGCGATTTGCGCGACTCCCTCCACATATGCTTACTGTGGTCCCAGGCATAAGGCGGAAGACCCTTAAGAACCGTCCCTTGGCCGATACTATCTCCAAGACAGGCCTTCCGGAATCCGCTAAAGTCGACAACAGGCGAGAGGGAGAGGAAATTGGACCAGATAAATCCTAGAGCATCCGCGAAGGAGTCCATATCGTCCTTTCCTCTGCTGAGAACACCACAATATGGTATGTCCAAGCCTGTCAGCGTCTTGAGGCTCTCTGATGCAGGAGCCTTGAGCGCCGCGTGCGGTCCGACTTCGAGCGCAATGTCGTGGCAGTGCTCTTCAGTCACCGCTCTTTCGAGTGCCTGAGAGAATAGCACTGGCTTAGTCATGTTGTCAACCCAGTAGGTGTCGTTGAGAAGGGCCTTCTCGTCTATGCTCCTTCCGTTCGAGCCATACACACTTGAGTACCATTTACACCGCAGCTGGCCTTTTCGGACTCGAATATCACAATTTCTGAGCGATTCAAGGTATGGCCCCGCACATGGATTCATATGATGCGAGTGGTATGCTTTGTCGACTTTGAGCACCCTTGCAAATGTCTGTTCTTCGTTCAAGAGCTCCTTGGCCTCGTCGATGGCATCCGCGTCGCCGGACAAGGTAACACTGGACCTCGAATTGCTTGCAGCTACCTGGATTCTACCAGCAAACTGTTCTCTGGTGCAGAAAGCACGCGCCTGATCAAGGCTCATGCCAACCGCCATCATCTTGCCGCTGTTCAGTCCAGCTAGATGAGCATACACACCGCGGTAATATGCGATACGGATCGCGTCAGACGCTTCCAAGTAGCCAGCGGCGTAAGCTGCTGCAATTTCTCCCGATGAGTGGCCAATAACGGCACTAAAGGTAATGCCGGAGGCATGGAGCAAGTTAATAAGAGCAACCTGGAGGGCGGTGCACAAGGGCTGCGAAATTTCCGCCTCGTGTATCCTGGATCTCTCGACCGGAGCAGTGAGCTCCACTGCTAGCGACCATGACGGAGAATCAGGCAACCTCTGTAGTGATTCTTCGAGAGCATCGATCGACTGTTTAAAGACTGATGACTGCGCGTAAAGACTAGCGCCCATCGAAGGCCACTGCGCTCCTTGGCCTGTGAATATGCCCAGGATCCGCGGCGGTAAGTCCTCCGTGACGTGGATCGCTTTTGTTGCTATCGAGTTGTGCGGATGTTGCGCTGCTTTGGCCGCCAGATCATCCAGCTTCTTCGCCAGCTCCTCAGCAGTCGATGAAGAGACGTACGTCTTGTAGGGAAGCTCTGTACGACGAGTTTGCAGGGTCCAAGCCAAGTTCGAGAGGTCCGTCGTCTGTCCAGTCTTCAAAGCGCCAGATAGGGACCGAGCTCCGGCCAGCAGCGCCGATTCTGAATTGGCCGACAGAACGAGCGGACCACATGGGAGCTTTGGAGAATAAGGGCTAGGCGTAGAGGTGCTCATTGTAGTTGCTTCCGGAGTCCAGCTCTCGAGTATTGCGTGCGCGTTGGTCCCCCCAAAACCAAAGCTGTTCACGCTTGCACGCCGTGGGACGCCCGGGGGCATGACTGGCCATGGCTTGATTTCTGTCGGTATGCAGAGATTGGTATAGAATGGAGCAACCCTGGGATTAAGTCTGTTGAAATGCATGTTCGGTGGGATCAGGCCGTGCTGAACCGCCAAAGAGGCTTTCAGTAGCCCTGCTAACCCAGCGGTGCCCTCCAAGTGGCCGATGACTGTCTTTACTGATCCAATGTAAAGGCGTTCCTCTGCGTCGACGCTAGTTCGTATGTCGTCTTCGTTATCGTCTTCTGGATCTTCAGTTGCAAAGAATGCACCTTGCACAGCCTCTGCCTCGATTGCTAAAAGAACGTAAGAATTGTGAAGCAATGGATCTTGTGGTGAGGTCAAGCATACGGTCTCCAGCCATGGTCCCCGTTCCATGAGCTTCAAAATACTGGCAGCGGTCTTCCTTCCTCCGACAATCCAGTCCAGCCCTAGCATAAGTAGAGCGAATCAGCGCCGTCTGCGACATGGCACTGGGCACAGTGATTCCAGACGTGCGCCCGTCCTGGTTGACACCAGTTTCCCTGACGATGCATTCGATATGATCACCGTCTGCGATAGCCTGAGTAAGGGTTTTAAGGAAAACCGCAGCGAAGCCCTCGCCTCGCGCATAGCCGTCTGCGTCGGCATCCCACATGCGCGATCTACCCGTCGGAGAAAGCATGTGGAGCTGGAGTATGGTCAGAGATTAGCGATTCTTTCCCTTCTTCCTCACCCAAGCTTGTCTGGGGAAGGCTGAGCTAACGCACCTTAGATTCAAGGATATATGGGTCCGGTCCAAGAATCAGATTCACGCCAGCTGCCACAGCTAGATTCGACTCGCCGCTCCTGAGCGTTTGCACGGCATGATGTAAGGCCACCAAACTCGATGAGCACGCCGTGTCAATGGTGGTCGAAGGGCCTTTCCAGTCGAAAAAGTACGATACTCGATTAGAGAGAATGGCCCTAGACAAGCCAGTGGCGGCATATTGAGGCACACTATCCACATCTCGTAACAGCAGGTCCGAGTAGTCCTGAGTCATTTGACCGACGAACACGGCTGTCTGTGTGCCCTGGAGCTCCTGAATCGAATATCCCGCAGCATCCATGCCTTCATAAACTGTCTCCAAAAGCATACGTTGCTGAGGATCCATTGATTCTGCCTCTTTGGGGTGGATTTTGAAAAAGTTGTTGTCGAACACGCGGTGATCCTCCGTAAGAAGGTAGGAATGAAGCACGTTGGTACTCTAGAGTTTCGGAGAGTCTGTCAGTGCTATGTGCTCACGAGAACTGCCAATATGCTCATACCCCATGATATTCACCGTTCTCGTGGTAGAATCCCTTGGCATTGAATCGACTGGGAGGAATTTCCACCAAGACATCCCTCGGGTTTTTCAACAACTCCCACAGCTTTGACGGAGAACTCGCACCTCCTGGAAACCTACAACTACTTCCAACGATAGCGATAGGTTCCGGTGTAGATCGAGATTCGGCCATGGTGATTGCCATATAGCGCAATTGTATACTTGGTCGGAGGTGAAAGGGGAATTTAGTAAAAGAGATGTCTAAAGAGGGTAATAGAGCACATCCAGGTGGTCCGTATATCGATAATGCCAAGCGTCTGAATATTGAAAAAGAAAGGCGATGCACGTAGTTTTGTTTCCCTTCTTCCCCTTTTTTGGTCGTAGGTCACTACCAGTGCATGGAATATCCGGTGGTCACGTGATTCCGCTCTCAACGGCACATTATTGACAAGTGGAGGGGCCGTGCTTTCGGATGTCGGTTCAATGCGCTTACTATGAATCCAGAATGGACTATCCCGGGGGAAATGTATTATGTTTATCTCATCCATAGCATAGCCCAGGGTACTCGGTGGAATAAGCTTACTATACTAAGGGGAATGGCTTGCTCTGTGGCTTGTCAGTCAAAACTGTCGATATGCTTAAATAAAGTATCAGGGTATGCTTAAAATAAAATATCAGGGGAGTCTATCAGGATAACACCGTGGAATGAACAATGGAATTGCACAAACTTCGGTCTGATTCTCCGAAACTGCGAATGACATACTAACAAAAACAACACCAACTACCAAAAAGAAATGAGAACTCGAAGCACGTTAGTAGGAAAGGACGTTGGTCAGTACGAGCTGGTCCACGATGTTCCAATTCCTCGCGCGCAACCTGAGCAGGTCATCTGCAGGGTTGCAGCCATCGCGCTCAATCCTACGGATTGGAAGATGGTAGACTTCTCTGTGGTTCCTGGCGCAGTCGGTGGGCACGACTTTGCCGGCGAGGTAATTGAGGTCGGAGAGCAGGTAACACGGCTTAAAAAGGGCGATCGCGTGTTCGCGCTAGCAATTGGGTTCAACTCGGACGACAAGGCCACTGGCGCATTCGCCGACTACGCCATCACTTTCGCCGACGGCGCCTGGAGGATTCCGGACTGGATGTCGTATGAAGAGGCATCCACATTTGGCGTTGGTATTGGTACGGCGATCCTGGCGCTCTATCAGACGTTGGGGTTGCCACCACCAGATATCGACGGTACCACAGCATGCAAAAGGAAGCAAAAGAAGCCGGGGTACGTGTTAGTCTCTGGCGGGTCCACAGCGACAGGCACTATTGCAATCCAGCTCTTGAAAGCGTAAGAAAATTCCTCTACCGTTATACCCCCATCCGTTGGATTCTTCGGAATGAGAGTTTTGGGAGGAGTAAAGTTTCATGAGGGAATAGGGCTGACAAAAGTCTCCGTAGCTCTGGCTTCGTCCCAATCGTCACTTGCTCCCGCCAGCACATGGATATGGTCAAGTCTCTCGGCGCTGCAGCAGCGTTCGACTACAGCTCACCGCAATGCGGAAGCGAGATCCGCAGGTATACGAGTGGCACGCTCGAGTATGCCCTGGACTGCATCACCGAGGCGGGCACAATGAAGATGTGCTATGAGGCCATCAGCTCCGCAGGCGGGCGCTATGTAGGACTCGAGCCTCTGCCCACACACGTCCAGTACACGCGGCGACAGGTGCGCGCGGACTGGGTCATCGGCCGCACGCTCGCTGGGCTGCCCGTACGATTGGACGGCGCCTACGGCCGGCCAGCAAGACCAGAGGATCGCGAATTTGCCAAGCGATATTTTCCCATGGCCGAGAAACTCATTGCAAAGGGTCTGTTGAAGCCGCACCCCCTTGAGGTACGCGACGGCGGTTTAGGGGCTCTGATGGACGGCATCGACGACCTCCGGAAGGGCAAAGTCCGGGGGAAGAAACTCGTATATCCGCTTGCATAGCTAAGCCATTCAAGCTTCATGAGCATCAAAACGAAAACAATCAGCGGCGCCTCGCCTTGAGTTCAATAGTGCTCCAGGATCCGCTCAGTGGGACAGGGCCAATCCTTCGGCTGGATCGAGGTACAGAGCTCCTTCGGTCACCAAGGCTGCTCGTCGACAGGTCGAACAGTGGCTGTCAGCAAGAACAGATGTTGTATACGACTTGATAGACCCATTACCTACGCATGTAGGAGGAGGCGGGGATATTAGGTTTAGGCTTTTTTTTGGGGGAATTCATGATGTCTGTTTCGGCTGCTTACTAAGCGCCATACCAGGAGGTATGCTGTATATACACGTGATCAGAGAGACACGCATTTCAAACCCCGTTTACACCTCACTCCCCTTTTCAATAGCCACTGCCTTCGAACAGGTACTCTGTCAACATCTTAAAGTAGGGTTTGCCTCCTAGCTTCCTCCAGTTATGATCGGTTGACTTTTTCACCGCTCACGTGACAGCGCCAAGACTTTTCAAAAGACTTCGAAAAGGCAGCCACCCAGCCCAGCCAGAACCAAATAAGAAAACGGAAACGAGTGCAAGTCTGTACTCCGCCTTACGGCTGTAGCCGTTTGAAATCATAAGCAGCAAACCTCTCATCCAGCCCTCCAAGCTCCCCAGTCCCTTTGCTGTTTAGGATATCATACAGTTTGCATTCTTTGCACAGTCTGTGAAAGGAGGATGTTTCGCGCGATGTCTCCTCAAATACTTAACCACTTTTACGACCTCCATCCTCCTGAACATAAAATAAATGGTATTTAATTTAATAAATCTTCTAAAATCTATCGGCAAGTCATTCATTTCAAGCGTAAGAGGAGGTAAATTTATAATCTGGAAGGCAAAGTGCAACTCACGACTTTTTGCAGACCGTAATGTAATGCCAGGTCTCCAGTCGAACTCTATGGCTCTAACATTTTTCTATTTATGGCCAACATATCAGAGCGTTCTCAGATTGATTCCCTGTCCAATCGTTTGATCGGAGCATACTTCTTCGGCGCTTTAGCGATACACACGACGAAAGACGCCGACAAAATGCGCCGACGCCGCTCCGCCCAGGATTGGGTATTTCTTCACTATCGAGTGAAAATGAGGAGAACTGGAACTAGAACGAACAGCACAGAGGAGACCAATCCAATATGCAGAAGATAATCTCGTCAGAATTCGTCAATTTCGAATATCTCCGCGTCCTCGGGACAGCCCCTTTACAAGGCGCCGAGGTCGGAGAGTGCCTCGAGGCCGCGAAAAGAATCAAGAGCAATGATCCCGAGAGCTGGTACAGTGCTTGGTCCGACGCGGCCGCAAAGAGCGAGTGGATTGCGGGAACGGCGGTGCGGTCGGGGGATCGGGAGGCAGCTCGGTGGGCGTTCCTCCGCTCGTCAAACTATCGCCGCGCCAGCGAGTTCCTTCTACACCACAATCCAAACGACCCAAGACTTCTAGAGTCTACCACAAAGTCCGTCAGCAACTTCAAGAAGGCGTGCAGACTTTTCGACAGCCCAGTCCACTTTCTCGAGATACCCTACGAGAAGAATGCTACGCTACCGGCTTACCTTTTCATGCCGACGGCATCGTCGCTCCGTCCAGGTAAGGTGCCCGTCGTCATTAGCACGGGAGGCTTCGACTCGATCCAAGAGGAACTCTACTACTTTACCGCTTCGGGAGCAAGGACTAGAGGATATGCAACGCTCTCCTTCGAGGGGCCAGGCCAGGGAATCGTGGCCCGCCGGGATAAGCTCCGCCTGAGACCCGACTGGGAAGTGGTCGTCGGCAGAGTACTTGACTGGCTTCACACCGCCCCCAACGAACATCCAGAATGGAACCTGGACATGTCGCGCGTGGCGCTAGCCGGAGCATCCATGGGAGGCTATTTTGCGCTGAGGGGTGCAATGGACCCACGAATCGCCGCCTGCGTTTCCATCGACGGCTTTTACGATCTGGGGGCAGTGACGCGAGCGCGCGTCTCGGGACCCTTGATGAATGCTATAGAGAAACATTACCTGCCAGACGGCGTATTTAACGCGCTTCTGGGAATAGCCGCCGCACTCAGCTTCCAGAATGGTTGGGAGTTGGGACACGCTATTCTGGCAACAGGTATCATGTCACCGGTAGAGGTGATGCGCACCTGGGCTGGCTATACTATGGCGCTACCGGACGGCAAGTCTCGCCTGAGCCAGATCAAATGCCCAGTGCTGGTAGCGGGTGCGCGAGATAGTATTTATGTTCCGTTGGAAGAAGACGAGCGAATCTACAATGAGCTGGTGCGATTTGAGGGATCTGATAAGAAACACGAGCTGTGGATTCCAACTGGTCCGGGCCAGGGATCGTTGCAGGCAAAGGTGGCGGCGTTGGCAAGTCTCCATACCAAGACGTTTGGTTGGCTTGATGATGTTTTTGGGATCAAAAGAGAGTCTCTCGTCGTGGATCAATGAGCTTCATCTTCGTTTCAACGTACGACCGTCGGGTGGCACTCTTTACACGATATTTGCTTTTGGGATGGAATGTGAAAATTGAGGCACGGATACGCTTAGGCTATGAATTGGCTGGTTCTTTTGTAAAGTCTTGGGGACACAGAACCTAAATCACTCTTGTTTGTAAAGACGCTGGATGTGATCCACATGTGCATGACAGGTAGTGGGCTTGAATTTCTCAATTTGTGAGTTTTATTTCCTCTCCATGGGGGATGGTCATCGCTTTGTCTCACCCTCGCTCGTTGGAGTAAGTATCGGTGGGTTTATCGGTGCGCCTCACGACACAGTCGCTGCATTGTATGTAAAAGCGTGAGACAACCTCCTTAGCATTTCCATCGGTGAATATTTGCATGTTAACGGACATGGGCACTGTACGTGCATTCAAGAAAGCCCAAATCAGACCTGCGTCTAGAACGGAGAAACCCAAAAGGAGCTCCACTGAAAAAGTAGAGGACACAATTTCGAATCAACATGTCCTCAATTTTTCATGCAACTATGCTCCTCCGCATCGCACCTCTGGTCACCTCATCCTTTTGTATCTGGTTCGCCTGGGATCAGTACTTCTTTCTTCACCTGTTCACGACTCCTGAGATAAGGCCAAAAGCGGTTCCAGTCGTTGCACCGTATCTTCGGCGGTTCTATCCTGGCGCATCTGCGCGAGTCTTTGTCACCTGGATAGCCACCTTGTCAACGTCCATCGCAAATATCACCGCAGACCGGCAGGCCCTAGACGCTAATCAGTCTCTGCGGTGGTACACGGCAGGTCTATGCCTAGCAGCGGGTCACGCCGTATTTGCGCCCATTATACTGCCTACAATTTGGAAGATCGTTAAGTTGGAGGATGGGCCAACAGGAGAAAGGGACATCATGAAGCTCCTAGCGACATGGCTAAGAATTCACGCTGTTCGGTCTCTGACTGTTGATCTGGCAGCGTGGATTTGCTTCGTTGTGGCTGTCACGCGCCAAACTTGACAACGAGGCTTGTCGTACATACAGATATGGATTTGGGCGTGAGATCAATACGTCGTCATCGTCTTTTTAGCGTCATCTCTTCGATCATGCGGTAAATTGTATAATAATAACAGTGTGCTCTTCGGCAAAATGGGAATCAATGCCAACCCTCTCATTTTGAAAGTCAGCCCTCTCTCCTTCGCTTGCCTGACCCATCGATTTATGCAGCAGGTGCCAGGATCATATTTTGATATTTACTTTTGGGCGAAATGACCTCCTGGGCCAAGTTTAGCTCTCAGATATGTTGTGAGCAGGTTTTGTGCCACAATCTCTTCCTTTCTTGCCTCGAGATCCCCGACTGTCCAGTTTGCCGAGATGAATCGCCCTCGAAGGAAGTCAGCCCGGGGAGTGCAGAGATATAAGGAAACACCGGCGGATAGTGCAGCTAACGAGGACGTATCTGTCAGCATGATACCAAGCCTCTGGATATTTACAAAATGCATACCGGTATCTATGTTCGCCCCAGCAAGCATACCGAACTGAACTCCGTTAGGGACGATGCCTGGATGGAGGTTGAACGCCCGAATATTTGGGTGTTCTGCCAGGAGTTAGCTTGTTATTAATACTACAGCACGGCAATGGTAAGGTGGCCTGGAGGAAAAGATTGGGTGTACTAACCTGCATGCACATATTCTATAAGCCGACAGCCTGCTGACTTTGTAATGGCGTAGTTCGATCTTGTCGGGACCGTTTCCACCGCCATTGAGCTGGTCATATTGATGAATGTGACCGGAGAGTCGGATTTCAAGTTTGCAGCATGCCGTGTCAGCAGATAGAGAGCCTTTACGTTAGTTTCCTATCAGTATTGTGGCCCTGGGTCAGCACAGTTTCGAAAGCTTCGAGTAAAGCCGCCGCGGGAAATGAAACGTACGAAATCTCCCCACCACCCACTGATATCTGTATCTCCAATCCTCTTCATCTGCGAGCGCGATGCGGCACAGCTAACAACAACGCTGACAGTACCAAATCGGCTCACCACATTGTTCCAAAGACGTTCGACGTCCGCCTCGGAAGTCAAGTCGCATTGAATACAGACAACTTCAGTATCCCGGTAGGTATCCTCAATCTCTTTTTTCAGTGCTTCTAGCACCTCAATTCTGCGGGCAGTGATGATGATAGCTCTTGCGCCGGCTTTGGCGAACGATCGTGCATGTTCCTACTTTGATATGAGTAATGACTTCTGTAGGCAACTCCTAGGCCGCTTTTTCGATAATACCTGCCTGCACTTGCAAGGCCAATATCACTGTATGCAGACAATGCTTACCGCTCCAATTGGTCCGCTAGCACCTGTGATCAAGACTATGCGTCCGTCCTGCTTTAATTCGGAACTTCCAGGGTCGATTGAGGGATAAACATCGTGATGGAAGGTGGGCGTAAATAATTGATGATACACAAATCTATCCTTCTCCGCCTCTGCTTGCATTTCGGCGGCCGTCATCTTTTACGCATGAACTTGAGTCTGTCTGCCGTGAACAGCAGTGTCCCACGCGCGAATGGGTAAGATTTTGGACTTCTACCAGTGCATATTCTACGAATGGGAGTGGTGAAATTTAAAAAGAAGAAAAGAAGAAAAGAATCAAGACTGCCCTTTCTTCAGCTTACCTGCCAGTATGTTCCAGCTCGCTCGCTTACGTAATATGGCTCACAATTGAAAATATCCTCCGCAATGTCGGCGGATATCCCTTTTATCTACCGCCCCGATTCAATCGAACGCCAAATGTTCCTGAAAATCGTCAAAGCATCAGGCATCTCACGCCCCCATTGAAACCCATCAGCTAATCTCGAGTGAGGAAGGATTTATTCGTTTATCTAAATGATTGAACTGAGAGAGTCGTTAATCCACACGGCGTGTAGAGGCCGGTTCATGTCAGCTCGGCTGGTTTATCGGCGTGTTAGTTTCTTTCCTCATATCGACTCAACCACTTATTTGCACAGCCACTTGGATTGAAAGACCGGTGCAAATCAGACATCGGGGTTGGAGGATGAAGGACAAAAGAGCTGCTGATGCACTTTGCAATGTCTGTGAAATCAATTGGAGGCCTATAGAGGCCTGGCGCGCACGTCACCTAGGGCCCATCAAGACCTGATCAAATATGCAGACCTCATCAACATCGGCACAATCGGAGATAATGGCGCCCGATAGGAGGATGCGCGCCACGATTCTCGTCAACGAGCACGAGATAGCAGACGGCGGACGGGAACCCAGCGCGGAAGAGGTTTCCTTGCTGCTGAAGTGGAATAGCGATCGCGGCGTGCCCTCAGAGGCTGTCAACAACTGTATCCACGAGTTGGTTGACAAACAAGTCCTTCTTCGGCCGCATGCACTAGCTGTTCATGCCTGGGACGGCCAGCTTACTTACGAGCAGCTAGACGAGCTAGCAGAACGGTTGACACATCACCTCATCAACGACGAATATGCGGTGGGGCCTGAATCGAAAGTCCTGCTATGCTTCGACAAGTCGATGTGGGCAATAGTGGCTATGCTCGCGATCCTCAAAGCCGGCGCAGTCGTCGTTCCTCTGGGGACGATAAACCCAGTTCCAAGGCTCGCACAAATTGCCAAAGACACGGAGGCGACTCTCATGCTCGTTGGACCGCAGTACGCTTCACGGGTGGCTGGACTGGTCCCTCACGTCCTAACCGTGGATGGGTCTTTGCTCGGGAGGCTGCCGGTGCCTACAGCCAAGGCCGCCGCCAAAGTGACCGCACGGAATGCAGCCTATATTATTTACACATCCGGTAGCACAGGGGTCCCAAAGGGGGTGGTGCTCGAACATTCAGCATTGTGTACAAGTTCGCAGGCTCATGGCCGGGCGTTTGGGCTTGGACCAGACACGCGAGCAGTCCAATTTGCAGATTACGCATATGACGTTAGTTTGGCGGACATCTGGTTCACTCTTCACCACGGCGGCTGCATCTGTGTCATGTCCGAGCAGGACCGGATGGACAATATTGTCGGGGCTATTGGAGTGCTGGATGGGAATACCATCAACCTTACCCCGACTGTGGCAATGTTGCTTGATCCGGCCAAGGCTCCCAAATTAAGAACTCTCATCCTAGCCGGAGAAAATTGTCATGCCTCTATCATCGAAGCGTGGAGTAACAGGGTGGCTCTCTATAACTCATACGGGCCGTCCGAAGCCTCATTCGGAGTAACCGTCAACGGACCGGTTGTCGACTCCAGAGCTGCCGGTAACATTGGGCGTCCAGTCGCGGGCTCTCTGTGGATCGTCGATGCCGCTGACTACAATCGGCTTTGTCCCATTGGTGTTCCAGGAGAGATTCTAATCGAAGGACCACTGCTGGCGCGTGGTTATCTCAACGACTCTGCGAAAACGGCATCGGCATTCATCATGGACCCAACGTGGGCAGCTCAATATGGCCTGGGACATGGCCGTCGGATGTACCGCACTGGAGATATGGCACGGCAAAACCATGACGGCTCATTAACCTACCTAGGCAGAATGGACAACCAAATCAAGGTGCACGGCGGACGGCGAGTTGAGTTGGGCGAGATCGAACACTGGATCCGAGTTTCCCATCCCGATGTGCGGGCTGTTGCTGTCGACGCCATCACTCCTCGCGAAGACGAGGCCACACCTGTGCTAACTGCTTTCGTTGAATTTGATAAAGACAGCGTGCATGTTCCTGGGACGAATGTTTCGACGCCCGGACCGTGCCCAATGTCGGAAGGTATGCGAGATAAGTTTAGCAACTTACAGATGTCGCTACTCAACGCATTACCACCGTATATGGTTCCCGCACTGTATATTCCCATGGCACAGCTTCCCCAAACCGCCTCTGGCAAACTGGATCGAAAGTTGATCCGCCACCTTTTTGCAAATTTTACTCGCGAGGAATTATTGAAATTTACCCTAGCAAACTCTGCTAAGGCAGCACCCACCGACTTGGAGCGCCGACTTCAGGGTTTCTGGGCAGATGTGCTGGGGCTAGGAGCCGATTCGATAGGAACACAAGACAACTTTTTCCAGCTCGGTGGAGACTCGATAGCCGCCATGCGTCTGGTGTCAATGGCTAGAGCTAATGGCCTCGATCTTGAGGTAGCGGACGTGATACGCCGTCCGACCCTGGCCGACTTGGCCGCTAAGATATCTTTGAAAACCTCGACAGACTCTCCGGCAACGACGTACCAGCCGTTCTCGCTTTTACAGCTTGAGGTGGATAAGGATACATTTCTTTCAGAAGCCGTGTACCCTTCAACAAAGCACCTGAATAGTCCCGTGGTCGACGTTCTGCCTGCAACCGATTTCCAAGCTCTTTGTGTGGCGGGTGCCTTGTCAAATTCGCGCTGGCAACTCACCCATCTCGCTTTTGACGGCGACGGTCTGTTCAATGTTGGTAGGTTGAGGAAGGCTTGTCATCAGCTCATCGCAGAGCACCAAGCTTTCCGTACCGGTTATGTTTTCCATGCGGGACGGCTATTGCAGGTCGTTCTGCAAGCTCACGAGCCACATATCAATGTGTATGAGACAGAAGGATCTGTCGACGATGTCACCAAGACATTACTCGAGCATGATCTATACAGACCCCCTCGGTTCGGCCAACCATTTACGCAGTTTGCGATAGTTATCAAAACTGGAACCTTACAGCACAGGATTATCATGCGTACGACACACGCCGAGGTAGATGGCCTCACAATCCCACTCCTCGGTCGCAGCTTTCAAGACCTCTACAACGGCACTCCATCAGGTTCATACGCAAACCACGCCCATTATGTGTCTTGCTCGCTCAAGGACAGTGATAATGCGTACGGCTACTGGCGTAAGTTCCTCCAGGGCTCGTCAGTCACAGAGATTGGCCGCGCATACGCAGTCCATCCCCACCGTGCCACAGCACTGCAGGGCCACCCAGTGGAGGTGGTGCCTACCGAAGGTGCAGCGGCGCTGAAGAGCATAACGATTTCCTGCATTGTACGTGCGGCCTGGGCCTTCGTTCTCGCCCAAGTGACCGAGGCGTCCGACGTACTGTTCTGCGACGTTGTTGCGGGCCGCGGTAACGGAGCAGATGAGAAGCTGGAGACCACAATGGGCTGCTGCGCGAACGCCGTGCCGCTGCGACTGGCGATCCCGCCATCAGCCACTATCATGGACCTCCTTCTCGCCGTGCAGGACCAGGTGCTAGCACGCATGCCATACGAGACCGTCGGCTTCCGCAAGATGCTTGAGGACTGCCCCAACTGGCCCCTGTCGCGATGGACGATTGTCAATCACCTCAGCGCTATGCCGACTGCGAATATGGCCCTGAAGGAGGGTAGCCGAGGGAAAGGAGACCTCGGAGAAGAGGACACCACGACAGACTACAAGTTCTCTATCCTGCCGGCGGTAACCAACGTTGATCCGACCAATGCTCGTGTCACAACAATCCCAGGCCCCGGGTGCGTTTTTGTCCGCTTCAATTGGAACCGCGATACTGTCCCTGATGAGCTGGGCGAGGCGCTTCTCAAAGCACTATGTGCAGCGATTGCTTTGTTCGCTGCCTTCCCAGAAGATCCTCTCCCTTATTCTTTGCTCTCAACAGATGGCAATGATCATGGCAACGGAGGAAGCGATACAAAGCGGGATGACCTGCTGGCTCGTCTGCGTGTAGCGGTTGATGACGGGCGCCGGTGGCAGCGCGAAGCATCACGGCATGTACCAGAGGAAGCCGTTCGGCAGTTCTTCCGGGGAGACAACGTCGAGGCGGCCCGGGTCGTGTTTGAATTACAGCGGGAGGGCCTCGCGGTCGGCTTGGATGATGTACTGGACTACCCTACAATAGACGCCCTAAGAAAAGCTGTCCAAACCGGGTCAGGATCTCCGGTGTAAGAGCGGAGGGCACCAAACGGTTTGGTCCATGTTTTGGTTACAAATAATTTCGTTGTGCCGTAAGATTCTGGTGGTGAACTTGCGGATAAGCGACAAGTATACAGCGATAGTCATCTTCCCTAGAGCGCCGTATATTATTTCATATTCTCCCGGTTACTTATGCTTATAAAAGCCTAACGTGAAAGCTAGCTAACTTAGTAGTTCAGCTAGCTTAGTAGTAGATTACGTTAGCTTACATAGAATATAATTATATAGTTGAAAAGTTTAAAATGAAATTAACGGAAAAGTAGAGAGATAAGACTTTATTTTAGTCATATACTAGCCCTAAGCAGAAAATATAGGCACCAATCAACACCGTAGCTGTCACTCTATCTATATGTGTCATTCACACCCGAAAAAACTTGATAGGTCTAGGATTGCTCTTAGGGATAGACTTCCTATGAGCAAGCAGTACCCTCTGATCGGAAGGTGGTGTGATGTCCGTACTTGTACTCTGTCGACTGATCAAGGGTATCTCCATGCTAGCACCATCGCCAACATCTGCGTCGGCCCCCGTTCGGTTCGTCAGTCCATAGTTAGTCTCGAGCTTGTCACGTAGCTGCACCTGTTTAATCAGCACGGCCAATATGAAACCCACAAGGGCAAATGCGATGCCGACCTCCCAGACTAGCCTAAGGCTGTCGAGGTAGACGCTCAACACCTGTGACCTCAGCGTCGGGGTCGAGTCGAGAGAACGTAGAAACTGCGACGATGCCAGGGCATACGCCCCGCCGTTGGCAAGGCGTCTGCGGATATCCTGATCGTCGACGCGCCTGCGTAGCCGGTCAACTTCCGAGTTGAAAATCGCGGTCGGGATTGCAGCCCCCCAGATACTGCCGAGGCTCGCAAGAAAGGCCCATGTTGCGGTTGCAACGGCCTGGTCTGATTCTGAAAGAGTAGCTTGGATGGCAGGTAGTATAGTACTGGCGAGCAAGCCGATGCCCGCGGCACTCAGCAGCTGTGTACCCACCCAGTATCCCGTCGATGAGGTTGCATCAAGCCGGGAAAATAGACCACAAGCGACGGGCAAGGCCGCCGTGCCTATGAGATGAAAAGGCCGGTACTTTCCGAATTTGGACAGAAGTACGCCCGCCAGCAGGGCAAAGGGCATGGCCCCGATTGCCGTCGGCAGGACGTCGACCCCCGATTTGCCCGGCGTAGCGCCCAAGACCGCCTGAAAGTAGAGAGGTAAGATGTAAGTGACCCAAGACGTGATCATGGCGTGGAAAAAGGCCAGGGCATAACCGGCTGAGGAGGTTCTGTTCGAGAAAAGCTGCCTTGGTACTGTCGGCTCAGCAATGAAACCAGAAAATTCCAAAGCGAAGAAGCCGATAAGCCCAAGCAGGCCCAGGACCAAAGGTAGTACAATCCTCCACGAATACCATGGGTACTGCGTTCCTCCGAAAGTTAGCGCCACCAGGATCGAGACCACGGACGAGATCAGAACGAAGTTTCCGACAAAATCTATACGCGAGATGACGCTTTGGATACTTCTGTCACGCTCGTGCTTGAGATCCAAGAAGAGTACCAGCAGAATTAATCCCACGGCGGCCAGGGGCAAGTTGATGTAAAAGATCCATCTCCAAGACAAGTGCTGGGCAATGGCGCCGCCGACGGGCGGTCCAAAGGCGATGGCGACGGCGTAGAAGCTCTGAACTATAGCCATGTATTTGGGCCGGTCGCTCAGTGGCACAAGGTCGCCGACTATGGTATTTATCATGACGCCAATTCCGCCGCCACCACTGCCTTGGACCGCACGGCCAGCGATAAGGGCGGCAATGTTAGGTGCAGAGCCAGAGATGGCGGAGCCCAAAGCGAACAAGAGGACCGCAGTGATGATCAAACTGCGCCGGCCGACGATATTGGCTAGCTGGCCGTACCTTTACTCAGATTGTGCAAATTAGCAGATATCCTGCGAATATTCGAACACGCAAAGATCATTTCATGTCAAACATCCTCAAGGATGCATGCAACTGTCATCAGCTTATCTGTACAGGGGTTAAACGCCCGACTCCTAACTTCTCACACAATTTGCATAGACATATCATCATATTGCACAACAGAAGTACGTACAGGGGCTGAAAGGCCGTTTCCATGAGGATGTAAGCGTTGGCAACCCAGGCATAGGCGGAACTTGAGCCGAGATCGCGAATGATTGTCGGCAGTGCCGTAGAAATAATAGACACATCGAGTGCGGAGAGGAGCGAAACGATCGATAAAGCTGCGAAGATAGCCTAGAGAATGGCAGCGGAGGTCAGAGAAGGCAACACTGGAGTCGCTTGTTTTGTGCTCTTACCCAGAAACGCCAGCCACGATTTTTTGGAGAGCCTGGATTCTTGGGAGGATCCATCGAACTGTTGACGAGAGATACATTTGGATGAGAAAAATTGCGGCTATGTGCTGACGCAAATGCATTAAAGGCAGATTGCATCGGCGAGTTATAGTGGAGCACGGAGCATTGACGCGAGTTTGGTGATAGAGCTTGTCGTTGAATGCGCCCCAGTCGAACACCGAATTGCAAGGCCGGAGAACAGGACGACGCATCCTGACCGACGTTTCTTCAGCGGTAGTAACTGTCTCAGATTTGCATGATCCACTTTAGGGCCGTTCCAAGCCAGGGTACCTACACTGCGAATTTAGTATATGCAAGAGAAGTGGCAATTCTTAGTACCTCCTGACACTCGAAAATCAAAGCCGTGTATGTTGTTTGAAGAATTCGTGCAAATTTTGCCACTTCTTTTGCATATACTAAATAGGTAGCCCGGCCTCTACAGTCCTTGGCGTATCCGAAATGAAGGACTGTTAATATCCATCATCGCTCTTTTTAGAAATTGTCTACTTCTCTAAAAGGTCGTCACATGTGGTAAGCTTTCGTGGACGCTAACACAGTTAATGTAAACCCGATTCTATACCCTCTATACCGCCTCTAAGTTTCTGATTAGCTGCTTTGCTGTCTTTATCCCCGCATACACCTTGTCCTGGTCGCGGTTCATCATTACCATCGCCGCCTTGATGGCTCTGATGCACCCGGTTGATGCATCCGTAGTGCTCCCATCTGACGTAAGCTCACTATTCTCATCACCGCGGCCGACCCGCAGCCGGCGATGTGATGAGTGTCCCCGCAAATCCGGGGACTCTGAAGAACCGGAGGACGACGATGAAAGGCGGCGTGGTAGAGCTGTCGGTATCGTGGCGCTGGCAACCGGCATCATGGCCCTGTATTCAACAAGCTGGTCGAGCGCCCGATTTAGCCGTTGGAGCTGGTGAGCGACAAGCTTTACGACTACGAGAGCTTGCGTCGTCGGCATTTCCATAAAAGAAAACGGGTTGGTTTGAAAATCTTCGCTTCGTTGTCGCTCGGGCGGAGAAAAGGTTTGTCCGCCCCCAATAGACAGGTTGACCGAACGACGGACTTGCTGGTCAATTGGAGGAAATAGAGTCTGCTTGTGTTGGCCACAGCGTCTGAGTTGGTGAGCGATAGAGCAAAGGATGCTCCAGAATGCGGTAAGCAGGCGCTGGTGACAAGCCACGATCATCAGCACGACGCCCAAGTCTGCGCTCTTGCCGGCAGACGAACACATCCCACCATGATGCCTCGAGCCGCTGAAACAGTCATCGTCCCAATCCGGCGGAGTAGGAAACATAGAAACATCATCGTTATGCAAGTGAGTAGCAGCATTAACGCCGGAGCAGCCGCTTATGCAACGGCTGACGATCCCGATAAAGGTCTCGCTAGCGGCAAAAATGTCGTTAAGCGCCGGTGAGGAAGCGCTCAGCAATGTCTGACCAGGCCGGGAGACCGCTTTGACCGCACGATAGATTCGGAGACTGAGATCCGCAATCTCCTCAGTGTCTCTTTCAATGGCGTCTGCAAATGACTGCTTCATAGATCCCTCTGGTTCTGATTGGACGGGCCTGCTTGCTGGGGAAACCTCATCTTCCGAAGGGCCAGCTTGCGAACGTGACTGAGACGATGAAGATTCGATTGGCGGCATGTTAGGAACAGCAGTCAAGAAGTCAAGGTCGTAGCCAGGCGCATTGCTCAACCACAGTTCTTCCCCGACCATGAAAGGCGAAAACTGAGCTGGGTCTACAGAGACTGAGCCGCGCTGGGTTGCTGAATCACTTGGGCGACCCACGGAAGGCCGAAATGTCCGCGGGGGAGATTGTCGCAGTCTCTTCCGAGCGTAGGATGCTGATGTAGCCGTGTCTTGTGCATCACTCCCGAGTGGTGGCCGACCGGGCTTTTGCTGAGGACTGTAGATGCATACTGAACCAGCTCTCCTGCACCGTGAACAGGACTCAGAAGGTAGTGTCTCGAGGCCGACTTCTGCATTTCTAATGCATCGAACCTTCAAGCCGTGGCAGCGGTCGCACGACTGGCGAAGAGGCAGTGGAGAACTTTCAGGAGGCGTCGAATATGACATTATCATCAAATGGTAGGAGAGGTAAATCGTCAAATTGAACGACTTGTCGGCGGAAAAAGAGATGTTAAAAAATAGCTATAGGACATTTGAATCAGGGTCAATAAGGGTCATTGAAGTCGCAGACGATTCCAAAAATATCTTGATCAGTGATCGACCGTGTATATAGGGTACATTCCAAAAGACTGGTATAGCGTCGGACCGTCGGACATGGAGTAGCTGACAGTGCACAATACCAGTTCGGGCACAGCCACCGACCAGTCAATTGCTGCTGACGTTTTCCTAGGAAACAATAGCTGTCGTAGGCATATTATTAGTATCGCCCGTTAGTCTAAGCGTCGATAGCCCCATTAGAACCACAGCTGATCTCAACTATAATAGTGAGAACGTTCCCTGGCCTATCTGCCTTAGAGCACCTTCAGTGAGGGCAAGAACACCTGGGAAACAAGATGTATGTCACAGCTGCTGTAATCAGCGCGATCGCAGCCATAGCGGCCTTTTTCGCACGAGGCTCTGATTCAAGCCCACGCGTCAGCATCTCCAATGGTACCGTTATCGGGACGAGCTCAGACGGTGTTGATACTTTCCTGGGGATTCCCTACGCGCAGCCTCCCACAGATTCCCTTCGCTTGAAACGACCTCAGGCACTGTCACACACATTTGGAACCATCCAAGCCACGTCCATTCCCAGAGCATGTCCGCCGCTGAAGGTTAGGGCCGACCCTCAGATGCTGTCGCAGATCCCGCCAGAGATCGCAGGTCATCTCGCCACCTACTTCCAGGAGCCCACGTTTATTGGCGAAGATTGCTTGACGCTTAACGTCCAGAGACCCGCCTCTGTTACGCCCAATTCCAAGTTGCCAGTGCTCGTTTGGATATACGGCGGTGGCTTTGAGCAAGGATCTACCCAGCAGTACGACTTTGCTCGTCTCGTCAATACGTCTATTGCGCTCGAGCACCCCATAATCGTCGTACAGATGAACTGGCGGGTATCCGCTTTCGGCTTCCTGGGAGGGAAAGAGCTCCAGCAGGACGGCAGTACAAATCTCGGCCTACGTGACCAGCGCTTCGCTCTGCAATGGATCGCCGAAAATATTGAGGCCTTTGGTGGGGATCCGTCCAGAGTCTCTATCTGGGGCGAATCTGGAGGCAGTATGTCCGTCTTCGACCATACTATGATCAACGGTGGCGATCACACGTATAATGGGAAACCACTATTCCGCGGTGCCATCCTGAACTCAGGAGCTGTTGGGCCTGCGCTTCCCGTGGATGCTGCGGTGGCTCAAAAGACATACGATACCATCGTCGATACAGCCGGCTGCTCCTCGTCGACAGATACGCTCGCTTGTCTCCGAGACCTGCCGTACGAGGCCTTCCTGAATGCGTCAAATGTGACCCCAAATATGTTCAACCAGGACGGCGTGGCCGTTGCCTTTACGCCGCGACCAGATCCATCCGACAATTTTTTCCCAGTCTCTCCGGATGAGGTCTTGGTATCTAGCCCGCCGAAGGTGGCCCCCGTGCCCATACTTGCTGGCACGATGGAGGATGAAGGCACCTTATTTGCCCTGGCGCTATACAGGGCCCCCACAAAGGATGCGTTGATCGACATCATCCACGGCATTGCTCCGACCTGCCCCCGATCCACGTTCGAGCGTCTCTTCTCCTTCTATCCTGACGAACCAAGTCATGGCTCGCCCTTTGGCACAGGCGAGGCCAACGAGCTCTACCCTGGCTACAAGCGCAATGCAGCCATCGCTGGGGACCTCTGCTTCGCGTTCCAGCACCGTTTGCTCCTCGAGGCGGTCTCGGACATTATCCCCACGTGGAGCTACCTCTCCACGTACGGGAGGCAGACCCCATTGATAGGCACGTTCCATGGCGCTGACGTTGCGCTGCTGGCCACCGGTTTCATAGACCCATTGTACCGGGCCATGGTACAATACATCGTCAGCTTCGTGCACCATCTCGATCCCAACGTCATCAGCAAGATGGATGGCGGCGCAAGAGGCCTCCCCGAATGGCCAAGGTACGGAAAGAAGAATAAAGATATGATGCAGTTCACGGACCAGGGGCTGCAAATTGGGAAGGATGATTTCCGGCAGGAGGCCTTCAACTATTTTTCTTCCCAAATTTCTCAAATGAGATGGTGATGTCGGCGGATACGTTGAAATAGAGTCTTGGCTAATCAGCCAATGATGATAACTGCGACACGGAAGGTCTTGAAGGTACCAATCGAGGCAGCCAGGAGAAAAGGTGTCCACGCATTAGGGTACACGCGAAGGAGATAAACTAGGGCCACATTGTTCGCGTAGCCATGGCCGGGATGGAACAAATCGAATTTATCGTTTGGAGAGTGATAGCCGTGGTTTTAAAGTTATCGTTTGAAGTCGGTTTAAGGCATGGCCGTAGATGCCTTTTTTTATTTAACGTGCAATGGTGCCTGGTGAAAGGAGCGGCGATGGGAAGTTGTTTGAAAGTTTCCGACGAACGGAATAATAGTCGAAGGTGTTATATATAATAGCTCTGACCCGGACGGTCAGAGTGGCTCAGCCAGGGGCCACGGGTCAGGCTCCTTATTGCTCATTCGTCTCTTCCGAAGCTTGCGATCTATACGGGCCCTTTCGAGACTAGTATGTCACAGAAATCCAAGTTAGCTAAGGGTAAGCTTAGCCACGTCTCAGGGGAATCCTAATCCTAACCTTCTTTAAGGTCAAGGCGTTAATAGAGTATAGATCCTAAGGTAAAAAATAACTAAGTAAGAAATTAAGAATACGTCTAACTAAATTTAGTCTTTAAAGCTATATAACGACTTCCGTCGTTTTCAGCGCCATACCGCCCTTTTTATAGGCATTGTCTCCGGTGGTAAGACTATATAGTGCAGAAAGTGTCGACCCAAGTGTATCTAAGGCCTCGTTGACGAGCTATTTCACAAGTGTGCTTGATTTTGGCGAATCCACGCTTCGATTTTGCTTTGTGGAGATTGTGAAAATCGTGGAAATCAACTCCTTCATCTCCTCAGGTGTGTAACAATACGGAGTAGGACTGGACCCTCTCTCGGGATTGACAACGAACTCTAGCTCGAAGCTGGTTGTATTGATGAGCCACACCGAATTTGGGCGTTTTCTCAAGCGCTAATGTAGGTCCCTTCGTATAACGGACAAGAACAGGTAAGAGGGTACATCTTGATGGTAGAGTACGCGCTCTTACGAAGGTTGAAAGATCTTTAGGATAGACAGAGATCCAACGACGCGCCCGTCGTTGGCGCTAAGCTTAATATCGCATCCGGTAATATATCCATCTGTTTTTAAAAATAGAACTTGAAAATTCTACTTTGGAGTTTACGAAGTACGGTGCTTACCTTCGCATAGAGAGAGAGTTTGCATTCGCCCTTTTGGGCCATTGCTGGCCCACGTGGGGATATTCGCATGGTCTTGCATTATTCTGAATGTAAGGATACCGTACCTTTCGGCTCAACTGGAAGTACGCTAAAAATGGCTGCTAACCATCTCAAGTAGAGAAGTGGGATTTTTCAACTGCTTTCTTGAAAAGCGCAAGCATCTGTGCGCATCTATTGGTCAGCTGAAAGGCCGTGCATTTTTTAGCGTACTTCCAAATTACGTATCCTTGCCTTTGTTGGGGGAGCCGATATCAACGCCGAAGAAGTATTGTAGACGCCACTCGGCGACTTTGAAACATCAACCACCTGTCCTCAAAGGAGCACTACATGTGCTTTTCCTCCTGTTATGCAGCTGTAAGACTTGTCAGAAGATTTTCTTTCGTGTGCAAGCTATCCCCCTGGACGTCTGGACACTTGATACCTTCATTATGACCGACACGAAGAGGGGGTTCAATCTTTACCCCCGCTACATTTTGTCTCTATTTATCTCGACCATTGAAACTTCCTGGGAATGGTGCAGAAACTTCAAATCCAGAATTCGTCACAAGAAACCTCGCTACGGTGACATTACACCACCTCCACCGCTCCCAAAAACCCGTCGACGGGCACTTTCAGATCTGGAAGGTAACCGGACTGCACAGCAACAAAAGTCTCGCTTCTTCAGACTGCTGCCAACAGAAGTTCGTTTGCAAGTGTATGATTATGTGTTCAACTCCGATAGTCAGGTCCACATCCTTGTGATGAACGGCAAGCTCGGACACGAAAGGTGCAGGATGGTTCAGTCTGAGGAACACATTAACAGCATTTTTCGGGCTCCGTTCGTGCATCGTTGTTGGGGCCGTGTCTTCCCGGACGGGACAACGCTGGAACGTTGGCCAGCTGGACCACCTGCAATGAACCATCGCCCTATATACCCAAAAGTTGATTTCTCTGGGAAACGACCAAGAGCCCCAAAAGAAGGATTTCTGGCGCTGCCGCTGACTTGCAGGCTGAGGTGAGTTAAATCATAGCGTGGATGACATTCTCCTCCGCAAGCTTTCTTTTGTATCTTATAGTTTCAACAATCTCGCCCAAGCTCGAGGCTTTGCCTACTGACCATCCAATCCCTAGTTACTCTGAAACAATCTCCCTCATCTACTCAACTATTTGCTTTAACATCCGCCAAGCTATCACGCTTCAGTATCTCTCTCGCACTATCCAGCCGTGCCGCTTCGCACAGATTCGCAAATTGCAGCTTGACATCCCGACTCGCTCTTCTTCGCGCTCCGCGATCACAGCTACTGGCTATTTCCCATCTGAAGACTATCCGCCGCCAAAATACGGTGATATTTACCCCCCTGATGACCCTCATGAATGGCACACTACGTGTGCTCTGT
This sequence comes from Rhizodiscina lignyota, assembly GCA_010015805.1. Lineage (NCBI taxonomy): Eukaryota > Fungi > Ascomycota > Dothideomycetes > Aulographales > Rhizodiscinaceae > Rhizodiscina > Rhizodiscina lignyota. The sequence continues at coordinate 1,081,980 of ML978126.1, forward strand.
TGACCGCAATGCCAAACCTGCAGGATCTTACCGTATCGCTCTACTGGGATGGACGCAACTTCCCCACAATCCAGGCCGTGGCTTTCTATCTACAACCTCTTACCGCAATACACCATGTTGGGTCTTTTACGGTGTCTATGTCGGTGATCTCGATATGGAACCCGGAAATGGTAGAGAGTTGGGCTATGGAATTGAAGATGATGACGGATGAGCTTATGGTACAGCTAGAGCAAGAGATGAATAGACCCACACCATTTAAAGTTCAAGTGCACCACTCGCAGCATTGGGCTCGATACATTTGATAGCAGCTTTGATCTAACCGCTAGACGACATGCGCATACATATGTGCAGGACTTCAGTTTGGTCCATAACGATAGATCATGAATGTATATTTGGTTTCGCACCTCATGAATCTCCTGCACTGATCTATCTCGCATCTAAAGTGACTGCTACATGCAAAGGTTGACAAGAGTTGGTCCGCAATAATGGCAGCCAGATGTCGAGACTATGCCCAATTCCCGCAGCGCCCAGTCATCATCAAACACTACACAGTGTGCTATTGATTTCGCTTCTTGGAGCCCTTCCTCGCAACATCCGCTGGCCAGGTAATGGCGGATAGAAGCTCCCATCGTCACGGACAAACATTCTGTCCTTGCCTAATACCATGCCGTCCATCAAACCAATCGCTTGCAGATGTCAGCATGGCGACTTAAACTACGCTGGTTGTACATACCATGTGCGTAAAACATGATAGAATCTAGCTGCCCAGTTAGCGGTAGAACAAGAATGGAGAACTATGAGAGCCTCCTACCGGCGTTGTGCTGAGGAATATCATCTTCGGCGCTCTTCCTTTCATTTGCTAGCGTTCTGCATCTGTCCCAGCCGTATTTATGATCAATGACGGCTCCTCCCCACACCCTGTTTGTGTGGGTCAGCTCGTGCAGGATGATGGTGGGAAAGTCTGTCTCGGCGCTTTCATTGATCGGAATTTCATCATCGCGACGACGCATCCATTCGCCTAGTCTTTTGTAGAACGGCATCGGGCCTGCAAGACCTTCCCTTCTCAATGTGTCTTCCCAATAACCAGGGCAGAACGTCACCTGGGTCGCCTTCTTCGGGAGTCGGACTTTCTTGATCTCTCCATTTGGCATGAGTACATCTTCTTCTTCTCCACGGGGAATCCAAGTGAAGGCCTGGTCGCCCACATTGCAACCTTTATTGATCCAGTCAGTCCATTTGCGATGTTTAATCGAAAGCTCTGTGTCTAGACGTTGGAAGTAGCCCATCAGCAGGTAATCATGCCAAGGTATCTATGAGTAGCTGCCGAGTGCGTACCTTTATCAAACTGGTTGCCATCAACGCGTCTCTTGAAGCGCGTCAAGTCACCACAATAGAATCGCTCATTGGTCTCGTTAGCTTTATCAGTTGTTAACCGGATTCAAAGTTCAGGTTGTCCTACCACGTCTTGGACATCATCAGGGTCGTGAATGTTATTCATTGGATTGTACGGTCCCAAGGTCTTGATGGATTCCAGTGCAGCTGCGATTCTCGGGCTTAGCTTTTGGGGTCCGTGGGTTGACGAGACACTTACTTTTCAGTGTGGTCCAGCCTGAATGTGGAAACTTCTCGCCAACGAAGAGATTGCCAAAAAGCTGTTTTTGCTGATCTGACCAGCCTTGCTCGCTATCCCCTAGGGACTCAAAGCTAGCTGCAGCTAACTGAGTTGTCATGTGGATGGCGTCTATCACAAGCTTCTCTACATCCACTGATATCTCTCCCTTGATTTTTTTTTTACAAGAATCGTGCAACCAATAGGCATAACTAGGTGATGAGAATAACCCCAACCAAATGAATACTGAAGAGGCGTGAAGAATGCAGAGATACAGCAGCATTTTTAAGATAACTGTTAAAGAAACATTCAATCACTGACCGCAAAGAAACCGATTGCATTTCGGATATAAATATAAACCTTGTGATCGAGACGCACGTGCCGCAATGGCCTCAAAACTTGCCGATGCATTGTGTAAGCTTTGTCATTATCTCATACGACTTCGTTCAAGCGTCAATAAGCGTTGCAACCTAACAGGATGGCGATGTATAAGTCCAATCTCTGCCAAATTGCAACCCGAAGAGGCCAGTTTGAGTGGCACGACTATTCCTGGAGAAGGGTGCGCCCCGATTTATTGAAGCTCCGCCTCGCCCATGCTCTTGCTTCGCAGTGCCATTGGTTGAGCCCGTCTGATTCGGGCACAGCAGATCCCGCGAATTGCTCCTGCAGGACGAGAAGGCCTGTCTTGAGAGGATTAAAAAATGGTTTGGGGCAGACTTGGGTAATACGACATCAAAGACGAGAACCCACCGACGCGGAAACATGGAGTAGAATCTCAGAAGCCCCGTAATTGAAACTATCCAATTGACACTGCCAAGTGGCAGGAAAGCATCAAGACGGTGGCCAAAAGGGAACCTGCGGCTCGTCTAGCATCCATGTCGATGGATGCGTGAACACAGCGCACGATTGAAGGGACGCCGAGAAATCTGGGCTAGCTCACGGCCGTCATCGGCGTTATGCACTCATTATGGAGTCTAATTGGCACAGTAATCTTTCTGGTACCGGGCGTGGTGGTGCGTACGTAGGTAGATATTGTGAAGTGAGGATGCGAAAGTGTTCCAGGAGTTCACCTTTTCACTCATCAAATGACAAAACGCTATGACAAATATGGAATAGCGCGAAGACGACCCCTGAAGCTAATCCCGTCGAACTTCGCCAGACTGATTCTCTCACCAAGGGCATGTAACTGAGCTTCATTCCCATCATCGCGCTTTCATAGTATAGCAAGTATACGAACTTCATCCCGTCCCTGTCTGCGTACGCCATTCTCAAGGGGCCGCCCGCATTTTGCGCCGCAATCCGTGCCCCTGACACGCGAACCATGATGTCCGGAATCTACATCGGCGAATTCAAGTGGCCACCATTGTCTCATGGTGTGTTGTCCACGCTGGGTCCTTTGCCTGGTGATAGCAGAACAACGTCTTATCTTTTTGAAGTGTGCGAGTTCTACTGCTCGAGATAGGCTGTGCCACTGGAAATCTTTTTCGCACGCTTCGCTGACCCCAAGGCTCACTATTAGTCAGATACTACTTCTCATGGCCGAGCCATCTATACATTAGGTGCTTTTGAATCGTGAGTACCAATGAGTGCCGCACAGCTGCATTAGAGCTCTGCAATGATTCCGATCAGATTGCCGCAAACGGTTGGATCGTCGTTGCCAAACTCTTTGGCCAGGTGGCCTTCGGCGAGATTGCTACGAGCACTGCCAATTCCATTTTTGCTCCAAAGGGTTCTTGACATTTGAGGCTGCTCTGTGTTTTGATAAACGTTCAAGTTACACGTCCCTCCGCACATACCATTGTTCGCTGCTAGAGTCTACAACGAACAACGGGCTTGGGCTTTCAATCTCCAAAGTTATTGTATTCTTGAGCATTATAATGGCTCTACAAGAATTACTGAATTTGCTGCTTTCATTTAGTCTTTTTCTCGATGGTGTGTCTGCTTCGGGACCATCACCTCGAGCGATCCAGCAGTCCACTTCCACTTTTGTATTTGCTGATCCTACGGTGTATCTGCAGAACACAGTACGTTTCGAGATGCGGAAGATGTGTAGTAGCTAACTGGCGATCACCAGCCAAAATCAGCTCCCACCGATACTCCTGATCTGAAGATTAATGATATGAATAGAGATGGTTCTCTCGACATTTTTGTTGGCTCAGCGCTCAGCAACAGACTAAAAGAGGCTAGCATCTACTGCGAACAACTGAACGAATCATTGTGTTTGGAATCGGTTCTGGAAGCTGTCGATCCCGATACCCTTGACTTGGAGGTTCGTAGTTTGGTGCCCACGATCGGTCTCAGTACGCCCAAGGTCTCCCCGACTTCACCTGCGGCAAGCTTTTTTGTAGCAATTGTCGCCTTTTTTGCTTATCTTTGGCGGGCTGCATCCAAGGGCCACACCGACCCTCGTCTCGGGAATGCAGGCTATGTGCACCTAAAAGCATCGGACGTTTCGAAAATCCATGCCTGGCCAGCTACAGGAACCATAGCTTTTGCCACTGCTACCAAAGATGCCTTCGCTATCAAGGTTTCTATGCCACCGGTACAACCCACAGCAACTCCAACAAACTGCGACAATCGCGCGGACTGCCCAAAAGACGAGAACAGGATAGACTGCGACCAGTGCGACGGGTTCAATACGACTTGTAGACAGGTGAGGTCCACTGCACTCCTGCCATACTTCAGAGTTACTGAAGTCGCATGTTTAGGGGAAATGCAAGGGTTGCCCATGTACCTGGATATCCGACGCTATAAGAACTGAATATAACAAAACAGCCCTTGACAATGCTTATTTTTTGATGGCTCACTATTTGAGAGGTGATTTCGATCCTTCTGCAAAGACGGTTTGCCAGGGTGATCAGAAACTCAGTTTATCGAGGCAGCTATGGAACAAGTAAGAGTTCTGCACTCAGTGCTTATCAAAATCTTAACTCACATCACTTGGTAGTCTCACATCCGCTTTCTGTAACAAGCGGTCTCTGCAACACTCGTTTTCCCAGACATTATCGAGCAACGATGTGAAAAATAAGAACTCGGACTGGAGCAAGTGGGACGATTGGAAATTTGTATTTCAGTGGAAATCTAGCGGTGCTGAATGCGGCGAATTGACTTGTCAAGACGTTTTCGCAGAATTTTTGATCGATAAAGACTGTAAGTCTCTAGGCTGCTACATTCTGGGCTCCGCGCCGGAACTGAAATGTATAGGCACCCCAGGCGAGAATATTCTCAATATTGGTGGCGAACGTGATACTTGGTGTGGCCAGTGAGTTATTCCCATGTATATTCACTCTCCGGTACCTGCTGACGGAAATAATAAGGGGAGGCTTTCATATTTCCAGTCCAACAAAGTCCACGGCCCGTCCGACAAAGACGCATAGTACTGCGACAATGAGCCAGAAGAGCTGCAATCCTCCGGCTCCTACCTATACCAGTTGTACACAACCCATACCCACCGGAGACATTGGTCAGGCCGCACAATCATTTTGCGACGCTACCAATAACAGCACCATCAATAAGATAATAATTACGAACCCTAGTGGCGAGAAGCCGAAGGCTGCGAATTATAAAGATTTCTTACATGATGGCTACGATTTCAGGTATCTGATGACTATGAGCTGGACAGCAAAGTGCACAAATACGGACATACAAGAATTCAGCGTGGATGACTGTACGCGCAAACTGCAGTCGGTTTGGTCGGACTGTTATAGTAAGTGTGCATCACTCATTACGCGCAGTCCTGACTGTGGTTACATAGGCGTCAACAAGGGAACGGGCGGACAAGAGATTGATGGCTGCGTAGCAATATCATTTAAACCGATGAGTTGCGCCAAATCTTGACGTATGCATTAGCTTCCTGGCAAGCTGTGCGAAACAACAACATGTCGTGTTACATGCGAATTTCCAAATATTTTGTTAATGCTCACCTCTTCGTGGTCCAACGGTCCGAGAAAGTTTTTGGGCGTTGACGGCGCAATGGTTTATTTGTGTCTCTTCTCTCCAGCTTGCTCAGCCAACTTTGACAGTCGTAACAGCAGTGATTTAGCAGTTAGTTAAAGAAAATGAATAGTATTATATCTCCTCCATTGGTGAGACTGAGCCTAGTAATCTTTATTGCCATGTGTTTAAAACCGAGCCGATTCTACCAGCCCAGGGAATAAATGTGGTAACACTCTTTTCCTTTTCTTACACTTCCTCACCAGACGCCATGACTTGCACTCTTCAATCTCAACTCCTTGTTTGGTTTAGCTATTCTACAAGCTCAATTCACAGCAGTAATATCCGTAGCACGCTATATAGACTCGACCTTTGTGCAGTACTTTCTCCGAAGCAACTCCGTGACAGCCGGGCTACAATAATGCATAGAAGAATTATGGAAGCCAAGATCTTCAAGAGCCCGGAGGGAGAACATGTACTGGTAGATCAATCTCTATCCGAGCGCAGCCCGCCTAACTTGCACCCGACTTGTCTGGCGGTTTCTCGGATACTTTACATCATTACTCCGAAAATACTTCCGCTTTAGATCTGGTCTCACACCAACCGGAATCTCCGGTTCCTTTACCCTTTTAAGTAAATGACCCAGTCCCTCCCCAAATCTTGGTAAGCTCCATCTGCAGGCCTGGAAACACTGCGTGATGTATATGCTATCATACTGCATTGCTCGGAGCCACGAGTTTAACCATAACTGCTTCGGGAATGATGCATGCCCCGCGGTTGCTAATGCATTTAAATCAAGTACAATCCCCCTGGTGGATTCACTTTGTTGCAAGTTACTATTTCTGTATATTCACAAAGGATAAGCTTCTCTGTACATCAGTCCTTCCAATACAGAGACTTCTACTCTTTTGACGCTTTGATCCTGCTCGCAAGCTCTAATATTCAGGATGGCTGCTCCAATGCTTTACTTCCTTGACATCGGTTGGGCGGCCGACCCCAAGATCATCATACCGCATGGCCGCATCCTCAAAGGCACGGCCGATCAAGCACCTCTCGTGACTCTTGTGGGTGGTGAAGATGCCCCGGACGGTATCGACGTCTGCCACGCTAACCAACGCCTCTACTGGACTTGTATGGGGATTCCCGACCAAAACGACGGCGCCGTGCGGTCATGTAGACTCGATGGCACAGACATTCAATACGTAGTACCTCGCGGCGCTGTTCACACACCCAAGCAGATATTTATTAATGAGAGCGGACCGAAACCAATGCTGTATTTCTGTGATCGCGAGGGCATGCGTGTGTGGCGCTGCTACGTCGACGGAGACAACTTGGAGATTCTCTACCAGGCAGGCGACCAGAGCAATCCCGCGGACGTAATGGACAAGCGACACCACTGCGTTGGTGTTGGTGTCGCACCAAAGCAGGGTAAGGTCTATTTTACGCTCAAAGGTCCCAGCAAAGGCAAGCTCGGCCGGTTGATGAGGATCAGCATGACCATGCCGGAAGGCTGCACACCTACAACTAGGTCTGATGTCGAATGCATCTTTGACCATCTACCCGAACCGATCGACATCGATATTGATGAGGCCGGCGGTTGGCTTTATTGGAGTGACCGAGGCGAGCTTCCACTGGGCAACAGCGTGAACCGCATTCGGCTATCCAAGATCGACGAGCTGTTGGCGTCTGGCATGGAACCCTCTCGCAGAGCTGGCCCGGGTGTTTACCAGATCCTAGCGCGGAATCTTCACGAGGCTGTGGGAGTTAAGCTCGATGTTGTGGATAGACATGTTTATACGACGGACTTGGGTGGTGCTGTATATCGCTTTGATATCGACCATGGCGAGCATGAGGAGAAGACGGGTACCTGCCGCATTTATGATCGCCAGGGAGATGGGGCTTTCACTGGAATTGCTCTTTGGCGCCCGTCATGATTTTTCAACCCATCCAGGCGTGATCCGAGGGATGAGCGAGAGTGAGCGTGAGTGATGGAGTATGCTTTGACTGGGCTCGAAAATATCGTAATGCGTTCGCGTAATTTGTAGGAGACAACCTGAATTACCAATGCCTTTATCAGAATCTCATTCACGAAACTCTACAACTCACGAAATTGCTCGAACGTTTCCCAAAAGCACTGGCAACTGGTTCCGATCCAAGACGCGACGTTCTCGTACGATACACGCATCCGGCAATACGTTCTTCCGTGCTTCCAAGTGGACCTCGGCTCGGAAGCCGTGTCACGTGAGCACGAGTTCCATGTCGAAACGTTCTGTTGAAATCGAGGAGCAACAAATTTTGCTTCCTAATGACTGCACTTCTTTCAGCTAGTGACACTGCACAAATGGAGCATGGTTGGGAGCTGTTTAGCATGGGTTGGTTTCTGCGTTAGAGGAAGTACTTCACTGAACGGCTCAGTCTCCAACCTCCGCGAAGTCATATTAGCCGTGGTGTCAATATGAACCTAGCCCACGTTTCACCCACACTCCTTATCGAACCTGAGTCTGTTCAAAACAGAAACTGATGTTGTCGTGTTCTCCTCCTCATCCGTTCTGGAATAGGTTTAGCGGTGTCCACATAGGGATGCGATATCAGGGGGTAAAGGGAGGGGCCGTGGTGGCGTGGGGGAAGCGAGCTGCAAGCACGCGAGTCTCCGCATGAGGCTCTTCTCGAGTTATTCAGCTATAAGCGGAGCTCGGACAGCCGGCGAGAGGCCTTTTTGAATACCCTTCCTGCTTTACTCCGCGTTTCAAGCTGCTCCCGCTCAATATCAACCCCATTGCCAGCAGGCTATTAGGCCCAATTGCGACAGACTTGCGCTAATGATTAATCCATGCGGCTTCTTCACACGGAAACCCTCAAATTCAAGGAATTTCCAAGCGTACTTCCACCCTATGCTATCCTATCCCACACGTGGCAAACGGATGAAGTTCTGTACGAAGACATATTGAGTAACAATGCCGCGAAAAAGCCGGGAGGCTTTTTAAAGGTTCAGAAATGCTGCGCCGTAGCGGCCAGCGAAGGATTCCGGTATATTTGGATCGATACGTGCTGCATCGATAAGAATTCGAGCCAGGAGCTTTCGGAGGCCATCAATTCCATGTGGAAGTGGTATCAGCAATCGACGGTTTGCTATGCCTATCTGTCAGACGTGTCGGCGAAGGGAGATCCAACTCGACGCCTCTGGATCTATCCTCCAGTCCCGAGGAAGCATCCGGGAGCACCATCAAGATGGTTTTCCAGAGGCTGGACTCTCCAAGAACTGATCGCACCTCCGAGGGTAAGTATGCTGATAAGAGCACATTATTGTCTCGAATAATGAATCTAATCAGCCAAACAGGTGATTTTTTACGCAGAAAACTGGAAACTGATTGGCGATCGGATGTCTCTGAAAGAGGAGATAGTTGAGATCACAAATATCGAACCAGAAATCTTGGAAGGGAATATGATGTACCTCTCCTCTTTGAGTGTTGCCGAGCGCATGTCCTGGGCGTCGAAACGCGAGGTGACTCGTGAAGAGGATATTGCGTACTGTCTCCTGGGCCTCTTCGATGTCAACATGCCCTTGCTTTACGGTGAAGGAGGAGTCAAAGCCTTCATTCGTTTGCAAGAGATGATCATCGAGAACTCTCGGGATCTATCTGTTCTCGCTTGGACACCGGATTTATATGTCGGCCTAAATGAGTCGCTCGGGATTTTGGCTCATCATCCGCGGGACTTTCATGGCGGTGCTGCTATTGACTCGGCAGTGAGCAGTCTAGATGAACCTATCAGCAGTACTGGTATGGGTCTGAGAGTTCAACTTCCTCTTGTTCAATTACAGTCGGCGCTTCCAACCCTCCCCTTTCTGCTTTACGGTCGTGAGGAAGTGCCGATAGGAACGGGTCTCCTACCAGGAGAACTCGAGACACGGAGCGATTTCGAATTCTTCAATGCTAAAGATGCAGATAAAAGCCAATACCCCGATCATCTATATGCAGTATTGAACTGCCACAAACGATTCCACTTCTGCGGCCCCATCTGCATACCGGTTCACTACAACAGCAGCCATGGCTTCTGGCTTCGCCGAAATTCACCTCCGGTCATTCTGGACTTCACAAAGATAATGTTTCCGGCCGTGGACTACTCTGCATTCTATCTTTCAAAGGTCCCACCAGCTGATCGGCTGGACAATGGAGTCGTGACAATCTGGGTGAAAACGTCTTGGATGATAAGGTGGCAGACACGCTCACGTTCAGAAGTGCGTATCACCGTTCAGGGCCACCCGACCGAGTTCTGGAACAAGACCACTCAGGTACTCGAGCTGCCCAGAAAGGCGGGGCGAGTCATTCGGGGAACCTTTACCATCAGCTATGAGATATCTAACCAGAGTAAGGGGGACGAGGACTACGAATCAGACCCAATATTCAGAAGACCATCCGGATGGGCTTTTGATATTACCTTCGAAGCTTTAGAGGGTCCCAAACGCGCATCATCCGCACCCGAACTAGGTGGTGCAGCGGCTGATTATTTTCAGTCATTTGCGCAGCCGAGAAGATCAACGGATGAGGGCTGGAAACTTGCGATTAAACCTGTCGGCAAACCAGCCCTAGTTGATGGGCCGATTGATGAGTATGAGAGACTTGGAGGAGCCGTCGGACGGGATCCAAAAGTACAACTTCGCCAACCATGGGGTAATATCTCGGCGTCTATTCGGCCAGAGACGGTAATGGGAAAACTTGTTCATATTGTGGATATATCGCGCAACGATCTGGGGCTTGAAGCTATCTTATGGAATGGGTTCGTGAACTGGATCAATGATAGCTGAGTTGACATGCTCAGAACTGGAGTCCGGCAAACCTCGACTTGGAATCAGATTGCTCAGTAAGTCATTGTACAGTTTGTACGAACACGAGTCACGGCCATATACAGTCATAATCTTCTTGTGCGTAGTTTTTAATGTACCCAAATACTTGGCTTTCGCATTTCATCTCTCGGCCATCCATGGCCCAGTATTGTACAATGCATATCAACAGCACCATCCCAACTCCCGCCTTTTCCCATTCCAATGACCTGCCATTACTTGAAACGCCATCTTGTGTGTGCTTTCCGATTCCTGTAGATCATGCCGCATCCCTCATCGAAGCACATAATACCCACTCAAGATCTTCAACAACGAGACCCATATCACTTTCCAATCGAGCTTCCACCCCAGCTGCTCGGATTCAGCACACTCATCTTGTTACTGAACCAACTCCCACGACTGATTCCACTACTTCCAGTTCTACGTCCGCCAACACCGGGAACCCAACCGAACCATTTCGCTCCCCTGCCTCCACCGAGGCCAGTTGAGACGGAGCCTCCGCGCGAGCTGCCGCCGTCCATCTTGTTCCTGAATCGCAATTTGCCCTCGGCGATAGCGTGGACAAAGTTGATGACCAAGAACGCGGTACTGCCAACACTCCTAAACAGCGCGACAGCCGCGACAGACCACAGAAGAAGCTTGAGGTAAAAGTTGTTCGCAACATGCGTATTCGAGTACGTTTCCGACACCGACATGGCGAGAATGGCGTTTGCGACCATCCACACTATGACCATGTACGTGCGCACCGCGCGATAGTAGTCCTCCTGCATCTGCGACTCGCTGGGGCCGGCAGTCGGCACATCGATGCGATCACGCAAATTGCGCAGCGCCTCGTCATAGCCAGAATCAATGTCGAGCTGCTCGCTCGGCATTTCCAGCTCCACGACTCCGCCTTTGCCAGTCGCTTTGCCCAAGTCGGTCCTGAGTACGTTATCGCCTTTCGTGCCCCAGCTGACGTCGTGCGCATTGCAGAACGCGTACACCTGCAGGGTGCAGATGTAGCTAGGAAGCAGTGCGAAATATTGGGCCGAGCTGGTGAACATGTGCCACGGGTCCAGGTACAGGAAGCTCATGAGGAAGTAAAGACCAACTGTGCTGCACGTGCTCACGATGAGATTAGTGAAGACGTTGTTGCCGATTTTCAACTGTGCTTTCGGATCCTCGAGCTGTTTGGCAACAATATAGATCGACGAGAAGACAGTGTAGGCCATAATGATACCGTAGAGGACCATAGATGTGAGGAACATTTTCTTCGCGCCTTGAGGTCGATTACCCATCGAGAGAATGAACTGCGTGCAAATGATGAGGACACAGGCATAGCGGAGGATGATGAAAAAGATATTCCCGAGGCCATGGCCGAAAGGATCCAGTTTCGGGTCTGCGAGGGACCCAGCGATAAAGTAGAAGGTCAGGTAAAAGTTTGCCAGAGAGAAGTATGTGAACAGCAAGCTCACGAATTGGTAGACGAATTCGATGTGAAGCAAGATCTTGCGCCAGAGGGTGTGATCTGTCGTCCAGATCTGGCGGAAATGGAGTAGTGAGTACACAGCTGCGAAGAAAGCTCCATTTAGCCAACGTCGCCGCTGGGAAATGAATTCTGGCACAGCGTCTACAAAAAATGTTAGTGCTAATTGATACACAAAAGTGAATAGCTCCTTGGCTCTTACCTGGTACATCAGTCTCGCCTGTCGCAGCCTTGACATACTTCAACACCCATCTCTCGCTCCTCTTCGCCACGAGCTCCCAGCACAAAATTCTGTCCTCTGCCAAATACATATTGGCAGTGAACACGTCGGCGTCTTGGCCATGCAATGTTTCGCCCTTGAAATACTGGCTCAAGGGTCCATGGCCGGTATGATCATTTTGAAGGGCATGATATCTGTATGCAGATAATGCACCTGGAAGCACAGTAATATATCCAAACACAGATTCCAATGGCTTGTCGAGGATATTGGACATCTTGTACTCGAAGTTCTGACTCGCGACAAGCGGATTTAGCAGGCCCAGGAAGCCTTTGCCTTTACCTGCTTTGATTTCGCCAGCTGCACCTGCGACGTTGGAATCCGTATCGAATGCTTTCCAGAGATGATACAGAGATGTGTTGCCAGGCTTTGTGCCCACATCAAGCAGAATGCAGACATTAGGGTTCAAAGCGCGGCCAAAGGCATTGAAAAACCAGCGATGAGAGTTGAGTTTCTTCTGATTCTGCTCCTTGAGGCAGAAAATAACTTGGCAGGGTACGATGCCCTTCTCTGCGCCTTTGAATTTGAGGTCCGAGTCCAGAGAAACTTGAGTGGTGTATTCGTAGACGTGTGCATGGACTTCGTTGTTGTTGACCATATTCTTCGCAATGCCATCCTGATACACACCTAGCGCTGCTAATGCATCCAGAGTCCGCGGGTGGACTTTCGAGCGACCGTCAGAGATGATACAGACGACTATCTTCTGCCAGCCATCCTTTCCCCACGTACGCGATTTCGTTCGTGAACAGAAATGCATGATGTTACGCATAACGCCATGCATGGTCCGAGCAAAGCCGATCTCATCTTCGTTGTACATCGTGATGCAGATGAATAGCTCCGTCTCCCGCTCCGTGGCGCCAAGGTTCTGGCGTAGTTTGTATCCACGCTCAACGAAGTCATCTGGGTCGCATGTCACGGCAGTATAGCGCATATGGGTAAATTCGATCGAGTCGCGGCGTGGTAGGAAGGAGAGCAATGTCGTTGGGATTTTGCATTCCAAGATAAGTTCGCCATTGGTCAGTCGCACTTCTCTCTTCACCATTTGTGCTTTGCGAGCACCACGTCGCTCTTGCTTGCCAGTTGGCGCCGGGCCCAAATGTTCCACTTTTTCGTCGTAATCCTCAGTGAACGTATCGTCGCTCATGTATGACTCACGATTGTGGAGCCCTGGCCGACTCTCCTCAGACCCTACTCCAAAGACATCATCATCATCATCATCACCTTCATGCTCATTGATGGGGATGCTCGATAAATCGCCCGTTTCCTGCTGCGAATCTCGTGATACCGGCCGCCCTCCAGCGAAGAGCGGCGCAGGTGGCAGCGGTCGTTTCGGGCTTCGACTGTACTGCGAGGACGGTGTACCTGGTCGAGGACTACCATTTATGTCTGCCGGCTCATATGATACGGTGGATGCGGGCGGTCTTGACCAGTCTGTTGACACTCGAGAAGGAGTCCAAGGTCGACTTGGAGAGCCGCGAGATGGACTGTTGTATGACATATATGATGGCGCATCTGGAGGAGGGATACTCGGAGCTTCCTCGACGACGGATGGGGCGCGATTGAGCGGGAGCGAGGTTGTGGAGGAATGATAGGATCTGAAGCTAGGGGAATTTCTGTTTATGTTGTCTCGTAAGTGGGTGTACGCAGGGGATGGAGACAAAGGTCGTTGAGGAGCTGAAGAAACACTCTTCCGAGAAATATTATGAAATCTTGTCTTTTTGGGCATGGACTTCTTTGGCGGATGACTGGGGTTGTTTGAGAGAAATGCTGTCGCCTCATCGAGCAAATCGCCAATTGCATCTGCTGTGTCTCGGTGCGTGCCCGTCGGACGTTGACCAATGAAGCCTGTTGCCCAATTGTTGACGCCCGAGCGACGTCGAGTGGAATGCGATCTTGAAGACCCTGAAGAGCTATGTGCCTCAATAGAAGAACTTGGTGTTACTAACGGTCTATATCCACCCTCGTCGACTGATGTCAACAAGCGCATGGTAGCCCCATTGTGAGGCATGCTTGTAGGCGTCGACTCATCTTCCGAGCCCGCAGAGTATGCTGGAGGACCAGAATAATTCGGCGGGCCTCGAAAGGGACTTCCTGATCGACTCATGGACTCGCGTATTTCTCGACGGAATGGTATGAGGAATGCGGGGGGGTGGGTGAAGAGGAATCGAGATGCGTTAGTCGCTGCACATGCTAGTATTCGAGCAGAAACGATGGTGAGGTAATGAAAGATCGTAGTGCGGTTGATAGAGGGGTCTAGAGAGAGTTTTTGCGTGAATTGATGTCAAGACGGTCTTTTGCGTGAGACCGTTTACTTGACCTTGATGCGGACCATGACGGGAAGTTTGCCAAGAAGCGTTGCGATGGGCAACCGGAACAAGCTTCCCTCTCCGCCCCGCTCCCGATACTAAATAAAGAGTCTCATCGATTGGAAGACGAAAAGAAGAGACGCAAACTCTCGGAAACCTCTTGCATGAATTGCGCTTGAATCGTTCGATGAAGAAGACGGGAAAAAAATTCAAGAACTCTTTGGAGGTTACCTTCCGAGAATGCAACCGTGTGTCCAACTGATCCACCTACCGGCAAGTTCTAAGCCTGCCATACTTGTAGGCAGTCCTTTCTCTCGAGGTACATTCAAATGCGTCCAGAAATAATTGGTTTCAACGGTGATTATGATGGATGAGCTCTGATGAGTGGATGTGCAAAAGGGATGGGCGAAATGTAGAGCTTGGTGGGGCTGCACATGGCATTCAATAGCGGCACGCTAAGATTGATTACATAAATAACGCCTCCACCCAAATCTGGCCTCAACTTTGTTCCGCTCATCGCCCGAGTCGATCGATATCTATCTACTCCCTACCATCAATCTCATCCCCGCGCAGTGGTTGACTCTCTCGCGACTTGCCTCTAGCAGTCATGGCACTTGCTACGAAAAACCAGTCGCAGAGCATCTTCGCGAAGCTCAAGACCAAGCCCGCCAACAAAGTACGCGCCCCACACCGCACTCTCCCCTGACTTCCTGAGCTGATGTGTGCCAGATATGCTTCGACTGCGGTACTAAGAATCCAACATGGACCTCAGTGCCATTCGGTATATACCTTTGCCTCGATTGCTCGGCGAACCACCGTAACCTGGGAGTGCACATATCCTTTGTGCGCTCCACCAACCTCGATAGTACGCGAATTTCTCGGCAAGGATTTTGAGATACATTTGCTGACAAGACAATCGCAGCGTGGCAATGGGACCAACTGAGGGTCATGAAAGTTGGCGGCAATGAGTCTGCGACAAAATTCTTCCAAAGGAACGGCGGTTCCGCTGCGCTCGCGTCGAAAGACCCGAAGACGAAGTATACTTCAAACGCCGCGACAAAATATAAGGAGGAGTTATCTCGAAGAGCTGCTGCAGATGCTAGGCAGTACCCCGAAGAAGTTGTTATCACAGATATTCCAGAGTCGGCAGTGGACTCGTCAGGTGGCACGAACACTCCTGCAGCGGAAGGCGAAGACGACTTCTTCTCGTCTTGGGACAAGCCTACCATCAAGCGCCCTTCCAACCCGCCTTCACGTACCGGCACACCATCTCAGGCTTCTCGAACAGGCTCACCCTTCCTCAAGCCAGGCGAACAGAACGGCAACGGAATCAACAGACCAAAATCGCCCCTTGCTTCATCCGAGACCGCCACCCCGCCCACTGCGACACGCACAACCTCCTCCTCTGCCATCCGAAAGACCGCTGCCGCTGCCGGTGGTGCGAAGAAACCAAACATCCTCGGCGCGAAGAAGAAGGGTCTTGGTGCAAAGAAAGTGGATGCTTCCGCTCTCGACTTCGACGAAGCCGAGAAGAAGGCCAAAGAAGAGGCTGAGCGCATCGAAAAGTTAGGCTACAATCCCGATGAAGAAGCCGCCGAAGCAAACTCAGCGGCAACGCCGTCTACCACCGAAAGCAAGATTTTCTCCCCAACACCAGTGTCTCCACGCGCCTCAGTGTCGGCTCAGAAAGGCCGCGAAAGGAGTAACTCAGAGATGGAGCGCTTGGGCATGGGTGTAGCGCGCCTTGGATTTGGACAGGTGGGAGGAGCCAAGCCTGCGCAGAAGCCTGCCGCTAAAGCAATGGGCTTTGGTTCTACAACCCGCTCGCCACCAGTCGAGGATGACTCGGAACGCTTTGCGCGTCAAAAGTTCGGCATGCAGAAAGGCATCTCGTCTGATGAGTTCTTCGGACGCGGCAACTTTGACTCCAATGCTCAGTCTGAGGCGAAGACGCGTCTGCAAGGCTTCGAAGGGGCAACCAGCATTTCATCGAATGCTTACTTTGGACGGCCTGAGGATGATGTTCCGGAAGGAGACCTTGGTGACTTGGAGGGAGCTGCGCGCGATTTCGTAAGGCGGTTCGGGCTGACCGCTGGGGATGACTTGGAGAACATCATGGGCTTGGTTGGTGAAGGAGGGCGGAAGCTGCAGGGTGCGATTAGAAGCTATCTGAACAGCTGAAGTGGTCTTGCACGTTCGTGGGTAGTAATGAACACTTCTGTATGAAGCAGGTATGGCATGAAATAACGGAGACAAGTCTTTAATGCTCACAAGGGTCTCTAGCTTTTCCTCCGTCTGCGCTTTGAGGATATAGAGATGAATGACCTGATGATGATAACCAGACTAGTTGGCGCTCGCAGGGGTGGATTAACAATTATCAAGAGCGCAAATTATGGGCCTCTCCCAGTTTCTTTGAATTTTTTAATTTTTCGCGTAGCTGTCATTGTAAGGCGTTGATGGCGAAAAGGCTAAATCTTAGAGGAGAGAAATGCAGAACTCAATTGACAGCGCGGCCAGCCAAGAACATTTGTCCCTGCTCGGCCAGCTCCCAAAATTGAGGAAAAGGGTAATAAACTTAACGGCAATCTCAAATACTCTCAATTCCAGTAGCTGGCTCTTGTGGGCTATGAGATGCTCATCGTTTGACAGATGCACTAGCCCCTTTACCTCTTCTTATACAGCTCGCACGACATGTAAGAGGGAAACTATTGGAGCAGCCTCATCTCCTTCGATTGAAGGTGCACGATGTATAGAGGCACAGTGTCATTGAAACGGCTAAGTCGAAGACGTTGTCTCGACGGGGTGTGGAGGTTGCATTCGACGGCGAGCAGAGTCCGTTTTCAGAGCTCACACGGAGTTGCAAACTAGCGGACATTTACGTTTTACCCTTTCTCCACCAAGCCGGCACTGAACTCGTAGATTCATTGAGCTATTCTGATTATTTTCATCAACAGCGCAGTCATTATCTCTGAAATTTCATTAATATCGTTAGGCACTCCTTTCACCGAGCTAGCCACCATATACTTTACATTTTTCACATTCTTCTAGTGTCTTTAGAACTTGAGCTTCAAAGTCCATATGCCCTCTCATACCAATATCGTCAAACAACCTCCTTGCTACCCGGCAGCTCCTCGAACTTCTTCCTCGCCGGGTACTGCACACCGCCCTCCCACTCCTGCCTTCTGCTGCAGAACATCTCGAACTCCGGCTTCGGGATCTGCTTAAAAAGACCAAGATGCACGTCCACGTCGTCAGGGCTCCTCGGCGTGAGTTTCAGAATGGGGCTGCCGCAGCGGCCACAGAACTTGCGCTGTATAGTGTTGCCGGAGAGCGTCGCACTGTCTTCATAAGTCGTCAGATGCTCGGCTCCTTCGATGGTCACGAGGCTAGAAGATATCTTGAGGATGGATGCGGCGACTGTTCACCGAAGATGGTCAGTAGACTGGTGTGTGGATGTATGGGTAGCGATCGGTGTGAACGTACTGCATCCTCCCCAAGCGCGGCAGTTTCGACAGTGACAGATATGTCCTCGCTGTGCATCTGACTCAAGGAGATTAGAGTCGTTAATGGTGATGGTGATTGCACCACAAAGACATGTGCCTGAGAGAGACATTGATAGAGATGAAGAGTGCGAAGAAGGAAGATTCGTGAAATATGTGCTACACAAGAATAAAGTTCAGCGGCTAAATGAATATAGAAGAAATTCGAGTAAGCAGGATCTCAGACGTCAACCCATTATATAGATTGAGGCCAGTTAAACGATGGTCTTCCCACCATTCCGTCACCGTACGGCATTCAGTCGCGGAAGAGCCCTTCCTCGTACAAGTCTCGAATGTGGAGCTATGTGCTTCCATGATGCTATGCCGCGGTTCTGAGGACAGTAAACTGACTCAGCACTGTACAGTTCATGTTGTTCAAGACTTGAAAACTTAGGTCAAAGTACGCACAATAATGTGGTCTCAAGGTTCGGGAAACAGATAAGCTTTTCCCGCCTTCGCATATAACTCTGACTTCACGGACATTTTCCGCACTTCACGTTCACCTCCACCAAGCACCCGAATCTTTCGATGATGAATAACGGAATACCCAGTAGAGTCCGATGACAAGCGCGAAGCAAGACCGATGGAAGACAAGACTTGACGCAGGTGTATACCGGTGCATTCGGTTCGAACGGCGTGGGATGAAGTGGTGCGCTGAAAAGTCGCGGAATCCTTCTCATCCAGAAATAGATGTTGATAGTTTGACGTCAGTCAAAGGGCGTATATCTAGATTTGTAGACATGAAGGTGAGTTAAGGCTAGAAAGAAGGTATATATCTAACTTGAATTTGTTCCAAGTCGAAGATTTCTTCATTCATCAGACTCACTTTTACTTTTACATCTCAACATTGTCTCGCATCTCCTGAATATACCAAGATTCAAAAAGAACATGTCAACAACTCCAAAAGCAGCAATTTTGCGGCCCCTTGTGGATCTCACCAATGGCGCAGACCCCTCTCCTTTCCAAGTCGCCAACGAAGTCTACGCCAAGGGTCTCCAATATGAGAAGCCGCCCCTCCCATACAACACCACCGAGTGGGAGACTCAGGCACACAAAGTGCTCTCCGCCAACTCATGGGGCTACGTAAGCGGCAACGCAGGCCTCGGCGAAACCGACAGCAACAACCGCGCGGCCTTCCGTAAGTGGGCGTTCATCCCGCGCCGCCTGACGAACCAGCAGCAGTTCCCGGACCTGAGCGTCGAGTTGTTCGGGAAGAAGTATCCGTATCCGATTGCTGTTGCGCCGGTCGGCGTGCAGAGGATATTCAATCCGGATGGAGAGATGCTCACTGCCGCGGCGGCGGAGAAGGAGCGCGTGCCGTACATTATGAGCAGTGCGTCGGCAACGTCGATTGAGGATGTGGCAACAGCCAATGGGGGTGGGCAAAGGTGGTTCCAGCTCTATTGGTCTGGCAATCAACACGACGACGTCACGGCCTCGATACTCTCGCGCGCGCAGAAGAGCGGCTACGACGTCCTTATGGTTACCGTAGACACATTCGTCGTGAGCTGGAGGCCTAAAGATATGGACAATGGCTACTCACCGTTCCTGCGTCCGGATCACGTTGGCGTCGAGATCGGCCTCACCGATCCCGTGTATCGTCAGCAGTTTAAAGAGAAGACAGGCAAGGAGGTTGAGGAAGACCTCGCTTCTGCAGCAATAAATTACGCGAAAATCTTCATCCCGGGATACCCGCATAGCTGGGAGGATCTGAAATTCCTCCGTGAACACTGGAACGGTCCGATCGTCATCAAAGGAATCCAGAGTGTCGACGATGCCCAGAAATGCGTTGAGGCAGGTATGGACGGCATTGTCGTGTCCAACCATAGCGGTAGACAGGTCGACGGCGGAGTCGGCTCACTAGACGTGCTTCCTGAGATTGTAGACGCCGTTGGTGATAAACTAGAGATCATCTTCGATAGTGGAGTTCGATGTGGAGCAGATATAGCGAAGGCTTTGGCACTGGGCGCAAAAATGGTGTTGATTGGACGCCCATGGGTGTACGGACTCGCTTTGGCAGGTGAGCAGGGCGTGAGACATGTTCTCAGGAGTTTATTAGGGGAATTGGATCTTACGTTGCATTTGACGGGTGTCTCTGGAGTGCAGCAAAGTCAATTGAACAGGAGCTGGTTGAGGAAGACTGCCTGAATTGAAACTTTTCTATTGTTTTATAATAAACTCCGTAGAAGAAGTAAAAGGTAGAAATGAGTAAAGTATTTAAATAATACGAACGTCTCTAGTGGTGATTCTATCCCAATCAAGCGATTCATCATAAGTGCCAATCCCAACTCGTTGGAAGTTATTGCGATCAACTTCCTTGAGCAAAAGACCCTCTATTCTTTCGCTCTGTGCCCCAGAGAACAAGGGCAGCCAATAAAAATCTTGCGCGTTCGTCCACTCCATGCGCTCCTCCCAGGGAAAGTCTTCCCATACATCTGGTGCGATGGAACCAGGCGTCTCTGCTAGAGTCTTGTCTTGAACGAATATTGATGTACCGGGAATTCCTTGCTCCGGACAGATAGTGAACTCCAAAGCTCTTTCTCTCGTATGACGCTCTTTAATAACAGCTGTGGGACGTATCGACACCGAAACCAGTGCACCTCGCAGAATGATATAACCGTCAACTACTTCTCCATACGGATCGACGCCCTTCGGCTGACACATTCCACTGATGTAAGAAGCGTAATACTTGATGTGATTAGTATTGACTGTAGAAGTTCTCTCGAGATTCGTAAAGCCGAGATACTGGACGGGTCCTGTAATAGAGGCCCAGGAGAACGACGGCGCGTTATATCCTGGAGCTCGCGAAGTCTTGCCCGAGTGATTGCGGAACCAGCCAAGCTCATATATCAGATGATCGGACCATAAACCCGCCAAATATCCCTTTCTACCGCGTTTTGAAGCCCACATTGACGCAAGACCAGATAAGGCGGGCAGCCTGTCAGACTCCTTAGTAAGGTGAGTTCTTGTATAACGCATTACAAACTGGGTCCATTGCTCTAAATCCCAGAAGCCCCTTTTCACTGGCTCCCAAGAAAAGAAGCGATTCCGAAACATGTCGCATTGGCATTTGAAGTCTTCCTGACACTCCCATACCATTTCATCCTTAGCATAGTGCAGGACTCTAGTTGACAGCAGTCGCTCTTGTAAACACCATCCTCTTAAAAGAGTATGGTATTTGTCTTTGATGATAGGGTTGTAGCTCTCCGTCAGGGTCGTCGTCCATATAGAGTGTTCAATAGACAGCGTCACATGGATGCCAGGATATGGTGATATGGAACCGCATCTTTCGTAGAAGAGGCCATCCGTCCCACTTGCACCAGACGTAGCACATATTGTGAGATATGCATTCTGGTAAATACGCCCCATTTGTGCAGCCTGCTCCTCCCAATCGCGTTTGTCATCTTGAACAATGCATAGAGCATCTATCCAGATATATCGAATGCCTAGCTTTTGAGTGGCAAGGATTGCGTCTTTGAAAGTTTGGCTCAGCAGATTCCATGGGATATTGCGCATCATTTTGTGCATGTTGCTCGATAAAGTCTTTAGCGGAGGTTGATGCTTTGACGGGTCTCCCCAGCAGTGGCTTAGAGCAATGTAATAGCGTTCGTCAAGTTGACTCGTACAGAGATTGATCGAGGTATTTCCGGGAGTTTCGCCGACGTTAATAACGCGTTTAGGCAGCGAGCATTTAGCAATCATACATCGCGGATGCAATCTGGTACAATCATCGATCCATCCACGCACCTCTTCGAATGCTTCGGGGGAATCAAGATTCTTCATAACAGTACCAGCATGGCCAATTTGGGGCCAGCTATCTTGATCATGTTCTATGGTCTGTCAGATGAGCGTAACAATCCGTATGGTTGCAAAAAGCATAGACCGAGACCTACCTTTGTCCTTGTATATATTGAGTCCACCGATCCTCAGAGCTGGAAAGGACGAAGTTTGGAGTAAAACAACACCAAAAACTTTCGTTTTGTTGGGCCAGTACCACTCGAGTTTAACATCGGCCTCGGGACACGAGAAATGAGTTTGGACAAAATATCGAGCACTATCGGCAAGGATGCCACATCCCGAACAGCCTTGCTGCTGACTAGCGGTTAAAGCTGGTATCGTGGCATGAAAATCCCGATACTTGTCGTCGACCAGGGGATCAAACTGGAGAAAGGCACAGAGCTTGCAACGTGCTTCCGCTGCCATCTTCGGAAAGAGTGTCGCATAGGGTCATAAGAAAGAAGTGTCTGAAACCCCTGCGAACCTTTCTGAGTTTCTCCAAGGCAAAGTCACCTCGGAGATCAAAGTTCGACAGGCATCCAGCCAGAATTACAGCTTGGTGGCGTCTGAATGCATGTGCTATGACGGCGGCAATTTTCTGAGAATGCTCGGCGCAACTTCGGTTTATCATACAGTAGGGTATGTTGATGAATTATTTGATTAATGTACACATGTACGACATGAAAGGAGCATGTCTTTCTTTCTTCAGCCTGAATTATAAGCGGCAAGATCCCCAAACGCCTGATTGTCTCGAGGACTCCGCTGATCCCCATTAAAAGGAATGGCTCCAAACGCTATGCAACAAGTCAAAATGTCGATCGCCAGACTCGACGGAACTCTACAGTGCCGCGACGGCCAAAGCGCCCAAACCAGCCAAGACTCCCATGACTGGTGCACCTGTCGCAATGGCGGCACCGCCAGTAGACGAAGTGCTGGCAGCGTTGGCAGCGCTCGAGGCAGCGCTTGAGGCAGCGCTCGAGGCCGAAGAAGCGGCAGAGCCCGCGGCACTGGTTGCGCTGGACGCCAGAGAACCCACGTCACTCGTGACGCTCCCGGCTCCGGAAGTGACAGTCGAGAAAACACCGCCGCCCACTGAGCTGACCTCCGTGAAGACGCTTCCGCCCTTGGATGTGACGATCGTAGCAAAGCTCTTGCCGTCGGAGACAACATCGCTGGTGATGGTGCTGAGTACTCCTCCAGCTCCTGAAGTAACCACAGTGGCGATTGACTCTGCGCCAGAGGTTACTGTGGAAATGGCGCCGCCAACAGCAGACGTGACATCGGTGGCAACCGACGCTGCGCCAGATGTTGCGGTTGAAATGGCACCGCCAACAGCAGATGTGACATCGGTGGCGACCGACTCTGCGCCAGAGGTTGCGGTTGAAATGGCACCGCCAATGGCCGATGTGGCGTCGCCAACTCCGGAAGTGACATCGTTCACGATAGAGCTGAGGTCCTGCGCGGAGACTGCGGCGACGAGGATGGGAAGGATGAATTGGTAACGCATTTTGGTGAGTTGATCAAAGGATTTTTCGCAGTTTAAACGAAAGTCGATGGCGTATTAATGACTCGGTTGTATGCGATGAAAAGGGGCGATGAGCTGTAACCCGGATTTGAGGGCTGAATTCGAGCGATGGGAAGATGAGAGTAGTAAAGAACTTTGACAGAGGAGACGATAAACGACAAGTATATAGTACAAATGCGCAGCGACGTGCATGCTTTAAAGGGAAGAGATTGAAGTACGCGTACCTTGGCCACTCGCAATCTGTGGCACAAGCCTCCGTCCGCGCCATCCCGCAAAGGTGGACGTGCGTGCGCACAGCCCTCAGCCACGAGGGTGGGTCTATGTGTCTCCTGAGAGGCTGAGGCCGCGTGTGCGCGATTCATACCGCGAAAGTACTAGTTGGAGGCAAAGTGATCTCAAGACCGTCATAGTCTTGTGGCGCGGCGTTCCACGAGCTCGAGAGTCTCTTCTTCGCAGTTTTTATGCGTGATTCGGCTACGATAGCCGGAAGCTGGAGCAGCGGCTCGGGATTAAGAGTTACTAATTTTATTAACCTTGTAGCTGGAGAGAATGCCGCAGATCATTACTCCTACAGCCGGCTCCTCAATTTTTGAAACTGCGCCTGGACATGGGAATTACTAGCAGTCCTCTATGTGACGACATAGCCCGCCGTTCCAAGGCACCTTACAACATCTCCCATCACATTCGCACGTTTGCATCCTTCATGTTCCCAGTAGTGCTTTTAAATGGTATCCCTGCACCACGAAGCGACCTCCATGCTAAGAAAAGTCTAGAATACTTCAATTCAACACGGAGGAGCGTAGAGGCGCTAGAGCAATGGTACTGAGGCAGTCTCACAGATGGTGCGCGGATGTCTGTGATAGCAAACCAATCGACGAGGTAAAAATATGATATTCCGATTCGTTCTCAAATGTTGGTGTTAAGACGAGCTCAAGCTGGTCTAGAATGGTATATATGACTTTTGCAAACCAACCTTCGGGTTTTAGATTTGCCCCGGAATGTCCTTCCAACCGAGCGCCAATGAATGAGTAGTTATAAGAACGCCCCGAAGCCATTATGGGAAATATCACGATGACGGTCCCGCTTCTCCCTGCGCTTGCGATGCTGGTGCAGACGAAGGCTCTGCATCTTGAGCCACGGTCCTGTTGAATGCTTCGATCGAGTCTACCGAGACTTTGACAGCTCCTGCTTGAACAAGCTATAGAGTAAAGATTAGCTTATGATCTTGAAAGCAATCAATAGAGAAGAAACTTACAGCCCTCTGCAAATCATCAATCAGATCATCGACATCTTCAATCCCCACGCACAACCGGATAATGTCTTCGGGCAACTCCCTCTCCGCCCTTGTCTTCGCATCGATGCTCGCATGACTCATGCGGCACGGCATGCTAATGAGGCTGTTCACGCATCCAAACGACACACTGATACCCCACAATCGCGCGCTTTCGACAATTCGCTCCGATAACGCAGTATCCCCAGTCTCGAAGCTCAGTACAGCTCCTGCACCACGCGCCTGGCTCCAATGAAGATCGTATTGTGGATGTGAGCGGAGTCCTGGGTACCGCACTTTGAAGCCGAGGGATTCCAGAAATTCGGCGATGCGCTGCGCATTCGCCTGCTGCTTCTCCATGCGCACTCCTAGAGTCTTGATGCCCCGGAGCAGCAGCCATGAGTCGAATGGCGAGAGACCACAACCCGATGCGTTGATTGTGAAGAATAGTTTGTCGCCCAGGGCTGGGTCGTTGACTGCGAGCACTCCGGCCATCAGGTCGTGGTGGCCCGAGAGGTATTTTGTGCCGCTCTCGTAGACGATGTCGGCGCCGAGGTCGAGAGGGTTTTGTAGGAGGGGGGAGAGCATGGTGTTGTCTACTGCGACAACGGCCCCCGGGTTTGCGGCGTGTGTATGAGTGGCGATGGCCTGAAGATCGACAATTTTGATGAGCGGGTTTGTGGGAGTCTCCAGCAGTACCATCGCCGTCTTGCTGTTTAACACCTTCGTCACGTTCTCTGCCTTTGTAGTATCTACGTGGTGCACGACAATGCCGCCATGTGTAGAAAGGTATTTGAGGAGACGGTTTGTGCCACCGTACAGGTCGTCGCCAGTAATGACTTCATCGCCTGGCCGGAGGATGCGCGTGATTACGTCGAGTGCACCCATGCCGGACGACACAACCAGTGCTCGTCGAGCAGACATGATTTTTGCGAGATGGCGTTCGAGGTGGGTGCGTGTGGGATTTCCGGAACGTGTGTAGTCATACTCGCCTTGACCAGACGCACTCGTCTTGAAGGTTGCAGACTAGAGAAGCGCAGTCAGCCTTGAATTCACCTTTCAACATCATCCGAAGGCACGACTGACCTGGTATATTGGCACGCTACTCGCATTGTACTGGTCGTTGCTCTCCGTATAGACCAGTTCGGTGGCCAAAGCGTACCTCCGGCCATTGTGAGGACTGGAGGTGGCGGGCGAGGGAGGAAGGTCATGGCCATCTATATCGAGGTTTTGGAAGGCCTTCCCCATCCCGCTGACCTTCTTGTTGAAAGACATTATGGTCGGATGTGGGAGAGAGGGAGTCCTGTGAGTGCTGACTCCTCAGTTGAAGCACAATCGAAGAACTAGCGATGGTGCGGGACGCAAGGTTGGAAAGGCTAAAGAGGTTGCTGTTAGGAAGAAGATTCGATCAGTGTGCGAAGGCGGTCAATATTAATAGAGAGCTGAGGTGTGGTGTTCTGTTCTGCAGGTACGGGTTCATGACTGGGATTTCGTCTCTTTGCTGGCTCCGATGGCGGGGAGAGGCCGACGATTGCGCCATTCGCTATCCTTGCTCACAGTCTCACTTCGGCACTTCCACACTGGACATCGACATACAAAAAGTTGAGCCCGACGAACACAAACGACGTTTACTCTTCAATAAAAGCGAGAGCATCTCCGAAGGCCCCATTTAATATGCTTTGGGTGTTGTTTGTTAAGAATGCACAGCTTTGATGCACATATGCTACATTAGCTGAAGGCTGAAGATGATATGCGCATGTCTAGACTTAATCCTCAGTTTCATACTCGTTCCTTATATATTATTTTTCCTAATTTTTTTCTGCTGTGATCATTAATTCGCTAACTCCCAAGGCTGTTGAGGAGTTTGCATAGAATGGAATTCAAAAGCCAAAGACCTCTCTCAAAAAGCCGCAAAGAAACATCGTGCCTCATGCCTTCAGTGCAAGAACGTCTTCAATACCAACCACATCCACGAATCGTGGCAAGACCTTCTGAAGCAAGAAATCGTTGATCTCCGGCTCATCGTCCATCACACCTTCCTTTGGAATGATAACATGAAAGTCCAAGTCAGCAGCCAGTCTCGCTCCACCCAAGATCGAGCCGATAGTAGTCAGTCCGACGAGTACCACATGCTTCACGTCCCGTGCCCTGAGGTAGGCCAACAGATCGCTTGAGCTGAGGCTTCCCGGCTGAATCTTTGGAAGAATGATCTCGTCCTTATGGCCCCAGCCTTCTGGAGGAACGAGCTCAGCGGGGACAGCGTAGTTTGGCTTGTTAGGATCCGTCTTTGAGGCGTCAGAGAAGAACCCTTTCTTTTCGAGTTCCACCGCCCAGGATGCGAGCTTGTTGTATGGAGAGATGAATGCGTTTTGGTTGATGCCGAATGGAAGGACGTGATGGATGATCAGAGGTGCGTTTTGATACATGTTCTTTGCTGATGGCTCCGTGGGATTGTTTCGACATTCTGAAGAGGCATTGCGGAAAAACGCCAGGAGCCCTTTGATCTGTTCGAGGTAGGCCTTTTGCACTTCGGGAGAGAAGCGTGCTATAATTTGCGATTGTACGTCGGAGATAAGGAGGGCAGTGCGCGAGAGGTCGACGGGGACATAGAATGACGAAGAACCGGAAGAGGATGCTTGTGGAACCATATTTACGTGCTTGTATAACTCTCGAGAACCAATGGATATTTATATGTTGGGGAGAGATTTTATAGAGACAAGTCATGTTGACAAAGCCAGGGGTGACTGCGTTTAACCTTCAGTTGTGTTCGAATTGACTGATGAATCATACGTCTGATATCCAGGAAATTCTCATGTACTTATACCTTCTTTAGCATTTCCATTGACGACATCTGAGGTTGATGTCGACGATTATTGAGACAGCTGCAAAGTTCACGATACAACTACATGTAGGCACTAAAGACGATCGGCGTTAACACGACTGGCTGATTTAAGAGCATACTTCGAGGTTACGATGAAGAACCGAAAGGATAGTACTACGGTCGGTCCTTACACATCCTGACACATTGTTTACTGGAGAAAACAGATCGGACTTCGACGATGTCTTGTTTCAATTGAAGTTTGAACTGACGTGTTCGTGGTGAGTAAGCCAACATCGTACGCAAACGGTCTAGCGCAAGCCACAGCAGCGCGGTCTCTCTCTAAACGCCGACGAGTCACACACATAAAATGGGTATACACATTGCAGTCATTAACGGGTTCAAATCGCCTAAACACCTAAAGACTCCTTTCTCCGCGGTCGAATATGTCCCTGAAAGCCATTTGGAACGCGGACATGACCGAACGCCATCAATCTGTTCTCCAAGCAGAATCGTAGACATTGCCACGCGGCCCAGGCCAACCGTTTACCGGCCTGCTTGGCCTTGGGAAGAAAATGAAGATGTAAAGGAAGAACAAGACGATGCATGTGGCGAATACCGCCCTAGCGAAGTTCTCCATATGCGACCCGCTCCCGCTCTGCCGTCGATAGCTATTCGGCATTGTGCCGTAGTCGCGATGCAGCCCGGAGACGGGGTAGCCTGGCGGATATGGGTACTGTACGTTCAGTCAACTTCGTCGATGCCAGAGACAGATGACCTTACATTCGGATCATGATGATGATGGTGGTGGTGATGATGGTGATTATCTTGATCATGGTGCCCATGATTCTCGTGGTCGTGGCCATGATGGCTGTGGTCTTGATGTCCATGATCGAAGTGGCTGTAGCTGTGGCTGTAGTCGAACGCGCCGTAGGAGTCGGAGTGCGAAGACGTAGACACGTCTGCAGCAGCCGTATGGCCTCCACCGTGATCTGTTGCCATTTTGGACCGAGAGAAGTATGTACAAAGCTCTTTTACTTTATTAAAATCATCCTTATAGACTCAAAGTTAGATCTGGTTGCTTTTTGAAGAAGCAGACGTCGGCGACGCCCGACATGGCGCGGGTCATCCTTTGGAATCCTGCTTTGCTGCACGACGGAGTACGGAATACGATACGGAGTACTGCGCCTCGATCACAGCGCTCCGATTTGCCAGTTTCATGCAACTGTGAAACATTCTGTTAATGGTATGGCCACGCGAGCAGCACTGGGAATTTCTCTCAATTTTGGTTTTCTTGGTTCTGTTGTTCAACTTGCAGCGATTGAATTAAGTCTGTGACCATTTTTCGGCTTTTACAATGCGTTTACGATATTTTATTGTGACGATAAATGAACATGCCGCGCTGAGAGCTCTTGATTGCTAACGTTGATCTTCCGCAACCCTCTCAGTGTAGCCAGAAGTCCTGACAAAGAGTTGTGTCACTTTCTCTCACTCGCAGCCAAGTGCTCTTAATCTCGCCTCGAAACACATCTTCTCGCAAACGGAACGCCACATTTTTTCGAGCCGTGCTGGATCTATCTAAGCTCTCCGCAGTGCCATCATGTCAGGGGTTATTGATGCTTGAGGTATCCATTTTCGACATCGGAGTGGTAGTCCGGGTTCCTCCCAGAACGAGGTTCACAGAGGACCGCCGGGACCATTGCCGACGATTCCGGTGGATATCACCAACGGTGTTATAATACAATCAAACACAGTGGCAAGATCGGTGACAGATCCTCGACCATAGACGTGATGTACCTCCGTCCTCCGCATTAGTCCTCCTTCACCGCAAGGATCGATAGACGGCGGGCTCGTCGTCAGTAGTGGAGGCGTATCGCTGTGCACTGGATTGCCAAGTAACACTGTTGAGATTGTACTTGATGCTTGAGATGTTGCAGCACTTTCAGTCGTCTGTTCGGCTGGCACTGTTGGCGTCGAAGATGGTGCTGCTGATGTTGCAGTAACTGTCGAGACCGTCCATGACAAGTGGGAGAAGATGGAGACCAGTGTTGTGGACGATTCATCGGCACCTGCAACAAGGCCGGTGCTGCAGACTAGGAGAAGGATCGGAACGAGCATCGTTGTAGAGAGATGGTCCAGTATCTACCAGAAAGAGAAGGTTGGGATCAGGGTTTTTGCATTCCGGCTGTTCAAAGGAACAGGGACAACGACAAAGTTTGGATGTGAGTAAAGATAAAAGGTTATCGCTTTTATAATTCAGGTTCCATCGTGATAGCGTCATAGCGGAGGCACCATGAATGCGGCGCTCCGCGGATTCAATTTCGGAGCAGATGGGGCGTCAGCGCCCAGTCCAGTAAACACAGCAAGAGCAATTTCTGCACTGTCTGTTGTACGCTGACGTTCAACACACCTAGCGGTGAAGCAAGCTTTGTCGTAGCTTAGGAGCCCCATAATCCAATGCCGTAAACTGTTTTCGATATATGGCACGACGGCCTTGAATTCTCAGGACTTTTACGGCTCCAGCCAGCATCGAAGTAGAATCGTGTAGCAGTCTCTTCGGTTTGGCATGTTCGCTCATCATTGCCAATCTCTTTCTGCTTCTCTTCAAGCATGAGCAAAAGCCACTGCGGTTCAAGAGAAGTCTGTGATCGCTCTACCACAGTCTTCAGGAATACAAACCAGCCAAACCCTGCACTATCCTTACCAGAGCTGGCACACTGCTCAAGCCCACAGTAATCGCGCCAAACAGCCCCATACTCAAACTACTAAACGCTGCCGCCCTCGGATCCGTTGTCAACAGCAGTGCTGTTGCGATCGCACTCGAATTGCCGCCCATAGTCACACCCCTGGTGATGTAGTCGTCTTCAGGAATTCTCAGCCACGTCAGTAGCTGTGGTCCAATGATAACGCCCAGAATGCCTGATCCTAAAGCAATGACGGCCACGAGGCTGAGGTCGCCGCTGAGATTTTGTGTCGCCGGCTGTGCGAGTGCTAGAGTGAGGGAACGGGAGGGGAAAGATAGAGCGCGGGTTGGCTCGATGGATATGGCGTGGCATAGAGGTGGGTAGCCGAAGAGAGATGCGAGAGAGATTGCGCAGGTTGGGATGATGATGGGAAAGAACTATGAGATGGTAAGCTTTGTGTATGAGCAAGAAGAAAGGAGTGGTCACATACCGATCGTTTCAGCTCCGCACGATATTGATACATTGGTAATGCAAGCGAAATAATGCTCACGTCCAGGACGCTGCTGAGGAAATCACCGGCACCTGGCTTGGGGTTGGTGACACCTTGGAACATCTGGATGTACCGGGTATTCGTCCTGTATGCGCGGAGACCGTCACCAAATGTCTGGCCGTGAATCAGCGCCATGATGTAGATCGCTATCATGATGATTGGTGAGGCTACGAGAACTGGATGGAAGTATCGCCTCCATCTCGGTGGGACCGTCAACGCCGTAAAGTAAGCCAAGATCGTTAAGGAGAGTTGAGCTGGCATGGCATAGTTGGCCGCATAGTACACGGGGTTGCCGATAAAGACGAATAGTGTGCTGTAGACGAGCCAGTCAAGATATGTGTTAATCCAGGCGGCCCATAGTTGAGCGCGGCTTAGAGGCACAGGATTCTGTCGTAGCACGGCAGGTGGATGAACAGCAGCCGGGTCTGGAAGAGCTTCAGCGGGTGGTTCGCCAGCACCTGTAACTCGATTGGGATCATGCGTTGGAGATGGTACCACGAGATCCTCTTCTGGTACAACTGGAGATAATGTTTCTAATGAAGTTCCTTCCGATGAGCCCAGCAGAGCGCCGTTGCTCAAAGTTCCCAGCTCTTGCTCTTTACCTCCAGCTCCCAGCTCCTCGGCCCTCTCGGCCATGGCGCGCTTCGGAGTTCCCAGAATGAACATCAGTCCACGTGTGATATATGCTGTGATTGTAAAAACTACAACATATCCAACAACTACGTTCATGTCAACTTCAAGCTCTAACCATAGCAGGAGTATACATACTAAAGAGTCCCAATAGCTTCGCAACTTCTACTCCTCCAATTGCCGAGCCCAGTGGAATCAGGACGAATGCTGGACAAAAGAGTACATTGATGTATCGGAGCGAAAAGTTACCCTACGAATATTTAGTACGCGCCATCCCAGGTGGGAGATTAAGACTTACTGGAATCTCAATCAATCGCACTATTTGTCTTGTCCGCTTGTCTCCCAGGATCGCGTTGCAGGCGAGAAGACCGAAAAAGAGCAAGATCATGCAAGCCACTGATGCTGGAAATGATACATGGCTAACCGCAATGGCCGAATTGACGCCATAGCAGGCTAAGAGAAGGAGCAGAAGACCAATCGGGGTGTAGATCCAGGAAACCAGAAGTCGAGGCCACGAGAGGCGCGCTACCTGCTCCGCGTTAGCAATTCAATATTATTGATCTGGGGTTGAAGCCATATTACGAGAGTAGTAGCATCAAGAGCATCTTTCAAGATGCTCTGACTCTGTGTGATTATCATCGGGAATATGTAGAAGAGAGAAAAGTTTCAAGCTTGATTCTACATGGGAGATTGATAGCCCTTTTATGGGCATCAAAGTATCCATATTAAACCTTACCAACTATTCCTCATTCACAGAAAGCGATAAATGACTCAGCGCACTGAAGTATACACGGCCCGAGAATAATGTCAATCCTGTCGTCCGCACAAAGATACTCCGAACATTGAGGCGGCGCATTGACCTCCCCCGATCTTTGACCGAGTCAAATTCGTTCTGCCCGCAACTCTTCCGAACTTATACACTTCTTGAATCCAACATCGTGACGATCATATTCGTTTTGAGGCGCTTCTTGGATACGGCCGAAAGGATGAAGGCTTCGTACGCTCAACAAATTTGAAGAGCCTCAGTTCAATTGGCGTCATCATGCCTCAAATAATAGACGACAAGTCGGAACACTGCATCCCCTTCATCCTAGAATGTCTTGAGGAACATCGGAGAAAGTATGACGGGGGTGAAGAGGTACCTCCATTCTTCCTTGGATTGAATGGAGTTCAAGGGGCTGGAAAGACAACGTTGGTATGTGGTTTGATGAATAGATGACCTCCTGTTGTCGATGCTTAACCCTAACCCTAACGATCTGAATATACATGCGTTGCGATCTGAATACTGTCTACTTCTTTTTGGTTTTGCAGTGGATTCTATCAAAATTTTGGAAAATATTTCGATTCATTTCTTCTTGAAATGGACTAATCAATTAGTCTTAAGGTATCAACATTGCACAACACGCTTACGACCAGCTATCCACTAATCACTACGGCAATCGTATCAATCGATGACTTCTATCTGACCCATGAAGATCAAGTTGCTCTCGCCAAGAGTAATCCCACGAACCCCATACTGCAACACAGAGGCCAGCCGAGCACTCACGATATCCCGCTTTTGGTGTCAACATTCGCATCTCTTCGGGACGGCAAACCGTCGAAGATCCCAGTGTACGACAAATCCGCTTTCTCTGGCCAAGGTGACCGCGCACCAGAGAGTACTTGGACAAGTGTTAATGAAGGCCAAGAGAAGGTGCAGGTAGTGGTTCTGGAGGGTTGGTGTGTCGGTTTCCGTCCGGTCTCTGATGAAGCTCTGGAGGAAAAGTGGAAACGAGCAGTTGCAGAAGAAAAGAAAGGTAGCTACGATGGACAACTCGGAAAACTAAAATTCGAAGATATCAAGACTGTAAATGATGCGCTGAAGAAATATGACGAGGTTACAGAGTAGGCATTTCATCAGTCACTTCAGACGATACATGTGCTAATCAGCTTGTATAGCATGTTTGATGCTTTCATCCACATGTAAAGCAATCTAAATATGCTTGTCAGATATATTGCTAACAAATTGACAGTGATGCTGAAGATACACACTACGTTTACGATTGGCGATTGCAGCAAGAGGCCGCATTGCGCCAGTCGAAAGGATCGGGAATGACTGATGAACAAGTCATTCATTTTGTGAATGGATGTAAGATTCTCGTATGTACACAATAAATCTCTTGCTGATCAAATATCGCGCAGATTACCCAGCATACGAGATATACACAGATGTCCTTCGCTCAGGAGTGGTAAAAGATGCAAAAGGTAGGCAATTGAGACTGGTAGTTGGAAAGGATCGGAGAGTGAAAGAAGTTCATAAAATATAAAGTGCAAATGCTGTTTTATATGATCTAGCGACGACGTTTGTAAACCAAATGTGTGTGGTGTTGCTCGTGCATGTGAACGTGCAGCGCCGCATGCGTCACGAGCGCGTTTTGTGGGGAAAAGCGTCGGCTTGTGATCGTGCCTAAAGCGGTTTAGCGCCACCGCGAGCAACCGAGTCTGGAGTTTGCCTCGGCCCTGACGTTGTTCGGTGCGTCGGTGGATACATGTAGTGAGCGACATCACGGCCGTAGTGCTCAGCCGATGTCTTGAAGACCTGAGCTGCTCCTCAGTCTCTCACCTCATCTACCTTCCCTTTTACCTTCGCTCTATCACGCAGAAAACATGGCAAAAGACGAGCTCCGCTTTGACGGTCAGACCGTTGTTGTGACGGGCGCTGGCGGTGGGCTTGGAAGAGCTTATGCGGTGTTCTTTGGCTCACGGGGTGCCAATGTTGTTGTGAACGATCTGGGAGGCTCGTTCAAGGGGGAGGGAAAGTCGAATAAGGTTAGTGGAGCTCTACATTCGTTGTCGGCCCGCTAGAACAATCGCTGACAGTGGCTTTGTGCAGGCTGCAGATGTTGTTGTCGACGAGATTAAATCCAAGGGCGGCAAAGCTGTACCGAACTACGACAGCGTCGAGAATGGCGAATCCATCATTAATACCGCGATTCAAAATTTCGGGAGGATCGACATCCTGATCAACAATGCGGGCATCCTTCGAGATATAAGCTTTAAAAACATGAAGGACCAGGATTGGGACCTTGTGCTGGCAGTTCACGTCAGAGGAGCATACAAAGTATGATTAGAATGGATTGAGGGAAACATTGGCATGCGCTGATACTACATTATCCAGTGTGCACGTGCAGCTTGGCCACATTTCCGCAAGCAAAAGTACGGACGGGTAATCAATACGGCATCTGCATCTGGTCTGTTCGGCAGCTTCGGCCAGGCCAACTATTCAGGTACGTCGTAGATCCGACCCTTACTATGCTTTGGTCTGATACATTGCAGCCGCGAAGCTCGCGCTGGTCGGTTTCACCGAGACCTTGGCCAAAGAAGGCGTCAAATACAACATCCTCTGCAATGTAATTGCGCCTGTTGCTGCGTCTCGGATGACGCAGACCGTCATGCCTCCCGAAGTCCTCAACAACCTCAAGCCAGAGTGGGTCGTTCCGCTCGTCGCAGTCCTCACACACGAGTCGAATACGGAAACTGGTTCAATCTTTGAAGTTGGTGGCGGGCACATCGCAAAGTTCAGATGGGAGCGAGCAAAGGGGCTTCTACTGAGAGCAGACAAGTCCTATACTCCCGGAGCAATTTTGGCCAAGTGGGATAAAGTGAGCGACTTCAGTGAGCCAGAGTATCCATCTGGGCCTGCAAACTTTATGGAGCTCTTAGAGAATGCCATGGAGCTCCCGCCGAATCCACCTGGAGAGAAGATTGACTTCAAGGGCAAAGTTGTCCTAATTACTGGAGCTGGTGGAGGGTGAGTGCATCAATGCTGTAATTCTGGCTAACTTTGCTAATGGTCACTAGGTTGGGACGAGCATATGCCCTTCTGTTCGCGAAGCACGGTGCCAAGATTGTCGTTAATGATCTGGTTAACCCAGACGATGTAGTCCAGGAAATCCGCAAGATGGGAGGTGAGGCTGCTCCCTCAAAGGCATCTGCGGAAGATGGCGACCTCGTCGTCAAACACACGATCGATGCTTTCGGTCGCGTTGATGTCGTTATCAACAACGCGGGTATCCTACGTGACAAGGCGTTTACAAATATGGACGATAAACTGTGGGAGAGTGTGATGAACGTTCATCTACGCGGCACATATAAAATCACCAAAGCGGCCTGGCCGTATATGCTGAAACAGAAATACGGACGTATTATCAACACCACTAGCACTTCTGGAATCTACGGCAACTTTGGCCAAGCAAACTATGCCGCAGCGAAATGCGGTATCCTGGGCTTCTCACGTGCGCTTGCGAGGGAGGGTGCCAAGTACAATATCTACGTCAACACAATCGCGCCAAATGCGGGTACCAACATGACCCGTACGATCATGCCGGAGGAGATGGTTCAAGCCTTCAAGCCAGATTACGTTGCACCGATGGTTGTGCTCCTCTGCTCCGATAAAGTCCCAGAGGAACCGACTGGTGGCCTGTATGAAGTTGGATCTGGCTGGCAGGGTCGAACAAGGTGGCAGAGGAGCAACGGAGTCCGCTTCCCAATCGACGTTCCATTGACCCCCGAGGCTGTGGCCAAGGTCTGGGACAAAATCCTCGACTTTGACGATGGTGAAGCAGACAACCCTGAATCAGCACAAGATGCGCTCGGAAAGGTCATGGCCAACTTCTCAAACAAAGCTAATTCCAGCGACGATGAGGAGGACGGCGATTCCGACAAAGAAGACTACCTTGCGAACATCGAGGCGGCGAAGAAGGCCAAGGCAGAGGGAACCGAGTTCTCCTACAACGAGAAGGATGTCATCCTATACAACCTTGGCCTAGGCGCTAAGCGCACTCAGCTCCCACTGGTCTACGAGAACTCGGACGATTTCCAAGTCCTCCCGACATTCGGCGTCATCCCTCCCTTCAACGCCACCGCACCGTTCAGCCTGAGCGATGTGATGCCAAACTTCTCGCCCATGATGCTCCTGCACGGCGAGCAGTACCTCGAAATCCGCAAATTCCCAATCCCCACTGAAGCAACACTCGTCTCCTACCCTTCCCTGATCGAGGTCCAAGACAAAGGTGCCGCTGCCGTCGCAGTTACCGGCACCGTCACGAAGGACAAGGACTCCGGCGAGGACGTGTTCTACAACGAGGCCACCATCTTCGTACGTGGCGCCGGCGGCTTCGGAGGCTCACCCAAAGGCAAGGACCGTGGCCCCGCGTCGAAGAACTACAAGCCGCCGCAGCGCAATCCGGACGCCGTCGAGGTGGAGAAGACGTCGGACGACCAGGCTGCGCTGTACCGTCTCTCCGGCGACAGGAATCCGCTGCACATCGATCCCGAGTTCAGCAAGGTTGGTGGCTTCAAGACCCCCATCCTGCACGGGCTGTGCTTCTTCGGTATCGCGGGTAAGGCGGTGCTTAAGCACTTCGGGTACTATAGGAATATTAAGGTGCGGTTTGCGGGCACGGTGCTGCCGGGTCAGACGCTCAAGACGGAGATGTGGAAGGAGGGCAAGGTTGTGGTTTTCCAGACCACGGTGGTGGAGACGGGCAAGCTATGCATTTCTGGTGCAGGGGCAGAGTTGATGGAGGGTGCTGAGAAGGCGAAGCTGTAGATTGACAGGACATGTGAAGGTTGGGTATCATCGTCAAGCTTGGGAGTAGGTTTGATGCAAGGAAATGAAATAGCAAAGCTGTAAATTGAGCGACTTGATAAGAGGTTTGGCTATCATCGCCCTTTGGCTAGCACGTACTTTGGAAGGAAAATGTAAAAGTAGTGAAATTCAATCAATGTCGATAGGCTCGCGATGCTGCAGTTATATTAAGTGGGAATGTATTCCAATTGCGCCTATGCCAAACTATCTGGGTATATAACTATCTTGTATATCGCTCTATGAAGTCTTTTCCCCAACCGGAGCTTGCCCTTCTACCGGATGGTTTTCTTCACCAACTACGCCTTCTTCCACATCGCCCTCGCTTAGTGCCTTCTCTTTCGCTTCCCTCTCTATTCTCTGTCTCCTCTCCTCCCTCCACTGAGGACCCCATTTAATCAGCACCCACTGAATGGGACTAAACGCGGCAACCACCAAAGCAATAAACGTGAAACACCACCCTCGTCCCATGGCATCCACCATTTCAACGATAATACCCGTACCGGCCGCACCGATCAGACATCTGACCAAATTATTCGCCGCCGTCGCCGTCGCAGGAGCTTGTAAATACACATCGACCAACAGCACTGACTGTGCGTTGAATCCGCCAGTGAGCGTGAGGCCTATCACGAAATGTAGGATGAGCGGTGCCGCGAGCGGGGCGTTGATCTCGAGCATCCAGCCGTACAGTACATAACACACCAGACCGATGTAAATAAGCGGCGTCGCTACCGCGAGCCGCACTTTCTCTAGCGGGAAATCCTTCAGGTTCTGCGCCACACGGCGATCAACCGAGATGCCCATCTGCCTCGCAGTGCGCGCAAAGTTCCAATCAAGTAGGCGGCCGATGAGGATCGGGGCACACATGGCGCCGACGCCGAATGGGATGCAACTGATGCCGATCTGCAGGTCGTCGAAGCCGTAGATCTGTGCGAAGAGGTACGGCTGCGACGCGAGGATGTCGAAGAAGGAGGTGTAGATGATGCTGTTGTATAGCAGCAGCAGACCGAGGTCCTTTTCGAACACGATCTTGATGGTGTTCCACGGGTTGGGGAAGCGAAGTTCTCTTTTACGTGCGAGTGCTGCGCGGGCGGCACGCTGGGAGTCGCGCGATACGGTGCGGGAGAGCGTGCCGTTCGCGGCGTCAGCTTCACGCTGCTTTTGGAGTTTGCGGTGCTGCAGGTAGGCGATGAGGGACATGTTCCAGCCTTGGGGTCTGATGCTGCCGTCGCCGACGATGTTGCGGCACGTCTCGGGGTAGAGGATGAAGAATGGGACGAGATAGGATCCGGCGAAGATGGTAAGGAACCAGAATATCGACCTCCAGCCGAGAAATTGTGCTAGAATACCACCAAGGACAGGCCCTATGGCTGGGCCTATCATTAGGGCTGACATTGACCACCCCATCCAGACGCCTCTTTCTGCAGAGGTTGCTATGTCTGCCACGACGCCAGATGTGATGGCGACCATGCCGGATGAGCCTGAAGATTGGACGCACCGGAGGATGAAGAGTGCAGCATATGAATTCTGGAGCGCAAGACCTTGAAAGCAATGTTAGCATCTTCTTCTTTCGATATCTGACCCTTTATGCGTCGTACCAATATTTGCAGCAATATAGATAATAAATCCAATTACAATTGTCGGCCGTCTACCAGCCATATCGCTAAGGTCACCCATAATACTTGGAGCTAACCCCTGAAAAATCATGTACGATGTCAATGTAAGATTGATGAGCGTGTTGCTGACATGTAGGTCTGCTGAGAGCGTATTGAGTGCTGGAAAGTAGATTTGTGCTGTGATGGGACTAATGATTCCGCCCCAGCACATCATGAAGACGATGAATGTTTTCTGTCTCTTCGTGAAGATCGAATGAACCTTGGGCTGGCCAGAGGCCGTTCCTTGTGCTTCGAGGTCGGCATCTTGGGCCGTGATGTTGTCGTTCGGCTCCGGCTCTGGGCTAGATATCGCAATTGACGATGGAGTTTTGGGCCGAGCATCATTCTTTTGCTCGTACGCCTCGACTTTCTCGTCTAGTTTTTCTTCGTAAGCTATAACATGTGTCGCATGTGGTTGCGGAGAGAGATGTTCCGCATCGTTCGCCTTCTTTTCGTTAGATGGGGATATCATGATGTTCTAAGAAAATCGTCTGGAGACAGAGACATTGGGAATTGAGGCTTAAACAGACAGATATATGTACATAGACAGTAAGAGAGATTCTTGAACGAGGCCATGATGACTATCTGAAAATGATATCTGTCGTGCGTACGGCACTAAGGCAAATCACGATACTTACCGTATATCCGCACCATTAGCGAATGAAGGAAGAGATTTAGTGCCGCATAGTGTCTGATACCATCGACACGGCTCGGAGGTACCGATGTATCAGTGCTGAGAGCTTTTGATAGAAGACGGTGAGGTCGTTTTTATGCCGATATTGCCGGTAGAGTACTAGCACATAGTTCTGCATTTGATCCGAGTTCGCTTAAATACCGATTACTCAAGCCGAGATCGGACCGCTTCCCTCACGTGCTCTCGCGACTGACAGCTGGAGCTTCGAGCTCTGAAGCGTGGAGAGTAATCCACATCTCAAACGCGCTCGCGAGGGACAGCTCCAGTCCAAGCGCGATGGACATCACACCTCAGTACTACGATCTATGCCGACAGGTTCGACCAGGCATCCAATTGAAGCTTTACACCTTCAACGTGGACACCCTCAACGAGTTCCTCAAAGAAGCGTACCGCATAGTGCACACCACTTCCCCCATGTTGTCCCCAACTCATGGCTAACAAACCCCAGAATACACACATCTCAGAATTAGTAACCTACCTCCGCCGCATCCGCCCGGCGTACCTCAGCCTATCGCAACCTGCGCGCCACACACGCCTCCGCCAATCGACCGACACGCACCTCACCGACGTCCAGCGTGCGCAAATCGATGCCTCCACGTCGCAATTGCTCTCGCAGATCAACGCGTCCATCACGCAGCTGCATACGGCCGAAACGGCCAGAGCAGAGGGGTACATCCAGATCGCGGCGAAGAAGCGGCAGCGCGGGCTGGGCGTGCTGAAGTCCTGGGCTAGCGGGGGAGGAGTTGTTGCAAAGAGCCCGGAGGAACAGGAGGAGGATGGGCGGGAGGAGGCGCTGAGGCTGTATAGAGAGGAGGTGGTGAGGTATTTGCGGCGACGGCTGGAGCGTGCGGGGGAGGCGCAGAGGGGGATGGTCGAGGTGCGGCTGGAGAGGGAGAGGGAGAAGGAGGCCAGTGTGCTGTATAAGATCCGGGGGGCTGAAGGATCAAGAATGGGTGGGAGTGGAGATTGGAGTAGGATGGGATTTGCTGGTTCTGATGGTCTGAGGGTGGAAGAGCTGCAACGGGAGAAAGAGGCGGAAAGCGAATTGAGCCCGGAGCAGTTGCAGCTCTTTGAGAAGGAGAATTCTAGTATGCTGAAGCATTATACGGATCAGCTGGACCAGGTCAAGAATGCGGAGAAGAGCTTGATTGAGATTTCGGATTTGCAGACGACGCTGGCGGCGAATCTGACTGTACAGGCGGATAATATAGACATACTGGTGGAAGACTCATTCATGACGCACGAAAACGTGGGCAAGGGAAACAAAGAGCTGAAAAGGGCAAGCGAGAGGAAGAGCACGGCACAGATGGTATTTTGGACTACGTGTGCGTTTTGCACCGGGTTGGTGGTTTGGGACCTGATATTCTGAGCGAGCAGAAGTTCCATACCCAAGTTTATATTGGCTCATGAGAGACGGAAGTGGAATTGGTATCCATTTTGTCTAACCAGGACTCCTGGATATACACAAATAAAGGCACCATGTCGCAGTGCATAATAGAATCAGAGCATAGAAGCATTCCCCGTCAACCAGCCATATCAGCATCACTTCATCCCGTCATCACCGTCATCTCGACACCCTTCAAGAGTGGTATACCACCTGGCCAGACTAGTTCGTGGCTCTCACAATCTTGTTTATGGCCTCAGCCACGTACTGGACGTTGTTCGTGTTGATACCAGCCATTGAGACACGTCCGTTCTTCGTCATGTAGATGTGCGAGTCTGCCCTGAGCTTCTGCACCTGTGCCTCAGTCAGGCCGGTGAAGCTGAACATGCCAATCTGATCCGTGATGTGGTTCCACGTTCCAGGCGTGCCAAGCTCCTCGAGCTTCGAGCGCAGTGCCTTGCGCATCTCGATGATGCGGCTAGACATGGTGCGCAGGTCCTCCTCCCACATTGCGAAGAGCGCGGGGTCGTTCAGGACGAGGGAAGCAATGCGGGCACCGTAGGCTGGGGGGTTCGAGATTTCAGAGCGCTGAAGAATGGCGAGTTGAGAAGCAACACGAGTCGCAACATCTGTGGCGTCCGAGGCTGGAGCAGCGACGAAGTGGAAGCATCCAGCACGCTCGCCGTACAGGCCAAAGTTCTTGGCGTATGATTGCGCAACGACCAGCTCGAAGCCTTGCTCGACGAAGTAGCTGATTGCCCAGCCGTCGCGCGCAAGATCACCGGACGCGAAACCCTGATACGCGCAGTCGAAGAAGGGGAAGAGGTTCCTCGCCTTCATGACCTCTGCGACCTGCTTCCACTGATCTTGTGTGGGGTCGACACCGGTGGGGTTGTGCGCGCATGCGTGCAGGAGGATGATGGAGCCCTCAGGGGCAGACTTGATGCTCGAGAGCATGCCATCGAAGTCGAGACCGCGGGTCTTAGCGGAGAAGTAGGGGTAGGTGGTGATGGGGAGGTTGACGTTGCTGAAGATCTGGTTGTGGTTGGCCCACGTGGGGGAGGAGAAGTACACGGACGAGGTTTGGCCGGGGCGGTAGAACTTCTTGAGGAAGAGAGCGCCGAGATGGACAGCTCCAGTACCGGAGATGGTTTGCAGTGATGCCACCTGTTCGTGGAGTGAGTATGTCGTGGTCAGGACGAAAGGTTCGTCGAAAAGGAAGCATTGAGCTCAGGTATGATGTAGGTCATGGAACGCACCCTCTTCTCGCTAATAGCAGGGCTATTCTTCCCAAGAATGAGCTTCTGCGAAGCGCTTGTGAATTGCTGAAGACCGGCAATAGGAAGGTATTCGTGGTCGAGGTTCGGATCGCTTCTCAGCACCGCATCCGCCTATGCAAAGTCAGAGAGTTATGTTTCAGAATATGCGCCGCAGCTTAAGGCTACAATGAGGATCAATTACCTTCTTGACCACTGGCAAGACCCACGGCTTTGCATTGTCGTCTCTGTAAGCTCCAATGCCCAAGTCGACCTTCTTCTCAAACGTGTCTGCCCTGTACGCGGTCATCAGCCCGAACAGCGGGTCCTCAGGCGCCTTGGGGACGACATCTGCGGCGAAGGACGTGGTCTTGTGGGTGCCGTTGGTAGCCATGTGTGCCGATAATTGCTGTAGTCTTCGTGTTGGTTGTGGGGGAGGATGTGGAGTTGCGGAGGGAGACATTTTTTAGAGCTGGGCTCTGCTGCAAGAAGCTCACCGCAACGCACCACCAAAGCCCGTGCTCCGATGCAGCCTCTTCCTTGATTCGGACGCGAATCCCGCGGGAAGAAAATTCCTTTGACTGCTGGCGTTTGCTCTGACTCGATCACGACAGGCGAGCGAATGCGGCGACGACAGATATCGCATGCAATGGACACTCGACGGTTATATCCAGGTGCGCGGACCGTTCACTCAAGCTTGTGACGCTCATGCATCGTTTGGACTCGGGATCTCTTATGTCATTTTCGCCTCGGTGACAGGCCCTGAAGCCACGAGATTCGGACGGCACTCCTGCATCCCTTTCACGCAGTATTGAACCTCGGCCTAGCACTAGAGCATAGCCACGAGCGTTTCGCCCTCCTGCTCCATGCCCGGCAATATGCCTCTAAAGCAGATTCCGCTGTCGGCAGAGAGACGGCGATGACCAAACCAAACCAGCTCTGCAGGTACAATGCATTTCGTATCTCCCATGCTTCCCGCGCATGCATGCAGCGAATAAGACCGAGAGAATTTCACACACTACCAAATTCACCTCCAGACCAAGAGATGAAAGTCTGAGGCGGCGCAACAACAACCGCCGTAGCGCATACCAATCAGGAACCCCTGCATGCGGATCATCCCGCTGCGCGATGCTACTCTCGAGTTCATGTAC
This sequence comes from Rhizodiscina lignyota, assembly GCA_010015805.1. NCBI lineage: Eukaryota > Fungi > Ascomycota > Dothideomycetes > Aulographales > Rhizodiscinaceae > Rhizodiscina > Rhizodiscina lignyota. The sequence continues at coordinate 1,124,969 of ML978126.1, forward strand.
GAGTTGGAATATAAAAGCTCACGCTCCAAAGCCAAGGGATGTGGGAGCAAACACCCCACTATGTTTGGGTACAGGCGTTTTGGCTGTTGGTATTCTTGCTAGTGACAGATCCCTGTTGATTGAGCGGTCGTGCTCGCTATCATTAAACTTGATTGATGATCACCATCGTTAAAGTGCAGTGAGTATTTCTCCTTTTCAACAATGTCCTCATTTTCGACGTCCACTTCCTCGCATTGGTCCCCTGGAGCGTCGACGTCGTTGCAATTGGTAGTCTCATGGGTTTTCTCCTGCATCGCACTATCTCTGAGGGTAGAATGTCAAATTACTGCTGTCATGCACGCGGAGCCCTCTTTCCTGCTTCAAACAATAAAACTCCTGCTTCTGGGCCCCTTTCTGAGCGTATTAGACGTTGCGGTCTGGTATCGATCCGTCGCATCGAGTCCGGATCAACAATAGACAAAAGACTCAGAGGGAGCTCATTACCCATCGACAATCGTCACGGAAATAATTGTCCAACATATGATTCTGTACCATGATCATGGATATATACGACAAACCCAAATACATTGTAGAAGACACGGACCGGGGCTATGTCGTCCGATCCAAAGACTCAGAAGAAGATGTAGAGTACATCTCATTCCCAAAGCGCCTGGACAAGGCAGTCATGCGAGACGGACTGCTATTATATCACACCGCATGTTCGAAAACGTCTCGAGGACTCACCGATATAGAGCTCGACAATCTCGATGAGGATATCTTTAAACAAGATCGCTGCGAAATGGATAGCATTCTTCAGCGTATGGCGAAAGACAAGATAACCCAGCGCTGGATTCGGAGCCGACTGCTTGCTGTGGCAGATTGAGGATTGCCACGGTATGTGGGCGGAATACCTCGACTATATGATCGAGTGCATAGACCTCGTACTCCGCATATGCCCATTGTGGAGGAGATGCCAGAGGATCCAGAACCAGAGCCGAAACCAGAGCCTGGACAGCGCTGTCCACGTAAGTGTTGGGCTCATGTGAATGTATGCCTGAAGAAATCGAAGCTTGGAAGAATAAATGGGGAGATGTACTCGGTTCGAAGCCATCGATTGGACAGCGCTGCCCCTGTGACCGCTGAGATTGCACTTGGACGCTTGAAGACCTTGAGGTATGGAAGGAGAAATAGGGGGATGCGATCAACGATAGATGGGGCCCCCAAATGGCACTCTTGACCTTCAAACAGAGTGCATAGTGCCCTATTTGCCAGAGTACCTCGAGGAGCACATGGTATTTGACACACACTTCGATTATGCGACTGCGGAGCTAGAGACAGTGCGGAAATTGATCGATGAGCTGCCCGAGGATGGCCGACCAAGTCAGTCGGATGTTGAGTGGATGCTCGGCGACGTACTTCAGTACCTGCGCTTACAGCCCAAGGTTACGGGGGAGCCGGAGCCGATGTCTGACAGGCAATATGATTGCAAGAGTGTATGAACAAGGTGCAGAAAGTATGAAGATGCTTAGGAAGACGCTGTAATTGATGATTAGCATGTCTAAACGTATAGTGCAGAAGAATTCGATTTACCAATACATACTTCGATGTTTATCCTCTCTTCCACTGTATTTGGCCGCATGACGTCCAGGTCCGAAATGAAGAGAATCCAGTCGCGAAGCTTGAAGGGACCTCGATTTCTCCAAGTACACGATCTGAAGAGCCTTGGGCAACAATGTCCATTAGACAACACCTGTGCTCGCCCGAGCACGTCAAGTGGGCAACGCTGAATCTAGTAAGTTCCTCTTACATGCGTCGCGGCCTTCGTGTTTAACTGTGCGTCATGTTCCTTATTCGATACATCGTCCGGTGGCGAGAGGGTTATAGAGCGGCCGTGAATAATCGAGTTGCATATGGCAAATCACACGGCTTGGAACAGAGAAGGGAGGCACGGAGACTAAAGTGTTGCTCGGCACTATAAACCGGCAGATAGGAAGAGCGGCTTATGACATACTTTTACTGTTTCAGGATATCCAGCGGATTGATCGGAAGAAGCTTCTCCTATACTCAAGCCATGTGTCAGACACAGGGTACACAAGAAAGAAGTTGCGAACGCGTTCGGACTTATCGCGCTAAAGTGCATGTTCAATCCCCGGGAAAGAGACCCTAGTAACGGTGTTTGCGAGTGCTTAGCAGCACGAGTAAATGCGATAAGAATAAGCATCTACGCCATGCAACACGTGTAAAGAGAGAGCGTGCCCCAGAAAGGAGACGCGCAAGCAGAAATAAAAGTGGTGGTCGGTGGTAGGGTACGTAACAGGAGAAAAACGTTCAGCGACAACACACTAGTGTGCTCTAGGTTGCGGACCAAACAGGTAAGAGGCATGCTAACAACTCGTATGCAGATCCTCAGCCATCAGCAGGTGGTAGAAGCAGATGCAAACACATAGGTGAGCGCGAAACTCAAGCCTGGTTACGGCTCAGCAAGAGTACGGGTTGGCAGAGAAACTTTACGCTCTAGATCAGTGGTCAAACAGAGAAGACTGTCCATGATCTGCGAAACGAAGGCCCAGGCATAGTACACGAGGAGAAGAATAACCTGCCGTTGGCAGAAAATGTATGATGTCGTTCCATGTGCGGCGCCGTAGAAGGGTCTCCAGTGATGTAGCTCACGTACGCTCGGCGACTGGGTGGATACATAGGGGTGCGCCGGCTCCCGTAGCCCTTCAGACCAATCGTCGAACATAGTACAATAGGAAAAGAAGATACAAAGGCATAGTCCGAGAGGAGACGGGCGTATCCCGCAGAATGACAGAAGTGTAATTTAGTTGCTGTCATCTTGAGTCGGCGATAGGATAATAGCGGAAAAGGAGCTGATTCTCCACAAAGACCTGCCTTTCCACTCTGGCAAACTTCACGTCGAAGGTTGGCTCTTGTCGGATAAAATTCGTCAAAATCAGACCGTCCGTCGCTACAGAATAAAGTGGGGCAATGTGTTTAAGGGGTACCTCGTCCTTTACGCTTACAAACCCAATAATAACGTTAGCTGCGCCCCTTTTAGCCAAACATGGATAGTATCGCATCCTCCGCTTGCCTAGAAGGGGTATATTACAATCAGCTACATCAAAGAACCACACTATACAGGGTCGGTATAACCTTAAACATAGACTCTATGGTAAGACGGCGCGCTGCACAACATATATAGATTCCGTCTCATCTACTAGCAGTTGTACCCCAATTCTGAATTTCTCCTTCTTGTAGAGTGCAGCCCCAGTAACGGCTCCACAGCTCGAAGGTTAGTTCTCAATGTGTCTCTAGCTGGAGAAAGAACCCATGTTTACGGGCGTTAGCCTTTTCGGTCGGACATAAGATCTGGCGCAGTTTCGCGCTTCGAAAGGCCGAGCCGATCTACCGTCCTGGACCGTCCCTTCCTTTTACGCCATCGAAATCCTATATTTCACTTAATAAATATTTTCCACCATGCCGTCTTTCCTTCCAGTTCGCGCCTTCAGGTCGTCTTCTCTTTATCACTCTCCAATTCAATAGTAAAGATGGGCATTGAAAAGGAACACGACCTTTCCCCCGAACCATCGTCCGCGTCCAGCGACGACGAGAACGCGCCCCAAGATATTCCCATAGAACAATTAGACCCAGAGAAGGCAATCGAAGTTACAGATGACACCGGCAAACCTCTCTCTGGACCTCAGCGCGTCCCAACGCCAAACCTCATCAGTCCTCCACCGAATGGCGGTCTCCAAGCTTGGTTACATGTTCTCGCCGGATGCATGCTCTTCTTCAACACATGGGGTATCTTGAACGCATTCGGCGTGTACCAAACATACTACGAAGCCGGAACGCTCTTTCAGGAATCGTCTAGCAATATAGCATGGATTGGGTCAATACAAGCGTTCATGGTGCTACTGGTGGGCTTCTTCTCAGGCCCGATATTCGACAGGGGATACCTCCGACATCTCATGGCTGTGGGATCGTTTCTGGTGGTGTTTGGACATATGATGCTGAGTATATGCAAGACGTATTGGGAAGTCTTGCTCGCCCAGGGATTCTGTATCGGCATAGGAGCTGGTTGTTTGTATGTCCCGAGTGTCGCTATATTGCCTACATACTTCAGCACAAAACTGGGGCTGGCGATCGGACTTGCAGCAGCAGGTAGCTCGCTGGGTGGTGTCATTGTAAGTTCTTTCTCTTATTTTCGTGCATCAGTTGACTCTGTTGCTGACAATCATGAAGTACCCAATAGTATTCTACCGCCTCATCAACGAAGTTGGATACGGCTGGGGCGTCCGCGTAATGGGATTTATGGCTCTTGTCACCCTGATCATCCCTCTCGTCGTAATGCGCATGCGCCTCAGACCCGCCAAGCCGAGAGCGCTCATAGACTGGGAAGCTTTCGTCGACTTCGAATTTATGCTCTTTACCGTCGGCACGCTGATCGGCTTCATGGGACTCTACGTCATGTTATTCTACCTCTCATACTACGCATCCGCCGAGCGTATCACAGATTCCGCAATGGCCTTTTACGTCGTTCCAATTCTTAACGGTGCATCGACATTTGGGCGTACCCTACCGAACGCTCTTTCCGACTATGCGGGACCGCTGAACTTGATCGTGCCTGGCGCGATAGCGGTTGGCATTATCATTTTCTGCATGCTCGTGGTTACGTCTGAAGCTGCAATCATTGTATGCGCCATTTTATTTGGCTTCTTCTCCGGCGTGTTCATTGCGTTGCCGCCGGTCACTTTCGTGATTCTGACGAAGGACAAGAGTCGGATCGGCACGAGAATCGGCATGGGCTTTGGCATCATCGGTTTTGGCGTTTTGGCGGGTGGACCAGGCGGTGGAAATATCCTGGGAGAGAACCCGCCGTACAACTGGACCGGGTTGTGGGTGTTTGGCGGCGTGTCCGCCCTAGCCTCTGGCGCTATCTTCGCGTTTTTGCGATTCTGGAGAACTGGATTTAAATTGAAGGTCAAGGCATGAGGATGTGGTGGAGCGGAGTGCAATAGAGTTCGCATTTTGTTTTAATATCGCGTGTAATCAAAAGATACCCAAAGCATGATGTAAAGCATTCCAGATTTTCTGATTATAAAGACATACATCTGCATTTATGTATCCGTATCTGCAACTTTCGCACTCGTCCGCACTATTCAGCTACCTACTTTTCGCTAAGCCCAATGCAGCCAATAATGTAGGGGTGTCAGACAGCTCAGCCTGCAGCCACCTCTAGGTAGCCAACTCAGGCTTCATCATCCTTCAGAGCATTGCAGAAGGTCCCATCAGGGGAATATACCTACGGAGCTGGCTTCGACATGTGCCGTATCGAAATACCTGTCATATGTGGTAAATCATCCCGGCCTCTGGTCGACTAGTGGTACTATTTACTGGGCAGCCTTTGCCTTTGTCTGAGTGGCAGAGGGGACAAACGTCGTAAATCAAAGATTTACGTTAGAGAACAACCTCGAGGATTGTATTCTACCTCACCAAGATGGCTCCTCTTGTCTTTCTAGGAAATGCGGAGCTCGGAATCCCAGCTTTGTACCTCCATGACCTGACTGGCACGCCCAACGCTGAACGGCTGCTCAACATATCGCCAACAATACATCCAGAGAGTGCTAACGTTTTACCACGGCTCAAGCAATTCGCGCCCACTGAGTATGAGTTGTTTTCGGAGAAAAACGCGGACAAGAAGAGCATACCTTTCAAGCTCATCACGACAAGTCCAACATGGAATGAAGCGCGCACAACCTCGTTCTTAGCTGTCAGCTATTGTTGGCATGCAAACGACTGGACGGTCGTGTCACGGTTATTTGAGAGTGTCGACCCTGCACGATGGGAACTTCCTCTCTCTCCGCCGATGATCTCGGCAATCCTTTCGTTAGCAACTTGCGACGACGAAGGCATCTGGATCGATCAGATTTGCGTTAACCAAAGCAATGAGGATGAAAAGAAGAATGCAATAGAAAACATGGACACCATCTTTCGAAACGCACGCGTTGTCGGGATCTCCATTGAAGACGTGAATATCTCCGAGACTCAAGAATGCGCTCTGGAGATCTTCTCTGTGACTCAAGAAAGTGCTCTGGAGACGATATTCTCCCACAACCTCGATGAGGAGCGTCGAAATAAAGAAGAGATCCAGAAAGCTCCCAAACCAATCACACTCGGTCTAGTTGAGGACGTCGTAGCCGCTGGCCAGCTGGAAAGACGCCATATTGGAGGACTTGTTTCCTATATCAACAGCTTCTTTTGCGCGCGATGGTTCTCCAGGGCTTGGTGCGTCCACGAGTATCAATTGAACTCCCAGCGCAAATTCATAATCCCAGGACACGATCACAAGTACATTACGTTCGATTATTCCTTTTTCGGGGATCTCTACTCGGAAGTGGAGAACCTATTCCCACGCTCTCTGAGCGACGAACTATGCAACCATAGTGGTTTCTTATCATTCTTGTGGGGACCTCGCCTTCGGACGCCGGATGACTCGTATACCTCATCATCCATCTTCGAGATGTGCTACCTTGTAGAAAACGCAAGGTGCTCACGCCTGGAGGACAAGATATCGATCGCGTGTAATATCAACGGCTTACCACTTCGCTTCAACGGAAGCGTAAGTGGTCGCTGGGAGTGTATGAAACTGTTAGCGCTACTTGCATTGAGCGCTGGGGATGCTTCCGTATTGGGCTGCGAGGGAGAGCCCTGTGAATGCAGTAAATTCTCCGGCCATTTCTCATGGCTTCAGTGGCCTGGATTCAGACCTGGAAAGGGTAATGATTTGAGGCTTGTCGCGGAGAATTATGCATGGACTACCCTTTGCTCTAGGTATATGCAAAAGATGAACGCAGAGCATCAGATCAAAAGTATCAATGAGCAGTCAATCATGATGGATCTCTTACAATTTCACGGCAATCTCAAAGAGCCGACGACGACTGGCTATTTCCGAGCGGCGAATTTCATCCAACGCTTTGGAAAACTGGAGCAACATCTGAAATCGTCAGACGACGACAATCATCTGAAGTTGGCGTTTCAGTTCGGTTTACACAACATTGCACATATCGTCGACTTCGGTTATACTTGGTTTCTCAAGTCTTTTAGAACAATGAGCCGGTCATTCCTGGATCGTGTTGAAAATATCTACGAGAGGCACTCTCCCTTATTAGAAGATGTTTTTAACGAAGGTTCGGACAGTTTTGAGATGCTATTTCGAGCCAATAATGGCCGCCCGAGGCAATTATCTGGCGAAGCACCTGAACAAATCGCTATGTACTTGAGTTTCATGCTGCTCGGCCTGGAAGCGGGAGATTTTATTGATAATGACGACACTGACACAATGGTGGTACGCGGAATACGACTTGGAGCTGACCATGAATTCGGCATAGTCTATCTCGACCGGGAATATCTTGCTCGGTATTCTCAAGGAGACGACATGATCCTCGCCATTCCAGCTGCATTAAACACACCTGATGCGATTGGTGTCAAGCGAGTTTGGGTGCTTCAGAGATTAGATGGACGTTCTAAATCCTGTTCTTTGATTGGCAAAGGCTACTTGATCGGAAGCAATGCTGTTCCAATTGACGGCGACTATGTCACTTACATGACAGATGTGGAGATCATGGGACCACGTAAAGAAGAGAGCAGCAAGGAATCGACCTCAAACAAGATTATGGACATGATGGATACATCATAACGATTAGGAGACCGCTTCCGGCTTGGTCACATATCCAAGAAAATGGAATTGAATTAGTCAAAAATTAGATATACAATGCTAATTTAAACCCAGATCACACAGCATTTAATCGAAGACCATGCCCATCATCCTGAAAGCTGAGCATCATATGCTTCGACACAGCATGGATCTCACCAGCCGCGCTGGCATCCCTCAGCAGAGCCTGACTATCCTCTGGCAATCCATATGCTAAAGTGGCAATCGCGCTCTCTTTCCATACCGGAAGTCGTAGATGACGCGTTTCCATCAGGGTAAGGAAGAGGTAAAGACAGCCGCCGAGGACAGCAATTACGGGCAGAGTAATGAATGACCATTCGACCTTGATTTGGATGACCCATTGCTGAAGTGTACCATATTTCGGGACAGACGAATACTCGCGGATGTCAAGCGTCATGCTACGGGCGACATCGTCGAAAGTCTTGCTGAGGTTGGGTGATGTCCAGAGCGCCTCTATCACGGTTGGCATGTTGGGAGTGTAGATGCCGTTTGTGTCAGGATAGGCAATGACATTGTTGACAGAACTGATACTCTCGGGGGTTGCCCATGTAAGGAGAAAATGGATTTTACTGAGCACAGCTGCCTGCGAGATGTTGAAGCCTCCGGCCATATTTGTAGTTATTCCGAGAGCGGGGTCTTCGGATACACGCAGCTGAAGATCCGTACGATAGACGTCCTGAGTTCCTGGATCCAGTGTATGATTCGTCTGAGCGGCGTAAGCTTGAAGGTCGTGTGGATTGATTGGTGTGAGCAAGGATGAAGACTTCCCAGAGGGCTAGCACGATTCGGGTTCTCGCTGCGTCTAAGACTTTATCCATGACTCTGAGAGTACACCATCATTCGAGGATGTTTTATAAGCGTTGACACAGTACTGAATGACACACTCAGTGGCGCTGGGCTGCGAATCCTCCCATCCTGTTCTGTTCTTGATGAAGTCGTCGGTCGTCCGCATTATCGCGAAAGCGATGAGGAGGGTTGTAGAATCCTTGAAACTCACTGTTTCTAACGGGTTTGAGGTGACTCCAGCTGTCATCCATGGATTCGTGCCCTCATTTAGACCGACTGTAGTATTAGCGTACCCATCAAAGCCTTTCATATGTGAATATGGAAGTGTATAGCTTGTGAATGATTCCGCTCGCTGTATAGCATCTGGAAGTACTAGATCGCTCCCTTGCTCGTTGGTGGTGCCCTGAGGGTGGTTAGTGACTCCATGGACGACACCAATATGTTGATATATCATTGCATGCGCTACAGTATGCCAATGAAGTGTATATGGGCCAGGTGCAATTGCCAGTGCGACAACTTTCCTTCGGCAACAGTTCAGATGGATTGGGACTCGAGAATCCCCGGTTCACAGCCGCAACGGTGCCAAAGCGTGGACGCGTTGTGAACATTTCGGACGAGAAGTTTCCTGCCTTGCTCTGGTCAACACCAGCCCCGGTAATATCATTTGCTAAAATTCCCATGTCGAGATTCACCGAGCATGCTGCATTTGGCAGCGCCGAATACCGTGGTGGCGTTCTTGTGTTGTTCTTGTGATACGATTGTGCATTGGAATTTTGACGAGAGATAAATAAGTCTGAATATGAAGGTCCGTAATTCATGGCTCGCAAGGCTGGGTCAGAATCCGCTGACGGTGCCCGCTCACCATCTGGATCGTTCAGATGGTCCCCTATGGGTACATTAGTGAAGCTCGTACGGTCTGTCATTTCGTCGCTTAATTCTTATGCGTCGGCTTAATTATTAGGAGATGCACTCAAAGCTGCTCTCCAGGGGTCACTGTCGGGACATGCAACCGTTCAAATAATACTCCAGCAAGGGAGAGAAGTCGTCGAATATAATGAACGGCACGTTTTAGATCAAGCGAGTTGACTAAGGTTGGAGATGGGCGAAACGAATGTTGAACTGGTCCTTTATGGGATTAGGACCATGATACAAGATGTTGACAATCTCAGTTCCTCAGTGGCTGAGTAGATTATGTAATACTTCTTCTGCTCCGCCGCCTGCTTGGCTGGGTCACGTGAGGAGCCTCTGAAAGGCGTTAGATTGGATGTTGAGCGATCATCCGGATACCAATAGGAAATTGGGGAAGCGATCATATTGCAGGTCGTCGTCTAACGCTGTGCCACCGGAGGTTGTAACGCAGCAAGTTACGAACTGTTATATTGAATTTAAGTTTTAGGTCTAATCTGGTTTTTCGACATGCACTGAATAACCAGTGGCATAACTGCAAAGGGCCCCCCCGCCCTTCCTAATAAACTCAGTCAGTCTGGTTTTCCTTACTGTCTCCCCGAGTCTTCGATTCGGGGAGTCAGTTGGGTTTTGCACTTTTGTTTTCCAAATTCCCCCTTTTTTTTCTTTAAGAAAATACGCTGTTGTTCTTTTTTCTTGGGGGTTAACTCAGTATAATTCTTCATCATTTGGCTGGGAGTTGTGGCGAGGGCAGCAGCCTCACGAAGGCCGCAACGTTAACGTGGGTAATCTCCAGCCACACTGGTCGCTCACCAGATACATTGAACGACGTTTGGGCACGCTCCATATGCAAATATTCGATGAATAAGAGGTATGAACACAAATGTACACAAGCGTAAAACAACAACATAAAATCCAAATCCCACTGCAAAACGCCATCAATGCATGCTCTTTGCCGCCTGCCAGCCCAATTTATTACGCCATGCCGCCAAGTGCAAATGTACAATTCGGGTATGAAAGTCGCTGCTCTTTGAATGTGCTCATCCTATGCACCTCTAATCCACCTTTCCGTTCGACTGCACCCCTCCATTCCCAAAATACCCACCAAGCCCTTTCTCTACCTCGCCAATCGCACCGTTCAGACCGCCAAACGTACCCCTGAACCCACTTCTTCTCTGCCGTCGGGAGTACACTGTTCCCGCGACGATGCCGGAGAGCAGGATGATGGTGAAGAACGGATGGTCTGTCCATATACGTGTGAAGTTGAAGAAGAACGCAAATGCAGATGACGATTTGGGGGAGACGAGATGCGCACTCGATTTGTCGGTGATGTCGCGCAGAGTTTCGAGGATGGAGGTGCGGGAGGGAGTGATGGCGTTTCCATTGGGGGTGTGGTCGTAGTAGAGTTTACGCTATTGAAGTCAATTTTTGGTGTTCCATCGCAAGATGGTTGAGCGGGGCGAGTGAACTTACATCCTCATCATTGACGATGACACGCTCGCCATCGACTTCAACGCGCACACCGTAAATGTTCTTGATCCACCGCTCCCAAAACACACCATCCACCCAAGCGAAGCCGACCTCTTTCCGTTTGTTCAGCAACTTCTCCGTGTCGACCTTGATCAGCTTAGCCTTCTCTTCGGCCTTTTCATCGCCCTTAGTTTCCGCTTCTTCAATCTTCAACTGCTTTGCGTCGCGCAGCTCCTGCCTCTCGAGCTGGAACTGGCTCTTGCTGATGTCCATCCACTCCAGAGCGGCACTTTTAAGCTCCTTCTTCGCGCGACCAAATTCATCTGCTCGGTCGCGAGATAAGATTCCGAGGACTACCAAGCGCCCGCCCATGATTTCTCTGGAGTTGCCAGCGGTGAGTTCGGGGACGAGTGGGAGCCAGACAGATCTCATCCATGTAAGCACCTTCGCTACGTCCCGCATATCTTTAGGCGCAAGTGCAGTGTAGTAGGTTGGCTGGCCATCACGGCTAACGAGTAAGCGCGGCCAAGTTGAAATTTTGAATCGCTCGGCCAGCTTCTTGTCCTGAGTCTTGACGAGTCGCGCTTTGCCGATCAGTTGGAGACTCAGTCTCTCTAAAGCCGCAAAGTCCTCGGATGTCGTCGCGTGATCGTAGAAGTAAGTGAAAATGACCTCTTCCGTCTCTTCCATATTTTGAAACTCTGTAGCATCGACATCTAGTACACCCATACCACTGTCGACGGCCTTTTCGGCATAGCTGATCAGATCGCCAACACCTCGGAGACCTTCGTACTCGACGAACTCCCCGCCACGGAGGAACTTGAGCGTCGGAAATGCTTTGATCTTGGCATTCTTGCAAAGCTGTTTCTCAACCTCGCAGTTGACCTCGCCGATGTTAAGCTTGCCTTTCATCTCACGCGCCATCTCGGCCCAATTCGGAGCGAGCGCCTGACAGTGATGACACCATGGCGCATAGAATTTGACAAACCACGGTTCCTTGGTGAATGTAACCTTCTTTTGGAAAGTGTCCATTGTCAAATCCACACTCTTGCCTTCCAGATTGACATCCTTTGGTGGCTTCGGGGTAGGCTTGGCTACAGTCTCGGATGCCGTCGCAGTTGCAGCGATTTCGTTATGTTTGCTCGCAGCTGCAGCACCAGCTTCGGGATCTTTATCCTTTGCGCTCGGCTCGTCTATTTCAGCATCCTCATCTACATGGTCGGCGCCAACCACAGGTAGCTTCACACCTTCCTTCGGCCGGCTCCCAGGCTTGATAGTCTCCAGAATCTCCTCGACAAAGTCGCTTGCTCGCTTCAGGTCCATCTGGCCTTTGTGCGTCTTGGTAACCTCGCCATTCTTAATGAGCAACATCGTAGGATACGACTGGACATTGTACTCTGTGCAGAGGTCACCGTTCGCTACACAGTCGATCTTTGCGAAATTGAAGTCGTAGTAGCGCGTAAAGGAGTTGAGTGCCTCAGCATCTTCGGTGGTGGTTGAGCCAAGAGGATGAGACGTATAGTAGAACTCGTAGAGAGTTTGTAGGACAGGGGCGAAAGCTTGGCAGTGGTGGCAGTAGGGGGAGAAGAATTCAACGAGCCTAACCAGACGATTAGTATTACTTAATTCCAAGTATATGGAGTATAATATACCAATGTCCTTCTTTGACTGCGTCTTTTATTGTATCTGCGTTCAGAAATGGGAACGGTGGGACATGTTGGCCATTGAATTTGGTGCCGACTACCGCTGGATCTGCGCTTTCTGAGGCCTCGGCGGCGGACGCTGTTGTCGTTTCGGCGAGCGCCTTTTGAGTCTGAGGTGGAGCGGCTAGAGAAGATGAGATGGTGAGAGTCAACAGGCCCAATATCGACCAGCGAGGACGCATTTTTGCGAATTTGGTGAGCGGAGCAGCGCTCCGCAAGTCGGCCGCCGAAGAATACGGAAAGAAAAGGTCGGATTACTTTCTCGTTATCATTTGCAAGTCTGGCAGTCGGTAGCTCCACAGTATATAAACCAGCGCGATGCTCCGCGGAGTATGGGGCGATATGACGGGGTGTGGCGATTAGTAGACAGCTGTTCGCATGCCAGTCCGCGGCGCGTTTGAGGTGAGGTGAGGTCTTGCGACAGCCTTACGGCGAGCCGCAACGTACAAGGTGCCACTTCGAGCTACCTCCGGCCTTTGCACCTGAACATCATCAGCTCTTTCAGCAGCTCCAATCCGTCTTCACACAGCCCAATTGCTTCTCCAAAATGCGGGCAGCATTACGGCTCTTCGCAGCCGTCAGGCCTGCATCCAAATTCCTCGAGCCTGGCGCGCCAACCGGTCTCACGGGCCTATACACCCACTCGTCTCCTCGCGCCGCCCTCATTCTCCTCTACAGCAGTACCCTCGACAAGCTCAGGACGCTACCTGAAGACAGTGTATATCGTGCCTCTACCGAAGCTCTCACAAAGCACCGCCTCAATATCGTCGAGTCGTTCCTGCCAGAAGGGTACGAAGCGTGGCAAGATAGGGTGAAAGAGCATGTGGAGAAGCACAAGGACGTGTACGCTGCCTTTGGACTAGGCACAGAACATGTTATCAACGGCAGACATTTCCTTGCTATTCGAAGAGAAGAGCCACTGACGGATGAAAATGATGAGTGGGATGGAGTGCCGCCGCAGTATCCCTTGATAGAGGGCACACGGACGAGCGAGGAGAGAGCGCAGATGATTACACAGCTAGCGAAGCCGACTTTCGATAGAGAGGCAAGGGAGAAGCTGGCTTTGGAGCCTGAGCCACAATTGACCACTGATCAGTGAGTGCATTTGTATACAATCGGTTTGCCGTTCACTACTGACACGGGCTCATAGGATATCACAATTGGAAGAGAAGCTCGGAGCGGGCCTAATCGAAGAGGTCATACAGGTTGCGCAGGGAGAGGAGCAGCTTGTGCAGACTATGTCAGAGAGCAAAGTGTAAGTGGAACTTGAACATTAATTGATTGTCGAAATTGGCTAATAAGAGTCCTCCAGTTGGGAAGACCTCGTCGAGCCAGCACCTGAGGGCCAGTGGTCGTATCACGAACGAAACGTTATGACATCGACACAAAAGCCATAGATGAGAATCCGGCCGCAGCAACTGTACATAGAAGCAAGCATACATCTCAACGGATGCAATTCCATCTTTCATATGAAATTCGAAAGCTATTCATTGGTAAGACCGTTGCTCTCGACGGAGATATCATCCTCAGCTGTTCAAAAGCCCTCTACCTTCCCATTGCGTATAAATTAATTTCCTTTGCAATTAGATTCTCTCAGGCCCCGAGGAAGAAGAACCCACACCAAAGTACGGCCATAGACTCGCAGCCGACCTCTCTCGAAGTCACATTTCAGAACTAGTCTCAAGTGCCCAATGCTCTTGTTTTGTGTTGCCCACCTTCATAGCCATTCGGTTCTGTTCACCAGCCGAATTTGGCAGATGTCCACCATCATATCATGTTCAGGATCATCTCAGATCCATCAGCAGTGAACTTGTAAGCGCGAACGAATTTGCCATAAGCTTGTGAGCAATTGGGGCTCTCGCAAGGTTTATGCATCGGGAATGCATCAGGATCACCACCTGTGCCAGCTCCCACGCGGTCCGGCAGTGGTCGTTGCCGTCTGACTAGATACGCGTACACCATTATAGAAGAGGCTGTCAGTCGTTCGTTTTACAGTGCGTACTCTTCCGTCCTGTGCTGAATCCGTTTGGCGGCCCAAGTCCAGATTGATTTGTTAGCACATAAATCACCAACATCCGCGTCACTCAGTATACTGAGATGTAGTTCACCTGATTCAGGGTGGATGCATTCACGGCTGACGAGTTTGATACCTCGGAGTTGAATCTGAACTCTCCTTTCGACCTCGAGGCTCCTTACCAGCAGTATCCGCACAAAAAATGTCGTTAGACTACTACCAGATACTCCTCCTGATTACGAATAATGGATTTGTTGGGAAATTTCTCGTTCCTTCTACAGCGACCTCCTGGGCATTGTGGTCAATGCGATTCGCGTCTTTTTCTCTATTGTTGAGAAGAGTACTGTAACCTTCTACATGAAACAAACAGCGAATGCTGGACAAAGAGAGCGATCACTGCTCATGTGAGAGCACGGATTGCCGTGAGTATCCAGCCAAACAGAGCAGAGAAATATTCGCAATGGAGGATGTGACTAACGACACGAAGGAGCACAGGGGAACGCACATGAGGGCACACAAGCTTCTACCATTCCCATGGGCTCATGGTGTGGAGATCGGGGTGAAAATCTTATCGGTCCTATTGACGTCTGGGGCTTCATTGGAACCCGACAGGTATCCCATCCATTGGAATGGTTCGCATTTACGTGACGGGAAATTTGCCCGAGCAAATGAGAATGCTCCTCATTTTCTTCAGTGATACAGCTGGAGAGCGCCCACTCTACCACAATCCAGATATCTTCTTGTCTTTGACAAAGTCGGCTCTGTTAAACTGGGCAAGATCTAGAAAGGACTCGGTGATTTTATCATGTCGCTCAAGAATGATAGCACTAATCACAAGGCATCGGAAGGCCTTTCCGATACTATCAACAAGGCGTTCAGCCACTAAGCAAGGCGTTCTCGGTGTCGGATCCTGCTAGTTTCCGGCATCAGTTCATTATTGCTAGCATCTACCACAGTGGGTTGATACAGAGTGGACAGTGGAGTTAGCTACGGTGGCAGAGATCCAGAGAGGCGCAAGGGCAATACTTGTAGAGTCATTTACCCTATCAAAGAGGCAGGCTTCTCGAAGGCATTCGAAGTTTTCTTCCGACAGGCCGTAAGCTTTCTTGGCCTCTGCGCAATGTCGCTCTTAACTTCATCAAGCAGCGGTGCTTGTTTCGCTATGTATGATGACGTATGATGGATTATCGCAGGCTAATTTACTTACGGGCAACCCTGGTGTGTGAGGGCGAATTAGCGGACCGTCTGAGCCTCAACTACAACACCGCGCATGGGATCGTCAATCGTTCGTCGCAAGCAGCACGACTCGGCCCAATAAAATCATTCGAGGTTTTCGAAGCAGCTGTGAGTACGCCTGCGCATCACTACTCACAATGGTATCGACTACTCGCAAAACGCCGCTCGAGGACGCCGAACTCCCTTCCTTCGTGCAAAATGCGCCCGCGTGCTCATCACTAGTGTCAAGGCCCCTTGGCTCCTCTAGAAAATCGGGAGAGGGCAAAGGAATGTGGAGTGGTGTTGCGGGGAAATATAAGTATCGTCGTCGCAAGCACATGTTTCTTTCTAATCTCCATTACGCGCTGTCGTCGTTCTTCTTTCTCAGGTCAGGTCTGATCAGCACTTGAGATTTTTTGCAGCCATGGCCTCAGAAAAAGCCGAAAGCATCAACGACAAAGAACATCTTGAGCATCCCTCTATTGATGAGAAGCAGGAGGATGTCGAGGCCAGGCATGGGGTCCTTGACATCGACGCTGCCCGCCCCGACCAGCTCAGTGCGGTCTTTGAGAATCCTCTCTCTGGTGTCCCCAAGGATCAATTGATGAAGGATGTCGAGCTCTTCTGCCAGGAGAATGATCTCATGGATCATTTGGAGGTTATGAGGAAGGGCGCGTTGGCATCGAAGGAGCCCTGGAATGTCGACAACATCCCAGAATTGACCGAAGAGGATCGCGCAATTCTTCATCATGAGAGGACTAACAAATGGGACCAGCCATGGAGGCTCTATTGGCTTGTCTGTGAGTACAGAATAATTTCTCGTTTCATTAGCTCAGTCACTAAACTTTTACTCAGCAATGGCTTCTCTTGCAGCGGCTGTGCAAGGGATGGATGAAACAGTCAACAATGGCGCACAAGCTTTCTATCTTGAGGAGCTCGGCATCAAGCCGTCTACCCGCTTTTCTCCTGACATGCAAGATAACCTCACTGGTCTCGTTGTCGGAGCTCCCTATCTTGCTTGTGCCCTCATTGGCTGCTGGCTCACCGAGCCGTTGAACAGAGTATTCGCCCGTCGTGGTACCATTTTCCTGTCTTGCGCTATCGCGGCAATAGCCTCAATTTGGGAGGGTGTTGCGAACTCCTGGGTTAACCTTTTCATTGCTCGATTCGTCCTTGGTCTCGGTATTGGCTCAAAATCTACCACCGTACCAGTGTACACAGCAGAATGTGCACCAGCTCCCATTCGTGGTGCCTTGGTCATGCAGTGGCAGGTCTGGACGGCTTTCGGTATCATGCTTGGGTGAGTTGCTTTCGATTTGGAGATCGTAGAGACTATACTAACACCCTTCATAGCAATATCATGGGTGTCGCATTCGGCGGTCTTCGTCCTGATCTCGCGTGGCGTCTAATTCTCGGGTCCACCGTTGTGCTTCCCGTCATTGTCTGCGCCCAGGTCTACTTCTGCCCGGAATCACCCCGTTGGCTCATCCAGCACGGCAAGATCAAGAAGGCATACGAGTCATTCCGCGTCGTGCGTAAGACCGACCTCCAGGCTGCACGTGATCTGTACTATACCCACGTCGGCGTCGAGATCGAGAAAAAGATCAACACCGGCAAGAACATCTTCACGCAGTTCGGGGAGCTCTTCTCGATTCCGCGTAACAGACGTGCCACTTGGGCTACCTGGATTGTCATGTTCGGACAGCAGTTCTGCGGCGTCAATGTCATCGCGTACTACTCTACGACAATTTTCCAGCAGGGTGGTTACGGTCGTAACCCAGCACTGCTGGCATCCATGGGCACCGGTATCCTGAATTGGGTCTTTGCCCTTCCAGCCTTCTTCACTATCGATACGTTTGGGAGACGAAACCTGCTGCTCGTCACATTCCCCTTCCTGGCAATCACCTTGCTGTGGACTGGTATGAGTTTCTTCATCGATCCTCCCAGCAAGCCAGACGGCGTATCGACATCTAAAGCACGGCTTGGCATGATCACTACTGGCATGTATCTCTTCGAATGCTTCTACTCACCCGGAATGGGTCCCGTGCCCTTCTCGTACTCCGCAGAAGCCTTTCCCATGCACGTGAGGGATGTCGGGATGAGTTGGGCAACTGCAACGACCTGGTGCTTCAACTTCATCCTCTCCTTCACCTGGCCACGTCTCGTGAGCGCGTTTACCGCCCAGGGCGCGTTCGGATGGTACGCCGCATGGTGTGTTGTCTTATGGGTCTTGGTATTGCTGTTCATGCCTGAGACTAAGGCGCTCACGCTCGAGGAGCTGGATCAGGTATTCAGCGTGCCGACGTGGAAGCATTCGAGCTACCAGATCAGGAACTCGATCTGGCATATCAGGCGATATGTCTTCTTCCAGAAGAACTTGGAGCCGCTGCCGCCGTTCTACGTTGGCGCGGATAAGTTGATGGAATCCTGAGATGTTGCTGAGGAATGGATTTGGAATTCTGAAGGTTGAAGGGGCCATAATGATAAGGCTCACTGATGTGGGATAGGGATAATGTTTTACATCCAGACATGGCTGTTTGATCAATTTCCTCGTTAGATACCCTCTTTTACTTGTTTAAGTGGCAACTTGAGTGTCGCCATTATGGTTTGGAAAGCAATACTAAAGCCATTCCTTCTGCGATGCTCAAGTGGATTTGCTGCATACTATGACGCTATGACACTGTTTCGAGGTGTGATATATCCTTAACATTCTCCATGTCGTTGAATACTTGGGATCTATTCTACAGTTCATGCACTAACAGTCAAGCCCTTCATACTGCCCTCGTTCTCCCATTCCTTCAATGCCGCAATGTACCCATTGATGCCCCTTCCCCAAATCTGGCCCCTCATCATCTTCGCCTGCACCTCCGGCCCCAGTGCCAGCATCTTGTCCAGTCCGCCCTCCGCGTTCAGATAGTTCGGCGTACATCCAGCCATGCCGCTCAAGCCCAACGCGTTTGCGGCAACCTGGTCGCCCCACTCGTCTTGAGCCTTCTGCTCCGGCTCAATCACCACGTCTCCCGAATTAGCTTTGCGTTGCGCGTTCATGATCATATACACTATGTGGTTGGAGTAGGTGTCCATGTTGTGGATTTGATTTGCGGTCAAGGAAGCCTGCGCGACGCCGGTGAAGAACAGGTTCGGGAAGTCTTTGCGAGTAAGGCCGTGCAGAGTGCTAACTTCGCGCTGGAATTCGGCGTCCATGTCCAACCCGTCTTTACCAATAACGGTAACGTTGTACCTGCCTGCAGGGCTCACGCCCAGGCCGCCAGGAGCCTTGTATCCTGTGCTGAGGATTAAGAGATCGAGCTCGTACTCTTTTCCGCCTACCACTACGCCTTTTTCGGTGAAGCGATCTACGCCAAGACCATCTGTGTCGACGAGTTCGACGTTCGGCTGGTTGAAAGCGGGCAAAAAGTCGTCGTGGAAGCAAGGTCGCTTGCACCATGTCGGGTACCAATGCTTCAGTTTCTCGGCCGTGTCCTTATCTTTGACTGTGTCCGCTACACGCTTGCGGATACGCTCGGCACGTGGAATGTCGTTGATGTGCAAGGTTTGAATGTACTGTGGCAACTCTTCTGGTGTGAGTGGCCGATCATAACCCCATGCTGTGCAATATGATGGGTTGTTGATAACCCAGTAGTCGTTGACCATATTGACTTCCGGAGCGGGCAGTTTCTGGTGCAGCAGATTGGAGAAATTGGTATTACGATCCATCCACCAGCCTTTCTTGCTAGTAACCTTCTTCCACTCCTCTGGGTCGGTCTCGCGCTGGTTTCGTATATCCACCGACGACGGAGTTCGTTGAATAACGTAAAGCTTCTTTGCCCATTTTGCGAGCTCCGGAACGGCCTGCACAGCAGTCGCTCCAGTCCCGATAATACCCACTCTCTTGTCCTGCAGGTTAGTCAACTCCGCCTTAGCATCCTGGGAATTGCCTCCAGTGTACTTGTAGTCCCAGCGTGAGGTATGGAAGATATGACCCTGGAATTTATCGATGCCGTCAACGACAGGTATCTTGGGATGTGTAAGCTGTCCAGCGGCCAGCATTACGTATTTAGCATGTAATTTGAGATCCAAGTCCCTCTTGTCGCCCTGAAACTGTGTTGTGCAGATCCACTCTTTCTTGTCTGCATCCCACTGCAGATGCTTTGCTTGCTGTCTGAAAATGGTCCTCGGTCGCAGATTCCACTTTTCCGCAATTCTCTCCGCATGGCCTCTTAGCTCAGGGCCGTAGCAGTATTTGTACTTTGGCATATAGCCTGTCTCTTCGAGCAATGGCATGTAGCAGTAGCTCTCGACATCGCACATAAGGCCAGGGTACCGGTTCCAGTACCAAACCCCTCCATAGCCACCAGAAGGATCGATCATGACGATTTCATCAAGCTTCGCTCCAGCTTCAAGCAAGCGTACGACAAAGAGGAGGCCGCTGTAGCCAGCCCCGCAAACGAGGTACTTGATCTGCTTGGTGACATCAATCGTCGAAGGAATTGAGGTGTGCTCATCCGGTCCGATCCAAGGGTCTTCCTGGAGATGCTTGAACTTCTCCGACCTTGTCAAGTCGATGAATTGATCCTCGCCTTGCGGGCGCTCCTTCAATCGCTTGTCACGCTCGGCATTGTACTTGGCCTCAATCTCGGCGGCCGCAGCACTGAACATTGAGTCGACTCCAATTTGCGCCATGGTAATGGATCTCTGACAGACTTGACGAAAAGGAAACCGGAACACACTCAAGAAAAGATCTGGAGGGGAGCACGCGTGTGAACCGAGGACAGAGACGGGTCTTTATAGCTGACGCGCTCTTTCGAGTAAGAAATAAGGAAAGCTGAAGACCCCGCGTCTTACAGCTCAGGCAACCCAAGAACCTTGGCAAAATGGCACTCGAAATGGCCTCGGAAGCTTTCCGGAACGATTTCAAAAACTTAGATACCCTCCATACCCGTCACGCATTGACGAGCAGACGTCTTATAATTTCCCCACGTTGCTATCTTGGGAGCTGCTGACCCGATTTGCGGGGGTGCTTGCGGACGCAACTTCCGCTGCGCGGCCACAACTTGTGCATCGTGCGAGAAGCTGAAGTCTGGGGTCGATGTGCTTTTGATATCTGATATGTTAGTAATTTCTGACTTCTCAAATGCCGGTTATATAAGGATTGCGATGATGTCTGACCCAGCTATGACCGAGTCTGGTAGCCGTGCCAAGAAGGTAAGAACCTAAACTGACTACTCCGTACGGAGACACGTAACCCATCATTCCTCAGCCTTTCTAAGAGCGGAAACAATGCGGGCCTCCCCACTTTCTCATCCTCACTTGTCAGGAGAGAGTAGCAATGACAATACCATTTAGACCGTATCGTAGACCGCTTACTATAGGGACTTGGTCTCATTAGGAAATCGTTCCGTTTAAACGGTTCACAACGACCCAGGCTACCTCTCCTTCAGCCCTTCAACCTGAATCGCCCGAGTAGTTTCGTCAAAATAGCATTTCGATTCCTTCCAAGTGTACTTCTCTTTCATGAATTCCGCATCTCCACCACTTCAGGATGCTTTCTGCGGAAATCCTCCGCACATTTTAGAACATCGCCACCATCAAGCAAAGCAGCGGCACCGAGCAGACCAACAGGTTCTTCGCCGCTTAGGATCGAACGTGACCTCTCGGCGTGCCAGATGAGGAAGGAGTGGCAGATCAAGACCAGAGCCAGAATGCCGACCATTGTATACGCCACTGGAGTTACAACGAACAGTCGTGTCTCCGCTTTCGAAAATGAGGCTGTCGAAGCCGAGACGGCCGCTGTGGGCTGAAGAAACGTTGTCGCTGCGAGGGAGGCGTATATCGCCGTGAACACATCCTCGGCTGAATTCTTTATGCTGGTCTGGTCCAATGGAGCCAAGTTGTTTTGCAATGTTGAATAATCATACACAAGACGACCGAAGGCATCTCCAACTATCGTGTTCGTGGGATCGAACGCTTGATAATCCGGCAGGGTGTCCTCGAATACCTTGTATGAGAACGGACGGATCATCGACGCATTTCTCGCGTCGAATGAGATAAATCGCGGCGACACTCCACGCTGGGTCTGCACTGTTAAGGACCCAGATGTGTTCCAGTATTCTGGAATGCAAGAAAGGACAGTCAAATTGGCTAGATTGTCAACTGCACTTTTCGAATATTCTCCTGAAATGAGGCCAAATCTGCTATAACGAGCGGATATTGTACACTCTTGGGTATTCCAGGTGTGCAGGTACAGGTGTGTACTGCTCGCAACTGGCATGGGGAAGGTTGGCACATTGCATCCGCGGTCATTGATGTCGATGGTGACGGATCCATCGCTAAGGTTCATGCTGTACTGCGAGGAGTCCATGATTTGACAATCCAGGTACGCCGAGTATGCGCTCACATCGACAGTCATGTTTCCATTGCCGGCTGTATCGTTGGAGAAGGTCCCGAAGCCGTATTCAGTTGTCATCCAAGGAAGCGGTGGTGCTCCGTACACTCGTAAAGCGGTAGCTATACTGATAGCTGGCTGGAGATCGGTCTGTGCGGTTACTGCTGAGTCGTTGAACTGACTTGAAGGGTGTACCCTGAGTATAGACGACGTTTGAGTCGATGCAGAGACCAGCAGGTGCGCAGTGAGCGGGACAAGAGCGATGGAGCAGATCAAGCTGAGAAGCATAGCACAGCCGATGAGCCAGTGGTGGTGACGGAATGCAACCCCCCAATTGTAGAACTTGGGATAACCCCGATAATCCAACATGATCGTGCGCCGAACATTGGTGGCTTCTTCGGAAGGCCTGCGAAGCTCAACGAAGGGTTGTCGGTCTGCAGTAGCAGAGACTGTCGTGTCCCATGCTAACAAATATAAAGACATGAGGAATGATGGAAGGGTTGTCCACAGCAAACCGTAGCTCCACGCCGACTTTATCGAGAAGGATGTCAGCGACGTAGCCGAAATGCTCGGTACTGAAACGAGCCCATTTCTCGCAGCAGAGACTCGCTCGAGAGCGATAATTGCGGCGATGATTCCTACATCAATGAGAAGAACGGGGATTGTGAACCACAGCTGAAGCTTCCAGGGCTTCCAATTCTTGTTGCTGTTCGCCAGAATCGGCTTCTGGCTTGTCGTTGCGCCAGTTTGCGTGGAGCTCATGTTCAATGTGACTGCTGAAGATGGAGAAGATACTCACGGAGTATCAAATTGACAACAGGACAGCTTCCGCATCACTTGAGCGCGAATGCGAGCTGAAATGGTATGCCACAGCACAGCATCTCGCCTTTCGCCCGAAGCAGAGCCTCAGTCCAAGAATAGCCCACCATAGATGTTGAGTCGATGAAACGCGAAGTCTGGAATGGTGGTGCAAACATGGTCCAGGCCTGGACATTCCACACGAGCCCTCTCGATTGCATTGTCAGTGGCCACCTCACCCATCCAGATTGCAACGTGACTTCCCGCATTCGCCAAAATTCTCTTAATGCGTCCTATTCCATACGAAGTGTGCGGTAACCATACATTGGAAAGGGTAGGGAGTACGTGTCCAACCGAGGACCAGACACAGGGGCTTTATTGTGGCTGCCTACCGTGCCAATCAAGACCTGTGGCTGGTAGATCTCGGCCAAGCGATGTCAGGCGTCACCACGAGGCTGCATATCGCTTAGTCGATTCGCCTACGTCCTACCAATCAAGCAATTCGAGATCTACCAAAGCTTATTTGGGTAGGCCAGGATCAAGACACCCATTTTCGTCCCTCTCCGCAATGCGGCTCTGCTACGATGCTCCAGGCAAGTCGCTCGTCTGCCCTGGCCGGCAGGAAGACAATGAGGGCCATGGAGAGGTATATACTGGACTCCTTGGGAAAAGCCGTACATTTCCTAGACTAAGATTTTAGAAACTCAGTCTTGAAACAAAGATTCGTTGACCTCTCTGCAAGATGATTTCTGCCTCTGCATTTTCTTACACCATATTCATTCATTTCTCTCTCAGCCTCGCCCAAACAGCACTGGATCCCACGAAGTGCGTCAAAGGCAGTGGAGTCACTGCGCTTCCCCAGTGTGACTACTTGTACGATACAGTCGACAAATTCAACAGTACTGCTCCGGGTTCGGCGTTCGTGAACTGCTTCTGCAACCAGAAACTCTTCAACTCGGTATTCGAGTAAGACCATTTGACGCCACATCATCAGATCTGGCTTTTCTGACTGCCGAACTGTAGCTGTGAGAGCGAGCAACGCCTGTGCTTCGGCAACGGCGACCTCGATAATACGGCTGAGCAATTTGTCGACACCTGGCATAGTGCGTGCGATAAAAAGATCACCTTCACGCCCACAACGCCCTCTGTTTCGTCAATAACCGCCTCATACAATGTGCAATACTGCACGACCATGTTTGCGGCCTGCGCGAGCGCTTCGATCGCGAATCAGGCATGCGAGAGCTCATTCACGATACCGAGCGAGCGAGTGTCGTGTTTTTGTCAGGCTCCATTACTTGCAAACGAATACACCTGTGCGTATTTGGGCAACGTGTCTTGCATCCAGACGGAAGCGGCTCTGTCGAGAATACCGGGATACTCCATCTGTCCAAACTTTGAGTCGGTTGTTGGAGGGTTGGCAAATGTGGGTTGTCGAGCACTCCAGTTGTATTTTCGAGGACTTGGCTGATATTCGGTAGGCGACTGCTACAACCACCGCAAGTGGAGGATCAAGTAGTTCGATCAAGTCCTCTTCCCAAGTGAGTGGAAGTAGCATCGCATCGATAACAAAGCCTGCGCTCCCTGGCTCGTCCTCTTCAACAGCCAGTCCTTCGCCCACACAGCAAGGTCAAGCAACATCGTCCGGAATTTCGCACTATGCCTTCCTCATAGCCTGTGTTGCTGTACTGTTGAAGATCTAGCTTGGACAAGATGCGGGATTCGTGCAATGAATATTTCATGATGCAAATGCAGGCTTCGATATTGCGTCGTCTCTGGGAGATGGCTTCCCTTTGTGGATTTGAGATGTTGAGCGCCCTATAAGGTGCCAATACGAGCAAATTCGAAATCATCTCTTCTTCTGCCATTTGACCCACTCTTTCATAGCCTTTCGCGCAGAATTCTTGATATTCCGGGTACTGCCACCTTCACTCCCCAGCCTCTCCCCACTCGCCGCACCCGCAACGGCATCGATGTCGCTATCCGCACCCGTCCCGGTCTTCCACTGCTCTATCAGTGGTGGCGCTACCACTACACCCTTGATCTTCCCATCATTCATTCCGAAGCTGAACTCATTGTCTATTCCTAACCCAAAATCTTTGTATCCCCAATTGTACAGCAGGCGCTCCGCACCCCGACGGCTGACCGCATAAGCAGTGGTGCAGATGGTGTCGTGGACACGAGCGATGGCGCGGGTAGAAGAGGTTGTGATGTTGTACGCCTTAAGTTCGGAGACGTGCTTGCTTTCTAGTTTCTTGAGTGGAAGGATCGAAGGGTCCTCGACAGCAATTACTGGGCCGATCTTGGATTTTTCCTTCGGTGGTGTTGATTTGCATTGGCCGATGAAGAAGAGATCCCAGTCGGTGCCTGTCAAGTGCATTAGCCAATGTGACAACGATGAAGTGCGTGATTCCTCGGCTAGTGAACGGGCTACGTACCGTATGGAGCATCTTTGCGGGTATATGCCGTCTGGTTGTCGAGTAAGCTCGTGTGGCTGAGAACACCTTGACTGATCCTGAAGAGCTGGTCCTTTATATTCACATCCCAATCTGCGTCATCCTCGACAATTAGTGCAGTCTCAATATCCTCATCCATGACTTTTCTCCAAATGTTGGCGTGCGATCTCCAGCAACCAAAGGCACCCGGGTTAAGATTGGATGCAATGGTCTTTCCTTTAGGATGTACGCTACCTCCATCGACGCCCTCAATCATGGTGGACTTGATCCCCGTGAAAGATGAGAGAAGCGAAATGGCATCCTGCCGATCAGTACGGCTGCGATCTGTAAGTCTACATCCGTACTGTTCCGTTTGTATTGCTGGGTAACTCACAACGGCAGAGATATATAGAAGATTTCCTGAAAGCCGAGAGTTTGATTCCTAGCGAGCTTCGCTGGTGTTGCAAACTTGGCGTAAGCATCGGTACCAGGTAGTCTCTGAAGAGCGCTATGGATTCGGTCCGGATTTTGTATATGAATGAATGACCCTGTTATGAGGAAGAAGAGAACGATCGCAATAATGGTAAGGTATTTCGGCTTAAGGGCTGCTAGCCGGCTACTAGCGCTCGGTATTGCAAAGTATCTCGTCGGAAGAAGCATTGGACAAATCTTTCGATCTCGGCTTCAAGCCAAGAGCTTCTCTTTCCAAAATTGGAACGTTCAGGAAAGAGGGCTAAGCCTCGAAAATCATGACGTTGAGATGAGTCTGTAGAACAAAATCATGAAGAAGAGAAGAACAAGGAGAAGGAGGAGAAGAACTGAAGATTCTCCGGGCCACGGAGATACAAATTAGGAACGGCTAACGACAGCTATACGAGATTAGAATATTTGGGTAAGGGGTGGCACGCCACGCTCGGATTAGGTATTTAAGGGTCATGTTGGTGCTAATCAGCTAGTATGATCTTGCCAGGATTAAAAGGCGCGAGCTGAGCTGACAGGGCGCGTTGGGTCTTTTACTCAGAACAAGAGGACGTGAGAAAGAACTAGCCTGCCAAAGGGGAGTCCTCTTTGCTTGTCGCAATTCGCGATGTCCACGGGAAGATCGAAACCCGTCAAGCGTATTGAATAGCTCCGTATGAGGCAAACTACCTCTAGACCTTTGTCATCGCTCGCGAATCGGGTGTGAAAGACGATATAATCTTAATACAGCTGTGAAAGGATTCGCGGTTTGAGTTATGCTTATAACTTAGCCAATGCTCTAAAATCTCACCCTGGCCAAAATGGAAGCCAATAGGCAGACGCGGGATGGGAGCATGGTGCAGGTACCAGGTGCGGAAGAGAGGCGGAGGCACATACATGATACCGCCTAAGCCCCTTTCTTGTGGCCCTCTGTTGGGCACATGGTAGTGGAAGTCGAAGCGACAACTCTGCGTGGGACGAAATGCAACGTGTTTCGACTTCGGAACTGGCGCGCCTGTCGGGTAAAGTTCGGTTTCATTAGCCGCTTTCACCCGCTCTGTCATAGGCACTTGGTGGGAAATACCCCCACGTGGGCCAACGTCAGCGTCCCTGGCGTATGAAATCTCCTCCACTCCTCCTCCTGTAGTAATAACTTCAAAGAGCACTCCAGCGTTCTCGAATCTGAGGTTCAGATTCTCTGTGTGTTGTAGTCTGGGCATGGGTTACTGTAGTCGAGTCTATCAGCTCGAGAAGCAACCCACCGAACTCGATCTAATCAAGGAATATCACGAGCGGACGAGTGTGACGTTCTCAATCACACATAGTGTCCAAGTGAAGGTCGGATTCATCGTACGCTCTAACGCTGGTCCCAGAACGCCCGCTAAAACTAGTGAATAGTTGCTGGCGAAGAAGGAGACTCATCTGATATATTACTTATCTTCCTTACCATTTAAGGCCACTGTCCTCCTGCTTGTCCTCAGAACTTGGGATCTTACCAGTTGTAATCATCTCCATGTACCCCTTTCCCCACAACCGAAAGGCCTCACTAACCCCTCCGCACTGTATCAACTTCTTCTCCAACTCACTGAGCTGAAACGGAAACGTCTTTCCACCGCACTTGATCTCTCCCTTCTGTATATCAAGTTCTATGTCAACACCCTCTTCTGCAGTCCGGTAGAATTCATCGTCATTTATGATGACTCCAAGCAGGCCAAAGTTCGGCTGGTTTCGCCCGTAGATGAAGGAATAGCTCTTCGCGATAACAGCTTTGACTCCACAACCCTGCAGTGCTGTAACAGCAGATTCGCGAGAACTCCCGCATCCAAATGCTTTGCCGGCGACCACGACGTTCATACCAGAGGCGACTTTCGAGCGGAACTCGGGATACACGTATGACATACACCATGTGCCCTGTTCCTTGAACGACATACGTGCGTTCACTAACGCTTGCGCCGGAATGATTGCATCGGTATCGACGAAGTCGCCCAAGGTGATGACTTTTCCCTTGACAACGTTGTTTTCAGAGGAGCTCGTATCAGCTGTTACAGACGTCGGTAATGTTGCCTGGAATTTTTCGCCTCTCTCACTTCCTGGCTCCTTTGCCGCTGTTCCAGGTTCAACATACTTTACTTCCGTCGCCCCTGAGGGTTTCCTTCCAAGGATGGACTCAAGTCGTGCAATATCAACTTCATCTAGTAGCGGCTTCGGGTCTGTGATCTCCATACCAAAGCTGCTCGCTGCAACGGTGACAGCAGATGCGATGCTACCAATTGCACCTCTCCCCATTCTATTCTTAAAGTTCCTATTCTGGCTGCTCAACCACACTTCTCCCTCTTGCCCAACATCAGCACTGATTCCAACGCAATAGCTGCAACCTGGAACGCCCACTGTGAAACCGGCATCCTCATAAATTTGAGCGAGTCCACGGTCCTTGAGTTCCTTTAGAATAGGCCGAGAGCCAGGTGTCACCCTTCTTTTTCCCCGGCTTACTGGCTTCAGCCCTTTCTTCAAGCCCACTTCAAGGACCATGGCTGCAAGAATAAGGTCTTCAC
Source organism: Rhizodiscina lignyota (assembly GCA_010015805.1). Classification (NCBI taxonomy): domain Eukaryota; kingdom Fungi; phylum Ascomycota; class Dothideomycetes; order Aulographales; family Rhizodiscinaceae; genus Rhizodiscina; species Rhizodiscina lignyota. The sequence goes on from ML978126.1 coordinate 1,153,403, forward strand.
GCGCAGTGGTACAAGCGCCGATAAAGCATCCATCTAGCTTCTTCCCGGCAATCTCACGGGCCGGCACAACGTCATCGGGTGAGGGATATCGTGCGATAAACGATTCGACCTGCGAGAGATCGATAGTATGACTCGATGCGTAGACGGCATCTGAGTCTGGCTTGTAATACGTCGCGTACTTCTTGTATTTCGGGTTCTTGCGTTTGTTGATGAATTCTTGCGTGATCTCGTCAGGAGCAAAGATGCCTGTGACTCCACCAAACTCCTGCAGCGATATGAGTAGGAGATATATGACCGATCAAGAGTCATTACATACGGTTGTCATATTCGCAATAGCGAACCTCGCATCACAACTCAAATGCTTCAAGCCAGGCCCGGTATACTCCACCACCTTGTCCGCGGCGACAGTGTTCCGCTTCAGCTGCTGCAAGACGTACAAGATGACATCCTTGCCACTTAGTCCCGGCTTCGGTTCGCCCACGAAACGAATTTCCGCCGTCTCCGGAACCTTGAACCAGGTCTGGCCGAGCACCAGCGGCATTGTAACATCCGCTGCACCCATGCCCACTGCAAGACAAGATACAGATCCGGCGGAGCACGTATGTGAGTCGGAGCCGATGACGATCATGCCAGGTTGAGAGCGCTCGCGCATGAATTCCGTATGCCTAAGCGCATCGTACACGTTAGCGGACATCCAAACCACCGAAGACTGCACAATCTCAGTTATCATTAGGGGAGTTATGTAGCACATGATTTGGGAACTGGAGAAAATGGACACCGTGATCAAAGGTGGCTCCATTTATGATGGGTATGTTGAACGTTAACATACATGATAGTATACTGAACTGAATGTTAGATGCGAGCTCTATGCATTCTGAGGGGGTAAGTTGTTGGGGCAGGAAAACTCACGTTGTTCCCTTGATGCTCCGTCATCTTGAAAACTTGCCGCGCTCGTTCGCTAGCTTCGATGAGCGGCTTTACCTTCGGGGTGTCCATTATTCGGGGTTCGACGACGTGGTCACCTGCGATCCAGAGTCTGTCGTTGCGCCAGATGCCAGGCTTGCCCAGCTCCTCATACGTTACCTCCATACCCTACGGACAGACGCGTTAGCAGTTGTCTTTGACATGCAGGCGATGAGAATGTCGGTAGCCGAGGAAACTCACTCCCCAAGATATATCAGATGCAATCACCCAATCCACATCGACACGAATCACATCGCCTGGCTTAACTTCTCCCTTTCTCTCGACGTCGTGGGCCGCAAAGATTTTTTCAGTTACGGTCATGCCCCGGCGGCCAGGGGGACGTGAGTCCAGTGGTGGGACAGCTGTCTCGTAGCGATCCTGGGAGTTGAGTGCCTCAAGGTAGGCGGAAACTAAGAACAAGACTTCGCTTTCATCCTTGCCAGTCAGCGACTGGTCCGCTGTAAGGCCAAGTCCACCGAAATCTGTCGACGTTGTGCTATGAACGATGGCATCTCGAAGGGCTTCAGCTTCACGCGTAAACTTCTTGGATTCAAGGGCTGAGGAGACGGAGTCCAGATATTTGAGGATACCAGTAGATGCGTCTACGTATGCATTAGTTCAAGTCTATAATGTTAAGTGGGGGTATTCGACACGTCCTTACCAATTGCGGCAGTTTCACTCCCTATATCAATTTTCCGCAGTTCTTGGAGTTGCTGCAGTACCTGCTCTGACCCTGAAAGTGTTCTTCCGGGCATGATGTCTGAATATTGTTCCGGCCAATCAGACACTATTGATTTGATATGCGAGTGATTGTAGCCCGAAGCAAAAGCTAGTCGGTATACGTCTTATGTATCTGCTGTTTTCTTAGCTAAACATAGAAGGTTCTCAATCTCGGCGGTTTCGTCCAAGTCAGGAAGCTTGCGAAGCCGGAGCCCATGAGAACAAGAGGTTCCTCCACTGGCAACATGGTCATCTCATCCGAAAAGCGGAGGTGGTCATCCCGCAAATGGCTGTGAGTTGGAGCTTTCCCCAGGTTAATGTGCGTGGTCCAATCCCCACGATCGGCGCCCCCGAGAATTCGGGATTTCCTTTCCGTGGTAAATCGCCGGCAACGTCTACCGATTTCTCCACATTGTTGATTGATACATATTTCAACCATCGCGAATTTACATTGGCCGGACCTGGATTTTTATTGTCCAAAAAGATCCGGAGTTCTACTGTGAGCTGAGTCATTCGATCCTGAACACCCAATCAGAATAACAATCCATCTGTCAAGCGATCTTGGAGCGACCCTAGATCCACTTGAAGTTACCGTAGAGGATCATCCCTTTTTATTCATTCCTTGTTACTTCTTTCCCTTAATTTCGGTCGGGAGATATTCATAATGGCGTCAACCGGTACAAACGGCGCCCGTTATAACCCTAAGCCTGCCGCGGCCAGACTGCGAGAGATGCTAGCAAGACCAGACAGCTTGGTAGCATGCCCGGGGGTTTACGATGGCCTGAGTGCACGTATTATGTTGAGAGAAGGCTTCGATTGTCTCTATATGGCATGTCCCAATCCGTTTCAGCCAACAAGAGCCTGTGCTGATAGTGAGAAAGACTGGAGCAGGAACCGCGGCGTCCAAATTGGGAATGCCAGACTTGGGCATCATTACATTGAATGATATCCTTGAGAACGCATCTATGATTGCATCCCTTGATCGAACTGTGCCTGTTATTGCAGATGCAGATACTGGATATGGCGGGTACGATCCATTTAGTGAAACTGCATTGACAGAAGTCCACTAATTGGCATCATATAGTCCAATCATGGTCGCTCGAACTGTTAAATCGTATATTCAAGCCGGCGTCGCTGGTCTGCACATTGAAGACCAAGTCCAATCGAAGAGATGCGGCCATCTCGCGGGCAAAGAGCTTGTCGATCCGGAGACTTATTATGCGCGTATCCGAGCAGCTGTACTAGGAAGAGAGGAGATGCGCTCCACGACAGGTGGAGATATTGTCATTATAGCACGTACTGACTCGTTACAATCGCTCGGCTACGAAGAGGCACTACTCCGACTGAAGAAGTGCATAGAGATCGGCGCGGACGTGGCATTCCTTGAGGGTCCAACGAGTCTGGAGCAGATGAAGCAGGCATGCCAAGAGCTCGCTCCCGCCCCAGTGCTCTTGAATGCGGTACCTGGCGGTGTCACGCCTCACGTCTCGCAGGAGGAGGCAAAGAAGCTTGGATACAAGATAATGATCTATCCCGCGATATCGTTCGAAGCGGCGTATCAAGCTATATGGGATTCAGCGAAGGAGTTGAAACAGACGAAAGATATTATCATTACAGAGCGACAAAAGAAGGAAGGCGTGAAGGCAGTCTTTGGAGTCTGCGGATTGATGGATTGTGTAGAGTTTGACAAGAAAGCAGGAGGTCAATCGTACAATAAAGGTGTATAGAGCGTAGAAGCAGAAATGGTGCAGCCTGAGCAACACTTTGAAAAGTGTTATATCGACTCACCTTCAAATTCTCTCCAAATCCTTTGAAGCCGCTATTAGGTATCAAAGAGTTCTAGTGCCGTAGCCAGGGTCCTCATATAGCTCTCCACGGTCATTGCGGGCATTCAATGTGCAATTTTCCTTCTTCACTTTGCCGTATGTAAGAAACGCGTTGACGCGTCGAGTTCGGGTGAGCCCAGCCATTTATGGCATGAAAGCTTCATACAAAGTTGGAACCACTCTAAAATTAAAATGATCAACAGAAATCGCGTGTCTTCCTCAAAAGGAAAAGCAGAAGAAATCGAGGCTTGAAGTGGGTTGTGATATCCCCGAGCTCCTGACTCTTCGTACGCGACGCTAACCTTCACCTCAATCAAGCTAACTCAGTTGGGCCAGCCCATCGAGAATTGGCCAAGCAGCAAAGGGTGTGGCGCCTCGTAGGGCTGAATCTAAGTTATTACCTTTGTAGATCTTGCAGAGCCATTGTCGTCAATCGGGAGTAGAGACCGTGACAATATGAGGCACAAAGTGAGCACCAATGCCATCTTCATAGTTACATCTCAATTTACCAGCTTTCTTTATTTCATTACATGAAGCAGAGGGATCCATTGATCAAAATGCTCAACCTGCGAGGGCCGCTCTTAAAACTGGTCGGGGCTTCCATTGGCCTTGCCTAAGAGTACAAAGCAGATTACAAGGAGGCAAGGAACTTGAGAAAGCCGATGAGGCATGTAAACCTGTTACAATATCGTCCTCCTGCTCTGGGGACATCTCTCGTCTCGTCCCGACGAACACGATTCACACTACAGCGACGATGAGTCTGAGGACGGTGATGAATGGGCTATCAATCTCGATAAAGCACGACAAGTTACGAAGAAGAGATACCAGAGGCGGCGCTGTTGATCTGTCCTGGACTGGATAACATGAACGAGCAGCAGAAAGAGAACAGAGCGAAACGATTCGGTCACTGATATGGCCGTCAAGCGTAGGCCAAGTTCAATGTGCAGCATCTAGATTCGAAGCTCGGAGGCGTCCCACGCACTCAAATCACCCGGCTAGTGCTAGAGGGCTCTTATCAATTATTTCCGGCGGTAATTACAAACCCGTGGTCCATTATCAAGACTGAGGAGGCGCAGAAGTGATAGAGGGCCTCGGTTCGATGCCGGTCGGACGAGAAGGGAGGCAGCAGTACCGGAACAACCGACCATTGCGGAGGATACTAAAGCAAGATACCCTGTACTGGTAGTGAATCTGCCAACCCAAGAAGAGATGGATAAGGTTATGGCACGGGTGGAAGCATCAAAGCATGAGGACTAAAAAAATTGATGGGTGAAACATAAGCCGATAAAATTGCTGGTTCAACACGGCCGTGGCTAGTCAGGTCGAATAGCGTGGAAAAGGTTAGAATCGTATATTTGGTGATTCCAATAATTGTTATCCTCACTAAGACAATAATAGTGAACAGATCTGTTACTTCCGTTGATAACAAGAATCGCGCGAACTGAGATGAACTCCAGAACACGGCGCCTCGGGGTTTATTTCCTTTTTGGGACTACCTCATTAGAAGATATACAGTGGATGCTCCGGCAGCTGGTAGCTGGGGTCGTTGAAGCGGAGATTGCGATCTAGATCCGATATTGCCTGCAGTTCAGCATCCGACAGTTCGAAATCGGTTACCGCGAGATTCGACTTCAGACGGTCTGGGTTGTTCGATTTTGGAATGACCGCGATACCACTAAAAATTTCCCTTGTCAGCATTATCCTCAGGGTCCAGTAAATTGCCCAAACCTACTGCTGTACTGCCCATCTCAGCAAAATCTGTCCAGGATCCTTGCCGTGCGCCTTAGCCGCCTTCACAACTGGTTCCGCCTCAAACAGCGGTCCAGTGCTCTTCGCAACCTTGTTGAAATTTGTTGGCAGTTCGAGGAAGGACTGTGGGCCGTAAGATGAGTATGCCGTGACTGCTGTACCAATCTCCTTTGCACGTGCGATCACGTTCGGCTGCGTGAGGTATGGGTGGTGCTCGATCTGGAGAGCGGAGATGGGGTGGCGTGCGTAGCGGTAGACATCGTTCAGAAGCTGGACTTGGAAGTTCGATACACCGATGGATTTGGTGATACCTTCGTCGACGAGCGTCTCGAGCGCTTCCCAGGTTTCGCGTATAGGCACGTTGTCCTCCTTCACGATGGTTTGTGCTTCATCTTGCCACCAACCCTACGGTTTTGTTAGCCTCGAACGAAACCATGCTTTCCCACACAACAGTTAGAAGCATGGAATCTATGAGACATACTGGTGTTCGGATTTTCGCTGGATCGATGTAAGGAAGGGACACTGGAAAGTGGATGAGGTACAGATCCAGGTAGCCCAATCCCCACGCATCATTCGAGACCTTGGCCATCTGCAGCGCATGCTCGCGCTTATGATAGTTATTCCATAGCTTGCTAGTGATGAAGACGTCTTCTCGCTTCACCAGGCCGTCGTTGATCGCCCTCTGCACACCCTCGCCGCACTCCTTCTCGTTTCCGTAGTCGTATGCGCCATCGAAGAGACGGTACCCAGCTTTAATAGCCTAACCATAGCCACAATTAGCTTGAAAGAATCTTGTAAGGGCTCCAGCAAAGACAATTGAGACTGAGACGAACGTTGTAGACGGTATCCGCGGCATTCTCGTTCGGGACCTTCCATGTGCCGAAGCCCACCAGGGGCATCTCCCTGCCGGACGCTAACTTGATCGTCTTGCTCATAGCTGCTGTCCTCGTGAAGCTCCGGATTTGCTGTGATTGGAATGAACGAGCGAAAAGACCAATTCTCCTCTGCGCAACTTGAACACTCCGCATTTCTGCTTCGATGCTTCAGCCGGCTGGCTTTCTCTTAAATAGCAATGAGCGCCCAGTCGTCAAGTGATCTGCTTTGCTCGTAACAAACATCGCGCAAAGAGCCGCTCGAGTGAGTTAAAGTTCTCACAGGCATTAGCCTAAAATGCAAAATACCACTTGCAAAAGCTGGCGGCTGTTCAGGCTGATTTGCCCTCCGAGAGAACGATTGGCAACTACGCACCAAAAGGCCCACCGGAGCAACCGGGCTGGGAGAGGGCTCCGAGAGCATCTCAGCACCACCCAAAAGTGGGACGTCGCGGTCCGCTAGGAACGAGATAGATGGGCGCGGAAATCTTATCTCACAAATTGGAGAAGCGGCATAATACGGAATAATTCAGCCGAGAGGTTCTGAGGCATCCTAGCCTCCATATGCATCTGTTCATCTGACATACATGTGGACGACATCGTGAAAGGAGGAGACGATACAGCGGAGATATAAGGGGCGTCCGGAGACAACGTCCATTTTCAGCGCTGTGGCACTGGTTCCCCGCTGCTCCAGGAATTGTCTGGAAATGGCCACATTGACAGCCATGTGTGCGGCGTAGATGTTGATCAGCGAGAAAGAATTTGCCTCTCGGCTTTTCCGACATGGTTGTATATGTACAAAGAATCTATAGCCTAGATGTCACAGCTTCATGCCCTAAGGTGGCTAGATCAGAATGTGAAATGACCACGGGCTCGATTTTGTGCAGTCTCTCCTTCAGTAACATGTTTAACGACATCATTCATATTCGATAGGTGGCTTGGTGGACATCAGACCGACCTCCATTATAGTTTCATGTTGCGCTTCATGCGTCCTTGGTTGAGACCGATAATGACGTTGAAGATGGATATACCCCTCGTGAGTACGAATACGGCATCACTATGATCGCCTTCTTCTTGTCCAATACAGTCAACACTGCGCTCAATCAGCATCGTACCGCCGTCGTAAGATTGGCCAGCTGCAATGGTCGAGACAGAAGCCAACGTAGTCGAGCTAGATGAAGCGGGAGGCTACCATCCGCAGCCGTAAACAAGGATGCGGCTGTGGTCACAAGAGTAGCATCAGCACTTGAGATTGGCGAGGGATCCGAGTCCTCATAACTATCTTAAGATGTAGATGCTGTCGGTGTCGTAGCAGAGCTAGAAAACAATGAAGGATCTACAGCTACGACCATTGCAGAACCAAAGCTTCACAGTTTGGCATGGACCACTGTGGAGAGAGAAGAGCGGGCAGCACCGCCCAAGGTAGAAGATCGAGCTTCATAGCTACAAAGACATGAGAATCTCTCCGAGGCAATAGTGAAAATAGAAGAGACGATGTCAAAGAAGAGAGAGGAAAGAAGTGTTATGTAGAAAAAGTAGAACGAATTGATCGAGTGCAGAAGGAAAATATTGTCGAGAGGCTAAGTTGGAGTGTACTCAACAACAGGTTAGATTATGAAATGAACGCGCGGAAGTCATCAATACCAAGAGTTCATTCTCATCTCCAGGTAAATATCGATATGTGAAAGAGGGTGCCTCGTGAGTTTGATCAGGACAACATTTCGAAAACAGCGAGTACCTATGTCTGAAAACGAAAAGAAGTCAACTACAGAGGGTAACTGCGTCGGTTCGCATGCCTGCTAGCTTTAAGCCACACGCTTTGCCCAAACACAGTAATTTGGGCTGTATTTTTCAAGCCGAAACGTCCAGAACAGGTCAAGTAGATGGCTTTTCACTAGCAGGCATGCGAACCGACGCGGTTACCCTCTGTATGAATTGAGCAACGGCTTGGTTTGCTGTTGGCAACGTCTCCATCACAGGCAGCCGAGATGGTAAAAAGCATGAGCCGACCGGCAGATGTGAAGAAAGGAAGAAAATCCCCCCCCCAAACGCCAAGCCTTGTTCTCCCCGAGATCTTGGCAAGCAATTTCGTGAACCTGCCTTCGCGGCGACGTTTCTCCTCATTTTTCTCCAGCGTTGCAAATACATAGTTGAAATGGAAATGTGACTTTGGATCAAAGAATCATCTAGGGCTAAACGTAGATAGGGTAAGGCGTCACCTGTTGAGTCCACGCGCTCATAGATAGCAGCTGATAACGAGCAGATCGAACCACCACGACCACGACCTCTCATTCCAATAGCGTCGAGATTCTCTTCTATGTGCAGTCTTGGGTCTTTCACAAACTCTCAGTCTCTCCTGGGACTGGTGAAAGAACTCGTTCTAGCCCTACTTGCACATAATCGCATCCATGTGATGCCGCCATCGAGCTGTCACTCGCCCTCCAGAGGATAGCACTTTCTGTATCAACTCCATGGACCTTTGACCGACGATCGAATTGACACTCATGCTTGTCAAACATTCTATGCGATATTACGTCATGCCGTTTAAGTTTTTTCTCATGCGACACACCAACAAGTACGTCGATGATGCAGTACGGAAGGCGTGGTCCCATTGCACTCCATCAATGTCGTCCCCTTCACATGTGATAAGACGCAGCTCTGGAACAAGAAAGATTCTATCGGCTACTAAATTTAAGGCTGACATTTTACCATTGCGGATATCGTAATCCATGTACATCCCGGACATATCGAAAAGTGCTTCCCCAAGTCATCTTCCTCAAACAGTGGCAGCTTTCGTCCTCATCAGCTCATCGAAATTCAAGACTGATTTTCCAAGTGCTAGTGCCCCCTCGGTACAATCATCCTTATCGCTCCATTCTTTTGCAGTGTGACTAAGGCCGTCTTTGGCCCTTACAAACACCCTACGCAAAAATCAGCATACGGAAATGTGAGTAATGCTTTGCAAGGGAAGTGCTTACATGGCAGTAGGTACTAGGGTCGTCGTCATGGTCGAGTCATGACCCGTTCCGGTTCGAGACCCAATCCCCTTGTCACCACATGCCCTCTTCACGCAGTCAATGGCTTCAGGCCAGAAGTCGCCCGGCAACAGATGGATGTCGCGCTTCATCTCAAGCTCCAAGCCGTGTAGTGCAGCAATGTCCTTGACACGCTTTTCGATTGCTTGACCCATTGCTTCTTGAGCCACTCCGTCTTTGTTCATTAGACAGAATGATAACTTGGTGTTCGACTGGATGTTACAAGCGCCCCATGGACCTGACAAGATGTTCGTCACGGTGGAATCGCCCTTATTCTCGAACGCAACTTTCTCCAGCTCGGTGATGACCTTTGCCGCTCCCAGTAGGGCATCCTTTCTCTTAGCCATCGGGTAAGTATTTGCATGGCCATCTTCACCTTTAAATTCCATGGAGTCTGGAGAAGAAATGTTAATGTGACTACGCAGGTTCAACTTATCCAATCGAATACTCACACCAAGTCATGCCCTGCCAACCCTCTACCCATCCGACTGGCTTGCCGGCTTTCTCTAGGTCAGAGGCTTGCTCACAGTGGATCTCAAAGTGCGCGGAAATTGGAAACTCTTCGAAAGTATTCGGACCATCGCCAACGTAACCAATCCTGGCCAGCTCTGAGCCCATGGTGATTCCGGAATGGTCATTGGATAGCGATGCATGCGCTGCTTTGACCGTCGACTGGCCTGCGTACACAATGGATGACCCGAGCAATGGGAAGAATCGAGCGCCTTCCTCGTTCGTCCAGTTGATGAGTACGAGAGGTGCCCTAGTCTTGATACCTTGCTCTTTCATGCTGCGAAGTACTTCGAGGCCACCAATGACCTATTTTGGAATCGTCGTTAGCAAGCTGGACACTCTGGTGCCCTTGCTAAATGACTTACACCTAGAGGACCGTCAAATTTTCCTCCAGTGGCGACACTGTCCAAGTGGCTCCCCATGGCAATCGGCGGAATACTCATGTCTTCCCCTTTGATAAGGGCAAACTGAGTTCCTGTCGCATTGACCTTGTAGTCCGCGCCGAGCGCGAGTACTTGGTCGCGAAACCAGTCTCTGGCTTGCTTGTCGTAGTCCGTCGCGCAAAGACGCGTAAGACCACCCGGTGATGGTGCACTCCAGTGTGCTGTGTAATGAAGGTCATTCCTGGTAGAGATTCGGTCAACCATATGATCAGGTCACTTGAGCCACCTCACTTACCAAAGCCTGTCGCCATTCACCTTGAGTTTCTCAGCTAAAGGCGCATTTGCTACGGTTGCATAGCTCTTCCTGCCAGCGACAACCGATATAGCATTCCTGCCAACGGGTGTATAGGTCGCTCGAAACGTCTTCACAGAGACCTGCCTGGCGAAGGAGTTCGTGAGAAGGCGCATTGTGGATTAGCACGCAAAGATTAATGTGCCTGAGGCCAATTCAAATCAACGACCAAATGTAAACAGCACCGAACCCACTTCAACTTTTTTTTTCCAGCGAGCGGGGATTCATATTACCATCTGAGCTGCGAACCCTCATCTTGGCGTCTCCTCCTTCTCCACATCACAACATGAGTCGTACTAATTAGATATGAATAGGGCCGACTCAAGACGTCGTGTTGCGACCCCTGCTCTCGACGTTTCTGGGACCACATCCGACCACTCGCTTACCTCCGTGCGACTCGGCGATGCGCGCCGATTGGCTGTCCCTCCATAGGAACAATCCCATTTCTAGCCTTCCGGGTTTTTCTGCCTCCCTTATTCCCAGAACGTTCAATGGGACTAAAATGTCAGGGTCTGATTGGCGGCGGATATGCGACGTCATGCTGCGGGAGTGGTTTCCCGGTACGTACCTTATCAGTGTTGAAGACTGGGTCTCAGGGTCTCTAACGCGTCGACTCCAACTCCAGATAACAAATGCCTCCACAACGCCCAATTCCAAAGAGGACTTCAATTAAATCAAATTTTCAGTGTTTACCTCAAAGACTTGTCTTACGATCACAAGAAGTATCCAACATCACCGATCCGAGACGGTCTTTCCACGTTTGTGAGGGAAATCACACACCCGGCCCTCCGCAACAGTCGAAACAGACGAAACAAACGTCGACTTTGCTCTTCTCCTCATCTCATCGCGTTCTGTCTATCTAAATTTCCTCTTTTGTCAAAAAATGCCGACCTTATCAGTTTCTCGGATTCTTTCTCAGTTTCTCTTGATCCAGTTCCAAGGATCTGGCAAGGCCGGAGTCTAAAGGCCCCATAAATCCTCTGCACGGCCCCCTGATTCCAAGTGTCGATCCTACACTCTTGATAAAGTGACCTGCTAAATTCGAGTGAGGAATTAGGAATGATATCGCGCAGCGCAGCCGTCATAGCGGCATATGCGGCACAAGCGCCAGACGGTGGATTGAACGGGCTCGAACGGACAACGTCACGACTTCATGCGATAGACTCTATCAACGCCCATCCCCCATGTATGGCTCCATAGACGGATGAGTACAGCACCATTTAGCTGAATGGTTCACGAATCGAAACCCGAAGGTTTCTTATCTGTCTATTTGACAGGTGCTCCTGATATCCAGTCCTCGGCCCGACACTCTCATCTGCAGATTGTTTATTTATCTACATGCTATTCGCGTGATTTTTGAAACATTGTGGTAGTGCTTCACTTACTTTCGTCCTCTCCTTGCAAACCGTAAACCGAAACTTCAAACCATGGTCGAAGTTGCTCCAATCCTGCCGCAAGGCGCCGGGTAGGTCCAGTTCAGCTGCGCAACGATGTCCGCCTTTGCTAATACTATCCATGTTATGCCAGGTACGGCGTGGTTGTTGGCATTGGAGGCTTTTTCTCCATCCTGATGATCGGGATCACTTATTTTCAGAATAAATACACGAGATATTCCACCAAGGCGAGCGAAGAATTCAATACCGCGAGTCGTAGTGTCAAACCAGGCTTGATAGCCTGCGGTGTTGTTTCGGCGTGGACGTGGGCGGCGACATTGCTTCAGTCTAGCACAGTCGCGTATGAATATGGAATCTCAGGTCCATTTTGGTGTGCGTACTTCAAGTTCTGCGCTAGTTACATCTACTGATACGCGGACTTCAGATGCTGGTGGCGCGACTGTTCAAATCTTCATGTTCTCTGTTCTGGCAGTGAAGGTGAAGCAGTACGTGATCTGGTCGCGCAAATTGGAATCTCGAGATATGCTGATGTGCACAACAGAAACGCGCCTATGTGCCACACGTTCCTAGAGATCGTGTATCGTCGATATGGGGCTGCCACGCATATCATCTTCGTGTGCTTTGCGCTAGCGACCAACATTCTTGTTGGTAGCCAATTGCTGTTGGGCGGTTCGGCCGTGGTCACATCTCTCACAGGCATGAACGTGTATGCGGCGGTATTCCTCATCCCAACAGGTGTATGCACATATGTAGTGCTTGGTGGACTGAGGGCTACCTTCCTTTGTATGTTGGCCATCGAGTATGAATTGATGACTCTCGGCTAATACTTTGAACCAGGCGATTATTCGCATACCATCATCGTCATGATCATTATTCTGTACTTCATGTATGGACCAGTCTCTTTCCCTATCCACTGAAGAAGCTTACACGACAACAGGTTCAATGTGTACACGACCAATGACTTGATTGGTTCTCCCTCCCGCATGTGGGAGCTCTTGCAGCACGCATCGGACCTCCGCCCTGTCGAAGGCAATACCGCCGGATCTTATCTGACACTGAAGTCAAACGGCGGGCTCATTTTTGCTGTCATCCAGCTGTGCTCCGGCATGGGAACTGTCTTCCTGGATCAAGGCTATTGGCAGCGCGCAATTGCCAGCAGGCCGAAGACCGCCGTTCAAGGATATATTCTAGGCGGTTTTGCGTGGTTTGCCGTTCCTTTCGGCTTTGCCACAACCCTTGGGCTTGCTGCAGTTGCGTTGACCGATAATCCACGTTATCCAACTTACCCCGGTAAGCTTCCCCCGTCTTATGCGATAGATGTCCGAGTATCGCTGACTAGTTCCGCGCCAATTAGACAATATGACAGATCTACAAGTCTCCTCTGGCCTCGCCGCCGCATTTGGCGCAGAAACGTTGCTTGGAAAGCCTGGCTCCATAGCGTACTCCCCCCTCTTCTCCCTCATCGATGTAGCTACGATTCGTAACTAACCGGGCGCTAGATTGTTGATTACCCTCTTTATGGCAGTGACAAGTTCATCGTCCTCCGAACTCATTGCCGTATCGTCCATACTCACGTTTGAGTCAGTAAGCTCGCATTTGTTGCCAGACCAGTTTCTGACATGGATATAGCATTTATAAGACGTACATCAAACCGAACGCGAGGCCAGATCAGCTTATATTCATCTCGCACGTCATGATTTGTGTATTCGGGCTCGTCATGGCAGTCTTTGCGACCATTTGGAACGCCATCGGCATCAGTTTAGGCTGGTTATTTTTAGTAATGGGGTTGATAATTGGAGGTGCTGTTTTTCCAGCCGCCTTCACCCTTACATGGAAGCGCCAAAGCAAATTAGCTGCGATTGTCGGTTGCCTCGGCGGTCTCGCAGCAGGCTTGATTGCCTGGCTGGTCGAGGCAAAGGTATATTACGGCGAGCTAACGGTTGCAACAACCGGCGCGAATTATCCAACGCTTGCTGGCAACATGGCTGGTGTATTGACGGGACTCATCCTCTCCGTCGTCATATCGTTCATCAAGCCCGACAATTTCGATTGGGCAGTGACGCGCTCGATTAACGTCACTACACCAACGGAGACTCCCAGCCCGATGATGAGTGAAGAGGAGCACGCGAAGCAAGCGGAAGCAGGCGCAGCGCCACTCGAGCTGCCGACGATTCGTGACGAGGACGAAGAGATGCTAGAAGACGAGAAGGTGATCAAGGATCCGAAGAGCCTCCAAGGCATGTTTTGGACAGCGCTGGTGCTTTCAGCGGTGTTGTCATTCGTGATGGACTTCCTGATCCCCATGCCGATGTTCTTCACTCACTACGTCTTCTCTAAGCATTTCTTTTTGGGCTGGATAATCATCTCGTTCGGGTGGGTGTTTTGTAGTTTATTAATTTGTGGAATTTTGCCGATAGTGGAGACGAGGCGCTTCTGGAGGCAACTGTTCGGAGAAATGTTCATGAAGGCCAAATGAAGGTAGACTCAGACAATACCTCGGGATTCGGCAATGCAGCTTCAGACGCATTTAGGATAGCTATGATTAGTTAAGATCGCTATAAGGCTGAACAGAGAACTATATTGGTTGAATTTTACGCCCGATACAATTGGTAAATCGAGAGACAAGACCCCTCATTCGAGCTTGCGAAACATGTGTTGGCAGCAGGCAAGTGGGTGACAAAAAAGTTGAGTTATGGCTACAATATGTCGAATCGCGAGGATATACGATATACCTTCGCGTGTTAATATATCTTATATACACTAACGCTGTGTTTTTTTTTTTTTGGATAAATACACATTTGTGTATATTCAGTCGAGCTTTTAGAGCTGCACTCGGTCCTGCCAAAGAATAAAACTTGTTCTTACCACAGCCGTTCAGTTAAAGCGGGCTCAACTATTTTGTCACCTTCGTGCATGTGTTGGCAGCAGGTTAATGCTTGTCTGAATGCCTGCCAAAGTGCCCCACAGCCCGCTGAAAAAGCAAGCAACACACCAATCATCTCTTTGCTCAGCCTCGAACAAGCGCTTTATGAAAGCAGGTCGACGACAGCCTTTTGAAGTTAATCTATTTTCGCCGCACATCTAAGATTCTCCCTCTCTCATCTCTTTCGTCCCCTCCCTGCTATGCTCAAAGGCCCAAGCAATGAGCTTGAACCAAATGACCTTCTCATGCCTCCCTCCAGGCGATCATGCCATCGCATAGCACCTACAGATATAGCCCTCTTGGGCGACCGGGCTGCAGCATACGGCTATTGCGACACTATCGCAGTGCTAGGGACATGACGATGAGAATGTTCAGCCTGGAAACTTTCCCAGTGACGGATTGCCCGCCATTCATTGCAATGTCATACACCTGGGAGCCCCGATTCCCAATGCACCATCTGGAGATAGAGCCGGAGCAGTTCCTTGAAATAGGGCACAACTTACACCTCGCGCTTAACAGGATATGCAGGATCACGGGCAAGGCAGGCAACTTCCGTGCACTGTATTCCGAAAGATGGAAAGAGTGGCCCGAATACGAACGCCGCCGTTTCTTGGAGCAGACGAAGTACTGCTGCTATTTCTGGATCGATGCAATTTGCATAGACCAGAGCAACATTGCGGAACGAAATCAGCAGATCAAGTTGATGGGAAATATCTATTCCGATGCGGTTTCAGTCATGGTTTGGTTGGGCGAAGAGGAAGAGCGAGATCCATGGGCGATAGCCAGATCCCTCGGAGACTTTGATAGCATTCTGGCCAAACTTCAGACTATGAATGCTAGCAAGTCAATCATGGAACGATTCTTCACAATGGACGATCCATCTATGACGCTGAGAGAGAAGATGACGACTCTGCCATACTGGAATCGACTATGGATCATACAAGAGCTCATGCTCGCCCAAGACATCCTGGTCTGCTGGGGATCTTCCGTATTTCCCTGGCGATGCCGTGAGAGACAGCGCACAGCAGCTGGAAGTCGGCAAAGGTGTGACGTTTGCTATAGCGCCGAGACCGCTGAAGGAAGTCATCCGGACGAGCACCGTGACTTGGAGTCATTATATTCGATCAACAACACCCACGCGTGGGGCGGAGGAAGCTTCCATCTAATCTTCGACCAGAGGAAATTTTATGAAAGGATATCCAACCGATATCGCTTGCCACTGGACTACTTGATTGAAGCGTTCGCGCTTCATGAATGCCACGACCCAAGGGACAAAGTCTACGGCTTGTTGGGTCTCGTCGATACGTCTGACCGGACAAGATTCACCACAGTCACTGCGGACTACCACAGGCCTGTCGAAGATGTATATCTGGATGTGCTCTATGTCGCGCGGGAGTCACCGCGCCTCAAGTCGATGGGAGCAAAGTGGAGATTTCAGGAGATTCTGAGGAAAGCGCTGGAGATTGAGGGAAAGGCTATCAGTTTCGAACAGTTTGTCGAGGATTTCAATCGTCGGAGGACAAAGTGGAACTGATAATTCGTAAGCGAGGAGTGTAAATATACATGGACTGTTTCGTTCCATTCATGAAAATACTATTTTGTATAATCTTTAATCCTCCTCAATCGAAGACTTCATTCTGCTTCCAGATGCAATATACCCCTAGCCACCTGTCCCCGCTTGAGGACCATGGTGTTCTCAGAATCCCTGGAGAAAGGACTGCGATTTACGAATGCTATTGACTAGCATCCGTTGTATGTACTGTTGCCTTGTTGTTTATGGTGTCTCGCCAGGCAGGTGTGGCGTGAAACTTGTAAAGGAACATCTGGCATTGCGTCGACCAGACCCGTGATTGGACCTTACATAGCGAAGGGGACCGTGCTTGGTCTATGTGCTCATGTTTGTAGGAGTGGAGGCAGCTTGCTCGCCGGTCGTACCCCTCGCGTAACCAATATGTTGTATCTGCTCCGCACTCAGAACAGAAGGACGAGGGCTCAGTTGAAGTAGATGTCGACGCTACCGCTGCCTGTGTGGAAATTAAGCGTGCTGTTTCCATTCCCCTTCCTCGCAAACACATCATGTGAGCTTCGCCGGATGATATCGATATCTCCACCGTGAAGTCGTATGCTTCCACTCTGCGTACCGCCTTCGATGGTTCCTTCCCATTCTCTGGGATATCGAACTGTCAAGCTTCCGGAGCGCGCCCTGTGAACACTTGAAATTTCGGTGATTGATTTTCCCGCGTGTCTCGTGGAGCTAAGCAGCGTGATGGCTTGACTTCCAGAGACGGTTGTGGTGCTTAAGGTGGACTTGTAGTTGCCCGCCCCGTGTAATGGAAGTTGTAGATCAATTCTTCCAGAGTGTGACACAATTGAGGTCTTGCGGCCGTGAAGGATAGTTCCATCGACGGATCCCGAGTGAGAGTCGATAGAGGTAATGTAGTCCCGTTCCGGTGCATTGAAAGTGGCAAAGTTGACGCTTACTGAACCAGAGTGAGAGTCGATCAACAACTCCGCTGGCACAGGATTTTCCTCGTCGGCTGGCTGTGGGTTGATACCGACATTTAATGATCCGGACTGTGATCGGATAGACAGTAGATCAAGCAAGTCGAATTCAGCGTCAAGGGATTGAGATCCAGTATCGATCCATCGCTTCCTCAAGTCAGAGCGGTCCACTGCTTTGAGTACATTTCGCGTCCGCCAACCAGAATTGGATAGCCACAATAATAAAGCAGATAGCCCCAAAAGCGCAAGTACCTTTCCAAACCTGTGACCCCGTCGTCTATTAGGGATATCAGTGCCAGTATCAGCACCAGCTTCAGCGTCAACAGCAGTTCGGCCAGCTTCGTAGGCCGGTGGTGGCTCTTGCGGCTGAGCCTTTTGGTCAATAATGTCGCCCATTTCGATGTATTTGGAATTGGAGTCTACCGTTAATAAATGGAGATGTCCAAACTTTTGGTTCTTGTCAGGTAGAAGGTTAAAATGACTGTACGGATATCAATGTCGCCACCGGTCCGTTGCTTGCTTAAGGCTTATCTTGAGCTTCCCTTGCGACGTCACTGGATTGCAGATCGCAAGCACAGAGTCTAAGGCAGCAGTTATTTCGACGCTTGAGATGACGACGCACGTCACAATGATAGCAGAAGCTGGGGTGTCTTGCATGTGGGGTTCAACACGAACAGATGCAGGCGCTAGCCCAATTGGGACGTATTCCACCGGGCGACAGCAAATACGATCCTGAGTTTGAGTTTTCGCTGGAAACTGTCCGCTTTCTTGTCCAATCAAAGTATTGCCTCCGCGTGGCCACTGAGCAAGAGTACGCGACTACGACCAGTAAAAATCGTACGTATCTCGAGGATCAACGTCAACCAGTGCGATGCCTTTGACCAAACCTTATCCAATCTCGACTCGAATACGTGGCCAAGTCGTGGAGTCAAAAGGACATTACGTGTAGTGCCAAACAAGACTACCAACGGGATGACGCTCGAGGGAGACAATCCATTCAGTTTTCTCAAGAATCTCGATACGGGGACATGGCCAAAAGCAAACTGACAGAACCATTTTTCCGGACAAGCCTGTCGCGCCTGAGATCGACAAGATGGGCCTAGAGGAGAGACTAGCATCCATCCAACAGGATGTGCTGGTTTTGACCTTATATTCGCTCGGCATTGAGGGATGGTGGTGTCGCTTATGCCAGGCCAAAATCTAGAACGGTAGAGCGCGTAGGTAACACGGGGAATTAGTTGTGCGTCGCCTATTTTATATATATGAAAAGGACGATAGCTACTAAATCGCGTAGGCGGCGCGTTAACGGATCCTGATACGATATCCATGCCGAAGCCTTGTCAGGGCTCAAATTGTTCTCATACGCACGGCAAATATTTTATCGCCCGTACACTGAATAAAGATGATTCCGAAACGGTCCTCTGTTCCCCTTGCTATTGGTATACGAAGAACAAGAAGCATTTCCAAGGCCGGGTGATGTTTCGGACAACAAAGATGTGCAAAGCAGTTTGTGAAGGTGCGTTTCAATTGGGTACCTAGCGCGTGAAGAGTGAGAAAAAAGTTGAGGCCAGCACTTTAGGAGGCTGAGCAGCATCAGTGTATAGCTTCTATGATAACGTAGTGTATAAATTTTCTAATAGATCGCTTTTGCTTAGGCCACTCTAAAGAACGTATAACCAAGTTTTCAGAGATAATCTCAATTCCTATGAGGTGTAATAGCGATTAGCCTTCCGGTGTTAAGCTTTCCTGCGGCCAAGTATTTTATCAGCTGCGGGCCCGTGCGTGGCGTGGTTAGAGCGTGGTGGCTTTCAGCGTCTACATAAGCACATACGCGAGACATTAACCCTGTGCACGACATTTTTCCTGATAAACTTTTCGAAAACTCATGGTCCAAATGACATAGCATGCCTTTTCCAAATGGTGTTACCTCCGCTATTCGATGGGAGCTTCCCTAATCTCGCCCATTTGCCCCTGGGCGCCTGTAAAAACGTTCTACAAGGCAGGAGAACAGAGCTAGACTACGCTGCTAGGCTATGCTGTGCTACATCTCATATGTCTATCGCTCATTACCAGTACAGTCCTTTGAAGCTTTCATGTTCTCTTTAGAATTAATCAATACGGAATAACAAGAAGCTCTCGCGAAAGTATCTGATATGCCTTGAGCTAAGAACGACGCAGGCCACAAAAGCGTTCCTGCGACAGCTTGATCCTTCCTACCTCCCTTTCGTCTGCCGCAGTAAGTACTTTCCAACCCTTTACAATTCTCTACTGACTGTAATAAAGCCTACAGATGACATTTCCTACTTCCTCCCTATTCGCTCTCCATGAGCTGTTCAAAGGAAACCACAAAACCTGGACCTCCCAGCCCATCACCCAGCGGATCGTCGACTGTGCACTTGCACATAGATGGAAGCTCCTCCGGAGCCATTGAGTACACCCAGGAACGGAAACACATTTTTCAAGACAAGGATGATATAGTAGTGAAGAGAAAGCGGCTGAAGTCTGGCGACCATGGCAGTACCATCTGCGGTGAATGTAAACGGATAGACTTTAACGGCGTTCTTGACCTTACAGCCGATATCAGAACTCTGTGGCGGGAGCCGGAGAACGGCATTTTGGTTGCAAACCTGGCAGCTAGATGCACCGGACCACCGACAAATGGTTGCTCTCTTTGCAGCCTTTTTTTCGCGGCGAGGATACCTTCGGACAGCGCCGAGTACGAACTCCGTGCCCTCTCCTTCATGGGATTTATTACTTGTGTCAACTTCTCTAAATGTTCTTGGGACTTTAGAGCTAGAGACATTCCTCAGCTTTGTGTTGTCCCTACTGGTATTCGTCCAAAGATGCTGGCATACCACATTATTGATCATGTTGCAGCGCACGGCTCAATTTTACCCACAAAACTTGAAGACACCATGAATTCAAACTCGATTTTCTATCCACGACTTGTGAGTGGCCATGTTGACTTCACAGTTGTCAAGGAATGGACCGAATACTGCAAGCTTCATCACGGCAGACTTTGTGCAACCGAGAAGGCACTCCCTTCCGGTATGAGATTGATCGATTGCTTTCGCCCACGCCCAGCCATTGTTCCCGCAGTCGGACGACGTCGTTATGCGGCCCTTAGTTATGTCTGGGGACAAACCATGCAAGAGCGTCGAGAAACAGTGCCGCCAAGCACGAATGACCTTCCTCGTGTTCTCCCTCAAACACTCATGGATGCAATTCAAGTGTGTAAAGCGATGGACATCCCATTTCTTTGGGTTGATCGTTACTGTATTCACCACTTGGATCCTAGGGAGGCACAGGAACAACTTGATCAAATGGATACAATCTACGAGAGCTCGGATATTACGATCATCGCCCTTGGGCCGGATGCGGAATCGGGGCTTCCTGGCATCTCTACGATAAGAGAGACTCAACCGAGTGTGGGACTCCACGACTTTCACCTCTTCTCAACTAAGCCCCATCCACACCTTGCAATCCGCAATTCGACTTGGTCTCAGAGAGGTTGGACGTTTCAGGAGGCCGTTTTATCTCGCCGTCGTCTTGTGTTCACTGAACACCAGGTGTACTTTGAATGCTGTGCAATGAATTGCCAATAGACTCTTGGGGCAGACTTACAGGAGATCCATTCGACATGGAATGACATGAGCTCGAACCTTTTTCAAGATGGAATTTTCACTGGGCAAAATATTCAATTTGCAGACGTGGACGGCCATGACCGGACCGCAGTATCGAAATATCAAAGAGCTCTTTGCCTGATTTCCGAATATACTGGTAGATCACTTACATTTGAGTCTGACTCGCTGAGAGCTTTTGCTGGGATTTTACATTCTCTTCAAGAATCGCGACCAACTGTTAAACACCTCTGGGGGCTTCCGGTGATTCTGGACGAAGTTCCTTCTCCCGCAAGTCGATCTTGTAATTTCTCCCTTCTTTGGCTCCATCAACATAAGAGGGAGAACAGGGTTCGGAGACGCGCTAACTTCCCATCTTGGAGCTGGGCCGGATGGGAAGGTGAAGTGGATTTCTTGATCGCATCGACACGAAAGTATGACAGTCTTGTCTGGTATCCAAAGATCATGGGTCCGTTGGTGAAGGTATGGGTTGAATATGAGGAGAATTCCCTAGTAGATCTCGATTACCTGTTCAGTCGCCAAATGCCAGATTCATCTGAACTACAATACCCATTGGCCATTCACCTCGAGGTCTTCGTAGTGCCGTCCGCGGTAATCATTCACCAAGCTGAGCCGACTAAACTGGGATGGCGCTTTCGACTATTCGGCCATGTCACCCTTGTCGAATGTTCCGAACCGCACAAATACTCCATGAATGGACTGAGAATGTTCAAAAGCCAACAATTGGAACTCATCCTAATGCCTGATGTAACGCCATTTGGACCCCACCGTATGGTCGGACTAGTGATTCAAAATCAATCTGGCTCATCGTCTCGTGTTGGGACATGGCGCACGGCGAATCACTCGCTTCACGATCTGGAGAATAGCGCCCTGGCTGGATATTCTGATGGCTCATGGGAGTACTTGGAAAGAGATTTCAATTGGATAAGAAAAAAGGTGCGTTTGGTCTGACTTTAACGGGCGCCTCCGTTTCTATTTGATCGATTTGGCTTCTATTTTGCCCAGGTCTAGCGAGGTCCAGTCTCATGCAGCTATCTGCTAGAGCAAATTTTCCTACGCTTCTCTCGTCCCTCTTTTGACGCATCGAGGACTCGCGAGGATACTGGTGTCTGGAAAGGCTACAAGCGAAGCCCGAGAGCCTGGACGCCGCAGCCGCAGGAGACTTTTTGCCCTATTGGAAGGTTATCAGACCACTAGCAGTGATCAGCGAAAGAAAATATGCACTCCAAGCGCGGTGACTTTCAAAACCCGGCTAGCAAAACAGCTCAAAAGCCCTCATTGACATTCTTGGCACATCGCGAACATCAACCACAGGATCGTTGGCCTTCGATGGCAGCACTACTATATGGCGCAACAGCGAGGTATAATTTTGGAGGGACTCGCATTGGGTTTTCAATGCCGAACATGACTGTCTCCCTTTGTTCTATACCACTGAGTCTCGAGTTGAGAGCTTAGGTGCCAACCGCAAGCATGAAGGTTTCTTCGATCATCTGGTCAGCATGTTTGCTGGCAACGTCCGTCCTTGGGGACCAGGGTGCACTCACCGGCTTTCCTGCGAACCCCTACGATCCGTACTGTGCTATGTCCTGCTTGCGATCTCTGTACACCTTAACGCTGAGCTGCTCCGATATGGGCGCCACACTTGGGATGATGACCAGCATGACATCCTCCTCGTGCTGGGCCAGCAACACCCCTTACCTCACTAGTCTGGCGTGGTGTATGCACACAAAGTGTGCCGAGTTCGACGTACCAAATTCAAAGCTCGAGTGGTTTTGGGAAACGGAGGCTACCGGGCAAAGCACCGCCGGCCAGGTGCTTGTTACTCCGAAGTGGTCATACTCAGAGGCACTTGCAAACGTTCCCCAATCTCCGACAAAGCAACTCAGTGCGAGTGATACATGGCTCAATGTCACCTCTCTAGTCTCACCGGATGTCTACTTGGAGCAATGGAATGTCCTGACGGGTGTTCAGCGCGAAACGACGGTTGAGAACAGTTACGGGTGAGAGGCTGACCTTGTATCTGACGAAGAACTTGTTCCAAATGCTAACTACTACTAATTATAGTATCGCAATGCTCGTCACTGGTTTTGGCACACCGATAATACTCACTATATTTCTATACATGCCATTTGTCTCCGGGATTTTGAGGAAGCTCAGGCCATATCTGATTTGGCCAAGTACCATGGGCACGTATCAAGTTCGCCCGCTTCCTTACCTCCTTGGGAATGCTCCCACCGTTGGCCAAACCCTCTACATTGTAATGTTTGTCATTCTCAACATCGTATTGACCTCGGTCGGATATGAATCTCGGCAGCCGAATGCGTGGTACGCAACAAGATGGCGAGAGATTATGGCCTTTGTCCTTTACCGCACTGGGAACTTTGCCTATATCATGTCCCCCCTTATTTTCCTCTTTGCCTCACGAAACAACGTTCTACTTTGGTTGACGAATTGGTCTCATTCAACCTTTATTGTCCTGCACCGTTGGATAGCACGCGTCTTCACCCTGCAGGTCCTTCTTCACTCCATTATTGCTGTGGTATTGTACAAAGAGGAAGGGACTTACAGCTCGGAGGTTAGCCAACCATATTGGATCTGGGGCATCGTGGCTACTCTTTGTTGCGTCATTCTCACGTTTGGCAGCGGGCTCTATGTCCGCAATTTCGCGTACGAGATCTTTCTGATCACGCACATTGTGCTTTCTGTCATTCTCATTGTTGGTTGCTGGTATCATGCTTATGACTTGTACAAGTTCCTTGGGGGGTATGAGGATTGGATCTACGCCGTATCTGCCGTCTGGTTTTTCGACCGCCTGATGCGTGTTGCGCGCGTCCTCATCGCTGGCCCACGTCGAGCCAAAGTCACACAGCTCGGAGAACGCTATGTCCGGATAGACGTCCCTGGGATCCGCTGGGGTTCTGAGCCCGGCAAGCACGTCTACATCTACTTCCCCACACTCAATCCGCTACGTCCATGGGAGAACCATCCGTTTTCGGTTCTGCCGACGGCCTTGCTGCAGCCCTCTCACTTGCGCGTTGGCTCTGAGAGTCAGAGCCGGAGCTCATCAGATCGGCCAGAAGAGCAGTCCGACGTGGCGAAGAACGACGCGCTCAAGTCTCGCGTCAGCGCATTGCAAAACAGCCGTCCTACAGTCGGCCTGACACTCTATGTTAGACAGTCGACGGGCATGACGAAGTCTTTGCGCGCAGGTGACAATCTCCTCACATTCGTAGAGGGCCCGTATCCGAATAACTCAACCGCGGAGGTTCTCCGTTGCGACCGGCTGTTGCTTATCAGCGGAGGCATTGGGATCACGGGTCTTCTCCCATTTGTTAACAACCACTGGAACGTCAAGCTGGCATGGAGTGTCAAAGAATCGGCCAGATGCTTGATCGATGACTTAGACGGTGTTCTGAGCCAGATTCCCGACAGGGATGTGAGGATAGGCAATAGACTAGACGTTAAGCAGCTACTGGCTGAGGAGATGGAGGCAGGGTGGGGAAAGGTTGGAGTAGTTGTGTCTGGTCCCGGAGGGCTCTGCGATGATGTCAGGGCCGCCGTTGCTGCTGCCGGCAGGCTTGGGAAGACCGAGTTTGAGCTCGAAGTCGAAGCGTATTCTTGGTGAAGACTTTGTCGGGTCGTCCTTTTCCGCTGCCCTTTCTGCCTCCTCTCCCTCTCAACTTTCTGCTTCTTGGTCTTCCTTTGCGAAGCCATTTCGATGGATTCCATGCTCTTTTCCTCTTCTTTAGCAACTCATACTCGGAATCCGTGCTGTGATCATTATGCGATTCGGACTCGATAGCAAACCCCTCGTCCTCATCGTCCAGATTGCAATCAATAGTAAAGCCCTTGTCATCGAGACACATAATGTAACGATCTCAAGCAAATCGAATTCAACCCACTATCCAGGTGCTATAATGTATGTAACTGGACTCACCACCACAGAGACGCCGGACACTTTTCCCAACTCATAAACCATGCGCTCCCAAAAGTCCGTCAAATCATCGCACATCAGCCTTCACTCAAGCGTCTACCTCCTCTTCTGCCTCTTCTGCCTCGTCAGCTGCATCTTCCTCGACTCCGTCCTCGTCCACGTCAGCATCACCATTCTCATCTGCCTCACCATTAACATCCTCCTTATCAAACGCGTTACCGCCTTCCTTCTCCAGCTTCAACCACTCCTCCCATTCAGGGAACAACTCTTCATCAGCCGCCTCGCCGTCCTTCTCTGCGCCCGGCGGGACAGCCAACATCCTGCTAACCCTTCCCTTACCATCCTTGTCGAGACCGTCTTTCCATATCCGCACAATAGATGGACACTTAGTTGGCGTATAAGTCTGTGCGAACAGCACCGCCTCGGCAGTCCTGTTCGTCTTAAGCAGCAAGTCCACGCAAGCTTCCTTCGCGCCAGTTGCCCAGAGCGCGGCGAATGCGACGTTGTTTGCTGCCGCGGTCTCTGCTTTTTCGGCGAGTGCTTTCAGGCCTTCAACGTCGCCAGATGCGGTTCGGAGGAGAAGCAAGCTTCCCAGGTCGTTCGCCTTTTCGAAGCACTCTGCTGCGAGAGAGACATCCCACGCCGCAAGTGCGGTATCTCCGACCGTCTTCCACTTTGGTTCTTGGTCGGCTTCCCTGGCGAGCTCTAGAGCAATGTCCAGTCTGCCGAGACCAAGCGCGAGTTCGAAGCGGTGCTCATCGTCGGTAGCAACTTCCAGTGCCTGTTCCTTGTATCCTTGACCTTCCAAGAAGCGGGCAATCTTATTAAGCTGATCTTGAGGAATGTCTGGTAGAAGTTCATTTGCAGAATCCAAGTCTCCACGGAGGACGAGAGTCTGGTATTCTGCAACACTCAGAGAAAGGGCGTAGGAGAAGACGACGACGTCCTTATCGCAGAGATAGAGACGAGAGTCGCGGGGTAGGTAGCCTAAGAGATAACTCGGGCTGTCGAAGTGGGCAATTGTATAGGTTTGGTCGCCGACGAGATAGTCTGTGATCTTTTGTTAGCAATTGTGATTGTACGTGTAGAGTGACCACATACTCAGGCGATTGGTGGAATTCGTGTAGACGAAGCAGTCTCCAACCCACTGGCCAGTTCTCACACTCTCGTTGATGTCCGTAATGACCTCGAAAGCCGATTCAACGCCATCCTCATCTGCCTCTCCGTTCTGCACACCCTCAAGATAGTTCTCTCTTGAATATCGCAATACGTAGAAGGTGTCTTCGCAAGCCAGTGTGACGAGCTCACCACTCTCCGACCAATAGACATCCTTCGGCTCGACTTCGATTCTCCTGACCAGCTGTCCACTTTCCCAGTCGAACAGACCGATACCGCCTTGGCCTTTGACGCCCAGCAGTACGCCACCTGCAAGGCCTTCTGCTTGGAATCCTACATTCAACGGACCCTTCTCTTTGAAGTTTCGGAATATCTTGACACTTGTCGCGCTTTCGCGAATGGCATAGTCTCTGTCGTTCTCCTTGCTACCCCACGCGAAATCGAGCGCCGAACCGAATGCTTGGTTTCGAAGTGCAATAGAGGTATATATGATGAATTCGCCGTCACCGCAAACGGCAACGGAGCGGCCATTGGGAGAGTGGAGGAGAGATTGTGGATACAAGTCGGTGGAGCCGAGCTCTTTCGCGGGGAGAGTGAGCTTGTCACCATCTTTTAGAGTTTTATCTGTTTAGAATTGTTAGCATAAGATTGCTCGTTGTAGCTCACAGTCGGAAACTTGCCTGCTCCCTTGATGACTGTGGTCATAATGTCTGTGTGTCTCGCCCAGATGATCTTGCCTGAACCGTCCATAGAAACAGCGGGCTCTTCTCTTCCCATCTTCACGACTACAGCACCATCATCGAAACCAATGGCAATGCCTTGCTTCCCTCTTTGGTACGCAACGCACCAAGCTCGCTCCAAACCATAGTTCAACGACTGTTCCAGCCTGAAGGTGTTTGCGTGCCATATCTTCACCGTACCATCCTCAGATCCAGATATAATGACTGGCAACTCAGGATGATAGCAAGCAAAAGACACATTGCTCGTATGCCCCTCCAAGGTCGCAATCAGACCCTTGGTCGTGTAATCCCACACCTTGACCGTCTTATCATCGCTCGTGGTAAGTAAATACGGCTTGTCGCTCAATGGGTAGTAATCGACGTGGTTCACGCCCTTGAAGTCATGCGCCTCGAGCGTGAAATTCGGCGTTCCACTTCCCAGATTCCAGATCTTTACCGTTCGATCTAGACATGCCGATGCAAACGTATTGGTATCCTTGGGGTTGATCGCGAGGCCCATAACGTAGTGGCTATGACCCTCAAACACTTGCACACACTTCCATCCCTTTTCCCAATCCCACAGCTTGATTGTCATGTCATCAGAGGCGGTGAGGACGAAAGGTTGCGAGGGGTGTACGACGATGGCTCGGATATAGTCTGGGTGGGCTTCGAAGGAGGTGATCTTCTCGGAGGTATTGTAGTTGTGGACACGCAGTTGGAAGTCATCGCTACCGCACACAATCCAGTTCTTGCGAGCGATGAAGCGACCAGCTCGCACAGGAACATCGGTGAGCTCGAAGGTCTTGACGATTGCCTTTTTGAACTGGATTAGTATGACAATAGTTGTAAGCGCGCAGGCGTGTACTGTACCTGAGTCTCATATGACCAGATATACACATGTCCTAACACTGATCAGTCTGCTGATACTGAGGTCTGTGAGTGGAGGCTGGTCCAGAGCATACCGCTA
Source organism: Rhizodiscina lignyota (assembly GCA_010015805.1). Lineage (NCBI taxonomy): Eukaryota > Fungi > Ascomycota > Dothideomycetes > Aulographales > Rhizodiscinaceae > Rhizodiscina > Rhizodiscina lignyota. The sequence goes on from ML978126.1 coordinate 1,181,009, forward strand.
TACAGGGTTGTCAAAATCTATGAGGGATTAGCTTCTGGCGATTTAATATCAACGTGAAGTTATCATACCCATGGTTCCGTGGGATGGAAGTCAATGCCCTTGACACGCTCAGAGCGAGCAAAGAGCTGCCTCTATATTACATTCTTATCAGCGCCACCATCCTCATCCATTATTTGCGCAAGATGAAGTTCTAGCGCCACTGGGATTCGCACCTTAACGTCTAATCGCATCTTGGAGGCTGATTGTGGGAGAAGAATTCGGTGTGAGGTATTCGAGAGGTTCGACCACGGTGGCCGTTGGAAATCGAGTCCCTCAGCACTTGTTCAGGGTGAGAGACTATAAACCGTGATGTAGTCAGACAGGGCGAATGAAATGTAAGGCAATGCAAAAGGTCTCCAGTGCGCGGAGAAGATGTCGCAAGCTGTGCTGTATTTTGTCGAGCTCATCAGCTCCACGTGTGGATTGAAATGTCCTCAACTGGTTAGCGCCCACCGCATCTCGAGCATCAAATTCGAGCCGCAACACCTCCGCAGATGCAGCAGCGACTCAACGGTGTTTACATAAATATCACATTCAATTGCACAATTTGTCTTAAGCTCAGCTTTCCTTTAAGTTGCCTAAGTAAGAAAGGCCATTTTGCTCTCCATCGCGCCTTGAGCCTTGACGGTTCATTTTGTCGTCCGCCACAACTAAGGGAGAGTCACTCTAGCCCGTATGCTGCAGCTGTACCAGTGCGCCAGTCCCGCTTCATCACTCACCGTACACAACTGGAGTATAGTCGCCGCTTCTCTCACGCGTATGTGATGGAGTCAATTATGAAGCGAAACAGTAGGAGCAAAATTTTTAGAGTCATGCAGAATATAAACAAATTCACATCCCTATGCTCTACGGTATATACATATCTTCAGCTTGGGCTTTTGCTCCCACCCTTACTCGACTCCACTTCATTTGGGCACTCCCCAAACTCCTTCATCCCCAGAATCGAAAAGAGGTCCGCGGACCAGGTATCTAAGAAGCTGAAAAAAGGGAAAATGGGCGGTTCCGACCGTTCCAGATATTTGTTGTTAGGAAAGCGAGGTCAAGGAAATTCTGAGATCGGTGACGACGTGACTTTCGCGCAACGGAGGCGCATACAAAAAGGAAAAGGCTCTTGTAAAAGAGAGATTGCTGTCGAGATGTCGCGAGCGTGTGTGCCCACCGCCGCGGCTTGTCATGCTTTGAAATGCCGTTCATTCGCAAGCAATGCCATGAGAAAAGGTAAAAACAAATGCAGAGGCGGCTGATCGAACCACAGGTAATTCTTTCGTCCCCACACCAGCTAGCCATTACATCGAACGCACTGTGGATCGGCCAGTCGCCTCGTGCATATGGAGAGTCGTTCAATTCCAGCCCAAGCTGTTTTCTGCCATGACCGGTGCACTGATTTGCTGCGTCCGGATACTCCTGCCTTGAGAGCTACCGCTCCCTCTGCTGTTTCGATCACCGTAGCCGCGGCCGCCGGACATGAACATGCCTGCACCACCAGTGCCGCTCATGTAACCACGTGTTGACCTAGGACCAGCGGACGGAACGCTGCTTGCACGGTGGTGACGGTTGGCCTTTCGCTGCTTGTAGCGGCGCGCAACCCAGAACATTGCTGCACCGTACAACGCGGCACCAGCTGCTGCTGAGCAGCCGATGATAACACTTTGGCTGCGGACTGGTGCTGAAGAACCAGAGTCGCTGTCAAACGGCGCTCCGGCATCAGCTGGTGTGGTTGGGCTTGCACCGCTCTGTGCGCCATCGTCGCCTCCATTGCCATATGTTGTCATCGAAGAGCCTGCAACAAGTGGGAATGTCGCGACAATCATGCTCATCAGTGTCGAGACTGACTCGTCCTGATTCTGATAAATTGCAGAGTTGGGTGAATGCAGGGCAGTCTGAAGATCGTTGACTTGGTCCTGAGGAACGTAGAACAGAGCAAACGTCGTGATGTAATCAAGGGTTTTCGATGTATCGAAAGGTTCAATCCCGTGCATCGTGACATTTTGGGGCGGGGAAGAGATACCGTGGGCAATACCCTTAGGAAGGAGATCGAAAATTTGTTGAGCTGAGTCAATCGTCGTAGCTACGAACTCGAAGTTCAAGCTATAATTGAAACCGACTTGGCATAGTGTTGAGTTCTGTGGAGCAGTAACCATACCACCAGGGGGCTGGATGAAACGAGGCATGGTGGATGGAATGCCAGTCTGCGTGCTAGTGGAAGACGCCGTTGAGCTTGGACTCGGTTGAAGTGTAAGGGTTGACGGAACGACAAGAGCGGTCGAAGTATCAGTACCGGTTGGCTTCACTGAAATTGGTCCAGTGGTAGACGTTGCCGTGGCAAGTACAGGCGTTGTCGATGGTGGAACGATGGAAGACTCCGTAGTGATTGTCGGGTGTTCCGTAGTGTGCGAGACCGTCTCCGATCCGGTTGTATGGCCAACACCAGTACCAGTTCCCGTTGGAATGGTTTCAGTCTCTGTTCCGTTCTGACTGGGCGTAGGGCTCAATGTCTGTTTCCCAGTGCTCGACTCTTCGCTTGTCGTTGCACCAGTACCGTGCGAGTACGACGTAGGATGCGCCGATGTCGTAGTGACCGGAGCTCCAGTGGTAGTGGCGGATCCAGTAGAGCTTCCCGATGAAGAACCCGATGTTGAGCTTGCAGTTCCTGAAGTCGTGTAGCTTGAGCTACCAGTTCCGGTGTAGGTTGTGGACTGGCTGGTCGAAGTGGGAATAGTCTCAGTGCCCGTGTACGACGTACTTGATGATCCGCTGCCGGTTGTGGTACCTGTCCCACTGGTGCTAGAGCCCGTGGATGTTTCAGTTGCTGAGGCGTCGGTCGAGGTTCCGCTAGTCGAGCCAATTGGGACGCCGGTGCCATATGGAGAAGGAGACGAAGTGGTCGCTGTGCCCGTGGCCGTGGCCGTGGCAATGGAACTCGACAGAACGGAATCAGCACTGGAGATGATGCTTGAGAACTGTGATGCCAAAGACTGCGAAACGGAAGAGTCGGTGGCAGTCGCGGCAATACTGGAGAGCTCATTGCTCAGAGAAGATGCCAAGCTTGTCAGAGCGCTCGACTCTGCGCCACTCAAGACCGAACTGACTCTGGACTGAGCAGATGAGACGATTGGAATAACTGCTGCAGGAGTTGTTGAAGCAGTTTCAGAAGACGATGAGTAGCCGGGGATCTCAGACGAATCAGTGCTGGTCGGTGTTGGGAGAATAGCACCGATGCCTGTGCCACTTCCACTGCCAGAAATTCCAGAAATGGAAACGCTAGTTGGGACAGTCAAAGGCAGAGAAACAGAGTCCGTAAGTTGATCGGCAGAAGACCCAGATGCCGTCTTGGTATCTGAAGGTGAGAAGTAGGTATGAATGCCAACGAGCACACCAGTCGAGCTGGATTTTGACTCCTTGGCCGGGGAGGATGACGCGGTCGCCGGAGCAGTAGATGGAGAGAGGACGCTCTCCGGAACGGCACCAGTGCTACCAATACTTAATGCACTTGTCAACGAGGATACCAGATCACCAGAATCAGAGCTGCTGGAAGTTGGCTTAGCCTCGCCAGTATGAGAAGAGCTACCAGTAACACCAGCACCCAAGGCGCCAGTCAGTGAGGAAACCAAGTCGCCTGATTCAGAGCTGGTGGAAGTTGGTTTGGTCTCGTGGCTATGAGAGCTGCTGGCCGTAACACCAACGCCCAAAGCGCCGGTCAGAGAGGAAACCAAGTCGCCTGACTCAGAGCTGCTGGAAGTGGGCTTCGCGTCATGGCTATGAGAGCTGCTGCTACCGGTAATACCAGCGCCCAACGCACCAGTCAACGACGAGACCACATCACCAGATTCGGTCTTGCTGGAAGTCGGCTTCGCCTCGCTGCTATGGGAACTGCTGCTAGTAGCACCGACACCCAATGCCCCGGTCAAGGAAGACACCAGGTCACCAGATTTGGTGCTGCTAGAAGTTGGCTTGGTCTCGCTAGTGTGGGAGCTGCTACTAGTGGCACCGACACCCAATGCACCAGTCAAGGAAGATACCACGTTGCCCGATTCGGTGCTGCTGGAAGTTGATGTAGCCTTGTGGCTATGAGAGCTGCTGTCGGAGCCATACGTTTGCTTCTTCGTCTCAGTTTCCTTGGTCTTGGTCTCTGAGCTCGACGTGGTGGGGGTCAAGACCGTTTGAGGGATTCCGCCAGTGCTCCCAACCAGAGCACCCGTCAAAGAAGACACAAGATTGCCAGACTCGCTGCTAGACGTGCTAGAGCTGCTAGAAGTCGGCTTAGCCTCACTGCTGTGAGAGTGAGAGGAAGTCGTCTTGCTCTTAATCACCTTTGGCAGGACGCTAGTTGGCAGGACTTCGTGCGACTTTGAAGTTGATGATTCTGAAGACGAAGATTTTGAGCTCGTAGAAGAGCCCGTCGGCTTCAAAATCGTATCGGGTAGACTGCCTGTTGAAGCAACTGAAGGTAGAGATACCAGTGGCTTGCTTGACGATGTAGAGCTGGACGTCGGGGTGCTCGATGGCGTTCTGTAGGTCGTCGGAAGTTTTGAAGAAGTGATAGAATGTGTGCTCGAAGAGGTACTCGAAGAAGTACTCAAAGGAAGTATCGAAGATGTGTTGGATACGGTCGAGATGTTCAATGGGGTCAAGGATACGCTAGTAGTCAGAGGAACGGACATTGATGTTGAGCTGAGCAGGGAACTGGTAAGACTGTCCACTACGCCCACAACAGCCTCGGAGGACGACTCTTTCTCCGCCGTAGATGAAGTTGACTTTGACTCGGTAGCCGGTTTAGGCGTCGGAGTGTTAACTATCTTCGAAGTTGGTGTCGAAGACGAAGTCGAACTTGTGCTTGGCGGTGGTGGAGCCGGGGTAGAGGGCACTGGCGAAGCTGCTTTTGAGGATGATTTCGATGCCTCCGTCGATGGCGAGTGGTATACCGACGAAGTCGAGGATGTAGACTTTGGTTTACTGGACGTCGGTCGTTTCGATACAGTCTCGGTTTTCTTTATCGTCTTCGTCTCTGGCACCGATAGGCCTATGCCGTTGAGGTCATCCAACAAGCTGGAACTTGACTTTTCTTCGGAAGTGCTTGTGGATGAATGTGTGGTCGTAGACTCAGTGGTATTGGAGAATGACCGCTTGACGTGCCGTGGGAAGTAGTACCTGGGCCTGTCTAACCGTCCTTCGGGATCCATTGGAGCTGGAGCCGCATCGGCAGTGGTTAGAGAGGGGCTGTACATCGATAGCAGGGCCATCGATGCCACCCAAACTGCTGTATATGTCCTCATTTTGACCGTATCTCAAGACTAGTTTTGGATTGCGGTTTGGTGGGTTTCTTGTACGGTGGATGAGAGAAAAGGTGGATCTATAGAACACGTCAGAGATGTTTGTTGCTCGATGATCTGAGATATCATACTGTCACGATTTGGTGATAAACGAATGGACTTGACAAAATGTCAAAGAGACTAAATGAGCGTGTCTATGTTATCTGTCAGCAAACATATTCAATATCCAACGCGTATGAAAGCAGCAGGCGAAGGGAGCCGGAAGGAGGCGCACGTACTTGTTCTCAGCACAGCTGGCCTCAGTATCAATCGCAAACTTTCAGACGAAGTGACGAAGATATTGACAGAGAAGTAGCCGCGGTCGACCTAGTCCATCGTCCCCAAGAACTATTCGAAATTGAAGTGCTTTCGCGAAAATTGAACGATTGGACACCCACGAAGGGCTAGGTGGTGAAGAAACGCGGAAGCTCGAAAAGGTCGCGCTGGGGTAGATGTTGTCGATGTCGGCCTCCGCTAGTCGCGTCTCTTTGTCCTCCAGTCCCCCAAATCAACCCCTACTCCACGGCGATTCGTCCAAACGCCTGCCGCAAGAACCAATTGATTCAGTTGCCCACGAGACAAGTCAACAAAGAACGAGCGTAGTCCTCTCCTCTCAAGCGAAAGCCACGGCAATCAATCACTTTGTGCCGGAAATTCAAATTTGACCGATGTCCTTTGTCGGTGTCAATGGCAATGTTGGCTTGAGGAGATTGCGCGGTGCTCGAAAGGCCAGTGATTGTGGGCGTAAGCGCGTGGTTTCTTTGACGACTTGTCGAATGCTGCGAGACGAAAGAGCGGCAGGGACGCGGTCCTCTGGTCAAATGAAGCGGAGCGAAACTGATTAAATGCCGAGGCAAAGGTGGCTGCAGAAAAGAACGGCTATGCGTTTGTCGAAAGGAACGTCGGAGGCGAGCCTCGTGGTAATGAGCGTGAGGTCGAAAGTAGGGGCTACAAAGCCTTGGGCGAAGGGATCAGCACACCGCGAAGACAGCTGGAGAGTTGCTCGATGGGACGGCGGTCGCTTCGCGCTGCTTGGGGTTGGCAGCGCAGCTCTCCGGTCGTGAGGTTGTCGAGGAGCGGGTCGGCGGGTGGTGGTGAGTGAGGTTGAAGGTGTGAAGTGGTGGTGAGCGTGGAAGATTCGCCTGGTGCTCTGGCTGCAGCGCAGCGTGGGAGCATGGACGGGCAGGGATGCGTGAGGGTGAGCCGTTAGCGTTGGCAAGCGGGCGCAGCGCTAGCCGCAAGCCCGACCACTCGCGCGCCGCCCTCTCAAAATGGAGCACTCGCCCCCCTGGCACACAGCAATTACGGTAAATTAAAGAACAATTGCCCGTGCCCCGTGCGCTATCGATTTGAGTGTGAGCGAGCTCTGGAGCGCGAGGGGCACAGCACTGGCGGAGGCACAGACGGCGAGGGCAAGAGCATGGCATTAGCACGCAAGATGAGCGACGACGCTTGACCTCCGTCTTGACGACATGGAATATTCTTCGGCCAGCTAGCTGCGCAACCGTCCACCACTCTTGCTGCGCGCGGCCGCGCTGGAGAGGCAAGGCGACGCCAGCGGCCGGTCGTGCAACACCTAGGCGCGCACTTGTTCGACGGTCACTCTGCCAGCTCCACGGCCTCTCAGCACACGATCTCCTCTCCGGCCAGCAGAGCGTCCCTCTCGGCGCAAGGCGGCGGCCAGCAGCAGTTACAGCCCAAGCATCGGGCAAAGAGTGCAGCGCTGCCGACAAGGTCGTTCCCGGAAGCTCGCTGTGGCTCTGTTTTTCACGTTTCACGCCGACGCTGGGCTAGCCCTCCTGGGACGCGTGGTGCTGCCAGGCCTCCTCCATGATCGCCGCCCATTGTTTCTGAATGGGTCCCCCGTCCCGCCCAGAGGGTCCTCCTCCCTCATCTTAATAGGAAGATTTCCACACGAGAAGACAATTCTCGCCGCTGTTCCCTGCATGCGATATGCATCTGTTGCGACTCCAGAGCAAATTTCCCCTCTTTTCTTCATCTGTCTCGTGCAACGGCCAGACCTGCCGCTGTGTAGCTACCCAGCAGAGCGACGATCGCAGTGAAGCTGCCACTCGTCCCTTAGTCCCTCCTCACTACTCCGGCGCACAGAGAATCTGCAACGGTCAAAACGCGCGGCCGAAGCACTTTTATTGGGGATATGCAGCCACGTCTGGGCGGGAGGGTGTCACGCATGTATGCCGTCGTGCTAACACTCGAACAGCTTAGCGAGCAGTTCTCCTTGCTCGCAAAAAGGCAGAAGCTCCGGAGCGTTCCTGGATTCGCCGGCCATTCATGTCGCACGGAGCGCGTTTCGTTGTTTGCGCAACTGGTCAAGAAACATGACGGCAAGCCCACTGTTTTGCCCTTCAAATTTCCCTGGGCTCCCACCTCCCGGGTGAAATTGCTTCTTCGCATGAATCTTCTCGTCCTTTTCGAATCTCCATCGCTCATAAGCGGCTTTGTCCGATCCTCGAGGATTCTGCCAACTGCAGCTGTCAGCTTCCGAAACGGGAGTGGCCATGTTCCCTTAGCCCTCTGGTCGGCTCCCCATCCTGGACTACTCTCGAATAAAACATCCGGTTCGCGCTATCCTGCATTCGGCTCAATGTTACAGTCTCTGTCAGCATCCTGCCACTGGATTGGGCAATGCACGATACGATGCATCAAGTCGCGCTTATGCGGCAGCTATTGCTCGTATTAGCCTTACCGGTCTCCATGTGTGTGTGCGAGTTCGACATCTACGAGGTCCGATGCATATATCGTGCATACCAGTGACATCGTGTCGTGCCAAGAGCATTTGACTCGTCCCTATTCTTCTATCACGGAGCTGTATGGCTTCCGACCTCTGATTCCTTTACGGCACAGTAACTACTGGCCACCAAGACCACTTTCCTCTTTTGTCTCCTTCCTACGAGCTTAAACAAGCATGCACTCGATCTGATCACAGAATTTACTAATAACATTCCATGTCAATTTTCTAAAGGACTTGTCTCGTACGTATTGTGCGCAAATGGATTTTTCCGTGGAAAGAACGTGTGCCTGAGGGCCTTTCTTCGCAAAATTCCACCGGTCAACACTCGGCGACCCATGAGAGGATCTCCCGATTCGTCCGCGCAAGCTGCTGCTGCGCTCAGCAAACTCTCATTCTCAGCGAGCTGGATTCGTGCATTCGTGTTGGCTTTTCGACGCGTCGTCATCGTCGGTATTACTGCGATCCGGACAGATCAGGCAGATGTGACTCAGATCTTTCTCAGCTCATCCAGTCAGGCTCGCCTCAACGCACAATACTGATCTCCATTTAATCAGATATTGCCTTGGGGAATATAAGCCAGCTACATGTGGTACCAACATGGCCATTGTGACTAAGGAAGCGATGATGTAAAGCCCGCATTCCTTCTTCTCCGCGAAAAAGGGCATTAGCTACGAACAGCTCACCACGAATGGCGGAGAAGCACTGCACCAATGGGGAAGTGACAAATGTGTCCTGACAGTGAACTTTAAAAAGCCCTTCCAGCCGAGTTCCCGTGGGTCTCTTGACTGAGGCGAATGACCTCCAATTTTCAAATGCTATTGTGATTAATGACTGCCTACCTAATTGTTCAACATTCAATGTGACTTCGAGTGATACCGATCGTGTTCCTCGCAAGGCGCTGCAAGCCGCCTGTACGCTTCGGCTCGAGGCAGTGTAGTAGTAAGCACATCGCAAGCGGGAAGCTCAGCTCAACTATGTCTTGCTCATTGTGGTGATGCCGGACCATGGAGACGGGCTCTACAATCCTTCAAATAGGCACATCATTGCGTGAAACTTCAATGGATTTCCGGTTGGTTCTCCGAGAGGTCATTTCGATAGCAAAGGACCACTTGCGCGTGAATGAGCACACTCCAAAATCAAGCTTGAGGCTGTGAAAGCTTATCTCGAGTATTTGAGTTGGTTCACGATCGTCGATACATAGGCAGATCTCACTCGCAGATGTGCCCTGCAGCATCGCTTGGAGGTAGAAGCAGAAGACGATAAGCGAGTGAAGGAGACTCATCCTCGTCAGCGAACTATACATAGGGTTAGGGTTGGGGGTAAAGGACTACACTCTGTAGCCATATCAATGGACTTGTACAGGATAGCATTCAATGAAGACATTAGTTTCACTTGCAATTGCTAATTCCGAGAACCTGGACCATTTTCCCGAGATTGGGGTCGAAATACTGAACTTTGGTAAGACCAGTGACGAATCCTTTGTTTCCTCATCTGTAACCGGAAACACCAAACACGCCTTCGTTCACTATCCCATGTACACGTCGCAATTCACTTACACATGAGACACATCTCACAACTACGTTTCCGCTCTGCGACGATGAAGGTCTTCGCGTAAACAATTGAGATCAAGCTGATTACGCAACCGCAGTTATCAAATCGATAACCATCTACGCCTCTTCGATCAACCGCATGGCTGAAACTCGGCCAAGCAAACGACGTCGAGTCGAGCCTACTAACTGTGACTCATCTACCGAATCTGAAGTTCAGAATGACTCTGATACAGAGTCTGAAGTGGATCTTGAAGTGAATGAGGCAACTTCCCATTCGAGGCGTTCTTCGCCCTTACGCTCGCTGAACCGAGACATCTCACCACCCGGAGAGTGTACGAGGAGCACACAAAGTGAACAAAGTTTGACGGAAGTGGAGCAACGAAAATCACACGTCGACGATGATGCCGGCCAAGACCAAGGCGAGTCTGTACATCTACCAACTGAATACATTCCGTCCCCCATCAGCCTCACACGCATTCGTGATCTCCCGGAAGAATGCAACATAGATACTGTCACTATAGACGACATACTCGGAGATCCACTTATCAAAGAAGCATGGATCTTCAACTTTCTTTTCGATATCCCATTCATTATATCCTGTCTAGATTCTGATGTTCGCGACACCGTTCTCGTCAAAATCGTACATGGCTTCTGGAAGAATGAGGATAAGGGCACCATCGGAGTGCTCGAAGCAGGTGCTGCAAAGCATCCCAATGTTGAACTGCTCCGGGCCTATATGGCAGAACAAGAAGGAACTCATCACACCAAGTGTATCATCCTCATCAGGCATGATGATATGGCGCAGGTTGTCATACACACAGCGAACATGATCCGAAGAGACTGGGCGAATCTTACTCAGGCTGTCTGGCGGTCGCCTCTCCTTCCACTGACTGACGACCAGTGCGCACAGCCCGAGAATGCACCTGTTGGTAGTGGCCACCGTTTCAAGCGTGACCTGTTGAGCTATCTCCGCACATACGGTTCTCGAACAAAACATCTAACAGAGCAGCTCAAAGAATACGGCTTCTCAAAGGTCAGGGCGGCACTTGTGGGCAGTTGTCCGGGTCGCCAAACGATTAGTGCGACGAATGCTGCGAATCAGACGGTCTTCGGCTGGCGAGGCCTCAGAGAGATCCTGAAGCACATCCCTTCCGCCCCAGTGAAGGAAGACGAGGGACCACCGCAGATTGTCATCCAAATGTCATCAGTCGGAATGCTAGGGAAAGAAGAAAACTGGTTCACACCATTTCTGAATGCCCTTGGGACCACTGGACCGATTGCCGCAAGCACGAATGCGGTCACTCAAGATCATGATTCGCAAGGTCCTACAAGCCCAAGCAAGCGAACGTACCGTTTCTTCACCTCAAATGGGAATAATGAGACGCGTCCTACCCAGCCGCGCTTCCACATCATCTTCCCCACTGCGGAGGAGATTCGGCAGTCTCTCGATGGCTACGTTTCAGGAGGGTCCATTCACTGGAAGCTGCAGAACACGCAGCAACAGAACCAGCTGAAATATCTTCGTCCACTATTGCGGCACTGGGACCCAACCACACCATCTCCCAAAACAGCAACGACACGAAACGGGAATGTGGTTCCACGAGAAGCACTACGTAGGCGTGCAGCACCACATATCAAGACGTACATCCGTTTCTCTTCCGCCAAGATGGACCGCATTGACTGGGCCATGGTCACGAGCGCCAACCTGTCGAAGCATGCATGGGGAGAGATGGAGAAAGATGGGGAGAATGGCAGGTATGCCAGGATCTGCAGCTACGAGCTTGGCGTCGTGGTATGGCCTGCGCTCTTCGAAGAGGAGGAAGCAGGTAATGCTCCGAAACCGGCTGTGATGGTGCCTACATTCGGTACGAATATGCCTGATGGAGGGCATGTCGACCAGAGCGAGGCGGAGGCAGGTTCAAGCAAGGTGATAGTTGGCTTCAGGATGCCGTATGATCTGCCCCTTGTGCCGTACTCCCCATCAGAGATTCCTTGGTGTGCAGTAGCAAGTCACGACGAGCCAGATTGGAAGGGAGCAACATGGGCGGGATACACACGTTGACATGAATGGACGACGGGTCGGAAAAATGGTGGCTGGCAGCATGCTAAGGGTAATAGTATTCGAAGGATACGGCACAATACCTCTCGAGATGTGTTACACCGCGTCTTTTCGAAATTCCTCAAGTTCAAGGAGTGACTGGCGGTGAGTGGAGGAGTGGGAAGGGTGGGCTCGAGAACAAAGAAACCATCGCGCATCTCGTGCACTCTTGTGCGACGTGGGCAATCCATAGGCGAATAGAAGCGCGCTGAGCTTATTCCAATGACATAGGTCCTAGGAATGCGTAATATCAAATACAGTTTCTGCGTGATTGTGGTCTTGCCGTTATCCAAACATCTCCTTTGCGTCCCATCGTCATTCCCATGCTAACCGATACGTCCATCTCATTCCGTTCGTGTCCAATCCGTTACTTGTGCTTTGGCGTGTAGTTTGTCTGATAGTTGAGCTTTGTGGCGAGCTCATTAACCTTCTCGATGTACTTCTTCTGAGCGTCCGCCTTCGCAGTGCCAGCCTTGACCTCCTCCTGCCAGGCGTTGTACATGTATTTCCTCTGTTGTGCACATCTTTATTAGCGTACGATGTGCTGAAAGAGCTTCGGAAAGGGTAGATGGTACCTGCATATCAAACATGCCAGGCTTTTTCGCGTCCTCGATCTTGTCACCCTTGCCAATCTTGTAGAGCGCGTAGAGCTGGGAAGAGAAACTAACGTATTAGCCATATGAACATGGTTCGTCGGATCGGATCTTAGAAGAAGGTAATAGCGTGAATATTGGAGGCAAACTAACCTTCAGCTTGTCATCGTTCGAAGGCTCAGAGGACAGTTTCTCCGAGTCATCCTTCGCAGCCAGGAAGTTTTGGTAAAGAGCATCAGGCATGATTTCGGTTCTTCAACTGAGGAAATGAGGCTCGATTGTATAGTGTGAATCAAGTTTGAATGAGTTTTATGAAAGTGATGCAGATGGGACGGAAACTGGGAGTAGGAAGCTTTAAGTCTCTCTCACTGTGGGGCTGGCTTGTCAAAAGGTTGGGGTGATGTCCCGCATGACGCAGTTGCATGTGGACAGTCGGCTCCAGCCAATTTTAGGCAAGCGCGAGCTTGAAACCACACCCAAGCGCGTGGCGTTTAACGACCAGAAATGTGCAAACTCCGGAAATGCGTTGGTTGAGAAGTTCGATTCTTCTCCAAGGCTGACATGGTCTTCAGCTTGAAGCGCCCGACTTGAAACTAGAACTGTCTTTGCATCTCGTGTTCCTGTGTTGGTATCGTCTGGTTTGCTACTAAATCGACGCAGGCGCTATTGCTCACTTCAAAATATCAGAAAGTGAGACGGATACAACTTGAAGGACACCATTGACGACTTCAGATTACCCGACCTCCAGGATGATAATATACCAGACCTGCGGGCAAACTGCAACTCCTAAGCACGAGCAGCTCTTGAACTTCAAGAGAAGCGAGACCATATTTGGAAGCGCTGCTCTGCTTCCTTTCGAGTGACAAGAGCAGACTTTTGAAAATCTTGTACATTTTATTGGTTATAGGGATTTTATATCATAGCTGTTCAAGGTCTTGAAGGTAGTAGCTAACTTCTTGTCATCCTCTAGTTAATTTATTGATTGCTCCATCTTCATCTATGTCGTAAATAATCAGACTATATATTGAACAGTAGAGAAGACAGCTTTCCCAAAGCCAGTGATACGCTCACATGCTTTCCAACTTGTCGTACCAGATGACACCTCGACGCATGCGAAGGGGGTCGCACACTTGTCAAATGATGCATTATGGCATTGCGAGCAGTGCCAAACATTCTCAAAACCCGCCGACAAAGGCTGGGCTGGATCTCCTTCGAACAAGCTCGTGAAATTACCGAAAAGCCACTCATCCACGATGTCGTTACCATCCTTTCCGGCGCCAATCAATGCACTCCTCCAAATGTCCAATAGGAGGCCATCCGCAGCGAGACAATTCCGCGACCTTGCGGTGCGAGAGTATGATTCAGGTCGAGAATCTCGAATGAAGCTGAACGATCTGGGATCTTCATCACCATTTAGGAGAGTGGTGAGGACCTTGCGACAATGATCTCGATAAATCGTGCGTCGTTTTCGGATGCAACAGTCGTGCATTGCGCTTGCCAAAATAAAGTCTATTAGATGGCCTCGACCACTTTGCCTGTGTGCATCCATGTCTGGTTCTAAGGACTCTTCTAATGCGAAGTAACCCTTATGCTTCTGCAGAACAAGAGAGCGCTCCCCGTCAAGCATACCAGATAAGCACAAGGCCTGTATCATACGATGACTTTGATCGAGATGCATAACAAAGTCTTCATCTCGGCTAGTCATATAAGCACAGCAGGGTACTCTAGCGACGTCGTTCAACAATGGAGTATGAGCATCCGTTTCGAAAATCGACTCAAGAAGCGGCCATTGATGTTGGTGGAGGAGAGAGACGTCGAGAGGAAGGACAGTAGTTCTTCCACCGAGTCGATCCCAGAACTGGACACCGATGTCAGGGTCCAGGAAAGGGTCCGATGTAGCGCCATTGACGCAGAGTGTCGCAAGGGTGGAGAGATCATGAACCCTCTTCTTGTCCGATTCCGCATCCGGAGTGTCTGAATCAATGGCAAATGTGTATTCATAAGCCACCTTTATCAGACTTTCCGAATCCATTGACTTGAAAACGGTAATGACCGGGTCAACTCCAAAGAATGATTCGAGCTCATGCAGCCACCACTCGGCATAGCCGACGCGATTGTTCCCAAACGAACGCGCCTTCTTAATCCATTCTACTCCCATGGTAGTGGCTACGAGATAGTCCTGGTCCACTGATTTGTGACATTCCATGATGGGCAGGATTCCGGTGGTAGCATCGGTGCCACACTCTATGAGATACCTCACTAGCTCAACCGTCTCTTTCTCCAACCGTTTTCCTCCAGAGAAACGTTGGTAGGTGGCATAATGCAACAATGATCTGTCGCTTATGTCAACGTCAAATGGGCTTGCCTCTCCCTTCAAGAACAATTCCCTCACGGTGTCGATGTCAGCGTTCGAACAAGCCTGAAAGACAGGAGATGATTCCGATATTCTGTTTTGGCAACGGATGTTCAGCCCAAGGCTAAAACCGCCATAAGGCCCTCGTGCAAGACCAATTTGTACGTCATACGTCGTGAGTCGCCATGGTATATGGAAAGATACATTTGGGCCGAAGTAATGCTTGACTGGAACATTGCTACTCTTAATCGAGGGCCTCGTGCCGCGGTCAGCGTCGGTCTCTGCGATCCTCAAAAGTTCACGTAGCATTATATTCTTTGTTTCTGGATCGATCGTGGTCTCCGAGTTTAGGTGGGCCCTGATGATCTGATAGAATCGGAGTTTCTCTGCAGGAGCTTGCAAATACTCTCCGATCTGTGGGGGCCGAACAATCTCTTGCCCATCCATTGACTGACACGTATTCCAACTTTGCTGGAGGCTATCTTCACGTGAACGATTTTCTTCGGGAGGAATCAGTGTCGTAATGAGGAAATGTATTTCACTTTATTGCCACAAGTTAGTAATAATCAAATGGCAGATCGAGACTCCAGTATGTATAAGCCTCTTGAAAGTAGAATGCCACCAACTAAGCAAGTCCATAGACAGTGGATCATGATGACAACATGCCAAGGAAACAGCATATCATGCAGATAGTCTGTTACCAAGACAGCATGCCATGCAGACAGCAGCATTGAGGATGCGTGTATTTCGAAGCAGAGGAAACAATGAGACAATCAGGAAGACGTACTTTAATACTGCCGACTGGCCCAGTTCAATCGCAAACGCCAGATCCTGTCGCGTATCCCTTAAGGATTTCACCCTCCTTTCGAGATCCGGAACTTCCAACGCTGATCTGGCTCGGTTGAGGAATCGCTTGCCCACATTCTGACTCTCCAAGGTGAAAGATCGTACTTTCTCTTCTAGAGGCTTAAGAGCATCCTCGCAACGTACTGCAGCTTCATGAATTCGCCGTAGGAATTTGTGGTCTCCCGCATATTGACCGAAAACGACCCTGGCTACTTCCAGCTGAGCATTGAGGGACTCAAGTTCGGTTAGAAGCTTTTGGATATTCTTTGGTGCATTCTTATATGCTTTGATGAGTTTTACTACTGTCTTGGACAGTCCCCAAAGCTCCGAGAATGCGATTGTGGAGCTTATAGGATCGGGCATTAGGCAGTATCGAACGTTAAGAATAAGAACGAAAGGAGCACTATAAAGACGATGCGAGAGTTAAACGCGTCTCTAAAGGAAAGGTAAAAAGAGAGCGAGCGAGAGGCAAACGGAGGAATACATTGCGAGATATCGTTCATCGTCTCATGACACACACCGTGGGTCGAGCAAGTAGGCTGTGAGACCTCCCAGATGTACGTCTTGATCCATCTCGTCTCAGGCTTTGCCGCTCGGGTTGCTCAAAGCGGCTAACCGCTTTAGCCACCTGCGCGGAGCACCAATCAAGGGAGACCAGGAAGATATGGCCGCCTCAAATAGAGTTGCAAGGCAGAAGGTGCTTCCAGCACGTCCTGAGGCATTTACCCATTTTCAAGGACTGGAGAGATGGAATGTGTGCTGGGAAGAAATCCTTCATAATTAGGCAGACACAATCCTCGAATATGGTGCTATGATGCGCAAAATCGACAGACATCGGGAGGAAATAAGGCAAATAATAGACTGATTTTAAGAACACTGCAGAAGGACAAGACTGTGCCACATGACATAAAGGAAATCCGCCGAGGCGTAGATGGGTGAAAACCCGCGACCGGACTTCCGAGCCTCGTATGCTTGGCGGTTGGACGATTGATTCCTAACGAAGCACGATTGAGACCACAAATATGGCCATTTCAAGTGACAGTATCATGACATGTCGTTGAAAGTCGTGAGAAGAAGACTGGATAAAGTTTGTTACGCTAATAGAGATATTCGGCCCGATCCGGTCGCAAACGTGACTTCGCGACCGCGACGAGTCAGTCTACGATAGTCGCGACTCCACCTTTGGAGCCAAGGACGCGTAGATGACCAGTGCAATCAAAACGCTTCTTCAATACACTGAGCATTGCCTTTGGCGATTTCATTGATCGCTGAGTTCTCGTCAATGAGTGCTCTTAAGCTTGCTCTCTTCTCTGGGCTGCGATAGCGATGATAGTCGCCACCGGTTTGGATCCGTCCTAGATACCATGGTGAAGCTTCAGGCAGCCACAGTCTCGACACAGATTGTGAGGAAGAGAAAGAGAAAGACACAAGAAGAGAAACAGGTGGAAGCAGAAGATGTGCAGCATCTCACAGAGGGTGGCAGTGGGACGTCGACGACCACAGTCCCTACGAAGACCCACGATGGAGGCTCGAAACCTCGACGAACGAAGAAAGCTGCAGATGGGTCGAAACCACCCCTTGCGCGCCGCAACTCGTCCACTGTAGTCGAATCATCAATTCCATGGCCGCCGCATTTCACAAGCCTTGCGCAGACGCATCGAGCCTTGAACCTAGTCTATACCTTCTGTTGTACACGGAAGAGCTTCGCGACAACGTTCGATAATATAAAGTCTACTGTGGAGACACACATAAAGCGAGAGCTGAAGATTGAGGACGTAGCTCAGATCAAAGCACTGGTCCCGAGGGCAATTCACTTTGTCTATGTGGACGAGAAAATGCTGCAGATCAATCTGATGGGCGGAGAGAGCGGTGTGCAAGGCAAGAATGCAACCGAATTCTTCGTACCGGATGGGCCGCATCAAGATGATGATAACAAGGAGGTGTTGCTATTCGAATTTGTGGACGAGGATTTGAAGCGGCAGGTCCAGCATGCAAAAACTGGAGAGCCGACGAATGCCACTAGGAAACTAAGGCAGGAAGACGTCAAGATGCCCATCTTCAGTCAGAAGTCCATGATGAAGCTTATCGAGAAGCGCAATGCGAAATTCACTTCTGCGGTAAATGCATTCTTGAACCAGTGTGCAGAGGACAATATAGATCCTGTGGAAAAGCTGCGCGAGGAGTACTTGGAGTTCGTTCCAACGCCATCTGAAAGTCGAGCAAATACGCCTGGTCTAGAGCAGCGAAGGTCGAAAGTACCTCCGACGATTCCTACAGAGCGAAAGTCAATACCAGACATCATTGGCGAAATAAAAACTCTCGAATGGTATACCGGCCAGATTGTTCCCGATGGTCATCGAGTCTTTGACCCGCAGCCTCCAATCTACGGTGATTTGCACTTCCAGCTTTCTCAGAACCTCGTCAATGCCCTTTACAATACACGTGGGATTACGCAGCTATATTCACATCAGGCTGAAGCGATCAATAACCTCTACGACGGTCACAATGTCATCGTTTCGACATCCACGAGTTCTGGAAAGTCCTTGATCTACCAGATTCCTGTCCTTCATGAGCTTGAACGAGATCACAATACGCGAGCCATGTATATTTTCCCTACTAAAGCTCTTGCCCAGGACCAGCGGCGCAGCCTGAAGGACCTCCTTCGCTTCATGGATGGCCTGCAAGACACTGTGGTTGAGACATTTGACGGTGATACGCCAATGGCAGATCGCAATCACATCAGGGACGAGGCTCGGATCATCTTCACGAATCCGGATATGCTGCACATCACTATACTACCACAGGAGAACGCATGGAGATCATTCCTACAGAACTTGAAATTCGTAGTCGTAGATGAGCTGCACGTCTACAACGGCCTGTTCGGTGCGCATGTTGCACTCATAATGCGAAGACTCCGAAGAATATGTGCCGCAGTGGGCAATCGTCACGTCAAATTCATCTCTTGTTCGGCAACAGTGGCCAATCCAGAGGAACACATGAAGACCATCTTTGGCGTGGACCAAGTCAGAATGACAGACTTTGACGGTTCTCCGTCAGGAAGGAAGGAGTTTCTTTGCTGGAACACACCTTTCAAAGATCCTGCGGATCCGACGTCTGGCAGAGGAGACGCGATGGCGGAATCGGCCAAGCTCTTCTGTCAACTTATCCTACGCGGTGTTCGTGTCATTGCCTTTAATAGGATTAGGAAGCAGTGTGAAGT
The DNA here is from genome assembly GCA_010015805.1 of Rhizodiscina lignyota. NCBI lineage: Eukaryota > Fungi > Ascomycota > Dothideomycetes > Aulographales > Rhizodiscinaceae > Rhizodiscina > Rhizodiscina lignyota. The sequence goes on from ML978126.1 coordinate 1,199,769, forward strand.
AATGATGGCTGCAGTTAAGCAGGAGCTAATCAACTTGGAACGACCTGAGGTGATGGCGAGAGTCATGTCCTACAGAGGTGGCTATACGCCGCAAGACCGCAGGCAGATTGAGAAGGAGATGTTTGATGGCAAACTTATGGGCATCGTCGCAACGAGTGCACTGGAGCTTGGTGTTGACATTGGCTCTCTCGATGCTGTGATAACTGCTGGGTTTCCATATACTATCGCCAAT